>CM070058.1:33207486-34478320 GCA_036320875.1 Cotoneaster glaucophyllus
TCTCTTTCTCCTTCTCCTTCTCTTTCTTCTTCTTCTTCTGGGCGCCGAAACCACATTTTTTTTTTCTTCTCTTCCTCTCTCTTTCTCCTTCTTCTTCTTCTTCTTCTTCTTCTTCTCCTTTTCTTTCTCCTCCTTCTTCTTCTTCTGGGCAGGGCCGAAACCTGTTTTTTTTTTTTTTCTTTCTTTCTTCCTCCTTCTTCTTCTTCTTCTTCTCCTTCTCTTTCTCCTTCTTCTTCTTCTTCTGGGCAGGGCCGAACCCCTTTTTTTTTTTTTTTTTTTTTTTCTTCTTTTCTTCCTCTCTCTTCTTCTTCTTCTCTTTCTCCTTCTTCTTCTTCTTCTTCTGGGCAGGGCCGAACCCTCTTTTTTTTTTTCTTTTTTTTCTTTTTTCTCTTCCCTCTCCCTCTTCTTCTTCTTCTTCTTCTTCTTCTTCTTCTTGGCAAGGCCGAAATACTTTGTTTTTTTTTTTTTCTTTTTATTCTTCTCTCTGGGCAGGAAGAAGAGAAGAGACACAGAGAGAAAAAAAAAAAAACGAAAAGACCCAGTTTGGCGGAAGAAGAAGAAGAGAGAGAGAGAAAAAAAAATTTAAATAATATTTAAAATATTTTTTTAAGTTTTTATAATATTTTATTAATTTTTTAATATAAAATGTGCCACGTCACATGCCACGTCAGCATTTAACAGACAACTGACGGAAGGTATGAAATTGAAACAAATTCGAAGATAAGGTATGACATTGAAAATTTTTAAAGACGAGGTATGAAATTGTTAATGACCCAATAGTTGAGGTAGTTTTTTGTAATTTACCCTTTATAATATAAAAACGTGAATTAGTAACACTCACTATCACACCTGCAAATAATATGCTTCTTTCTCATTTGAGCGAGACCTTTTATTAATTTTTTATAACAAAATAATAGTTTAAACTACAATGGTTTAGCCAAACAGATTGGCCTACACATATATGTTCTTTCATTATTGGATTCTTTTGTTTGTCCCTCCTTTTTAGCCAACCACTAATTGTTTGCTTAGTTGCTAATCATTTGATTATTATATCAATTTGTTTGCTTTAAGACATAATATTTGGGGCGTGGGGCAAAGAGAGGAGGTACCCACTGCTACACTGCTTTGCATGACATGGAAGTGAGTATTTAAGTCGGCAGCTGCTGCTATATTTCTCTTCTTTATTTTTTATTTTTTATTTTTTTTTAGGAAAACTAATGAAAAAAGCTTGAAAACTTTGAGTTTTAACGATAAAAACAAAATAAAGGGTAAAGTGAATAGTACCATGATTGACTTTTTGGTTTAAAAATATGATTTTTTTGTTAAAATGAACAGTACCGGAAGCTTTTCGTTAAAGTTTCATTTTTTTTTTTTGTCAAAGATAAATTAAAAACTAATACAAGAAATAAAAAGCTCAAAAGTAGTTCAAATACAAGTATAGTCTAAAGCAAATACACCAAAAAGTCCAAAAAAAAGGCAAGCTCATAACAACAAAAACCCTAGATCTGGAAGAATGCAGACTCCACCACGCTAGCTGCGCCACCATTGCTGATTGGTCACCATCACCAAGAGAAAGAACCCACGAATAAACTGAATGAACGGAAAATGGAGGTGAGTAAGCCAACTGCACAAAAAGCCTTCTCGTAATCCTACCAAATAGTGCTAAATGCACTTTAATAACCACCCAACACCAAAGTGCGTTTGCTCAAGAGATACGAGCGATGGGCGAGTAGCAAAGGTCTGTGGTGGAGGATTGACACTGCTATCATTATCTAAGGAACATTTGCAAGTTGTTTAGTGTTAAGTGATATTCCGGTTCAGTAATGCATCAAAAAAGTAAACAACATTGTATCATTGTATTGTTAGAATTGACGTGTCACAATAACAACGAGTCTGTTTATTGAACTAAAATGCGACATGAAGATGGACCCTTGTATATGTAAGTCATCCTGCCAAAGAGGCCACATATTAATTACTCAATACACAACTTAACTTATCAGTGTGATTATAAATTCCAAAAGGTTGGTGGTGGGTGCTAATATCAAAATGTGTGTCTGAGGGCGGTTGGGCTGCTGGCGCTGACGGCGACCACCGCACTTAGTAGGCCTATTGCCTTTTCAACTTTACTTTCTAACAAGCTTTGATTGATTGTTATGTTTGGGAAGGCACTGATTGTTTTGTGATTAGGGACTGTCTTTGCGTGCCGTCTTCTTTTGTATAGAACCTTTTCATGAAAATGCGTCATCTTCGAATTTCTTCCACCTAATTCTCCTTATCAAACAATCTATGCTCTTGAAATTTGATCCAATGACTAAAAACACAGGCCCACTCTAAAAGTTATAATAACTTTAGCCGTTAGATCAAATTTCAAAAGCCTGGATTGTTTGACGAGGAGAATTAGGTGGAAGAGATCAATAGATGATCCATCTCCCCTTTTTCTTTCTGATTAGGGACTATCCCTACGTTCATAGGGCAACTTTTGAGGATCCTTCCTGTAAATAAGTGTATAACAGAGCATGTGATCATATATCTTAGTGGATATGATGTTGAGTATCTTTTCATACGTCATGAATTCAAAACTTTTCATCACATAAGTTATTGTAACAGTTTCAAAATGTATAATAGACGAGTTCAATCATTCTTTTTAAAGAGCTAGTCTTTAAAATGACTTAAAAACGTACAATTTTGACCATCAAATTACATTACGATAATGAAATATGGTTATATTTCCGACCATTAAGTTACTTTACAATAATGGAACATGATAGGTCTCTGGGCGAAGGGAAACATATAAAATGTGAATGTGTTGTAGAGCGAATTGTTTAGGATATGTTTGGGAATGCTTCTGGAAATGCTAAATGCGTTTTTAATAATTAAAATTACTTTTAACCGGTAGACGAAAATAGAAAAAGTAGATTAGTTGAGGGATAGAAAAAATTTGTGCAACCATTTATCAAACATTGCACAAGTATCTGAATTTTAACAAAAGCGTTACGCAAGATGATCAGTGAAACTCGGCCTAAATTATGTCGACAAAAGAATTCTAAATTCAAGTCAGATGGACACAAATCATTGAATTAAAAAACTATAGATAAAATTAGTTTTGAAAGCGATGCATTGTAAAGGTTTTTGATTAAAAGGTCTTTAAGGTTGACATAACTCCTTACTTTGCAATAAAAATCGAGAGAAGTGGTCCCTGAGTTTGTCAACCGAAAATCATTTTGGTTATTCCGTGAAAAATTTGTCAATATTCTTGTTAAATTGTCATGCTACCGACCACGTAACCACCTTTTAAGCGTATCTTATCAAACCAACCCTTCCACTTAATAAGGATATTGACAAATTTTCACAGAATGACCCAAATAATTTCGATCGACTAACTTTGTACCATTTTTATCAATTTTTATAGTTAAGAATTAAGTAAGATTAAGTGATTAGTTATACCAATCTCAGATATTATTTTGATTAAAAAACTCAAGAATTGAAAAAAAGTATTATTTCAAACTTTGGAAGAAATTAAAAAGAAAAAAGAAATGTGAGATGTGTGAGATGGGACAAATGTGGTAGGCGGGATTTCTTCATTCTAATCCACAAAATCAGAAAATCTGTGCCGTTGAAAATTGATCAAACAGTTGAAGTTATTATAAATTTTAAAGTAGGCTCTTGTTTTTAGCCGTTGAATCAATTTTCAACAGCACAAATTTCTTAATTTGACGGATTATAAAGAAGAGATCTGGAGAAGATCCATTTCATGTGGTAGGGACAGTATTGATACAGTGATATCGTATGATTGTTGTGAATTATGAGTTAAATAAGACAGGACAAGTGAGTAGATGAGACAGTTTGGTGGTGCGTCACAACTCTCAAACTCCCCGGTCGGTGCGTCACCAGCGCTCAAAACGGCCGGCCAATCACTTTGCTCACGTGCTCATAAATTTATTACTGTTATTTTTTTTTTTTTGTAAATAAAATGAAATCTAATTCACAAAAAGACAGAATCAAGGGAGCTGTTTTTGTGTATCCACATTCCGAAAAGGTCATCTTGTACTCTGTCATCTCACAGTTTAACAGCAATCTTGAGCTAACGTCATAAAATATTCTGCTAAAAAATGAGATGGAAGAGAGTTCAGAGAAAATCTCACTTTTAAAAGAGTCCATTAGCATTTCTCTGATACAAATTGAGAATGTATAAAGAGGAGGGTAGATAATATTCTTAGAATTACTTGGCTCTTTACGTGTGAGAAGTTACTTCTTTTTCTAATAAGACATGACATTATTTTACTATACAAATGTCATAATCTAAACACTTCAGCTATTATATAAAGCAAATGAGTATTTGATAAACTGCATTTTTAAAAGTATTTGTGAGTGTGAAAAGTAGTGTAAAAATATTTGGTAAAATTTAATGTACAATTGACATGGTATTTGCATATAATGATAAAAATGAACACGGTAGTGGGATGGTGGCGACGATAGAAGTGACGGGGGGTAATGGTGGTGAGGTAGTGGTGGTGGTGATTGTAGCAGGAATAATAGGGGTATGGTGGTAGTGGCAATAGCGGAGTGTAGTGGTTGGGGTGTAGAACTAACAATGGTGGTAAGGGTGGATGTAGTGGCGGTGGTAGTGTTGGCGGCAACGTTGATGGTGGCAATGGCGGTGGTGGTGGGTGATGACGGTCGCTTTGTTCTCCAATGGATAAAACATGTGTAAAAAGATAAATAATTTTGTTTTTAAAAAATTAGTGAAGGTATTTCTTAAATGCATTCGATGTTATCTAAACTAAGGAATGAGGGAGATGGCTAAACCTCACAATGCACTAGTCATAATAATTTAGTTAGAATTCACTTTTGACAAAAATCAAACCTAGGACTTTTACTTGTAACTGAAAAGAAATATGACTAGACTGGAGTACAAAGTTGTAATGAAGGTATTACATGAATTGAAAATATTCATTAAAAACTCAACTCCGCTTTTTATGAAGTAGCTTTTAAAAATAACATGCTGCTTTAAAAAGTTCTTACATGGAGGCAATAAGCAAGTAAAGAGTACATGTATTGAGCGACCAAGGACGTAATACCCCCCAAAGAGGCTAGAGCAAGGCCTAATTGAAAATGAATCGAATTATTGATTGTGTCATAAAGACCCTTATGTCCGCGCCCTAATCGCCCCCTGGAGGAATATGTGCTTCTAAAAGATTTTTTATACTGTGCCCAATCCCGGAATTAGTTCTATACATATGACCAGCAATAAGAAAAACAAACGCAATAGCTAAATGATGATGAGCCATATTAGTTAGCCATAAACTTTGCGTTTGTGGATGGAATCCCCCCAGAAGGGTTAGAATGGCAGTTCCTGCTCCTTGGGAGGTACCAAATAAATGACTACTTGAATCGGGATTTTGAGCATAAAGATTCCACTAACCTGTAAAAAGTGGACCTAATCCTTGGGGATGTGGCAATACATCTAAGTAATTATTCCATCGAATGTTTTCTCCCTTGGATCCGGAAATAGCGACATGAACTAAATATTTTGTTCAAGCCAAGGAACTCGCTCCGAATAGTCCTGACAAGTGATGATTTAGATTACATTTTTTTATTACTTAAAAGTCAAAGTGAAGCAGTTTCTAGCGGAAACGAAGTAATACCAAACGAAACCTATTTGTTTCGTATGGATGACTACAAAGTCTCCAAATCGACTAAATTTTTTCAAAAATGAATTTTAAAAAAATAATAAAGAGAATGCTCGATTGGAATTACAATATTTACACAGTAAAATATCACGTTGTCATGTAAGAAAAAAATAATATTCCATTATTAATGTGCTAACGACAACACTGAAAACAAAACGAGAAAAACAAAAACCAGAACAAAGTCGAGATGGGCGCACGCGTGGGGCTGAACAGTGGAGGGGGCAGGAGAAGGATCCAAAGTGAAACTGTGAAATGAATGATGCATGGATGATGGTACGTGCATGGTCTGGCCTTTTGTGTGTGGGGTAGGGTACCCTTCGTGTGACGTGTCCCTGCCCTACAAATTAGGGCCGTAAAATGAGCAGCAGTGGAACTCAAACGGAAAAATTGTGGTTGGAGTTCCTTGCGATCTAATCCCAAGGAAATTGTGGGTTCAAAACCATGTCGTTTTGTGGATGTTTTCAAGGTTTGATTGCTATGTGAGTTAGTCCAGTAAATGAAAGAGTCGATCTGACCATTTACAGCCAAGTTCGATCTATCCTACATTCTTATTTCGTTTGTATAGTTTCATCTATTGTAACGCCACCCTTTATCTTTCTCGCATTTTTCACAAATTTTTTGCAATCCTTTGATCTAGTGACAATAGTTTTGACTTTGCTAAAAGAAGGCATATATTAAAATCTTTAATACAACGGCGGCGGTTGAATACAAATATGTTAACGAGATAGATTTTCAGGGGACAACCCTTAGTTTTAGGGTGGTGCTATCCACCCATCCACCCATTTTCACTTCCTTCACACTCCATTTTAATTTTTGTCATTTGATCTTCTTCAACTCATTCGATCTGACGATCTAGAATTAAGAAGAATGCGTGAGAAGTAAAAATACTGTGTGAATAGTACACGCCTAGTCATATTGGTCTTTGGTTGTTTTTGGTACAATTTTCAATTTTGTTTTGTTTTCTCCTTTTGGTATGTTGGAGGCCCAAACTCAAATAAACACAAAACGTACACAAGGCTTGAGCCCATTGAGTCCGTTACATCCAGGCCCAATACGAATCATGTCTAAAATCGATCATTTGATTTGAATCACCAATTTGGTTGGCATAACACATCATGCGACGAGAGAGACAAAGGATACGAAAGATAGTAAACTTTATCTCCTTCTAAGGGTTAGAATCCGCGGGCTCTTGGTGCTTAGAATTCGACTAAATTGGATTGCTAAATGTAGTAGGTTAAAGAAAGACATGACGAAAACAAACATTACATTAGAAGATGGATTACGCGTGACCGAAAAATTTCCTTCACGTCTAATTACTCATTATGGTTTAGAAGTGAAATTTTATCAAACGTACAATGAGGTTTGTGAGTTATCCAATCCAATCTAATCCAAGCAACCGAAAAGACAACGATAAATTGCATTGCATACACACCCGATCGGGAATAGTACTTCGGACAAAGGAAAACGAGAAAGAAAAATATAAAGAACTATTCACAATATTTATAACCAGAAATCCATACCTTGAGTGCCTTAAATAAACCTCACAGTCGTCGTTTGAGACCGGAGATAATCCTTGATCATACAGGTTCACAGACAAGCTTCCGAAAGAAGTGGAACAATTATCAGGCAGCAAACGGTAGCTTGCGAACATTAAACTTCCAATATTCCAAACATCAATTCATCAAATTTCCATTTTAAAATGACAGTGAACAGCGTACATTGCAGTAATGTTATTTTAGGGAACGATGAACCTTCACCATGCCATTACACACCACTTGCATATAAACGGGTCCATTCCTTGGCTGCACGGATCAAGGACGAATGCATTAGCTTCAACGTTGTTGATTGACATTCAAATAATAGGTAAGCTGGGGGAAACCAATAGTAAGACAAGCGAGCGATCAACACACCTGTTTCAACAGCTTCGGCCTCATTCGATTTCCAATGCTTTGCGATGTTCTCTGAGAGTGGATCGTCGGGGTTTGGGGCACTCAAAAGTGCCTGAATACTAGGGGAAAAAAGATAGCAACATTGTCGATAATTCAGTTTCAATTTTAACTTAAAAAGGATATGAACTCAAAAAAAAAAAAAAAACAAAAAGATATATCCATACATTACAGGCGTATGAACTTTCACTAAAATTTATTGTGATATTTTACCCTGAGATACACACAGATGTATGGTTTTGTTTTGATCACGGAACAGGTATAGATTTACTACAAAGACAATATGAAAGCATAATACCTCAAAAGTACAGTTCGAATCTGGAGAGCAGGACTCCACTTATCTTTCAAAATATCAAGGCATATCCTTCCCAGCTGGATTAAGAAAACCGTGCATAAAAGGCATGAAATTATTTGGGGAACCTTTGAAAGTGAGGGGAAAAAACCATATGCACAGCCTACCTTGTCAATGTTAGGATGATAAATTTTGGTGAGAAATCGAACCTGATACAACGGAAAAACAAAATGATTACTTGATCGACATAAAATAAAGAATATTAGGATGTCTGGGGGCATGCTTAAGGAAGAAAAACTGGAGCCTTACACTGCAAGACCGAAACCACATCCTTACACATATGCAAAATCAATAAACAATGACATCCAGTTGCCATAGGAAGTCTTTAACAATTTCGGGTACCATGTTGGCATTCCGTGGAAAGGCCAGCAAACTATTCAACCGCACACTACCAAATTTCACCTATGTGAGCATGCTACAATTGACAACATTTGCCAGTAAAGATGAAAATATGCAAATTATTCTCAGACTATGTTTTTTTTAAAAATCTAAAACACCATCCATGTACAACTATTAACCAATGTTCTATCATCATCAATACTTGCAATATATTCAATAAAATTTGAAAGTATTCCAGTCCATAAATCATTAACGATAAGAATCACAGTTGTCAAAAAAGTGTCAAATAAAAAATAGTATTTATTCATAAAAGCCAAATGACTTCAGCTATTTAACTTCTTTATCTTTTGCAACATTAAGAATTGCCTCTGAGATCCTAAAGATCCACACCAAATGCTTTATATATACACATACGAAACAACAATTTGTCATCAGTAAATAGAATACCTGGCTTTAAAAGACTACCATGTTTCAGAAAAGTTCTCAAAACACATACAGCTACTGTAGGCAAAAACCACACATACCAGAAAAGCACAGAACCCCATAAAGTGTCATCAGATTGCACGACGCGAGAATCATACAAATGAAACAAAATTATGATGAAATCCATCACAACCGAGGAACAAAAACTGTGAAGATAAAACCCATTTTATCAAATAAGGGTATAACTCCAGATATCTGAAGCAAGAATTAAAAGTGCTTTTGTCAATTGAAATGTTTTATTTCATACTCTCCCGCAATCTTTTAGCTGTTTGAGATTGTGCAACTGAAAAATGACTTCAAATCAAAGTACCTTTGGAGCAGCCATTGGATATTCTTCAGGCAAAAAGAGTTCCAACTTGAAAACTCCTCCTGAAAAGAAACAAAATATATGATGTTAAATCTACCAATTATGCTGGTAAGTGACGGAAAAGAAAGCATAGGAATAACAAGAAAAAGGAGCCATGTTAACCCATATTAGATTCCTAAAACTGACATTTGATAGTTATGTTTCTGACTAAGAATATAAACTGTAGCAACCAAGTGGCAAATATAACAGCATATAAGAATAAATAAGGCTATCATTTCTCTCAAGCTGAAACAAATCAAAGTGTACTGTCACTTGGCACAAATGTAAAGAGAAATTTTCTCCAGTCGTATACACTGAAATTGTTGGTTGGTTAATATTTAAAATAGCGGAGTGGTGACTGGCTAGAAAGACTATCTTCAATAATCTAGCTTGGTTTATTGTAATTGACACACAGTTGTTTGATGTCAATGTTATACCCCTCTATCAGGCCAACAAACACGTATTAGATAGGCAGGTGGTACATAAACGGACTACACTTTCCCACAGTATGAGCAACATACAAATTTGCCAAGGTGAGATATATCTCTCCCAATTATAGGGATGATTACCACATCATCTCCTCAATTAGCCTGCCTTTCTTAGTAGCATGATCTCCTCCTAGCCATCCATTGCAACTGAATCCAAAGCATTCCTGTTTTGCTGTACTTAGTCCTTGGGAATATTGCAAAAATCACTAGTCGCTCCATGACATTGTCTAGCTGGGCCTAGCTGCAAGCATTCGATGATTGTTTACTTCATATATATATACTTCCTCTAGAACCTGTAAGGGAGATTGATTATGCCCCCTCAGCACAATGTAATCCCAGGGAACCCCACTTGGTTACATTAGAAAATGGACTCTTTTCGTATACAAGAGTAATGATAATCTCAAAGATAGAAAACCTTCAGCGATCACTAACGACTATATGGCTCAACAAAACGATCCAACCTCCTAGTCATTCCTCAAAAATACTCTGACATACAACAAAGTCCTTAATTTGTTCCAGCTCACTTTCACATAAAACAACACGAACACAAACATCCAAACAATAATAAGTCATCATTCCCCCAATCAGGGTTCCATCACGCTTGTAATACTAAAGTAGAGCTCAAACTTATAAATTTATGTGCATATAAAAACAATTTCAAACAATAAACCTTCTGTAGATGCATTTTTCTGAAATTTACTCAAACAAGTAAAAGATTTCAAACAATAATAACCAACCAGGTATGGATTTCGTAGATAAAGTATTCCACAAATAAGTCAGTCCTGTTATATATACCTTCATAAGGAGATTGTGTCGGGCCAAGGATCATCACATTGAAATATCGCATATTGTCTTCTGATGGTGAAGCACTAATTCCCGGTGCTGTAATCACATTTCACGGCATCAAATAGTAAGCAAACCGCAAATAACCCTTTAGAAATAAAACCCCAACAAAACTAGCAAACTTATATTACATCTAAAGCCTAAAAAACACTATCAAGCTCACATTTGAATTGCTTTATAAGACAATCGAAAATAACTTTAACCACAATTTCAAATTCCAGCTCCAAATAATTAGTGCGAAAGAATGAATCACTTACCAGGTTCACTGAGGAGACGTTGAGTTTCCTGTTGGATCAGAAGCCCAAAAGCAAAAATTGTCAAAAAATTACCCAAATATCAAAACCACAAAACCCTAAATCCCCATTTGGTTGCTACGAAATTCTATATAAAGATCGAATCTTTTGAGGCACATATCACAGTAAAAATATTGGATGAAATTACCACACAAAAAAAAAAAAAAAAAAACCAATTCAAACTTTCTAAATTTTCGTTTCAGGGGACGCATACAGAGCGGTCAGAGGTAAATTAAAAGAGGGATCGCCAAGAAGATTGAAGGGCGAACCTTGATGATTCGTCGGGGAAGATTACTGTTCGCCATTCGAAGGTCGATTGCAGACTACGCAATGAGGGTTTTGCAGAGAGCGAGAGAGCGAGAGAGAGAGAGAGATGGCTTTTGTTCCTTTCTTCTCTCGCTTTTTTTTTGGGTCAATTGTGCCTTTCTCTCACTAGGGACGAAGAAGTAATCAAAATAAAGCAATATTTTACGTGTTTTTTTTATTTCCTTGAAAAATAAAATAAAAGGGAATGATTTGACTTGTTTATTGTTCTTTTTCTTTTATTTTCTCTTTCATAAACTTACTCTCTTCTATTTTATTCTTCTTTTTTCCTATTAATTTGTTTATCATCCTTTTCGTTTTCTGCTTTAGGCAGCTTTGTGTAAACCTGACAAATTTGTAAATGAGTAATCAGTTTAGTTGCTTTCTTCATTTGGTTGAAAAGAAGTTAAATAGTTATGTTAGAACAAGCGACATTCTATCTTAATCTGCATTAACGAAACCTGAAACATAATAGGGTTGAATGCAATTCACCACTTGCAAAATTTATAATTGATCGACTTGATTCAGAGTTTAAATTGTCAAAAATGGATCCATAAACAAAAGTATAGGAGGTTTTGATGCTTATTTTGGTGATTTTATTAAAGGATTCGTTATGCTCCGACCATCATTTTGACTCCATCTTGGCTAATTGCTAGTCGTTCTGTTACAAAAAAGAATATTATTAGAGAGATCAAATTTTTAAACAAAAAATTTATAAGCCAAATGATTTGGAACTAATGGGAAAAGGGTTGAGCAGACGATTATGGTGAGTGATTATAAATAGGATAATGCTTGTGTCTTCTTGTGAGGATTTACTAGTCCCTTACTTATGATTAACGAATCTTTATTGTCCGAATATTATAATCGGAATGTTCATTCTTTTTATCATTATCTAAAGACATCTGCAAAAAATCATTCAATTTTGAGATCTATTAGTCATAATTACGTGTTAAACTAATTAACAGTTTTGGTAACAAGTAGCATTCTCATGATGAACCGTCTATTTATTTTATGCATATGAATGATAAAAATCTCCAAATTGAATAACTTTTTGCATATATGATTTTTAGATGATGATTAAGTAGAATGAATGATTATAATTATGATGTTTAGATGGTAAAAGTTCGTTAATCGTAAGTAGTAGAACAAGTAAGTTGCTTCATGAAGAAGGCACAAGCATTATGGTAACTGAACATGATTGATTATTGCACACTCATTTTTTATTTTTGTGCGATCACATCCTTATTCATTTTTGTTTCTTAATTTTCTTTGATTTATTTTGTTCAAAAACTGAAAATATACAAGAATGTGCAGAACAAAAAAAAAAAGTGTGCAGAAATTACAATCTCTAGCTAGTCGATTTTTACAATCTTATACACTGCAAAATCTGAAGTAACAAATAAGATACGATTGCCTTTTGTGTACTTCGAGTGTGGTTTGTACCTCTTTCTGATCACCTCGAGTTGTAGAAAAATACAGAGCAATCCAAACACTAAAGTTCGACTTCCCTTCACATCATTCACAGATCATATACATGCAAGTTCTGTGTACTTTTTACATGCAAAGGTACAGAAACTCATAAAGATTATTCTCACGTTCAAACATACAAACATGCTTAAATTTCGTCGGCCTTTCTGATTGGCAAATATCACTGATTTGATCAACTGGTAGATTTAGCAAAATTCTGAGGCTTGGATCGACTGAAATTTGTTGGAATTTTTGGATTGCCGGGCCCGTCCCACTCTAACGACACCGATACTGTCCCCAACTTAACTACCTGCCCAATCCATCAGGTGTGGGGTTTTACCACAAAAGGCCTCATTGTTAGTTAGAGTGGGGTAATACTATTTAAACCCCTTTGGTTTTTCTTCACCCACCGATGTGGGACAGTTTTAACACTCCCCCTCACGTGTAACCTCATTTAGTGGTTCAGTTTTAACACTCCCCCTCACGTGTAACCTCATTTAATGGTTCACACGTGGAGATCCACATCGGTAATTGAAACTCAGAGGTCGGCTCACGTTGGGCCCACTTGTTTTCAATTGGAACTCAGCGGTCGTCTTTATATTAAGAGCTCAGACTTGTTTCCTTCTGGATGGTGACAAGCTCATTGGCTTGCCACACAAGCTCTTTGGCTTGCACGGGCCCGCAACCGTGGGCTCTGATACCATGTTGGAATTTTTGGATCGCCGGGCCCGTCCCACTCTAACGACACCGATACTGTCCCCAACTTAACTACCTGCTCAATCCATCAGGTGTGGGGTTTTACCACAAAAGGCCTCAGTGTTAGTTAGAGTGGGGTAATACTATTTAAACTCCTTTGGTTTTTCTTCACCCACCGATGTGGGACAGTTTTAACAAAATTTCCCTTTTGCAATGCTTTGTATTCTATTTCAAGCAGGTTGATTAGTTTAAGCTGCAGTTATTTTACTGATTGCGAAATGCCGAGAGTTAAACCCTAAGCGACGAACGACAAGACACACAAAAAATTGTGTGGTTATAATAACTTGACATCCTATATATATCAGAAACTTTTTTCCCTGTTGTCCTTTTTCTGAAATGATATTGATGATCGGTATTTTAATGGTAAACAAATTTGTAGTTATCATATTTTACGATGTTTGTGAACAAATTATATGTACATTGCAGAGCAGAAGATAATATAATGGAAGGAAATAACATTAGAAAACAAACTCGTACGGTCGCACAAAAAGTGTGAAATCCTAGAACACCCCCAATTAAATTCCTAATCCAAGTGTTTAATTAATGGCGTCCATCTTTCTCGTATATCAATAAGCGGAGAAAAAAAACAAAATGTTTGAATTTGAGTCGCATGAAAGCTTGTATACAAATCGTAATTATAAAAACCAAAACCAAAAACATAAATAAAAGCATCCTGTCATTTTTGCTCAAATTAACTAGTCCACTGATATCAAAATTAAACCTATTGTTGGAGAGATTTTTCAACGTGCAGGAAATACTTTCCGGTACACCAAGTATAATAATATTAGTTGAAAACTTGGTAAAAAAAAATATTTTCAACCAATTGTATTATAACAGACTAACACAGTGAAAAAATTTCTCCTATTGGTCATGTTTGATTGAGTGTTTCTAATTCCGACTCCCACGTTAATTTTTTTCTTTTAAATTTCTTCTAAAATTAAATACCAAAAACGTAAAAAATTGTAGAGAAATGGTGTATTATTAGATATTGGGATGGTTATAATTTCTTCCTATGAATATTATATATAATTAAGTAGTTTACATTGTAATGAGGACGGAGAGTTCAGTTATACATGATCATATACTTTATTCATCTTCAGTCTCCTCGGGGAACAATTCCTTAAGAACTGCCTCACACTCTGGTATACTCTCCTTCTTCATGAACCCAAGGGGGTTGGCGTAGCGAGCCATGGCCTTCACACCATTGTTGTGAGTGAGCAAAATCCTAGCCTTCTCGATGTCGAAGTGGTCAGCGCAATCAGCGGTAGGGCTGCTCACGGTCCTCACCTCACAGATTTGCTCCTCAAAGTTCTTGTCGGCGGGCAGGCTGTAGATGCCATTTTTATCGGTCTTGCCTTCGAGTGTGTATACCATTGTACCATTTTCACGACTTCTGCACTCCAAGGCTACCGTAGCACCTGCATGCATGCATGCAATTATTTTGATTTTAACACATGCGTGGATAGTCCGGTATTACGTTAAAGAAAGAACTTGCAGCTCAAATGGTTAGAATATTTACCATGTAGTTATGAGTTCAATTTCATATCCCGAAATATAGTTTGTATAAAGAAAAAGAGACACCTAGTATTTCAAGTTTGAGGGACAAAATCACTTTGAGATTAGGGAACAAATAACCTTCACATAAAACCATCTTCCTTTCGTTTCATAAACCAAAGAACATTTGATCATTTGTGATAAGAAAATTGAGAAGCCTAATATATGGGGTCACTGATGGGAGATCTTGGATACTAATGAGAAGAATGAATAGACAAAACAGAATTTGTATGTAATTTTGATATGAACGGATAAATCGGGTTTTCAAGTGCAGAGATGGATGCTTTTGATTAACTAATTGATCTACGATCCCCATGTGTATGTAACTACTAGTTAGACTATACTACTTACCGTCGAGGGGTGTGCTGAGTCTAGTCTCGAACTGGACGCGGCATGGGTCGCAGTACACCTTGCCCTCCACAAATAGAGTTTCGACGTCGGCACCGGTGGTTGCGTATGCCAGAGAGTAGAAGCAGGACAAGGTGACGAAGAGTGCTGCGATACCCGAAGCCTTGGCCATTTTATTTCCCCTCGACTGGCGTTATGAATTTCTTGTTTCCTTATTATATATGGTGTTTGGTGTTCCCCCTCGTGTTAAGTTTCTTGAAGGCGGCCAGAGTCTTTTATAAGTGAAAGAAATTAGGGTTGGTTGATATTGTGTGGTAATTATTGGACTTTCTATTTTAAAGAATGTGGAGGGAGTCAAATTACTTGTTATTTTCCGCAATTTTTTCCCTTTCAACTAAAATTTGACAAAAAAAAAAAAGACAAAATGATAAGGGGAGAATACAAATGTTAGAATTGCATGCGTGGATTTCTGGTATGAAATCTGATAAGTTATATTGTTCAAACTTCAAACACTCGGTAAAAATACAAATGTTTTGTAATACATTTTTCAAATTTCAAACGAACAAGAAGATTTGAGTATTTTACGTGAAAGCTATCATCTCTAACGATCAATTGGATCTTAAAACATAAAACACATTGTATGCACTAGTAGTCTAGGATATTTCTTTTTATGTGTAAATGAAATGTCTCATGTTCAACTCTCATAGTTTACAAATTTGATGCCTACGTTTTTATAAGGAAAATAACATTAAGAAACGTCGGCTCCCTAATCTAACATCTAATCTAACAAATCTATCGTATATAAAAAAAAATTAGCAAATTCAGCAGAACTAGAAAGTATATGATCCCAAAAACAAAATCTTGAAACAAAGAAAAAGATAGAAGGTAAAATAAAAAATAAAAAAACAAAAAATTTGAAAACAAAAGAGAGCGTCAAAGCGTCAATTAGGTGAAGTAGCCAATGAAGAACTTAGGCGGCAACCCTAGGCTTTTTCAGTTTAATTTTCCTCCCCTTGAGTTGGTTCTTTATGGTATTGAAAGAGTACAAGGAGGAAAATTTGTCGATGCAAATTTCCGCCGTCTTCAGTCTTGACGAAAATGCACATGCAAAACAATCAACACCTTTGATCAGACACTTAAGCCTCACGCGCCCACGAGGTGGGGGAGGGGGGGGGGTTAGGTCAACGGATCTCCGATGCCTAAGCCTCACGCGCCCACAAGGTGGGGGGGGGGTTAGGTCAACGGATCTTCGATGCCTAAGTCAGTTTCTCTAAGAAAGTAAAGTGTTTAGAGGCTTTTTAGGGTTGCAAAAGCTCTCAAAAATTGGTAGAATATGAGGTATTTATAGGGTTAGGGCCGGCCATATAGGGTTTAATGGAGAAATATTCTCTAAATATTCCCAAGATATTTAATAGGAGATAATATCTTGAGATAATAGGGTAATAATCCTTAATTGATTTAAATTAGGATTACTTACTTGATTGGAGTCAATCTTCAATTAGGAATGTATTAAATATAGGATTTGGGTAATTAATCCTTATCTTTAATTCTTTGCCAAGGGTAGGTAAGTTGTGGGCAGTTGTGTTCAGCTGCTGAGTCGTCCAGGGACGTGAGCTGCGCATGGGAGCATCTGAGAAGCCAGCCCATTTATTGAGGGCAATCTTGTCTTTCTTGAATAAAAGTTCACGTGTCGCCTCTAGAATTTTTGGGATTATTTTAGGCTCCACAAATGCCCCCACACCTACTGTGCTGCACGCATGGAAATTGCAGTAGGTGTAGTAATCACAAGCTGCTTGGGTTTGTAGAGTTGTTACCCAATTTGAACTTGATCTTCTTTCTTGATTTGGAGATAGACTTCTTATAGGAAAAGGAAAATAATTGCCCCCAATACCTATTTAATTCTACCTTAAGCAGGGGATTAAATAAATTTGGAGAACAATCATTATTCCAACAAGAAAGAGAAGCCAGATGATATTTTTTCTTCCCCATCCCCTAGCGTTCTTCTTTTCTTGACCTTGCGAAGAGTCGTTTCTCGTTGTTGTTCTTCTTCTTCCGTGCCGCACCAAGGTAAGAAAAGCTTGAATTTTCTTATTCTTGAATTTTTTTGGAAGTCTTGGGACTTGAGAAATTGGCTCAGGCGGGGGTCGAGGTGGTGAGAGGCACGGCAGGGAGGCCACGGTGCGGCAAGAAGGTCAATGCGCTGGGGTGCTGAGCTTTACTCGGCTTGGGCCGAGAGGAAATGGCGCGTTGAAGGGCACGGGCCTGGACCTTGTGGCGAGGGTGCCTTTGCTAAGAAGAGAGCTATCAAATTCCATCCATATTACTTTGTGCTGGGATTCACTTTTCCCATGCCGAATCTTTTCCAGGAGGTGATATGCTCCATGAAATGCGTGCCTGCTCAGTGTTCCCCTAAATGCAGTTCGTGCGATGGTGGGATTCTTGAACTTGAGCAGGTTCTTTGATCTTGGCTTGACCATAAATGAGTTATGGTACTTCTTTGAGATCGGCCACAAGGAAGGTGTGGGACAGCTGAGGTCTCACCATAGGTTGTTCGATACTTCTAGCAAAGGTGACCATGAGTGGGTGAGAGATACCTTGGAGGTGAGCGGAGAGTAGAAATCTGACTTTTCTCCTGAGCTGCGTGTTCTGACTACATTTATCAGTGGTAAGAGAACTGCTTCATTCTTGTCCTGCTTGAATTTTTGTTGAGCAGCTCCATGACTTCAATTTATTGATCGTCTTTCTTACTTTGCGTAGATTCGAAGTTTGGCTCAACTCCAAGGACTTCGGCAGATATGAGGAAAGTGCACGTCACCTTGGGCATTCCTGCTGAGTACCGTGAGTGGCGCTGGCTACTCAGCCTTTTTTGTCGGGAGAAAGGTGGTCTGCCTCTGAAAGAAGAGATAAAGCGGATAAAGGACGAGGCGTTGGCTCGCCTGATCGTTGCTGTCGAGCCTGCTGCCAACGAGTGTGGAAAGAAAATATCTTCCTCACCTGCTCATGAGCCTTCGATCGAGAAGAAGCCAATGACTTCTTCTGCTATTCGTGGGAGCTCGTTTGTTACCGAGAAGCTTGTTATTGATCTAACTTCCCCCAAGGGGGCTAAGAAGACCGTTGAGCCTGAGCCTATGAAACCTGCTGCTTCAAAGGTGACCACATCCATTGCTAAAAGACTTGCCCATCGAAAGAGTTATGTGGTGCCTCTGGTGTCTGGGTTTGTATCAAAGCGTCCGTCGGGAGCTAAGTCTGGATTGACTTCTGAGAGGCTCACCGCTATGAAGAGCGAGAATGTGGATTCTGCTGCTAAAGTGGCACCCGAGCCGGGTCATCCTTCTGTCGTGACTGACTCGTCTGCTGAGAAGGGGAAATCTGCTCGCACGGGCATTTGTGAGAGATTCCACCGAGTCTGAGGCTGGAGAGTTTCCTGAGGTTTGTGCGCTGCTGAAGGCTGACCTTGCTTGAGGACGTTAATGCATGTGCCAAGTTTGTTGACAGTGTTGGGAAAGTTGTTTTCCGCTCATACTCTTTTGCGAAGCGTCCTGCCTACTCGAGGAGGTCCTCCTTGATTGCTACAATACATAAGACTTTGATCCTTGTAGCTGAGTCTATGCGCATTGATCAGGATGCTATCAAGTGTGCTAAGGAGGCAGAAGTGGCGTTGGTGGCTCAGCTTCGCTCGGCTGCTGAAAAGATCGAGAAGCTCGAATCTAAACTCGCCGTTTTGAAGGGGTCTGATGTCTCTGCCCCCACTTCTTTGCAGCTGGAGATTGCTCATCAGGAGGTCGCCTATTTAAATGCTAGGCTTAGTGTGACTCAGGCGATGTTGGAAACTGCAAAGAAGGAAGTCAGTCGTGTTTCTCCGGTGGTCGAGGACCTTGAGTATGTCAATTCGGAGCTACGATCTTTTTGTTTTGCCAAGGATGAGGAGCTTATCTTCATGCATGCTGAAGTGTCTCATCTTAAGGAGATTGCCAGTAAGCCTTAAGTCCAAGGAAGTGGATCTGCAAGGTACGATGTCTGCTAACGTGAACACTGAAAAAGAGCTGGATGAACTGCAGGGTGCTCACACTGGGCTTGTTGAGCAGAATGAGCAGTTGAAGAATGAGAAAGTTGGTCACGAAGTGGCGCTTGCTTCTTGTCAGGCCGATTTCTACAAGCTTGGCTATGTAGACCATCTTCAGGGCAGACCGTCGGATTATGAGTTTTTCGAGAAGGACTTCGAGACTTTCTCCATTTCTCCAGTTGACCTGCTTGATTTCTCGTTTGAGGCTGCCTTTGGTGGAGTAGTTGAGGGTCAGGCAGTCTAGACAGATGTGGCTGAGGATGAGCTGATGGAAGCTTTAGCTGCTAGGAGCGGTGTGGTTGTGCAAGCTGCCAATGAGTAGTCTTTTTGCTTAGATTTAGGAGTTTTTTATTTTCCTTTTTGTTCTGCGTCGCTTGAACTTTGTTGGCATTCGAGCCGATTTATCAATTTGCTAGAAATTTAATAAACAGCTTTCATTGTTTTTGCTTCATCCTTCTATTTTGCCATGTCTTTTACGAAACTTTACCGTGGGACGAGCGGCTGGGTGAACTGCTTCAACGAAGCAGTTGGTCCCACGTCGTCACTTAGGTTTTAGTTTCAGCTTCAGGGCTTCGGGAGCCTTGCCTGCTTGAGGCGTCTTGCAAAACTTTGTCGTAGGACGGGCAGTTGAGTGGGCTACTCCGATGAAGCAGTTAACTCATGTGGTCACTTTAGGCTTCAATTTTGGCTTTGGGTAGCTTTGTGAGCTTTAGCCCTCCCGGGGCATACTGCGAGATTTTTGACTTATAGAGCCGTCGGTCGGACTCTGTGCTTTTCGTAGGAAGTAGAGGAGATCCGCGTAGCTACTATAGTCGTGACACTCGACTTTAGTGGCTTCTTGAGTTTTGGCCATCTCGGGGAGTGATGCGAGATTTTTGACTTATAGAGCCGTCGGCCGGACTCATGCTTCTCGTAGGAAGTAGAGGAGGTTCGCGTAACCGCTATAGTCATGACACTCGACTTTGTGGCTTCTTGAGCCTTGGCACTTCCGGGGCACATTGCGAGATTTTTGACTTATAGAGCCGTTGGTCAGACTTGTGCTTATCTTAGGAAGCAGATGAGGTCCACAGAGCTGCTATAGTCGTGACACTCGACTTTGTGGCTTCTTGAGCCTTGGCCCTCAGGGGCGCGTTGCGAGATTTTTGACTTATAGAGCCGTCGGCCAAACTCGTTTTTAGGAAGCAGAGGAGGTCTGCATAGCTACTATAGTCGTGACACTCGACTTTGTCTCAGTAAAACTTAAACCATAGACCGTCGGCTGGAAATGCTGCTTGCAAGTAAGCAGGCAAGTCCGCGTAGTCATAACAGTGTAAGTCTCAGCTTAGGGCAACCTTGGGCTTGTAGCCGTAGGGTCGTCGGCCGGGCGTCTTACTTACAGAAGCAGACGTCCCGCGTGACCACTTCAGGCGTTATCCCTAGCTCTCGGAGGCAATTTTTTTTGGGCGTAAGGTGTAGGCGAAGTCGCTCATCAGAGACCATATCCTTCCGAGTCACAACTTTGATCCCTTAGGTCGCTTAACTAGTATTGCAACACTTTGAAATCAAGCCACTCATGAAGATTTGCACGTCGAGGACGGACCATCTTGTCACGCGAATTCTTTCATGGGCAAGGGGTCCTGCACTTAGCGTCTCTTCCGGTTAGGGACCCAGGATCTCGCGGAATTGAATCCTTTAGTTGGCTAAGTCTGTACAAGTGGAATGACTATCGTGGCCAATTCTGGGAGTTGTCCGGCGCAGGTAGGCGCTGCATTTAGGGGAAACTAAGCAGTCGTACCACCCATCCACGTCTGGATATTCCGGATTAGTTTATTCTCTCGCGCTGGAGAGCTTACCCTGATGGGTGTCAGGGAATTAGTTTACCCTCTCGCGCTGGAGAGCCTACCCAGATGGGTGTCGAGGAATTAGTTTACCCTCTCACACTAGAGAGCTTACCCTTATGGGTGTCGGGGAATTAGTTTACCCTCTCACGCTGGAGAGCTTACCCAGATGAGGCTTTGAGCAGTTGTTGTAGACAACAGTTGAGCCAGGTTTGTGAATAACTTCTTCGATCTTCATTGAGAATAAAGAAACACATCAACTATGTCGGAAGGTAGAAACTGCATAATAACTGGGATAATCCTCGGTCTGCGAGGTCTTGTTCGTCGAACTGCTTGAGACTTCGAACTTATTGGGAAAGGACTAAACAGAGTTTAGGAGGTGATTGGGGATTTCTCGAAGCATTCATTCACATTGCTAATTGTGGATCGAAAGTGCTCTGACCTTGCAAAGATGCCATTAATCCGCATCATCTTCAATGGGGGTTCAGTGTCGGCTTCCGCTGCTTGCGTAGGCTGAGCAGCTGGCTTGTCGAGGTACTCGTCGCATTGGCCTTTCTTCGTAAGCTCATTGAGATACTGTTTCCATTTCAGGCAGCCGTTGGTAGTGTGACCCTGGCCCTCAGTGGAATGCGCAATACTTTATGTGATCCAGCTTGGTAAGATCACCCTTCATGGGTGGTGGCAGTTCAAACCATGGTTCATTCTTGAGCTTACGAAGAATCTGGTTAATCGGAACTGAGAATTTGGTGAACGTCTTAGGTATTGCGTCATTTCTATTTGGGGAACGGTCTCTGCGCTTATTTTTTTGCTCATTCCTGCAGGACTGCTTGGCCTCATCCCACAGAGCGTGATTCTCTGCCAAAGCATAAGAGTTTGCTAGGGTCAAGTTCTTGTCCATGATCAATATTTTCGAAAAGTGGGTGATCTGCTAGGAGCCCATTTCGGAATGCTGAGCATGCGATGCTGTCATCGCATTTGACAATCTTCGCCTTCTCCACCTTGAATCTCTTGACGTATGTGCGGAGTGACTCATTCGGGTCATTCTTCATGTTGAAGAGATAGTCAGACTTATTTTTGATCGAGTGAAACTGAATATTCCTTAGTGAAAACCAAGGAAAGTTCGCTGAAGTTCCGATTGAGCGTGGCGGCAGGGTGTGGAACTAGTCTTGTTCCTCGCCTTAGAGCGTCGCAACAAAGATTTTGCACATGAGCGCGTCATTGTTGGCGTAAAAGGTCATGATGCTTTGGTAGTGCATCAAGTGCCTATTCGGAGCTCCATCTCCTTTGAATAAGGAGAAGTATGGCGGGTTGAACTTCCACGGTGGCTCCATCTGCTCGATCTCGTCTGTAAAAGGTGACCTGCTCAGGTTAGCCACGTCTCTACGAAGGGCATCGTCAGTAGTGTCAATGTGCTAGAATTCGCGCAGCTGCTTTGCTACGAGCCTTTGTACTTCCTCTGGATTTGCGCCTGGTGGGGTTGCGGAACCTCCAGCTACCCCCGATGCTGACCTGCTGGTCCCTGTTGCTATTCTGCATGTCCTGCTCGTATGTGTTGCGGTTGCAGTGCATGTGGTTTGCCCTGTGCTGCTTGTCGTCGCTCTAGGCGAGGGTTGCCAGTAGAACTTGAGTTGGACTACTTACGTGCTCTTCTCTGGGCATTGTCCAGCTGCCTACTCTGTTGCCTCTTAGAAGGATCTTCTTGCGGGCCTAGCCTCGTGTGGACGCTTCTCCCGGAATGTCCTAAGTGCCCGTCAGAGTGTGGACCCAACCTCAAATGCACACTGACTCGTGAGCCGAGTCGGGAATAAATTCTTCTCTATGCATTTGGGCAGGAGAAGACGTTTCCCTAAAAGCCCAAACGAGAGTGCACACTACCCGAACGTACGGTTTATGGCGGGTTGAACGGCTCTTTGCCTGGACGTTGCTGGAATGAGTCTCGTTTTTCTACCCTTGTCCCGTTTCGGGACTCCTCATCTAAGGCACGCTGCACCTCGATGCGCTTGAGGAGTTGGTTCACCAAGGTGGTCCGCTGCGCGAGGGCGTTCGTCAACTTGGATACTTGCTAGAGCAGGTGGTGCTCGTCATTTGGATTGGAAGAGTCTGGATAATGGGCGTCTCCATGTGTGGTGGAACTATAGTGGACTGCAGGTATAAAACTTGAGCCCAGAGCGGGCATTCTTGTAGAAAAGTGGGGTGTAAGTAACCCTGAATCGATTGCGGGTCCGGTGGTCGGAATCTGGATTGTTGGAGGTGACCTTGGATTGGATTGAGCCTCGGGTCGAGTTGTCGGAGTGGATCACGGGACACGTTGGGCCGACACCTGCTCGCATTGGTCCTGCATGGCCGTAGGCCTTCCTGGTCGTTGGGCTGCCACATCTTGGCCTGTTGGCTGAGCGGCTTGGGCTTGGGTCCGCTGAACTACTTGGCTGGTAGCAACTGTTGAATTCTAGGCTCGGGTTCTGGCCTACTGTGCAACAAGGCCTGCTGCTGCATTGGGCTAGGCCTCCTGCCCAGGGCCTGCTGTGGCAGCTGCCAAGTTCGGGGCCTCCTGCCCAGGGTTTTGGTCCGTGTGCTACAAGGGCAACATTGTTGAGGCTTGGGTCATGGCCTTGTGGCCTTGTGGCGGTTGTTGGGTCATGGCAAATGTGGCGATGGTGGTGGCACGACTTCACGACGGTAGGGGCTCCTCCTGCCGTCGCGTTGAGCCTTGAGACCTCCGTCTTGGTGCTATGTCCTCATCTCCACTCTCTGGTCCAAATCCTTGCACGTACGGGGTTCTGTTCGTCGTAGTTTCTGAATTTCTACCATTGTATCCTTTCTCCAGGGATTGATCAAGAAACGTTTCTAGGAAAAATTAATTGATGCGATGTGTGAGAAATTCAACGTAACATAAAATTCAAGAAACTAATGCGAGATGCTTCCTCGAGTATTTTGAATCAGCTCTCAATGAAAGCACCAATTTGTCGATGCAAATTTCCGCTGTCTTCAGTCTTGACGAAAATGCACCTGCAAAACAATCAACACCTTTGATCAGAGACCTAAGCCTCACGCGCCCACGAGGTGGGGGGGGGGGGGGTTAGGTCAACGGATCTCCGATGCCTAAGTCAGTTTCTCAGAGAGAGTAAAGTGTTTAGAGGCTTTTTAGGGTTGCAAAAGCTCTCAAAAATTGGTAGAATATGAGGTATTTATAGGGATAGGGCCGGCCATATAGGGTTTAATGGAGAAATATTCTCTAAATATTCCTAAGATATTTAATAGGAGATAATATCTTGAGATAATAGGGTAATAATCCTTAATTGATTTAAATTAGGATTACTCACTTGGTTGGAGTCAATCTTCAATTAGGAATGCATTAAAGATAGGATTTGGGTAATTAATCCTTATCTTTAATTCCTTGCCAAGGGCAGGTGAGCTGTGGACAGTTGTGTTCAGCTGCTGAGTCCTCCAGGGATGTGAGCTGCGCGTGGGAGCATCTGAGAAGCCAACCTATTTATTGAGGGCAATATTGTTTTTCTTGAATAAAAGTTCATGTGTCGCCTCTAGAATTTTTGAGATTATTTTAGGCTCCACAAAATTGTTATCACTTCTCTCCCCTGTATTCTTGGCTTTGACATTCGTTCTTGTTGTTCAATGTTTGGGAAACCTGATAATATTGCTTACAAATTTGTACTACGTGCATTGAGATATTCTCATATATGTTCCTGCTTTCTTCTAGTAAGCGAACTGCTCAAGCTTGGAGCAAAGATTCAGGTCTGTGCGAGCACTGCTCTGGTTTATGGGAAAGACAATGGAAGGCAAGCAGATTTTCCTTTTACAAATTCTAATTTTTCCTTTTTCCCAATTGGAAAATAACACGATTGGGCTGATTCAAGTCAGCTATCTTGTCTGCCTCTTGAACGGTTCCTCGCTTGTTGCAAATGACATTACTGGGGGTTGTCACTGGGATTAGCCGGATTGGCTGCAGAAGGCACTGGCGTTGCTCATATTGACCGTGGTTATGAGAATTTAGATATGAAACTTCATTTTCTAGGTGCTGATGTCAAAAGAATAATGCCTCTCGCTTCCTAATTGGTAGAGTAAGAACCGTTGCCCCCTTATAATTCTTTTGCTCTTTCTGGATCCTATTCAGACAAATACAACGAATTTGGTGGTGCAAGGAGTTAATTTTGGAACTAAAAGTAATTACATATATCAAATATGAATATCTATTTGTTTTGGAAGGTTAGAAGAAAGATATAATCTAACATAATAGAAATTAGAAAATCACAGAAAGGGAAGTCGGGTATGTCTTTACACATCAACGGGTGCAAACTGCAAAGTTTATGCTTAAACATAATAAACTATATGAGATCTCTTTACATCTCTTTTGCTTTGTTGCCCTTCAAACATTACATTAACTTTCCTCTTCTCCCTTATGTTGAATTTTCTTTTTCGAGAAGGAAATTGAAGAGGCCTTGGAGCGAAATGTGAGCATTCTTGCTCTTCATTAGCTGTCCTTCAACTTCTGCTCGTGTGATTTCAACCTCCCGTATAAGCCCTTCAATCTGTTCAAAGAGTATGTGATGGCAATCCATTGGTAATTGAATGCCAGCCGCTTGAATGCTGAAGTGGTGCAATATGACATGTGGATGTGCATGTCAATGCGGCCAGGTCTCAGTAAAGCACGATCTAGCCTTTCTTTGTGATTCGTTGTGAAGACAAGTATGCGTTCTTCACCACAGCATGACCAAAACCGTCAAGGAAGTGGAGGAGCCCAGAGAGTGTCACCTGTCGATGAAATAATAAGATAACACATATATTTGTAAGTATTCATTAGGGATATTTAAGTTATTTATTCATCTAGAGCTCGAGTTAAATGCGTGCTCTAAATGAAAAGTGTAAACTGACCTGAGTTTTATTGTTGTTCCTCCATGATTCATCCCTCGATTCCCCCTTTTGCAGCTTGATTGTGCTATCAATATCTTCGAAGATGATTATAGATTGGTTAGGCATGGAAAACAACAATACGCAAGTCAGAATTGGAATTAATATTTGTTGGCTCCAACTCGTAGATCTCATAGTTAAGGTGATTACCCATGGCCGCAATCAAGCTTGACTTGCCTGTGGAGGGACATATAACAAGTATCCGCACTTCCAAGATTTGCCGACCCTTCCGTAAAACTCCTTTCCATTATAAAGTTATTTAAATCGTCCGACAAAGCTTTGTTAAGCCCTGCACGCGTTGCTTGGACCACTCAAGAAGCTTGATTGCATCCAGATTCAATCTCCGGTTTTCAACTCCGTGGAACTTCACTGCCTTTTGTTCTTTCTTATTGCCCTTTGATCTCTCTGAAATGTTGGGCAGGTACAACTTCAACACCTTCTCTTTGTGTTTCTTATGAAAAGTTAGCTCATAGGATCTTGCTTCTTGTCGTAACAATGCATTAAGGTAACTCCAATGTCTAACTAATGGCGATTTAACCTGCACACTAATCAACTTCCATTTTACTTGAAGATTTTCATATACATCAGCTCTCTCTTCACCTCTATCCACTGTCACTGCTAGTTTCTTCTCTTTGGTATCCTTGCTCACTTTGATTCTTCTAATAGACGGGGTCATCAGAGCACTCAAATGGTCCTTGAAATTCATCTATGACAACGGTGAGTTGAGAAGAGAAACGTTGTGAAATGTTGCGGAGGCCTGAAAAGAAGTAGTTACCAAGTTCGTCGGGAATGCAGTCGTTCGAAATACTTTGAAAAAGCATGCTGAAGCAGCAAGAGTGGCTGTTGCAGGCAAATTAAAGAGCCTTCGTTTCAGGCATTTTGTTGGGTTTAATGAAAAGTGGTTTCCCAATTTACTCTCTTAGGTTGTTTCCTGGACAAAATAAAATAAACATTCTTAAACTACGTTCTCTAAGTTTTCGTAAAGTGTGATGGATTGTTTGAGTGGTTAGGATTTTCTTCTACAAGGGTTTACGTATTTCTCTTACCGTAAATTAGTGTAAAACAAATGCTTTGCTTTGTAATTTGTACCAAAACAAAGCACATGATTTGTATATAACTATAAAAGTGACTAAATTATTCCCATACTAAAATGCTTACTAGTATTGATGCTAAATACTTCGAATAAAAAAGAGAGAGGAGAAATTAGGTTCTCATCATTTTTTTTCCTACTCCAGTGATTAAAATCTTATTCATTTTCAACTTTTGATCAAGGTCCTTAGGTTTTAATGAATGTCATTATTACAATAATAAAATATTTACATGCGAAGATAATTAAATTTTATTACTAAATATATTTATGTAGTAATATATTCATTTAGTGTTAGAAACATTACATTTGGTATATTTATATTTATGACTAAACTTTGTATCATATATTTCTATTTTTAGTTTGTATCCATTTTTAATTTATAACCTTTTTTTTAATTTGTACCATTTTCCTTTACAGTTTTAATTTGTACCCATATATTAATTTTTTTTGTTCCCATATTTTTAAATTTTTTATTTGTACTCATAATATTTTCCCATTTCATTTGTGCCATAATTTATTTATAATGTACCCATGTTCTTTAAAAATGTACCACTTGTTATATGTAAAATTTACCCATTTCTTAATGTAAATCTATCTATTTTTTAATCTAAAATGTATCCATTGTTGTTTATATAAAATGTACGCATTGTTTTTTTTTTTATATATAAAATGTACCCATTTTTTTTAATATAAAACTTCCCAGTTTTGTATAAAATGAACCCACATTTTTTAAATTTATAATTACGTGCACCATTGTACAAGTTTAATTATAAGGAAAACTAATGAAAAGTCCAAAAAAACTTCTTTTTTAACGAAAAGTCCTTTTTAAAGGTATAGTGAATAGTGTCAGTTAAAGGTAAAAAAGTCCTTTTCATTAAACCTCCCATTATTATATGGGTACATTCTTTTTAAACATTTATGGGTTACATATTAAAACATTTTACTTTTGGAACAATGTTGAAATTGTACCCCATAGATAATTATATATGGCGAATGTACAGGTACATTCTTTTGACATGTGATAACTATTTTGTTAGACCCCACATCTAACAGAGGAGTGGATCCTCTATGCCTTATGTCACTTCCCGACCCGGGCTCCACCATAACCCGGGCTCGACTCCGTCGTAGCACGATAATGTCCGCTTTGGGCCCCGATCACACCCTCACGGTTTTATTTCTAGTAACTCACGTGAGTAGAATTTCCTAGTGGGTCATCCATCTTGGGAATGCTCTGGCCCATTCTCGCTTAACTGCGGTGTTCCTACAGAACCCGAAGCCAGTGAGCTCCCAAAAGGTCTCGTGCTAAAAGAGGTGGGCATGTGCATATAAGGCATAGATGATCCATTCCCCTGGGCGATGTGGGATCTAACACCTTATATGTACATGCCCACCTCATTTAGCACGAGGCCTTTTAGGAGCTCATTGGTTTCGGGTTCCGTAGGAACTCTGAAGTTAAGCGAGAATGAGCCAGAGCATTCCCAGGATGGGTGACCCACTGAGAAGTTCTACTCGCGTGAGTTCCCATAAACAAAACCATGAGGGCGTGGTCGGTATGTGACATATTTTATCATTTATAACAATGTTTTCTTTTGGTCAAATTCATAACAATGTTGGATACATTCTTTTGGCACTTTTTTAACAGTGTTTCCAATTGATTGATACATATATATACGTACATGTACTTAACATCTATTAATATACATTTTCGAAAGGAATTATATTGTTATATTGATTTTTTATTCAATCAAAATTTTGATAAAAATTCCATATTTTTTGTTGGCCTTTTTTGTTTTGTTTTTATGGCTCATTAGATGTGAGATTTTAAATACCATAAAATCTCAAGTTTTATTGTTAACATGGAAATATATTAATATTAAAATGCTGAGGTGTACAAAGTTAAAAGACTTTGATAAAAAACTGAAAACCACTAAGGTTTTAATCAAGGGAAAATTAGTATCCGGTTCCTAGTTGTGATGACCTGTCCCTACTTTTCACTGGAATTTCTTTTTCATTGGTGTGTTTTGATGATTTTACCCTTTTTGGACGAAAGTGGAATCTGACACGGACGCGGTTTTCGACTTTCAGTTTGTAGCCACCCATGATCCGTAACGATATTTTTTTTTAAAATGTAAGGGCATTTTGGTAAATTTGTAGTGGAAATATCTAACCTTTTTGGACCACTACATGGGTGACATGTGGCACCCTCTATTTGGTGCCTTTTTCCTCCTCCGTGCTCTCTTTCACTCTAGAAACCTCTATCTCTATCTCTCGATACTCTTTCCTCCGACGCAACTAGCGCACACGCATACATACTTACTCACACACTACACTCACCACACCACCATTTTTGCCACCAAGATCCTTTCTTTGCTCCCTCACATCCCGCTCTCACTCTTTCTTATCCCTCAACATTGTGCAGTCACGGTGTGGTGACTCCGGTGAGATCTCGAACCTTCCGACTAAGGTAAGAGCCTTAGACCTCCTTTAGTTTACGTTTTAGGGTAGATTAGGGTGTTTTAAGACATTGTGGGTGGTTTGGATGCAAAAATATCTCAGAAGAGACATTTCTCAGTTTTCTAGTGGAAAACCGTGGTTGGCAAGCTATTTTCCGGTCGATTCTAACGTCAACGTCACTCCATCTTGGTACGATTTGAATCTTTATTCCTTTATCTTCATGTTGGTTGTGGAATAGTGAATTTTAGTGAAGTTTTGACCCCTAAACGGAGTTGGGGAGTTTTACCGGCCAAAAAGCCTGTGTCCTTCTTCGTTGGGCACCGGCAACCTGCGAAGGAAGTGTCCTTATTCGTTGGGCTCCAGCAACCGGCGAAGGAAATCGACTTAAGCCCTTGGGTTGTGTAGTCAGCCCAAATCCAAGCCCAATCCATTATTTTAAAACCCAAAACCCTTTTAGTTAGCTCGGCCCAAACTTGGGCCCAGGTCCAAAACCCAATTAGCCAACCCTTTTAGTTTTAAACCCTTAACCCATGTCCTGACCTTGGGCCTAGCAACTCTTTAGCCTAGGCTCGACCCGTTTTCCCTAGCCCATATCTAAACCTTTGGGCTAGCCCAATCTAAACCCAAAAATCCTAAATCGGTCTAACCCATTCACTGTTGAACCAGACCTAACCGGTTTGACCCGATCGGACCGGACTAGTCGTTGATCTGTTAACCATTGACTGGTCAACGTTGATTTGACTCCGAGTTGACTTTTTGGATTTCGGACGGGACCTCTCCTAGACTAATTATGATGTCCTGATTCTAAATTCGTGCACCGTTTTTCTAAATTCCAACGTTTTAGTAGAGTTTTATTAAATGTAATGTAACCTTTTTATGTTTAGGTGCATCAGTTGAAGGTGATCCCGCTTGTCCTAGTACGAGCGGCCCTCCGGTAGTAGAATACAATGAGTGGACCCCTTCTTAACTATATATTTTTATAAATCATTAACCTAACATGCATTTCATATTTCATGCATTGAATATGCTTTATATTTTGTTTTCCAGATTTCCATAATTACTATTTATTGAAATTACATTTTATTAAAGAGTATGAATTATTGGATTTGCATATATTGGTTTCTATGGTTTTTGATTATAATTTATATTATGGATTTATGATGTGATTTATCTTGGATTGTGAGACTTTGAGTTTTGTACTCCGGACTTGATATGAGTTTTCAAGACGTTTTTAGTACTTACTTAGTGAGTTACCGTACGACACATCCGCACACCACATGTATTATGTCTATGGTCATAGGACACAGATGATGGAGGAGTGAGTTATGATATATATTATACCTCCAGCTTCACCGCCGAAAGCGGTGTCGGACAACTTCACTAGCCACCGTTAGTGTCAGTCTGGATGTACGCTATTTTATACAGTTTCACCTTCAGGTGATGGACATGTTATTCAACTTCACCTTCGGGTGATAGGCAGGTTATTTAGCTGCATCTTTGAGTGATGGACATGTACTGCCTTTGGGTGACTATGATACCCCTAGTTGACTACATCACGATTGCGATTTACAGATGTTTTACAGATGTTTTACTTGGCATGCTAGGGTTTTTATAAAACCTATTATGTAGTACATATATGTTTTCAAAACAGGGGGTTAGTATGTTCTTAAATAAACTGGTTTTCGTATTATTAGTATGATTATAAACTTTGGTCCACTCACCTTTTCGATTTTGCGCCCCCTCAGGACATAACGACGAAGAGTACGACCCGAGCTTCGGGCTTTTCCATACCAGTGACTTTACTTTCTTTCATCTATGGTTCTTGTTGACTCTTGTAATTTGACGCTCACCTCTCTTTTGTACTCTACTTAGTGGTATGCTCGGGACGTGTTGTATCTTTACTTCAGACTTGTATTCGTTGAACTTCCTATTTCATTCATGTGAGTTTTGCATTATCATTGTGTCATTTAGCATTCATATTTCCATATTATTTTCGTTTGTTATACGAATTTGAATTTGCAGTTTCTTACACATTCCTATTTGTTCCTTGCCATTCGGGTTTATTCCTACACTTAGGGCTTTCGTCACTATTGAGTGTCGGCCCGCAAGTGTCATCCAAGTGTCATCCAAGTGTCATCCAAGTGTCATTAGGATATCTGGGTTGTGGTGTGCCACAATTTCTTTTTCCTGGTTTCGTATTTAATTAGTACTCGTTGCTACGAACGCGTGAGCGCGTGTTAGACTTGAATCAGATCTGTAACGAAAAACTTACGCTCCGTTAAATTACATTAATTACGAGTATTTTTGTACACGCGCGTACAAATTTACAGTGTCAGAACACTGTCAAAGGGGCAGATTTTGTACATTTAAAATTGTACAAAATCTATCCAATCCCTAAAAGTGGACATGGTCCCCTCTTAATTAACCAATCAAATTATTCAATTTGATTTTTCCACTAATCCCTCACCACCACTAATTTTTCCCTAATTTTTCCCCTTTACCAATCAAGTGCCTTCCTCAAAACTGGCACACAATTAGTGATCACCCTCTATAGACCCAGTCAGTAATCACAACTCAGCTTTCACTCTCTCTTTTCTCTCTCTTCTCTCTCTCCCCGAAGACTTTCTCTCACTCTCCTTTCTTTACAACTCCCTCAAACGACCCTCAAAACACTCAAACATGACCTGCAACCTACACCATTGAACTCTCCTTAACTCTGCGAACACAACCATGTAACCATATCGCGATTTGGTTGAGTTTTGACTCACCAACTCGGAAGGTCCAACTCGGTGAGTTTTGGTTCAACGAGTTTCTGGCCGAGTCGGCGTGTTTGAAGATTGGAGAAGCTCTCTTACAACTCCCAGAGGCTACTAGACTAGTTTTGGTGAAGGGTTGACATAAAAAACACGAGGGTTCGAAGAGTTGACTTTTGGGCTGTACCTTTCGAGCCATTTTCAGGCCACATCCGTCCACTTTTTGGACTTCCAAAGGTATAACATGATTCTACTCTTCATAAGCTTCATTTCCATATAAATTTTATGAAAAATGGTTAAGAAATGAGCAAGATATGAAGGTTTGAATTTTTACCTAGAAACCGGCCAAATTTTCCAGATTCCGGCGAGTGCAGACAGCGGCGGTGGACAGCGGCAATCGGCGAGGACGACCGGAGAGTCAGGTAACGTTGTTAACTTCTATTAAGGACTTAACAGAATATTCCTAACGGCCGTTAGGCTTCCGTCAGTCAGTGCCTGCGCGTGGTGGCGCGTGTGGCCATGCCTTGGCCGGCGCATGGCGACGTGTTCGGCGTCAAAAAATTATTTTGAAAATTTGTGTAGGTTCGCGACGTCAAGTATATCGATTTCGTATATTTAAACCCTAGGTTTGAGCAAACTATGGGGGTTTTATTTGAGTTTCCGCATGTGTATTTTAATTAATTTAAAAATAGTTATTTCACATATAGGGGAAACGTATCCCGAGAACTTATGAGGTCAGGCAAGGCTCGGAGGCTACGATCCGACGACGTATCTGTGAGTGGGCAATTTGTTTTATACCTATACATAGTTATAGTTTCCCATAAATGCGTATTTACTTCATTTTTACACTTATATTGCCAAGTATCATTATTGTGATATTAATTGTGATAAATGCTGCTATATGGTTGGGATATTACTGTCATGACATTCATACATATTTGTACATGCTCATCTTGCTGGACCCCGGTGTTAGTACTCCACCTCAGGGCCATGGCCAGTCCTTCACGTGTATGTTCACATCCGCACCGTTCACTCGCCTTGGATCCAAGTTAGGTGCCATTCCTGTCGAACATATTGCATTAGGCAATTCCGACTCGTTTGTGACCGTGCTTCTTCACCAGCCTTCACGTGATCGTAGTACTAAAGCGTATTGATTACACCCAGTCCTGTTCGTGCCAGAGATTATCTGTACGAACTTGTGTGTCAGCTTAGATGGATGAGCACTCGTTTATACTTGATTATCGCATGATTATATTACTGCAACATTTGATATATCATGACTTGGCATATTTCTGGTTATATTGCTGTTGTACTATTGTTTACGTACTTACGTAGTATGTTTTAAGGAAACTATACTTGTTTTACAACGAGGGCTTACTATCTTTGAAAGTAAAGGTTTTTTACAGAACGTTGTTTTGCTGACCCACTCAACTTTGTTTTTTCACCCCTCCAGGTTTAGTAGCTGTGCTTACGTGTATATGAGGGTTTTGGCAAATCTCAGGAGATGGTTATCTACAGTGGCATAACCCTCATCCTAATTACTGTACTGTTTTTATGCTCTGCCATCACGTGTGAAAAGGGTTCAATCCCGCTCACCCGCACACTCTTTTGATTAGGCACTTTTAGGTTTAAATTTATTCATGTTCTTCTTCCACTACACTACACTTTATGGCTTCGTCACCCTTCAACTCGGAATCCAAGTGGACTTTCCGGGTCGGAGTGTGTCACTAGTTACTAATGTTCATTGACTGAAACTTTATTAGTTTTCAGATTTTGATCCAAATCCCTAGTATTAATGTAATAATGAATTTACATGTTAGTTACATAATTTTTTAAAATAAAAATTAATAATTGATTTAGAATTGTAATACTCTCATCTTTATTAAACTCCTAACTAATTTTCAATTCAAAACATTTCCAAAATAAATATAAAATAAATTTGAATAAGTTTGTACCCATTAGCTTTTTTAAAAAATGTTTTCAATTTTTTATTCTTATATGTACCCATTCATGTAATTTTTTCAAATTTTTAATCTTAAAATGTACTCATATTTAAATATACCAATTTGTTATATGTAAAATGTACCATTTTTTTTTATATAAAATCTATTCAAATTTTTTTTCTAATCCATTTTTAAACTTATATGGGTACATTCTTTTTTCTTTGATTTGAGAATGATTAAGCCTAATATCTTCTTCTTCTTTTTTTTTTTTTTTTTTTTTTTTTTGTTGTGATTTTGAAGAATGTACCCATGTTTTGGTACAATAATTTTTGGTTAATTTTGATGAATATACCCATGTTTATATACACACACACACACTCAATAGTATATTTATATTTTAATATTTTTAATCCCACAAATTATGGTTTTTTTATTTAAAATCTCATTAATATAAACAACTATAAACTTTAATTTTTAATTTAAAAAATATAGTAACATAAATAAATTATCACATTAATTTCAGGAACTTCGATCAAAAATTGAAAACTAACAAGGTTCAGTTAAAGAATATTCACAGTCAGGGACCGCATTCAAAGTCTCCCTTATTTAAATCGTCCACAAAGCTTTGTTAAGCCCTGTATCCGTTGCTAGGAAGCTCGAAGGTCATTGGGTGGTCAAGCTTGATAGCATCCGGGTTCCATCTCCGGTTTTCAACTCTGTGGAACTTCACTGCCTTTTGTTCTTTCTCTAATGCCCTTCCATCTCTCTGAAATGTTGGGCAAGTACAACTAACACCTTCTCTTTGTGTTTCTTATGAAAAATTAGCTCATAGGATGTTGCTTCTTGTCGTAACGATGCATTAAGGTAACTCCAATGTCTAACTAATGGCGATTTAACCTGTACATAAATCAACTTCCATTTCATCACTTGAAGATTTTCATATACATCAGCTATCTCTTAACCTCTATCCACTGTCACTGCTAGTTTCTTCTCTTGGTATCCTTGCTCACTCTGATTCTTCTAACATACGGGGTCGTTAGAGCATCCTGAAAGTCCTTGAAATTCATCTATGACAACGGTGAGTTGAGAAGAGAAACATTGCGAAATGTTATGGAGGCCTGAAAAGAAATAGTTCCCAAGTTTGTCGGGGATGAAGTCGTTGGAAATACTTTGAAGAAGCATGCTGAAGCAGCAAGAGTGGCTATTATTGCAGGCAAAAAAGCCTTCGTTTCAGGCATTTAGTTAGGTTTAATGAAAAGTGGTTTCCTAATTTACTCTCTTAGGTTGATTCCTGGACAGAAGAAAAGAAGCATTCCAAAACTACGTTCTCTAAGTATTTATGAAGCGTGATGGATCGTTCTGATAGTTAGGATTTTCTTCTACAATCTACTGCATTACGGGCTGAAATTTTTTCTTACTGTAAATTAGTGTAAAACAAATGCTTTGCTTTGTAGTTTGTACCAAAACAAAGCACCTGACTTGTATATAACTATAAAATTGATCAAATTATTCCCATACTAAAATGCTTATTATTACTAATGCTAAATACTTTGAATAAAAAAAAATTAATTGCAATAAAATAGAAGTAAAACCACCAATTTCAAACACACAAGATCATAATACATCTTGGCTTGTATAAAGAAACAAAACAAAGAAAATCATATATCTTGATTAACAGAAGAACCAAATTTTCATTCATACGTGGAAGTAGGTTTAATTACATATGAATACCATTAGCTAATGCTAGCTAGTCTACTACAAAGCCACAACTTGAGCAACAATAACAGTAATATCGTCGATCTTGCCTCCTTTGTGCTCGAATCCAGCCTTTCTAGCGTTTTCTGAAAAAGGGCTAGGGTTGTGCTCATAGAACGAGTTATAGAGAGCTAGATTGGCGATGCTCGAAGCCAACGCACCACAATCAAGATCAAGATCACCACCACCACCACCACCTTGTACAAGAACCTTCTCAATCTCACTTGGAAACATGTTGTTCAGCAAGCCATCAGTCCCAAGCACTACGATGTCTCCGGGGACTGTCTGAATCCACTCCTCCCAAGCGCAATCAGGGTGGTCGCTGCTGATGCTGTTCCCCAACTGATAGGGACAGTTGAACCTGCGTTGCTGAGTTGGAGATTGGTACACAACCTTGTTGTTCCTAAATAGCAAGAACCCACTGTCCCCAACGTTCACAGCATGCAAGACTCCGTTCTCTTTGTTAAGGCTGATGATGCATGCGGTCGACGAGCCTTTCTCCTTGGTCTTTGCATAAGCCTCCTGCAACACTTTTCTTGGATCAACGGCTCCGATCATATCCGCGGCCTTTCGTTTTCTTTTCTGTTCGTTGATGTTATTCGGATTATGGACAGCGATAAAGGCATTGTTCATGAGTTCCCTCGCGTAATCACCCGCGTCGATGCCTTTCTTGGCCCAACCGCCAACGCCATCCGCCACACCGATAGTCTGCTTCTCCGGGCTGATGAAGTGAGCATCTTCGCCTAACTTGTTATCTTTGGCAAGATACACCGACCCACAAACCATCTCGTGCAGGTTTCTCTCTGTTTCTTGACCATAGCTATTGTTGTGGTTGATGATACCGTTGTGGTTGATGATACCATTGTGGTTTACGTACTTCAACATTAATAAACTCAAAGTAGCTTCCGTCAGCGTCATCTGTTCCCCTCCATAGTCACCGCCGTCAACGTCTGTCTTGGCCCAACCCAGGGCCGGTCCTGAGTTTTTGGGTGCCGGGTGCGAAAGCTCAAAATGTGCCCTTTTTATTACGAAAATATATGTTTAAAAAAAATAATATTTAACGAGGGCTGGAACCCAGTCGAAGCTGGGGGGCTAGACCCTCACGCCCAAATGATATTACTTGAGAAAATATACAACGGGGGAGACATAGTACCTAAACCCCGACAATAAAAAATACAATCATATATAACCATTCCTAGCAAAGCTCCTTGAAATTTCAACCTTTAAGAAATTGTCTTCTAGCATTTTTATGGTCTTGAGACTCATCACCACCAATTTCATGATCATGAGACTCCCTAACAACATGTTGTGACTCTTCACCAACATCATTTTCTCTCAAATTTTCAACCGACTCATTCTTTGTAGAGAAAAATTTATTAAGAGATCCTCTTAAACTTTCGGCAATTTCGTTATCCTTTACTTTTTTTTTCCTTTTCATATTACCAGAGAGTTGTTTCCTAAAAGACATGGCTTCGATAATTTGTTTGCAAAAATTACCTACACATGATATAACAAAAATTTCCTATCAAAATTAAGCATTCCAACATATATTATATATTATAAAAACACTAACACATAGTCTAACATATACAAATTGATAAAATTGAACCTAAATATTGGGTTTGAAATGAAATCAAATAATTCAATTAATCAAGAATTCAATTCATCCACAACAATAATTCTATACATCAATTATCATATAATTATATTTCTATGTCACTTGCAAAGTTTTATATTAAATTATGAATTGATAATTCAAATTTAAAAAATTAGTTACCTCAAAACTCAAAAGGTTTGATGGTGAATTAATGCACTTGTAATCAAATTCTAATACCCAATTGAATTGAATGGTGCTGTCTGTGCAGCTGTGCTGTCACGTTGAATGGTGCTCCTGCTGTGCAGCCTGTGCTGTCGGCTGCTTGCTGCTCACAGCCCTTGCAGGCAGACCTCACCCAGTCCAAGGACACACGGCAGCAGCAAAGTTTAAGTGGGAATGGGCACAGCACAGGAGAAGAAATGGTGGGGATTGGGGAACAAAAAAATGAGGAATTTTGGAAGTTAGTGAGTGGGAATGGGGGGGGGGGGGGACCGAAAGTGGGGAATGGGGATTGGGGGAATCGGGAAAACAATTAGAAATTAGGGTTATGGGACCAAGTGGTCCCTGCCGAGTGTGTATGTATGACTTTTTTTTTTTTTAATTTTTTTTTAATGCATAAAACTTGGGCCCTTTAATTTGTTGTCAATCTTGGGCTGTCCCCTATTTAAAAATTGGGCTCTAGTAATTTTTTTTTTTTTAATATCTAGTTATTTAGATTTTTTTATTTTGGTGCCCCTTAAATTTTTGGGCCCTGGACAGTAGCCTTTGTGGCACTGGGCTAGGGCCGGCCCTGGCCCAACCAATGCCGTCCGCCATGCCGATAGTTTGCTTCTCCGGGAAGATGAAGCGGGGGTCTTCAACCCTACTAGGCTTCTTTGCAATCAGCATCTTAGAAAATTAATGGAGAGATCGAGACAGAGATAAACAGAGAGGGAAGAAATTAACAGTGAAAAATATGGAGGTACTGAATTGATAACAAGTTTGAATTTATAAGTTTTCGTAACTGGTAATTTCATATTTTCCTTTTCGAACTGGGAAGGGTTTCTTTTTCCTACTGGGAATGGGATGTATAAAATGTTGGCCACCGTTCGCATAACAGTCCGAACCCACAAAACTTGCCAAATTTCCAAGTTTGTATGATGCTCTCATTTTTGGATAATTTTCTTTTCATAATAATCTATCTATTCTATTAAGAGAAGAGCCATTGTTAACTTTTTTTCACCGCTTTTTCCAATTTTGCCTTCATTTTTGAATACACAATATTAATGAGAAGGGCAAAATAGTAATTTTGTACCTTTTGACAAAATGACAATCATATTCCTATTTTTCTTATTTTACCATTTTTTGGCAAAATGACAATCATATCCCTATTTTTCTTATTTTACCCTCACTTTTGATACACAATATTTACATAAGGAGGACAAAAAACAGGAATTATGTAATATTAAGATAAAATATGCATTTATTAAGAGAAATTGTCCCACCATCATTTTTTCACACTTTTTATAAAATATGCATTTATTAAGAGAAATTGTCTCACCATCAATTTTTTCATACATGTAAGTGAAATCATGATGTTTTTTGGATAGTTTGAATTAATGAACTGAAGTGGTTGCGCTTGAGGAGAACGTGGAAGGAGGTGGACGGTTGTTCACACACACAAAATGTGTGCTCTCTACTAGTAGAATTTAACAAAAGTGTACAAGTAACTGACACGTGTCAAATAAATGGCCGGGGATCTGCTACTATGTATAACATAGATAATATTTAGGTACGCACTAGTAAGTACTCTGTGTACTCATTTTTTAATTTAATCTAATGATATTAACATAGTTTTATTGTTTTAAAAAATAGTACATGTGTCTAATTTTTCTTGAACTTTTAAAAAATTGGAAACATGTGTCGTTGGTTGATTGGGTCATATCATAGAATGAATATATATAGTACTCATTAGTGAAATTGTTAGACTTCGACCGGTACATGGAATTTTTTTTTTTTTTTTTTAAAAACTAAATTAAGGGTCTCTTGCCCTTCAAACAATGGTTACATTAAACTAAACTAGTCTGCTCCTCTTCCATGTTGTGCTCTTCTTTCATACCGGTCTCGTTAGTTTTAGCCTTGTGATCTTGTTGAGTTTTCTTCTCCAGCAAGAAATCGATGAGGCGTCGGAGCGAAATTTGAGCATCTCTGCTCCTCATTAGTTCTCCTGCAACTTCTGCTGGGGTGACTTCAACCTCCAATATAAGTCCTTCGATCTGCTCGAAGAGTTGGTCATTGCGAACTCCATGGTAATTGAATGCCAGCTGCTTGACTGCAGAAATGGTGCAATACGACATGTGAATGTGCATGTCCATTCGGCCAGGTCTCACTAGAGCAGGATCTAGTTTGTCTTTATGATTTGTTGTGAAAATTATAATGCGTTCGTCAGTACAACATGACCAAAGCCCATCAATGAGGTTGAGGAGTCCGGAGAGTGTCACCTGTTGATGAAATAATAAGTAATAAGATCACGGATATTTCTACAAGCGGAAATGTTTTCTTGCCGGACTTATATGTTAACGGACACAGGTTTTTGTTGTCATCCTATTGAGTCCGGACAACCCTTTCGGGAAAAAATCAACCTGATCTACAATTTGTAAAGAAACAAAGCATTTGACTTGTATGATATATCAAAACTGTAAGTGACTATAAAACTGACCTGATTTTTGTTGGTATTCCACGATTCATCCTCAGATTCCCGATTTTGCAGCTTGATTGTGCAATCAATGTCTTCGATTACAAGAATAGATTTGTCAGGCATGGCTAGCAACCTTCTCTTTAAATCAGAATTGGAACCAGCATCGGTTAGCTCCAACTCGTAGATATCGTAGTTGAGGTGGTTAGCAATGGCTGCAATCAAGCTGGACTTGCCTGTGCCAGGAGGGCCATACAACAAGTATCCACGTTTCCAAGCTTTTCCTATCCTTCTGTAAAATTCCTTGCCGTTTTTAAAGTTATTCAAATCATCCAACAATGCTTTCTTAAGCTCCGCATCCATTGCAAGGATATCGAAGGTCATGGGGTGATTTAGAGTGACCTCTTGTGTCCCGTAACAGTCATACTGGTCGTTTGTGCAGAGTTTTACTACTTGCCGTTCTCCTTTGATCGCCTTTGATCTCTCTAATATGCATGGCAGGTAAGAATTCAACACCGTCTCTTTGTGTTTCTTGTGGAATGTTAGCTCGTAGGATCTTGTTTCTGATCTTAGGGATGCATTAAGATCGCCGGGATTACAAGCACGCGAAGATTCAACCTTTGTACAAACATATTTCCACATTACTTGAACACGGTCTTCAAAAACATCAACTATCTCTTCCCCTCGATCCACTGCGACTGTGAGCTTCTTCTCCTTTGTAACCTTACTCACTTTGATTCTTTGTAGAGAAGCGGTCTCTATCGTCCCCAAGTAGGCTTCAACAGCGTCAAAAACTTCATTCAAGGACATCCCTTGGAACTCCTCTATTACAATGGTGATGTGGGAAGAGAAACGGCGCGAAATGCTGTGGAGGCCGGAGAAGAAGTAGTTTCGAAATTCGTTAGGGATGAAGTCGTTGGCAATGCTTCTAAGAAGCATTGCTGAAGCTGCAAAAGTGGCTATTGCAGGCAAAAGAGCCTTTGTTTCAGACATCTCGTAAGGACAAAGTGTTTGTGTATATTTAGAAATATGGAGAAGGATATGAAATACGACTTTGAGGTAGGATTTGGATATTCTGAAAACTTGTGAAGGTGGTGAAAACTAATGAAAGTGTAACATGAATATATAGAGGTCTAGGGAGAAAGTTATTACAAAGACTCTTTCCATTAGAGGTGGTCTTTCGTCGACTTTTGAACTTGACTCTTCAGAAAGGATCATGAAGAAATTTCATACATTCACCTAAAATCACTACTACAATATTAGCTTTAAGTGTCGTATTGATAACCGCCAAAAAACATATATTACTGTCGGATTTTAAGCAAAATCCGACAGAAAATAGATGCACTGTCGGATATTATAACCGACAGAATTGCTAGCGTCAGGAAACCAAATTTCCGTCAGTAAATCAGTTAAAACCGTCAGGAAATCAGATAAAACCGTCAGAAATACTGTCGGTTATGATGGCATTTTCCGTCAGGAAATCAGTTAAAACCGTCAGAAAATCAGCTAAAACCGTCAGAAATACTGTCGGATGTACTTTCACTTTCTGACGGTTAGAACGATTTAAAAAAATAAAATTAAATTATTTCCGTCGGTTTAAACCGACAGAAAAATATAAATATTTGAAAAAAAAAAATAGAATAAACCGAAGGAAAAATATAAATAATTGAAAAAAAAAGAATCTTGTGGTTTTCTTTTTTTTTTTTTTTACAGAACCAATACAAAAGGCAAAAAAATAATTCTAGTTCTTTTTTTTTTTAAATTGACAAAACGAATGAAAAAACCAAAATTAATGAAACATAATATGCATTCAACTATAAATTAAACTATGATAGTGTCATCAAAATCCGTCATAACATATAAAGTGAACGTTAAAAATAACATACGATAATGTCATCTGAATCCGTCATAATACATAACTAGAAAACAAACATTTATCCGAATTTAATAAAGTGTCGGACATATCCGTAAGGAAAACCAACAAACTATTCAATAGAACCAGAGGCCTCTGTTGAACCACCTTGTGCTCCAGAGCCTTGCACCGATCCTCCCTGTGATCCAAAGCCTTCTGCCAAACCTCCATTTGCTCCCAAATACCTCATCACATCCCCATCAAAACTACCCAGCAATCCAGAAAGCAAGCCAGGGGATAATCCACCATTGAAAACACCTTGAGAAATGTGAGTGTCACCAGGAGAAGCCATCTGAGGTCGATAAACTGGCATTGGATACTGCGGCTGAAAAGGCATATGCTGCATGGGATATACAGGTGCAGGCGGCTGATTGGAGGGCGAATGATGTGATGCCTGAGGGCTGGGTGGTGGCCGCTGCAGATGTTGTGGAACCAGCAACATAATTAATTGTTGTTGCTGCATCAACATTTGCTGGTTCATCGCCTGCTGCTGCTGGTTAACCTGCTGCTGCGAGGTCTTTGATTTCTCAAGCTCAGCCGTTACCTCCACCAACTTTCTGGAGGCTTCTTCCTCCTTCCTCCTCAATTCGTTGTTCTCAGCTACCATCTTGGCCAATGCACCCTTCGATGATTTCCTTGAAGACCTACCACCGGAAGAGGAAGCATATGGCACCATCTCTGGTATCACTCCATGCCCATAACCTCTGACCCTATTTCGAGTCTCAGAACCCATATGCTCAACATAAATCTGTGTTCTAACTTCAGAAGTGTCCTCTTCTCCAGACTCCACAAACGATTGAATATCACTCTCCATAGATGTCTTCCAAAATCATATTCAATCAAAATAGTATACGATTATTATAAAAATAAAAAACTAAGAATCATAAAAACAGATTCATCAATCCACACAAAAAGATAAACAAAGTTCATAAAAGCAGATTATATGCTTAAATAATGTGTTCTAACAAATGCAATATTATTATCTAAATAATGAGTAGTCATAATTTGAATAGAAATTTAAATCATTTACCCCTCTCTGTTGTGAAGATTCATCTATCCAAGATTCATCTTTCCTAGTATGGGTAGCTCGAAAGAAAGTGATGGGATCAGGCTCCTTCCCATGCTTGTTTTTCTTCAAATATAATAAAAGACAACAAATGAATACTAACCCCAGATTATGCATACAAAAACAAAACACAACTTATATAACAAATTAGCAACACATACAAGTTCCGCGCGAACCCGAGCAAACGTCTTTGAACCAGTTGTGTGGTTCATCGTTTTTGACTCACGATTTATCTTGTTTTTCTCTGCCACCTCCTGCAAGGTCAAAGAAAAATATATATAAGGTAAACATATTTCAAAACCAAAAAAAAAAGAAGTTATACTTGTTTTTTACCTTTGTTTTAGGATTATCCCAATACGCTAACATCTAGGGCCACTGACCACCATCCACACCAGGGGGTGGTTCTGAACGCTCATCCTCTTGTCGTTTGGTGTAATAATCCGCCTTCAAACTATTGCGGTATTCTTTGTAAGCATGATCCGCAGCATGGAGAGTCATGTTGCGAATCAATGGAATTCTGTCATGATCTTCTTCAAGAAAAATTATATTCCCCTATATTCATAAAAAAAAAAAGGTTGGTACATACCCGAAAAATAATCTTGAAATATAGAAGTACAACCGAAAATATATACCTTAATTCTTTCCCACAAAAGTTCCTTAGCATCTTCAGGAACCAACCGCCAATCCCGCTTCACTGGAATAAGTCTTGGATCCTTAACCTCGGCGGCTATCAACTTCGAAAATTCTGCGGCATTTTCACTAACACACTTCCCCGTCGAATCAAATAGACAAACTTGCCTCTCTTTCCACCTCGGAATAGACGCTCCACGGGTCCTACGTTCACTCTGTTCCTCCATAGAAAAGAAAGTGGAGTAAAAGAGAGGGAGGAGTAAAAAAGGAAGACAGTGAAAAATGAAAACGGGAAGAGAATGGGAAGAAATGGGAAGAGATTGGGAAGAAGAATGAAAAGCAGAGGTAAAAGTAAAAAAATGAAACGGGAAGAAAAGGTGAGAACATAAATATGAGAGATTGAAAAGGTGAGAGAGAGAGAGAGAGAGACGGTTGAAAAGGAGGAAAGGTTGAATATTTAGGTGAAAACATAAATATGAGAGATTGAAAAGGTGAGAGAGAGAGAGAGAGACGGTTGAAAAGGTAGAAAATGTGGAAAAGGTGAGAGAGAGAGACGGCTGAAAAGGTTGGAAAAGGTTAAAAAACCTAATGTCAAATCTAATCAATTGACCAAAAAAAATAAATAAATAAATCTAATCAACCCTATCAATCTTGGCGGAAAAGGTGGAAAAAGTTAAAAAACCTAAGCAATCTTGGCGGTTTTTACCGCCAGTAAAATTAAAAAACCGACAAAAAAAAAATTAACCGACAGTCAAATAAATCTTGACAGTCAAAGCATTAATTTATGTCAGAGGTTGGTATAATGTCAGCATTGTGTCGGTTTTAACCGACACAAATCTCCAAAACCGACAGATAATGCATTTATTATGTCAGAACGGTAAGTAATAATGGCAGATTTGTTTTCAATGGGTGTCAGGTTTGTGTCGGTTTTAACCGACACAAATCTCCAAAAACCGCCAATACATTTCCCTCCCGTCGGTTTTAGTCACTTGAATTTTTTTTTTTAGTACACAGTCGCGGGAAATCTCCCGCTCAAAATTTTGTTCTCTTAGTGTCGGTTATATCCGACAGTACCTTGAGTAAAAAAAAAAAAAAAAAAATTATTGATTAAACCGTATGTTTATAAGTACCATTTTAAATTTTGCCCCATAAACTAATCCACTTCATCTTCTGTTAGGTCATCGTCAGCATTGACAAAGTTATGGAACTGAGTAGGCAATGGTAATACTTCGTGAAAAGGAGTCTCTTCCACGCCAACCCTTGTATGCAAATTTTCATTGTCAAGTACATGATCATCCAAATCAGGTATGGCATAATCATCAAGTGCATCATTATCCTCCAGTACGTCAAACAAATCTCTTGGTTGGGTTCGAACAACAACATGCCAATCTTTTTCAATTCTGTCCTCCACATAAAATGCTTGTAATGCTTGTGAAGCTAATATGAAAGGATCCTCTTTAAATCCCAATCGATTGAAGTTTACTAAAGTAAATCCATATTGATCGGTCTTCATACCTCTTGGACTTTCACTATTAACCCATTCGCACTTAAACAACATCACAGCACGGCCCCTGTCTCCTGCTTCGGTAGGGCCGCAATATCTAACCTCAAACATGTCTATGACTCTGCCATAACAATTCACTTGCCCAAGTGCACCAGGGACATTTGCAGGTACAAAGACACCACAATTTTGATTCTTATGCTTATCATCCACAGATTTTGTACGAAATCTGAACCCATGAATAATGTGACTTTTATATTTCGTCACAACTCTACTAGGATAATTGGCTAGCCAACGTAAGTCTTCAGATATCAAGATGTCATTAGCATGACATCTTGAATTAATCTGTAATACGTAAAAGGATAAAAGTCGACACGACAAATATAAACACGTCATAATTAAAATGTAAAAAATAAAAAAGGAAAAAAAAAGTAATAATGTGACAGTTATATTAACTCACATGTTGCCTGAACCATTCTGGAAATTCCTTTTTGCTTAGCTCCTTGATTTGTCGCATAGTCAGCCTTCCTCGACGATGTTGATTTTTCAAGAATTCCTCATGTTGCCTAGTCAATCAGATCCAAATATGCTTAACTAAATTTCAAAGTGAAAAAATTGATAAAACATTAAGACGTAGGAATACACGTTCTTACCTTCTAAATGGGTTGACCTCATCACAATTATTTAGAATGTATCTATGGCATTGATCAAGAACATTAAACTCGAGCTCCACATTTTCTCCTGAACCCATATAACATCCTTTAGAGTCAAAAATTGATAACCCACCAGATACTCCACGTCCAATACCATCTTCATTTCGACCTCTACGAGTGCGACGAGACTCAACATCTCTAAGATACATGGAACAAAAAGATAAGCACTCATCCACCAAATATGCTTCGGCAATAGAACCTTCAGGATGACCCTTATTACGAACATAGCGCTTCAGTGTTTGCAAAAACCTATAATTAAAATACATAACACAAATTAGTATAATTACTAATAAAAATTATCATGATAAATTAACAAATTTTATAAAGATTTGTTAATTACCGTTCAATTGGATACATCCATCTATATTGAACAGGCCCTGCAATAGCTGCTTCATCTGCCAAGTGAACTGGGAGGTGCATCATTACATCAAAAAATGCAGGCGGGAATATCTTCTCCAATTGACATAATGTCAAGGCAATTCTTAAATTCAATTGCTTGAAACCTTCCTCGGACTCCTTCTTGCTACACAATTGTCTAAAGATTGCACTCAACTCTAATAATATCATAGTAACAGATTTAGGCAAAACCGCACGTATTGCAAGCGGGAGTAACTGCTGCATTAAAACATGGCAATCGTGGCTTTTCAATCCATGTATTTTTCGTTCATTTACATGCACACATCGCGACAAATTTGATGAATAACCATCGGGAACCCGAATAGTAGACAACAATTCACAAAATGCAGTTTTTTCTTCTCTTTTCAATGTGAACAATGCTGGAGGTCGAAATGTTCTATTTCCTTCCCTACGTGGATGTTGTCCATGTCTTATGTTCAAGATTTCAAGATCTGCACGTGCAGCCAATCCATCCTTAGACTTTTTATCTATATCTAACAATGTTCCCACTACATTGTCACATATATTTTTTTCAATATGCATAACATCAAGATTGTGTCTAATCAACAAATGCCTCCAATAAGGTAGTTCATAAAAAATAGATTTCTTCTTCCACTGACTCTTACTACTTGTACTGCTTTCAGTTCGTTTTCTGCGTTGCCCAACCAAACTATCTTTCTTTGGTTTTCCAAAAGTAAATCTCAGAGTACAAAGTTCTTCAAGACATTGTAAACCAGTCCATTGCCTTGGTGCACTACGATGCTCTCGCCGACCATTAAAAGATGTGGCTTGCCTTCGAAACCTATGATCAACAGGAAGAAAGCGTCGATGCCCCAAATAGCATATCTTACGACTCGCCGGCAAATATATAGATTCTGTATCATGCATGCAATGTGGACATGCTTTATATCCATGTGTACTCCATCCTGATAACATTCCATAAGCTGGAAAATCACTTATAGTCCATAAGACGGCAGCCTTCATCGTAAAATTTTGGTTAGAATATGCATCATAAGTACGAGTGCCCACCTCCCACAACTCATTTAACTCATCAATCAATGGACGCATATACACATCAATATCTTTACCGGGACTGCGGGGTCCTGGTATTAACAAGGATAACAACAAATTGGGTTGCTTCATACACATCCAGGGCGGTAAATTGTAAACTGAAAGCACTACAGGCCATGTGCTATGGTCTTGCCTCATTTTTCCAAAAGGATTAAATCCATCACTGGCCAACCCTAATCGGACATTTCGAATTTCTGATCCAAACTCCGGATATAAATTATCCAAATGCTTCCATGCTGGAGAATCTGAAGGATGTCTCATAAACCCATCTTTAGGACATTCAGTTCCGTGCCACCTCATATGTTCAGCTGTATGTTTCGACATATATAACCGCTGCAATCGTGGTTTTAAAGGAAAATACCACATAACCTTAGCTGCAATTTTTTTTCTAGAGCCATCATCTTCATTGACATTTTTATATCTTGATTCACCACAAACTGAGCATGCAGTCAACTCTGCAGTGTCTTTCCAATAGATAATGCAATTATTGGGACACGCATCAATCTTCACATACGTCAGACCCAAGTCATTTATAAGTTTTTTTGCCTTATAACAAGAATCAGGCAAACAATCTCCATCAGGCAACATTTTTTTAATTAATTCGAGTAACGTGGTGAAGATCCCGTCTGGCATTCTTGCTAAACACTTGATCTGATACAATCTTACAACCGCCTCCAATTTTTTGAATTCCTTACAACCTGGCCACAAATCTTGATCTGCTTCTTTAAGCAACTTAAAAAAAGTCTCGACCTCTTCTAGACGCTCTTCCGAACGCTCTTCCCCAAATAGAGGTTCAGTAGACGGCCCAACACCTTCTTCTGTTAATGGCTGGACAAATACATCATTAAGAACATCATGAATACCAGTCAACTGATCTTCTGTTTCAGTAGATGGCCCTACACCTTCTCCAACCCCCATATTTTGCTCTCCAATGAAAGGTTCCCCATGATATCGCCACGAAGCATTTTTGTAATCTTTATCCATATCATATAACACAAGATGTTCGACAATTGTTTTTCTAACAAAACTATATCGATTACAACATTTTTTGCAAGGACATCTAAACTTATCGGGGCCCGCACCATTTGCAACTGCTTGATCCAAAAATAAATTAATTCCATCTGTATACGCTTCCAAATTTCGCGCTATTGTCAACCAATTTTTTTCCATGTTTTACCACTGTACGAGAGCAAATATTATGTTGAAACTAAGATGCCTACAATCTTTCAATCCCTATCATGTAGGCATAACTATTAGAAATTTCAATCCCTATATTTCAACCTTGAACTATCACAATTGCAATTTAATTTCCAACACCTATCACAATAAAACAAATTAAAAACAAAACAACAAAAGGTTAACAAAAATATATTTATCTACACTCTTATTTATTAAATTTAAGTTATGTATATCCTCATAGCAATTAGAGTGATATATTTAATTAATTAACATAATATATACCTATATTACTAAGTAGTACCAATTTATGGTATACTAAATATTGTCAATTTAACATAAATATTTACAAATAATATTTATCTCAATTTCTTCATAACAATTTAAGTAAATAAAATAAACTAATTGGAACACATATATCTCTAATTTAGCTTACAAATCAAATATTCCTAATTTAAATAAATAAAATAAACTAACGAAACACAAATATTCCTAATTTATCTTACTAATTAAATTAAAATCTCTAAATAAAAAATCTTGTGTGTTAAACAAACAATTTAAACATCAAGAAGTTCAGTAATCAAACCCGAACTATTGAAGAATTTTGTCGTTGATTTATTTTTTACGTAGTCAGCCAACTAAATCAAGCACCTGCAAAATCAAATCATAAAATTAAAATAAGCCAAAGTGTTTGATTAAGAAAGAAATAGAAGATTAAAGGTATGGAAACAAAAGGAATGAAAAACCTACTGTAAGATGCAGAGAAGAAAACGATGGAGATGAAAAGATTGGAGATGAAAAGATTGAAATGGAAGCAAAAGATTGAAGATGAAATGGAAGAATACCATTTGAAGATGAAGAGAAGAAAATGATTGCTGGATTGAAGAAGAAGATAAAGAAATTTGAATTCAAACCCAACGGTAAACTTTAGGCGTAAAAATAATAATAAAATAGTCATTCTCTGTCGGTTATAACCGACAGAAAATAAAATAATAACCGCCAGAACACTAAAACAATAAAATAATCAATTTCTGTCGCTTATAACCGCCACTATGAACTTCAAAACCGTCAGAAAATAAAAAAAATATTTTTTTAAAAAAATTTAAAATTACTGGCGGTTTAATCCGACAGTAAATTTCCGACAGAAATTCCTGTCGGTTATATCCGACAGAAATTAAGATTTATCCGACACTAAATAAATCATGTGTCGGATATCTTTTATCCGACAGGATGACTTATTAACCGTCACCATCATCCGACAGTTAAAGCCAATATTGTAGTAGTGAATAATCGCTTTGAAGTTTCCAAGTTGAAACTTGCATAGCAAGGGTCCTCCCGCCTACCGTATCGTACTCGGCGGGTGAAAGATATTTCCTCTTCGGCGTGCAAGAGAAGCCGTCAAGAGTCAAGACTGATAGGGACTGTATTTTTAATTAGTTGTAAAGTAAAGTAATTGAGCATTTGATAAACTGTATTTTTAAAAGTGTGATGTGAGTTGGAAAGCAAATAGTTTGATAAATTTATTGTAAAAGTGATATAATTGTATGGAATGACAAAAATTAGAAATAGTAATGGGGAGGTGGTAACGACAACGGTGTCGAGAGTAGTGACGTTTGTGACAACCCGTCCCGGGTTTTACGAACGAAAATGGCATCCTTGTAATTTCACCAAGTTGGGAGACTTTTAGTTTTCTTTTTTAAATTGTTTTATGGGATTGGTAGGTGATCCACGTGGAGCCCACCCTTACACACTTGTCCCCGGTTCCCCTTCCTTCTCCTTTCTTCTTCCTCTACCCGTGAGTGCTCCCTCTCTCTGTGCTCTTTCCTCCCCATTTCTCACCCTCTTCCCCGAGTACACCCACACACCCATATACTGCGATCGTGCCACCATCACCTCTCATACTCCGATCATTCCCAAGTCTAGGACCCCAGAAGGAGTGCTAGGCTGCATTCGAGACTTAGGCACCCCGAGAACCGGTGCAACTGACACGTCCGACCTCGATATTCTCTCGAACACCAAGGTAGGTACGTGCTGGCCGACACCCGAAGGTGACGAAGCCATATTAGGATGCAAGAGATCAACGAATAAATGAAAGTTATAAATTTAAATGTAATTAATATGCAAAAGATGAACGTGTTCAAAGCATACAACTAATCATAAACACTAAAAAGGAATAATATAAAATTAAATGAACAAAGAGATGGGTCCACGTGTTTATATTATATAAATGAGAGAGTGGAGAAGAGAAAAGAAAAGGGTTGTTTTATTAAAACCCCATAATTTGTTAAATACACCCCACAATTAAAAATTTTCTCCATAATTTTAGTTTTACCCTTCTTTTTGTTAAATCTACCCCACCTTCCAAAAACAAAAAAAAATCTCACAACCAACCACCCTATCACAACACCATGGCCGGTGACTCCATTGTGTCATTCGAATCATCTGAATCTTTAGAGAGGCAATAAGAGCATTGCATGTACCGTGTTTTGTAAGGAGCTTTTTTTCTGTAGGTTTCTAGAAACTATATTAGGAGTTCATACCTAGCTAATTGCTTTTGATAATGATCTTGAAACTAAAATCATATCCTATTATTCAGGTTCATTAGGGTTTTGTTCTTATTTTGTACTTTTTCTTCTGGATAATATTCATATTCTTGCTTGGGAATTCCTGGTTGGACTTTGTATCGTTCTCAAATCGAAAATTGATATGCATATCATGCAAAATATAAAGAACAAAAAAAATAAGTACAAAGATGATTATAATGATATTGAGAAAATGCAAACAGTATAAATAAACGGTGAGGATCTGAACAATGGTCATGGACTGGGGAGTTTTATTTTGGGAGTTTTAGCGAAACACTCCCTATACTGTTTACTTTAACGAAAAATGACATTTTTACTCTAAAAAGTCACTCATGGTACTATTAAATTACAACACATTTTTGTCATTTTGATTAAAACTCAAAGTTTTCAAGCCATTTTCATTAGTTTTCCTTTTTATTTTTGCAAGTATAAATGAAGGGTAAATTTGGAATTATAGAAGAAAATTTTGATTGTGGGGTGTTAATAAAAAAGACCAAAGAAAAGTATAAATATAATGATGATGTTATTGAAAAGATAAAAGGGTCATGATGATATTTGTAGAAAAAACAAAAAGAAAGAATGCCAGTTGATGGAAATGGGGAAGGATCCCACTTTCTGATCTTAAAACTTCTCAGAAACCTAACAAAAAACGGGTTCTCACAATCTACCCTCCTTAAAAAAATTTCGCCCTCGAAATTTACTATCCCTTACTCCAAAAACTACTCCTAACATTCTCTGTCACTAACTCACTTTAAAACAACCTAACTGGCTCCACAGCAACTCCTAAGAGTATCTAATCCCTAGAGCTTTGATACCAAATTGACACGCCTTTCGGGAAAAGTGCAAAGATCGTCCGATTCTCGCCTCGACCGCACTGTCGTACCGTTCCAAAGTGCACCAAACAGATCTGTTAGAAGTGTTTCGACAACCACGTACTCACAAACAAAAGGGTCCTGAAGTGTAGCAGTGAAAAGATGCGTTGAGACGAACACATATCGTTGGAAAAAAACTACTAGAGTACGACATGATGTCTATGAATTACTGCAAGATGGTGATACAATCTGCTGACCATCTGCACTACAACCTTCATCTAACTCTTACCAAAAGACGGTTCAAACCTCACACCCAAGTGGAACTCTTCCTGGTAAGTCTGGTAAGCTTGTGAAAATGTTGTATTCCTAACGTTCCTGTCCGAAACGATATGAACTGGGTGCACACTTTAGCCGAGTCGATCCCTCGTGAATTCCTCACCGATTGAACGAGAAACCATGTCAAGAAGGCTAAAAGAACACTCAAGAATTCAAGGGTTAAGACAAGTCCATCAAAACTAGAGTACAAGACCAAGGGTACTTCGCATTTCACGACACCTTGTGAAGATTTCCAATTTCCAACGATCGCAACCTTTTTAGAAATTGATGAGAATAACGTCTGCTACCAAAGAGTCTCCCAATAAAAGTATTCAATCTAAACGAAGTCAATGCTCGAAGGATTTGGTGCGAAGTTGACAGTCGATGGTTAGTGAACTTGGCTTTGTTGTTGGAGTAAGCAAGAAGGTTATCGATAGAACAATCATTGAGAATTGTTCTAAAGATCCACTCGAATTTCCTTAGCGGGAATGAGTTCGAGGACAATGTTTCGATCCCACCAAATCACCACTTACTAAGCTTCGTAACAATTAGTGCCTACTTACTTTCTCCAATACGCACTTCAAAATTTTTGAGTAATTTCCCTAACGGTATGACTCTGCCCGCCATTCCTAGGGAACGCATGTCGCAGAGTAACATCACCGTTTCAGATTTCCAGATGGTCTTAACCAACTCGTACTATTAAGATTATTCCGTTTCCCAACACTCCTATGTAGATCGGACTCCGCCCGTAATTTCCAAGGAATGCATGTTACAGAGTGTCGATCTGATGTTGAAAGTCATCCAACAAATTAATTCGTCACCGATGGGGCACAATCCCGCCACAAATTTTCCACAAATTTTCCTTTTTCTTCAATACGATGTGACTATTCATGCAGTATGAAGGTTGCACAATCGTGCCGAAAAACAACAATCCGGAAGTCGTGACATCCAAATGATGTCATGACCGACACACTACTACAGTGAAAGAAGATCCTAAGTATGCTCTGAACAAACCACGATCTGATACCAATCTGACACGCCCCGATCCCGATGTCCGTGAGACATCAGAATGGTCACATGTTGGCCAACACCCGAGGGTGACGAAAGCCATTTATTGAATGCAAATGTAGAGAACAAGAAATAAATAAGATTTATAAATTTAAATATAATGAATTAACATGCAATTGAGGAACGCAAAACAAACATGAGTGGACCAAGTTGATATATATATATATATATATATATATATAATATTGAAACAGTTATCAACATACTAGCCCCCAAAGTTTTATGAAAATATCAATAGCATAATACTAGTAGGTTTTTCTGAAAAACCCTAGCATGCCATAAAAAATTTCCATAAAACATATCTCATACATAGTATGCTAAATAGTGGTATCCAATAATAATATATCCCGGTCCACAACCAAGACCATATCTCTCGACCCAAAGCCAGAGATTATTTTCTCCCGGGCCAATGACAGCTCTATGCTAGCAGCCAACATCAAATCCTCGCCCCTGGAGGAATAGTGACCACTAGATACGCACAAAACATTGAACATAATCTTTCCAAACATAGGTACATATATCTGAAAAATATTTTCATAATATAAAGTCATCTATCATCTATACTATAAAGAAGTGTGTAAAAATATGTTCTAAATAGTATATCGCCATCCATAAGATATCCTACAAAGAACATGTGTCCGATAAAAAATATGGTATTCCAAAATATTATAAGTAAGCATGATAATCATATAAGGTAAATCCAATTTACTCATCAAATGTTTCATAAAACGTGCTCATTAAATCATGTCTTTCATGTATGCATTTCTACTATTAAAACATGCATTTTAGAAGGGGTCCACTCACAGATACATAGCCGTCGAAGAGCCATGCAAACTAGCGAAGATGTAAATGCCACTAATAATTGCACTTAAGCACATAAAGGGTACAATTAATAAAACTATACTCAAATGATTGAATTTGGGAAAATGGATGTCATAAACGGATTCAGGATGTCGAATTACCCTAAGAAGGGTCCAGGTAAATTTCGAAAAGTCAACAAAAAGTCAACACAAAGAATATTCCAGAAATATTCCGAGAATATTCCCTGACGGAATATTCCATCTGGGCCAAAGGGTTTGGGTCAACAGGGTTGGGCCTAAAGGGTTTGGGTCAACAGGGTTGGGCCTAAAGGGTTTGGGTCCAACGGTTTTGGGCCTAAGGGTTCAAAGGGTTTTGGGTTTGAAGGTTATTGGTTTTGGCCTAAGCTAAAAAAAAGGTTGGGCCTAGAGCATGACCCAAAGGCCTGAGTTCTTTGATGCATTGGGCTTGAGTTCTAACGGGCTGGGTGACCCGAAGATCAACGAACAAATGAAGTTATAAATTTAAATGTAATTAATATGCAAAAGGAACATGTTCAGAGCATACAACTAATCCTAAACACTAAAAAGGAATAATATAAAATTAAATGAAAAAAGAGATGGGTCCCAATGTTTAGATTATATAAATGAGAGAGTGGACACGTTATTGAGGGAAGATGGTGGAGAAAAGAAAAGTATTAATATAATGATGATGTTGTTGAAAAGATAAAAGAGTCATGATGATGTTTGTAGAAAGAAAAAAAAAAAAAAAGGCCAACTGATGGAAATGGGGAAGGATCTTACTTTCTGATCTTAAAACTTCTCAGAAACCTAACCAAAAAAAGGGTTCTCACAGCAACTGCATGAGGGAGCTCCGGCGAGTCTCCGTCGCCCTCGACATGGGTAGGCCTCGAAAAACACTCCAAAGCTTTCCATTTTGGTTCCTATAGTCCACTTCTAATCGTATGTGTGTTTTGTGGACGTTGAATCATCGAGAAATCACATCGGATGAACTAAACCCAGTTTCGGACGAGACATGTGGCTTCCAGGCCATTTTTTGTCCAACTCCGGCCGTTTCACGGTCTCCAATAGGTATGGTTTGATTCCTTGTTTCCCGGGCTTCAATTTGATATATTGGTTTGTAAGATTTGGTTATGTTTTGAGCTCCGTCGGAGCTAGGGAAGTTTGATGAGTCAATTTCATATAATATATTTAACCCTATTCTTACTGTATTTTGGTTATTATTTTGGAAGAATTTTGATATTTTTAATTGTATTTTCAATATAGGACTTTCGACATCATCTGGAGCAAAACATAAGCAAATGGACGAATTTTGGAGTAGTTCTAGTTGGAAGACGTTCGTGAGTCAGTTGGCTTGATCGTGTCAAAATATCAGATTTTTCCACCAAGCGGTTATTTTCTGGAAATAAAATAAAGGAGCGATGTGCAGTGCTGAAATAGTGACGTTTTGTGCTTGAATTGCGTTTTTGGAGCCCCAGATGACCTCGGATAGGTTCGTGGCCTTCTGGAGATGTGTTCAGAACATCCTGATCTTCAAAACAAGCTATTAGGGACCGGATTTGGAGGGAAATTGAGACTAAAACGTGGCTGTACAGTATCTGTGCAGATTTTCCTAGTTTAATTAGGACTTTACTTTCTAAGATATTTTATTATTATTTAATTAGTTTCCTAATTGGATAAGATACCTGTAGTTTTAGGGTTTTTGCGGAAGGCTTAGCAAATATATATTGCTCTGCCGTGCTTAAGTCAAGGGAGGCTGATTATTATTTTTTATTCAACTTTGGAGACAAAAAAACTACTAGGGTTCTTGAAGATTTTCTACTTCAAGGTGTTTTCATTCTTATTCATTCTAATGATATTTCCTTTGATTTTTATTATGAGTATGTGTAACTAATTGCTTTTGCTAGGGTTAGGCCATAAGCCTTAGCATGAATATGTAATTTTATTAATTTGCTTATGAATGGATGCATGCTTGCTTTGAATTATTAGTCACCGCGATTAAAACTATCTATATATTTTAATGACTGATCACCATTAGGATATCTAGACAAGTAATTTGATGCAATTTCTGTTGGAACATCACCCTGAAATTGAGGAGGGCTTCTTGTGATTAGTAATTGTAAGTTCACTTAAGGCGAACATCACGCTCTTAAGGGTTGCATGTTTTTTCAAAGGGTTTTCACAAAGCGTAAGGAGTCTTGCATGTTTATATTTGATCTGAACATCACAGACGGGTTGCATGTTAGATATACGTTTTCGCTTGAACATCACAAGGAAAATATGCATTAGGAAAACCTAACCTTCAAAGCATGTATGTGGAAATTCATAAGTAATTGATAGAATTGCATACGATTGTGACGGTGATAGCTAAACCCTAGTTTTCTCTAGACTATTAATTTAAAAAAAAAAACGTTTTTAATCTTTGCTGCCATTATTTCCAAAATTTCTGATTCCTTTTATTGTTAGTTCAGTCTTTTGAAGTTCATAAATCTCAAATATTTGATAAAATCTGTTTTAATAATTAATTAAGAGTTAGTTTAATTACAAATTAGTCAAACAATCTTTGGGGACAACGACCTTGCATGAGCAAATATACTACAATTACCTTGTATTCTTGCAAGTATTTTCAGTGATTTTAACCCTTTTTGCGCAGGTACTAAAAATCCTATCAAAGTTCCCGGCCGAATTTTTGATTTTCCTCTTCCTTTGTTTCTGGCGACCCACTAAACAAACGGGCAAAAAATCAGCCTGGTGTAGCCAGCCCAAACCTTGGGCCTTAGTTAACCCAAGCCCAAAACCCAAAACTCTAAAACCCAAAGCCACTACCCATTAACCCTATCTTGGCCCAACCAAAATCCCAAGTCCCTTAGCCCAAAGTTCAAACCCATTGTCCCTGGGCCGGGATGCTGAGCCCGAGCCCCTACAAAACCCAAAACCTAATTGAGGAACTAGCCCAAAGTCTAGGCCCAGAACCAGCCTTTGACCCATCCCTTTTTTACCTGACGGAATATTCCTCTGTTGACTTTTACGAAATTTACCCGGGACCCTATTTAGGGTAATTCGATGTCCTGAATCTATTTTTTGACGTTCGTTTTCCCAAATTCAATCGTTTTAATAGAGTTTTATTAATTGGACACTTTAGGTGCTTAGTTCCGAATATCAGTGGCGATTCCGTCTTCAATAGTTTGTGTGGCTCTTCGGTGGCAAAGTATCTGTGAGTGGACCCCTTCTAAATTGCATGTTTTAATAGTAGAAATGCATACATGAAAAGCATGATTTAATGATTATGTTTTCTAAAACGTTTAATGACATATTATGCTTACTGAGAATGTTTTGAATTACCATATTTTATCAAACTCATGTTCTTTGTAGTACATATGATGGATGACTATATACTGCTTATGAACATGCTTTTGCACACTTGTTTATAGTATAGATGATGGATGACTTTATACTATGAAGATGTTTTTGAGATATATGTACCTACTTTTGGAAAGAGTACGTTCAATGGTTTTGTGCATATCTAGTGGTCATTGTTCTGCTTATGGGTGAGGGAGAAATAAGGCTGAGGGAGATATATGGCTGGCAGGAGGTATATGTTACTGGCTTCGGGCCTTGAGATACTGATACTGATACCACTAGTTAGCACACTATATACGATATATGTATTATGAAGGTTTTATGGCATGCTAGGGTTTTCGGAAAACCTATTACATATTATGCTATTGTTGTTTTCATAAAACTTTGGGGGTTAGTATGTTGATAACTATTTCAATATTATATATATCAACTTGGTCCACTCATATTTGTTTTGCACCCCCTCAAGACTTAGAATCGTGGCGTACAATCTCAGCGTCAGGGCACTTCCGCATCGGTATTTTCGAGTCCTCTCGATGTAGGACCCACTCCTTTGTTCATTCAATTTTATATTATTTCTTTTTAGTGTTCTAGATTAGTTGTATGCTTTGAACACGTTCCTTATTTTCATATTAATTATATTTAAATTTGTAAGTCTTATTTATTTCATGTTCTCATGAATTCTAATATGGCTTTGTCACCTTCGGGTGTCAGCCAGCATGTGCCTACCTGGTGTTTGGAAGAATATCAGGGTCGGACGTGTCAGCGGTGATGACGACGACAATGGTGGGGGTGTGGTGGTGGTTGAGGTGTAGGGGTAGCAGTGGTGGTAGCAGTAATGGTGGCGATTACACGTTGTTAGCGGTGGCAATGATGGTGGCATGAGTGTAATGTTGGTGGTTGCAGTCATAGGTGGTGGTGAAGACAATAGGTGGCGACGGTGATTACAATAGTAATGGCGGTCGTTGTGGGACTGGCCATGGTGGTAGTGATGACAACAACAATTGTAAGGGGTATGGTGGTGGTGCCAATGGTGGGTTGTGGTGGTTGGGGTGCAGAGGTTACAATGGTGGTAGAGGCGATGGCAACAACATTGGTGGTTGTGGTGGCAGTGGTAGCAATTGTGGTGGTGGTGGTGGCAACAAGGACAATGATGACGACGATAAAGACAATGATGGTTGGTGTAATGGTAGTTGTGATTATGGTGCTAGTGGTGACGGTTGTGGTTTTGGTAGTGGTGGCAGCGACGATGGTGGTGATGACGATGGTTGTGGCGACAATGGTGGTGGCAAGGATTTTGGTGGGAATGGCAGTGGAGGTGGTGATGTAAGGTTAGTGATTGTAGTTATAGGTGGTCACTTTGTTCTCTAGGAGTAAAATGTATGTACAAGGATAGATGCGCATTTTTTTCATATGAAAAAAAAAAACTGCTTCATTTTAAAATTAAGCAATAAGGGGTATAACATGAATTAAAAACATTCATTAAAGACTCAACTGCTTTTTATAAAAAGCAGCTTTAAAAGCGACCTACAGACTACTTTTAAAAACAGCTATCTGAAAGCCATTACTTTAGAAATAAGCACGATATTTTATTTTTACCAAAAAAAAATTATTGCTTAATTTTAAAATGAAGCAGTTTTTTTGTTTTCATATGAAAAAAATGCAATACCAAATGGGGCAAAAAAAAGAGAGAGAGAGAAGTGTACTCTTCTATCAATTATAAATTGTCAGTTTGGTGCTTAAGTACAACAAACGGTTAGAAATACACGCAATCCAAGACACCAATGAACTCAACTACTCATTTTACTATAAGAACTTTGAGGAAGTCACACCGACCAAAACAGTTAAAACCAAGGTTCTAAAAAACGCTAGGCGCTAGTCGGGCGGAAGGCTGGCGCCTAGCGCCTAGGCGGCTAGGCGGGGTCTAGGCGGACGCCTAGGCGGCCTAGGCGGATTTAGGTAAATTTCTTGTATATCTTGTAAATAAATGCATGTTGACACTTACAAAAAATTATACTTTGTATGAAATCCATGGATAAGATAATAAATGAATGATAAAATGCAAAAAGAGTATCCAACAAGTCCAAAATTTAAAAACACTTTAAGCATATATGTCATATAACCATGGTGAGGAGTATTGTAGGATGACACATATACAACAAGTTCACAATTTTAAACCACTTAGACTTAGATAGGAATTTTTTTTAATGTCAATAAAAAAAAAAAAAAAAAAAAAAAAAAGGCCTAGCACCGCCTAGGTCCGCCTAGGTCCGCCTAGCACCGCCTAGCCCCGCCTAGCCCGCCTTGCCCGCCTAGCCGCCTAGCCCGCCTAGCCTGCCTAGGCGCCGCCTAGCCCGCCTAGGCGGCTGCCTAGAGCCCAGCCTATTTTTTCAACTGATTTGCACAAAAACGCCTCGGACCACCACCGCCTAGCGCCTAGGCGCCGCCTAGGCCGTTTTTTAGAACAATGGTTAAAACTACGTCATAAAAGGGGTTCTTCCTTTAACTTTTCATTATTTTTCCCTCTGAATAGAGGGCGGGTTAGCACTTTAGAGAAGTCAACTTTAGAGAAGTCATGCTGGTTCAGAATCTAACAGTGTCACTCAGAACCAAGGTGTGATCCACTAAACCATCTCCTTTCATTTCGGTACCCTTCTAGGCAGCTTGTACATGCCAAAAATATTCTTGTGCTGCCACAGATACAGGATGAAAAAGGACCGGTTCTTGGCAGGCGAGAGCTCTTTTTGAAAGTAAGGCAACGCTCCAATCACCTGAATTTAGAAGAAAACTAATTCAGCACATAGCAATTCATTTAGGAAACTGAGTGTAAATGCAGACTCAATTTTACCTCCCAAGTTGGTAAGTCACTTCCCTGAGAAGGGAAAGGCCGACTAAGCTGCAGCTCGACAAGGAATGCACAATGATCAAGATACAGGAGCTGTAACAAAATTAATTGGTCATTTACAATGAACGCAAAATAGAGTCCAAAGAAAGTATAGGGCCTTTCAGTTTTATGTAAACTAGTTTGGAGAACGGTAATTGATTACATATTGCAAGTCAGACGCTTTGTTCTTATTGTTAAGATATGGTGGCGCTGCTGCAGTTCCACCCAAGGTAGAATTGAAGGGGAAGGGAAGAAGTCCTCGGAACCCATAATCAGGAACAAAAAACGATGATGGGAAACGGTGCCATCCACTTCCAACGCAGAGAACAGAACCTGAAATTCAGAAGGAAGCCCAGAATTTTCAGAAAGACATGGATTCCTAAAATTGCAGACCAGAATATCAACTAGAGAACCCAATAAGCTCCTTATGCAATTTAAGACCTCAACAAGAAAAACACGTTTGAAAAAAAATGGAAGTGTATGAACACTAAAAGAAAAAGCTGGCTATTAGGAAAAGTGTTTCATTGATTGATAAAGAATTACATTATTGGTATATATAGATAGCTGTACACTTGCTATGCATATACCAGCTAAGCACAATTAAACAACTATACATGTGCCAACTAAGCACAACAATACTAACAACCCTACAACTAATTCCAACAGAATCTCAAAGGAGAAATCAAGATAAACTATCCTTAATACTGGCTACTTATCATTATTAAGCTACACAGTTGTAGAAGGTTCATATCAGTTAAAAGAACATAACAGCAAGATACTGGTCTCACCTGTTCCTACATCATCATGATCCGTCATTGTAGGAGTATAGTCGGAGGTAAACAACTGTCGTAGATCCGAGACGAAATTGGATCGCATCAACAAAGGAGTCAAACTCAGGCGGCAGACCATGAAGTGTGACAGAGATGAGTTCAGAATCCTCAACCGGAGCACCGGCGCTGGCAAGAGCATCAGCAATCTCTTCAATTTGCTGAAGGTAACATGCAGCAGTGGAATCACCTTTGGAGATGCTGCGAAGGCGAGATCGGAGTTCATGGATATGAGATTGTGAGGCTGCTGCAAGACGCGATTCAAGCTTAAATCATAGCTCGCAGGAGGAATTTACACCAACTGTGTATGGAATCAACGATTCAGAGAGAGTGGAGTTGATCCAGATAAGAATGTTCTGGTCATTCTCATACCAGGCGATGTACGCAGGATTCAAGATCTGATTTCCAGAAACATCACAAAGAACTTTAGGCGGAGCTTCGATTGAGCCATCAATGAAGCCTGTGAGGTTGTAACGACGAAAGATCGGAGCAAATAAGGCACTCCAAGTGAGATAGTTGGTGGTAGTAAGCTTGATTGGAACCATCGAACCGATGTTCTGAATCGTAATCGAAGCTGTAGTGGCGGTGCCAGAGGAATTAGGGCACAGATTTGTCACCGGAGTGTGATGTACTGGTGACGCAGCTTCAGAGGAGGGAGAAGCAGCAGACGCCATTGTTGAAGATTAGGGTTGCAGAAAGAAGAAGAAGAGGAGCGGAAGAGGAAAGGTTCAAGGATCGACGGAAGAGGAAGTCGGTCGTGAGACAGAGGCGAAAGATACCATATTAGGAAAAGTGTTTCATTGATTGATAAAGAATTACATTATTGGTATATATAGATAGCTGTACACTTGCTATGCATATACCAGCTAAGCACAATTAAACAGCTATACATGTGCCAACTAAGCACAACAATACTAACAACCCTACAACTAATTCCAACAGAATCTCAAAGGAGAAATCAAGATAAACTATCCTTAATACTGGCTACTTATCATTATTAAGCTACACAGTTGTAGAAGGTTCATATCAGTTAAAAGAACATAACATCAAGATACTGGTCTCACCTGTTCCTACATCATCATGATCCGTCATTGTAGGAGTATAGTCGGAGGTAAACAACTGTCGTAGATCCGAGACGAAATTGGATCGCATCAACGAAGGAGTCAAACTCAGGCGGCAGACCATGAAGTGTGACAGAGATGAGTTTAGAATCCTCAACCGGAGCACCGGCGCTGGCAAGAGCATCAGCAATCTGTTCAATTTGCTGAAGGTAACATGCAGCAGTGGAATCACCTTTGGAGATGCTGCGAAGGCGAGATCGGAGTTCATGGATATGAGATTGTGAGGCTGCTGCAAGACGCGATTCAAGCTTAAACCATAGCTCGCGGGAGGAATTTACACCAACTGTGTATGGAATCAACGATTCAGAGAGAGTGGAGTTGATCCAGATAAGAATGTTCTGGTCATTCTCATACCAAGCGATGTACGCAGGATTCAAGATCTGATTTCCAGAAACATCACAAAGAACTTTAGGCGGAGCTTCGATTGAGCCATCAATGAAGCCTGTGAGGTTGTAACGACGAAAGATCGGAGCAAATAAGGCACTCCAAGTGAGATAGTTGGTGGTAGTAAGCTTGATTGGAACCATCGAACCGATGTTCTGAATCGTAATCGAAGCTGTAGTGGCGGTGCCAGAGGAATTAGGGCACAAATTTGTCACCGGAGTGTGATGTACTGGTGACGCAGCTTCAGAGGAGGGAGAAGCAGCAGACGCCATTGTTGAAGATTAGGGTTGCAGAAAGAAGAAGAAGAAGAGCGGAAGAGGAAAGGTTCAAGGATCGACGGAAGAGGAAGTCGGTCGTGAGACAGAGGCGAAAGATACCATATTAGGAAAAGTGTTTCATTGATTGATAAAGAATTACATTATTGGTATATATAGATAGCTGTACACTTGCTATGCATATACCAGCTAAGCACAATTAAACAGCTATACATGTGCCAACTAAGCACAACAATACTAACAACCCTACAACTAATTCCAACAGAATCTCAAAGGAGAAATCAAGATAAACTATCCTTAATACTGGCTACTTATCATTATTAAGCTACACAGTTGTAGAAGGTTCATATCAGTTAAAAGAACATAACATCAAGATACTGGTCTCACCTGTTCCTACATCATCATGATCCGTCATTGTAGGAGTATAGTCGGAGGTAAACAACTGTCGTCTGGCCATAATTTCCCTCTTTTTCCTATCAAAATAGGCCTTACTCATTGGAGTGTAATCCGAAGTGTTCCTTTGCATATTCCTATCATCCATCTCTTCTTGTATTTGTTTGGCCTATTCTTCATGCCTACGGTTCCTTTCTTCCGCGGCAATGGCATTTTGCTCTGTCATGAATCACAAAGAGGCTTCCATTTCCTGTTGAAAGGCGATATCATTATTTTCCTTGCCCTTTTCCTTCAATTTTTGGGCCTTGTTTCGTCCCATAGCCCTAAGTATGGAACCTTCACCCAAAGACGGATTTTCTACCCTTGTTTCTTGAATGGTAGATGTAGTTCCGAACACCAGCGTAGGACCTACTCTATGTTGAGGTGGATCTTCAAATAACACCCACCCTTTACAAATTCCCCAACAACCGTGATGCTGAAAGGGTTTCGAGTTGCCCTCCATATACAATTCCTCCGCTTGGCGTACCTAGAAAATATAATTACAATAATTAAAGGAAATTAATTTATGAAATTAAATGTAATATAATTAAATATTTAAAGGAAATTAATTTAATAAATTAATTTATGAAATTACAAAAATTAAAGGAAATTAATTTAATAAATTGTGAAAACACTTACTTCGTCGTAGTAATTGGCACCGTTTTCATGTCTATTTGCGGCTGCTAACAGTACTCGATGTTGTTTATTCAAACTTGGATGAAGATTTTTCTTCCATCTTGAAGAACAACTCTCGTGGTTTCGAGTATTCGGTGGAGTGGTGCCTTTGTAGAACTCATAGTATTTTTTGGACACACGAGTCCAAACACCTTCACTTGTTTGAGAAGTCCCCCTCATACTATCTTCTGAGACCCATCTATAAGCCCTGCAAAGGGCTTTATCTTATTTTTGGGTCCAAGCCCTACCTTTCATTGCAGATGTGGCCATTTGAAAATTATCGAAAAAAAATTGAAGGAATGATTATTAGAAGAGATAAGAAAATAGAATGTGAATAATTGAAATAGAATGAAGTGAGATAGTATGAGATTGTGAAAATTATGTGAGAAATGGTGTAAGAATGACTTAGGTATTTTATAGGAAAAAAAAGAATTTTAAAAAAAAAAATTGGCCAAAAAAAAAATTCAAATCCAACGGTAACTAACGTCATCTACCGTTGGATTCAAAATTTTTGGCCAACCCCGGCCCGGCTGGTTGGTTGGCTGGGTTGGGCCAGCCAGTTAGCCATTTTCTCCTTTTTTTTGGCATGGTCAGTCCACGAGCCCGACCTGGTCCTCGGTTGGAGATGGTTTTTGTGTCATTTCGAACTATTTTTTGTCCTCTGACCCTCTGATCGGATCGGTTAGAGATGACTTACACAACTCAAAGGACCCAAACTCGTACAATCAAAGATGAAAGCACTTCGAGCTGCACCCAAAGTTGTACGATCCTAAAAGGTGTACGATCCTAAAAGTATGTATCCAATTGAATGTCCAATCATAGTAATCGCATTTTCTTATCGTTGGAAAACATGCTTTTTAGGGAAAGTTGTTATTGTACAATCATTTTGTTCGGCAAATAATTTTAATTTTGCGTTTGTGTAAAAACAATCCTTGGAATTTAAAGTTCGAATTATTTGATGGTCAAGAAAACAAGCCATGAAACATGAAGCACATAAATGCCATTTTGCATTGAAACACAACAAAACAGTTCCACTGAGTGTTTACTTAATTTTGTGTCAACAATAACAATGCTGGCTCTAGTTATTCTGCACAGCAATCTGATCACAGAACTTAAACAAGTTCGCTCAAATATCTGGCCTTTAGGTGGATGACTAATAGGCATCATCCACTTTCGGGTAAATTTAACTCAGTTTTTTCGGGACACAACCCGTCTCTCGGAAACAGAAAAACATAACGAAAAGAGCAGAAATACACGTTTAACCGGTGTTCTGTAAGCCGGCAGCAATACCCTTCATTGTCAAGATGAGGGTGTCCTCCAGACCAGGTGCGTACTCGCTTGTCGGGTTCAGCTTTACAAGTTCATTTGCCGGCTTGTTTGTTTCGCTGATTTCCTTTGAGATGTGTGGCCGCAGTGTCACGTGGAAGTTTGGATCACGGATCCGTTTCAGTGTATATGCTTGGCAAACATTGAGGGTTGTGATGTATGAATCACGCAGGCGGAGTCTTTGCTTCAAGTGCGGGTCACCTTCGAGAAGATCCTTGTGTCCGGCAATCTACCAAGGGAAAAAAGGCAAACGTCAATTTATTTCATGCAGTAACAAATCACGACAAATGCTCCGACAAAACTGATGAATTTCTTCATTGTTCGTTTGGTATACAACTATGAACTACTCAATGTTTTATGATGTACTCAAAATTTGATAGATGTTTTCTCAAAGTCGAAGATTTTACCTGTAACAGAAAGTTCTTGGTTTCTTCATAGTTGGACCGTAATAGCTCTCCGAATGACCATAGGTCTTCCGAAACAAGGAGTTTATCATATAACGCAGCTATTCCGGGGTTTCCCTTGGCAAACACCATTTCTACCAAATCAATAGTGACCCTGAAGAAGGGCCATTGGTTGTACATCTCTTGCAGCATGTGAAGATTCTTAATGTCCTTCTTAATGACATGTTTGAAGGCTGCTCCGAAGCCTAACCACACTGGAAGATGGAACCTTGTTTGTGTCCAGGCGAAAATCCATGGGATTGCACGAAGGGACTCAATGCCTCCACTAGGCTTTCGCTTTGAGGGGCGACTGCCAATGTTCATCCGACCATACTCCAGCTCCGGTGTAGCCTGGATCACAAGTACGCAATGGTCATTACATCGAAAATAATCAGAGCAGAAAAACTAATGTAATTAAAGTACAGTATCAAATGCTTACAAGACGGAAGTACTCGACAAATCGGGGTTCTTGGAAAACAATGGAACGATAGTCCTCTGTAGCTACAACAGCCATTTCGTCCATAAGTGCACGCCATTCCGGTTTTGGTGAAACTGGCGTATGCATTCCATGCTCTAATGTAGCAGCGGTGAAACGCTGGAGTGTTCTAAAACACAAGAGCTCCTCTCCAAACGACTGCTCAATAACTTCACCTTGGACAGTGACACGGAGTGAACCATGAATTGTATCTGGTGGTTGAGACAATATAGCAAGATGGGTGGGCCCACCACCCCTTCCAACAGTGCCACCACGACCGTGGAACATAGTCAGCTTCACACCAAATTTCTTAGCAACGTTTATAAGCTCCTCCTGTGCCTTGTATAGCTGCCATGCTGCAGAGAAACGCCCTGCATCTTTACCAGAATCTGAGTACCCAATCATGACTTCTTGCTTTCCATTGATTCGCTCTCTATACCAATCAATCGAGAAAAGCCGAGCCAAAGCAGCAGGAGCAGCCTCCAGATCTGCAAGCTTCTCAAACAGTGGAACAACTCTTAGTGGTTTCTTCACATGGCATTCACGTTGCAGGAGTTCAACTGCAAGCACATCAGATGCTGCAGTCGCCATTGAGATGATGTATGCTCCAAAGTTATCAGATGGAAGTTCTGATATCACATGTAATGTGTCCAAAACATCAGAAATTTCTTCCGTTTTTGGAAGGTCAGGGCCAAACAGTGGGCGCTTGCCACATAGTTCAGATAAAAGCCACTCCTGACGGCGTTCTTCAGACCACTCACGATAGGAACCAATTTCCAGATGCTTGGTGATGGCATCGATCACATCAGTATGCCTGTCAGATTCTTGCCTAATATCGAGCTTCACAAGTGAAAGTCCAAAGGTGGACACTTGCCTTAAGAAATCAAGAAGTGATCCATCGGCAATTGCCCGGTCACCACAAGAGCAGAGTGATCTGTAACAGAGTTCGAGAGGTTCCAAGAACTACACACAATTTAAATCACAGTTAGGCTTACAGTCGATTAACCAAATGAGAATAAAGGGGCAAGATATAATATGACACTGTATCTGATGGATCATCCAATTTCTTAAGAATGGCAGTACCTGCTCAACACTTATCAGTGTTGCCTCCTCTGGAATGTCAGAGTGCCCAGTGGCTAACAATTGACGAGAACGTTCACGTGTCTGATAAAGCTTATCCCTTACATCACCGAGAATCACACGGTAGGGTTCATTTGGAGGAACTTGCTTCCAAAATTCTGAATCGAGGAACAAAGGCAATAAGTATCACAACAAGCACAATGTTCGCCAAATTAGAAGGCATGAATGGAAAACCATAAGTATTGGAGGGAAAACTTGTGCTTGTTTTCTTGGTCTACAACAGTGGGTATTCCTTGGGGAAGCCTGAACAGTGAACAGGATGTAGATCCTTTAAATGGTATTCCTAATAATTAAAGGTCATCTGCCCTTATGGTTTACAAAAGCGAGTTCTCTAAAATGGATGCACTGAAGAATAAGACTCGAAAAAGTTTAACTGTAATCCACCATATGACTGCAGTTCACGTGCTATCTTCACATAGTGATGTAAACTTAAGGCCGGATATATAAACCGATTTTCTTTTTCTCCAGAGTTATCTCAGCCAGTGAAACTAGATCTAAAGTTTGTTGCCATTGTGTTACTGCAGCAATTTATGGTTGTGGAGCTCTTAAATATTAGTATAAGCTCGTTTTATTCGGGCTTTACTTAGTGTAAAATTTTACTTGGACAGTACATTGTGCACCTGTTTATTAGTCAATATTTATGAAAAATGTTGGAAGAAGTATATTATAGCATGACGTGTAAAGTACAAGTCATTCAATTTTCCTTAAATCCATCATGTAAACAGTTTCCCTCTACTACTCATTAAGAAAATGCAGCACAGGACGTAATTTTAAAAATCGTATCAAGGGACCGACCACAATAGAAGTATGGTTACCTATGTAGTGCTTTGCATCTCTCCTCGTGGACCTGTGAAGTACATCTGCACGAACACGGAGTTCATCATTGCACCGCCACATAGACAACTGCCAGAAAAGAAAAGAAATTAGCAAAATGCAGAGACTAACATAGTAAAGCAACAAACACCCCACTCAAACCAAAACCTAACAACCACTTCAATGAGTAAGCGAAACTCCTCAAACACAATTTCAAGATGCTTTTTCAGGTACCTCAAACATAAGATCCTCTATCTGAGAATAGTACAAGTTTGCAGCCATCATTCTAGCTAGTAGGCAAACATCCCTTGTTACCTCAGGAGTTACTCTTGGATTGCCTGCTTCCATGAAAGATGATGTTAATCCAAATTAGTGAATGGTGCGCAAAAGCACACAAGTCGGCACATGTGTCATACATTCAAGATAGCACAATTCATGTTACTGAACAAGAGTCATACCATCACGGTCGCCACCCATCCAAGAAGAAAACTGAATAAGTGGGGCATTATGGGGAACACGTTCGTTAATCCCAATATTCTTCAAAGCTGTGTCAACACGACGTAGGAACTTTGGGACACCCTTCCAAATTGTTTCATGGAAATAGCTCATCCCTGCTCTCATCTCATCTTGTGGTGTGGGAGCTGTTCTTCGGATCTCATCCGTACGAAATGCAGCTTGGATCTACATAAATTGAAAACCCAACATGAAGGAGAATAATTGACAACTGATTTCATTTCAAGCTCAAGCTCAAATTCTAAAGGACTTAGAATATCCTTCCGGATTGTCTCATGTAAACATAATATTTGGAAAATCTTGCCACTGTTGAATCTACCTGAATTTCAAATTGACGAAAATGCACTTTACGGGAATCAAACATATTCTCAGCAATGCATATGTGGACAAAAGTCATTTTTAAATGCTCACGTCAATAAAATCAAGATATTGATAGTACACATGAATAAGTAAAATGGCTACCTCCCTCTGAAGTGCCTCATCAATCTCCTGCTTATCATCAGGAGTAATGTCTTTCGCATACAACTGGGTTAAACAATTCCGAATCCTGAACAAATGTGAGTGTCCAAGAGTGAGAGAGAATGAGAGCCACAAGAATCTAAGCCATAAATCTACACGAGTTTCTACAAACAAAAGTCAAAGATGCAGATTATAGTAGTAGTTCAAGAGCAAACCTTCCATGCTTCTGAAGTAAGGATCTACGAACTGATTGTGTAGGATGAGCAGTGAGGACCAGATCAACAGTCTGATTTTTAAGAGCATCAAAAACCTCTTGGGGAGACTTTTTGAGATCCCCCACAAGCCTCTTGAGAGTTTCTTCAATGTCTGATTCAGTCGTTGCAGAATTTTCATCAGCAAAGTCACCCTTTTTGAGCTTTTGTCGTCTGCGGTAAGCAATCTGGACCTCCTCAGCCAAGTTGGCCAAGCTAAGCATGTGGGCGAAGGATTTTGCAATAACAATAGAATCACCTGGGTCCAAACTTGTTAATACATTTCCAAGCTCTGAGAGCTTTTTCGGGTCATGCTTTCCTTCATACTCAGCAGAAAGCTCATAACATGCTTGAACCTGTACAAGCATAAACGTCACGAATGACGTTAGTGTTCCATAATCGTGCAACTCATAACACTCATCACAATCAGTTTCGCCTCAAAACTAACAACATTAATGACTCCTTTTGTCTTTTCTCCAATCCAAACCATATCCGACTGAAGAGCTCAAACTCAAGCCACTGGGGATCTCTTATGAATCATTAAACAATCTACCAAAAGCCTAAAAATTGTTGATTAAAATATCTAAATAGATTGTTAATACAATAAAACTTCCACTTGCAAATTCAAGTGCTTTGGATCATAGGCATTGACCAAATCCAACATCTCAAACTGAGCCTAGAAAACTATTGATTAAAATATCGTGAACAGAATTTGGGTTCCCATACAAAGAAGATTTCTATCGAAAACCGAGATTTGTACGTTCCTTAAAGGATCCATAAATCCACTAAAATCAAAGGGTTCATACAAATTTGAAATGGGTTTTCAAATTCACACACAAAGTTCCATACTTTTAGCAAAACAGTATAAATGCAGCCAATTCTAATTACAAATTCAAGTGTTTTGCATCACGGGTACCAACCAAAATCAAGATTGAACATCACAAACCGATCAAAATCAATTTCACAGCTAATCGAACCCGAAAAACTCACCGTTTCCCTGAGATCCTCCCCATGTAAATCTTGAAGAATATCCAGAAACCGATCCAGAAGCAGAGCATCGTATTCCACCAGCTTGTCGTCCTCGCTCACTTTGGACGGAACCAGAAGCCGAAGCTGCGCGTCAATGGACGCCATCTTCTCCAGATTCCTGTTAGCCATTGCTCCCCACAGATCCTCACTCTGTGGACAACTAACCCACCACAAAAAGTACAAAAGTTCAGAACTTGAAAAATAATAAAAACCCAAAAAAAAACTGAAAAATTGAACATATGAGCCTGAAATCTCGGATTGAATCAAAACACAATGGCACAAAATTCTGATCAGGACCCAGAAAACTAGAGCCTGAAAAATGTAGGAATCAACGGGCAGAAGCCACGTGCAGTGTGGACATTGTGCACACTAAACAGACCATTCATGGAGAACAAAGCTGGTTTTTTTTATGACCCAGATAAGAATGATCGAGTATTTTGTTGTAGACAATAATAACAATAATAACATGGGGTACCTGAATCTGGGGAAGTTTGGATTTACAGCAAGAAGACGAAGACGAAAAGTGGGATCAATGAACCAGGGAGAAAGAGTGAGAGGTGTGAGATCCAAAAGATGGGGTGGGAGTGAGTATATATAGTAAGTGTCCGGGTCTGCGATTTCACAAGCTTGGTTTGTTTATTATCGCCCTCACCGTCCCTGACACGCTTCACCCTTTGGCATACTTGACTTTGCTTACTTACTATTCAACTGTTCATGTCCCCTCTCTCTCTCTCTCACTTCGAAGTTGCCATACTTGGGAGTGGGAAGTGTTGTAAGTGTGGAATATCCAGTCAAAGATGCTGTAAATGTTTTTGCGGACAATTTGTGCACTTTCCATTGTGAGAATAGTTTTCAACGTCAATATATTGCTATTATGTAAAATTGAAATAAATAGAAAAAAGGGTTTCTCATTTTCTTGAAATGACTTAATAAAAATAGGTTAAATTATATTTTAGAGATTTATGGTCGATTTCAATTCCTTACAATATTTTTAAAACATTTCAATTTCATACATTGATTTATCATTTTATTTCAATTTCGTACATCTGTTAAAAAATCTATTAAGTAAACCGTTAAGTGATGAAGTGGCAAATATATTATCCGTATTTGTGCTGACGTGGTTGCCAAATTTGGGTCACGTGACAAAAAAATAATTTTTTATGCATTTAAAATATAATAATATTTACCCTATTTAAAAAATAATAAAAAAACTCAAACAAACAGAAAATGCAGAACCCATCTTCTCTCTCCCTTCCCGACCCCCTCACCTTCACTTAGCCCAAACCCCTCCACCTCCGATGCTCTTCACCGCCACCATGTCCAACCCTCTCTCCCTTCCCTACTCCTCAACTCCCACCTCGACTTCATCCTCGTCGAGCCTGACAATTGCTTTTTCTGGGTTCGTAATTGCTTTGTGGGGTTTCATGTGTTGATTTTGGGGCTTCGTGGGGCTTTATTGTGTTGTTGAACTCGGGGATTGCTGAAGCTCGAGGCTTCGTGGTGGCTGCAGTGTGTTGTCGAAGTTGAAGGCAGAGAAGATCCGGGGGCTGATGGACGGGGTTGGTGACGGGAAAATGGGTGGCTGGGGTGGGCAAAGGGTGGGTGATAATGGGGGATGGGAGAAGGGGTGCTTGGGTGGGGAAGACGAAGTGGGTCGGGGAGGTGAAGAGGGAAGAGTGGATTGGAGAAGACATGGGATTTAGGGTGCGGGGAAGGGGAAGGGGAAGGGGAAAGGGAATGGGTTTCAGGTTTTTTTTTTTATTTTGGCAACCACATGAAAAAAATTGCCATGTGGCACTAATTTGGCAACCACAGGCACAAATGTGGCAGCCACGTCAGCTCTTAACGAATCAATGGATGGAAAATGTAACAGATGTATTATATTGAAATAAAATAGTACTTGAGGTATGAAAGTGAAATGTTTTAAAGATATTGTAAGGAATTGAAATCGACCCCAAACCTGAGGTGGTAAAGTGTAATTTACCCTAAAAAATAATAAAATATTTTTAACCCACTAAAATCGTTGCATCTCGTTCAATAGATTAAATCTTGGGGTTAGTGTTAGAAACGGTGAGCTGTGGACACATCAAAATCTCATTCCTTAGATAATATCGTTTGTTAAAAAAAAAAAAAAATATATATATATATATGTTGCAGTCCTATTATATTAGAAATGTGATTGTGTAAATCCTAGTATATCTTGGAATATATTTTATATTCCTATGAGGAGTTGATTACCTATTAAGAGTTGTAATCCTAAAGGGAAAAGAATTAACCTTCCCTACTACTATAAATAAAGGCATAATGGGGTGGAATAGAACACACCCACAATTACACATCTCTTTCTTCTCTCTATGCCGCACCCTCTCTCTCTCTCTTACTGGCCTACATAATTGTTCAGTAAATTATGCCTACAACACGTTATCAGCACACTCTTGACGCTGCACTAAAGAGAGTTTATTCTTCAATCAGGGGAGTATTACGTTTTAATTATTCTTTTTATGATTAATTAATTGTTTTATTAAATTGATCTACATGCTATTGATTCAATTTAATTTTTTTTTTATGTTGAATGTGATACAACGCATTGGAAATGCAATTTCGGCTTTCGGAAAATGATCTTTTACATATTCAAAGGCTTTTATTGTTTTCTGCCAATCAATTATGCTTAAAATAAAGTAAGATATTTGAAACAACCATGAAGCATGAAAACATTCCCTATGATGCATGAATCCCCTATGTTTATATTTTCCTTCCGATATATATATATATATATATATATATATATTGTATATGTTTATATATTTATATATTTATATATATATTTGTTTCATACATACACAATTATAAAATCGCTATGTGGAATTTGTGAGTCAAAGAATTGAAAGAAATTAAAAGCAATTAGGGTTTTTCAAACCCTAAGATTGTAGGAAAAAAAAATTATTTTGGGAAATATTTGGCTAAGTGGCCTGGGGTTTTGAAAGTTGCTAGGCCCGCAGCCCTATAAAACAGCAACCAACCTTTGTTTGCTAGGCTTTCCCATGGTCCAGCCCACGCCAGACCAAGCCAGCCCTTGCTGGGCTTGTCCACGCAATCGACCTGAAATAGCCAGCAAGCCTTTGTTTGCTGGGCTTGCCTTGTGTCATCCAATAAGCCAGTGACAACTGGGCCTCTTCTTGTGCGATTGCCCAAAACTAGCAAGCCAACGTCCCAACTACAAGCCTGCAACATGCTTTACACGTTGGGATGCACATCAGCCTTTCCCAAGCCCCCTTGCAGCCGTGTCCCCAAAGGCCTGCAACTTGTATTTGCAAGGCCGTGTATTGCACCAACCAAAGTGTATTTGGCTGCATTCTTTTTTCGACCCAATGCCATACTTTGGCATCCCTCTTCTTAACCATACCTAAATATTTTTGGGATGTTTTTGGTTAACGCTGATTAAGTTATAATTCACTTGTCACTTGGCCCGCCGCCATCTAAAGTGAATATGACACGAAGTCATTATTTTGCTTCTACGATCGACCCTGAATGATCCTGATTTATTGAATTAATTAAAAGTGACCTGCAGTCCATTAATCTGATAATGAATCCAAAATTATTAACCTGAAGATCACTTTTGGACATTAGCGATTCGATAATTTATTTCTTTTCTTTGAACCGTTGATTCACTTTCGTAGTCCTGAAGCACACACACTTAAGTTCTTGAAGCAACTCAAATCCACTACACTTAGTTGTATATTGCATTCTGTGTTCTTGCATGAACCTCTCCTTTATGAACTAAACGTTCATAAACTAAATTGAACCTGTAGTTTCAAATTTAGTGCCTTTGAAACCCGAAGTTTTGCAAAAAATAATACACTTATGAAAACCCGACGTTTTTCATGAAAACCATGTCTTAGAACTCGAATGTTCTAACTTTGATGCTTATGGATGATTCATTCCTATAGCACCAATCACAATCTTGTTCCCTCCAACTCAGTGGATTGTTGAACCGTCACAAGTTCGATTTTCCTGATTTGGACATTTCTAATAGAAACCACTTTATGTGGGGTATAAGACGTGAATCTCCACTTGACTATCAAGAAGCTGAGAAACCATTGAAGCCAACAATGGCATGGAATAGCTGAATAAGCCTCTACCATGATCTTTATTCGAAGACTTATGTCCAAAGCATTACAAACGGAAGTACCTCTTAAAGAGGATTTCATGGCTCTTTGGCTCGCTCCTACAGACAGTCTAATCATGAAAGACATTTCTTGAAGCACACCATGATTACATCCATGAATGAGTACAATTCTGAAGTTTATAAATCCGATTGAATTTTGACTGGATAATACTTTTTCTCGTCCTTCCAAGTTTCTAACTCGCTCTTGAAGCAACAAGTGTAGAAAGCGGAAGTTTACCAAATTCTCGGATCTGATTACTACCACAAACATAGGGTAGAATCAGGGCCTGCCAAGGTGTGGCATCATGTCCGAAGCGTGATCTTTGGTACCTAAGACCTAAAACTTCAAGAATAAGGGATAGTATTCCCAAACCTCAACCCTCTAGGATCTACTTCCTTCTTGATGGAATAGATCGTTGGTTATACATCTGTTCGTGCCCCTACTAATGTTGTTGAGGAGTACCATTCTAGTAGTCAATATGTGAAACTAATTTTGCTCCACCAAACATCGTTGGAAAAGCAGAATTTTGACATGGATAGCCTTGTTGGCCGAATCCCCTTAGTAAACCATTTACTTTGTGAACATTTTTCCATGTTCTTAGATTCACGTTTGGTGTTTGTTTTACTTATGGATAATCTTATTGATATTGTTTTCGAATACGAGTTAATTGAATCATGTTTCTTGTATAGATGTGACCAATTCAATTAACCACGTGATTAGGTAGGAATATGACAAAGTTAGTTGTCTGGATGAATGCGTACTACGCATACTAACTTTACACCTAAATCACATCTTTAAAAACAACTTCAGGCCTATCCAACCTGATTAAGAACATTGGCACGCTTCTCGTTGTATGAATGGTACTGCATCACCATTTAAAGGACCTTAAATTCTCTCTGTCATTGAGTTTTTAAGGGTATTCGAGATAATAATGATCATCTATGAAACTACTGAAGAAAATAGAGTGAAATATCTTTGTACCACCTCCAAAAATGAGCCTGAAGCTTTGATTTGGGGCCAATAGGTTGTCTCCCAACTAGGAATACACCACATGTGGCCGGCCTGGAGCCTGGTGATTGAGCAGTTTACTTGCTTTGGCACGACCTTTTGGGACACTTAGGTCGAACAATGATGTTACGACGCATCTCCTTACCCGAAGTAAGGATCTTGTGCCTACAAGCACACTTTGCCAAGCCTGCTCATTAGGAAAATTGATTTTCTAAATCATCCCCTGCAAAGATACGAAACGACTCTATTTTCACAGTGGATTCAAGGGAATATATGTGGACTAATCCAACCAAAATGCGGACCATATAAATGTTTATGGTTTTGGTTGATTAATCGACAAACTGGTCACATGTTTGTCCACACACATTACTGCTAGACCTCCTGGCCGATTAAGGGCTCACCACCCTACTTATCCCATAAGGTCCAGGAGACTGGATAATGCTGGAGAGTTTATATCGACGGTTTTCGATAAAGTATTACATATATTTTGGGTTTATAATTGAACATCGAATTCCCTTGTTCATCCCAAATAGCCTCGCCTATCGATCATAAAGCGCAATTTAAATGATCGCCCGGATTTTGGTGAACGTACCAAGTTTTGGATTTCTGCCTAGGGCTATGCAATCTTGTACGTAGCTATGTTGGTCTGCCTTGAGGCCTATTGCCACCCAACCTATATGACGTTACAGTTGGCTACTAGGTACGAACTTGACGATTTTCGTATTTATGCATTTGGGTGTGCATTCCATGTGCCAAGTTGCGCGGCCGCAACGTACCAATATGGGTCCTCAAAGAAGGATGTGTATCTTTTGTCGATCATGATTCTCCTTCACACTAGCTCTCTTTGAGCCCTTGCACGCGATCTCTTTACCGATTATTTGAAAGTTGTCACTTTAATGAGACAATCTTCCCGCCGTTAGGGGGAGATAAGAACATCAACGTTCCTGTAAAACGGCGCGAATTTGCATGGACATTGCCCACTATGTCTCATCTCGATCCCCATACCACATAAGTGTGATAAGCAAGTGCGATGAATTCTAGATTTCAGAATGTTGCTCCAGACGCATTCCTCTGATCTAGCTAAAGTGACGAGATCATATACCAACTGCAAACATGCCTACAAGGATAGACGTACTTAACGGACGTTGAGTCAACATCCCTGGAGGGTGTGTCGCCCCAGTTGGACGATTTAGACGCCCTTGTTGGACGGTCCGCTACCGACGAATAGCCAATCAATCTGTCTTGGCCTGGAGCACGACAGATCATTCGATTCGTAGGATTCACTTCCCTGGAAGAGGAAGACATGACACAACAATGAATCTGAACTCGATTGCTATCTCAAATCATTTCCATCTCATGAGATTAATCCGGATTACTCCCAAGACATGAAGTTCTTGGTCCAGTATACTAGTTTGGGTGAGCTAAATGGAATTGAAATGAGATTATCATCGATGATGTTTTCACTTATATGGTAGCTACCGACATAAATGAAAAGCGACGATATCGAATCGTGTTCCGTTGATTAAGTGACAATGTAGAATTAATTGGACAACTGAAATTACAATCTAGGTCAAATTCCTTACCAAAGTGTGTTTGGACCCGTAGTTCCTACACTATCCAAGGTAACCTGTTTGTGTTACAAGTGGGAAAGGAAGCGTTATAAAATGAATGAAATAGTGCAATATGATGCACGCCTTACAACGCAAGGTTTCTCTCAAAACATCTTGTGATTGATAACAGCATTATGAAATGTGGTTAGAATTTTCTCCATGGGGATATAGATACGGAGATTGACATATAAGTTCCTGAAGAATTACATGGACTGACTCAAATAGTTCCAAACCACGGAACGCCCTCTTAACTCGTTTTGAGGCGTTCACTTACAATCCGACGGATTTGGTATTACCCGTCTAAGTGATTATTTGATCAGTCATGGATGAATTATGCCCTTGTGTGTTAAATTATGAAGTCTTATTCTGAATTGCTAGAGTTACAGTTTATGTCGTTAACACGAATCTCACTAAGACTCTGGAAGAGCTTGAGAAAACTGCCTCGCACCTGAAGATGGAATTTGAGATGAAGGATCTTAGGGAAAACTCGTTTATGCCTTAACCTGAAGTTGAAGCATTGTTCTGACGATACCTTGGTCTACTAGTCGAACTACACCCCGAAGTTGTCACCTTTGAGTATACCCTTGATCGTCCATACATTATATGCAAATGAGACCCTTGAAGAGGTTATGGATTCCGAAATTTCAAATTTGAGTTCAACTCTGCGCTTCATTGTATTTAGCTCATTGTATTTAGACATGATATCTCATTCGTTGTTGATCTATTGGTAAAAATGCAGCACCGCGCCTACACACAACCACTAAATTGGTATTAAAGACGTACCCTGAAGGTACTACGAGGGCAAATCCTAACGCATCTTGAGCTGATCCAACCCCCTAATCCTCGAAATGATGCTTGCCTTTTTGTTATGCTGACGCAGGTTACTTATCAAACCCACACAAGGCAAAATCCCCAAATGGTTATGTCTTTACCGTTAGGGATATCGCAATATCTTGGAGGTCCGCGATATGACCTTAGTTGCGAAATTTTCGAATCGTTCCAAGACTCACCTTACTTCACTACGCCACAAGTGAGACATAGTTAGGAGTTCTTGTTGAGCATATTCGAAGTACTTGCTATTTTCATCCATCGTTGAGTCCCAACAACGATCCATGAAGATTATGCCGCATGTATAAACCCGACCAAGCTATGATACATCAACGAAGTCAACGCTAAGACATATTACGTCTAAATCTACATCAGCAAAGCATCAGGAGATTGAAGTCATGCAAGCCGATCCTAGACAACCTTGCCGACCTCTACACGACGTCACTGCCGAAGTCAACCTTCCAGAAGCTTGTCCGAGGAATTGGTATGCCTAACTATCATATGCAATGCTTATAGTTCTCATTTGGAAGTTATGTCAAACTCTGGGGGGAGTATCCAGAAGTATACTCACTTGATCTTAATGTACTATTTTTCCCTACGATTAGGAGCATTTTTCCCACTGGGTTTTTGCTACCTAACTAGGTTTGAACGAGGCACTCATCTTGGGTTGATCATACCCTTGTGAGCTCTTCTGCTTATGTCCAATATAGTTTTGACTTAATGCAACTTCTCACTTTTCTCCTTTGTCTATGGGTTTTTCTCCCACCTTGGGTTTTACCCTAGCGAGGTTTTGTGAGTTTTTTCTTCTTCCGTTGATCTGAGACTCGCATTCACTCATTATGTTGACGACTTCATCAACTATACTTGCTTCATCACTGAAGACCTAAGGTGCCATTTACTTGAAGTAGTTACACACTCAAGGGGGAATGTTGCAATCATATTAGATTAGGAATGTGATTGTGTACCCAGGCCTGGGTATTGGTGCACCCAGGCCATCAAGTGACCTCCCCTCCAGTCCTGAAACACCACTTCCACTTCTCCGAGCTTGTCTCGAACTCGCAGCGCCCCATTAGTATTAAGCTTGACCCACCCTTGAGAAGTAGGAGTCCACCGTGGAGAAAAGAGACCCCCCCCCGACCTAGACGTATTCGTATTAGCCTCCTGAAACGCCAACAACCAAGATTACACCCGCTGTCATACGACCATAGGAGAGGTGCTAACTTTTTTCCACACCCGTGCATTCCTTTCCTGCCAAATACCCTATAACACCATGCATGCTAACTCAAAATCCCACACCCTCCATTCAAGCACCTCTATCAACAACTCTTTAAGTAGAAAAAAGGAACCCTCAAACCCTCTCAGGCCTAACGGAGAACTAAACCATACTGCTCTGGCAAAAGAACAAGTAAAAAAGACATGTTCCGCATCCTCCTCCCCTTCCTGACAAATCCCACACTCCGACTCCACCCTAACACCTTTCTTCATAAGATTCATTTTAGTAGGGAGAATGTTATGACATACTCGCCATGTGAAGTTCTTCACTTTAGGTGTGCTTCCACAGTTTCACATAGCCGCTTACATTGGAAGAAGAAGATGCACTATTATCCATAGACTAGAGCCATTGCCGAGCCACCCAATATCCACTCTTAACTGAAAAACGTCCCCGTTCATCATAGTGCTAGACCAATTTATCCTCTGGAGCATGAAAGCTAAGCAGGAGAGAAAGGATGAGAGATACCTCTTCTTGGCTAAATAATTCCGATAGCAAATCGGTACGCCACGCCCTAACAGAAGTACCAATCAACTCCTTAACTTTCATACCAGCATATTCTAGAGGAGGCAATGATAAGACCTTAAAGGTGCAAGGTCTCGGTAACCACCTATCTGACCAAACTTAAATTTGCTGCCCATCTCCCACCACCCATCTCGAACCCTTAACCAACACTTCTCTAGCCATAACAGTACTCTGCCAACAAAACGAAGACGACAGGGGTGCCTCCGCTTCCCAAAAAAAAGAATTCGGGAAGTACCTTGCCTTAAAAATATGTGCAATTAGTGACGAGGGATGGTGAAAAACCCTTCACCCTTGCTTTGTTAACACCGCCAAATTGAACGCATAGAGGTCACGGAAACCCAACCCACCTTCACCTTTAGATTTACACATCTTTTCCCAAGACTGCCAATGAATTTTCCTATCTTCCGAACCATTCCCCCACCAAAACTGTGCCATAAGCTGATGCAACTCATCACAAAAAGTCTTCGGGAGCAGAAAACAATTCATGGCATAAGTGGGAAGAGATTGGGAACCACCTTAATAAGAAGTTCCTTCCCTGCATGGCTTAAGAGTCTACTCTTCCATCCATTTAAACGCTGCACCACTCTCTCCTTGATACACAAAAACGTTTTCTTTTTATTCTTCCCCACACAAGTCGGCAAGCCCAGGTATCTCTCGTGCCCCTCCACCAGTTGAACCCCTAAAAAACCTGCTAACAAACCCTAATTATATGGACTCACATTTGCATTAAAAGCAACGCTACTCTTGCCAAAATTAATCGATTGCCCCGAAGCCTAAGAATAAATATCAAGGATGCGTTGAATCACCCCATATTCATCCACATTAGCTTTTCCAAAGAGGAAGCTATCATCCGCAAACAAGAGATGATGAATCGTAGGAGCATCCCCACACAGCCGGATGCCACTCAAAGCCCCATCCTGTTCCTTCTTCGCAATAAGCGCCGATAAACCTTTAACACACAAAAGGAACAAATATGGCAACAACGGATCTCCTTGCCGGAGTCCCCGGGATGGCAATACATATCCACACGGCTGACCATTAACTAAGAAGGAGTACGAGATAGAAGTGACACACACAATCACCATCTTGATCCAATCACTAGCAAAGCCCAACCTCTCCATCATAACCTCCAGGAATCTCCATTCAACCCATGCTTTGCTAAGGTCAAGTTTAAGGGCAAATGAGCCATCACGCCCACTTTTCTTGTTATGCAAAAAATGCCCAATTTCCGCCGCCACCAAAGAGTTATCAGAGATAAGCCTTCCCAGCACAAATGCACTCTGATTTGGCGAGATGATCGTATTCATCATCCCCTTAAGGCGATTTGCGATCACCTTAGCTCTAATTTTATACAGCACATTACATAAACTAATAGGGCATAATTGGGACATATCTTGTGGCTCATTAACTTTAGGAACCAAAACCACATGAGTGAAACAAATTTCTTTCTCCAAATACCCAGACTGTAAGAAAGATCGAACCGCCTCGACAACATCGGACCCAACCACATGCCAAAACTGTTGATAAAAGAATGGGGATATACCATCTGGCCCTGGTGATTTGGATGGGTGCATTTCGAACACCGCCACTCTAATCTCCTCAGCGAAATACGACTGCAACAACAAATTATTCATCTCTGGTGTAACCCGAGGTGAAACCGCCCCCAGTACCTCTTGTAACGCATTAGTGAGAACTCTTTGCGACTTAAAAATCATCTGGAAGTAGCTTACCACCGTATCCTCTATACCCTTCCGTGAATCACACCATACCTCATCCTCCCCATGTAGCCCTTTTATAATATTCTTCCTCCGTCTATTCGAAGCATGAGTATGGAAAAACTTTGTATTCCGATCCCCTTCCTTAAGCCACTGGGTCCGCGCTCTTTGTCGCCAGTACGTTTCTTCTCGGCCAAGCAAAGTATCAAGCTCATGCATCAACACACATCGACGTTCAATAAGATCTGGCGACAGAGGCTGTTCAAAAAGCACACCCAGTTTGTCCCTTACTTTCGTAATCTCCAACTTAGTATTCCCAAAAGTAGAACGCTACCATTCTAGCAAAGCCACCCTAGTTGCCCTAATCTTGTCACAGACACGCATTAGAGCTGACCCCATTCGATGTCCATTCCACGCAGACACTATAGTTTCCTTACAACTAGCATCAAGCAACCATATCTCAAAACGAAAATGCCAGGGCTTCCGAGCAAAACCAACCACTGAGTCTCGAATCTCCACTACAATAGGTAAATGATCCGATTTGGAAGAATTAAGGTGACAAACCCGAGAGCACGAAAACAAATTGATCCAAGCTTGTGTGGCAAGCGCACGATCTAGACGACAACGTACCTCATCCTCCCTATTATCCGTCCACGTAAAATCACTACAATCAAAACCAAGATCCACCAACAGACACTCATGCACCACTTCACGAAAACCATGCATTTGACTCTCCATCCGTCCCACCCCTCCAAGCTGCTCCGAAGCACTGAGCACCTCATTAAAATCTCCCACACACAACCATGGAAGAGAACACTATTGGCTCAAATTAGCCAATAGAGCCTATGACAGATGGCAATCAGCTGTATTCGGATAGCCGTAGAACCCCGTAAACCGCCACCAACCCGAGGTCCCTCCAATCCTACATTCAGCATCAATATGATTCGGAGAAGTGGACCGAACCACTAACTCAACTTCCTCCTCCCAAAGTAAGCATAAACCCCCTGACCTTCCGTTGCTTGCCACCATAACGGAATTCTGAAACCCTAGACCATCTCTCTTAACTTCCATTGCTTGAGAACTACATTTGGTTTCACACAGAAAAACCGAGAAAGGATATTATTGCTGGATAATCTCCAGCAACGCTTGAACTGCATGAGAGTCCCCCAACCCTCGGCAGTTCCAACTTAGGCAATTCATTGTGAACGGTGGGGTTGCTCACCGACAAACCCCATCGATGGACTAGAGCACCCCTTCTTAGAACCAATAGGAACCTCGTCTCTAGCATGAGAATCCCTATCTTTGCACCTCTTAAAGCCCATTACCAACCGACCTTCTAACTCCAAGTTAACGAGCCCCATTGGGTTAGGAATCGCTCCAATAATCACACCACCCTCACTCACCACAACATTTGACACAGCCACAAACCGTCGGAGGGGATCCTCCAGTGGAAAAACACCCCCCAGCAACATTCGAGACCCTGTCGTATCCCCCTCACCACCTCCCTCCTGAACCACTTCCTACACCGAGAGCACCCTAGTACCAAGTTTATCCCAGGCCTCACACACATGCGCATCCGGAAACTTGGGTAAGCTATCGACACCATATCATCCACTTCTTCATCCGCAAGCACAGGAGCCTGCATTCGCCACCCTTGCCCAACATCATCTCCCAACCCAAACCGACACGACCTAGAACCCCGTATCGAACCCAACACTGGTTTCTCAGCTCGCAACCACGAGCCAAAGGGTGCATGAAACTCATGCACATGACCCCCATTAGAAGAAGGACACTGTGCCCCTTATGATCCAAGCAACCACACAGAAAGCAGAAGTCGGGTAAACGTTCATATTGCAGCAACACACCCACAACACCCCCTCCCTCCGCATCTTTCAAAAGCACATGCAGCCCTATCTTTAAGGGCAACGTAACATCCACCCCCACACGCACTCGTAGGAACTCCCCCACACCGCAACCATTGTGGTCAGTATCAACCTAAACCACCCTACCAATTGTGGCCCCTAAGGTTTCCTCTATACTAGAAGACATAAGAGATGGAGGCAGCCCGTGAATTCTAACCCAAAACTCCTGTTCAAGTAATGGTATACTTGAAGGCATCGCCAATCCCCTCACCTCCGCAAGCAAAAGTAAAGACCTCCCAAAGAACCAAGGCCTATCATTCAAAACCGTACGCATATCCTCCTTTGAATTGAAGGAAAAGAGCATTCTATCCTCCCCAATCGACATAGCCTCTACTGCAACCTTTGGTCGCCACAAATCCTTGATAACCCCCATAACAATATGAGATCGAGGCTTCTTCGTCGTGAGAACCTTCCCAATCACGAAGAACTTATCAAGCTTCAACCTTTCCTTAACCGTATCACTAAACTTTACCTTAATCTCCTCATCCTCCGACAACCTAAGTCGGTTACGGAAGAGCTTCAGGACATGATCCATCTTTCCCCCGTCAATTGCCCACCAATCATCGTTGACCGATAGTGACGTCAAGCGATGAAACCCTAGGAACCCTAGACTTTTGAAAACCCTCACGCATTCAAACGGAGAGACTTTTTTTGCTATATATTTGTGCAACATGAATTAGTTTTATTATTATTATTTTATCATATTGGAGTAGGGGGTTTAGAAATTAAAAATTAATATTGACTAACTTTTTCATCACAAATAAAAATGGAAAACTAAAAAGATGCTTGTTAATGCATATAAAATTAGAGTTACAATTCTAAAAATTTCCGTCTAGCGCCACTTAGGCCTTGCCTAGGTGTTAGACGGCTGGCTACCGTCCCGTTTAAATCTTAGGCTTTTGAAAATTAAGAAATGGAGGTGTGTGCCTTGCCCGCCTAGACCTACTTAGGCACCTGTCTAGGTCGTGACTCTTACTTAGACATAAAATCAATAACTTTTATTTTACATTTTATTTTGGTTCAACAAATTGTAGGAGACTTGTTGAATACTTGGATAAACACTCATTATATGCTTGTTCCCAATATTTTCGATATGTTCTGATACATTAGTTTATATGTCATTTGATTTTACAATTTGTGTATCTCAATATGATTATGTATTTTTTTTAAGTATAAATGGACAATTATTTATACGATATAAATAGATTTACTCAAATCCACCTAGTCCGCCTAGGCCTCCTAGCCGCTTAGGTGCTAGGCCCCAACTCACCGCTTGACATCTTTTAAAACCTTGATTAGAGTTTTTTAGTCCATGATTTTCAAAATGAAGAAGAATAAGGGCATTTGACCAAATATATGTCTATACTATTTATTAAGGCTTTTTAATCAAAATGGTCCCTGAGATTTGCATAACACATAACTTTGGTCCATAAGATTTAAAATCAATAGAAGTGGTCCTTAAGATTGTCCACCATCCATTATTTTGGTCATTCCGTTAAAAAACTCTGGTAAGTTGAGGGTATAACACATAACTTTGGTCCATGAGATTGTCCACCATCCATCATTTTGGTCCTTCCATTAAAATGCTCAGGGACCACTTAACGAAGTTTTTTAATGGAATGACCAAAATAATGAACGGTGGACAATCTCAGGGATCACTACTATTGATTTTAAATCTCATGGACCAAAGTTAAGTGTTATGAAAATCTCAAGGATCATTTTGGCTAAGAAGCCATTTATTAATAATAGAACACTTTTTGTCAATAAAAAATCAATGAAAATGCTATTATCCTTTTCATACATAACTGAAAGAAAATATCATAAAGTAAAAATTATGAGCATTATAAAAATTACAAGTGATTACCCTCCAAATGCACAATCTTCCAAAATTATTTTCGTCATTGTCAATCACTTAAAATAAATCAAACTATAATGGGCAATGTTTAAAAAGTTTAACGTAGAATGCAGTGAATTGAAAGTAGAGTATATATTCTATCTAAAAAATTTCTCTCTCTTTTAAAGTAGATAAAACATGAGCCTCTACATATAGTCAATAAAAATACTTTTATATGAATGGGCTTAATATTCTACTCAATTGAAATGAATAACTAAGACGGTTTATAATAATATTGTCGACATTTACGCATACAAGAGCATGCGCACAATGTCTGGTCAACTGAAAATTATTGTATTCATGTAATTTTGTATGATTATTCTATGAACATATGCTTGCGCATGAGAGTCTCAACTGCATGCCATTTTTTTATTTGTGTGAGGAATTGTGTTCAACAACATGATCCAAGTAATCAGGCTATGGGCACATCAATCTTGCACACTAGCATGTGATTCGGTCTGGGATCATGCTTCCATCTTTACCATGTGGTTTGATGTTGGAACATCTTATAACATGTGAAGAGTGATTCAGTTACCAACTCCAATTAATTTACTCCACTCATCATATATTGTTTTTGTACAAAATACCCATTTGGCATTACATGTTGTGAGTATATGAATTTCATATCGAGGAAAGAATTGCCTTTGCATGTGTGTTATAAGTAGTTGAGTTACTCTTTATGTTGCTATTTGGTTTTATAGTGAAACTTCAACTTTATGCACGATACTTGAGCAATGTTGTCGACGTGTGAAGCCCAAATTACTTAGTTAAGGCGACATTCACATGTTGTGGAGCCTAAGAACAATACATAAACATTCAAGAAGTCATTTTACTTCACTAAAAATTATAAATTGACTTTTATATTGAAGCGACTAATTAAAGATAAAGAAAATTTTATGCAAATGTATAAACTAATGATTTGTTTGCAAAGATTCATTATATTGGAAGAGTGAAATATTTACTTCAATAAACGTTTGCTCGATCGATATTGTCTTTATATTGTTAAAAAAACCTCACGGTATGTGTAGTATGACTATTTCGTTTTCATTTTGTATTTTTATGAGAAAAACATTAAAAAAATGAGAAATAAAAAAGACTGAAAAGAGAGATGATGGATGAAAAGTGTGAAAAAAAATGTGCAAGAATGATACAAAAGTGAAAATTAAAAACAAAAAATTGAAAACAATTTTGTGTTGTTCCAATTACGTTCCACTCAGTCTCATACTTCTTATTCATTCCTCATTTGAATTTCCAATGTCTTTTCTCTCTACCTTTAGCATAGAAGATAAAAACTCAAAACTACAAATAAATTTGTTATTAGGAGCCCTCATATTTTGAAAATAAATCGTCAAACTTGTGACTTTTCGTAACTGCAAGATGCAAGCATGTCTAATATCTCCAATCGTCGTTCTGAGAGTTTGACTTCTGGTAGTGCATGTAGTGGTAGGTCCAGTTGATTGATAAGTTGCAATTGTAGCTTATAAAAGTGTGTGTTTAATCAATCAACTGCTTATCAACCACTATTACTTGGTTGACAGGTTATAAAAAACAAGTCCTTATATTCGCACCATATATTCGCACCAAAAAAATACGAGTGCTTATTTATTACTAACGAAAAAGAAAAATTCAAAGCCGATAGTGAAGGCCAGTAGCCCCACCGTGATGGGAGCAAGCACGTCTGGTAGAACAAAAGTTGGAATTATGGACAGTAACACCGTGAATCTCGCAAACTTTCATGGGGCATACCGCGTACGTCAACCCCAAACCCTTTGACATCAGAGTATATAAGTGTGTGTTAATATTATAATATAATTGATTAAAAACTTAAAAAAAAAAATTAACTATTGTATTATTATACTTAATATACGGGTCCATGTTTTCGAAGCAAAACCCGACAATGCATGATGCCATGTCATATCCCGACCCGGGGTCCACCACATCCCGGGCCCGCTCCACCACCGTAGCACGATATTGTCCGCTTTGGGCCCCGACTACGCCCTCACGGTTTTGTTTCTGGGAACTCAGACGAGAACTTCCCAGTGGGTCACCCATCATGGGATTGCTCTCGTGCGCTACTCGCTTAACTTCGGAGTTCCCATGGAACCCGAAGCCAGTGAGCTCCCAAAAGGTCTCGCGCTAGGTAGGGATGGGAATATACATATAAGGATCACTCCCCTGGGCGATGTGGGATCTCACAATCCACCCCCCTTAGGGGCCTGACGTCCTCGTCGGCACACCACGGCCAGGGTTAGGCTCTGATACCAAATTGTCACATCCCGACCCGGGGTCCACCACATCCCGGGCCCGCTCCACCACCGTAGCACGATATTGTCCGCTTTGGGCCCCGACTACGCCCTCACGGTTTTGTTTCTGGGAACTCACACGAGAACTTCCCAGTGGGTCACCCATCATGGGATTGCTCTCGTGCGCTACTCGCTTAACTTCGGAGTTCCCATGGAACCCGAAGCCAGTGAGCTCCCAAAAGGCCTCGCGCTAGGTAGGGATGGGAATATACATATAAGGATCACTCCCCTGGGCGATGTGGGATCTCACATGCCAGGTACTTAATTTGTTTTGGGGATGTCGTCTTATTCATTGGTCTTTGAGATTAATGAACAAGAAATGCTAAAGTCATGCCATCGTTTTGTCAATTCAGCACATTCCATGGGATTTTGAAGATGCCACCGTCCATAAATCATATATTTAGCCTCAAAGTCGGTCTACCACAAAGATAATTATACAAATGTTGAAAAGGAGACTTTGGATGTGATCCCTAATTATCAATGTTCTTTGGTTGAAACCTTTGTGGTTTTCAGTTTTTTATCGAAGTCTCTGACATTAATATAATAATTTATTTCTAATTTTTAAAATTAAAAATGAAATTTATAGTTATTTATATTAATGAAATTTTAAATAAAACCCATAATTTATGGGATAAAAAATATTAAAGATAAATTATACTCTCCAATATATTGTGTATATATATATACACACACACATGGGTACGTTCATCAAAACTAACCAAAAAATTATTGCACCAAAGCATAGGTACATTTAAAAAAAAAAAAAAAATATATATATATATATATGTCACATCCCGACCCGGGCTCCACCACACCCCGAGCTCGACTCCGCCGTAGCACGATATTGTCCGCTTTGGGCCCCGACCACGCCCTCACGGTTTTGTTTCTGGGAACTCATGCGAGCAAAAATTCCCAGTGGGTCATATATTTAGCCTCAAAGTCGGTCTACCACAAAGATAATTGTACAAATGTTTAAAAGAAGACTTTGGATGCGATCCCTAACTATCAATGTTCTTTGGTTGAAACCTTTGTGGTTTTCAGTTTTTGATCAAAGTCTCTAACATTAATGTAATAATGTATTTCTAATTTTTAAAATTAAAAATGAAATTTGTAGTTATTTATATTAATGAAATTTTAAATAAAACCCATAATTTATGGGATAAAAAATATTAAAGATAAATTATACTCTCCAATATATTGTGTATATATACACACATATGGGTGCGTTCATCAAAACCAACCAAAAAATTATTGCACCAAAACATGGGTACATTTAAAATATATATATGTCACATCCCGACCCAGGCTTCACCACACCCCGGGCTCAACTCCGCCGTAGCACGATATTGTCTGCTTAGGGCCCTGACCACGCCCTCACGGTTTTATTTCTGGGAACTCACACGAGCAGAACTTCCCAGTGGGTCACCCATCCTGGGAAATGCTCTGGCCTATTCTCGCTTAACTTCGGAGTTCCTTCGGAACTCAAAGCCAGTGAGCTCCCAAAATGCCTCGTGATATTTGGAGGTGGGCATGTACATATAAGGCATAGAGGATCCACTCCCCTGGGCGATGTGGGATCTAACATGTACATATATATATATTAGGTTTAATAACATTATTAAATTTCTTCTAGTAAACTTGATATAGATACATTCTCAAATCATAGAATGTACCATATAAGTTAAAAAATGGATTAGAAAAAAGATTGAATGAATTTTATATAAAAAATATGTACATTTTATATTCAAAAAGGTACATTTTACAGATAATAAATTTGCATATTTAAGAATGGGTACATTTAAGATTAGAAAAAAATTGAAGAATTAAATGAATGGGTACATATAAGATTAAAAAATTGAAATATTTTATAAAAAAAAATTAATGGGTACAAAGTTATTCTAATTTTATTTTTTTATATTTTGTTATATTTTAGAAATGTTTTGAATTGAAAATTAATTAGGAGTTTAATAAGGATGTGAGCATTAAAACCCTAAATCAATTACTAATTTTTATTTTAAAAAATTATATAACTGACATTTAATTCATTAATACATTAATGCTAGGGACTTTGATCAAAATCTAAATATTGATAAGATCTCAGTCAATGAACATTAAAAACTAGGGACTGATACTAATTTTCCCTATAAAAAAATTATGATGTATATATTTATTTCTATCATTTCAACTATTAAGTCTGTGATTGTGAATTCATGATTTTTATGATATATTTTAATGCATTATTGGGATGATGGGATCAGCTCCCTTGACTTGGGAAGTAAAACAATAAGTTGCACCGTTTATTGAGAGTCACAAAGTCACAAAATCATAGACAATCGCAGATTTAGGATTTAAACATTAGGAATCAGGGTAAATATAAGTTTTTTTAGATAGGAACATAAAAAATAAAAATTCAGCTTATTTATTAATCATTTTGTTGAACGTTTGGTAGATTTGCTGTCGTCAATCAAACCATATTGCATACATGTCAATAGATAGCGGCATATAACAAAGGAACTTGATGAGTGATGTAGAGAGAATTTGTCGAATGTTATCGATACAACTTGTCGAGACTATTATGCATTACATTAAATATTTAGTAAGCAAAAAATAAACCCGTACTAAATATTAGGAAGATCCTCAAAAGACCGTTGCATATATATTTTTCGGACTTCTAATGATCCCGGGACGACCTTTTTCCCTACTTCCATCCGCCTCTTAGCACCCCTATAGGCTATATCCATAATGCATGCATGTTAAAATAATGCAAAAGTTTTCCTTGATTGTATCTAGCAAGTTCAATACAAACATATGATAAGAGATGCTAATCGGTACCACATAAGCTTGTTTGATATGATTTGATGATGGAATAAGACTTTCTTTGAATTGAGAAACTTCTCGATTTTATTGTCGGTCTTCTTATAGAAGATAGTCTTTTTTTTATGTCATTTTTGATGCGGGTGTTTTTTTTTTCTTTTTTATTTAATTTTTTATGTGCTTTTTTATTTATTTATTTATTTATTTATTTATATTATTTTATTTTTGGGTTGAAATTCTCTTTGTACGCATGCTTCATAATGCTAACGAATATTGTACCATATTAAAAGAATGGGAGTGTGGGTAGAAGTGATTACATACAAAGAACTAAGGATAAATTATATTTTATCACTTTAACTTTGGATCATCTAACAAACTCATACCTTATATTTTAAACATTATCATACATCAACTTACAATTCATTGCAATTTCAAACCTTCGTTAAATTTTTTATCAATCTGACCGTTAAATGATGACGTGACAGATGCAGTAAAAATAAAAAAGAGAAAATTACAATGTCATACATCAACTTACGAATTCGTTGCAATGTTATACCTTGTTTCGTTGTCCGCCAATTTGTCTATTAATTAACTATTGACGTGATAGGTGGGAGGCGCACTCCCTTTCCCACTGGAACTCCACGATGCTGACTTGTCCACGGTGGATTGTGGCTAATGTCATTCGCTAAATATATGCTTTTGCGTTAAACCTGCGGGTACAGGTACTGACCCGGTTGTTGAACCGAGTAGCGCAACTCTGTTTGTCCGTTGCTCAAATTTAGATTCACTTTTGTCTTTGTTCTCTTTTTTTCACCGCCGACTACTCCTTTTTGGGAATCATCCCGTCCCCGACCTTTTTTTCCTCCGACTTCCTACTTTCTCAATGCATGCATCTCCCGCTTCGTCTGCGGATCCAGAAGTGCAGTCTCCAACTTCGATGACTCGATCGAAGACAGCGCATTTAGTGGGGACGGCGTCGTCTAGTGCTCGATCTCTTTCGGATCTACATTGAACTCATTATCCAGCTTCGATTTCTCTAATGTGTCCAATCTTGGTTAGTTCGACTTATGGTTGTTTGCACCTAAAATATGCACCATTTCACTTATTTGGGTCATTTGGGTAAAATATGACATTTGGAGGATTAATGTGCAAGAGGGCTAACTTGGAAGATATGTAGCTATCAAGTGGGATAGTTTGGCATTAAAATAATACTTTTCCCTTTTTATGTGGGTGGTGGTGGTTTTCCAAGAACTTTATTTAATTAAAACAAATGTTTGCTTTTGGATTGGAATATAACATGCAGACACGGAAGTGGGCATATGGATGAAACAAGCCACCTTGCTTCTTTTAAATGTTAGTTTATTGCAAGTGGTGGAGACATGTGGTAGAGATACAAACTTACTTATTTTAATATTATTTCACAATACAAACTGCAGAGGAGTTTCTTTCGGACAAGTCCATTGTTCTCAGCAGATGGGGCTCCTTCAGATCTCTATATAAAGGAACAAAGGCACAAGGATTAGAGGCACTCAAACAACCAATCAATCAACTCTACTCAAATCAGCTCATCATCTTCCTTGTAGATATTTAGCTTTAGCCAAACATCCTTTACTTTCCTTGTTTATTAGCTCCGCTGCTCACTAGTAGTTTCGATCTCATTTGTAGTTTATGTACAACTCCATTTTTCTGTCATTTAAATTACAAGCAATCTACAACACCAATTATTTACTTTCCTCAGTCATTTACATTTCCAGCGACCTTGCCATTTACATATTGTTCCATCTCTCTATATAAGTAAAGTCCTTATCTTTAAGGCAAAGAAAGAACCTTGATTTGAGCCACTCCCACTCAATGTCACAACCTCTTGGTTTGAAGTCAAACTCAGCCGCAACCTCAATCATTCAAAACCCGTCTACTAGCGGCACCTAGTAGTGGCACGCTCGCACCCCCCAGTCTCTTGTTCAAGTAAATTCCCGGCATGCCCGTAATACCCATGGCGAATTTAGGGAGCAAACAATGTTAGTGTAGTGGTAGGTGATTGATAAGTTGCAGGAGTTATAGGGAGATGGCTTTCGGCTTATTAAAGTGTGTTCTTTAATCAACTGCTCATCAGCCACACTTACCTGGTTGTCAAGTTATCAAAACAAGTGCTTAAATCTTATATTCGCACAAAAAATTACTAGTGCTTATTCATTATTCACGAAAAAGAAAAATTCAAAGTCCGATGGTGAAGACCAGTAGCCCAACCGTGATGTGAGCAAGCACGTTAAACAAAGTTGAAATTATGGACACTAACACCGTGAATCTTGCAAGCTTTCTTGTGAGCAAGCATGTCAATCCTGAACCCTTTGACACGAAGATTTTTTCAATGTATCGTAAACGTGACTCAGTACATAAATATAATAATACAATTAATTGCTAACTTTTTTTTTTCTTTGTTATCAATTATACTATTACGTTTAGTAATACAGATCTGTGTTTATCACACACTGAAAAATTCTCCTTCAGACACACCCAACAATGCATGATGCCACTACTAAATTTGTTTTGGGCGATGCCGTCTTCTTCATTGGTCTTTGTGATTAAAGAACAAGAAATGCTAAAAGTCATGCCATCGTTTTGTCAGTTTAGCAGATTCCATAGGATTTTGAAGATGCCACTGTCAATAAACCATATATTTTAATGCATTATTTAGCCTCGAAGTCGGTCTACCACACACATAAGTGTACAATAATGTGTAATAAATTATCCCTTTTTTTTTCGTGTATATATTATTTCTAACATTTCAACTGTTTAAGTCTCTGTATTCCTGATTTTTAATGAAAGATTTTTCTATTACTATTATATTGGGCATCAGCTTCTTTGACTTGGGAAGGTAAGGGATAACTTGCATCGTTTTTAGTGTGTCACAAGCTCACAGATCACAGATCACAGATCACAGACAACTTATCAACATCCCTATGTGCATAACGCATGCATGTTTAAACGATAAGGTTAGTGAGATCAAATTTTTTATATTAAATTTACAAATTAAATGATGTGATTATTGATGATTGAATATTATTTAAACGTCGATTAACGTGTTTATTATCTATTGATGACATATCATTATTGCAAATTTGATTTAAAATATTGGTCTTCCTAACATTACCCTTGTTTAAATTTTGGTATTCCTATTATTATCTAGTATTCCTTGATCATACTCAGTAAGTTCAATACAAACATATGTTAAGAGAGGCTTATAGGGCAGCACATAGGCTTGCTCGATCGTTATGGTTTGGCAATGGAATAAGACTTCCTTCGGATTGACAAACTTCTCAATTTTATTGGTGGTCTTCTTATTGAAGAGGGAAAAGGATCCTCTTCGGATCTCTTCCACCAAATCCACCAAATCCACCAAATCTACCAATCCGGACCCTTGAAATTTGATCCAACGGCTAAAGTTATTATAACTTTTAAAGGGGCCCCCTGTTTTTAGCCGTTGGATCAAATTTCAAGAGTTTGGATTGGTGGATTTAGTGGAAGGGATCCAGAAAAGATCTCTTTCCCTCTTTTTGATCTCTTAGTTCGGGTTAAAATTCTCCTTTTACCGGTATATGCCCAATCAAAGCATTATATCTTCTGGTTTGCACGTATGCTTCATAATGATAATGCTAATGAATATCGTGCCAAATTTTTTTAAAATGCGAGTGGGTGGAAGAGTGAATTACATTCAAAGAACTAATGATCATATTACTCATTAATTTGATCATTACATAATATTGTGTTGTACTATATACCAAGGTTCTAAAAGACGTTAGGCGCTAGTCAAGCGGTATATTGGGGTTAAGCACCTAGGTGGCTAGGCGGAGGCCTAGACAAACTAAGCGGATTTAAGTAAACTTATTATAAACGGTATCAATAAGTGCTTGTTTATACTTAAAAAAAATTAGGATACATAAATTGAAAAATCGAATGACATATAGATTAGAAAGTATTAAAACATAATGAAAACACGGGAACTAGAATATAATGAGTGTTCATCCCAAGTATTTAACAAGTCTTTTACTGTTTATTAAAATAAAATAAAAGTTACATATTTTTTGTCTAAGTTAGAGTTGCGATCTAAGTGGGTGCCTAGGCGGGTCTACCCGCCCCTTCTTAATTTTCAAGCGCCTAGGGATTCATTGGGCGGTAACCCACTACGCCACAACACTACATCTACCACGTCTAATTGACCACGGACGTATAAAGTCTGTTATAAAAAGTTAAATTTAACCCCGGACATTTGAAGTTCGTGGTAAATAATTATTATAACAATGGGCATAAACAAACCCGTGGTTGAAATGGTTAAAACAACAACGCGCGTTTAAAGCCCGTTGTAATTTAGCTAAATATTACCACGAGGAAAGCCCGTGGTTGCAAAAAGTTTTAACAACAGCGCCTTTTTAATTTACGACGGACTGTAATTGTTATCTTTATATTTTCAATTTTGTATTTTTTAATCAACTAGTATCTCTAATCTTTAATCTCTAATCTCTAATATTAGAAAGCCAGAAGTGAGTTTTGGTGTCTCAAGGCTTCACAAAAAATAATTGGACTAAAACATCCCTCAAAAAAAAAAAAAAAACTAAAACTGGCCGAAAATAATGAAAACAAATTCACATGGATAATTTTGTCATAAAAATATGAAAAACTGGAAATTAAAAAGTAAATTGTGTTTTTTTTTTGTCAAATAAAAAGTAAATTGTTGGAAAAGTTAAAGAAAAAAGGGGAGAAGGGATGAAGACGTGATGAACCTGCACTACACTACCACTTTGCGAAAGAAACGGTTTTTCCTCCTGATAAAAATAAATAAAAAAATAAATAAAAAATTGTTCTTTTCTGCACTACTTTACCAAACTGACTCCACTACAATACCACTTCGGATGAAATCTTCCTTTTCTTGCTTCAATTTTCCCAAACAAAAATATGAAACTGCATGCTAGGAAAATCATGAATCCAAAGTTTAGAATTGGATTGGTATTCGCTCTCTTCTCTGTCTGTTTTTATGCATTAGTTTGGAATTGGATTGGTATTCGCTCTCTCCTCTCTCTGTTTTTATGCATTAATTTTACTATTGGATACATTAGGTTCAATTTTATGCAAAATCTTCAGGGAATAGGGTGCGCTAAAAAATAGATGTTCACATTTCAACAAATTTCACAATCTGCAGACCAAGAAAAATGGGTATGATGTACGTTCTCTGGCTTCGTTTGGTGGTTTAACTCATTTAATGTGGAACAGAAAAATGGGTGTGATGTTTATCAATACTCATTGTGCAGGACATTAGAAGTGACACATCTACAGTGTTAAGGCCTCTTAATTTTTAGATTCCATTTTTTGTTTACATTATTTTGGAGAAGATCATATATGGTATGTGCAATTTTTCAAAGTATGACTTATTTCCACTAATGTATATTGGTGTGTTTTCACTGCAGTTTCACTAACAAAAGAAACCCATAGAGCGTTGGTCAGCTCATTCGTTAGGGAAAATTGGCAATGGATACAATAAAAGCCAAATTTATATCGGTAGGTGGGTTAGTTAGAGTGTAGGGAAAAGAGGATTATGTAAAATTGAACTACCACAATACCACATATTTGGGTACTCCATAGGTAATTCCTGAACTACAACATATGAGTTATTACATATTGATTGCATACCTTACTATACATTATGTTTTGTATTAAAGTTGTAGAGTTCACATTGTTTAATGCCTTTTGTTTGTAAACTGTGCTTAGAAGAAATCCCTTCATTTGAACCGACTTGCATTTTTTACCTAACATTTAATTTATTTTTCTTGGTAACAGACTTTTAATGACTTTGTGGATTTGAATTTTTCAATATATGGACCCTAAGTGATGAGTTTTGATTTCTAAGCTTTATATTTTTCCTTGTTTGTCTCCTAGGTGGTTGGTGGTTCTAATTCATGAGGGTTTATAACTCAAATATCAACTACATTTACAGCCACCTGCAAATTTAAAGTTTGATTGGCTTGCAGGAGATGTGTGTCTTCTTGAAGAAACGATTGCAGAGAAGACGAATATCATTGGAGGACCAAGGTTGGAACTAGAGCTTGAGTTTTGTTTTAGAGTGTGAAGCAAAGTCTCTACATATTTTGGTGATGGTATATTCTTAATATAACTACTCATTTTGTTGTTAATTTTATTGTAATGTTTGAATATAAATATCTTTATATATATATATTTTTTTTTTAATTTATTAAATAATTTATAATTTTTTTTTACCTTTGAAATTTTTTTATAACGAGCATTAGCCGTGATCAATTTGTAATCCACAATGACCATAGCACGTGGTGTTAGATCCCAATCTACCACGGGTATTGTGCCCATTAGATTGCAATTTATCACGGGCATCCACCGTGGTAGATGAGTTTTTTTTTCCTCTAGTGATCAGCATCCTAGCACGTGGGCGGCGCTAGACAAGGCCTAGGCGGTGCCAGGCGGGGCCTAAACGGCATCAGGCGGGACCTAGATAGCACCAGGTGAGGCCTAAACACGTCACGCGGAGATTTTTAGAACGTATTATGCTTTTATCTATCCCTTTTTGGTCATCGTAGATTGAAGGACACATCCAAAACGCATTAAAATGGTGATGGCCTGTGGGAGTTTAATGTCATTTTGATTACGTTTCGAATTCGGCATGGGGATTTCCGTATGGAATTCTAAGCTTTCCTATAGTCGTATTTGGCATGCTAAAAATGATACTTGTCGATCGGGAGGAGCATATATATAGCATATTTTACACGCGGATGGTTGGTGGAGCTTCTCTTTAAGGTTGTGGAGGACGTCGTACTAGGGAGAATTAGACTCGTCAAAGTATTCTTAGATTGATACGATATATACTTTCTGAATCTCAACCATTAGATTTCAATATCTGAGATGCACAATTAATATAAAACATATATACTTATACAAAACAATGTTGTTTAGGAAACATTGACATACTGTGAATTCGGACCATTATTGTTAATCGGACCATTATTGTTAACCGGTGGGCTATTTGTGATGTTGATTTTGTTTGAGTTACAGATTTACTGTGTGGTACTATTTGAAGGTTAATTACTAATTAGTGCTCCTCTAGATGATGATATATTATTTGCTCCAGTACAAATTCCAGGTATTCTCTAGTCAGCTAATTTGAGTGATTAAAATTTGAGTCATACTCTCTCTCTTTTTCCCCACTCCCAATTAGTGTAGATTAGAGAAATCTGGTGACCTACTAAGGAGAGATTCTTCAATGTGTCTATATTCCAAACACCTACGTCATATGTCATTATATGAGTAGAAAGACACTTGAAAAAAGAACATCTCTCTAGTTGTGTAATAATATATGACGTGTCGCCCTGTGTTCTGACTACACTAAAAAATCTCTCTCTACAAACAGAATATAAAGAAGTGGTTCAAGGGAAAAATGGATTGGCCACCAATAAGCTGATTTTCTAAATTTGAATTTGGGACCCAAATACTCACGTGTGTGTGTTATAGAATATTAAAACAAAGAGGCCCAATGAATTCAATGTTAAAAAAGAAACCCAAGGGTAATTAAACCCACCTAGTCAACAGTCAACACACACAAGCCCCCACCCTCTCACAAAGTGCATATTTACTTACAAAGATGAAAAATCGGAATTATTTTAATTTGAGTTTTTTTTTTGTGGTTATTAAAATACGAGTATAAGAATCATTTTACTTTAACTTTTTTATGTTGTTATTTTCAAATGTTGTCATAATCTTAAAGGAAAAAACAGGAAGCCTTTATTATTCCTGTGCTATTGGACTTGCATTTGCATTTGAAATAGAATCCCGTTCCTTCTATGCCTTAAGGGCACGTTTGTTTGACAGGACTAAGGGGGCTTGGACTGGACTAGACTATAGTCCAGTGTTTGTTGTGTACCGGGATTAGCTTTAATGAGCTTAGGTGGGATTCGCTGGGACTAACGGGCGTCTTAGCCGTTCTTAACGAAACCCCCCATTTTCGGGCGGATTCGTAAGCCAGAGAAAACGAGAGAGTTTCTGCGTTCTTCCCACATCGTCCTCGTCGTCGTCCGCTCCCTCCTCGTCGTCCCCTCCCTCCTCCTCGTCCGTCGTCAGCTCCCTCGTCGTCGTCCGTCGTCTCGTCTTCGCGTAACAGATCTGCTCGCCCTCATCTGCCTCCAGTTGTCTGGTAAGCTTCGATTGTTCGATTTTTTTCGTCGATTTGGGTGGATTTGTTTGTGATATTAACTGAGCTTTATTTGATTTTGTTGTTTTGGGTTTGAGCTTTATTTGATTCTGCAGTTGAACAAATTTTAGGGTTTTGATATTTAGGTGAAATTGAGATTAGAATTTGGGGTTTTCATAAAGCTTGGAATTTGGGGTTTGAAATTGAGATTAGAACTTGGAAGTCCTACCCACTCTGTGTGTGTGTCTGTGCGTGTGTGTGTGTGTGTGTCTGTGTGTGTGTGTGAGTGAATGAGTATGTGTGTGTGTGAGTGTGTTTGTGTCCGTGTGTGTGTGAGTGAATGAGTATGTGTGTGTGTGAGTGTGTTTGTGTCTGTGTGTGAGAGTGTGTGAGTGTGTGTGTGAGTGAATGAGTATGTGTGTGTGTGAGTGTGTTTGTGTCCGTGTGTGTGTGTTTGTGAGAGTGTGTGATTGTGTCCGTGTGTGTGTGTTTGCGAGAGTGTGTGTGAGTGTGTTTGTGTGAGTGTGAGAGTGTGTGAGTGTGAGAGTGTGTGAGTGTGTGTGTGTGTCCGTGTGTATGTGTGTGAGTGTGTATGTTAGTATGTGTGTGTGAGTGTGAATGTGAGTATGTGTGTGAGTGTGTATGTTAGTATGTGTGTGTGAGTGTGAATGTGAGTATGTGTGTGAGTGTATGTCCGTATGTGAGTGTGTATGTCCGTGTGTGTGTGTTAGTGTGAGTGTGTATGTTAGTATGTGTGTGTGAGTGTGAATGTGAGTATGTGTGTGAGTGTATGTCCGTGTGTGAGTGTATATGTCCGTGTGTGTGTGTTAGTGTGAGTGTGAGTATGTGTGTGAGTGTGTATGTTAGTATGTGTGTGTGAGTGTGAATGTGAGTATGTGTGTGAGTGTGTTTGTGTCCGTGTGTGTGTGTGTGTGTGTGAGTGAATGAGTATGTGTGTGTGTGAGTGTGTTTGTGTCCGTGTGTGAGAGTGTGAGTGTGTGTGTGTGAGTGAATGAGTATGTGTGTGTGAGTGTGTTTGTGTCCGTGTGTGTGTGTGTGAGTGTGTATGTTAGTATGTGTGTGTGAGTGTGAATGTGAGTGTGTATGTTAGTATGTGTGTGTGAGTGTGAATGTGAGTATGTGTGTGTGAGTGTGAATGTGAGTATGTGTGTGTGAGTGTGAATGTGAGTATGTGTGTGAGTGTGAATGTGAGTGTGTATGTTAGTATGTGTGTGTGAGTGTGAATGTGAGTATGTGTGTGTGAGTGTGAATGTGAGTATGTGTGTGAGTGTGAATGTGAGTATGTGTGTGTGAGTGTGAATGAGTATGAATGTGAATGAATGAGTATGTGTGTGTGTGAGTGTGTATGTTAGTATGTGTGTGTGAGTGTGAATGTGAGTATGTGTGTGAGTGTGTTTGTGTGTGTGTGTGAGTGAATGAGTATGTGTGTGTGTGAGTGTGTTTGTGTCCGTGTGTGAGAGTGTGAGTGTGTGTGTGTGAGTGAATGAGTATGTGTGTGTGTGAGTGTGTTTGTGTCCGTGTGTGTGTGTGTGAGTGTGTTAGTATGTGTGTGTGAGTGTGAATGTGAGTGTGTATGTTAGTATGTGTGTGTGAGTGTGAATGTGAGTATGTGTGTGTGAGTGTGAATGTGAGTATGTGTGTGTGAGTGTGAATTGAGTATGTGTGTGTGTGAGTGTGTTTGTGTCCGTGTGTGTGTGTTTGTGAGAGTGTGTGATTGTGTCCGTGTGTGTGTGTTTGCGAGAGTGTGTGTGAGTGTGTTTGTGTGAGTGTGAGAGTGTGTGAGTGTGTGTGTGTGTGTCCGTGTGTATGTGTGTGAGTGTGTATGTTAGTATGTGTGTGTGAGTGTGAATGTGAGTATGTGTGTGTGTGAGTGTATGTCCGTATGTGAGTGTGTATGTCCATGTGTGTGTGTTAGTGTGAGTGTGTATGTTAGTATGTGTGTGTGAGTGTGAATGTGAGTATGTGTGTGAGTGTGTATGTTAGTATGTGTGTGTGAGTGTGAATGTGAGTATGTGTGTGAGTGTATGTCCGTGTATTGTGTGGGGTTGATGCTGATTGCAATATTATGTGGTTGTTGGTTGCAGAGAAGAGGAGCACAAACGGAAGGCTAAGGCTAAGGCTACTGATTGCAATATTATGTTATGGCTTATAACTTAGCTTTGCACTACTATTTTGGCTAATGTTAACTAGCCATTTTGTAAATTATGGAGATCTATTTTGGCTAATGTTAACTAATGTTAACTAGGATTTTCTAAATTATGGAGATCTTCTTATGTACTTGTATTTGTTGAAGTTACATGTATTGGGCACTATTATTTTTCTTCTTTTGGGTGATAGAGTTTAAACCAAGCTACATTTGCAAATTAAACTCAACTATTTATAAATAGTATGTCCCAATTCTATTAGCAGGTAATAGAAACAAAACAATTGTCATTTTTTTTTAAGATTCATAATATACATGGCAAAAAAATGCTCCAATTAACCCATATCATGAGATTTGTAGCATTACTCTATTACACAATGGCAAAAATTTGTAGTCCTAGTCTAAGCAAACACAAATCTGGTGAACAGTACTGTTTTTATTATCCTGCTTCTTAGTCCGACACTGCACCAAACGCTTCACTAAGTTAGTCCAGCTTAGTCCAGTCTAAGCCAGTCCAGCTTAGTCCCGGCAGCTAGTCCAGTCCGAGACAGTCCGGCGCAACAAACGCACCCTAACGGCATAAACAACGGCTTGAGATTTGAATCCATTTTAATTGATTATAGGTTGTCTAATTTAGGCCCACCAAACGGGCTCTAAGGGTTTATATTCCAAGACTCTTTCTATGCAATTCAAGTTCTTAGTGGATGTGCAAACCAACTCTCATAAGGGTTTGATAAAAAAAAAAAAAAAAAAAAAAAAAAAACTCTCATAAGGGTTAGAAGAATGCAATTTGAGGTAATCCAATTTAAACAATAAATGTATATTGTTTGATTGCATTCGATCAAGTAGAGCATCGTAGAAGACAATTTTGTGTTTTGATTATATTTGTTTTTTTCCTCTTTTTGTAGTTTTGATTGTTCTAAGTCAGGATATAATAAAAGATATTGTGATTAATAACCATAAAAATTTAGGTAATGCAGTTGAGGACTTTGAATCTATAAGCTCCATTTAATACTTCACCTCGGGTCCCAAAAATCATGGGAGCATTTTTGCTTACCACCATAAACTATAGTGCACGCTCACCATACATCTAATCAATTGACATGTGTCCCTTCACCTAACTCTAGTTAACTTTCACATTAAATGTTAGTTTTTCAATTTTGACACGTGTCAATTGATTATGTGTATGGTGAGCATACACCATAGTTTATGGTGGTGAGCAAAAATTCTCCCAAAAATCATAGGGTTGGCCATGCAAATCAACAGTATGAGTACAAGTAACATATTCATAATGAACTATCACTTTATTAATATATTTGGCTAATCAAACAGTCTTCAACTCGAATAATTTTTATGTAGGGATGATCTTCAAATGAAGTTTAAATATTGAACAGTTCCAATTATAAAGTTTATACAGTGATGATAACGGTGGAATATGTGCATTCCGATAAAGGGAACACCGGTATAATGCTTGCATGCATGTTCCAAGCTCGGAAATGCGCGCATGGATAGACTACTGTAATGTGTTTATGTGTTTCCAAACGGCAAGAGAGCTATTGCCATTTTATGAGAAAATGGAGAGGGAGAAGAAAACACATCAATGTTACCTTGGCAATACAGAATTAGGGTCCGCAGGCGGCCATCTATATACATTTCTGGCCGTCCATTTTTCAGACAGTCAAACTCTTTCTGAATAAAAAGGGCAGCTGATGTGTCATAGAGTGGATAGGTATAATCATAAACCCTAAACTCCCTTCTTTACAAATCGCAGCGGGTGATAACTACTTTTGCACAGAAAATGTAATTGGCCTTCATGAAGGCATAAAATTATTAGAAGAACATAAGCAAATAAGCCAACGCCAGGCAACATATTTCCCCTAGCTAATTATTGGCAGAGAAATTAAGAGATGAATGAACATGCTAAATCAAGCCGCCTGGGAAATTAACTTGACACATATTCTTCCTTGGCCATTTTCTTTTGCCTTTTCTTGTGGTGTAGCTTCTTTCAATTGATGATGAATATTTATGTTCATTTGAGGAACCTCCTAATTTTATTCTTCTTTGTTTCTTATTCCTATTAGCCAAATCGAATTTTATCCACCAAAAGCAGTTAGAAATCTTCAAAGATTTGTTCGAGTCTAAAACATTTAAGCTCAAGCAGGATTTTCTATATCGAATTAAAATCTTTTAACTTGATCCACACTTAAACAACGAGTTGTAAAATTCTGAATATTATTTCTTTGTAAGAAGTTGTCAAATCTCCATCCTTTTGGTGGTATTCAAAGAAAAAAATTGTAGAGAATCTCATTCCACGTATCTGGGACTCCACAGAGACACCAATGAGTACAATCCATTCCCGTGCGGCCTCCCAACCCATAAATTGAAGGATGTCCATCTTTACGCAGGAGCGAGAGGTTTGTTATATCTAGCAATGTCACTGGCTTTTTGATAGTGCTTAACACATTCTTCAGCACACCCAAAGCTGGTGGCGAAGATCCTGGATAGGGCCCAAGCAAAGGCTCCTTCTGCCCGACACAACTTTTTGCACTTGGTTCATGCCACTCACTGCCACTAAAATCAAAAATAAGAAAAGAAAGTAAGAGACTACAATTTTGATTGATGTAATTGGAACAAAACAAACTCTATAGACAAGTCTTCACGAAATTCATAACAACAGTCATTCACGTGTATGTAGATAATTATCACTCATTTATTTGCACGCAAGTATTAATTTTTTTTGTACATCCAGGATTGTCAAACACTCATGATGACATCTAATAAAAAAAGTTGAATTTGATTCATGAAGTTGATATTTTAAAAAGGTCATTCAACACTTTTCTTTAATTTATAAAACCATAAGAGAGAAATTGCAATATAAAGAGTGTTGTGAAAATAAGATGGTTTTTGTGGAATACTAATAACGGTTTCTCTTAATTTAAAATCCAACGCTGATTAGTTTAGATTAGTTATATAAAAAAATTACTTGTAATGAGAGGGAGAAATTCCTTGGAAGAAAACCCTAGACTTTGCTGGATCAATGTTTGAATCCACCCATCCAGCCCAAGTCTCGAGTGCCTTCTGAAAAGCAAGCATGCGGTCAATGTCTTTGCTGGTCTGGCCTCCTACTTCAACATAATCCCATCTGCAAAATTATAATAGTTAATTATGTATTCACCTTCTAACTACAATAAAAATCTAACTAAAAGAAAACCATATGTTTTGTAGTAAATATAGTTTTAGGCTTACGGTTGAGAGGGTCCTTTGCGACTCCACCAATGCCAAGTGTTAAAGATGAGCATGTCAATATCCTTCCATAAGTTGCCTCCCACAATTGAATCAAGCTTCAAGACCCTCCCAATCTTTTCTTTTACAATATCTACTAGATACATATTACGGTCTAGCATCACTCTAATTCCATAATCCTGCAAGTATTGATAAAGATCCCAAAAGAAAATTGAGAAAGAATCACATGCTTCGTGTTTGGTAGGATCATGACAAAAGTTCTTGTCAACTAGTTTGTCCAAGGGAACTGAAATGTCAAATTAAATTTCACGAGACTAAATAAGCCCCATGGATGGACCCACTTAAGTTACCAAATGAAGCTGAAGAAAAAGTCTAAACTTTTAGGATTGATGCATTGCACTAACCTTACCACATTTATGTGTGATTTGACTTCACTTGATTTAAGTTGGTTATCAACTAAACAGACAATAACATTTTATTGCTAAAGGTTTAATCATATTATATATTACTAAGCTGTTAATTTTGACTACTTATACAAACACAAATGTATGTGAAAGGTTTTGATCAATTCATATCTTGACTTGATAACAACATATGTGAAACTATATGACAATAGAATTATTCTCATGACAAACAGGAAACAATACCCATAACAAAATGTAGATTAGACGAACCGTGAATTCGAAGATAGATACAGTGTCTACTCTTGTCATATTATACTTAGCAGTTGGTACAGCAGAGTGAAGCATGCATGTCAAGGACTGCCATTGATTTCGGCTCAATGAATCTCCAACGAAAATGATGCTCTTCCCTCTAAATCTTTCGAAGAAGTCAAGTGCGTCAAATCTGAATATCAAAGTTGTCAAAAAAACTTTAAGTTGGGTTTCCATAGGATAAACTATCTATCATTCAGGTAAAACATGTACATGCTAGATTAATAATGTTTTTCCTCTATCAAATAGTTTAACACGTTATACACTACGCTGTCTGGTGTTGATTAACATTTTAAGTACACAATATGCTTCTGCATTCAACAATTATCGATATGGTGGACATGCCACTTGTGTATGCGCGTGTTAAAAAAAAATAAAGTTAAACGATAATCATTATTCATCATGAATCGAGAGGATAATCCATATAGGTATACAGTTCAACGACAGGAGACTGCCAGTAGGCTGCAGGTTCAATGCATATAGATTTAGCATTGTTTTTTCTTTCGAGCAGTACAATTCGTTCTGGCCAAATACTTTTCTGCCGATCCTAATTTTACGGAAACCAGAGAGAGAGAGAGAGAGATTGGTGCACCTTGCTAAATCACAGTCAAGTGGTTGCCATCTGTATTTGGTGTGAATCTGATCGGGACGGCCATTCTTTTGGCAGCTAAACTCGCGCTCAATGAAGGGGCATGAGGAAGGATCGTAGAGCGGGTAGGACTGGTCCAGAACCCATCTACCTTTGAAGAAATCGCACAACGATGATGACTCATCACCTCTTGCACCATTTACTACTACTTGGTAATCACAAACAACAAGAAGGAGGAGGAGGAGGAGAGCAGCTATACTACTAACACAAAAACTACTATGAACCCAGTTATCCATGAATCCTGTGTGTGTGTGTGAGAGAGAGAGAGAGAGAGAGAGAGAGAGAGAGAGAGGTTTACAAGAAATGATATGGGACTACAAACTCTTCTCTTAATCTTCTCTTTTTATCTTATAGCTAGTTAGCTACTATATTTATAAGTCTTGTCTGAAATATACGTGAGAGAGGATGGAAATTAAGTTGGCAATTTATTTATCTTTTAGTTTTCTCCTCCAGCGCATCTCTGTTTGCTTATAATTTTTGTATAGAATAAATAAAAAAAAGAATTAAATGACAGCTTTAAATAAAAAAATTTCAAAAGGAAAAAAAGATGGGTAGAAAGTATTGTCCTTTATTTTTGGTCATTATCTTTTGGTGTTTGAGAGTTTCCCATGCTAATCAGTAACACAGTAAATGTGTCGCCAATTTTAGTTCAGAAAAATCTTGCTTTGCCTTGTATATTAGCAATATATTTTATAGAAAAAATCCTCCGTATTTGATTTCCGATTTGCTAAATTTAAGTTCCTTTTTTTCAATCAACTTATTCTATTCCCTTCTGTTCAATTTTGGTGTACATTATTTACCCTCTACACAAACAACCACATAGCCAAAATAGTATAGTGGTCATATAAGGGAAAGAATAAAGTACCAATTAAAATCCTAATTTAGGAATTTCGAATTTGTAATTTTATGGTCATCATCTGGCTTTTTAAAATATTGGCAGCTGAGTCAATGTATCTATTCGAATTTGATTCTCAATAATATAAGCATTTTCTTTTGAAAAAAAAAAAAAAACTATAATTGCATCATTACTTACTGGTGACCTAAATTCCAATATAGTAATTAGACGTGACTCATTTCATCTAATTACGGGTTAATGTTCGTTATAAGAACTTAACGTTGTAGTAACTATTTTTTTTTGGGTCAAAATTGTAGTAACTGTTGCAGTCATATTTAGAATAGAAATGTAATTGTGTAAATCTTAGTAAATCTAGGAATATCTCTGTTATATTCCTATTAGGAGTTAATTACCTATTAAGAGTTGTAATCCTAAAAGGGTAAGCATTTTACCTATCATACTACTATAAATAAAGGCACAATGAGGTGATACAACACACATCTCACTACCGCCGGCCTCCCTCTCTCTCTATTCCCTTAGAATAGCTCAGTTAAATAGGCCTACAACACGTTATCAGCATGTTCTTGCTAGAAGCTGAAGAACTGACGGATCGTAGGAGGAGGCAATCTTCTACAAAATTCAACGGCTTTTATTTGTTTTCTGCCAATCAAGTACACATAAAATAAAGAAAGATATTTGAAATGTCCACAGAAGCATGAAAATATTCCCCATGATGCATGAACCCCTCTATGTTTATATTTTCCTTCCGATATATATATATATATATATATTTATATATATATATATATATATATTTATATATATATATATTTATATATATGTTTCATGCATTACGCGATTATATTGTTATGTGGAAATTGTGAGTCAAAGCACATAAATAAATCAGAAGCATTTTAAGGTTTTTCAAACCCTAGAGAAGTCGAGAAAAAAAGGAAAAATCTGGGAAATTGTGCCGCACGACCGCCATGGCACCACCATCGTCCTCCGCATTGGCCTGCAGCCCAGCCACGTCGAGCACGCCACCAGGATGGCGTCGTTCCAACGTTTGGACCATGGCAACAACCCTCTAGGCTTTGCTGCGAGCACACGGACACACCAGGTCTTCGGCCTCACTGGCTGAACTTGGGCCTGAAGCCCAGCCTACCTCCAAATTGAAGCCTGTAGCCTTCCTTAGACCTGTCCAAGTGTACTCGGCCAAAATTGGCAGCAACATTAGGCTGCTGGGCTTTGTCCTGTGCCCCGACCCACTTTCCCGCAACCTTGGATGCTGGGCTTAGCTCGCCCCAACACGAACCCAGCTTCGGCTAGGCTTCATGGACCAACATACGGCTAGCTTTTGCTAGGCCTCTCCCCGTGTCCACCTCTTGGCCCAAACGCCAACAGCTGCTGCTGTTGGGCTTACCCAGTCCCTCGGCCCATGGCCTGCAGCCACACGTGGGCTGTTATGCAGCCAAACCCGAGGCCCATATGCCTCTAGGGCTTTGCCCTACTCACGACACCCAAGCCAAAACCTTTTGGGCTATGGTTTTTTGAATCCAATGCTAATTTTTGGCATTTTAAATAATTTTAAACCCGAATGTTATTATTATTTTTGCTTCCACGATCGACCCTGTTTGGTCCCGATCTATTGAATTAATTAAAAGTGGCATGCAATCCATTAATCTGATAATGAATCCAAAATTATTGACATGAAAATCACTTTTGGACATTAACGATTCAATAATTTATTTTTATACTTTAAACCGTTAACATTTTTTCGTAGTCCTGAAGCTCTCACACTTGAGTTCCTGAAGAAACTCAAATCCACTACACTTAAATCAGTATATTGCTCCGTGTTTCTTGCAGGAACCTCTCCTTTATAAACTAATCGTTCATAAAACTAAATTGAACCTGTAGTTTCATATTTAGTGTATTTGAAACCTGAAGTTTTCATTCAAAAATTACCACATGAAACCTGTAGTTTTCATGCATAAATTAAACCAATACATGTTTATAGAACCCGAATGTTCTACGATGTATGTCTATGGATTACCATATGACTAACCACGTTTTTGTTGTACCCTCGATTTTAGGGACATGTCGAACTTGAACAAGCTCGATTTCATCGCTCTGGAAGTCTCTGGAAGAAACTACCTTAAGTGGGTTTAAGATGTGAAGCTGTATCTCACCGCAAAGGGTATTAGAGCCATCATCGAGGCACCTACCGATGACAAACCTGTCAACGAAGCTCAGAAAGCTACTACAATGATCTTCATTCGAAGACACATCCATGATGCTCTGCAGACTGAGTACCTCGCTGAGGAGGACCCCCGCACCATCTGCTTGCTCTGGCCGACCGTTTTGATCACCAGAAAGACATTTACTTGCCTGAAGCATGAAACGACTGGCAGCATCTTCGCTTCCAAGACTTTAAGTCCATGAATGAATACAACTCTGAAGTTTGTAAAATCCGATCACTACTGAAGTTCTGTAAAGTGGAACTAACCGAATCAGATATCTTGGAGAAGACCTATTCGACTTTCCATGCCACCAATATTGTCTTGCAACAATAATATAGGGAACATAAATTCCCCAAAATTTTCATATTTGATCTCTGTTTTACTTCTTGCGGAAAAGCAGAACCAACTTTTGAAGAATCATCAAGCTCGATCGACTGGCTTGAAGCCGCGCCTAAAGCATATACGACCAATTCTAACAGCCACAAACGACGAAAGAATCGTCGTGGCCATGGTTATGGGCAGCAAGCCCCACCATGGGCCCAAGGTCAACAGAATCAAGGCCCACCCAAAGGAGGAAATATGATCCTGCAGCGTTAACCCCTTGCCCCTAAAGCGCCAAACTTCAAGAACAAGGGAAAAACTACCGTTCAATCGGTTTCACTGAAATGGACATGTGCTACCGTTGTGGATCAAAGGATCATTATTCATGCGTATGCCGAGTTAACCTCGAGGCTATTGCCAAATATCATTCCCGTCATGAGTCTAACTTTGGACATGTGGAACATCTGGAAGATGCTACTACATCCATGGAGATATCAGATTTTCAGGAGGCATCAGCTCAGCTCCTATGGATGAATAAATTTTAGACATGTTTTAGGGGTGTTTTACCCCTAGTGGCCGGACCCCCTTATTTTCCTAGGTTTATGGTTTAATTTTGGACAATTTTTCTAAGTATTTGGAATAATTTGTTTAATTTTGGTTTGTTTTGAATTATGGATTGTTATGTTTTGGATATTATTTCTCGAATTGATTAATTGAATGAATGGAATTATAATTTATGCATGTGACTAATTCAATCAATTTATTTCTAGGTATATGTCTAGTGGGGAAATTAGTTGTCTGGCTGATAGTGCTATCATGCACACCATCTTGCGTGAGCGACACTATTTTACTAACTTTGTTCCTAAGAAAGCACATTTGACAACTCTTTCAGGCTCATCCAACCTGATTGAAGGATACGGAAAGGCCCGTATTATGTTGTCCAATGGTACTGTCTTAACCATTAAGGATGCCCTCTATTTTCCATGTTCCGGAAGAACGTTGCTGAGTTTTAGAGATATTCGAGATAATCAATATCATATTGAAACCACTGAAGATAATGGTCCTGAATTTCTTTGTATCACTTCATACGAATATGGCCAGAAACGTATTCACGAGAAGTTGAAACGTCTCCCGAATGGGTTGTACATCACAACCATTTGTGGCATAGAAGCCCACCATATGGCCGGCCCTATGCTTGAGTTCCAGAGTACTTTGCTTCTTTGGCATGACCGTATGAGACATCTCGGACGTGATATGACGCGCCGTATCCTCAAATCATCATATGGGCATCATTTACCTCCTTACGTTGGATTCCTGCCATGCAAAGCATGTTCTTTAGGGAAGTTATATACTCAAACCTCGATAATAAAGATTATTCACGACCCCCTAAGTTTCTTCAGAGGATTCAAGGGGATATTTATGGACCTATCCAACCAACATGCGACCATTTAGATATTTTATGGTGTTGGTTGATGCATCGACACGATGGTCACATGTTTGGCCTATTTTCCATACACAATACTGCATTTGTGAAACTCCTAGCACAAATTATTAAGCTAAGGGCTCACTAGCCTGATTATCCGATCAAGTCGATTCGACTGGATAACGTTGGAGAGTTTACGTCACAAACTTTTGACGATTATTGCATGTCAGTAAAGATTGATGTAGAACATCATGTACCCCATGTTCATACCCAAAACAGGTTGGCATATGCTTTCATAAATCGCCTTTAATTGATAGATCGTACGTACTTTGGTTATGCAAACCAAACTGCTGGTATCTGCCTGGGGCTATGCAATATTGCACACAGCTACGCTGGTATGCCTGAGGCCCACCGCTACCCAATCTCATTCACCTTTATAGTTGGTTACTAGATACGAGCTTGACGTCTAGCATTTACATGTGTTTGGATGCGCAGTTTTTGTGCTAATAGCGCCCCTACTACGTACCAAAATGGGTCATAAGAGAAAAATGGGAATTTATGTCGGTTTTGATTTGCCATCAATTGTTCGCTATTTAGAACCCTTGACACGAGATCTTTTTATCGCACGTTTTGCGGATTGTCAATTTGATGAGACAGTCTTCCCGTCGTTAGGGGGAAATAAGCATGTTAATGTTCCTAGAGAACGCTGCGAATTGTCGTGGTATGCTCACACTATGTCTCATTTAGATCCCCGCACTGCTCAGTTTGAAATTGAGGTGCACCGAATTATAAATCTTCAGAGCATTGCTCAGAGCATGCCAAATATTTTTACTGATCTAGCTAAGGTGACAAGATCACATATACCTGCTGCAAACGCACCTGCAAGGATAAATGTACCCCGCATACGTCACAATCCTACCTGGGAAGGCCGGACCGTCCCCGAAGGTGGGGAGGCTCCACCTTCCATGAAACCCGGTACATTGGCGGCTAGCCAATCATCTGCTTCGACCCTGAAGCGTGGCATACCCCTTGGTTCAAAGGATTCATAACCCCAGAAGAGAAAATTGGCACCAACTAGTGACCCTAGTTTGAATCCGACCATCACTCACTCATTTCTTCCAACACATGAGGTTATTCTAGATTACGGTGATGTCTTAGACGAGACAAACCGACCTCCCGAGAATCGCAAGATTTCGATCCACTGCGCAATATTGAATGAGGTTTGGAATCGAAATGAGATGATCGTCGACGATGCATTTGAGTACACAGTAGTTATTGACATCATACTTAGCGATGAAATTGAACCACGTTTCGTTGATGAATGTCAACGTAGAACAAATTGGTTAAACTGGAAACAAGCAATCCAGGTCAAACTCGATTCGCTTGCGAAATGTAAGGTGTTTGGACCTATAGCTCTTACTCCACCACTCGTGAAGCCCGTTGACTACAAGTGGGTTTTTGTGTGGAAGTGTAATGAGAATAATGAAATAGTGCGATACAAAGCACGCCTCGTAGTGCAAAGATTCTCTCAGTGCTTTGGGATTGATTACGAGGAGACGTATTCCCCCGTAATGGACGTCATAACGTTCTGCTACCTAATCAGTTTGGTAGTTTCTGAAAAACTGAATATGTAGTTTATGGACGTGGTAATCGCGTATCTCTATAGGGATCTAAATACGAAAATATACATGAAAGTTCCAGAAAGACTTCCATTGACTGGTTCAAATAGTTCTAGACCACGGAACACTCTCTCTATTAGATTGAGGATATCACTCTACGGGTTGAAACAATCCGGGCAGATGTGGTATAACCGTCTAAGTGAATATTTGACAAGTCAGGGTTATGTGAACAATGAATTATGCCCATACGTGTTCATAAAGAAGTCACATTTCGGATTTGCAATCATTGCAGTTTATGTTGACGACATGAACCTTATCGGAACTCCCACAGAGCTTGAGGAAATTGCCATGAACTTGAAATCGAAATTTGAGATGAAAGGTCTTGGGAAAACTCGATACTATCTCGGCCTAAAGATCGAGCATTGTTCAGATGGAATCCTAGTACATCAATCGAGCTACACCCAAAAGGTGTTGCAACGTTTTAATAAGGATAAACTGAAGTCTTCAAGTACACCTATGGTCGTTCGGACTCTAGATGCTAAACAAGATCATTTCCATCTAAAGGAGGATGAGGAAGAGATTTTGGAACCCGAACTTCCATACCTAAGTGTAATTAGGGCTTTATTATACTTGGCTCAATGCACTAGACCTGACATCTCCTTCGCTGTTAATCTTTTGGCTAGATACAACAATGCGCCCACACGCAGGTACTGGAATGGTGTTAAAGATAATTTTCGTTACCTCAAAGGTATGACGGATTTGGGTTTGTCCTATCCCCGCGAATCTTCGAGAGTTACCGCCCCCTTGGTTCTCAGATTGATTCTCACCTTGTTGGTTACGCAGATGCTGGATATCTGTCTAACCCACGTAGAACACATTCTCAAACAGGCTATGTCTTTACCGTTGGAGACACTGCTATATCTTGGAGGTCTACTAAGAAAATGCTAGTTATGACTTCTTCGAACCATGCTGAGATTCTCGCCCTGCGTGAAGCATCGCGTGAGTGCTTTTGGTTAAGAGCAGTCATGGAATATATTCGAAACACTAGTGGTCTTACTTTCGTCGTTGACCTTATTACGATGATCTTCGAAGACAATGCAGCATGTATCGAGCAATTAAAGAAGGGATCCATCAAGGGGGACAATACCAATCATATAACACCGAAGTTCTTTTACTCTCATCAGCAATAACAGCATCAGAACATTGAAGTCAAGCAAATCCGTTCCCAGAACAGCCTAGGCGATCTCTTCACCAAGTCATTGCCCAAGTCTACTTTTCAGAAGCTCGTCCAAGGAATCGGTATGCGTAAATTATCTGAGTTGAATTGCTTGTAGTTCTCTTATTTAGAAGTTATGTCTAACTCGGGGGGAGTATCTTAAAGCATACTCACTTGATCTTAATATACTCTTTTCCCTACGATTATGAGCATTTTTGCCACTGTGTTTTTGCTACCTAACGAGGTTTTGATGAGACACCCATCCTGGAATGATCATACTTTGTTGAGTTCACTACTTTCGTCCTGTTCGACGTTTGTTTTAGACATTATGCATACTTCTCACTTTTCTCCTTAGTCTATGGGTTTTTCTCCCACCTTGGGTTTTACCATAGCGAGGTTTTGTGAGTTTTACTACCAATGCATACATTCTTTAAATTTGAGACTCGCATTTGCTCGTTGTGCCGCCGACTTCATCAATTGTTCTACCTTATCTGCTGAAGATCTGATGCGATGTTTTGTTGAGTATTTACACACTCAAGGGGGAGTGTTGCAGTCATATTTAGAATAGGAATGTGATTGTGTAAATCCTAGTGAATCTAGGAATATCTCTTATATTCCTATTAGGAGTTGATTACCTATTAAGAGTTGTGATCCTAGAAGGGTAAGGATTTATCTATCCTATTACTATAAATAAAGGCACAATGAGGTGATACAACACACATCTCACTACTGCCGGCCTCCTTCTCTCTATTCCCTTAGAATAGCTCAATTAAATAGGCCTACAACAATAACTAATTTATTCACATAAATTAGCACATCATGTGTCATATTAGACATTGGAATAATGGTCGGTGACTTTAATATTATATACTGCTTCTTTAATGCTTTTCTTGCTTGTGTCTTAGTTGCTTCTGATGAGCAATTGGCTACCTTGTATAGTTGCACGATTTATCACATCATTAAACTAAAAAAAAAGACTCGGCGTTTATCAAGAAAAAGAAAGACCTAAGACGATATCGATGCGAATGCGATGTCCATTTTCCCCCTTATGAGCCTTTTTGCTTAAATGTTCCTTTACTTTCTCAAAGGGTCCAGTATATCAACGTCAACAAAAAATTGAAACCATCACGCAACTGAGTCACATGTTGTAGGGCTAAATTATGGAATCAGACGCCTCTCCTAATCTGACTTAACTTTTGTTTTTTCGAGAATGTGAAGGCGAAATATTTCCACATCAATTTTGCTTTGTTGGTATCAAAATTCGGATAGAGTGTCGGATTCAACACGTATATGCTTGGAGTGTTGTTGTCGATCTCCATACCACGAGATGACTCGAGAAAAAGAGAAAATATGCTTGCCATTATTGGAGGATGCCAACAGACAATGATTGGTGTTCGAGTGTGTGTAAGGCAGGGCCGGCCCATGCCCAGTGCAGACAGGGCGACCGTCCAGGGCCCAAAATAATTGGGGGCACCAAAATTATTAGGGTGATATATTTATATATGTTTTCATAAGATTATAAATTTATAAAATTTGGTTCAATGACAAAGAAATTTAACTAGAACTGGTGGCTTTGTTGTTTAAAATTAATGAAGAGGTCTTGGGTTCAAAACACCATGTGTGCTTACTTTTCAATTTTTACAAATTTTTGTTTGGTTGTTAATTTATTTTTAATTAGTAGCTAGTAGCTATGTGAGTTGTTATTTTTAAAACATTTGTTCCAATTCAAGTCTAATCTTCAACAAAGAGTAATGTGTTGACCAAAATTTTAGACCAAATTTACAAATCATATGACGTGTCATAAAAAAGTTTAATTTAGTACCCATTTATTACTTATAAATATCAACTAAATTCTCAAAAACATCATTATTTTTTTAGTCCCATATTGACAAGGTTAGTAAATAAGAAAAAACATCTCACGATTCATACAAAAACACTTTAAAAGTTCAGATGGAAAACAAAACTCATATTTATCTACTTGTAAACACGGAGTTTTTTTTTGTTTCCTTCTCACGATACAAAATAAATTAGTTTTTTTCGTGTTTCTAAATTATTAAGTTTGAAGTGTTTTTCTAAGTATAATTTTATCGATGTCTTACGTGTGAAAACAAATAATTTTCTTATATAAAATGAGGGCACATTTTGTGGCATCGCCCCGGGCCTCAAAAAACTCTAGACCGGCCCTGGTGTAAGGTTGCACGTAAAACTGACTTTTCAACCAGAAGATTGTGAACTGAGTGGGAGGGTAGTTCAATTAAGTTCATTTTTGTGCCTCGAGCGAATGAGGACTTAGAATTCAGTATGAATTTACGTGTATTTGCCTAAAAAAGTAAATAAAAGAGAAATAGAAACTAAAACAAGAAACTTAACATAATCATATGAAGTCAAAAGTAAATCTAGGATGATAAGTCTAGCTACATGACATGAAAAGTAAATGAGCTGAAAATGTAAAAAAAAAAATAAAGAAAAAAAAAGGGGTGTGATATTCATACATTCGTTTTTACTTCTCACACACCCTTCTAATTTTCAACTGTCGAATCAGATGAATTGAAGAAGATCAAGGGACATAAATCAACAAGGGGTGTGTGGATAGCACACCCCAAAAAAATAGTAAAACTCTAGCAAGATTCAAGCCATGAAGGGTGAGATAGTGCGAGGGAAGTCTATTGAGATCACTGGTACCAGACTGGATTTAGCAGGAAGCATGTGCCTTATATAGGAAATCAGGGATTGTTGGAACCCATCAACCAAATCATACCACGAGGTGGCAAAGCTGTAAGAGTTTTAGATCTTAGGTATCGTAGGAAGTGTTTTCTTTGACTAAAGACTTTTAGATTGTAGCTAAAGAGCAATTTGCGTTGTGCTAAAAGCAATGGGATTGATTGAAAGTCGTTTGAGGTTTGTATAATTGTAGAGCCTAAAATTGACGAAGATCATGGCTTGAAGGCCGTTGGTTTTATTTATAGGCATTGGAGAAGGATCAACCTCAATGCTATCGTTGAGCTAGAGCATGGGTAGATCAGTCATTTGGTATTCATCTGCAATTCTTAGTTGGTGACATTCGTTTGTGTCTTGTGGCGGTTCGTACGATTGTCATGCATCACCTTGTCCTCGACATTTAGCGAGATATTCCCGAATCCGATCGTTCACGTGGCAGATGCGTTTTAGGGGGAAAACTTTTTTCGAGCCCTCGGACGGGTTGGAGTGAAGTGAGTCAGTCATCCGATAGGATAGAATTCTGCACTGGGCATAGAAGTTGGTGGACCGAAGTCGTGTGACTTTGTGTAAATGAAAATAGATTGGGAGAAGAAGAAGCAGAGGGAGGGGAAGCTAGGGTAGCTACGACACAAAGAAAATTTAGAAATCTAAACTCACGATACCATATAGAAATATAGAACTCGTTGGTTTCTTTGATAGCACAAGGACGACATGTTTGGCTTCTGCCTTTGAATCCATTAAAACTCTTGTCCATGATATTTTGTTTTTAATTTCTATCTTTGAATCTATTAGTTTTAGGCATGTTTGGCAGAGGTTAACTGTGTTTTCAATGCTTTAGCCAATTATGCTCACTTTATCTTTTCTGATGTAATTGGGTTTGTACCTTCCAATCCTGGCTAAACAGACGTTGTGTGATGTTATATGATGCTTTATGTTAGATGACCCTCTCGTGACTCTGGTCTTTAATCTATTTTATTTCCATTAAAAACATAAATTGAAAGTCAATCTTCAGGGCTTAAAATATTTCCTAAAGTTTATTTTTCCTTTTTCTTCTTTGGCCCTTTCGTGGTTGGAATGAAGATCAGTATGACCAAAACTGAAGACTATTACCCAATTTTTAAGACCTGAAAGCAAATTAATCACTAGAAGAAAGGACATATTTTAAGCACAGCCAATTACTCCTCAAGGCTAATGCCTCTCAATTATATATACCAACTTAATTTAGCATATAGAATGCTCGATCGATAAGCACAGCAGAGGTTAAACACCGGAAACATTGATGATTATATTGTTGTCCATATTGTTTATACGATCAAAACACAGCATGCATAACTTATAACAATTCGTGAGAGGAACTTACTTGTTGAAGGTGCAGCAGCCATGCAGACGATTAGGGTTTAAGAACAGCAGGTCTACGTGCGTTTTCTGTAGAAGAAAGAACACCGATTCTTCTGCAAACTCCTAGCCTTATGACAATGCTCTATGGGAAGCCTTAGTTGTCTCTCTAGGGTTAGCAGGGACCGGTGTATTTATAGGAGCCAAGAGTCTTAGTTTCCGTCCATAAGGGCAAGCTAAAACTCTCCTTTCTTGGCTCTCAAGTAAGATACCATAATCCTATATTATTAAGGATTCAATCAAAACCTACTTACAATAGAAGACACTTAATGTAGGGTTGATATAAGGATATCAAATCACAAACTTAACTGATTTCCAACTTATACATTCCTATTACAAATAGTAGACCATTTATGGTTGATTTATATTGAATAAATCCAACATTCTCCCACTTGGTCTACTAATTGTAATGATCATGCTTCAAACCATATGTCGGAGATCATTGTTTCTTTAATGGCCATATTATTGCGATTCAATCCCATCCTTAATTCAATTTTCTGTCAAATGGGCTTCTCAATGTAGAACTAACAAGGTTGCAAAGATATTTCATCTCATAACCTTCATAATCACATACATTGAGTCAACCATTCACATGAAAATTATCAGATTATGATCTAGAGATGAACTTTAACCTAAAATTATCTTATTCTGTATCATCTCAGGTCCACTTCATTGTAACTATCATAAGTTACACTTTATGCTTTTAGGCAGTCCACATGTTTGCCAATGTAAACCTTTTATCATTCTGAAATGATACGTTATGCTCTTCAAGCATTCTGTATGTTTGCCAACGCAAACTTTTACAATTCCATAATAAACTTATGCCAAAATTAAATATGCATGCATTACGTGAACACAAATAATTAAAAAAAACTTTATTCAAACCCAACCTCAGAAACAAAACACATTCAGAACTCAGACTTTCTACTCCCACTAATTCAGCATATCCAAGTTCGAGATTAATCCCATATTTTCTACATGCTTTTTGAAAGACATGATTGGAATTGGCTTATTTAAGGGATTTGCAAGCATTGATGCAGTATCATCATAGCTGATCTTGATGATCCCTTGCTTAATCTTTTCCCTAATCAACTTGTACTTGATATGCATGTGTTTAGTCCCAGAAGACCTCTTATTGTTCTTTGAATAGAAAACTGCAGTAGTATTGTCACAAAATATCTGTAACGGGTTTGTAACAATATCGAGAACTTTCATGCCTTCTATAAACTTTCCAATCCACACTACCTGGGAAGTAGCTTCAAAACAGGCCATGTATTCTGCCATCATGGTGGATGTAGCTATGTTCTTTTGCTTCATACTTTTCCATGAAATTGCACCTCCTGCCATCATAAATATGTAACTAGAAGTTGATTTCAGTGAGTCTTGACATCCTGCGAAATCTGAATCACAGTAGCCAACCAAATCGAGTTTATCACTTCTCTTATATACCAATTTGTTGTCTTTGGTTTTCTGTACATATCTTAGCACCTTCTTTGTTGCAACCCAATGAGCATGTCCAGGATTTGACTGATATCTCCCCAACAAACTCAAAGCAAAAGCAATGTCAGGTCTGGTGCATACTTGTGCATACATTAGGCTTCCTACGACTGAGGCGTATGGCTTATCAGTCATCTCAAGCTTTTCAGTTTCAGTTTTGGGACTTTGTATTTTACTTAACTTATCCCCTTTTGTTACTGGTACATCACAGCCACTGCATGTTGACATATTGAACCTTTTGAGTATTTTCTCAATATATCCTTTCTGTGATAGCCCAAGCAATCCTCTATTTTTATCATGAGTGATTTCTATTCCCAAGACATAAGAGGCTTCACCCATGTCCTTCATCTCAAAGTTATCACTGAGTATTATCTTGGTTTCATGCAATAAGGTCAGGTTAGTGCTTGCTATGAGAATATCATCCACATAAAGAACCAATATGGTGAAGTTTCTGCCACTGGTTTTAAAATATATACATTCATCTTCAGAGTTCTCAATGAAGCCGGGTGATTGCATGACTTCATCAAACCTCAAGTACCATTGCCTTGAGGCTTGTTTTAGCCCATATATCGACCACCTGAGTTTATAGACTAACTCCTCACCACTTGTATCAATGAAACCCTCAGGTTTTCGCATATAAATTTCTTCCTCCAGAGTGCCATTTAAGAATGCAGTTTTTACATCTATTTGATGCAAATGAAGATCATAGTGGGCCACCAAAGCCATCACAAACCTGAATGAATCTTTTGTTGAGACTGGTGAAAATGTCTCGATGTAATCAATACCCTCTTGTTGAGTGTATCCCTTGGCTACAAGTCTAGCCTTGAACCTTTCAATTTCTCCCTTGGAGTCATTCTTAGTCTTGTATACCCATTTACATCCGATTGGTTTTGCTCCCTTTGGTAACACTGTAAGTTCCCACACTTTATTCTTTTTCATGGATTCAAGTTCACTTTTCATGGCTTTCACCCACTCTTCTTGCTGCAATCCATTTATAGCCTCCTTATATGATGCTAGTTCACCAATGTTAATATTTGCTTCACTCAAATATAGCATAAAATCATATGAGATAGCTGATCTTCTCAGTCTTGTAGACTTTCGAAGCACAGGTGCAAGGACTCCAGAAGTTGGTTCTGTGACTAGTGCTAGTTCATGCAGAACATTATTAGTGACATTCGGCTCTTCCAAGTTACCTATGGTATCAGCAGTGGTATCCATTAGGTCACTTTGCACAATATTCTCAACATTCTCAGTAATAGTTGGCAATATAAGATTGTGTCTTGTGTTTGAAGGCTGCACAGTAGTGTCTTCCACATCTTCTTGTTCTTCAAAAGTTAAGCTGTGATTTGAGACTCCATCACTCATCTCTTCTACTAACTTCACTTTATTTGTTTCAATGAAACGCATAGAATTTCTAGGACAATAGAATCTATACCCCTTGGTTCTCGGTGGATAACCAATGAAAAAACAACTAACAGTCTTGGGGTCTAACTTTCTTTCATGAGGATTATACGCCCTTGCTTCTGCTTTACATCCCCATATTCTCAAATGCAACAAGCTAGGCTTTCTGTTGTTCCAAAGCTCAAAAGGTGTTGAAATGACAGACTTACATGGTGTCCTATTGCAGATGTAGTTTGCAGTTTTAATTGCATCGCCCCATAGAAACATTGGCAGGTTGGTAGTACTCATCATACTTCTTACCATGTCCTTCAAGGTACGATTCTTCCTCTCAGAGACACCATTCTGTTGTGGTGTTCCAGGATTTGTATATTGAGCTACAATTCCTTCACTTTGCAGATGTAATGCAAAAAGACCTGGGTTTCTACCATGTTCAGTATATCTCCCATAATATTCGCCACCTTTGTCAGACCTAACAGTCTTGATTTTCTTTTCTAGCTGTTTTTCAACTTCAGCCTTGAAGATTTGAAAAGCATTCAGCGCACTTGATTTTTCAGTGAGCAAATACAAGTAACAGTATCTCGAATGATCATCTATGAACGTTATGAAATATCTATAACCATCATAGGTAGGTGTAGGAAAAGGGCCACATATGTCAGTGTGTATGAGTTCTAATAATCCATTACTTCTGGTTGCATCTTTCTTGTGTGAACTTACAAATTTTCCTTTGATACATTCAATACTTTTGACTAGATTGTCAAAACCAAGTGGTGGTAGTATACCATTTTTACTTAGGGTTTTTATTCTCTCAATCGAAATATGCCCTAATCTTTTGTGCCAAAGAGCGGATGAAGTCTCGTCTTGGTTCAACCTTTTCCGTCCAATCATATGTGCCACACGACATGATTCTTTGCAATTTAGTCTAAACATCCCACCAATATGCAAACCGTTTCCAATAATCCGAGAGTTTTTGCAAATCGAAAATCCACTATTGTTTATTGAAAATACGAAATCTTTCATAACTAGTTGACTCACTGATACTAGATTTCTTCGGATTGAAGGTACATAGCATACATTCTCAAGATCTAATGTAAAACCAGACTCTAACTTTATTCTAACTGTTCCAATGTACTCGACAGCAGCTCTTCCTCCATTCCCAACGATCAAGGAGACTTCATCCCTTTTTGGCACTCTCTTGCTTATGAACCCCTGTAATGAGTTTGTCACATGTATTGAAGCACCACTATCAATCCACCAAGAATCCCTAGCATATTCAACATTATTTGTTTCAAAACAGACTAAAACTTCACCTTTAAAAATCATAACATTACCTTTTCCCTTGCCACTGTCAATCCACTTTTTATACTTCTGGCAGTGTCTCTTCATGTGCCCAAGTTTCTTGCAGAAAAAACACTTGCATTTGACAGCTTTGAAATTCTTGTTTACACCAAATTTAGTGTGATGTGGCGCTCCCTTGTTGTAGTCTTGCCTTGCGGTGTTGTTATGGTGATCAGTCACCATATTCACTTTTCTTTCAAAAGCTTCACGCCTTATATGTTGTTCCTCATGCACACATATTGCTATTAGTTCATTCAGACTCCACTTTTCCTTATGTGCATTGTATGTGCTTTTCAGTTGTGAGTACTCGTTTGGCAGTGAATTAAGTGCCACATGAACTAAAAAAGGGTCACTCATAGGGATTTTGAGAGCGTTTAATTTTGCACCGATATCTAGCAGTTCTAATATATGCTCCCTTACACAACCTGTACCATTATACCTTTTGGACATGAGCTTATTCATGAGATTCCCAGTTTCTGCTTTATCCGACTCAAGGAATTTTTCATCAATAGATGCCAAGAATTCCTTGGCGTTTTTGGACTCAGGGATACCACCTCTTACCGTGTCAGACATGGATTTTTTGATTACCAGGAGAGCAATTCGATTAGCCTTCTGCCATCTTTCATACTTCGCTTTAACATCAGCTGTAGCATTTGCAGCAGGTTCTGGAGGAGGGTTCTCCCTTGTTGCGATGTCTAAATCCATTAACCTTAGGCAGATTTCCAGGTCTTGTTTCCACTTTTTGTAGTTTGTTCCACTTAGGGTTTGAATAGTGTTCACAGCATTCATCACTGAATATACAACATGCATGCATTGATCAAAACAATCCCATAAACTTTATGAAGACGAAATTGATCCAACACTTGTGAGCAAGATGAATCAACATGTCTTGTGACACTGATTTATGTGTTATATCAGTTACCTTCATGCTGATTCCCAACACTTGTGAGCAAGATGAGAACCTCCACTACTGATATAGCACACAAATCATGTCATACCATTCATATGTGATCCAGAGAACAGTGATCATCACTTGTGAGCAAGATGAACAGCCTCTATATCACATATTGAATGCAATTTTATGAACAACAACTTTACTACATAATTCGATCTTCTCATGATAAATGGTTGTAGCTTGAATATATGATTAGTCGAATTATGCAGATATTGTTCAGCTTTATATGAATTTAAAATTATGCAAGATATCAACAGCGAATGATAGTCGCAGGTTGATCGATCGAAAACATATGAGTTATTTATTCTTTACTAGTTTTAACCATACAAACAATGGCTCTGATACCACATGTTGTCCATATTGTTTATACGATCAAAACACAGCATGCATAACTTATAACAATTCGTGAGAGGAACTTACTTGTTGAAGGTGCAGCAGCCATGCAGACGATTAGGGTTTAAGAACAGGAGGTCTACATGCGTTTTCTGTAGAAGAAAGAACACCGATTCTTCTGCAAACTCCTAGCCTTATGACAATGCTCTATAGGAAGCCTTAGTTGTCTCTCTAGGGTTAGCAGGGACCGGTGTATTTATAGGAGCCAAGAGTCTTAGTTTCCGTCCGTAAGGGAAAGCTAAAACTCTCCTTTCTTGGCTCTCAAGTAAGATACCATAATCCTATATTATTAAGGATTCAATCAAAACCTACTTACAATATAAGACACTTAATGTAGGGTTGATATAAGGATATCAAATCACAAACTTAACTGATTTCCAACTTATACATTCCTATTACAAATAGTAGACCATTTATGGTTGATTTATATTGAATAAATCCAACATATATTATATACTTAAAACCAAATTGCGAACATAAGGATATATTCGTTGTTCCCTGTTATGTATATATTGTTCTCCATGCACCTGGAGAATCATAACAGTTATTTATTGATGCAATAACATTTTTAAGTTCAAATCACAATAAATAAATACAAGTGATAAGGCAACCCATATTAAACTAGTGATCACTGATTAGGTGTCTTAATGTATGCCACGTGAGTAGAATTGGCAACCTTGGTCAAGGTTTTCAAATCATAAGCAATCCAACACCTTGACGTATCTTTGTTGTAAAAGTAGCCCAAACACTTGCAATCCGAAGTACACTTCTTACCACAATCGGTCTCCTTTATAGCAGTTCCCCGGGTGTACTTGCTCATGAAGTGATCAACCCCTTCAACTTTGTAGTAGTGGAAGCTATTTGCTGCACAAGAGGTTAGCTTCTCAGGCTCACAAGCCTTGCTCCAGCCGAATAGACCCTTAGAGGATGGGCAAGCAACACATTGGCTGTCCTCACAGAGACCGAAGTTTCCACACCGCTCTGGCAATTGGCACTCGGTTTCCCATATCGAATTATCTCTGTCGAAAAGAGTGAAGGTCACCTCCCATGCACGCCAATCCACCTTGTCATAGTAAGTGTACAGCTTGACATTTCCATCAATTCCAAGCCTAAGGAATGTCAGTGTGCTATTGTAGTTGGGTCTAGCTAGAATGGCATTTCCACCAGTGGAAGAGTTGGCCACTTGATATTCCACGCTTATGTCATAAGCATAACCCTCATCTGTGTCCGGTGCAACATTCAATGTGACATGGTCAAGTGACCCCTTCTCAATGGTAAACAACTGAGAATAGAGTATTGATTTGGGAGAGTTGTTGCTCTTATAGTATAAAAATATTCCCTTAGGCTCCATCACCAAGCTGTACGGCCCATCTTTGTTTTCTGTCTCGGAGACCCGACTCACCAGCTTGTTTATTGTTCCTGGCCTTAGAGATTGTCCCACCAACAACGTGTCGGTAGGGTGGTCAAAGCTTTGCCAAACAAAGTTGCCCTTGGAGTCATAAAGTACCATGTTGCCTGTTGGAAGCAACTTGAAGCCTACCACACCTTTGTTGGCAGTGTTGGTTTGCCAAGCCACTCGGCCATCGGCATCCGCCAGTACAAGGTTGCCATCTTCTCCAAATGCGAGGGTGGCATTTTCGCCAACTGGGTTTCCTCGATTGGCCTCCCAAACCCAACGGAAGAGTGACTCCGAACGAGTCAAACCCATGCGAAGAGCAAGAGTAAAGGCATTTGGGGTGGTGTTGTAGAAGGCAAGTTGGAAGGGGGAGCTAAACACACTGAGCATACGATAGTTTCCATCGTATTCTACAATGTAAGGCCCAAATTCACCTTCATTGGCAAACTTGAAAGTTTGATTTGCGGGAACTTGAGCTTGAGCAACGAAAGCAAAGAGTGAGCAAAGAAAGAGGGAAAGCAAAGGTGACATATTTAAATTATGTAGTAGAAAGCTTGTTCAAGTTTGATCTAAAGAACTTAGTAGTCCCTCTATTTATAATTTGGATTGGGATCATTTCTCAGATCTGGTCTTTGATAAATATTACTAAGATACAGCCATCATTCATCATTGCGTGCACCGACTGCCTAGACGCCAATGTTGATCAATCCTACCCTGCACAGCTGCACTTTGTATAAAGCGGTAATGATCGTGTTGGATTTATAAGATAATGGTATATTATAATAAGGATAACGTTGGGATTCTAAACTTTAAAATTAAATTAATAAATTAAATTATGTGTCATTAACAGAAAATAAGTATGTTAATTATTCTAACAAACATGATTTACAAAATTTAGTTTAATTAACACTTAAATAATAATTTAATCATCAACATCACATGATTTACAAAATTTAATTTAAAAATTTGTTGCCTTTAGCATTATTTTTATGATATTGTGTTCTCAAATATGCGAATTTATATAACTTTGTATATTATGTAATTTACACATATCTAGAAACAAACATTTTATATTACATTGTACCTGTTTGATTCTCTTTATTTGTTTGTTTGGGAGTTGATAATTACTATTTTGTACTTCTAAGAACGGTCTAGTTGCGCATATTATAACGATTTTCCTCATCTTATCGGATAAGGCGAAGACCATCTGTCCAAATCACAAAGGTTATGTCGGAAGGTTGATTGTTTAAGTGAAATTTGTCATTTATGTAATGTATCACTAATTAAGGGGGTGTATCCAATTGAGATTTTGAGAGATTTTAATTTTTTTTATTGAATTTAGAGGTATTCAATCAAAATTTTAAATGTTTCTTTGAAATTCAATGTGTATTCAACCAGGATTTTAGGGGAGTGTATTCAATTGAGAATTTGAGAGTAATGGATTTATAAATCCATGGATTTTTATGGAGTTTAGGGGGTGTATTCAATTGAGATTTTGAGGGATTTTAATTCTTTTAATGAATCTAGGGGTATTCAATCAGGATTTTAAGATAGTTTATTAAAATCTTTATAAATCCGAGTTTATTCAATTAGGATTTTAAAGAAGTTTATAACATTCTAGATGTATTTAATTAGAAATTGATTTTAAAGAATTTGAAAAAGTAGAGGAATTTGAGGGAATTTGAGAGATTTTGTAGTGTATTTTAAGCATCCACAAATCTCACCTCTCCCCATGAGATTTCGAGGGAATTGAATCAAAATTTTATATGGAATCTCTATAAATCAATTAAACTCCATAAAAATCTATTGATTTATAATTCTACTAAAATCACTCAAATTCCCAATTGAATACATCCCCCTTAATTGATTTGTAGAGATTCCATATAAAATTTTGATTCAATTCCCTTGAAATCTCATGGGGAGAAGTGAGATTTGTGGATGCTTAAAATATACTACGAAATCTTTCCAATTCCCTCTAATTTCTCAACTTTCTCAAATTCTTTAAAATCAATTTCTAATTGAGTGTTTTGTTAAAACTCTCTTAATAAAAATGTTATTAACAAATTTACCCTTGACAAAATGACGTATAAGCACCTAGCAGCTGTGAACGTTCCAACTTCCAACAAACTATTGCTCTCTCGCTCATTTTCTTCCTATATTACAATATTATCCTCCTTTTCTATTTCCTCCATCCGATTTGTTTTTCCTTTTTTAAATTTTACTTTTCTTGTTGGTCACCCAATTTGTTAATTTTTGATTTTTAGTCATTGGGTTGAAAGCTTTAAGAATATATTTGTATACATATTAAGATCGAACGCAACGAACTACGTACTGTAGTAAATGCATGCAACATTGTTAACCCTAGTTTAAGCGTAATGCATTCTATCGATAGACAATGAATGCATGGAACTTACTCGAGGATGATGCCATGAAGAACGAGACATGATTAAGACCTTCCCTTCTCTTGGAAACGTATTGGATCTCTATGCTATCAATAGGACTAGCACTAACATTGAAAGAACCATGCCATTACCCGAGAAAGGGGATCGAAACCCTAATTACAAGGATGTAACTGCTCCTATTATGGTTGCAGTTACTTCCAGTTTTCCAACTCCTTATAACCGTTCTCAACATTATTTTGTACAAAACTTATAGTTTTCTCACCTTATATTATACAATGATCAACATGTATAAATTTCTTTACATTATATCTCCTCATAACAATGTTATTTCAAGTCTTTATTAGGTGTTTTGATTCACTTCTCACATACAAGTTCCAACATTTCTCCCACATGAGAATGATCAAAACATCTAAATGAAATAACTAACAAGAAGTCATTACAAAGATAAAGAATCAAAATAAATCTTTCAAACATACTCAAAGAAGCATCAGTTGAACTTTAGACAGTATAATACAAATATCAGCATTTGTACTAAAATCACAAACTAATCGCATTCAAATGAGATCATGTGTGAGAATAAACTTCTGAATAAGAGAACTCTTCATTACAAGCATTACTCCCACATTGCTTGCCAATTAAGGAATGGCACTGCAGCTGCCATTGTTTCTTTATTGCTGCAAAATTACAAATATCAGCATATGTTTGATTAGTGTTGAGCTCTCACAAATGTATTACATCGTCATGTAATATGATTTGTATTCATTATAAGCACAAATTCTGATCAAAACACATACTTAGAGTTGTGAAAAATTACCTTACTCCCACATTCAAACATTATCAATTGTTGTATGCAGTCCCATATTTGGTAGATGCCTTTGAAATGATGTCACATGCAATGCCTTGGTTAATGGATCTGCAACCATATTGAATGTGCTAATATGCTCCAAATCAACAGCTCTATTTCTTATTTCATCTTGGAGCTTCAAGTATTTGATATCCATAAGCCTCGAAGCTTTTGATCTTCTATTGTTTTTAGCAAAGAACACAGCTGAAGTGTTGTCACAATAAATCTTGATTGGTTCTTCAATGCTTTTAACTATCTTCATATCACAGATCAAATTTCTCAGCCATACACCATGCCTCATTGCTTCAAAACATCCTATATATTCTGACTCCATTGTAGAAACAGCCTTCGTGGTTTGCTTTCTGCTTCTCTATAACACTGCATCCCCAGCCATTATAAAAATATATCCACTCGTCGACATTTTATCATCAATGCAGCCTCTCAAATCAGCATTACTATAACAGACAACTTCCAAGTTTTGTACTCGATGATAACTTAATACATAGTCATGTGTCTTTTTCAAATACCTCAGTACCTTCTTGCATGCATTCTAGTGTGCAATACCAGGATTTGATTGAAACCTTCCTAGTACACTTAATACAAAAGCTAAATCAGGTCTGGTGCATACTTGTGCATGCATGACACTGCCAACTAGAGATGAATACGACTTATCCTTCATAACTCGATTGTTATGTTCAGTTATAAGGCACTGTGAGAGAGAGAACTTATCCCTTTTACCAATGGGGACATCACCCGCACTGCAAGCTTCCATATTGAATCTCTTCAACACTCTGTCAATGTAGTTCTTCTGAGATAGCCTCAAGGTTCCATTCTGCCTATTCCTCACAATCTCAATACCCAAAACATAATGAGCCTTTCTAAATCTTTCATATCAAAATTGTTACAAAGCATTTTCTTGGTTTCAATCATTAACTAGATACGAGAGCTTGCCAACTGTATATCATCCACATATAAAACCATGAAAATGAATTGACATTTGTGTCGCTTAATGTAGATACAATTATCAATTTTGTTCTCCACAAAACCAAAGGATTGCACAACTTGATCAAAACTTTTATACCACTGCCTCAAAGCCTGTTTTAAACCATAAATAGACTTATTTAGCTTACACACCAAATGTTCTTTCCCCCTTTCAACAAATCCTGGGGGTTGTACCATATAAATGTCCTCATCAAGGCTACCATTAAGAAAGGCAGTTTTAACATCCATTTGGTGAAGTTCCAAGTCTAAATGAGCTGTGAGTGCCATAATAACCTTAAAAGAGTCTTTGGTAGAAACTGGATAAAACGTTTCTGTGTAAAGCCTTCTTTTTGTGTAAACCCTTTAGCTACAAGTCAGGCTTTAAGCCTTTCAATCATCCCATGAGCATCCCTCTTGGTTTTAAATACCCATTTGCACCCTATTGCCTTCTTAGTGTCTGAACCATCAACCAAAGTCCAAACATGATTACTTGCCATGAAAGCAAGTTCTTATGACATTGTAGCTTTCCACAAATCACTCTTAGAACTCTCTATTGCCTGTTTATAAGTCATTGGATCATCTTCATCACCAAGATCATACTCAACTTCTTGTAGATAACATAAATAATCATTTGGTATAGCAGACTTCCTGGTTCTCATTGATTTCCTTAATAAAGGTGTTTGAGGCTGTGTAGATGATTCAGGTGCTTCATTAGTTGATGCAGATGAGTGCATTGGATCATGTAAGTCCAATGTATCTTTATTTTGAGATGTCATAACTACTGCAATGGGTGAAGAAATACCAGGTGCAGTCACAAATGAAGACAATGGTGTTGCACCAGATAAAAACAAGGGAATTGTAACATTGTTATGCACTGCAGAATCTTGTGACAAAGGAAAAGGGTCTTCATGTTCTTCAAACACATATGACTGTCTAAGATGTGCTTGAGATAAACCAAAGTCCTCAATAAACTTGGCATTGTGACTTTCAGCTATTCTTGTATGTGTATTAGGACAATAAAACCTAAACCCCTTGGACTTTTCTGCATAACCAACAAAGTAGCAGCTTGTAGTTTTCATATCCTCAGAGGGATTATATAACCTGATTCACATCTACAGCCCTAAGTATAAAAGTAGTTGAAGCTAGGTTTTCAACTTGTCCATAACTCGAAATGAGTGATTAGAACTGCTTTAGTGGGAACTCGATTGAGTATATAGTTAGCTATTTTAATTGCTTATCCCCATAAGAACTCAGGTAATTGTGACTATGATAACATACTCCTCACCATGTCTTTAAGTGTTCTATGTCTTCTCTATGCAACACTATTCTGTGATGGAGTACCAGGAGTGGTGTATTGAGCAACAATGCCTTCTTGTTCAACATACAAGGCAAATGGACCTTTGTGTTGACCACTTTCAGTGTATCTGCCAAAATATTCACCTCCCCTATCTGATCTCACTATTTTAACATGTTTATTCAACTGTATTTCAACTTCAAGTTTGAAAATTTTAAAGCAATTTAAAACTTGAGAGACTTTTCTGAGATTAACAACAAATAAGTGTACCGAGAAAAATCATCAATAAAAAGAACAAAATAGGAGTTTCCACATAAAGTTCTTGTTGGAAATGGTCCACATACATCATTGTGTATGATTTGTAACGAATCATCACTTCTTTTGGCACTTGTTTTCTTATCTAAATTGGTTGTTTTTCCTTTGAAACAGTCAATGCAATTCTCAATGTCATTAAGTTCTAACTGTGGCAATACACCAGCTCTCATTAGCCTTAGCATTCTATCTTTAGAGATATGTCCGAGCCTTATGTGCCATAGCACTGAAGAGCTATCATCAATATGCATTCTTTTTAAAGCAACATGCTCCACATTATAGCATTCTTGAAAGTAGGTGCATTGGATTTGCCACAAGTCACCATTAAGAAATGCATAACCAAGTAAATTGTCATACTGATTGTGAATGAAAAACCGAATTTGGTCCTTATCTTCAATATAAGAAAAACCATCCTTTACAAACTGAGTTATTGAAAATAGATTCCTTCTCATTGAAGGTATATATAATACATTATTTAAGACTAAAACATAACTAGAAGACAACTTTAACATGACTGTGCCACAGATTCAACAACCACTTTACTGCCATTTCCAACATAAACATTGTAGGTGTTCCTATTTGTCTTCCTCAGGCTTTGAATTCCCTGCAAAGAATTTGTAATATAAACAGAACATCCAGTGTCAAACCACCAATAATTCAAAGGCCATATTGGACTCAACAGTAACAAAAACATCAATAACTATGTTATCTTTCCTTATGAGCCACTCTTTAAATGCAGGACAATCCTTCCTTAAGTGTTCAGTAAAATGACAGTGATGGCATTTCTTGAAATGAAATTTATTAAGTTTGAGACCAACATTGGAAATGCCATCATTTTTGACAGAAACATTGGAAGTTTTGAATGGTTTCTTAGGAAAGATAAAACCTGGTTTCAGTGTATTCTACTTGGTCCCTTTATAATTGGGGTTCTTGTAGCTTGAGACCATCTTCCCTTTGTCCTTCACATGGACAAGATTGACTGCTTCAATCTTGATCTTCTTCAACCTCTCTTCTTCTTGACAGCAAATTGTAATTAGCTCATTAATAGTCCAAGACTCTTTCTGAGTGTTATACCTAATTTTGATCTGTTCATAATCACTTGATAGTGAGTACAATGCCAAATGAACCAAAAATTGATCAGTAATGCCAATATCCATGGCATTAAGCTTGTTGGAGAGATTAACAAGCTTAAGTAAGTGCTCCCTCACACTACCAACATCATTATGTTTGGAATTGATTAACTCAGAAAGGTATACACTAGTTTCAGCTTTGTCTGATCTCTCAAATTTTTCTTCAATCTATGCCATGTAATCATTTGCTAGATCACAGATTGAAATACCTCCTCTTATGTGATATTTCATAGCATTTTGCATAATGAGCAAGGACATTTCGTTTGCCCTTTCCCATTTGGCAAAGCTATCCCTTTGTAGTGCAGTACTATCATATGTGAGTACTGATGGCTGAGGCAACTTAAAGGCAATATCGAACTTAAGCATTCCTAAATGCATTTCAACTTTTTGTTTCCAAGCTTTAAAGTTTGTTCCATTCAGTTTCTTAATGTTGATCATGCTCAACATATTGAAATCTGCATAATGTGTACATAATGATTTGTAAATTCATATGGAATGACATGAAGTCATGCTTAAACTCATTGAATCAGTATCACATTTGGGCAAGAAATTGTCTATAATCGAAATATATGAATCACAAATTTGTATAAACATTTACAAAATTTAACAATCAGTGTAAACTGTATGCCTTTGGGAAAAATTGTGTACATGAACTATCATGTTTTATAACTGATTATACTTGTAGTGATTGCAGAAGATACCAACATGGTTCCATAGAACCTGATCTGAAATTGCAATATGCAGTACACTCTTGATATTAAGTATCTGATATAACAGAACCATTCTTTAGGAATGCAAATCACTTTGGTGATCCATTCATACAAATTGAGATGTTTTGAAGAAGATGTAATGCAACGAAGTTTTAGAAACTGTTGTTAAAGGAAACATTTGATGCATAACCATGCAGTTTATGAATCTAACTAAAATAGATATTGATTCCTTGTTCGAGTTCATTGCAAATGTTGGTGACTCTGATACCACATGAAAATTTTAAGAATATATTTGTATACATATGAAGATCGAACACAACAATGAATATGAACTACGTACTACAGTAAATGCATGCAGCATTATTAACCCTAGTTTAAGCGTAATACATTTTGTCGATAGACAATGAATGCATGGAACTCACTCGAGGATGATGCCATGAAGATTGAGACATGATTAAGACCCTCCATTCTTTTGAAAACGTATCGGATCTCTAAACTGTCAATAGGACTAGCACTAGCATTAAGAGAACCATGCCACTACCCGAGAAACGGGATCGAAACCCTAGTTACAAGGATGTAACTACTCCTCCTATCATGGTTGCAGTTACTTCCAGTTTTCCAACTCCTTATAACCGCTCTCAACATTATTTTGTACAAAACTTATAGTTTTCTCACCTTACATTATACAATGATCAACATGTATAAATTTCTTTACATTATATCTCCTCATAACAATGTTATTTCAAGTCTTTATTAGGTGTTTTGATTCACTTCTTACATACAAGTTCCAACATGGGTCATCGATTTGATCATTTTTGGATCTAGGTTTTTGCTGGTTGTGGGAACAGATGATGGTGGTTATGGTGGCATTGTGGATTTATGTGGGTGGTGCAAATGGTTGGCTGGGTGGTGTTTGTGGGGTTGTGGATTTTGTCTTAGGCCTCTTTGTTGTAATTTTTGTGGTTAACAATTTACCCACCAATAAGAAACTGTAGATGCGAATTTGGGAGACATCTTTGAATAACAGTCTCACATTGTTCCTCCTCAGTTAGAGTGAAACAGGGAGCAAAAGAATGAACCACATCCTCTATTGACATCAAGAGACGATAGAGAAAGTTCCAATAGCCAAGAAGAGGAGAGATTTTTCAGTGTGGAGGAACAAAAGAATGTGGTACATCACGTGTCATTATACAAATGGTGGGATTTGTGTGTTAAAAAGTTATTAACTTAAAAAATAAAATTTTCCACCACTTTCATAAAAACACATTATGTACCATCCGTGTTCCCTTCACAATGAAAAATTTCTCCAAGAAGAGCTCTCCCTAAATCGTACACCACAATATTTTGAACATGCATCAAGAGGAACCCAAGAAGGTTTGGGAAACCCTAGATGACGGCTAAAGGAGAAGAAAAAAAACTCACACCCTCACAAGAAGGGAATTATAATGTTTGAACTTTTTATGGTGGGTGAGATATAATGTGGGTGTGTAAATAGGACAATAGGATGAGTCTAGCATCACTCTAAAAAATATGTACATTAATTAACAGTTCAATTATAATTCAACCACAAACAACCACGTCATAAGTTTTTAAATAGATGGTGAGATATCAATTTAAAAATTTCTCCAACAAACTATCAAACATGCACTTAAATAAAGAAATAATTCTACACCCGCTAACCCTAAACCCACGACACCACGACACCCCCTCCACTATACCAGGGAACTATACAAATTGTAAACTGGAATCATGTATTTTCATTCATTAACTCAATGTATAAATAAGCACAACAACTATTCGATGATTATAAACATGTTGCAATTATATTTAGAATAGGAATGTGATTGTGTAAATCCTAGAGAATATGGGAATGTATCTTATATTCCTATTAGGAGTAGATTACTTATTAAATGTTGTAATCCTAAAGGGAAAGGTATTTACCCTTTCTACTACTATAAATAAAGGCACAATGGGGATAATCAAACACACCTCACAATTAACTCAATCTCTTTTCTCTCTAATTGTGGCCGGCCTCTCTCCCTCTCTCGCTCGATCGTTCAATCAAATAGGCCTACAACACGTTATCAGCACGCTCTTGCCAGAAGCTGAGGAATTGACGCATCGTAGGAGGAGGCTATCATCCACCAAATTCAAAGGCTTATTCATTTCCTGCTAATCAGGTACGCTTTAAATAAAGGAAGATATTTGAAACGACTCTGAAGCATGAAAACATTCCCCATGATGCATGAACCCTCTATGTTTATATTTTCCTTCCGATATATATATTGTATATGTTCATATATTTGTCAATATATATATTTGTTTCATGCATCGCACAATTAAATTGTTATGTGGAATTTGTGAGTCAAAGTACAACAATAAATTAGAAGCAAATTTGGGTTTCCTAAACCCTAAGGGATTTTGACAAAAAAAAAAGGAATAGGATATGGTGCGGCATACCACCGCACCACCACCATAGATACAGCACCAGGCCACGGCCTGGATTTCAACTCGGCAGGGCCTGAAGCCCTAAGCCCAAAACGCTGCCAGCCTAGATTGGCTGGGTCCATCTCGACGAGGCCTGCATCCTTCGGCCCGCTGCAACCTTTTAAGGTTGCTGGGTTTTTTTTCCCCTGCACGCTGCAACCTTTTAAGGTTGCTGGGTTTTTTGTTGCCAGCCCTTGCGGCTGGGCCATACGCACACATGCACAGCCAGCCTTTGCTGGGCTCCCTATATGACAAACCCTCAAGACAGCTTACTGCTGGACCTTCCCGTACCCTCCCCTTGGCCCAAAAACCAAACCCAGCTGCGGCTGGGGCTTCGTCCCTTCCCCGTGGCCTGCAGCCATAACCCGAGGCCCTTTTGGGCCGTGAGTTTTTTTTACTCGAGGCACCCCGTGCCATTCCTTATCCACGACACAAAGCCCAAAACATTTTTGGGGCTATATTTTCGATCCAATAATATTATGTTAATATTATTTTGCTTCTACAATTAACCCTGTATGGCCCGATTTATTGAATTAATTAAAAATGACTTGCAGTCCATTAATCTGATAATGAATCCAAAATTATTGACCTGAAGATCACTTTTGAACATTAACGATTCAATAATTTATCTTTATATTTTAAACCGTCACATACTTTCGTAGTAATGAAGCTCTCACACTTGAGTTCCCAAAGAACCTCAAATCCACTACACTTAGTTAGTATATTGCATTCTGTGTTTCTTGCAGGAATCTCTCATTATGAACTAATTGTTGATAAAAACCTAAATTGAACCTGTAGTTTCAAATTTAGTGCCTTTGAAACCTGAAGTTTTCATTCAAAACATACCACATGAAACCTATAGTTTTCATGCATAAATTAAACCAATACATGTCTAAAGAACCTGTACGTTCTACGATATATGTCTATGGCTTACCATATGACTACTCACGTTTCTCCCTCCATTTTAGGGACATGTCGAACTTGAACAAGCTCGATTTCACTGCTCTAGAAGTCTCTGGAAGAAACAATCTGAAGTGGGTTTAAGACGTGAAGCTCCATCTAACTGCAAAGGGTATTAGAGCCACCATCGAGACTCCTATCGCCGACAAACCCGTTGACGAAGCTCAGAAGGCTACTGCAATGATCTTCATTCGAAGACACATCCATGATGCACTGCAGACTGAGTATCTCGCTGAGGAGGACCCACGCACCCTCTGGCTTGCTCTAGCTAACCGTTTCGATAACCAGAAAGACATATACTCGCCTGAAGCAAGACACGACTGGCAGCATCTTCGCTTCCAAGAATTTAAGTCTGTGAATGAATACAACTCTAAAGTCTGTGAATGAATACAACTAACCGAATCAGATCTCCTGGAGAAGACCTATTCGACCTTTCATGCCACCAATATTGTCCTACAGTAACAATATAGGGCACATAAATTCACCAAATTTTCGAATTTGATCTCTGTTTTACTTCTTGCTGAAAAGCAGAACCAGCTTTTGATGAGAAACCATCAAGCTTGACCCACTGGCTCGAACGCCGCGCCTGAAGCGCATGCGATTAACTCTCGCAGCCAGAAACGACGACAGAATCGTCATGGCCATGGCAATGGGGGACAAGCCCAATCACAGGCCCAAGGTCAACAGAGTGCCGCACCTAAGGGAAAAATTGTGACCCAGCAGCGTCCACCACTCACCCCCAAGGTCTCAAACTTCAAGAACAAGGGCAAAGCTCCCATTCAGGCTGCTTCTACTGAATTGGACATGTGCTATCGTTGTGGATCAAAGGATCATTGGTCATGCGTATGTCGAGCTTCCCCTGAGGCTATTGCCAAGTATCATTCCCGTCGTGAGTCTAACTTTGCACATGTGGATCATTCGGAAGATGCAACTACATCAATGGAGATATCAGATTTTCAAGAGGCGTCAGCGCCTATGGACAAATAAATTAGACATGTTTTTAGCGTGTTTACCCCTAGTGACCGGCCCCTACCCCTCCTATTTTGCTAGGTTTATGGTTTAATTTTGAACAATTTTTCTAAGTATTTGGAATAATTTGTTTGGTTTTGGTTTGTTTAGAATTATGGATTGTTATTTGAATGGATATTATTTTCTCGAATTGCTTAATTGACTAAATGGACTTATATTTATACATGTGACCAATTCAATCAATTTATTTCTAGGTATGTCTAGTGGGGAAGTTAGTTGTCTGGCAGATAGTGCAACCACGCACACCATCTTGCGTGAACGACACTATTTTACTAACTTGATACCCAAGAAAGCTCATTTGACAACTCTCTCAGGCCCATCCAACCTGATTGAAAGATATGGCAAGGTACGTATCATGTTGTTTAATGGTACAATCTTGACCATTAAGGAGGCACTCTATTCTCCACGTTCCGGAAGAACGTTGCTGAGTTTTAGAGATATTTGAGATAATAAATATCATTTTGAAACCACCGAAGACCATGGAATCGAATTTCTTTGTATCACTTCGTACGAATATGGCCAGAAGCATATTCATGATAAGTTGGAACGTCTGCCGAGTGGGTTGTACATCACAACCATTCGCGGCATAGAAGCCCACACTGTGGCCGGCCCTATGCCTGAGTTCCAGGACACTTTGTTGCTTTGGCATGATCGTTTGGGACACCCTGGACGTGACATGATGCGTCGTATCCTCAAATCTTCTCACGGGCATAAGTTACATCCCTATGTTAGGGTTCCGGCATGCAAAGTGTGTTCTATAGGGACATTTATGGACGTATCCAACCAACCTGCGGACCATTTAAGTATTTTAGGGTGTTGGTTGATGCATCGACAAGATGGTCACATGTTTGCTTGCTGTCCACACGTAACGCCGAGTTTACTAAACTCCTAGCTCAAATCATTAAGCTAAGGGCTCACCACCTTGATTATCCGATTAAGTCGATTCGACTGGATAACGCTAGAGAGTTTACGTCACAGACTTTTGACGATTATTGCATGTCAGTAAGGATTAATGTGGAACATCATGTGCCCCATTTTCACACCCAAAATGGCCTGGCAGAAGCTTTCATAAAGCGCCTACAAATGATAGCTCGAACTTTGGTTATGAGAACCAAACTGCCGATATCTGCCTAGGGCTATGCAATATTGCATACAGCTATGTTGGTCCGCCTGAGGCCCACCGCTACCCAACCACATTCACTGTTACAGTTTGTCACTGGATATGAGCCTGACGTCTCGCATTTACGGGTGTTTGGGTGTGCCATTTATGTGCCAATAGCGCCGCCACTACGTACCAAAATGGGTCCTTAGAGAAAAATGGGAATCTATGTCAGTTATGATTCGCCATCAATTGTTCACTACTTAGAACCCTTGACAGGAGATCTCTTTACTTCACGTTTTGCGAATTGTCACTTTGATGAGATAGTATTCCCGTCGTTAGGGGGATATAAGCATGCTAACGTTCCCGTAGAACGTAGCAAATTGTCGTGGTATGCTCCCACTATGTCTCATTTAGATCCCCGCACTGCCCAGTCTGAAACTGAGGTGCGTCAAATTATAGATCTTCAGAGCATTGCTCAAAGCATGCCAGATGCTTTTAATGATCTAGCAAAGGTGACAAGATCACATATACCCGCTGCAAACACACCTGCAAGGATAAATGTACCCCGTGTACGTCAACAACCCGTCTGGGAAGGCCGGACCGTCCCCGAAGGTAGGGAGGCGGCACCCTCCACATGGCAAGGTACATTGGCGGCTAGCCAATCATCTGCTCCAACCCTGAAGCGTGGCAGACCCTTTGGTTCAAAGGATTCACAACCTCGGAAGAGGAAAACAGCACCAACTAGTGACCCTAGTTTGAATCTGACCATCGCTCACTCATCCGTTTCAACGTATGAGGTTATTCTAAATTACGGTGATGCTTCAGATGAAACATGTCGGCCTCCTGAGAATCGCGAGATTTCGGTCCACTATACAGTATTGGATGAGGTTTGGAATAGGAATGAGATGATCGTCGACGATGCAGTCGCGTACTCAGAAGCTACTAACATCATGCCTAGCGATGACATGAACCACGTTCTGTCGATGAATGCCGACGTAGAACCGATTGGTCAAAGTGGAAACAAGCAATCCAGGTTAAACTCGATTCGCTCGTGAAACGTAAGGTATTTGGACCTATCGTTCCTACACCACCACACGTGAAGCCCGTTGGCTACAAGTAGGTTTTCGTGAGGAAGCGTAATGAGAAAAATGAAATAGTGCGATACAAAGCATGCTTCTCGTAGCACAAGGCTTCTCTCAGCGTCCTGGAATTGATTACGAGGAGACGTATTCCCCCTTAATGGACGTTATAACGTTCCGTTACCTAATCAGTTTGGTAGTTTCCGAAAAACTGAATATGCAGCTTATGAACTTGGTAACTGTGTATCTCTATGCGGATCTAGATACAGAAATATACATAAAAGTTCAGAAGGACTTCCATTGACTGGTTCAAATAGTTCTAGACCACGGAACACTCTTTCAATTAGGTTGAGGGGGTCACTCTACAGATTGAAACAATCCGGGCAGATGTGGTATAACCGTCTGAGTGAATATTTGACAAGTCAGGGTTATGTGAACAACGAACTATGCCTATGCGTGTTCATAAAGAAGTCACATTATGGATTTGCAGTCGATGACATGAACCTCATAGGGATTCCCGCAAAGCTTGAGGAAATTGCTGCACACTTGAAATCGAATTTGAGATGAAGGATCTTGGGAAAAACTCGATACTGCCTCGGCCTGGAAATCGAGCATTGTTCGGATGGAATCCTAGTACATCAATCGAACTACACCCAAAAAGTGTTGTGACATTTTAATGAGGATAAAGCGAAGCCTTCGAGCACACCCATGGTCGTTCGGACTCTAGATGCTAAACGAGATCCCTTCCGTCCAAAGGAGGATGAGGAAGAGATTTTGGAACCCGAAGTTCCTTACCTAAGTGTAATTGGGGCTTTATTGTACTTGGCTCAGTGCACTAGACCTGACATCTCCTTCGCTGTGAATCTATTGGCTAGATACAGCAATGCGCCTACACCCAGACACTGGAATAGTGTTAAAGACATTTTCCGCTACCTCAAGGGTACTACGGATTTGGGCTTGTTCTATACCCACGAATCTCCTAGTGTTGCCGCCCCCTATAGCCCTCAGATTGATTCTCGCCTTATTGGTTATGCAGATGCTGGATATCTGTTTGACCCACATAGAGCGCGTTCTCAAACGGGTTATGTCTTTACCGTTGAAGACACCGCTATATCTTGGAGGTTTACCAAGCAAACGCTAGTCACGACTTCGTCTAACCATGCTGAGATTCTCTCCCTGCATGAAGCATTGTGTGAGTGCTTTTGGCTGAGAGAAGTTATGGAACATATTCGAAGCACTAGTGGTCTTACATCAGTCGTTGACATTCCTACGACGATCTTTGAAGACAATGCAGCATGTATCGAGCAGTTAAAGAAGGGATACATCAAGGGAGACAACACCAAGCATATAGCGCCGAAGTTCTTTTACTCACACCAGCAGCAGCAGCATCAGAACATTAAAGTCAAGCAAATCCGTTCCCAGGACAATTTGGCCGGTGGAACGAAAAATCAGCCAAATTTCGTCCCATGGGACAACCCGTTCCACAGTTTTTAAGCGTACCAAACGTGGGACGGAACGGCTCGTCCCGTTCCGTCCCGTCCCGTCCCACGTACCAAACGGTACCCCTAGAGATTGACCCACCAACCAGGTGTCAGTAGGGTGGTCAAAGCTTTGCCAGACAAAGTTGCCCTTCGAGTCATGGAGCACCATGTTGCTTGTTGGAAGCAACTTGAAGCCTACCACACCTTTGTTGGTAGTGTTGGTTTGCCAAGCCACTCTGCCATCAGCATCCGCCAGTACAAGGTTGCCATCTGCTCCAAATGCGAGGGTGGCATTTTCTCCAACTGGGTTTCCTCGATTGACCTCCCAAACCCAACGTCTGAGTGACTCTGAGCGAGTCGTACCCATGCGAAGAGCTAGTGTAAAAGCATTTGGGCTAGTGTTGTAGAAGGCAAGTTGGAAGGGGGAGCTATACACACTAAGCATACGGTAGTTTCCATCATATTCTACAATGTAAGCCCAAATTCTCCTTCGTTGACCAACTTAAATGTTTCATTAGCGGGAACTTGAGCTTGGGCATTGAAAGCAAATAGAGAGAAAAGGAACAGCGAAAGCAATGATGACTTGGTAAATGTAGGTGAAAGCATTGGAGAGCGCAGGTTTGTTGTGAAGATTGTAGAATTAGGGAAACTTTGGATGCGGTTCCTAATCCTTAACATTCTTTGATTAAAACCTTAATAGTATTCAAAGTTTGATCAAGGTCCCTTGACTTTGTACACCTCATTATATTACTATTAATATTAATATTTTTATAGTTTTGACATTAATTGTTTTGTTGCAGTCCTATTGGAATAGGAATGTGATTGTGTAAATCCTAGTAGATATGGGAATATATCTTATATTCCTATTAGGAGTAGATTACCTATTAAATGTTGTAATCCTAAAGGGTAAGGAATTAACCTTCCCTACTACTATAAATAAAGGCACAATGGGGTGGAATAACACACACCCACAATTACACATCTCTCTCTTCTTCTCTATCTATCCGCACCCCCTCTCTCTTTCTGGCCTACATAATTGTTCAGTAAATTATGCCTACAACACGTTATCAGCACGCTCTTGACGCTGCGCTAAAGAGAGTTTATTCTTCAATCAGGGGAGTATTACGTTTTAATCATTTTTTTGTCATTAATTTATTATTTTGAATTGATCTACATGCTATTGATTCAATTTAATTTTTCTGTGTTGAACGTGATACAAAGCATTGGAGATGCAATTCCGGCTTTATGAGAAGGAACTTCTACAAATTCAAAGGCTTTTATTGTTTTCTGCAAATCAGGTACGCTTAAAATAAAGTAAGATATTTGAAACGACTCTGAAGTATGAAAACATTCCCCATGATGCATGAACCCCCTATGTTTATATTTTCCTTCCGATATATATATATATATATATATATATATATATATATATATATTGTATATGTTCATATATTTGTCAATATATATATTTGTTTCATGCATCGCACAATTAAATTGTTATGTGGAATTTGTGAGTCAAAGTATTAAAAATAAATTAGAAGCAAATTAGGGTTTCCTAAACCCTAAGGGATTTTTTGAGAAAAAAAAAAAAAAAAAAAAAGAAAAAAAAAAAAAGGGGAAAATTACACACCACCATGGCACCTTGTTGGAAACCAGGTCGTGTGCCTGACTTAGGTTTTCTCACCACGGGCCTGCAGCCCTACCACACCAACACCTGCACGCTTTTCTGCCTGCATGGGCACTGTGCCGTGTCATTGGAACCTTGCAGCAACCTTCTTGGGCTCGTTGCCACTAAATCACAACCAGCCCAGATCGGCTGGGTGTCTTCCCGTTGCACGCTACAACCTTTTTTATTTTTGGGCCTTGTATCGCTCTGGCCCGCATCACCAACAGCCAGCCCTAGCCTGCGGCTGGGTTTCTCGAGCCAAAAATCAAAGGCCATCCTTCGATGGGCCTCGCTCTGTGTTCCCCTCGGTCCAAGTATGAAACCCAGCTACGGCTGGGGCATCTCCCGTCCACCCCGTGGCCTGCAGCCACCACCCAAAGACCTTTGGGCCTTGCCTTATGCTCAAAGCACCCAAACTCATGCCCCTTATCCCACGGCACCAAGCCCAAATTATTTTGGGGCTATATTTTCGATCCAATAATATTATTTTAATATTATTTTGCTTCTACAATCGACCCTGTTTGGTCCCGATTTATTGAATTAATTAAAAGTGACCTGCAATCCATTAATCTGATAATGAATCCAAAATTATTGACCAGAAGATCACTTTTGGACATTAACGATTCAATAATTTATCTTTCTACTTTGAACCGTCACATACTTTCGTAGTAACGAAGCTCTCACACTTGAGTTCACGAAGAACCTCAAATCCACTACACTTAGTTAGTATATTGCATTCTGTGTTTCTTGCAGGAACCTCTCTTTTATGAACTAAATGTTCATAAACTAAATCGAACCTGTAGTTTCGAATTTAGTGCCTTTGAAACCCGAAGTTTTCATAAAACAATACACCCATGAAAACCCGACGTCTTTCATGAAAACCATGTCTTAGAACTTGAATGTTCTAACTTTGATGCTTATGGATGATTCATTCCCATAGCACCAAATCACAATCTTGTTCCCTCCAATTCAGTGGATTGTCGAACCGTCACAAGTTCGATTTTCCTGATTTGAACGTTTATATTCGAAACCACATAATGTGGGGTACAAGACGTGAATCTCTCATTGACTATTAAGTAGCTGAGAAACCATTGAAGCCAACAATGGCAAGGAAGAGCTGAATAAGCCTCCGCCATGATCTTCATTCGAAGACTTATGCTCGAAGCATTACTAACGGAAGTACCTCCCGACGAGGATTCCATAGCTCTTTGGTTCGCTCATACGGACCGTCTAATCATGAAAAACATTGCTTGAAGCACACCATGATTACGTCCATGAATGGGTACAATTCTGAAGTTTATAAATTCGATTGAATTTTGACTGGAGAATACTTTTCTCGTCCTTCCATGTTTCTAACTCGCTCCTGAAGCAACAGCAGTGTAGTAAGCGGAAGTTTACCAAATTCTCGGATCTGATTACTACCACAAACGTGAGACAAAGGTATAGACTCAGTTCGGCTAGAGTCTACCGAATGGCTCAACCCAGTTCGGTCAAAGCCTACTGAACCCAAGTTTGGGTCTGTCTCTCTCATAATCCAATTTTGAGTTTGTTTTTACAACATATGGTAGAATCAGGGCTTACCAAGGTATGGCATCATGCCCGAAGCATGATCCTTGGTACCTAAGACCTAAAACTTCAAGAATAAGGGATAGTATTCCCAAACCTTAACCCTGCAGAATCTACTTTTGTCTCAATGGAATAGATCATTAGTTATGCACTTGTTCTTGCCCCTACCAATGTTGTTGAGGAGTACCATTCTAGTAGTCAATATGTAAGACTAATTTTGCTCCATCGAACATCGTTGGAAGAGCAGAATTTTGATATGGATGGCCTTGTTAGCCGAATCCCCTTAGTAAAACCATTTACTTTGTGAACATTTTTCCATGTTCTTGGATTTAAGTTTGGTGTATGTTTTACTTATGGATAATCTTATTGATATTATCCTTGAATATGAGTTAATTGAATCATGTTTCTTAATACATGTGACCGATTCAATTAACCACGTGATTAGGTAGGAATGTGGGAAAGTTAGTTGTCTGGATGACTGCGTACTACGCACACTAACTTTACACCTAAATCACATCTCTAACAACGACTTCAGGTCTATCCAACCTGATTAAGAGCAATGGCACGATCCTCGTTGTATGAATGGTACTGAATCACCATTTAAGGGACCTTAAATTCTCCCTGACGTTGAGTTTTTAAGGATATTCGAGATGACTATGATCATAAATGAAACCACAGAAGAAAATAGAGTGAAATATCTTTGCACCACCTCCAAAAATGAGCCTGAAGCTATGATTTGGGGCCAATGGGTTGTCTCCACTCTAGGAATACACCATATATGGCCGGCCTGGAGTTAGGTGATTAAGCAGTTTACTTGCTTTGGCACGACCTTTTGGGACACTTAGGTCGACCAACGATGCTACGACGCATCTCCTTACCCGAAGTAAGGATCTTGTGCCTACAAGCACACTTGCCAAAGTCTGCTCATTTGTCAAATTTGATTTTCTAAATCATCCATTGCAAAGATACGAAACGACTCTATTTTCACAGTGGATTCAAGGGAATATATGTGGACTAATCCAACCAAAATGCGGACCATATAAAGACTTATGGTTTTGGTTGATGAATCGACAAACTGGTCACATGTTTGTCCACACACATTACTGCTAAACTTCTTGGCTGATTAAAGGTTCACCACCCTACCTATCCCTTAAGGTCCAGGAGACTGGATAATGCCGGAGAGTTTACATCGACGGTTTTCGATAAAGTATTGCATGTCATTTTGGGTTTCTAATTGAACATCAAATTCCCATGACCATCCCAAATAGCCTCGCCTAGCGATCATAAAGTGCAATTTAAATTATCGCCCGAATTTTGGTAAACGTACCAAGTTTTCGGTTTATGCCTAGGGCTATGCAATCCTTGTACGCAGTTATGTTGGTTCTCCTTAAGGCCCATTGCCACCCAACCTATATGACGTTACAGTTGGTTACTGGGTACGAACCTGATGATTTTCATATTTACGCATTTGGGTATGCATTCCATGTGCCAAGTTGTGCCGCCGTAACGTACCACCATGGGTCCTCAAAGAAGGATGTGTATCTTTTGTCTATCATGATTCTTCTTCAAACTAGCTCTCTTCGAGCCCTTGCACGCAATCTCTTTACCGCTCATTTGCGGGTGGTCAATTTAATGAGACAGTCTTCCCGCCGTTAGGGGGAGATAAGAACGTCAACGTTCCTGTAGAACGATGCGAATTTACGTGGACGTTGCCCACTATGTCTCATCTCGATCCCCATACCGCACAAGTGTGATAAGCAAGTGCGATGAATTCTAGATTTCAGAATGTTGCTCCAGACGCATTCCTCTGATTTAGCTAAAATGACAAGATCATATACCAGCTGCAAACATGCCTGCAAGGATAGACGTACTTAACGGACGTCGAGTTAACATCCCTGGAGGGTGTGCTGCCCCTGTTGGACGGTTTGGACACCCCTGTTGGACGGTCCAATACACCGGCAGATAGCCAATCATTCTGTCTTGGCCTGGAGCATGACAGATCATTCGGTTCCCAGGATTCACTTCCCTGGAAGAGGAAGACACTGCACAACAATGAATCTGAACTCGATCGCTATCTCAAATCATTTCCATCTCATGAGATTAATCCGAATTACTCCCAGGACATGAAGTTCTTGGTCCAGTATACTAGTTTGGGTGAGCTAAATGGAATTGAAATGAGATTATCATCAATGATGTTTTCACTTATATGGTAGCTACCGACATAAATGAAAAGCGACGATATCGAACCTTGTTCCGTTGATTAAGTGACAACGTAGAACTGATTGGACAACTAAAGTTACAATCCAGGTCAAATTCCTTACGAAAGTGTGTATTGGACATGTCGTTCCTACACTGCCCAAGGTAACCCTGTTGTGTTCCAAGTGGGAAAGGAAGCGTTATGAGATGAATGAAATAGTGCGATATGATGCACGTCTTACGGCGTAAGGTTTCTCTCAAACGTCCTGTGATTGATAGCAGCATTATGAAATGTGGTTAGTGTTTCTCCATGGGGATATAGATATGGAGATTGACATGTAAGTTCCCGAAGAATTACATGGACTGGTTCAAATAGTTCCAAAACCACGGAACACCCTCTTAACTCTTTTTGAGGCGTTCACTTATGGATTGAAAAATCTGACGGATGTGGTATACCCGTCTACGTGATTATTTGATCAGTCAGGGATATGAATGAATGCCCTTGTGTGTTAAACTATGAAATCTTATTCCAAATTGCTAGAGTTACAGTTTTTGTCGTTAACACGAATCTCACTAAGACTCCAGAAGAGCTTGAGAAAATTGACTCGCACCTGAAGACGTAATTTGAGATGAAGGATCTTAGGAAAACTCGTTTATGCCTTGACCTGAAGTTGAAGCATTGTTCTGGCGGTATTTTGGTCTATCAGTCGAACTACACCCCGAATGTGTTACCTTTGAGTATACCTTTGATCGTCCATACGTTATATGCAAATGAGACTCTTGAAGAGGTTATGGAATCCGAAATTCCATATCTAAAGTTCAACTTTGCGCTTCGTTGTACTTAGCTCATTGTATTTAGACAGGAAATCTCCTTCGTTGTTGATTTTGGTAAAGATGTAGCACCGCGCCTACGCACAACCATTGAATTGGTATTAAAGACGTTCCCTTAAGGTACTATGAATTTGGGCAAATCAAATCCCAACGCATCTCGAGCGGATCCAACCCCCCTGATCCTCAGAATGATGTTTGCCTTGTTTGTTATGCTGACGCAGGTTACTTATCAAACCTGCACAAGGCAAAATCCCCGAATGGTTATGTCTTTACCATTAGGGATATCACAATATCTTGGAGGTCTACGATATGACCTTAGTTGCGAAATCTTTGAATCGTTCCAAGACTCACTTCACTTCACTACGCCACACGTGAGACATGGTTAGGAGTTCTTGTTGAGCATATTCGAAGTACTTGTTGTGCTTTCATTCATCGTTGAGTCCCAACGACGATCCATGAAGACTATGCCGCATGTATCAACCCGACCAAGCCATGATACATCAACGAAGTCAACGCCAAGACATATTGCGTCCACATCTACATCAGCAAAGCATCAGGAGATTGAAGTCATGCAAGCCGATCCCAGACAATCTTGCCGACCTCTGCACGACGTCACTGCCAAAGTCAACCTTCCAGAAGCTTGTCTGAAGAATTCATATGCCTAACTATTCATATGCAATGCTTGTAGTTCTCATTTGGAAGTTATGTCAAACTCAGGGGCGAGTATCCAGAAGTATACTCGCTTGATCTTAATGTACTATTTTTCCCTATGATTAGGAGTATTTTTCCCACTGGGTTTTTGCTACCTAACTAGGTTTTAACGAGGCACCCATCCTGGGCTGATCATACCTTTGAGAGCTCTACTACTTGCGTCCAAAAGACGTATAGTTTTGACTTAATGCAACTTCTCACTTTTCTCCTTAAACTATGGGTTTTTCCCTACCTTGGGTTTTACCATAGCAAGGTTTTGTGAGTTTTACTTTTTATGCATTCTTCCATTGATTTGAGACTCGCATTCGCCCATTGTGCTGACGACTTCATCAACTGTACTTACTTCAACGCTGAAGACCTGATGCGCCATTTACTTGAGTACTTACACACTCAAGGGGGAGTGTTGCAGTCCTATTGGAATAGGAATGTGATTGTGTAAATCCTAGTAGATATGGGAATATATCTTATATTCCTATTAGGAGTAGATTACCTATTAAATGTTGTAATCCTAAAGGGTAAGGAATTAACCTTCCCTACTACTATAAATAAAGGCACAATGGGGTGGAATAACACACACCCACAATTACACATCTCTCTCTTCTTCTCTATCTATGCCACACCCCCTCTCTCTTTCTGGCCTACATAATTGTTCAGTAAATTATGCCTACAACATGTTTGATATTTTATGAGATTTGTAATCCTATAAATTTAAAATCCCTCATTATAATACTAATAGAAACGGTTACAATAAAAAAAATTCAAACATTTTGATTGAATAAATGGATAAAAACTATGTAAAAATAAGAAATAATAAATGGCAAAAGAATGTATCCATAGTGTTAAAAAAAATTGGTACATTTTACAAACAAAATTGGTACATTTCACATATAACAAAGTGGTACATTAATAAATAAGAATGGGTACATTATAAATAAATTAGGGTACAGATAAAAGATTAAAAAATTATTAGTACAAATGAATTTTTAAAAAAATATAGGCGCTAAAAGAAATTAATACATGGGTACAAAATAAAACTAAAAAGAAAATACTACAAATTTAAAAAAAAAAAATGTTGTGAATTAAAAGTGGGTACAAACTAAAAATATAAATATATGATACAAGGTTTAGGCATAAAACATAAATATACCATATGTAATTTTTATATCATTGATTAAATATACAATGTCATGTGACGGTATAGACATGGTACATATACAAATAAAACTTTAAAAAATATGGGCACAAAAAGAAACTAATATATGGGTACAAATTAGAAATGAAAAGAAAATTGGTACAAATTAAAAAATATTTGCAAATTAAAAATAGGTACAAACTAAAAATAAAAATATATGATAAAAATTTAGCCATAAATATAAATATACTAATTGTAACATTTTAAACACTAAAGGAATATATTTAAAAATAATATATTTTATTATTCAAATAATTGATGAAATATCTTAATCAATGGAGTAGCAAAAATATGGGCACAAAAAGAAACTAATATATGGGTACAAATTAGAAATGAAAATAAAATTGGTACAAATTAAAAAATATTTGCAAATTAAAAATAGGTACAAACTAAAAATAAAAATATATGATAAAAATTTAGCCATAAATATAAATATACTAATTGTAACATTTTTAACACTAAAGGAATATATTTAAAAATAAAAATATTTTATTATTCAAATAATTAATGATTAGGATCTTAATCAATGGAGTAGCAAAAAGAAGGATGTAAACCTAATTTCTTCTAGAATTAAGTACCTCTATAAATAATTTAAATTGGAATGATGACTGAGATTTGATCTTTCATAAATATTATTAAAAATATAGCCATAACCATGTGCACCAACTGTTTAGACGCCAATTTTGGTCAAATTCTGCATCGCTGCACTTGTATATATAGAGCCCGTATGATCCAGTTGAATCTATAATATAATGGATCTGTGTTCTTTAATATGCAATCTATATAACTTTTTACAATTACAGGGCACCTTTTTTCAATTCCTTGTTATTCCTAGAGGCTATATATGCACAACATAAATGTTGCTCGTTTGTGATCGAAATGTCATGTGTTTGAGTCGTGGAAACAACTTATTTATAAAAGTAAAGGTAAGACTGCGTACAATAGATGTTTCCCCCTCCCCTAACCTTCGCAAAGAGGGAAGCCTTATTGGCTTGGGGTTGCCTTTTATTTGAATGATTGTATATATGCTTTGCTACTATTTTTTCTCGAATGGAATATTGTTCTCAAATGTTCTTTTATTTATTTATTTTTTTTTTCGGTGAACTATTGTTCTCAAATGTTTGTGTATGTAAAAAGGATCAAATACTACCTACAAATCAATTTGTTGTGGATTCTACGTTTGTGCAGGTTGAAAATTTCAACATATCACTACCAGAAATTATAGTCATACGATCAATTAACTAAACAACTAGCCTAAGCTTGATCTTAGCCAAAAGCTAGTCATTCGATTACATGAGCCGTATAGCTAAAAAGTCAACAAAAAAAGCAAGCGCTTGTATAGAGTTTTTTTTATTTTATTTTAAGAATTGTCAACTTACAATAACTGTGTAAGAAAGACAATAAAGAAAATATTATTCAAATCTTCTTTTTTTTCGGTCGAAAAGGAACATTCATTAATGGCTTTTTATATTAACGCCCCACAAAATGTTGAATGCACCCCACATTAAAATTTAATATTAAATGACTTATTTACTCCACTATGCAATGACAATTTTGACCTTATTATGTTTAAAAAAAATAAAAAATTATAAATGCACCTAAAATCACTTTTAGCGTATTATTTATCTTCTCAACTATCAAAACCCTCCCATCCTCCATTGTTGACCAAAACCCTATAACCAATGAAACTACAAACATGTTGATTGAGAAAAATTGTTTTTGACGAATGGAACATGAAATCGATGTTTCAGAAGCTTCACATGAGGTAAGACTTCATATTTTTCATTGTTTTAATGATTTCGCTGATATCGATAATTATTTAATTTTGCGTTAGTTGCATTATTTAAACTTCTATATTCATATTCATCTTTTAAGATTCATCTTAATCTTGAGTACCCAGTAATATGAGTCATATTAGTGCTAGAGTCATATACTACTTTTACAAATTGAGAATAGCCATTCTCCACATGAACTCCTAGTCTCAATCTTTTGCCGTTTGATTGAAGTACGTTTCTCATCGCGAGTTTTTCTTTCTTTTTTCTTCTTCTTCTTTTCTTGTCACTGGGAGATGATCAGTGGAAAATGAGGAGGGTCATGGCCTGTATTTAAAGAAATCTGAGACCAATTTTGATTTATTAATTAACTTCTACACCTGGATCATTAGCAGAGAGAGGGTCTTTATTTATTTTGTTCAAGACTAAGTCTAAAGACTTGTGAAATAAATCTGAGACCGATTCAGTTTTGATTTGAAATCTTTCGGCAAACTAAACATTCAAATGGTTAGATTCAATCCCTGAAAATTTAAAAATAAGTGTTATAAAATTTGAAAAATGTGGGGTGTATGTACAAAATACAAGATGTATATTGAGAATGTGGGGTGTGGGGGTATTATGGGAAAGTAAGTGGGGATTGTTCATTCTCAATATACATCTTGTATTTTGTACATACACCCCACATTTTTCAAATTTTATAACACTCATTTTTAATTTTCAGGGATTGAATCTAACCATTTGAACGTTTAGTTTGCCGAAAGATTTCAAATCAAAACTGAATTGGTCTCAGATTTATTTCACAAGTCTTTAGACTTAGTCTTGAACAAAATAAATAAAGACCCTTTCTCTGCTAATGATCCAGGTGTAGAAGTTAATTAATAAATCAAAATTGGTCTCAGATTTCTTTAAATACAGGCCATGACCCTCCTCATTTTCCACTGATCATCTCCCAGTGACAAGAAAAGAAGAAGAAGAAAAAAGAAAGAAAAACTCGCGATGAGAAACGTACTTCAATCAAGCGGCAAAAGATTGAGACTAGGAGTTCATCTGGAGAATATATAGAAGTTTAAATAATGCAACTAATGCAAAATTAAATAATTATCGATATTAGCGAAATCATTAAAACAATGAAAAATATGAAGTCTTACCTTATGTGAAGCTTCTGAAACATCGATTTCATGTTCCATTCGTCAAAAACAATTTTTCTCAATCAACATGTTTGTAGTTTCATTGGTTATAGGGTTTTGGTCAACAATGGAGGATGGGAGGGTTTTGATAGTTGAGAAGATAAATAATACGCTAAAAGTGATTTTAGGTGCATTTATAATTTTTTATTTTTTTTAAACATAATAAGGTCAAAATTGTCATTGCATAGTGGAGTAAATAAGTCATTTAATATTAAATTTTAATGTGGGGTGCATTCAACATTTTGTGGGGTGTTAATATATAAAGCCATTTCAATTTTAGGGACCATTTTGATGTCGCGGGTCAATTTCAGAGACCATTTTGATGTCGCGTGTCAATTTCAATGACATTTGTGAAAAAGAGGACTTATGAGACCCATTTATGTGCCATATTAGCACTTAACAGAATTTTTAACAAAACTGTGACGGAATGACCACATTAATTTGCGACACCTATTTTCAGGGACTACATTGATTGATTTCCAATTTTAGGGACCATCTTGATGGTGAAGGTCAATTTCAGGGATCATTTGTGATAAAAACCCTATATACAAATATAGTAGCACATGGATAGAAGGTGAGGCTAAGGGGGAGGGGGGGTATGTAAAATACCCTTACTTCGGCCGAAACCGCGGAACACTTGGCCTTGAGGGGATTCCGGAATGTTGGTTGGGGGAAGGGAAGTGAGCAAGGGAGATGCATTTGATATCCATTTTCGATTCGGCACACACAAATCGGAGCCAGGATGGGGTGCGAGTGGATTATGAGAAGGTGAAGTACAAAGGAAAGGTGGGGGGAGATGAAGTTCTAGGTTTGCAAAGGGACGGCCGGAAAAGATGGAGGTTGGAGAAAGAGCAATGATCGCCAAAGAAAGGGTATGAAACTTGGAACTAAGACAAGCTGTCACGCCCTGGACCCGGGGTCGGTAATAAAAACTCGAACCCAAATCCGAAACGTGAGTTAAAAGCTTAATAAATAAAAGTAAAATTGAAATAATGGAGTGAAAAATAAAATTCCTCTTATATAAAAAGAAATTGAGAATTCTTTACAAGACTAAAATAAATAAATACAAAATTATATCCTCACACTTAATCCGATTTCATCCCGTCTACCCTTTTTGACTGTTTAGTTCTTAAACCTGCATAACAATATAAGGGTGAGCTTCAACAGCTCAGTATGGACATAACCTTATCACAGTAATTGACAATACTAAATTAAGTGTCATAAAATCATGTAATCAAGTACCAAATCATTATCAATAACAATGCATGAGTGCAATGCAATACTCTTCATCTCTACCCATTAATTTATATAATAAAACACGCGGACCTGCACGTCTCATACCGTGCATTTTACCTCTGCAGTGGTGGTTCGAATGTTTTATTATACAAATTAACTCCCTATAACTCAATCATCCCAATTTCCCCTTTTGTTAGTCATCCTGCCAAAACCCTTCGTCGCCAATCCCGAATTACCCAAAAGAAACTGTGCATTGTGGGCTCGCCTGAGACTTGGTACCTATTAAGAGTTTGGCTCAACTACACAAAAGATATTTCCAACTACCCTCATTTCCAGAATACCTTCCCCAACACCGAACTTCCAACTATTCTCACACATGAGTGATGCACAAATAATCTCATTTCATCATTCACATGTAACACAACATATTCTCAGCGAATAGCATTTCACCAATACTTCCATAACCAATAATAAGTAAACACCCAAGATAAACATTTATTCAATGAGCATCAGATCACATCAACCAACCAATAAGATCGATAATGATAATATCACACTTCACGAAATTTAATAAAGCCAATCTTTGTAAAGGTCTGCCGTATTTCCCCTACCTGGATTTTAAAGCATTGCTTCAACTCTCTATAACAAGAGTTCACCACCTTGATAAAATTCTATTCACAAGTATAAGCAAATCACCAAATGCATATCAAATCCTAATAAAATAACTTGGAAATACTAAATCCACACTACTCATATTCAAAACGACATTTGGTTGATTTATAACAGATGGACCATTTGTGCAAAAATACTTTTATAAAATAAGGGTATGGTTCCAAATACATAAGTACATTAACATACTTTAGCCAAGCTATATATGATAGATAAAAGCATTAATACGTTGGATATATCTACTAATATGAATGATGTGTAAAAGTTTGTATATTAAACTCTTTGTATATATGCAATAGACTGCTTTATTTCAAATAGTATAAAGAAATGTTTGTAGTTTCGGAAAAATAAACATCCCCAACTGAATATCCAACAAATGATAAACTGATATCATATGTATAGCCTTTTGAGTGCTAGCTTTTATAACAATATATATATATATATATATATACACCCAAATACGCATACCAGTTTTAACATACCAAAATAGGGTTTAGGTATATAAATATATAAAACTAAATTTGCATTAATAACAGTTACTAATTAATACATATACGTATTACATGATAAACTGCAAGTAATAAGAAAGATTGATGCAAAACTAACTGTGGAAGAACAAAGTTAGTTGAGAATCGTTACCAATACTGTAGGTTCCATACTATAAGGAGGATCACACAATAAATCAACCCCTACCAGACCAAATTACCATTCCGAATCAAGGCTGATTGCTTCTATTAAAGATATCCCCTTTCAATCCTCCTACTTATAAAACCAGACGAATACAGAGGACTGGATTCATCGATTCATAGTCCAATTCTTTATCTTCCTCTTCCTTCGAAAACCTAGTTCCAATTCTATATGGTACCACACCTGCCACCATCAGTTTCTAGTTTCTCCTCTCTTTCAAATTCCTTTTCTCGTCGCGTGAGAAACTAACCTAATAATATTTCTTCCCTAATTTCGTCTCCTCTTTTTCCGACCGATCTCTCTCGCCTTCTCTTTCTCTGTCACACTCTCTCTCGGGGTTTTATAAGAAGATGAAGGGCGGTTCCTTCTTATCTGAGAACTAGGAGCAATACGATGCTTAAAAAGCATCCCAATCCTAAGCTTTTGAAAACCGACTAAACATACGGTGATAGGTACGCAAAATATAATATATTATACTAGCATATGGGATATTAGATGCTAGAGAACAGGAGTTGTCAATCAAATGGAGAAACAAAAATGAGAAGGCCTCAGACCATTACACCTGGTTGTGGAGATAAGGAGAGAAGAAATAAGAAGTTAAGAAGAATAATTGGAAGCGGTTGACATTAGTAAGGTTAACTAACCGTTGGTAAGGGTAAATAATTGGGCTTAAATTAATGTGATGGAATTGGAAACCAAGGTCACTTCTGAAAATTCATTTAGAGTATAAAACACTGTATAAAGTAATTTATAAATTACCAATGGAAAATATCTAAACAATTTATAATACAAAGTTCAATGAAACTAACCACAATAATTAACACGTAATTACTATATAAGTATTTTTTTTAAATACAGGTCCTCACACAAGCTCATGGAAATGAGGAGACCAAGCTCAAAAATTTGAAACATAGTTGAAAGGAAAACTGAAATACTAGCAAGAGGGAAGGAGATGAGAGAAGAAGAAGAAAAGAGAGAGGGGGGTTGCCACCAGCACCCAAGCCAAAGGCTAGGGTTGGCGGCTAGGGTTTTACCTCAGTTTGTGTTCAGAGAGTTGCGCTACATCAAGGTCTTTTTCGAATCACATATTATTCAAACCTAAAATAGTTTATAATTTATACCCACAATAATAAACCCTAACAGAAGCCACAAACCCTAAACTTTTTAGTAGATAAATGTATAGGAAACCAGGCTGCTTTAAGCCCCTCTAATCTCATATAATCGCATAGATGCCAGTATGCTGTAAAATATCATCGCATTTTTATGTAATTAAGAGCATACCCAATGGGAAACTTTCCACCATGAGGTTGTCTCTTTTTATCTTCTATGCATGTATTACCGTTGGCATCCAACGGTATAGCATATCCTTCCATAAATCAATGGCTCCAACTGAAATACAAGGGTTTCAATTTATCTAACTCCAATGCTTAATTATTTTTACTATCATGGTTGTTATCATTTGCCCTGCAACAAGACGTTTCACGAAATTAATACTTATGTCAAAGGGCCAGAGGCTACCTCAAAGTACATGATATTGTCATTATCTCCCAAAAGCACAAAGTTCCTGACTGATAATTAGAAGGGACCAAATGCAAATACAATAACAAATTGATCAATCTGTTAGTGTTTGTTTAATGAATTGGATTGTATTTTGATGGTTTCGTTTTAGTTTTGAGCAAATAAAATCAAAGAACCAGAGGACGAAGAAGGCTGAGTGCATAGCTCCTCTTTCATTCATTCAATATGTGTGTGAATACATGTCCAAAAACAAAGTGACGGAGCATCACATGCTCACACAAACCAAAGACTCAACACACACGTGCACATCACATGCACAACTTACTCTACACAGCTGCTATAACAGCTAGCATAATACAAGCTATTGAGATGTCATAATCCTAGTTGTATATTGCAACTAGAATTAAAACACTTAAGAACCAAAAAAAAAAAAAAAATCATATAAAGAACATAAGTTGCAAAGCCTTGGTGAAAATATCAGGCAATTGTTTCTTAGATTTGCAATACATTGATTCAATGATGTTCTCTTGTATGGCATTTCTGATGTAGTCAGATCTGCGATTGATATGCTTTGATCTCTGGTGAAAAACTGGATTTCTTATCTTAGCAATCACAGATATGTTATCACAATAGAGTGTAGTTGCATAAGTTTGAATTTCTCCAAAGTCTTCCAACACAAATCTGAGCAAAATTGCTTGAGTTGTTGCCTTTGAAGCATTGACATACTCATATTCAACAGTTAAGAATGCAACACTATGTTGCTTCACAGATGCTCATGAGAAAATGCTACTGCCAAATTAAAAGACATACTTCAAAGTGTTTTTCATATCATTTTCATCACCACCTCAATCATTATCATAATACACAAATGCAGACTTTCCTTTCACATATTCAATTTCAAAGTTAATAGTTCCTTGGATAAACATGAGTACTCTTTTTGCAGTTCCAAGAAGTTTCTTAGTTGGATTATTCAGGAATCTAGATAGTAAACTAGCAGCAAACATAGTGTCAGGTCTTGGTTGTTATATAAAATAAACTACCCATCATTTGTCTATACACACCTTCATCTGCAGATTCACTGCCATTATTAATCTTATATTCATTATTCATTGCAAGAGAAATGTTCACAGGCTTACAATCTTTCAAGTCAAACTCTTCTAATAAAGCCAAGGAATATTTCTTCGGATTTATGAAATTTATTTTCTTAGACTGCATAATTCTCATTCTCAGAAAGTGATACAATAGTCCAAGGTTTGTCATTTCATATTTTTTCATCATGTCAGCCTTAAATTCATATACTTCCAGGGTACACAATATCATCTACATAAATAGAAACAATGTGTGATTCTCCTTCTCTTTGATCTTGATGCACATTGTGGTCTCACTGAGACTCCTTTGAAAACCACATTAAAGCAGATAGAAGTTGATTTTCCCATACCAAGCTCTTGGAGCTTGTTTTGGTTCATAAAGAGCTTTTTTGAGCTTATATACTTTGTTTACATAACATGGAACAATGTACCCCTCAAGTTGATCCACATACACTTCCTCATTTAACACTTCATTCAAGAAAGCTAACTTGAAATCAAGTTTATATAACTTCCAACTTCTCTAAGTTGCAAGTGCAATAATGGTCATTATAGTGTCTAGTCTTGCAACTGGAGAAAATGTCTCAGTGTAATCTACTCGGGTTTCTGAAAATACCCTTGACTAACAATCTAGTATTGTGCTTATGTGTAGTACAATGTAGGTTGAATTTAGTCATGAAAACCCACTTGACACCAACAATTCGTTTATCTATTGGCCTGCCAACCAATTTTAATGTTGATTCTTCTTAATCATCTCAATTTATGTATTCATAGGTTTCTTCCAAGCTTCATTAGTAACAATTTCTTCATATTTCTCATGCTCAATTATGCTCAAATTGATCTATCATACAGATCATTGAGTGGTTTTAATTATGCTTGCATAACTTAATACTCTTATTCAGTCACAGAATCTTGAAACAATCTCCTCTGAAACTGCTATCTTCTAATTGTGATGGTCTTGCAACTGCATCCATTTCAACATTTTCAATTTCATTAAGATTATCATTCAACTACAGATTCACTGGAATTGGCCTTGACACTTCATTCTCAATTATCCAGCTCCACATTGTATTTTCATCAAACAACACACTGCTGGAAAATATGGTCTTCTTTATCTCAGGAATGAAAACTCTATGTCTCTTTTCTGCCTTTTCATAACCGCTAAAGATCTCATTGATTGGAGTTTTATCCAATTTGTGCCTCAACTGTCTAGTAATGTGACTATAACACATCATCCAAAGACTTTGAGATGTTTCACTCCAAGTTTCCTTCCACTACACGCTTCAAATGAGTTTTATCCTTCATTGCCTTTGTAGACATCTGTTGAGTACCTAGACTATTGTGTTAACAACTTCACCCCAGAGGTTGTAAGGTAGCTTCTTCTAATGTAACATACTTTTTGCCATCTCAACTATAGTCCTATTTTTCCTTTCTGTAACCCCATTTTTCTATGGAGAGTTGGCAATAGTTAATTGTCTTTCAAATCCAACATCTTCACAGAAGTGTAGAAACTCAATTGAAGTGCACTCTTCTTTATCACTTCGCAGCCTCTTGATTTGATAACCAGATTGTAGTTCAACCATAGTTTTAAACCTCTTGAGACATCAACCTAACCAATTTGAGTTTGACCTGCAAATTTTGAGGGTAAACACCTTATTCTTCCAAAATTTCTTATTATTTGAGCTATTAGCACATGAGTTATTTCTAGGCTGGATACTAAGGTTAGTGAATACTATTTCAGTTACATCTCTATCCTCAGTATGTCTATTTAAGTTATGTTCAAACCCCTTGAGCATAACAACCACCTCAGGGGAATCAATCTCACTTAAATTCTTAGTCTCTCAATCATAAACACAATATTCTCAAATGTAGGACTGTGACTGATCAACAGTTCTTTTATTTGACAATTCTTCATCATACATCCTTACTTAGATTAATTAAACCAATTAGTCTAGTCAAATAAGCAGATAAAGATTCGTTATTCCTCATACGAACATATTCAAAATCTCGTCGAATACCTTGAAGTTTCACAGATCGAACTTGTGAGTCTTCTCTGTACTCCTACTTCAAACTATCCCAAGCTGCATTGGTTGTCTTTTGAATTGCAATCTGAGGAAAAATCTCATCCGAGATAGAATTTGTAAGAATCCCAAGGCCCTAGCATCATAAGCAATCAAATCCTGAGCAACGATTTGTTGCTTTTTCGTTAGCTCATTATCATAATGTGAAGGAAGCTTATATCCTTCGTCAACAAACTTTCATATCTTATGAGACTTGAAAATTGCTTAGTCTTGATGCACCAGAAGTCGGAATTCACTCTGGTGAGTACTGAAGCTCGAAGATAAGCTCTAGATTCAGACATCGTAGCTTTGAATTGCTTGAGTTCTTTGTTGGAAAACCTAGAAACCAAATTACCAGTTCACATCCCTTGATTCAAATCAAACCAAGCTCTGAGCCCATATTAGTGTTTGCTTAATGAATTGAATTGTATATGATGACTCGATTTAGTTTTGAGCAAAGAAATTAGAGAGCTAGAGGAATAAGAAGGTTGGAGTGCATAACTCGTCTTTTATTCATTCAGTATGTGTGTGTGAATACAGATCTGAAACAAAGGGAAAAACAAAGTGACCGTTGGAGCATCACACGCTCCACGAGCCACAGACTCACACACACTCACGTACACGACATATGCACAACTTACTCTACACAACTGCTATGACAGTTGGAATATTAACAGCCGCTGAGATGTTATAATCCTAGCCGTACATTGCGAGTAGAACTAAAACACTTGAGAACCCAAAAAAAATTAAAATGAAGAACAGAAAGCAGAATTTGATATGTGCTGATATGCAACATGCTTACATCTCAACACTATCCCATATTGGTAGTACTTAATTAGTGGTTAGGGGTCTTGATGTAACCCACATGAGTTGAATTGGCTACTTTGGTCAATGTTTTCAAATCATAAGCAATCCAACATCTTGATGTATCCTGCTTGAAAAAGTAGCCCAAACACTTACAGTCCGAAGTGCACTTATTAGCACAGTCGTTTTCTTTCAGAGCAGCTCCACTAGTGTACTTGCTCGAAAATGATCAACTCCTTCAACTTTATAGTAGTGGAAGCTCTTTGCATCGCATGAAGTCTGCTTCTCAGGCGCACAACTCTTGCTCCAACCCAATAGTCCCTTAGAAGAAGGGCAGGCAACACATTGACTGTCCTCACAAAGGCCAAATGTCCCACATCGCTCGGGCAATTGGCACTCAGTTTCCCATATCGAATTATCTCTATCAAAAAGAGCGAAGGTCAACTCCCATGCACCGATATCCACCTTGTCGTTCTAAGTGTAAAGCTTGACATTCCCATCGATTCCGAGCCTAAGGAACGTTGATGTGCTGTTGTATTTAGGCCTACCGAGATAAATGTTTCCACTCGAGAAAGAGTTGGCCACTCGATAATCTAGGGTTAGGTCGTAAGCATGACCCTCATCAGTTTCCGGGGCACTGTTTAGAGTTACGAGGACCAGTGAGTCCTGAATAGTAATCCGTTGAGAAAATGAGAAGTAGAGTTGCGGTTTTGGAGAGTTGCTGCTCTTGTAGTACAAAGCCAACCCTTTGGGCTCCATCACCAAGCTGTAAGGTCCATCTTTGTTTTCTTTCTCGGATGCACGACTGACGAGCTTGCTTACCGCCCCGGCTCACAGAGATTGACCCACGAGCAAAGTGTCTGTTGGGTAGTCAAAGCTTTGCCAAATAAACTTGCCCTTCGAGTTGTGAAGGACCATGTTGCCATTTGGAAGCAACTTGAAGCCTACCACACCTTTGTTGGCGGTGTTGGTTTGCCAAGCCACTTTGCCATTGGCATGGGCCAAAACGAGGTTTCCGTTCGTACCAAATGTTAGGGTGGCATTTTCGCCGACCGGGTTTCCCCGGTTGGCTTCCCAAACCCACCGGAAGAGTGACTCCGACTGCCTCAAAACGGCTCGAAATTGGATAACCATTTTCGAGTTAGCCAATTTCGAGCCGTTTTCCGGCCAAACTATGGCGAGTTAGCCATCAAGAAAGATATCATTCTCTTCGTCTCATCGAGAAGTATGATTTTCGTTTTTGAATCACTCGATTTTGTTGATTATTGAAGAAGTTATGAACGTTTAAAGTTTACCCAGTTTTAGGCGAGTTTTCCAGTTTTTCTGCGGACCAGTCACATTTGAGGCTATTTTCCGGCCATCGCCGGCAACCATTGGGCTTCAAAATAGGTATAATCTTGTTATACACTTTCCTATCTTCATTTTGATATATTATGAGTCGAATTTGGTTAAGAAACGATTGAGTTACGAAGCTTTGAAAATTGCCCAAAGAGTTTTTAACGGAATGACCATTTGTGATGTGTTTGATCAATCTCAGGGACCATTTCTATTGATTTTCAATGTCAGGAACCAAAATGATGTGTTTGATCAATGTCAGGGACCATTTGTGATAAAAACCCTTATACTAATGGATGAGGACTAACCAAAGTCATTGAACGAGAGTTTATACTTTTACATAGATTTGAATTGAATGTGCATTTGGATCGTGACGAAGATGGTCCAAATAAATTCATCGAGTTACTTTGGAGTCTTCAAACGCCAACTTTGAACAATATGGAAACCCTATATTTCCTTATTAGCAGGCTACAATTTTGATATGTGGATAAACTTTCATTAGAGTATGCATTAGAATATGTGTGTGTGTGTGTAAATTTTAGGTCACTAAATCTTTAACGGATGAACAATTAGTCGCACATTTAATTTTTTTTATTTATTTAGTCATGACCTATGCTAAAATATAAGGCCAGAGGTCTGCTGTCCTAAAATTGGTCTCTTATGTGTCTCCTTTCTTATTTTTTTGACACTTGTCCGGCCATTTAAACCTAACCTTAACTCTGTTAACTTTTAATAAAATTAAAAACCTTGCAGCCACCACTTCCCCACCCACCCACCCGGATCCCGACAGTCTCCCGCACCAGCAACCCACATAGTCACCCACGCCGGCCAACCCCATTTCAGGAGAGGCTACCCCAACTCCTAACGCCAAGGACTCCCCCATCTACACTTAAGAATAAAAAAAATAAAAATAAAAACAAAGAACTAGCAGATGTTGTCCACGCAACCAGATAAACCTCATTAACTGCCTTCGGCGGTAACCCAACTCGGGACACTCCTACTTGTTGCCGCCACAGCCTCCCCTCAAATCCTCCCTCTATATCTCTTTCTCTCTTGACCCAAGATTGAAAATAGTCATCTTCCCCATTCATATCCATAGTCAAATAAACTTCTATCAGATTAATTTCTGGGTAGAATCTATTGATAATTTTCTTAGGAATAATGCCGCAAATCAGGGATAGAATCTGGCTTTGTTGAAAATCCCAATATAACATAACTTCTGTAAAATTCTAACAAATCTTGAAAATAATGAAAGAAATTTAGGGTGGATTTGATGGTTATATATGAAAGGTAAAGTGAACCCACAAAGAGGGGGAAGGAAACCCAAGAATAAAATTAATAATTAGTGGGTGGGTTCATCGGAAAGAGAGGGTAAGAGTAAAAGAGGTTTTGCCGGCGGTGTGGAGAAGCGTCGTTGACGACGATGGGGTGGTGTGGTTTTGTGAGTGACCATCGAGGCTGCTGGTGGTTTTTGTTTTTCTTTAACTTTCAATTTTACTTTCTTTTTTTTTTTTTTAAATTCATAACGCTGTTAAGTTTGGGGTTAAAGTTAAGGACAGATGTCAAAATGTTAGAAATGAGACACATAAGAGACACCAATTTAGGGACAACAGACATCTGGCCAAAATATAATAAAAATTTCGTGAAAGCAAAAACTATACACAACTGTTATTTGGTCAATTATGTAGCAACTTGGGGATGTAATGACCGACCAACTTTGTCCTCAAACAGGAATTTTCTTTTATTGTGATCGGAATATAAGTTGTATATTACGTGTGTTTTATAGAAGTTGTGGAAAATTTTATTTTTTAAGTTATTAACATTTTAACCAAGGTTCTAAAAAATGATAGGTGCTAGTTGGGCGGCTGGCTGGCGCCTAGCGCCTGGGCGGCTGGCTGGCGCCTAGCGCCTAGGCGGCTAGGCGGGGTCTAGGCGGATTTAGGTAAATTTCTTGTATATCTTATAAATAAGTGTATATGAACACTTACAAAAAATTATACTGGTATGAAATTCCTAAATCAAAAAATAAAAAATAATAAAATGCCTATTTAACAAGTCTTAAAAATCAATAGTGAATTGACAGCTTGACAATATATGTTTTTTTTATTATTAATAGCACCTGATGCTATGGAAGTATGGATGGATTGACAACCCATTTTCTTTTAGAAGGTCAAGATGCTAGCTGTCTGAATGGACAGAAACCAAAAATAAAAAATAAATAAAGAGAGTGATCACGTGGGTGTGGAAGGAAGAGAGAGAAACTAATTCTCTCTCATCTTCTTCCTCTTCGCAAGAACACAAACCAGACGTTCATGAAGTCCAGAAAAACCAGAACAAAGCTAATCCGCATTCATCCTTTCTCAAGTTTGAATACAGAAAATTGAAATTCCCAGATCGCCTAGGCCACCCATTCGCCCGCCTAGGCCGCCCAAGGGCCACTCAGGCCGCCTCGACGCCCGCCTAATCCCTGTCCCGATTTTGCTCTTGATTATGCATTAATCCTGGTGGTTGGCCACAGGCTGCCTAGGCTGATTTTTAGAACATTAATTTTAAGGAAAACTAATGAAAATGGCTTGAAAAGTTTTAGTTTTAATAAAAAAAAACCATGTTATAAGTTTTGTTTAATAAAAAAACTATGTTATAAGTTTTAGTTTTAATTAAAAAAACCATGTTATAAGTTTTGTTTAATCAAAAACCATGTTTTAAGTTTTAGTCTTTCTCCTTCTTTTCCTTGGGTTTTGCAATTTTTTCAAATGATGTGGTTGCAGACCTTCTTCTTTTTCTTTGAAACAAAAATATAGATCCTCATGCTATTTAATTTATATTTTTGTATTATTTCGTTGAAATGTGATCGTCGTTATTATTCATAGTGTATTCAAGGTACTGTTTTTCAATTTTTCTTCGTCAGTGAAGTTTATCATTTGTTTCTCCAGTAAAAAATATTTGAGATCTACATGTTATTCAAAAATAACGACGGACACTGTTTCTGGAATGTAAAAATAAACTGTTTCTGGATTTTAAGTAACACTGTTTCTGGAATCTAAGTCACTGTTTCTGGAATTGAAGTCACTGTTTCTGGAATTTGGTTCTTTTCGACGGACACTGTTTCTGGAATGTAAAAATAAACAGTTTCTGGAATCTAAGTCACTGTTTCTGGAATTTAAGTCACTGTTTCTGGAATTTAAGTCACTGTTTCTGGAATCTAAGCCACTGTTTCTGGAATTTAAGTCATTGTTTCTGGATTTTGGTTCTTTTCGACGGACACTGTTTCTGGAATGTAAAAATAAACTGTTTCTAGATTTTAAGTAACACTGTTTCTGGAATCTAAGTCACTGTTTCTGGATTTTTGTTCTTTTCTTTCCAGATACAGTGTTTGTTTGTTTCCAGAAAGTTGGACAAACTTTAAACGCTCATAAACTTTGTCAATACTCAATGAAATCGAGTGATTCAAAAACGAAAATCGTAGTTCTCGAAGATACGAAGAGAATGGTACCTTGCACGATAGCTAACTCGTCGCGGAAAACACCTCGAAAGCCTCGGAGGTCACCGAAAACTGGGTAAGATTCAAATGGATATAACTTCTTCAATACTCAACGAAATAGGGTGATTCAAAAAGGAAAGTTGTAGTACTCAGCGAGACGAAGAGGAGGAGGAGGAGGAGGAGGAGGATGAGGGCCAAAGGAGAGCCCATGAGTGACTGGCTGGTGGTCGAGCTGTCTGTTGGTTTGGTGGGTTTTACTTTGTTCTGGAATGGTTTTTGGTTAAAAAAAGTTATAGGATGGTTTTTGGTTAAAATAAACTTAGTTCAAGCCCTTTTTATTAAAGCTCCTTTAATTTTAACACACATATTCCACCATTTATATAATAACACATGGTATATCACTATGTGTACCGATCATAATAAGAAATTTCTTGTCAAACAGGGAGGTTACTAGATACTTGACTCCAACTACAAGCCAGGCTCCAGCACACTACATTAATCCATTTTCTTCAGCACGTGGCATAATTTCAAATAAAGGACTCAACCTACTGATGCATGCATGTATGACTCAGCAAACACAAAGTTCATACGCCAATCACTTTCCATAAATAGAATTATATCTTATCCACACAAAAATCTACAAATTGATATAGACAAGTTTGACAGTTAATATATTTTAATTTTAGCAGTATGCACGAGATTCTGCTTTCAAAGAGATAATGGGATCTGATCTTCCACCCATGATTGACTCCTTAGTTTTAATATTCGATTTATAAAATTTTATGTTTATAATCAGAGTTATTGATATTATAAATTATTGTATGAAAATTAATTAAAAAGAAATATTTATTAAAATTACATTTGTTTAATTAATTAATCATAGCAAATAAAAATGCTAGTTTTATCCGTATTTGCACCATCAATTGGATTATTCCTTTATTTATTAGAGTTATAATGCAAATGATGAAATAAATAGATAATACGTGTAACATTATTATGTAGTAAATAAATAGATAATTTGTAATTGTTTTACGGAATTCGTCAATATGTTTTAATATATTTGAATGACTAAATTGTCTCATATTTAAATGGTTTTTGAAGAAATATCTTTGCAAAGCAATTTATGACATAAACAGTTCTGATTATAAGCATAAAGTTCAGTAAATCGACAACATAATGAATTTAAGAAGAACTTCTCCTAAATCATTAAGGAGCCAAGTTAATTTCGTTTGTAAATTCAAATCCTCATTAGCTAGCAAGTCGCATATACAATTAACTAGATGCCAACTTCAGTTTGTCCTCGTGGGAAGCTTTTCTCTTTGCCACTTGGTCCAACATCATACAGTTGTCCAGAGAGTTCACTGAATTTATTAACGAATAAAAGTTGGACCAACGGATAGTGGATGAAGGTAGCCTCTAATGACGTGCTCCGGTTAACAAGTGGAGATGTTAAATAATCTACCGGGAAAGAAAGTATGAAGGGCACCATTTTGGTACTAGCAGAAGATTCTTTGATGCTCCAGTTAACTAAGAGTGATTAAGGGGTCACGTGGTAGTGTTTAGGGTGGTAAATGGTAATTATATACCTGTAAAAGTTAATAATGGCTTTTCTGTTTTAAGAAATAACTTACATGAAATGGTCCACGTTATTGTGATTCAATTCTTGTAACTTTCTGTTTGTGCAGTAGCAAAGGGAGCAAGCATACGATAGCTTGCATCATATTCTGTAATGAAAAATAAAAAATAAAAAAATATTTGCGCTGCTACGAGACATTTGTCGAAATTAATACCTTTATGCAAAGGTCTAGCGGGTACCTGAAAGTACATAATATTGTCATCATCTCCCAAAAGCACAAGGTTATGACCCAATAACTAATGCAGAAGGATTATTTCCCCTTCTTTTTTTTTCACTCTCATTTTCTTTCCTTATATTTGAACGGTTACGATTAAACCACATTAACATCTTATATTAATTTTTTGGGTAAATTACAAAAAACTACCTCAACTATTGGGTCATTAACAGTTTCATACCTCATCTTTAAAAAGTTTCAATGTCATACATTTGCTTACGAATTTGTTTCAATTTCATACCTTCCGTCAATTCCTCCGTTAAATGCTGACATGGCATGTGACGTGGAACATTTTATATTAAAAAATTATTAAAAACTTAAAAAAATATTAATTAAATATTAAAAAATTTAAAAAATTCTTTATTTTTTTCTTCTTCTTCTTCTTCTTTTCGACAGGATTGGGGGGGGGGGGGGGGAGGCCGAAACTTTTTTTTTCCTGCTTCTTCTTCTCGGCAGGTTGGGGGGGGCCGAAACTTTTTTTTTTTTTCTCCTCTCTCCTCCTGCTTCTTCTTCTTCTCAGCAGGTTTGGGGGGATGGCCGAAACTTTTTTTTTTTTTCTTCTTCTCTTTCTCTTTTTTTCTTCTTCTTCTTCTTCTTCTCGGCAGGTTTGGGGGGGGGGGGGGGAGAGGGCCGAAACTGGTCTCTTTTTTTTCCTCTCTCTCTCTCTCTCTCTCTCTTCCTCTCTCTTCTTCTTCTTCTTCTTCTTCTTCTTCTGGGTTGGGGGATGGGTTTTGGAGGGGGGTTGGGAGGGGTGGTCTTTTTCTTCTTCTTCTCTGGTTTTTTTTTCCCTCCTCCTTCTTCCTTCTTTTTGGGTTGCAGAGGGTTGGGTTTTTTCGCGGGGTGGGGGGGGGGGGGGTGGGGGAGTGGGGGGTGGGGGGAAGGGACAGACAAACTGGTTTTTTTTTCTTCTTCATCTTCCTCCTTCTTCTTCTTTCTAGGTTTGCAGGGGAGAGAGAAGAAGAGAAAAAAAAGAATTTATTAAATTTTTTAATATTTAATTAATATTTTTAATATTTTTTTAAGTTTTTAATAATTTTTTAATATAAAATGTGCCACGTCACATGCCTCGTCAACATGTAACGGAAGGTATGAAATTGAAACAAATTCGTAAGCAAATGTATGACATTGAAACTTTTTAAAGATGAGGTATGAAACTGTTAATGACCCAATAGTTGAGGTATTTTTTTGTAATTTACCCTAATTTTTTATATAAAGAAAAAGACAAAATAGAGAATGTGAGAGGAAGGGATGGAAGGGGATGGAAAGAGAAGGGGAGACAATCCTAGTTCATTTTATTGGATGACATGCTTTTTTATAAGTACTCTGGATGTACTTTCCAAACTATTATCGCTCAATAAAGTATTATTTCTTAACAATTTTTGTGTATTGTATTTTGATGTGCATATGTAGTAGCTAAGCATTAAAGCATTTATTTTTATTTTTTTATAAATTAATTGTCTTCCCGACGAAACTAATTTTGTCAGGAGATAGAAGACTTTGCCGATGAAATATCCACGACGACAAACACATTTTGTTGGCTGAAAAGTATTATTTGTCGGCTATTCTATCGACGAAAATATTTGTCGGGGAAGATGTAAATGCCGACAAAAAAGAGTTTGTTAGGAAAAGTTGAACCTTAGCCAACGAAATACCAAAATTCGTCGGGAAAGTTCTTGCACGACATGCTTTGCTCGACAAAATGGCCGACGAAAATTTTCATCAGAAAAGACTCTTTGCCGACAAATTTTGACTTTTGCCAACAAACCAATTTTGTCGGTAAAGCTGAAATTTTTAGTAGTGGCCCTATGTATGTACGTAATTGTGCTATCTTGGTAATGAATTTTATCTTCGATAAAAAAATTATAAAAAAAAAAAAAAAAAACTTCCAGCAAATCAAATTTTCAAGTACATCAATGAAGAAGGAGAATTTGGGTTGCCTGACAATATCTTGCACAATCTGTTAGCTCGACATGAATAATACAAAAATAATGGATTTCAGGTCAATTTGTTAACGATTTGAGTCGTTATCGGGTCACTCATTAAGAATCCGTAAACTATTCAGGTTGTTATTAGGTCGCTCAATAAGAATATGTGAACGAGTCGGGCCATTATCGGATAACCCATTAAGAAACCAATAAGATATCGTTTGCTAGATTTAGTTGTTAGGCTTGTCAATTTCTTACATGCCCGTTAATCCAACAGAAAATGACACGATCCATTAACGAATCGGGCCACCTAATAAGATAATGAATTTGACACGAGACGACCTATTAAGGTAACGAGTATGACACGAAAACGACAAGAACACGACAAACATGACCCGTTTGTCAGGTCTAACATAGTACGATGCAAGCTATCAATGCTTCCTCTCCCTATGCCTTCCTCTTGCACGAAAAAAAATTACACATGACATTATATTATTAATCTGAAACACTACAATAACAGTAAACTATTCCATGTGAGTCATTTCTTAATAGAAAGAAAGCCACCATTACCATTTACTACCCTAAACACTAGCCATGTGGCCCCTTAATCATTCTTAACTAACTTAAGCATCAAAGACTCTTTTGTTTGTACCAAACTGGTGCCATTCTATATTTTCTTTCCATGTAGATTATCTAACATCTCCACCTGTTAACCAGAGCACGCCATTAGAGGCCACCTTCATCCACCATTCATTGGTCCAACTTTTTTTTTTTTGGGACAACGGGGCATAAGCCCGAAAGAAAAGGAAAATTACATAAGAATATCAAGAGGTCACGAGACCCCAGTTATATCTGCAACTAGTAATCGATGACAAGAAGGAGGAGCTTGTTCAAAAAAGAATGTACCCAAACTGCATGACAAACTGAAACGAGCCAAATCATCAGCAACAAAATTCCTTTCATGATAGATATGACGAATTTCACAAGACCAACTTTAGTGCATAAGGACATGACAATTCAGTATTAAACTTCCCAGAGGGTGATTATCCATTTTTGCATTTGAAATTAATTGAACCGCAAAAGCATTCTATCATAATCTTCTTTATTTCATTTTCCATACAAGTTGCAGCCCAATAAAAACACTCCAAACTTCAACACATTGAGGACACCACCAGCACCAATGAAATTGGCCTCCCCCTTCTGACACCCTTCAACATTAAGCTTTACCCAACTCTCAGGAGGAGGTTCATCAACAAGTCCAGTGAACTGTTGGACCACCATAGACTTCAGAGTGAGTAGTAAAGGACACACACACACACATATATATATATATATATATATATATATATATAGGCCCTTTATCCAAAGGAATTCCCATTTTTGGGTAAAATTGGAGACTAGTTGTAAGGCCCATTTCACGGTGAATTTCAACAATCTGAACCATCTATTTTGTAAGCCTTGATTCATAGATCATCTTACAAAAAAAATTTAGACATGATCTTTATAGAGTGATTTATAATATAAACGATGATTAATATGAAATTCTGTAAATCGTTCGGCTAATAAATAAATTGAGAAGTAACACGATGCAGGACCATCTCATCATTTCTTTGAACCCGGAATCTCGTTCATATTGCTAAAATTAAAATATATATTAACGGTCAAAACTTGTCTATCTCAGTTTTTAAATTTTGTGTGGATAAGATCTAATTCTATTTAAGGAAAGCTAATGAAAAGAGTTTAAAAACTTTAAGTTTTAACGATAAAAACAAAATAAAGGGTAAAATAAATATTAACATAATTGACCTTTTAATATAAGAATGTGATTTTTCGTTAAAATAAGCATAAATTTTTCGTTAAAATTACCTTCTATTTATGAAAAGGTAGTTGGCATTTAAACTTTGTGTTTGCTGAGTCATACGTGCATGCATCAGTAGGTTTGACCGTTTCAGCCCTTCAGTTGAAATCATGCCACATGCAGAAAATGCCACATGCTGAAATGGATTGATGACTGTGCTGGAGCCTGGCTTGTAGCTGGAGTACATTATCTAGGAGCCTCCCTGTTTGACAAGAAAGTTGGTCCGTCGGCCATCACATTATGCGCCCTCTTAGTAATTACATCCCCGAGTTGCTACATTAATTTTTTGTTTGGTCAAACCAATTTGCTACATATTTGATCAAATAACAGTTGTGTATAGTTTTCATTTTCACGAAAATTTTATTATGCTATAGATTATATTATGCACTGAATATGTGATTAATGATTCGTTCGTAAAATTTCAACAATTAAAAAAAAAAAAATATATATATATAGTATACTCTGGCGCATAATAAAAAGCTTTAACATGAAAGTTTATCTACATATAAGAATTGTACCCTACTGATACGGAAATGTACGGTTTTCATATTGTTCAAATTTGGCGTTTAAAGACTCTAAAGCAACTGTTGTCCAAAAAAGTAAAAAGACTATAAAGCAACTAGATGAATTTTTGGACCATCCTTGTCAAGATCCAAATTCACATTCAGTTCAAATCTATGTAAAAGTTTAAACTCTCGTTCGATGACTGTGGTTAGCCCTCATACACTAGTATAAATTAATAGACCACCATGTCATTGCTCTACAACATAAACAATGCAGTTCCCAACCTTCACCATGTCATTGCTCTCCGTCTTTCTTTTCTCACTATTTGCATTCATTGCTCAAGCTCAAGTTCCAGCAAATCAAACTTTCAAGTATGTCAATGAAGGAGAATTTGGGCCTTTCATTACAGAATATGATGCAAGCTATCGTATGCTTGATCCTTTTGCCGCCCCCTTCCAACTTGCTTTCTACAACACCACCCCAAATGCCTTCACTCTTGCTCTGCGCATGGGTTTGAGGCGGTCGGAGTCCCTCTTTCGGTGGGTTTGGGAAGCCAACAGGGGAAACCCAGTCGGCGAAAATGCCACCCTAACATTTGGGACGAATGGAAACCTCGTCTTGGCCCATGCCAATGGCAAAGTGGCTTGGCAAACCAACACCGCCAACAAAGGTGTGGTAGGCTTCAAGTTGCTTCCAAATGGCAACATGGTCCTTCACAACTCAAATGGCAAGTTTATTTGGCAAAGCTTTGACTACCCAACAGACACTTTGCTCGTGGGTCAATCTCTGCGAGCCGGGGCTGTAAGCAAGCTCGTGAGTCGTGCATCCGAGAAAGAAAACAAAGATGGACCTTACAGCTTGGTGAAGGAGCCCAAGGGGTTGGCTTTGTACTACAAGAGCAGCAACTCTCCAAAACCGCAACTCTACTTCTCATTTTCTCAACGGATTACTATTCAGGACTCACTGGTCCTCGTAACTCTAAACAGTGCCCCGGAAACTGATGAGGGTCATGCTTACGACCTAACCCTAGATTATCGAGTGGCCAACTCTTCCTCAAGTGGAAACATTTATCTCGGTAGGCCTAAATACAACAGCACATCAACGTTCCTTAGGCTCGGAATCGATGGGAATGTCAAGCTTTACACTTACAACGACAAGGTGGATATCGGTGCATGGGAGGTGACCTTCGCTCTTTTTGATAGAGATAATTCGATATGGGAAACTGAGTGCCAATTGCCCGAGCGATGTGGGACATTTGGCCTTTGTGAGGACAGTCAATGTGTTGCCTGCCCTTCTTCTAAGGGACTATTGGGTTGGAGCAAGAGTTGTGCGCCTGAGAAGCTGACTACATGCGATGCAAAGAGCTTCCACTACTATAAAGTTGAAGGGGTTGATCATTTTTCGAGCAAGTACACTGGTGGAGCTGCACTGAAAGAAAACGATTGTGCTAAGAAGTGCACTTCGGACTGCAAGTGTTTGGGCTACTTTTTCAAGCAGGATACATCAAGATGTTGGATTGCATATGATTTGAAAACATTGACCAAAGTAGCCAATTCAACTCATGTGGGTTACATCAAGGCACCTAACCATTAAAAGTGGGTTGTATGAAATTTTAAGTACCACCTAGTATGGGATAGATCACTGTATTACTATATTTGCATTTGGTCCCTTTTAGTTATGGACTAGGATTCTCTTTCCTCCTCTTTCCATCTCCCCCTCTCACATTTTTTATTTTGTCTTTCTATTTCTATAAAAATTTAATATAAGATGTTGACGTGGCTTAACCGTGACTGTTCAAATAGGAGGGGAGGGAAGGGGCGGGAAAAAAAGAGGGGAGATGATCCTTCTCCCAATAAAATTATCCTACTGTCATTCCTCAAAATTGCCCCTGCATAATCACAACCATCCTGCACCTGCAGCATACATGAGAGCAAAGAACTTGTAACCCCAACAGGGAAGATTAATACCTATATCACGTATGACACAACTTCCTAGCCAACAAACACATTGCCAATATACTAAGAAAAGTACTGTCTACAATTAATAATATCTCTGATGTGTATAATTTGAAGATCATTTCAAGTTACTAGTCATCAATAACCCAGATGAATCTTCACTTATTCCACCAAAACCTTATAAATCCTTTCATGCCGCTGTAGCTCATATTGACAATCCTAAATGTGAACCATCCACTCTATTTAAAATTCAAAATGTATATGGCTTAGCTATTTGTGATGCAGTTAAATAAAGATAAATGAATTGAATGACTACATGGTGAATAAAGGCTTTCGGCACAAAGTAGTAGTTGTTATAACATGCTCCAAACCAACACATACAATTGTACAATAGCATTTAAGGGTTCAGGGATTTGAAATTAACCTTGACTGGTGAACGCATTATTTGTCCATGATAACAGGCCTTTCCCTCAACTACTACAAGTTAGTATGTCACAAGCTCCCAATCTATGAATTTTTGTCAATGAAGAGAAATAAAACTTGCAAACTTTCAAGAAACACTTTCAAGTCTTTGTAAGGAAACTTACATCCTTGGATTCATTCAGCAACTTTAGTATTGACAATTGTATGAAAATTTTGCCACTTCATTCTTTTCATAAGCAGTTCTTATAAAAGGTATCTATGTTGCACGAAGAAATAATTCATATTCGAATAGAATTAAACTAATCAAAAGTTTCAAGGAAGAAAACTAATCACAGAATTTCAGCCACATGAACACATGTTGCAAAAAAAATAAATGATTAAAGTATGTATAAGCATGGATACTCAGTCAACTATTAAATCATGAGCAAACAAAAGGTTTGTAGTTAGGTACAAACAAACCCATTTCACCAAAATGCCAAAACAATACTAAACCACATTTTTTTTAAATTGATAATAAAATCACAAACTTACATTTGTTCACTTTTGAATAGGCATGACATTACAGCCTGCTCAAATTGGTTAAGAATTCAGAAACCAGAAAAGGAGCATTCCCAGTTTTAAATCAAATGGCCAACACAAACAAGAACCCAAACTAGAACATACTTTAAAATAAGAATTCACCATCACAAGGCACTTGTAAATGTAAGAAGCTGTTATCAAGTATATGGTTGCCATTACTCACACCACCCCCATCAACGTAATTTCATTGCTCTTAACATCTTGGGACCATTTTTCTTGCTAATTTAGTTTCAATGTCAAGCTTGGAATTAAAAAAGAAAAATAAAAAAAACTGTTTATTATACTGAAATAGTACCAAATTTCAATTGATTACACAGTGGAATTGATAATTATATTGCAAAGACTCATAATCAATTTTAACTATATAACTATTACTGCAGATTGATTGAATTAAAAGTAATTTCCAGAACATGGATTAAGCATCCTCAATCCCAGGAAACCCAAAAAGAGAAACTACAAACCCTAACTAAGGATCCTCAATCAAATCATTGCCCAAAACCCCTCAAAATTACAGTGGAAAAACAGTCTAAGGAAGGAACCATAAAATTGAGTGTAGTTAAATTAGGATTTGATAGGATTTTAATAGACTTTAAAATCTGGGTGTAGTCGATTAGAGTTTAAAAAGAGGATCTTAAAAGATTCTAAAATCATGGTGTAGTCAAATTAGGATTTAAGAGGATTTTGAAGAATACACCCAAATCAAGGGGTAGTCGATTAAGAGTTTAAAGAATACATTCAAATCTAGGCATAGTGAGAATGTCAAAGTTTTATTAGGATTTTAATGGCTGAAGGATTTTGAGAATGGGTGGTATAAATACATTGTGCCATCAAGAATCCAACCCTACCCCATGTGATTTCTTTTCGTGTTCATCAAAGAAGTGGAATAGCCTTTGTCTCTCATCTTCCTCTATCGCCACAAGGTATTGAAGGTTTCTTCCCAATTTGTATGGTTTATTTGTTTCACAGATTACTGCAGTAATGCTTTCGGTTAATTTGATAGCTCATTCCTCAGTCGTCAGTCTCATCAGTCTCATCTCTCTCAGTCGTTTTAGGGTTTCTCATGTGAATCGCAGCGGCGTTTTTCGGCTTTTTTATTCTCTTCTGGCTTTTGGGTATTTCACGCTTCTCAACTCCTTCTCTTCTCTAGTTTCTCCCATGGCTGCTGCTGCAGTTGAAAATCTCATTTTCTGTCTAGGTTTTCTGGAAAAATTCAAATTCTGTCTTGTTTTCTGGAATAAGAAGAAAAGGGTTTCTAAAAGGTGTAGTTTTTTCTCTTGTTTTTGTGTGTTTTGAACAATGCGCTTAGTGTTTTGGACCCGGCTGATTTCACAGTTCAAGTTTTGCTTTGATTTTCTTTTATTCCAATTTTTTTTGGGCTTCAGTATTTTGTAGTTATGAGCTTTTGAGCGTTTTGGACTATTTTTTGGGCATTTCTGGTATTTCTGAGGCCGATCATTGCATAACAATTGTGTGTTTGACTTGCAGATTTGAAGAGTCCTCACGACTGGATTTCAGAAGTGGTTTCTTGTGCGCTTAGGTAAAATATACAGTAAATGTTTTGTTTTTCCACTTGCAGGTCTGTTTCTTTCTGTATTCTTACTGTTGTTCAAGTTAACACATTTCAACCACTCTCAATTTTGGTTTTTCTTTTCGATTTGAGAAGTTTTCGGGTTAGATGTGTGTTTTGCATTTGTTATATATATGTACATTATTGTATATGTTTGATTTTCATTGACTGGTTTCCACCACTCTGCATGTGGGTTTTTCTTTTCGATTTCAGAATTTTCGGGTTAGATGTGTGTGTTCTGCATATATATATATATATATAGTGTGTGTGTGTGTGTATCATTATGATTTTCATTGACTCTGACACTTGCATGTGTGGTTTTTTTAGCTAAACTGAGCTTTTCATTTTTGTTGACAAGCCCTTAAAAATCACAGGTGTTTTCACCTTTGTTATAAATATGTAAAAGTTAGAGAGATAATCTTTACTAGTGACAGGAGCGAAGCAGGTGTAAAATATTACACTGTAAATATAGCACAAGAGGATGACAAATAAAAGAGGGAGGAATAGATACTAATGTTATTGATCTTTTCTTCTTACTCTTCTTTGTTCTTTTTGTATCACTTGAAAGCATACGGAGCGCTCTATTTATAGAGCAGCTCCGATCAAACATATTAATTATGCTTTTGAAATTTACAGCACCTCTTTGAAAATGCGATCTCCTACAATTCCAAAGTCTACATTACTGTGTGTGGATGTTGAAAATCTATGTCTGGGCATTCATTTATCAACCAATGTTTTCAACAATGCTAATGTTTTCAACAACCTTTTATTTGTCCATTTTTATAATTTCTTGTTTCTCTTGCTTGAGGAAACTGTTTCTCATTTTGTATATATCAACTTCTGGAGATTCTTTCTGACTGTTGTTGATGTGGTGCATTGATTTATTAACGCATTGCATATTATATGATTCGGATGGTTTTTGTTAAGTATGTCCTGAATTTATTTTTTGTTTCTGCTACAACTTCCATCATACTAGTAATTAGAAATGGGAGACGAACAACAAGAAATTGGAAAAGTGAAGGCCAAGAGTTATTATAGCGCTTGGACTTTGGAAGAGAGCAAAATGTTGTTACAATTGCTTGTTGAAGCTACATTGCATGGATGGTGTGATGCTAATGGCTTGCTAACCAAAGATATTGTGACGATAAGAAAACTTCTGGCACTTAATGAAAGACTAAAGTGTAATACAACTTATAAGCATTACACAAGTCGAATGAGATATTTTAAGAAAGAATATGGAAAGTATAGTCAGCTTATGGGAAGAAACTCTGGCTTTGGGTGGGATGCAAACACAAAGAGATTTGTTGCTGATGACGAAGTTTGGGAAGAATACTTTAGGGTGAGCTTCTTGGCTTTTATTTAAAATATTATATGTAACTTGAATGTATACTTACAGTTTATTGAACAATTGTGATTTTCTTGTTTATTTTGTAGGCCCACCCAGAACAAAGAAGCATTCGTAAAACATCTTGTGATGACTTTGAAGATTTGTAAATCGTACTTGGGGATGCAACTGCTACTGGTAAACACTCATTGGAATTGGGTAAGGAAACTGATGCAAGAACTTTTGTAGTGGAAGATAGACAAGGTGGAATAGAGGAAGATGAACAAGTTGGAATAGAGAACTTGTTTTACGATGAGGAAAATGGGGGCTTTGTACTAAATCAAAACCAAGCACACACCAAACTTCATCATTCGATCAATCATCCCCATTCGCACCCACTCAGACCACTAGCTCAGAGATTCCCCCAGAAATCACCAACCCTAGGAAACGAAAAAGAATCCAATACCAAGGGAATACTAGATCATCTGAGACCACTAATCAAGCTAGAATTATGGAAAATATTTCACTTACTCTCGGTTCAATTGCCACTGACTTTCGAGGAGTCCATAGTCTATTGGAGAAAATGGATAAGGATAGAGAGAGACAAAATTCTATATGGGATGCCATCAAGGAAACCCCAAATTTGGATGAACCTGCTTGCTATCAAGTAGTCGCTTTGCTCGATACTAAAACAAAAAATGATGCATTTCTGAAGATATCACCAAAAGAGCGGTCAAATTGAATACGCTATAATTTGAAATGATATGACTCATGATACATTTAGTTTTTTTTTGTTCGTTTGATTTTGGATTCTATTTAATTGGCTTATTCATAGTTTTTGTTAACTGAATTATGTTGGATTATGTTTAACGACTGATGTGTTTAACTTAATTAATGATATTATGTGAGAATGTAGGATTTAGCATTGTTGAATTTGGATAATGTACTATTGCTATTAGACTATAAGTGTAGGAAATTGAATGTGGGAATGTAGGATTTAGCTATGTCGAATTTTGGTTGTTGTCAACGGAAAAGGCTGCTCAGGTTCCCCCAATTGAGGAAATCCGAACTCTACTTAATCGTAGTGTTCGTGGAACACTCTCCACTTTTTCTCAGGTTTCTATGTCAGTGTTTTTCATTCTTTTCTTAAATGAATTTGTGTTTCATTGTTATTTGATTCTAGATTAGTGCGTGATCTTCTTACACTTTCGAAGTAGTAGACTCGTCAATTAGTATTTCTTGGTCTATTGTGGAGATTATTAGAATGAACTACCAGATAGCAATCCTATTTAGATTAGATGTCTCCCAGTCTATGATTAAGGGTAAAATCCTAAAAAATCTTTGAAAGAAGTCCATACAAATCTTGAGAAATCCACGAAAGAAATCCATACAAATCCATACAAATCTATATTAGAAATCCATATAAATCTGACAAAATCCTTATAGAATTGAGAATCTTTTAAAATCCTTTGAAATCTGTCACTTAAAAAAAGTCTATTAAAATCTTTTGAAATCCAAATTGACTACAGCCCCTAAATAGAGAGCTGAGGGAAAAAACTAGAATAGATAGGGTTGAAAACATTACCCAAACGTTTAAGAGAAATGAAATGCAGAGAAACACTCTGTATTGGAGATTTCGAAGCTAGAATAGAAGGGGCCATTCGACGGCAACGGCAGCAGCAACAGAGAGTAGATAAAGCCACGACGACGACGAGAAAAGAAAAAAAACAATGTCGACGGAAAGCGAAGAGCGGTGCCTTTTTGAGAGAGAGAGACAGAGAGAGACAGAGAGAGAGAGAGAGAAAAAAAAAGGGGGACGGTTATCCACAAACAATAGGGTGTGTCAAACATTGTATCTAGATTTAAGGGGAAAATTCTTTCGACGAAAAAATTAAGCGGGGGAATCGAAAAGACAAAAAAATAAAGGGGCAGGAAGGAATTAATTTGAGCCCCTCTCTTGACGAACCAGCGTGTTTTCACTGACCTTTAGTTTATTCGTCGGCTTGAATGTTGTCTGCCAACAAAATTTTGGTCGGCGTTGGTCTAGAAGTTTGGAGCCTTAAAATAACAGCTTCCTCTGCGGCCATTGAAGTACCTGCTGCAGACCATAAACCATCATTCCATGCTGGAGATCTCACCAAACACAACCCCATAATCAGAAAAGAAGAAGAGTGAGAAAATGACTATGGAGGGTAGTGACATGGTTAGTTGAGGGGACGACATTTTTGGGTGGTTTATGCTCTAAAGCTTTGGAAGCAAACATTTATATATATTTAACTATGAGGGCTATTGTAGTTATGGACAAATTTATAATTTGGATTAAATTTTGATGATCAAAATTACGTTTAAGATATCTGCGATGCAAATGGTAAACTTGTCTGGACGCCAACTTATGCTTGCACAGTTCGTTTTACATCACTTGCAGGCAGTCAAATGGATACTTCGATATTTGAAGGGGACTCTTGATGCTGGTCTATGATTTACACAAGGCTCTCAATGCCTCACTGCATGGTCTGATGCAGATTGGGCCGGCTGTCCTGTTGACAGAAGATCAACGAGCGGTTATTGTGTTTTTCTTGGTCCCAATCTAATATCATGGACTGCAAAGAAACAATGCACTGTTGCACGGTCTTCAACTGAGGCTGAGTATCGGTCTCTAGCCAATGCAGTTGCTGAACTTAGTTGGGTTTGTAAAATCCTGCAGGATATTTCTTTTCCCATTCTCCAGACTCCTACAATCTTTTGTGACAACAAAAGTGCAATTGCACTAGCTTTTAATCATGTCTTCCATGTTCGGACCAAACATGTGGAAATTGATTATCACTATATCCGAGAAAAGGTTCTTGGTGGCAAAGTCAATGTGCATCATGTTGCTTCTCTTCAACTGGCTGACATTTTTACTAAATCCTTGCCATCTGCCAGTTTTGCAGAGTTAACTTCCAAGCTTTCAGTTAGAGCTCCTAACTTTAGCTTGAGGGGGTGTCTTAAGGATACAATAGGAGTACCAGCTAATGATGTACCTGATTAGAATCTTACTTAGCTGTTAAGCTATGATTGTTAGAGTTTGTTATAATTAGAGTCTATTAAGCTATTTATACTGGATGTACACACAGTTTGTTACAATTGAATAAAATCATTTTTCTACAACTTCCCTCTCTACATTTCTCTCTCTCTCTCTCTACTTCTAGCATTTCTCTCATAGAGCTATGAGTTTCTACACTTAGATGATGTTCTTCCACAACCATCATAAATTCAAACAACCGTATATGGAGTGACGGACGGCAGAGGGCAGTGACAGAAAAAAGGGTGTTTTGGACAAATTTTCTCACTATTTGGGTTCGATCATCTGAGTTAGGTGAGACGGTGTAGAGATGGTTTCGGTCGGTTGTGGTGTGGGGTTAGTTTAGGTCCGACCTGTTATTTTTTTCCTTCCCCGGTACCAAGACAATACCGTCTGGTAATAGCTTTAGCCTTGTAAACTACACATTGGATTCAATTATCATAGAACTACTAGAACGAGAGAGAACTTTTTTTTATCTTCCTTTCTTTCTTTTGTAGTTTTTAATAATGTTCAGAAATTACATTTTCTTTTGTTTTATCTTTTTAATCTATGTGGCACTATTTGATTGGAAGTGTTGTATTGTACTTGCGCCACTATATGTACACGACATGCACATGATATATTCACAGATCTGAGCTCAACCAAAAAACCCAGAGCTCGCAACTCACTCTTCCAATCAGAAAAATGATGTCATCACCTGTAAGTATACGATTTATGTGTGGCTAGTTTCATCATTTTGATTTTGTGCATGGTGTGCATGGCCGATTTGCTCTATTTTGGTTCAAAGGTTAAGAAAATGGGTCATTTTTATCTATTTTCCTTTGTTTTTAGACATTGTTTCTAGAGAAAGTAAATTTTCAACTCCGTTTAAGATAGAAGAAGATCCTAAAATGTTGTATTATCATGACTTTCATGAAAAAATAAAAATAAAAAGAGAGTAGGATCTCCTCTCCAAATTTCCTCTCCTTCCCTCTCTTCCTTTTTCACTTTCCTTTTTTTTTTTTTCTCTTTATAAAAAAGTTAACACAAAATGTTAATATAGCTTAATCGTGACCGTTCAAATAAGATGAGAGAAATTTGGAGGGGAGAAAATCCTAATCAACAAAAACAGCCACTATATTCCAACCTGATAATTAAGATGAAAAGCATTTGTATCATCACCTTTGAAACAAATAAACAACCAACTTCCAAAATCCAAGATTATTTTCCAAATAAGTATTATTTCTACTGACATGCATAACAAATGACATTTAAGTTGTCCAGTTCACCAAATTATACTCAACATGCAAGAAAATACACAAAAAAATACCACTAGATTGCCATTTCACATTCTACACTCTTTGTAGCTTTATCATCTAGTGGTTAGGTGCTTTGATGTAACCCACATGAGTGGAATTAGCAACTTTGGTTAGGGTTTTCAAATCATAAGCAATCCAACACTTTGATGTATCTTGGTTGTAGAAGTAGCCCAAACATTTGCAATCCAATGTACACTTCTTAGCACAATCATTCTCTTTGATTGAGTCTCCCTTTGTGGACTTGCTCAAGAAATGATCAACCCCTTCAACTTTGTAGTAGTGGAAGCTCTTTGGATCACAAGAAGTAAGCTTCTCAGGCTCACAAGTCTCGCTCCAACCCAATAGTCCCTTAGAAGATGGGCAAGCAACACATTGGCTGTCCTCGCAAATGCCGAACTTCCCACATCGCTCCGGCAATTGGCACTCGCTTTCCCATTTTGAAGTTTTATCGAAAAGACTGAAGGTCACCTCCCATGCACCGTAACGTAGTATCCTATAGTAAGTGTGAAGCCTCAAATTTCCATTAATTTCCAGCCTAAGGAATGTTGATGTGCTATTGTATTTGGGTCTAGCAAGAAGGACATTTCCGCCGGTGGAGGAGTTTCCCTCAACGTAGTCCAAGCTCAAGTCGTAAGCAAAACCCTCATGAGTGTCCGGCGAAGCTTTCAGTGTCACATGGTTCAGTGAGCCCTTTTGAACATTGATCCATTTGGAGGATGTGAAGTAGAGTAATGGTCTTGGTGAGTTCTTGCTCTTGTAGTACAAGGACAAACCTTTCGGCTCTATCACCAAGCTATAAGACCCGTCTTTGTTTTCTACCTCCGAGGCCCGGCTTACAAGCTTGCTTACTCCCCCGGCACGCAGAGATTGACCCACTAACAAAGTGTCTGATGGGTGGTGAAAACTTTGCCAAACAAAGTTACCCCTTGAGTCATAAAGTACAATATTGCCAGTTGAAAGCAACGTGAAGCCTACCACACCTTTGTTGGCGGTGTTGCTTTGCCAAGCCACTTGGCCATCGACATCGGCCAAGACCAGGTTGCCATCAGTCCCAAATGCGAAGGTGGCATTTTGGCCGACTGGTTTTCCCCGATTGGCCTCCCAAACCCAATAAAACCCCGACTCCGACCTCCTCAAACCCATGCGTAGAGCAAGAGTGAAGGCATCTGGGGTGGTGTTGTAGAAAGCGAATTGGAAGGGGGAGGTAAAGAGATAAAGCATGCGATAGCTTGCATCATATTCTACAATATTAGGCCAATATTCTCCTTCGTTGACAAACTTGAAAGTTTCATTTGCTGGAACTTGGGCTTGAGCAATGAAGGCAAAGAGTGAGATCATGACTATGGAGGGCAGTGACACGGTTAGTGAAGGGGAAGACATGTTTGGGTGGTTTATGCTGTAAAGCTTTGGGAGCAAGCAATTATTTATATTGAACTATGAGGGCTACTTTAGTCATTGACAATTTTGATTTCGATTTTAATCCTACAATGCTGTTTAACTATCTCCAATTCAAGAGATAACCTTAATTGGACGTCAGTTTTGGACTTGTGCTTGCACTCTCAATGTAGCAAGATATCGTTTTACATTCATGCATGGCTGAAGGTACGCCACGTGCATGAGCAAGACTGACACTAGCACAACTTGGTATGAAACCATGTTCTCCAGCAACCAGCATTCATTCATGGCTTGCTAGCGGGGCAGTCCACCAACTCTCCGCTGAGAAGATTACTGTGGTGGCTAGAGTAAAGTGTGGTCGGGTAATGACTCTAGACTTTTCAGAGGTCGAGAGTTGGTGTGGAAACTTCAACTTCAAATTCGGGGAACTCTCGGAAAGACTTTTCTTTCAAATTTTAAACTGTTAGCTTGTATACCACTTGTTACTAGTGGATAAGATGGTCTTGCATCTTTAAGTTGTCTCCCCAGCTGTCCTTTATTGAATTGTCATCTATTACCTTCCCTCCCTGAAGGTATACCCTAAACATTTAGAGCATCCAAGAGGGCATCGATTTGTACAAGTTATTTTCGCACTCCTCTTTTCTCACATTCAATTGAACTAGCATTCATTCGTGGCTTGCTAGCTGTGCAGTGCACCAACTCTCTGCCCGGAAGATTAATGTGGTAGCTAGAGGAGAAAAGTGTGGTCGGGTCGTTACTGTAGATTTTCAGAGGTCGAGAGTAGGCGTGGAAACTTCAACTGCAAATTTAGGGACTCTTGGAAAGACTTTTCTTTCAAATTTTGGAATGTTCGCTTGTATTCTCTTTCAGTTCGCGTTGATAAGTCAAACGAAGAGATATAGAGAGAAGGTGTTAAAAGCTACACCCATTTCATGAAAGTCGCTCCGAAAGATCTAGCTTATACAACCGTGGGAAAGGGCTAAGGCAATATACAAAGATTGGAGTGTGCAACACCAAGATACATCTAGTTCGTTTGACTGAGCAAACAAAATATACAACTTGTTGCTAGTGGATAAGATGGTCCTCCTTCAATTACCTTCTCTCCCTGAAGGTGTATACCCTACACATTTAGAGCATCCAAAAGCATCGTTTCGTACATGTTATTTTCGCCCTCCTCTTTTCTCACCCTATACTCTCTTTCATCTAGCATTTACGTTGAATAAATCATGCGAGAATCAAGAGATGAAAACAAGGAGCGCAATGTAATAAGAGAAAACAGGAGTTTGAAAATCACTGCCTCATTTAAATGATGTGGCAACGTTTTATTTAACGATTAAATTTGGTGATCCCAGCCTTATTGAGATGTTCACACTACAATTGCCTATATATAATCCTCCACAAGAACAAGTAGCAAATATCACTAAATGGCAACTAAACCTTCACATTCAGCTGTTCTCCTATTCTTCTCCCTCATTGCCATCCTGTTTGCCATTCCCATTCAAGCACAAGTCCCTGCAAACCAAACCTTCAAATTCATCAACCAAGGCAAATTAGGAGACGGAAACATTGAATATCATGCTACCTACCGCGTTATCCAAACAAATTCCCATACTTTCTATACAAATCCTTTCGGGTTATGCTTCTACAACACCACCCCAGATTCTTACATATTCGCCATTAGAGCCGGTGTTCCCAATGATGAAGTACGGTGGGTCTGGGATGCAAACCGGAATCACCCGGTTCACGAGAAAGCCACTCTCTCTTTTGGCAAAGAAGGCAACTTAGTCCTCGGAGAAGCAGATGGGACTGTTATTTGGCAAACAAACACAGCCAACAAAGGTGTTACGGGCATCAAGTTACTTGAAAACGGTAACTTGGTCCTCCACGACGAGAATGGAAGATTCATATGGCAGAGCTTTGATTACCCTACCGATACTCTTCTAGTGGGGCAATCAATCAGAACAAATGGTCGTAACAAGCTTGTTAGTCGCAAATCTGATGCTGAAAGCTCTGATGGGTCATACAGTATGGTTCTTGACAAGACCGGTTTCGCTATGTACTTGAACAACGCTGGCCAGCGTCTTATATATGGTGGGTGGACAGGAACTGACTATGGAAGCACTGTAACCTTTGATTGTCAGACTACGAATGGCTTCGAAGATGCCATTGCTTATGAGCTTGTGTTCAATGTAAACCAGGACATTAATGCTTCACCACCACCACCACAAAGCAAGAGGCGCCTCCTACAAGTTCGTCCCGTTGGCAGCGCAACACAGATCAACCTTAACAAGCTCAACTACAATGCTACGTACTCATTTCTAAGACTCGGGTCTGATGGCAATCTCAAGGCCTATACTTATTATGACAAAGTGAACAGCATGAACTGGGAAGAGAGCTTCGCATTCTTTTCGAGCTATTTCATTAGAGAATGTGCATTGCCATCTAAATGTGGTTCATATGGGTACTGTAGTAGGGGCATGTGTGTGGGGTGCCCCAGCCCGAAAGGGCTTCTGAGTTGGAGCAAGGGCTGTGCAGCCCCAAAGTTGGGACAGTGTAAGAGTGGGTCAAAAGCGAACTACTACAAGGTTAAGGATGTTGAGCACTTTCTGAGTCCTTATTTGGATGGTGGAGATGGTCCAATGAAGGTCGGAGAGTGCAGGGCCAAGTGTGACAAGGACTGTAAGTGCTTAGGGTTCTTTTACAGGGAAGATGCCTCTAAGTGTTTGTTGGCACCAGTGCTTGGCACTCTTATAAAGGACGTGAATACTTCGGCCGGTTACATCAAATATTAAAATTAGAAATTTGATAATTTGATAATTTTATTGTGCGGTTTCTTCTGTTATTGTTCTTAGTATGTTGTTTAAGTAACGGCAAGGGCAGTGAAATCTCAATCTGTCATTAGCATATCATTTTAAGCCTTAATAAAGAAAAACAAATGTGTGCTTCTAGAATTTCATATGAATTTTTATTTTTGTTTAATAATTGATATGAAATTAATGTTTCGCTGTTATCGTAATTGTTCTCCTTCTGAGTTTTAGTATTCTCCTTTTCGTATGCAGAAAATCGACAAGAGATGTGTTGAAAAGTCAATAACCATTACCTCAAAAAGGCAGAACAAATTAAAATAGGTAGGTGTGTTGCAGTACAACTAGAACAATTCTTTCATAAATTAGCAGATTAGTCGCAATGAATCAGCTAATTACCTGACTACGAGCGTCAAATATACAGTTCAATCAGAAGAATGTAATGCTACAAAACAATGTAAAGAATGTACTGCATTTTCTTTATTAAAACCATCATATTTTCTGAAATGATACAAATTTGATGGTATACATGATACGGAAGCAGGGGAGAACATGTACCACTTGTATGCGTTGTAACTGCCAAAAGCAATGAGACGTCAAGCTGTGTCACTCACAAGCAAGGAATAAACGATGGGTAATCTCGTATGCACCATGATGAGACGGCAGATTTCAATGTTTTCTCTTTTTCATCCAGGATCAGTGATGAAAGAGCGCAATTTGCAAACTTCAGAACGAGTCAAGAAACTTCCCTCAGCTTTTTGTAATCTTCAAGGCTTAACAGCGAATCCTTGACTTTGAGCCAATCTGCAGGCTTTTTTTTTTTTTTTTTGGACAAACAGGATCTATTAACCCGGGCAAAGATGCCAACGAAAGATACAAGAAGGCCAACCCACAGGTAACCAACACAAACGAAACAAGAAAATAAAGAGAGATGGTATGAAAACACAATGACGCTGCATCTAATGCTAGAGCGTCCCACCTAACCAAAAAACACTAGGGAGGGCACGGGAGCCCGTCATTACATAACACCCGAACAAGGGAAGATGGAGGTCTAGAGACCCAAACCTGATCACATGCTTCCTTACAACAACGCGACGCAAGATAGTCCGCCGCCGAATTGGCTAGGCATGATAATGGCAAGATATCCTTCTCTATCTGCCTGGAATGGGAGGAATAAGAAAGAAGAATGATCAACCAGGCTACAAATCGCAGCAGTAGTATAAAGGACTGTAAAACAAGACGCTAAGTGTAAAAAAGAAAATGCAAAACAATAAATGCAATGGCGTGATGCCCTGAGGGTATCTTTAGATGTAAAAATCAAGCATGTATAAGGGAAGAAGCTTGCAGTATCTTTTCAATTCCACAAGTTCAAGTTACATAGGAATTCTAAGCCTACATCACCACTACCATCAATGCCGTTCTTAATCAATCATAGGGTTCAGAAACAATCCCAATACAACTGATCATCTCAAAACCTTCTGATACCTTCCGTATGAAATCTTAGATAACTGACCAATCGATGCATTCTGTTAAGGGTAATAGAGGATCACCATATCACAGTGCACGCAAGGCACCAGATTAGTACTCACTTTATGTTGCGATTTGTGATTAGTATTGTATTAGGGTTTGTATTTGTTTCCTTGTATAATACTTACTTGTATAGGACTCTTTGTAAACCTATATATACTCCATTCAGGAAGGAATAAACTATGCAATTACTTGCCCATATACAATTTGACTTGGCATCAGAGAATTAAAATTCTGGTGACCGTGAGTGCCCACCAAAACCAAAATATACCCTACCCGTGAGAAACCCTAGCCGTGCGAAACCCTACTGTGAAAGTTTTCTGGGTGAAAACTTTCTGTGTTCAAGCTTTGCCAAATTTATTTTTTGGTGTGTTGATTGTTTCCGCTGTAGTGGGTGTGTTGTACAACCATGGCTGGTGCTGAAGATGTCAAAAATACCTCTGGTTCATCTGGTACTAAGGATGAACGACCATATCGCGATTATGCTGCTCCTATTGCACAAGAAAAATTGGATGGCTCTAACTATGTCTCCTGGTCACGCAATGCTCTCCTTACGATCACTGGGCGACGCATGGCAGGATTCATCAATGGTAAAAAACATGCCCCTAAGAATGTTGATTCCGTGGAATTCTCAGAATGGGAGGAAGATAACTGTTTGGTGCAAATATGGCTTCTCAACTCGATGACTCGGAGTGTGAGAAGTCTCTTCGAACGTTGTACTTCGGCATATGATGTGTGGGAAGCGGCAAGGAAGACATTTACAGTCACTCAAAATAGCTCTCGCCTGTTTCAACTGAGAAGACAATCGGTGACTACAACTCAAAACGGTGAATCTGTTGCTGTGTTTTATGAGAAACTTCATGTTATCTGGGAGGAGATTGATAACCTTCGCCCTAACCCACATACCAACCCTAAGGACGTGGCTCTTCGGCAAAAGGAGATTGAATCTGAAAAGGTTTATGATTTTCTTGGAGGGCTTGATCCTCAGTTTGATGGTGTTCGAAGTCGTATATTGGCAATGGCTCCGGTGCCCTCTGTCTTAGAGGCGTATGCTTTGGTTGTGGAAGAAAGCACCCGTCAAGTCTCTATGCTCGGGGGTATTACTGCTTTGAAGACTGCTACCTCTCAGTATCGACCTAATAGCTCCTCCTCGCCTAGTGGACGTCAGTCATCATTTGTGAGTTCACGTTCTGGGAGATCGGCTAACTCTAAATCTGCTGTCTCTCGTGCACCTGCAGCAAAGGACCTTTCTGGCTCTCGTGAGTGTTCTCATTGTGGCGGTGACCACCTGTTAGAGAAGTGTTTTCAACTTCATGGTGTCCCCGATTGGTTTCCTGAGTATAAGGCTCGCAAGTATGGACCTAAGGCTGCACACACCGTGGCTTCTGGCGAGATTGAGCCGTCTTCTCCTTCTATGAATTTGAGTGTGACAAATTCTCTATCAGGTAACGGTTCCAATACATGGATAATTGACACCGGTGCTACTGATCATGTGACTTATAATTCTACATGTTTTGATGAGTTGTCTAGGCAAACCCGTGACCCATTTATTACGTCGGCCAATGGTATGGCTTCTCCAATTACTGGAGAAGGCATGATCACACTTACCCCTACCTTGTCCTTGGCACATGCATTATTAGTACCCAATATTAATTGCAACTTATTATCTGTGGGACGTTTACTTGACTCACTTAATGCCTATGCTACTTTCTATCCTACATGGTGTATTTTTCAGGATCAAAAAACTCACGAGACGATTGGGCGTGGTAAACGGATAGGGGGGTTATACTACTTGACTCTACCAACAGAAGCAGTCCGTGGTTGTCTTGCTAATAAAGTTCAGCGTGGTAGTGACAAAGACAAGCATCAGCTATGGCTATGGCATCGTCGCTTAGGACACCCTTCTTTTGGATATCTTAGACATTTATTTCCTTCATTATGTCGTTCCTATGATGAGACTTGTTTTAAGTGTGAAACATGTGTTTTGGCCAAAAGTCATCGTACTGTATTTCCCTTAAGTGATAATAAAGCTCTTCAGCCTTTTGATTTGGTGCATTCTGATGTATGGGGTCCTGCTAAGATTACTTCCAATGGGTTTCGTTGGTTTATCACATTTATTGACGATTGCACACGTTTAACTTGGGTTTTCCTAATGAAGAATAAAAGTGATGTGACGTCTATTGTACAAGAATTTACTGCCATGGTATCCACTCAGTTTCAGACAAAACTCAAAGTGCTACGATCTGATAACGGAGGTGAATATGTGAATACCACCTTGAGTTGTTTCTTCAGGGAACAAGGTATTATTCATCAGACGACTACTCCGTTTACACCTCAACAAAATGGTGTGTCTGAACGGAAGAATCGTCATTTACTTGAAGTCGCTCGCGCCTTGCTCTTGGGAATGTCTGTTCCTAACTATCTTTGGGGACATGCAGTTTTAGCTGCCTGTTATTTGATCAATCGGACACCTAGCCGAGTCCATGATTTTCGCACTCCCTTCGAAGTTTTACTAGAACATGTCTCACCTATGGCTATCTCCAAACTTCCTCCCAAGGTGTTTGGATGTGTTGTGTATGTTCACATTTATTCTCATCAACGGAGTAAGCTCGATCCATGTGCTCTTCGATGTGTGTTCATTGGGTATTCGAATACTCAGAAGGGTTACAAGTGCTATCATCCACCTACTCAAAAGAGTTATGTTTCTCTGGATGTTACCTTCCATGAAGATGTCCCGTATTTTGCCTCACCTTCTCCTTGCTCTCCACTTCCAGAGGCGAGGATTGGCGAAGTGTTCACTCAAGGAAAAGAGGTGAGTACGGAGCTCAATGACGTGGTACGTCTTCTCGAGCCACCCTTGCCGAGTGCTAGTGAGGGAGTCCCGGATAGTGAGACAGTGCATGACACGGCTACTGGGCAGTTACCTTCCACTAATGATGACAGTGATATGCATGGAGATATTGATAAAGATGAGCCGAGCAGTAGTGTATCGCCCCCCCCAGCCCTACCATTGTCTCAATCAACTTGTGAAGATGAAAGTGATGCAAATGAGGTAGGTCATACTAATGTACCTATATCTACTTATAGGTTGCCCCCACGAGTTAATCGTGGCATACCTAGGATCCAATATTCTCCTGATATACGTACAAAAGCCAAATATCCCATTAGTAATCATGTGTCAACTCATCGTCTCTCTAAGTCACATGAGTCATATATATGTCAATTATCTACTGTATGTGTGCCTACTAAGCTGCAGGACGCATTATCTAACCCTAAATGGGTTGAAGCCATGGACGTGGAAATGGAGGCTTTGAACAAGAATTCCACCTGGGATTTGGTGCCTTTGCCAAGTGAAAAAAAGACGGTGGGTTGTCGATGGGTGTTTACTTTGAAGCTTAAAGCAGATGGTTCAATTGATCGCTATAAAGCCCGATTAGTAGCGAAGGGTTATACACAAACATATGGAGTGGACTATCAAGAGACCTTTGCTCCAGTTGCTAAGCTTAATACGGTTCGTGTCCTTCTATCTCTTGCGGCTAACTTGGATTGGCCCTTGTTGCAATTTGACGTTAAAAATGCTTTTTTGCATGGTGATCTCAAAGAAGAAGTGTATATGGATTTACCCCCTGGTACTTCTATTGCTTCTTATAATGGTGTTGTGTGCAAGTTACGGAAAGCATTATATGGCTTGAAGCAATCTCCTAGAGCATGGTTTGGACGGTTTACTGCGTCCATGAAGAAGTTTGGTTATGTGCAAAGCCACTCGGATCATACCTTGTTCTTGAAACGGAAGACAGGTAAAGTGACTGCATTGATCATATATGTGGATGATATGATAGTGACAGGTGATGACCATGAAGAGATTAGCTCTTTACAGCAGTATCTTGCTTCTGAGTTTGAAATGAAAGAGTTGGGAGAGTTGAAGTATTTTCTTGGGATTGAAGTTGCTCGATCCAGGCATGGCATATGTTTATCACAGCGCAAGTATGTTTTGGACTTGTTAGCTGAAACCGGTATGGTAGACTGTAAACCTATTGACACACCTATGGAACAAAATCATAAGTTGGGAATATATCCTAATCAGATTCCTACTAATAAGGAGCGTTATCAGCGACTTGTGGGAAGACTTATTTATTTGTCTCATACGCGTCCAGATATAGCCTATGCTGTGAGCGTTGTGAGTCAATTTATGCATCTACCTAGTGAGGACCATATGGACGCTGTCATCCGGATTCTCAGGTATCTTAAGTCCGCACCTGGTAGAAGATTATTGTTTTCAAAGAATAATCATTTGCATATTGAGGGATACACAGATGCAGACTGGGCTGGTTCAGTTACAGATCGACGCTCTACTTCTGGCTACTTTACTTTCGTTGGTGGTAACCTCGTCACCTGGAAAAGTAAGAAGCAGAAGGTGGTTGCTCGCTCGAGTGCAGAGGCTGAATTTCGTGGAATGGCACATGGAGTATGTGAGTTACTTTGGTTGCAGAAATTATTGCATGGGATTGGGTTTAAGTCCGAGAAGGCTATGGTGTTACATTGTGACAATAAATCTGCAATTGAAATTGCTCACAATCCTGTGCAACATGATCGTACCAAACATATGGAGGTTGATCGGCATTTTATAAAAGAAAAGTTGGATGCTGGCATTATGGAGTTTCTGTTTGTATCGTCTGAAGAACAGTTAGCCGATGTCCTCACTAAGGCCGTATCTGTTAGTGTTTTCTCCAACTCGCTCGACAAGTTGGGCATGCGCGATATCTTTGCTCCAACTTGAGGGGGAGTGTTGCGATTTGTGATTAGTATTGTATTAGGGTTTGTATTTGTTTCCTTGTATAATACTTACTTGTATAGGACTCTTTGTAAACCTATATATACTCCATTCAGGAAGGAATAAACTATGCAATTACTTGCCCATATACAATTTGACTCTTTAGTTGTTCAGTAATCTACCTTAGTGGTTAAGTAATTACTAGATAAGACAGTTATTTATATGCCTATATATTCTTTTGTAAAGTGTACTGTGAAAGGTTAATGAGAAATCATTCTTCACATATCCATTCTCTTTCTAAACTCTCTCTCACTAGTTCTTGATTTCTGCAAGATGTCAGATTTCTACATGGTATCGCCGCCAGTCTCACGACGAATCGATCCTTCGCTTCCGACTTTCTTCAATTTTCTCGGCTGCCAAACAGGTCTTACCTAATTTTTTTCTTTCTTTCTCTCGCAAATCTTCTGCACAATTGAGTTGTCTACTGCGATGAATTCCGCCGACTCTTCCTCCCTGACCACCTCTTCTAGTCTTCATCATCCTGCACTTCTAATTCCTCCTCGATCTCTCTGGCTTCGATCATTGTCCAGAATATTGTTGGTATGGTATCAACCAATCTGAATCAGCAGAACTACATTACTTAGTGTAGTCCTTTCACATCTGTGTTGAAACGCTACAAGCTTTTTGGTCTTGTTAATGCAGATGATATTTGTTCTCCTAAGTGTATCTCTGATTCTTTTGGATCTCGCATTCGTAATCTTGCTTATGAGATCTGGTGCGAATGCAATCAAATTCTAATGATTTGGATCAATTCGACTCTTGCTGAAGATCTTTTTCCTCTGACAATTGGAATGGCTGATTCTCGATCTTTATGACAATCTCTTGAGCATCGATTCGCTGGTGTTTCTCGCACACATGTTCATAGCCTTCGTGCTAAGATCCAGACAATCCAAAGAGGCGATTCAACAATGACTAATGGCTCGTTTGGATGTGCATGACTGAAAGCACTTTTAGAGAAAATATTTTTTGGTTCCAAAAGCACTTAAAGTGTTTTCTGCAAGAAGCATAAGTTATGTGATTCTTCCAGAAAGCATTTTAAGTGCTTTTCCAGAATTTACTTGCATTTTTACTAAGGATTGGTTCTAAAAACATTTTTACCAAAAACGCTTTCAGTCATTTAAAAAGCACATCCAAACGAGCTCTAATTTTCTAAATTCAATCAAAGACATTTCTGACAAACTAGCTGCTGCTAGTGAACCGATTTCTGATTTCGATTTTGTTGCTTATACACTTGCAGGTTTGCTTGATGATTACGAATCTTTTGTTGATTCAATTAAGACAAGAACTGAATCTGTTAATATTGATGAACTTCATGGCATTCTTCTGAGCAAAGAAATTTCTCTGCAAAAGCGCAAATAAAGATCGTCATCTTCTTCCTCCTCATCGCCATTTCATGCTTACAATGCTCAGCAAGGCTCATCGAATAGAGGTAATTTTCGTGACCGCTATCAGAATCGAAATCGATACAATCAGAATCGGAATTTTGGAGCTAATCGCACAAACAACAACAACAACTCTGGAGGAGTCCTTGGTGCTGCTCTTTCATGCTCTAATTTTTCTGGTAACTCTCAAGGTAGTTACTACTCTGGCAAATCCATTCCATGTTAGCTATGTAATCAACATCGTCACTCTGCTCTTTCTTGTGGGCGTCTTACACAATGTGCTGCTCAACTTCCTCACAATTCTCCCATGGGAATGAATGCCATAACTGGTTCTCAAATGTCTTCTCCCAGTTATTGGCTTATTGACAGTGATGTTACACATCATGTTACACCATATCCTGCAGCTCTCAATTCTGCAATTCCATACATAAGCATTGAGTAGTTGTTTGTAGGAGATGGTAAAAGTTTGTGTATCTCTCATACTGGATCTGCCTTAATTCGAACTTCTAATGTTGTTTTTAAACTACATGATGTGTTACTTATGCCTCAAGCATCACATAATTTGCTCTCAATTTATAAATTTGTGTATGATAATTGGTGCTCTTTGACTTTTGATCCATTTGGGTTTTACATAGAGGATCTAAGCACTGGGAAGATGCTCTTCCAGGGCCCCAGTGAAGGAAGACTATATCCATTTTACTAGAATCCATCTAATGGTGTTTCTGGCATTGCCATATCTCCACAAGCTTTGATGATTGCCAAAGGTGATATTCATGTCTGGCACGGAAGGCTTGGACATCCTTCTAGTGCAACCCTTTCTAAGGTTTTAAGTAAAGGTCAATTACCAGTAGTTGGTACTTTGCATAAACAGTTTGTATGTTCTGAATGTCAATTAGGGATGGCCTCTAGATTACCATTTTTTATTTTGCTTTGGACTACCAATAGGCCATTTAATCTTGTTCATGCTGATGTATGGGGTCTTTCTCCCACTCCCTCATGTACTGGTTATAACTACTATCTCACTTTGGTTGATTATTTCACCAAGTATAGTTGAAATTTATCCACTTCACTACAAATCTGATGTATGCTCTACACTTAAGACCTTTGTTCTCAAAGTTCAAAATCTATTTGCAAGCAAACTTCAATGTTTAAGGTCTGATTTAGGGGGTGAGTTCCTTAACAATGAGTTACAAACTTTTCTTAATACTCAAGGCATCACACATCAACTCAGCTGCCCTCACACCCCTGAACAGAATGGGTGTGCAGAGAGAAAACACAGACATGTACTTGATATGGGTAGAACATTATTGTTTCAAAGTGGGTTGCCATCTAAGTATTGGGTAGATGTTTTTCAAACAGTTATGTATATCATCAACAGATTACCTCCTCAGTCCTCTCATATCAGTCATTGGGAATTATTTTTCAAAGCCTTTCCTAAGTATCATACTTTGAAAACTTTTGTTGTGCATGTTATCCTTGGTTGCAACCTTATGCACAACATAAGCTAGATCCAAAGAGCAAGCTTTGTGTGTTTCTGGGGTATAGTCTCAATCATAGTGGATATAGGTGTTTTGATCCAACTACAAACAGATTGTATGTTTCCAGGCATGTGGTTTTTTTATGAATTTGTATTTCTATTCAAGCATCAATCATCTTTTCAGCACTCTTCACCTTCACAGTCTTCATCTGTGACTTCTACAACTTGCCTGCCATTTACAATACATATTCAACCACTGTCTCCAACTTCTACATTATCCATTACCACATCATCCTCTCAGCAATCACACTGCAATTCTCTGTGTTCTCCTCAGGGTAATTCTTAAGACTCTTAAGGTTTACAGGCATTAACACAACCATCTGTCTTTCAAGAACCAATGATTACAATGCCACAGTTATCTCAGATTCCAGTTAATCAACATCATATGACTACAAGAGCAAAGTCATGTATTTTCAAACCAAAAGTGTTTAATGCAACAAAGCATCACCTTCCCTCCACAGTGGACCCTCTCACTACACTTCCACCTACCCCTACCACTTACTTACAGGCTTCCAAGAATCCTCATTGGATGGCAACAATGAATGATGAGTTCTAAGATTTTCAAACTACTGGAACTTGGGATTTGGTTCCTTTTAATCCTTAATACAACTCAGTTAGATGTAAGTGGGTTTTCAAAATAAAACATAGGGATGATGGCATTATAGAAAGGTAAAAGACTAGGCTTGTGGCTAAGGGATTTCATCAACAGGAAGCTCTTGATTTTTTAGAGACTTTTAGTTCTCTCAAAGAAGATGTTTACATGGTGCAGCCTCCTGGTTTCATTGATTCAACTAAACCTACACATGTTTGTAAGCTTAGAAGGTCACTCTATGGTTTACAACAGGCTCCTCGTGCCTGGTATGAAGCTTTTTATAGTGCTATTCTCTCTCTGGGTTTTACTTTCTCATATTCTGACACCATTTTATTCATCAAAAGGGACATCACTGTCACTTTTATCCTAGTGTATATGGATGATATCATCATCACATGTAGTTCTTCTCAAGTTTGCCAATCTATTATTTATAAACTGCAAGCATTGTTTCCAGTCAAAGATTTGGGGGACATCCATTATTTTTTTAGCATTGAAATCCAGAGAAATGACAAGGGTTTATTTCTGCATCAAACCAAATATGCTTTGGATCTGTTGAAAAAGAGTGATATGCTTGGAGTCAAACCGTGTAATACTCCAGTTGGATCAACCAAATTAGATCATTCAGGCACTATACCTTCTGATCCCACTACATATAGATCAATTGTTGGTGCACTTCAGTATTTAACATTGACAATACCTGATTTAGCTTTTGCAGTTAATCAGGTTTGACAACATATGTATACTCCTCGTACTATACACCTATAAGCTGTTAAAAGAATTCTCAGGTATTTGAAGGGCTCAATTGATTCAGGTCTCTGGTTTACCAAAGGGTCACAGGCTCTAACAGCTTGGTTTGATGCTGATTGGGCAGGTTGTCCAGTGCATAGAAGGTCTACTAGTGGCTATTGTGTGTTTTTAGGATCTAATCTCATTTCTTGGAGTGCAAAGAAACAATGTATAGTTGCTAGGTCCTCAATAGAAGCTGAATACAGATCACTAGCTAACACTGCTGATGAATTGACTTAGGTGTGCAAGATTTTGCAGGATATTTCATTTCCTCTACTCAAGACTCCAAGTATATTATGTGATAACAAGAGTGTCATTGCTTTGGCTTTCAATCCAGTTTTTCATGCTAGAACTAAACATGTAGAATTGGATTATCATTACGTTCATGAAAAAGTTCTTCTTGGCCATACCATAGTGCATCATGTCAACACTTTGCTTCAACTAGTAGCAAGGTTCTAAAAGGCGCTAGGCGCTAGTCGGGCGGCGGGATGGGGCCTAGCGCCTAGGCGGGCGACTAGGCAGACTAGGCGGATTTAAGTAAATCTATTCTATTTCGTGTAAATAAGTGTCTGTTTATACTTCAAATATACATAATTTCGTCATAAACTAGAAAATAGAATGACATCTATATTATGAAGTATTGAAACATAATGAAAACATAGGGAGCAAACATATAATGTGTGTTTATTTAAGTATTCAATAAGTCTCTTACAATTTATTGGAAACAATAAAATGCAAAAGGAAAGTTATCTATTTTTTATCTAAATGAGTTGCAACCTAGGCAGGTGTCTAGGTGGGTCTGGGCGGGCTGGGCGGGCTAGGCGGGTGCCTCTGCAGGTCTGGGTGGGCTAGGCGGATGCCTAGGCGGTCTAGGCATTAATCGGGGCGGCTGGTCACCGCCTAGCGCCTAGGCGGGGATTTTTAGAACAGTGACTAGTAGACATCTTCACTAAGTCTTTACCTGCAGACAGATTTGCTTCCTTGACTTCCAAGCTTTCAGTTCAATCCTCTCCCTTTAGCTTGAGGGGGTGTGTTAAGGATAATAGAGGATCACCATATCACAGTGTACTAAAGGCACCAGATTAGTACTCGCCTTAGTGGTTAAGTAATTACTCGATAAGACAATTATTTATATGCCTATATATTCTTTTGTAAAGTGTCCTGCGAAAGGTTAATGAGAAATCATTCTTCACATATCCATTCTCTCTCCAAACTCTCTCTCTCTCTCTCTCTCTCTCTCTCTCTCTCTCTTGTTCTTGATTTCTGCAAGATGTCAGATTTCTACACATTCTACCAGTAGAAGTAGCATGCGTTGACCCAGAACAAACAAAAGCAAACCAAGGTATGTTCAAACGCAAAATATCTTCAAAGTATTTCACTACCAAAGGGATCCTAAGCCCCCACCTCTCTCTCTCTCTCTCTCTCTCTCTCTCTCTCTCAACGTTATATACCTGAAATGCATATCTTTGGTCTTGACTCAGCATTTCTCATCCTTTACCAAGCACATTAGCTAGTTTCTAGACACTAAGCGACTTTTTTTCGGATACAAACATATGGAAATATACATGTCACGGTTAAAGACGTCAAATAAAAAAAAGGATATATGCTTAACCAGTACCTAAGTTGATTCCATTTAACAATAATGACTCCAGAGATAGGGATCTCTCCAGAGATAGGGATCTACACAGTAAAAAATCTGACAACTGCTAATAAAAGGGTATTAACTGATTCTTACTGCTGAATTAAGCAAATCTGGCTGCTTGATTAATCTATCATTCACTTCCAATAGTGAACCTTTTACGCAACACCTGTCAAAAGAATTAAAAATTCAAACCTCATACATCAAAAGGAGTTGAATGGAAAATAATGAAAACTTGAAGACCGAGAAAACATAGGTGAAAAAAGGTTTCTGCCTCGCAATATATGTAGCATCATTGGTGCAAACTTTACACAAGGCTGAGTTGGATTCCAAGTGTTGTGCATTCTTCATAAAAACAAATTTCATTAGAAACTACAATATAAGAAGTGACACTATGGCGTACTAAATATGTGTGTGTGTGTGTGTGGCGTATTGAATATGTGTGCGTGTGTGTGTGTATGTGTGTGTGAGAGAGAGAGAGTTTAATTTCCCTCTTTGGGATTAGGAGAGATACCTTCTTGCGCTTTCCAGTAACCTTTATCCCACTCTGATCAGATTTCCCAACATTGAAATCAATGGCCGTGATACCCCCTTCTTCCTTAACAGACACATGTGTTGGAGCCAAGCCAATCACACACAATCTTGCATATAAAGTTACGATTCAAAAAACAATCAACTTCACTGTTGAAAAGTTCACATACACATATGAAACAGAAATAAGAGGGTTGGGTTTGTACCCATTGGCGTGGCGATAAATGTCCCGGTCATGTCTTGGCTTCATAAAATCTGGAAGGACAAAAAAAACAGATAGTTTAGGATTAGACAAATAGTTGTGTTATTTTCATGTTAGAAAATCAAATGAACGCATTAGGAAGAACCTGGAGCGAAATAAGAGACGAAGTTGGATTCAACAGAAGAGGGAGGGATGAGAGGCAGATCTTCAGCATTAGGTAAAAGAAGCTTACGCAGCTCAGGGTCTTCTATTTCATGTTCCTTTTGTTCTTGTGCATTGTTTGTTCCATCACCGATGTATTCGTTCATTTCAATCTAGCAAGGCAAAGAAAAATGAGATTAAGAGATTCTGGCATCTGCCTAACTACTACTTCAGTTTGCATTATAACTATCAGATTACGATTAACAATAACAGAGCCTATACTAAAACTGCATCGATTGTCTTAATAACAAGAAAACATGAAGAAAATTTTTTAGCCTTGTAACTCAACCATAGTTGCCAGATACGGGTACGATTCCAGTTCGTAGTTCGGTTCGGATTCAGGATTCGGTAGTAACATAAAGTATCATTCGCCAAAGAGTAGGCATGGACAGTACGGTTTTCAGTTCGATTCGTTTTAAATTTGTTAAAGAATGTAAACTAGTTTGTATATAAAAATATTGATAATAATACATTTATAATTATATTTTATAATATTACTTATTATGAGCCATCATTAAATATTTTTTATTAAATATTCATAGTTTATCTCTTTAATATTTTTTTATTAAATATTCATTAAACAAATCTCCCCTTTATTTCTCTTTCCCCGACCTCTCCTTTTTCTCCTTCACCGACAAACACAAGTCCTCTCTCTCCCTCTTCTTCTTTTTCCCTGACCTCTCCTTTTTCTTCTTCACCGACAAACACAAGGCCGAGTAGAACCAAGTGCCTTTTTTTGTTCAAGTTTTGTCTAAACCAGATAGAGATACCGAATTCTGAACCGAACCGTCGAAGTATTAGTACGTCCGTACCGATACGGAGTTCGGACCCTAAATGGCCGAATCTGGCAACTATGAACTCAACATTAATAACCCAGAACTCAAATCACATGCAACTAAAGTAAAAGGGGTGTTTAGTATTGCACAAATTTTCTTACTAAAAATAAACACAAATTTTCATCTTACGTTCTGAAAAGTGAAAGTGAAAGATATGAAGCATTGAGTTAACGGAAGACTTGACGCAAAATTGAACACAGTAGCGTTTTAAGATTATACAGCCAATCGATTTAGTGGAATAAAGCTTGGTTGTTGTTGTTTGTTGTTCTAAAAAGTAATGATATCTCGAAGTATCATTATCTAGTAATAGGGTAGATTTTATTTTCCTTTTTACTGATGATTTCTTCTTCAACTGCACTGATACTTTTAAACTGAATGCAATTACACATGCACAACTATATTAGCTGCGGAATTGAGGCGAAAGTTAGGAAGCATTGCGGAAAAGATTGGGTTTTTCACTAAATAAAATCTCAGAAAATCCAAAACAATACTAAAAGAGATTAATTTCAAACAAGCAGCAAAGTTATGTATGAAGTTATATATGAATCAATATATTACTCTTGCTCGGAGAGTTTATATTGGAAGAAAGCCTATACTTATATTTTTATATTTTACACTACCCAAAAAAATATTAATACAAAAGAAGCCAATTAAATTCAGAATATACAGAAAGGGGGGAGAAGATTACCAGAAAACTCTAGTTTTTTCATTTCCCAACCCCCCCCCCCCCCCCGTCCCCCCGAGAAACGGGCCGCAGCGCCGTTGTTTTCTTGATGTTTTGTACGACGGGAAGCACTGACTTCTTTCAAGCTTTGGTGTGGCTTCTTGCTTAAGTCATTAGGTTTTAATCATGTCGGACTTGGGCTTGATTTCATTAAGTTTGTAAATTTCATTTTTTCTTTTAACAAACGATACTAGCTTCACTAATATGGTGGAGGTGTGGGCTAATAATAGACTAGCAATAATATGGTTTAAATTTTTTCTTTAGCGATAATTGAGTCTAAGACATCTCATTACAAGTGAAGAGAAATATCACTAGATTATAGTACTAATACTTCTAAATTATTTGTCTTTCAGTTTGAAACAAAAATTATCGTGTACTCCGCGTATTTGAACCGTTCCTTGAAGTCCTCGAAAAAGCACTTCTTAAAAAGAGTACCCGACAAATGCTTCTTAAAATTAAAAAAATTAAAAAAAATCAAATTGTTTGTTTTTTAAACTAATAAAAATATTTTAAACTTGTTTTGTCAAAAGTAATCTAAACATGTTTATTATTTGAAAAAATAATATAAAACAAGCCAATAGAGTTCAATGTTCATGTGTAATGGCAGCACTAGAGCATACAACCTAGTGAAATAGACATCAATTTAAGTGTTTGAGCCGAGCCTTGTCGAGTTAGGTCCATTATGGATTAAAACGACAAGGATTCGTTTTCTGAAAGTTGTTTGATGAGAATTTATAAAGAAATCATCAACGGACATAAGATAAGCATGTCAAGTGTAAGCAAAATGTTATGCACGCTAAAAGAAACACCACACAATTTTATGATTCCAAACTCATCATGAAATTTAATACAACTCATCAATCATTGGGAATGACTAATATATCTAACCAACAAAAAAGATAAGCAACAAGAAGTTTACGTACAGTTCATCTCATACTACTCATTGTTTTCTTTTGATCTAATACCTGATACAATACCAAATCAGTCCCTGATACAATACCAAATCAGTTAATCTAGTATTTCTATTTTATCATCATTATAAACAAACTTATAGTGCAGGTGATGGGTTGCCCTAGTGGATAGGGTTTCTCTCTTCAATGCACTAAACTAAGTTTTGCACTCAAACTCTCCCTTGTCTCCTTAATTTAACATAAAATAGTATTATCGCTTTTCGCTTGTAATGAAAACTAATACACAAACTTATATACCCTATAATTGCACATAATATAAATCCCAAGAAGGGAAACTTTCATGAAAAGAGCTTAGGCTAAGTTTATCCTAACCAAAAATCATGTTATAATTTTATTTAATGAAAAAGACTTAAATTTTAATGAAAAACTCTTAGATTTTAATAAAAATGACAAAAGAACTTAAATTTTAATGAAAAAGACATAATTTTAATATTAAAAAAAATTAAAAAAAACTGACATGTGGGACTTGCTCGTCCTCACACATCATGTTTATGAAACTTACTACACTATTTATGAAACTTAAAGGTACTACACTGTTTATGAAACTTACTACATTGTTTATGAACCTTAACGGTACTACACTGTTTATGAAACTTAACGGTACTATAGTACTACACTGTTTATGAAACTTACTACATTGTTTATGAAACTTAACTACATTGTTTATGAAACTTAACTACATTGTTTATGAAACTTAACAGCACTACACTGTGTATATACGTATATTATTTCTTTTGCCTTAAGTAGGTACAAGTAAATCTACATATATATATATATATATATATATATATATATATATATATATATATATATATATATATTATAGACATGAAAATACACCTTACAAGATTATAGTACTAGACATGTGTTTGTGTTATCTTGCTTTGTCAAAGGCTAAGTTTGTGAATGCAAGTGACATGTTTTGCAATGCAAGATTAAAGTTAATTCCAAGTATTGTTGAAGGATATTGGATGGACAAGAGCGCGTAATGTTGGAACAAAAACTAGCCTATCGAGGAGGGTTGTATCCTGTAATATCTTAGGCAAGCCAATTTCCTAGAGATTGATGTAGATATTTTGACCATCATTTGTGGTGAAGAGTATCATCTTTAGTAATCATCTTTGATTTTTATCAAAGACTTGATCACTGCAATAACGAGGAAGATGTTGTAATGTAATATGTGGATGGCCCACATAAATAGTTTGTTACTATTCATCCAAAGAAAATCAGATGGGTTATCATTCATAGAAAGAAAGTTTGTAAAGCAAATAGTGTTGCTACAATAATCTTTGGCCTATGAAATGAGAGCATACGGAGGAAGAAAGTGAGGGTGAAAGAAAAGAAGAGAAAGGAGAGGAATAAGAGAAAGAAGAGAGATATAGAATAAAATACCAGTGAGTTGGGCTAGAGAGAAAAAAAGAAAATAGTGAGAGTTATCTTTATACTCCTATTATTTCACATAATAAAAGAAAGTACTACTGGTGTCTCGAGGACGTAGGCACACCTGCCAAACCTCGTAAATATTGTGTCTTATTTACTTTATGTTCCACTGCACACATACCATCCATTTTGTAACACGTTATCAGCACGAGAAGCTCTCGCTTAAGTGGAAAGTGCTACACAGAATCCAGACCCAAAACAATGGTTCAAGATGACATCGTTCTTAGGTATGTCCATTTTTTCATCTATTTTTCATCTCTCCCACTGCGCCAAAAGCACCTTACCGAATTTCGGTGAGAATTGAAATTTACAACCTGTAGTCGTCACGAGATGAGAAAACTCGTACCTGACAATTGGTTTCTAGAGATCCAGAAGAATCTCATCAGACTTGGAAACGCAGATCGTGTCGTTCTCAACGGATCTCGAGGACTCGCGGTAATTCTAGCTTTGAGTTTTGAGCTGCTCGGCCTGGCGCATATGTCCGCCGGTTTTTTATGGCATTGCAGTCCTCTGGTAGATGTCAACATCTTCGTCGTCCCCAATTTTGTAACTCCTCGTCTGATATCCAACTCCGGAAGCGTTATCACCATCCTTTTTTGGTGAAGAGATCGACGATGACAAAGGTTATTTTTCTTTGGGATTACCCTTGCTGACCAAAGGGCTTAAAGCCCATTACCATATCTAAATAAATAAATAGAATAAAAAATAGGAACCAATGGGAGAGGTGTGGTTCTGGTTGTGCACAGAAAAAGAAAGAAAAACGTGAATGATCAATCATTCACGTGTGAAAGAATAAAAAGGGAATGGGGCTAGACTTTTGGAATGGTGTTGTTCGGGCAAAGATTTCTCTGGAGAAGGCTCCTCGGACCTCAGCACAACTTCCTAAGGGATTGACACTTTGGATGTGTAGTCGGGCTCTTGCTTGTTGATGTGCTACAAGAAAATGACAAAGTTAGTTCTGAAATGTGCCTTTGTGGGGCCTTAGGTGTAGGCCTTGAGGCTCGCAATAAAAACTAACTAAGTGTTAGGCGTGCCACTGCTATCTCAGTATAGCAGATGTAGAACAAGTGTGTTTTTAGTCAATTACTTGCGCCCCAAGTTACTCGGACTTCTTTTTATCAAAGGATTGTTGTGGATGGGTTACGTCCACATTAAGTTATTTTTCTTGCCTTGTAAGCAAGGACTTTTAGTTCATAGTCTTGTATGTTCAAATGAAGGGAGTCTAGGCCCCTTTAAGCCGTTTGCTTGGTTCTTAATTGATTTTAATGATAACATATCCATTAAACTAACCAGATCCAGATGCAAATGGAACTTTTAAAATAGGAAAACTGATGGAAATAACTTGAATACATACTGGAGAATGCATTAAGTAATAGATCAACAAATTTAGAAAACAAACAAAGAGCCTCGGGCAATATTTCACCTTGTCTGGCAAGGTTAAACCTCTTGCAATCACTTCTCTTTGAATTAACAGGGATTTATAAGCTAAAAAGGGATGGATGGTAAACAAGTTTACACAAGGTAATCGATACTACGCCACTAAGGGAAATAACAGATGGTGCATGCATGAATTGACTAACCAGGCTCACAGCATAAGTGATATCCAGTTTGGTTAAGGTAAGGTATATAAACTTTCCAACTAACCTTTGGTAGTGATTCACAGCGGTAAGAGGTTCTCCATCCATCTCAAGCTTTAGCTTACTATCAAGAGGAGTGATAGCAGGCTTGCAATCAAGTAATTCAGTCTCAGTGAGAAGATCCACAACATACTTGCGCTGATTTAAAAACAAACCCTTTTGAGATGTTGCCATTTCAATGTCAAGGAAGTACTTTAGTCTCCCCAGGTCCTTTATGGCAAAGGTGTGATTGAGAGATTTCTTGAGAGCTTCAATTTCAACTTCATTTTCACCTGTGATGAGAACCACCAATATACCAACCGATCCTTTACGAGTGAACAAGGATGAGTCCACATTACTTCGAACAAAACCAGCAGCTTCCAACACTGAACTCAACTTGGCATACAATGCACGTGGAGATTGTTTCAAACCATAGATTGTTTTGTGCAATCAACACACCATATCATCTTTACCTTGAGAAGAACCTAGTGGAAGTTGAATATATACTTCCTCTTGTAAATCCCTATGAAGGAACGCATTTTTTACATCCATTTGATACAATGGCCAGCCACAATTCACAGCCACCGAAAAAAGAACCTACTGGAGCAAATGTCTCCTTGTAGTCTACCCCAAACGTTTGAGTGAAACCACATGCAACCAATCTGGCCTTGTGACGTTCAATTGATCCATCAGCCTTGAACTTTGTTTTGTAGATCCATCTATTCCCAACAGCCTTCTTTCCTGGGGGTATCTTCACAATGCTCCATGTTTGATTGTTTTCCAAGGCATGAAGTTCATCCTTCATCGCATTTCTCTACTCAAGAATTAGCTGAGCCTCTTGAAAGGTTTGTGGTTCAATGTGATGAGAGATTTCAACCAGGAATGTGGCATGATTGGGGTGAACACGACTATAACTCAGCACCTCAATGATGGCGTGTTTGGAAGCGAATGTGACATAGTCTCGGAGGCTTGCTGGAGGTTGTCGAGCACGCACAAGATTACGCCTTGTAGGAGGTAAAGTGGGAGCCTCTTCGTGACTTTTATCTTGAGTAGACTCAGTACCATCCTCCATGTTTCTTGGTTGAGAAGACACATGAGTAGTTTCACTCACAATCTCTGCTTGTTCATGATTGCTAGTGGTTTCTGGATCCAAGTGCACTGAGTGATCAATGCACGTGGGTAAGGGAAATAAATCACACATTAGCTCCCCTTCTCGGGAGTGAGCAGCCTCCTTGGAGAAATATGGAACTGTTTCATCAAATCTTAAATCCCTAGACACAAGCATCTTGTTAGTAATAGGATGAAAACATTTGTAACCTTTTTGGGAGAATGAATATCCCATGAAAACACACTGTGCAACCCTAGCATCCAGTTTGTCACGGTGCAATGCTTGAACATGAACAAAGCACATGCAGCCAAAGACTCTCAAATGTGATAAAGTTATATGTCTTCCTTTAAGAGTTTCATAAGGAGACTTAAACTCTAAAGCACGACTAGGCAATCTGTTGATTAAATAGGTTGCAGTGAGAATGGCTTGTGACCAAAATTTCTTTGGTATGTTCATATGCAACATCAATGCATGAGTCTTCTCAAGTAAATCCTTGTTCTTTCTTTTAGAGATCTCATTTTGTTGTGGGGTTCCCACACAACTTGTCTGGTGAACAATACCATGAGAGCTCAAATATTGACTCATATTGTTGGATAAGAACTCAGTGCCATTGTCAGTTCTTAGGTTCTAAATGGTTGACTGAAATTGAGTTATGACAAGTTGATGAAAGTCTTTTACCATAGTGAAGACATCCTTTTTTTATTTTAACAGATATAGCCATGTTGTTCTAGAAAAATCATCCACAAAGATAACAAAGTATTTATATCCATCAAAAGATTCAATAGTTGGACCCCAAACATCGAAGTGTACAATTTCAAAAGGTTTGCTAGCCCTAGACGTTGAGGAACTAAAAGGGAGCCTAGTAAACTTGGAAAACTAACATGTATCACACATTATAGATGATTGATACTTTTTTGGAAAGAGTTTAAACAAAACAGTCTTTGATGGATGGGCTAATCTTTTATGCCAGATTTGTTGGTCCTTGGAAGAAATTGAATCAACTTGGAAAGCTTTGACTAGACGAGGTTCCTTGCATAGATAGTAAAGACCACTCAGGAAGAACCCTTCACCAATCGTTTTCTTGGTGAGAGAATCCTGAAACATAACACTGCTTAGTGAGAAAGTGACAAGACAATTTAGGGTTCTAGTGATCTTTGCTATTGACAGAAGTTGAAAAGGAAAGATAGGAAAAAACAATGCAGTAGACTCAAGGTTGTTTGAAAGCAACTTTACTTTTCCCACACCCAAAACCATGGCTTTTTTTCCATTAGCAACTGACATATGAGAGGGTTTTGACAAATTTTGAAAACTGTGTAAGTTTGAGGCTTTGTTTGTCATATGGTCAGTGGCTCCTAAGTCGATAATCCAACAATCATGTTCAATACTAGTGTGAAGAGCAGTTGAGAATGCACTAAAAATACCTGGAGCTTTTCTTCTTGGTATATTCTCATTTTCAGCAAGGAAACCTGCGAACTGTCCTAGTAGCGCACTGGGATTTTCAGTTGTACCCCTTGAGCTTTCTGCAGCTTTTCTATGTCCCTTGGTTTGCATGTATATTGCAAAGTCATTTATGAGCGAGACAGGATTTGAAGTGAAGTCCTGAATGCTCTCAGGGAATGAGGTATAGCTGTGATTTGCTGCATGCTGAGGTTTGTATGAGCCAGTATAGAGCTGTTTTGAAGGAATCATTATGTGATCCTTGTTGAACTTAGGTTTCAGTTCGGGGTGCAAAATCCAGCACTTTTCCTCCGCGTGACCTACAGCGTCACAGTAATTGCACTTAAAGTGTGGATTTTTACCCTTGTAAAGCCTGCTGTCTGAGGGTTTATGTTTGGCAACATAGACTCTTGACTCAAAAATCTTGAAATTCTTCTCCAAGTTCATCACCCTTCTTCGAGCTTCCTCACGTTGAACCGTGGCACACACCGTTTTGAAGGAAGGAAGTTTGACATTCATCAAGATGTGACTCATGAGATCCCCGTAGTCTGAGTTCAAACTTGCAAGCAGCTGATATATCTTATCTTCTTCAGCTCTTTTCAGAAGAACTGCAGCATCAATGGTGTGAGGTAGATAAACATCTAACTCATTCCACATAGTCTTGAGACTTCCTAGGTGCTCAACAAAAGTTTTTCCATCTTGTTGAAGACAAGCAATGTCCCTATTTAACTGAAACACTCGTACATAATTATTTTGATTCCCGTACATGTCCTTCATAGATTTCAACAGATCGTGTGAGGACTCGGAATAGCTAAAGATTTCAGCGATATGTTTCTCCATTGAGTTGAGAAGCATTGACATGACTTGTTGGTCCTTACACAACCATGCTTCATATGCTTGGGTAGAAGACTCGGGTGCTTCAACTCATCTATTGATGAACCCTAGCTTTCCTCTTCCACCGAGAGCAAGAGACACTGCTCTAGACCATGGGAGATAGTTGAATTCATTTAACGAAATTGAGCATAAATGCATATTCGTATTTATCTCAGTATCTGGAACAAAAGAGGGAGAACTTTGTGAGTTTTCTCCCCTAAGGTTTACTGAACTTTCTTCAGCCATAACTAGAGCTTGAAGATGAACAACAGCAGAAAAAAAAAAAAAAAAAAAAAAAAAAAAAAAGGGTAGAGACAAGCCAAGGACGACACTACTCTGATACCATGTGGAAATTTTACGTTTGATTGAATGTATTTTTCATAGATTGATTGAATGTACAAGGGGGATATATAATGAGGTAAAAGGTTACAAGCAACCCTACCTTGGCAAATTCTACTAACCCGGTAAACCTAAAGCTGTCACTCCTTAAATTAAGGGAGTGCAGCAAGTAGCTAGCTCACAACTATCAACAAGTCATCTAGATGTCAATCTTCCTCAAATTAAGGGATTAGACTTAATAGAGAATCTCATGGAAAGAGGAAACATAAAATCTTGCAGCATCAGTCACCCTATGTCGTCTAATATTCATATGCAGCATCAGCCACGCCATATCGTCTAATATCCACGTACATCATCAGTATGCAGCATCAGTCACCCCTGCATCAGTCACCCCATATTGTCTAATATCCATATGCAGCATCAGTCACCCCATATCGTCTAATAAACATTTCCTCATAATGCATTTGTCCTGCAACATTTAGCTTATCTCTGAAACAATAGAACACATCTCTTGGAAGTACTTTTGTGAAAACATCTCTGTAATTTGTTCATCTGTCCCACAAAAGTTTAATTCAATCTTGCTATATTCAACAAATTAATTTTTGATAAAATGATGCCAAATTTCTATGTGGTTTAACCTGCTATGATATCAGTTGGAGTGTGTTGCCTTTGATAAAATATTCTTCTTATTCAAACTGCTTCACATGCTGCACTTATGGCTAAAATATACTCCGCTTTGGTTGTTGATAATCTCATTAATGTACTTTGCTTCTTAGACGACCATGATAAAACACATGCCCAGATTGTGTGTCTTCTACCATCAATTTCACCATCCCAATCACAATCCGTGAAATTAACTAAAATGCTTTCTTTCTCTTGAGTATAGATGATGATATATCATTTGGTTCCTTGCACGTATCTTAATATTATTTCACATAAGCAAAACGATGATTGCTTGGATGATCCATGAATCGACATACTACACTTACTCATAAGAACCAAAGGTTTGGAATTTTCTGTATATTATTGATATGAACGGGGAAGTAAAATATATATAGAGATTATACATGATTAACTTCATGAAAGGAGTTGACTTCCTATCTAAGTAAATATACATAAGGTAAATTTAAAATTGTCAGGAATTGAAGTTATCTCTTCCTAGTGCCTTCGTGAATATGTCAGCCAATTGAATTCGTGAAGGAACATAGGAGGCAGAAATTAATCCAGCTTGTTGCTTCTCTCGAACAATGTGGCAATCAATTTTGATATGCTTTGTGCACTCATGGAAAACTGGGTTCGCTGCAATGTGGATAACAGCTTTATTGTCACAATAAAGCGCAATTGGTTTATCTTGTAAAACCTTCAAATCATGAAGTATGTATTGCAACCAAGTTAGCTCTAAACATGTGGTTTCCATTGCTCGGTATTCTGTTTCGATAGAGGAACGAGAAACATTTCATTGTTTTTTTTTACTTCCAAGAAATGAAGGCATTACCTATAAACACGCAGAATCATGTGACTGATTTCCTTGTTGCCTTACACCCTACCCAATCTGAGTCACAGTAGGCTTTTAAAGAAAGGTCATTAGTAGCCGGAAATAACAATCCTTGACCTGGACTTCCTTTAATGCTTTGAAAAACCCGTAAAGCTGCTTGTAGGTGAGGCTTCTGAGGCTGATGCAAATATTGACTTAAGGTTTGAACCGAATAAACTATGTCTGGTCTAGTAATTGTCAACTAGATTAATCGACCCAATTCTTCTAGAGTGGGTTGGATCATGAAGTAATTCACCGTCATTAGGAGTAAGCTTTAAGTGCTGCTCCATTGGAAAAGTTTTCGGCTTTGCACCTAAAAGTCCTACATCTTGTAAGATATCCAAGGAATATTTGCGTTGAGATACAAATATACCTTTCTTAGAACGTGAGAATTCCAATCCCAATAAACACTTCAAGTTTCCAAGGTCAGTGATGCGAAATTTTTTTAGGAGAACGGACTTCAAGTGTTCCATCTCTTGAAGATTGTTTCCTGTGAGAAGGATATCGTCAACATATATGAGAACCACAGTGAAATAACTACCGTAGATTTTTGTAAATAATGAATAATCTGCCTTGGATTGTTGAAATCCAGCTTGTTGAATAGCACTAGAAAACTTGGAGAACCAGTTACGAGAGGCTTGTTTGAGACCATACAAAGACTTGTTGAGCCGACACACCAAGTGCTCTTTTTGTCGGCAAAGTTCGGGATGAGGGTCCATGTACACCTCCTCGTGCAAGTCGCCATGGAGAAAGGCGTTTTGAATGTCGAGCTGATGAATATTCTAATTGCGAGAAGCAGCGAACTGTGAGAATGCAAAGAAGAATGGTGAGTTTGGCAGTTGGCAAAAACGTCTCAGTGTAATTGACGCCTTCAACTTGGGTGTAGCCTTTTGCCACAAAACGAGCTTTGTACCATTCAATTGTCCCATCAGAATGATATTTGATGTGATAAACCCATTTGCATCCATTGGGTTTATGCCCCGTAGGTAGAGGAACCAACATCCATGTATTATTCTATTGTAAAACATTGAGTTCGGCAGTCATGGCTTGCTGGCAATTGGGTTCTGCGACAGCTTGTAAATAAGATGTGGGTTCTTTGTGGCCTGAGACAGTAGCTAGAAAAACACAATGTTGCATAGATAGTCTTGAATATGAAACAAAACTTGATAATGGATATTTCGTACCATTAACAGGAGTTGGCGTGGAGTCAGACAACAACACTTGGGTAAAAGTTATGTTTGACATATGGTAATCCTTATGCCACGATGGTGGTTTGTGGGTTCGAGTAGAGTATCTGGTAGGAGCAGGCAAAAGAGGAGATGATGGACTGGGATCGGTTGAATTGTCATGGGGAAAGTTATGAATTGTTGATTCATGGAGAGAGGAAAGAGAAGTGGAAGAGTGGGTAGGGTCCATATGGGTGGTAGCCACTAAATCATGAGATAGAGGTGTTGGTGTATGAGCGGAAGGTGAGGAAATAATGTGTGGGGTGGTGGCCTCTGAATCATGAGATGTAGGTGGTGGTGGATGGGCAGAAGGTGAGGAAATAATGGGTGGGGTGGTGGCATCTGACTCATGAGATGTAGGTGGTGGTGGATGGGCGGATGGAGAGGAAATGATAGGTGGGGTGGTAGAGCCTACATATTAACTAGGAGAATAAGGGTGAAGTATGGGTAAAACAATTTGTGAGTTTTGATGGTGGTCTTCTGGAGTTAGAGATGTATAGGGAAAAATATTTTCATGGAATTTCACATCTCTACTAACAAGAAATTGTGTTGTCCTCAAATCATAAAGCTTATATACCTTTTGACATGTTGGATAGCCAACAAAAATACAACGACGAGCACGTGAATCGAACTTTTGTAATGGATGAACAACAGTAGCATAACAAAGCACCCAAATACCCTGAGATGATCAACCTTGGGGGATTGATTGTATAACCTCTCATAGGGTGACTTATTTGATAGTAATGGAGTGGGTAGCCTATTGATAAGATAAATTGCAGTGAGAACACACTCCCCCTAAAAACTGAGTGGCAAATTGGCTTGGAAGAGCAAAGCACGAGCCACAATGAGAATGTGGCAATGTTTGCGTTCAACTACTCCATTTTATTGTGGAGTGTAAACACATGAACGTGAAATTCAACCACACTATCAAGGAAAAAAATATCGTAATAAGAAATATTTGGCTCCATTATCGAACCTTATTGTTTTAATGATGGTACTAAATTGACTACGAACAAAGGTGACAAGGGATTTCATTAGCGATTGTGTTTTGGACTTATGGGTCATCAAAAATATCCAAGTGCACCTTGTGTAATCATCAACAATGGTAAGAAAGCAACATGCCCCAAAAGTAGATTTAAGTTTCTGTGAGGACCTCAAATATCACATTGTAATAAAGCAAATGGCACATTAGAAGAGATGGAACTTAATGAAAAAGGTAATCTTGTCTGTTTAGCCATGGAACAAACATCACAATTATGTTCAATAGAAACAGTACCAGAAGGAAGAAAATTGGAAAGTAATTTGAGTCGAGTCGGTGAAGGATGACCAAGGCATTGATGCCATATACTGGATGTGTGGGAAACATGACATGAAAAGGGGGCTGTGGAGGTTGTATTTAGTAGTGACATGTAACAAAGACCTCTTCGCTGTTTACCCAAGCCAATTATCCTACTCGTAGCCAAGTCTTGTAAAACACAAAAGTCAAGAAAAAGAATGTGTTGACCCTAAAAACCACCAAGCCTACGTGGCACGCAGGCCGAGTAACTAATGAGCTAACTACGTCCTTCGGTTGTGTGCAGGGCGTGCTAACTCGACGGCCGAGCTCGGCCGGTGAGTAAAATATGTGGATGTGGCGTTGAGCGCGCTACTGACTTCTAAATCTTGCGATTGTGGCCAAGGAAAGAACATGCCTCGGCCTTCGGGTTCTAAAGCCTAAAGACAAGGCTGCTAGTTTTGCGAAGTTCAATATCAAATTCGGTTGTCAATGTGCCGAATGTAGTAATTTGTAACACCTCACTTCGCCGAGAAAGCTAATGAGATGACCTTTGCCAATAAGGATTCGAAAATCCTTCTCGACCGAGACTTGGATAGATAACCAGTCGGCCTTGATGCCGTGCTGTTTATCCAAACTGAAGGTGCTCCGCGATCGGTTGATTATACGGCGACAGTGTTGTTTATCCAAACTGAAGATGTCACCGATTGCCTTCATAGTGTTGTTTATCCAAACTGAAGATGTGTCGGCGAGAAAAAGAAAATAAAAATCTCAAGGTTGTTGAGAGGTTTTGCGTAGAGCGAGAGTTTGCGCAGAGCAGTTTGTGTGTTGAGTTGGAGGGCCTTTTTCCTATTGTCATTGCCTCTGTATTTATAGGTTTCAGTTCTTGCTTGGCACGGCCCGGTAACTTTGTAGAGTTCAATCGGGATTCTACCACCTTCTCCACATAATATGCGATATCCCAAATCCCTGATGTAGACCACGTGCGTTTGTGATAATGGCCCCAGGGAACAATTCTGATATTTGATGGTATCGTTCCCTGCAATCCTTCCCTCAATGAGATTCCAAAGATTGGTTTAGGTGATGTTTGAATGCCTCGCAAGCCGTGAATCTCTATGATCCAAATTCCATGCACCAATGAGATTCCAATTTGTATGACTTCATCATTATCCCAAACCACGCATCCTGACTTTTCAAACCCCAGCTACCATGTTGTTCCAATCTGGTAACAGGAATCCCAAGTCCACTTGAACTGTACTTGTTCGAAGATATAATGCTAAAATGATTCAAATTAAAAGATAATTATTATGATAAAAACCATAATATTATCCTTTAATAGTAACAAAATTATCTTCATTTTTCATCCAACGGTTAAGAGTTATGCTCATTCAACAGCCTTGATTGCACGGGCTGATGATGTAAAATCGGGTCCAAACATTGCCCCCAAATTTCCTTAAGCTTCGGCCTGTAAACCGAATGGTTAAGGAAATTAAGTCTCTGTTCCCAGCAAAATCCCGTGGTATCGCCAAAGAAGACAAAAATTTCTTGGCAAAAGAAAAGCACACCATGCTATTAAGAACCCATAGTTGAACTCGTACAAAATGCCAATTTGCATCTCGGCCAACTCGTCGACCTTGGCCCGATCTCAATTTTTATATTGGCTTGGCATGATAATCAAACTTCGGCCGAGCTCGGCCTGCCTATATATATATATATATATATACTCTGATAGTCCTCCAAATCAATATTTCAAAGGTACAGACTCCAAAGCTACTATCAAATCCGCGGTCTTTATTTTGCCAATCTTTCTTGTGGAAAAACTAAATTCCCATGGCCGAAACGTTGGTAAAGAAGAATGGCCAAGGATGGGTAGGTGTAGAGCATGCTGCAAATATTCTTTTTTAACTGCCGAGGATACCCAATTTTATCAGTCGTTCGGGTTATGGGTTTCGGCCGAAATAGTCTACCAAAGACTTTAATTTTTAAACCGAGCACGTCATAATTTTGCCGAGCACACCATCTTGTTGCCCCCCCTTATTTTCTCAAGTATCGGCCCAAGCAGCCGAATGGTTAAGAAAATAATTTTTTTTTTATTTTTTATTTTATTTAACAAAAGAAAACAAAAGTGGCCAAACTAAGAAGAGGAGGAGGCCAAAATGCTTTATTCCGAGCCGAGATCTTTGTATATCAACACAGCCAATCAAATTTTGCATTGAGCCGAATAAATAATGATCTCCAAATATATTTGACTTGGCGAAAAAAATTTCATCATCGGCCGCCAAATGTGTTGGGCAATTATTAAGCCCCCCAGGCATAATTACTTGGTTAATTTTGGCTTTTAACTCAAATAACTTGACCGAATAGGGATTTCTCCATATCGGCTTTATCGCCAATAATCATATCAATTGGCATAGTTTTGGCATCTAAGATCACGTCTTCAATTACCATATCAATTGATGTGGTTTTTCCATCTGAAGCTGTGTATCGGACTTGTTCATCATAGGAACATTCCTTCGACGAATCATTTTCTGAGCCGATTTTTGGCTCAGAAACTTGAACCTTGTCCTCTAGGCCTACCAAACTTTTAGTCTCGACCGAAAAAACAGATGGCCTAGGTTCTTCTTTGGCCGTCTCGACAATGTTCTGAGGCCGAATTTTGATTGTGGCCGGAGCGAAAATTTGCCCCCCGGCCTCTTGTCTTTAAAAAATTCTACCTCATATCTCGAAGCGTTGTTCTTGCTCCTTTAAACTCATCCCATGAAGCCTGATCGAGATATATCATGTGAACTTCGTAGTTTTAGCACTGGGTCTCACTGGGCGTGCCAAAATGTTGACCCTAAAAACTACCAAGCCTACGTGGCACGCAGGCCGAGTAACTAATGAGTTAACTACATCTTTCGGTTGTGTGCGGGGCGTGCCAACTCGACGGCCGAGCTCGGCCGGTGAGTAAAATATGTGGATGTGGCGTTGAGCGCACTACTGACTTCTGAATCTTGCGATTGCGGCCGGAGAAGGAACACGCCTCGGCCTTCGGGTTCTAGAGCCTGAAGACAAGGCTGCTAGTTCTGTGAAGTTCAATATCAAATTCGGCTTTCAATGTGCCGAATGCAGTAAGCTGTAACACCTCACTTCGCCGAGAAGGCTAATGAGATGACCTCTTCCAATAAGGATTTGAAAATCCTTCTCGACCGAGACTTGGATAGATAACCAGTCGGCCTCGACGCAATGTTGTTTATCCAAACTAAAAGTGCTTCGTGGTCGGCTGATTCAACGGCAACAGTGCTGTTTATCCAAACTGAAGATGTCACCGGTTGCCTTCACAGTGCTGTTTATCCAAACTGAAGATGTGTTGGCGAAAAAGAAAATAAAAATCTCAAGGTTGTTGAGAGGTTTCGCGTAGAGCGAGAGTTTGCGCAGGGCAGTTTCTGTGTTGAGTTGGAGAGGCCTTGAATGGTGCACTCCTCCCTCTATTTATAGTAGCAAACCTGCTTATGATCGAATCAAAACCATATTCGGATAGGACTCCTTTCTCCAATCTAACCTTATCTCGGCCAGTCCCACATCCACTAGGATTTTGAACTCAACCCCTTATCAGGCCGCATTCATTCCTAGGTTTCAATATCCTCATCCTGCCGAGACTCCTCCTTGTATCAAGATTTAACTACCCTACTTGTTTATCTCGTGGTAGGACTCATGTATTAAAAGATAAGAGTGGGTTAATTAACTAAAGGCATGGAAGAACTATGTGTTCGAGTGAAAAGAGAAGAGTCGAATGCAATGTGATATGTCGCTCCACTATCCAAAATTCATGTATTAAAAGATACAGAATTAATTGATGGAAACTTAAAAAAAAAACCGACCTGCCGTATTTGCAAATGCGTTGCAATTTTCTGAGTTTCGTAATTTTACCATGGATATAGCTGCTATAAGCTGTTGAAGTTGTTCTGGCGTGAGCCTAGCAAGCAATTTGAAAAGATGCGTCCGCTGATTGGAGATAGAATTGGAGTTGATGTTTGAATTTTCTCATATTCCCATGATTAAATTGTGATTCAAGGCAAGGGAAAAAAAATGTCTCGCTCTTTCAAAAGCACATGAACACAAAAAGGAAAATCAGGAGCCACCATGAATGGACTCTGATACCGTCATAAGAACCAAAGGTTTGGAATTTTCTGTATATTATTGATATGAACGGAGAAGTAAAATATATACAGAGATTATACATGATTAACTCCATGAAAGAATGAGTTGACTTCCTAACTAAGTAAATATACATAAGGTAAATATACAACAATCAGGGATTTTTGAATTGTAGATTTCTCAACACTTACTGCATGATTAATATCTGGCCTTGTAATACTTCTATACATACATGCATCAGCTCTTGGTGCTCCATGCTTAATTGAAGCTTCAAATTAATTGCCACTGGAGTATCATGTGGGATCATGATTTTTGGATCACTAGAGTACAGGGGTCGGAATGACCTGATTAATTGCCAAGGTCTGGGTAATGCAACTTAGTCTGGATCCACCCCCACGACCTGGGCAGAGCATGTCACTTCAATAGACACCGGAAAGGTAAGCGGGGTCTGCTCCGTCCAAAACGAAATACTTATCCCTCAAGTAATCGACTCCTAATTGCATCCCAATTAGGATAGTATCTTGGGAATTCACATCTAATCGGGATTGGTTTGCCTTGCGCAATTACAATCTTAAGAAAAAAGGAAATTACTTCCTAGATTTCTTTTAGAATTCTCCCGACTTAACAAGGATTATTGTCCTTACAAGGACTCTTCTAACTAGTATAAATACATCCCAGACGGTTTATATCAAAGGCATCCCACATTTCTGCTGTGTAACCTACTGCTTGAGTTTTAAACATTAGAGAGTTCTTGGCCGGTACCACAATGTTGTCAAGGTTCTTATTGTTGTTTGTTAATCTTTGCAGGTTTTCGAGGATCGCTTAGCCCGTGCGGAAATTTGGTTCTAACCTATCCATTGGTTTGAAATTCAAAATATTAAACCATTTTAAGAGGTTTATGCATACTTTTCCTGACAAATAAAATTCAATTGACAATAGACTAATGTCAACAGAAACCGAACAGTTTAACAAAATGTATAAAGATATAACAAGCACTAGTATATGCCCACACACAAACAGTGGCGGATATTTTAACTTAGGGTGGTCCCAATATAAAAGCTCCAAAAAAAAAAAAAAAGACAAAAATATCATTGAACAAATAAATGGCAAACTACAATTTTCATTCATAATCTTTGTGCTAAACAAGCTAGAAATACTAAATTTGTACACACCCTTTTAGCATCACAAACTAGTTGCACTCCAATTCACAATACATATAGCCAACACATTACACAAAAACACGAAACGAATATCGAAAGAAAGCACCGATCTTTACCCACCCATTTAACATCAAACCATGTATGCCTTTGCCAACCACTCCAACTTTCCACAACTTGCCAAAACATGATTTTGAAACTAGCTCTACAAAGATAATGCACAATTATATATAATCTATATGATATCTGCTCAAGTATATCTTCTTATTCTTTCACTGTCTAGTTAAGCTAAAAGCAATAAATCAGCTTTACAATGAAGCCGATGAAAATTTAGGAAACATGAAAAGCAGATGACTTTGACAATGTGGCCCAAAAGCCAAAGCTAAAAACTTTCAAGGGTAAAAATCTGAAAGAATACCAGTAGAGCTAATCTTCAAAACAGAGCTAATCTTCAATATTTAAAATCAAATTTCATATCAACATTAGGCAAAAAAATACTGACAAAACAAAGCTAATCTTCAATATTTAAAATCAAAATAATTAAATTAAAAAATAATTTAGATGCAAACAACAAACAAGAACAGAAAAAACAAAACTATCCCATTTGAGCTAAGAAATAAAGAAGCAAAATTTACCTGTGGTTGTCTCTGGCTTCAAAATCTTGTTTTCCCCAAACGACACCTCGCGGCTCGACCCCCAAATCGTTACCATACTCTGTTGTTGCTCCACTTCCGAAATTACCAAAACCCTCCTCCCATTCCTTCTGCTTCCTCTCAATGGGTCCAGCCCAGTCCTATAGCTACACATTCATATATATACTAACACTATCAGCAGACTGCAGTGGCTGGCAAAATTATTTAATGGAGAGTCACAGAGTCAAAGAGAGTACAAATACAAACCTCTTCGACCAAGAAGAAGAGGACCAGTGGGCAGGGCAGCTGCGGCTAGCCTCCAGAGTCCAGATAAGAGCTTCACAAGGAGAAAAAACACAGAAGGGTTACAGATTTGGTAAAGTGAAGGTTCTATTGCTGAAGGAGCTGATTGCTGTGAGTGTGAGGGTTCTCACGTGAGTAAGATTTTAAATTTTTTTATTGACTTGGCTCAAAACTACGTCGTTTTGGCCAAGTCATTTTGAAAAAAAAAATGGCTTTCTTCTTCCTCCTCCTGAAATGCACAGCTTGCAGCAGCCATGGCTGTTGTTCTTCTCCATCACTGCCCAGACTTGGGTGGTCCTTGAAGATCCTCACAGCCATTTTTTCAAGCTTCGGGTGGTCCCGGGACCACCTTGGTCCCTTAATAGATCCGCTCCTGCACACAAAGTGTGCGAAATTTTTTTACTTTTTTTTTTTAAATTGAAAGAGAGAGGAAGAGAGGTATTTTTTATTTTTTTTAAATTAGAGATTATAAAATCACCAGCATGTGAGGCTTAAACAAAAAATAGCAAAATTTTATCTATCAGGATTCAGCTGTCTATAAATCAAGAAACCATCATCGGGTCCTTGATCTCTGATGAACAATGCTCGTCTCCAATCAAGGTTCTAAAATATGTTAGTTTCGAACGGTGAGTTGGGCTTAGGAGTTAGGTGGGGATTTAGGCGGACTAGACGGATTTATTTAATTTTATTATATAACATACAAGTAGGTGCCTACTTAAAGTACTCTAAAAAACTATAAACACCTAAAACCCAAAACCAAATTTGAAAATCCAATAATTCATAATCTAAATTGACATCCTCTTTCTTAAAAAATTAATCAATGATTCAATAAATCAATATATGTAAATGGGTCGTGCATCTAGAATTCAACACTATTCAATTGCAGTATGAAGAAAATTAAAGATTAAAATCTAAAAAGAACAAAAAAAATTGAAAACTTGCTTGCAAAGTTTGAGCAGGCTGCAGAATGAGACTAGGCGATGGCAAGCGCAAGTCTAGGCGACGGTAGTTGTGAGAGACAGCACATGCAGAATCAAAGTCGGCGAGAGAGAAAAAGACGAGAGAATACATTTGTGCGTAAGAGACAAGAAGAAGAGAAACACAAATTGGCTAGAGAAATAATATGAATTCTTTTGGGTAGGCTACCCAAAAAACCCTTTAACTTAATTAAAAAAAAAAACTAAAAACCATGGAATCCTAAATCATAAACCGATTAGCCTGCCTAAGTAGCCGCTTAACTCCTACCCAATTTTCCTCTACGTTTTGGATTAAATCGCATTGGTCCTCCACCATCAATCGCTTGGATGGCTGCTTAGGCCGATTTTTAAAACAATGTCTCCAATACAATATGCAATAGTGAAATTTATTTGATAAAAGTTAAGTTGTTTGTCTGGACTATAATTTAAATATTTATAGAGGATATTGAGGAGTAGGCACCTTTCCAGAACTTAGATAACCTTGAGAAATAGTTGAAATCAGTAACAATTCGATTTCAAAAATGGAAAGTCCGTTTTTTTTTTTTTTAAAGTTAAACTGGTTGTTTTAAAAGATTTTTTTTATCAACACCCTGTTTTAAAAATTAATAAAAACTAGGTATTTGTTGTGGCCTATATTTAACTGACAGGGAGAAGGGGCCGGCAGCACAGAGAAAATATATATAGAGAGAGAGATGTGTTTGTAAGGTTGTGTAGATGATGTGTTATTCCCCCTACGCAGTGCCTTTGTTTATAGTAATAAGGGAGATAAGAAATCCTTCTCCTCCAAGGAATACAAGTCCTAATACGGTAGAATAACTAGAATCAAATCTAAACTAGGATTTACACAATCACACTTAAATAAGAAGTTTATACCACTCCCCCTTGAGTGTGTAAATACTCGAGTAGATTCGACATCATGTAGTAGTTGAGGAAGTCAACTCGTCAGCACTGATTCTGGGAACACGCTATTCAAATAAGGTAAGAACTTGCATTAGGAAGTAAGTCTCACAAAAAAAAAAACTGTAAGGCTATGGTAAAAACCCGAGTAGGGACAAAATCCATAGTCTAAAGAAAAATGAGTGAGAAATGCAAAGTAAAAAAAAAAACGTTAACGGGTCATCAGGGATATGATCAACCCAAGGTGGGTGTCTAGTCAAAACCTCGTTAAGTAGCAAAAACTCAGTGGGAAAAATGCTCCTAATCGTAGGGAAAAAGAGTACATTCAAATCAAGCAAGTATACTTCAGGATACTCCACTTGAGTTCGACATCATTCCAAATAGAACTAGCAATGTTACAACTCAAAAAGTTTACGCATACCAATTCCTTTAACAAGCTTCTGAAACGTCGCCTTCGGTAGTGAATTGGTTAAGAGGTCGGCCAGTTTATCTTGTGAACGGATTTGCATGACTTTAATCCTCTGATGCTCTTGTTGTTGATGTGAGAAGAAGAACTTCGGCGCAATGTGCTTGGTGTTGTCTCCTTTAATGTAACCCTTCTTGAGTTGTTCGATGCATGTTGCGTTGTCTTCATAGATCGTCGTCAGGACGTCAATGATGGGGTAAAGATCGCAAGAACTTTGAATATGGCCCACAACTGCTCTCAGCCAAAAGCATTCCCAGTTGCTTCGTGTAGGGCGAGAATTTCAGCATGGTTAGACAAATGGGCAATTAAGGTATGTTTAGTTGACCTCCAAGAGATTGTGGTGCCTCTAACGGTAAAGACATAACCCGTTTAAGAATGCGCCTTGGGTGGATCAGATAAGTATCCTACATCGGCATAACCAACAAGGCAAGAATCCACTCGAGATAAGGGGGTGCGGCATCACTCGAGGATCCATAGGGATAGAACAAGCTCAGATCCGTAGTACCCTTAAGGTAATAGAAAATATATTTAACACCAATCCAGTGTCTGCATGTTAGTGCATTACTGTATCTTGCCAAAAGATTAACAGCGAATGAGATGTCAGGTCTAGTGCATTGAGCTAAGTACAATAAAGCGCCTATCGCACTTAGATAAAAAACTTTAGGCTCCAAAATCTTTTCATCATCCTCTTTCAAACAGAAGGGATCTCATTTTACATCTAACGATCGAACGACCATAGGAATACTCGAAGGCTTCGCTTTATCTTCGTTAAAGGTGCGCACAACTTCTGGGTGTAGTTCGATTGATATACTAAGATTCCATCCGAACGGTGATCTATCTCGAGACCAAGACAATATCAAGTTTTTCCTAGATCTTTCATCTCAAATTCCAACTTCAGGTGCACAGCAGTTTTCTCGAGCCCTTTAGGAGTTCCGATGAGATTCATGTCGTCGACATAAACTGCAACTATCGCAAAACCGGAATGTGACTTCTTAATGAACACACAAGGGCATAGTTTGTTGTTCACATATCCCTGACTCGTCAAATACACACTCAGACGGTTATACCACATTCTTCCGGATTGCTTCAAACCGTAGAATGAACACCTCAGCCAAATTGAGAGCATGTTCCAGGGTTTGGAAATATTTGATTCAGTCAATGTAAGTCCTTTGGGAACTTTCATATAAATTTCCGTATCAAGATCCCCATAAAGATATGCAGTTACTACGTCTATCAGTTGCATACTCAGTTTTTCGAAAACAACCAAACTAATAAGGTAGCGAAAAGTAATATATCACATCTATAACAGGTGAATAAATTTCGTCATAGTCAATCCTGGGGCGTTGTGAGAAGCCTTAAACAACAAAACGAGCTTTGTAATGCTCAATTTGGTTATTCTCATTACGCTTCCGAACGAAAACTCACTTGTAGGAACTATAGGTCCAAACACCTTATGTTTCGCAAGCGAATCGAGTTCGGCTTGGATTGCTTATTTCCAGTTTGACTAATCAGTTCTACGTCGACATTCATCAACGGAATGATATTCAATGTCATCGCTCAACATGATTTCAATAGCTACTGGATATGATAATGCATTGTCGAAGATCATCTCCTTTCTACACCAAACATCATCCAAGCTAGCATAATGGACCAAAATATCATGATTCTCGGGAGGTGGATTCATCTCTTCAAGGACGCTTCCGTAATCTAGAATTTCCTCATGGGTTGGATAAAATGAGTAAACGACAGTCGAATTCACGGTAGGCTCTTTAGAGGCCTGTGTCGTGGGTTTCCTCTTGCGGAGGTGTGAAACCTTTGAACCAAAAGGTCTACCACGCTTTTATGTAAGGGTAAATGATTGGCTAGCAGCTAATGCATATGGATCGGCCAAAGTGGCGTCTGGGGCCTCCAAGAAGGAAGTCTGTGGTACATTTGGTACATTCATCTTTGCAGGCACATTCGCAATTGGAATATATAATCTTGTCACTCACGCTAGATCGGTCAAAGCATCTGGCATGCTCTGAGCTACGTTCTAAAGATCTAATATGCGTTGCACTTTAGTCTCAGATTGAGTAGTGTGGGGATCAAAATAAGACAAAGTGGGAGTCGTCCATGATAATTCATGTCGTTCATCCCCTAATGACGATAGACTATCTCATAGAAGTGACAATGCGAAACGAGTTGTAAACAGATCGTCTGTCAAAGGTTCTAAGTAACGAATGATTGAAGGAGAATCATATCCGACATAGATTCCCATTTTTCGATGAGGCCCTATTTTTGTACGTAAGGTCGGCGAAATTGGCACATAGACCGCACAACCAAAAACTTGCAGATGCGATATGTCAGGTTCATATCCGTAACCGACTGAAGGGCGCTATATGGTTGTGTTGCAATAGGCCTCTGGCGGACCAACATGGCTGCGTGCATTATTGCATAGTCTCAATCAGTGAAAGGGAGTTTGGTACGTATGACCAACGATCGAACAATCATTTGTAAGGGCTTAATGAATGCCTCTGCCAGGCCATTGTGGGTATGAATATGGGGTACTCAATGTTCAACTTCAACCCTAACAGACATGCAATAGTCATCAAAAGTTTTAGATTGAATTCTCGGGCATTAGCCAATCAAATAAATTTGATTAGATAATCAGAGTGGTGAGCCCTTAGCTTGTTAATCTGAGCCACTATTGTGGACAAGGCAGCGTTTCTTGGGGACAACAAGCATATATGTGACCAACGTGTGGAAGCGTCAACCAACACCATAAAATATCTAAATGGTCTGCAGGGAGGTTAAATTGGTCCACAAATGTCCCCCTGAATCCTCTGTAGAAAAATAGGAGGATTCGAGCGAATCTTATTATAAGAAGGCTTAATAATAAGGTTTCCTATGGAACAGGTTCGACATGCAATTCCTTGAATCGAACCTAAACTTCGAGTTAGTGAATGCTCGTGTGAAGATTTGAGAATACGGTGCTTCGCTATTCGTCCAGGATGTCCCAAAAGACCATGCCAAAGTGTAATTTCTGAGCGATCCCAAAGGTAGGGCCGGCCACATAGTGGCTTTCTATAGGGCTTATGGTCGTAATATACAGACCATTCAGGATACGCTCCATCTTCTCTAGAATACGCTTCTGGCCATATTCGTAGGAAGTTATGCACATAAATTCGACTCCATTTTATACATAGGTTTCAGCAAGGTAAGTATTGTATTGTCTCGAATATCTTTAATGCTCAACAACGTTCTTCCGGAACGTGGAGAATAAAGTACCTCTAGAATGGTCAAAATAGTGCCATTGGACAACATTATACACGACTTTCTATATCCTTTGATTAGGTTGGATGAACTTGATAGGGTTTTCAAAAGTGCATTCTTAGATTTGAAGTTAGTGAAATAGATGCGTTCATGCAAAACAGTGTGCGTGGTTGCATTATCTGCCAGACAACTAACTTTCTCACTAGTCATACCTAGAAATAAAAATTAATTTGAATTAGTTTTGGTTTTCAGAATCTCATCTCGAAAATTTTCGGTTTGGGATTTGAGATACCATTTTTTATTTGGGATCCCATACCGAACCAACCCTAGGTGTGGTCATCGAGGACGAAGGCCAGAGATGCCGCTTCAGGCGGTCATGTTATGGTCAAAAGAACTTGGTGCGAGTCAAGGGTTTGACATGGAATTCGATGGGATGACGGGGAAAAAAAGGAAATCTCGACGTCCATAAAATAAAAACCCTAGGATTCGAATTTGGGGTTTTCAAATCCATGGAGATTCATACAAATCTAGGCCAAAATCAAGGTCGGCAACGACTGTAGGTCGTCGGGGATGGCAGGGCATGGCTCCAGGCCATGCGTGGGACACCATGAAGGTCGTTGGAGTTTGGCAGATGGACGACGTCGAAACGACGTCATGGGTCTGGGTTCCAAAGGCGTGGAGCTTCTGGCTCCGGTGTAGGCTCAGGTCATGGGTTCGAAGAACCCTAAAAAAATTTTGATTTTTTTCAATTAATTCAATGCATATGTAATTAAATAATTTAATGAATGAACATATATAGGATTTGATTCATGACAATATCAATTCACATAATTCAACAATTATGGATATAATGCATACGCAATTTATGTAGAATCTAAAATTCGAAAAACGTAAAGTTGGGTCATGCATTATGGTGAATGTTCATGCTATCATAACTGCAAAAAAATATCGAGATAAAAACCATTGTTTTGAAAAAACCATTGTTTTGAAAAAACCTGATTGCGGGATGATATTGGTGAACTGGTTTGATGCAGAAAACGTCCACGTCAGATTCCTATGCCCAGCGGTAGGAGCGTGTTGATAACGTGTTGTGGCCTATATTCAACAGACAGGGAGAGGGGGCCGGCAGCACAGAGAAAATATAGAGAGAGATGTGTTTGTAGGGTTGTGTAGAGGATGTGTTATTCCCCTTACACAGTGCCTTTATTAGGAAGAGAAGAAATCATTCTCCTCCTAGGAATACAAGTCATAATAGGGTAGAATAACTAGAATCAAATCTAATCTAGGATTAACACAATTACACTTAAATAAGAAGTTTATAACTGACTTTCTGTAAAATGTGGCTAAGACTAAAATCCAGAATATTAGCCTCACGCTCACGGACCAAGTTTTAACCTTAAATATAAAGCTAGGTACAAGACGTAGCCCTTCTGCTTAATTTAGTCCAATCTTCTTCAACTTATAAAACCTATGTACATATGAAAACGTTTTCACCATTGTGAGATTGCGAGGTTGTTTAATTTGCTTTCGAAGTCCAACAGTGTGCGTGAATGAGTTCAAAGATCATAGAACCAATTAAGCCAAATCCTTATAATATAGGGAATTATTCTGGGAGAACACACCTGCTGAGCAGACGTTATGTCCCTTGGGCTTCGTCTTTCAGTTAAGTTTCACAGAAAATTAAACCCATAATTGGTGAGAAACTCAAAAGGAATTTGAAAGGTTACTAGATTTAAAAACCAAATGTTCAAGGTTTTGGATGTGGAACATTTGGCCCCATACCAGTTTCTGATAAAAGCCGAAAGATCAGGAAGGATAAAGGAAATAACAAAAACATCACTAACAGTAGCTCATTATTCAGATATTATTTATATATTCATCATTAAGCAATATTATTGGCAGTGGTGAATGGTGACAGTATTCCTATTATAATCTCATAATCCAAACCATTTATTTTTCAGGTTCTCACTTATAGATCATTCTTGCAAAAATTCATAAAATTGAAAATCTTTTAACTATTTAACTATTATTATTATTATTATGAACATTTCATTAGTTATCAACAACACAAAGTTTGTTCTTATTTTAATAGGATGCACTTAGATAATTAGACGGTTTGACTTAAGTAAACTTTTGTAGGAAAGATATTTTAGGATGACCTAAAACATCAGCGGTTCAAATAATGAGATAATGTATATATTTTGGTTGAGTTGAGCATTTAGAATAGTTAAACCAAGTTGGGTAATGATAATTATTAGATGCCATATTATACTATATAATGGTTTGAGGGTCAACCTACTCATCTTAAATGCCGATTGTTATACGCCACTTCCCCAAAATAAGGATGACCATTCTAACCGTTAAATCCGATAACCGTCCGAATAGAACGGATTTGGATATGGAAGTTTGGATATATTTTGGATATGGGGAAAAATCGTTTATATTATTCGGTTATAGTTTTGTATATGGTTATAGGAGTCTCCAAACCGTATCCGTAACCGAATCCGATCCGAATAGTAAATAATATAGTTTATATATAATATAATAGTATAATATATATATATATATATATATATATATATATATATATATATATATGTTTGTATATCCATTATTCACCAAACACATTACCTTCAAAATACAAAAGTCACATTTTATGGGAAAGTAAAGTTTTGAATCAAAATCAATGCGAATTGAATCATTTTATACATCAAATGTTTAATGATAAAATTAATATCTATTAACTTGTAAGTCTCAACTGGACGAATTTTTTTTTTTTGTATTGACGGAGAAGGATATAACCGTTAACCGATGGGAAATCCGTTACCGGTGGGTATGGTTATGGATAATACCCGATGATTATTTTGCGGTTATGGATATGGTTATTTTTCGCGGTTATGGGGATGGATATAGTATTTACATCCCCAAACTGAACAATTGCCATCCCCACCCCAAAAGAAGTCAAAAATGCAACTGTTGATCAAACTAGCTAGGAGACCCAGATAGGACTGAGTTCAATTTCAGTCATCGAGTTTTTGTTTCGGTAGCATTTGGAGGACTTACCAATGCATAGAAGAGTTAAATTTGGAGTCATTACAAAAATAATTACACACACAAAGCCGTATTGTCAAGAAATTGAACTGATGAAGTCCATGAAATTCTAGAACTTGTTCACAAGTTAAATGAACTCACCTTGACCAAAAGCTTAAGCTAATATTATTGCAAAATTCCAAGGATTTCATGCTTCATTAGACCATCTCCAATGGTGGGCTAAAAGCCAAATTACCCCCTAAAATTTCCCCCCAAACTCACTCCAACCCAAGGGGAAAATTTAGGTTAAATGCTAAATGTTAAACTAAGGCCAGATTCCCTCTAGAATTTAGCCCAGAAATCGGTGTAAGCTCCACCGAACCGAGTGAAAATATTTATCGGAATTTAAATTTTTTTAGATTAAAATGTTCATAAAATTAATTTACGATAGTCTACATATTTTTTTATTTTTTTTAAAATTAATTTAAGAAAAAAAATAGCTTAAGTTTATTCTTTAATAATCCCGGGCTAAAATTTTAAGCTAGAACGGTTGGAGCAGAAAAACTGTTTCTGGCCTAAAAGCTAAATTTTTCGGACTAAAATGTTTGGCTTTTAGCCCAACCATTAGAGATGGTCTTAATGGTACATTTTCATCATTCAGTTGTGGCTTCCTAAATTGGTTACTACATGCTAATTAAACTAAACCCCAAGCTAACTAGGGTTACTCCTTAGTCACCAGGGTTTAAACCATAGTACTAATTACGCTAATAAAGTCGATAATCATTGCTTTGATGATGGAAGCACAATAATAAAAATTTAGAAAGAAAAAAAAAGTATTATTAACACTAGCTAATAGTACCATTAAAGCAAGAAAATAATGTAAGAGAGGAAGAAAAAAGAGGAGCTAAAGCACTTTCATTGGTCCCATACCATGTCTCCTCAATAGCTAGCCCCCTTTGATGTGATCTCTTGTTCAATATTATTATTATTTTCCTTTTCTTCTCTCCCACTGTAAATTTGTTTTCTTCTCCTCCCAAATTCCTTTCCAGCTTCTCTCATACTCAAAGAAATACTAAAAAAACAAAACAAAGTTATCACTCGTCACGATGTCTACCAACAAACGAAAAGATGTAGCGGAAGGATCGTCGTCTGCTTCTGCTACTAATCATCGGCAACAGAAGCAGACTTCGCAGCCGGCTCAACTGAGCCGGTATGAATCGCAGAAGAGGCGAGATTGGAACACTTTTGGGCAGTACTTGAGAAACCAGAGGCCTCCAGTTGCTCTCTCACAGAGCAACTCCAACCATGTTCTTGATTTCCTCAGGTACTTGGACCAATTTGGAAAGACCAAGGTGCACTTACAAGGGTGTGTGTTTTTTGGGCAGCCTGAGCCTCCTGGCCCTTGCACCTGTCCGCTAAGACAAGCTTGGGGCAGCCTCGATGCACTGATCGGACGGTTGAGAGCTGCTTATGAAGAAAATGGTGGGTTGCCAGAAACAAACCCATTTGCAAGTGGAGCTATAAGAGTCTATCTGCGTGAAGTGAGGGACTCTCAAGCCAAAGCTCGGGGGATTCCGTACAAGAAGAAGAAAAAAAAGAGAAATCTAACGAAGGCAAATCTTGACAATAATCCCAACATCTCCCTGCACCAGTCTTGAATCTTGATCGATCGCTCGCCTTTCTCCACAAAATGGTAAATCTTATATGTTGCTATTTAATAGTAGAATCTATAGATGAATTACTTTTGATCTGACCATATATAACAACATAAAATTCAACTTCATGAATAATATTAAGGATAATTAAATATAACCAGCTAAAATTCTGGGTTTTTGTCAATTATGTTGAAGTTTTCAGTCCCTGATTGTTTGGATTGTAAAATTTCAGCCAATGTATAAGGTAAAGAGAAAATAAGTATGCTAATTTGCAAAACCCTACGGCATGAATATTTTAAACCCTAATTTGCAGGGTAGCTAGCTAGTTGCTTTTATGTTAAGAGAAAAGACATAATAACAGTATCTTAGTAACTTTACCTTCCACATTTGAAACCCCACATACTGTTAAATACACTCCACATTTGTTTTTTTAATTTAAACTTATCTTAATACACCTCATTTACTTTCCTATAATACCCTCACAGCCCACACTCTCACCATATAACTTACATTTTCTACGTACGCCCCACACTCTTCAAATTTTAAGTGCAAATACATAACGTCATCCAAAAGTACCTTCGGTGTAAAGCTGAAGCTGGTGTGATTTCGAAATTTTTTTAATTTTTCTACTGGAGTGGTGCCAACAATTGTTTGATTATTTGTATGTGTTTATCTCTTCATGTTTCTCTATCCCTTCCATGGAAAGAGGTGGAAGGTTGTGGGTATTCCGTACCAGTAGATGAGGAAGATGATTTTCGCAATAGTGGATGAGGAAGATGAGGAAAATAAAAATCCAAAAAAAATATGGCAGCTATAGAAGTGTTGAGCTTTATATAGAGTAGGAGCAATGACACTGGATAATGGGGATTAAATAAATATTAGGGTTGATGATGATGATTCCTCTTCTTTTCCTTTGATCGAATCATGGGAATGGATTTAGTTATTGAATCATTGAATTAGAGGAATAGATTAGGTTGTTACGCTGCTTTTAAAATCAAGGGATCTTTATGATGTAATGTGGCTAAGGTTTATTAGGTGTGTGATTCTCATCATCAATTATATTTGTTTTAACATGTTTGTGGCTTCATTAATTCTTCAATGGAGAATAAGAGTGGTTTTGAGAGTTGAAGAAGATAAATAAACTTGGGATATAGATGTGAAAAGTAAATTGGATTTTTAATTTTTTTTTTTTAACCTTATAAGGTCGAAATTGTCATTACATATTAGGTATGTAAGTCATTTAATATTAAATTTTAATGAGGAGTGTATTCAACATATCGTCGAGTGCAAATAAAAAAACATTTTTTTTTCTTTTAAAAACATTTTAAACAACTCTTAGTATCTCTCTCTCTCATGCAAAATTATGAATTTTTTTGTGGGTTTCAGAAAACATATAATATTGCATAAATATGGTTTTGCATTTTTGTATTCATGGTCCTTTTGGGATTCTGCACGATCTTGTGCCCGCCATCACCACGAATGGACATAAACTGTATATATCACTATTGACATTCATATTTTCATGTGTACATATAAATTAAATATGGAATCCCCATTATATGCTGGCTGTTAATGACACATTAGCCATTAATTACTAAGATCTCATGTACCATTAGCACTAAATCTTTTCAAGCTGCACAAGATTTGTCTTGACCTGATTTAATAATTTACATTGCTTTTTCTTCCCTTCTTTATATTCACTATGATGGAATGTCCTTTTCTTGGTTAATTATTCAATAAACAATGAATTGACCCTTGCACCTAAATCAATTTGTCTTTTGTCGAAATCGGATCAATGCTAGTGGTAACCTCTTAAGTTTTAACCTAAATGGCTTGATTAGTTTTCGAAAAAAATAAAACATATATAGTAGTACGTGTTGTCAGGATTACTACTACCGGTAGAACGGTAGATATGATTAAACATATTAATTCACAACATTCTTTTTGTTCAACGTAAAATCAAAATTAATGTATTATATCATTTTATAAAGCATATCTAAATAATTATGAGTACGCTAAAGAGATTTTCTCAAAAGTGGAACTCTTCATGTACTATCTGTAATATCATGTTTATGTCACAATATTTTATAATATTGATGTGAAAATTAACATTAAAATATAAGATGGCAGAAAGTCCCTAAAGAGTCATCCCTTGGGTACAATAGCTATTCAAAGCAAAGAGAAAAAAATGGTGAGAAGATCGGGAATTTTTGTTTTCTTAGCCTAGTATTCACTTTAAAGAGTCTCCTTAGCATTTCTCATATATACATAGTTTATCATAATGTAATGTCCTAATAAGAAGACATTTAGTTCCATCATACGAAAACAGGTTTAATTTCCCTACATATATTTTGTTAAAATGCACTAATTCTTTGAATACTAATTTCAGAGGTGCCAACAAATGGACTTCCAGCCCAAATGCACCATGAAATAGCTTTGGATCTCCCCCTCTGGATACTGCAACATTCAACTTCCATGCTGGATGCTGCAACATTCAACCTCCATGCCATCAAGTCCTTTTGTCTATTTTCTTTCGCACTTACTAATTATTTTATGAGAATTTGAAACATGAAGGCGGTGGTGCATGAAGCTGAATTGAGTTCAATTAGTAAGTTCCCTTTACACCTTCTTGGATTAATGAGTACGATTGTCTCAAAGATATATGCATGGTTAAGTACATTACCATGTAAAGTATGGGCTCTCTATTACTGCAAGAGTAGTATTATATCGTTCCTAATTTGAATTATGTGCTACTTATGATCATCCACTGTCCACATTCGAATGCTAAATGAAAATTGAGCTTCTTGTTGGTTGAAAACATTGATTTCTTCTTCAAACTCTTATCAGATTGTGTGTCTCAATCATATTTTCTTTTTGTTTACCATTAAGCCAGCGTCCTTTTTTTTTTCTCTTGACATGTAGAGTTTTTCTACGTCAATTATATATATGTCCTTACTTACTGAAAATTGAGACATAGGTTCATCAAGAAGACGGAGTTCTCTTCTAACTCATACCCTTTCGATCGGTGGATTCAGATAGGTGAAGAGTGCTTCTTGCTCTCTACTATTCCCCTTTAGTGCATTCCAACTTGTTTATCTAGCTGTGTATCTGTGTGGCCTCCTCACATGATCTAGGGATAGCCATCAGGTACCCAAAATAGCAAATGGGTATCTTGATACTTGCATTGAGTACTTCACCACGAGCCAAAGGAAGGTGTACCGGTGAGTCTGGTTCCACAATTAGTATTGACAACTGCCAAATCGGATACCTAGGAGATTGATGATGACTGGCTCCATTAAAGTACTTTTCATTGATGGCTGGTTCTCATCCTTGTGTGCATAATCCGTAAGATTTCTCCATAATTAAGGTGAGTGAGTAAGATTAATCTATCACTCACGGATAAATATGCCGGCATATAAGTGAATCGATTGATTATTATTGGACTTAATAATGTTTAAACTAGTATTAAGCATTATGGAGGGAAAACTAAAGAACGCAATTTAGAAATACGAGGAAGTTACAACCTCTTGGAATGAGATAGAAACTGCTACCATGATAGGATGAGCAGTTTAGAATCTTATAAAGACATGTCTTGGCCTTTCTTCTTGGTTTAATGTTGTTCATTATGGGCTCGTTCTATTAAGGGCAGAACTATATCGAAACTAAGAGGAGAAGACCAAAATCGAACTCAACCATCATGACTTTTTTTCTACAGGTACGAACTGATATCAATCTGGATAATTTATGATTAGATGTTCTAACTAATCGAGCATGGTCTTATGAATTTATTGATTTCGATAGTTATGCATATTATGCTTACATGATCATATTGAAGCAACATCGTTCATGAAGACCTCGGAGATGTTGATAGTGAGATGAATGACTTAAAGATAGAGGAATGCATCAATTCTTACAACATGATTTATCTCAAATGCTTTGAAATTTTAGAGCATATGGTTTTCTGCATCATTGATAATTATAAAGTATTGAAGGACATAAGAATCTATGGTCAAAATTCAGTAATTTACAAGTACGCGTCAAGATATAATTAGTTGCTAGAATAATGCTATTTGGAGTTGACAATATTATTGGCCACCTCTCTAATAAATATCTGCCCTGCTTATGTATATGGAACCCACTAATATTATTAAGGTCGTCAGCCAGGTGATTAGTAAATGAAGTCCAAATATCAGCACCTTATTTGATAAGCTTATGCTTCAATATATCTAGACCCGGCAGTTTCTTACACGACACGAAAATAACGGGTTTCAGGTCAACACGATAACTAATCGGGTCATTATCGAGTGACCTATTAAGAACCCGTTAATAACTGGTTCTTAACGGGTATACACGCGGGTAACACGTGGGTAACCCGTTAAGAAAAATAAATTATAATTTTAAAGTTTAATTACTAAAAAAATTATTATAAAATACAATAGCTATATTGTATATATTGGTATATTCTATATTAAATATATTATTTTTGTATTATTATTCTATATAAGTTAAAAAAAAATAAGTTTTATTCATTTATTTATTTTTATTACGAGAGTTTCTTATTATTATTAATAGGATAATTTTACTTAACATGTTGTTGTCCAAAATTAAAATCAACTAGTATAGTATTAATATAGGCAATAAGACATTCCTAAAAGTATGAAAAATGTGAAAGAATATATAAACACTCGTGATTCATCATTCCTCCACGTGTAGACAATGGTTACACTTACATTATCGTTTAGATTTTTAAAACCCTCCAAACCGTCATGAATAGTGTTTTTTATTTGTGTAAAAGTAATAAAATTAATAAAAATTATTGTAGAAGTGTAAGAAATGTAAAAAAAAAAATAATATATGTATACAATCACTCGTAGTGACAAGTTTTACAACTTTCGTGTAGGGGTCAACTTCGAAATCCGACACTATAATCCATAAACCTTAAATTTGTATTTAACCGTCGATTGTAGTTTAGGCTTTATTCTTTATATTGAATTTCATTTTTAAAATTTTCTTTTTTGAAAACATGATCTTCTGGGGGATGTCGGAAGATGAACGGTTCGGATCTTTGATATCACATCCCGATATTTACGGTTAATTGAAATGTGAGTCGATGTTATATAGTTTGTAGAGACTTTATAAACACCAAGCAATATTTTCACTAACGGTAAAACTCTGAACATAATATCAACGATCCAAACCGATCATCTTCCTGTATCCTCTATTAGATCATGTTTTCAAAAAAGAAAATCTGAAAGAACAAAATTTGATGAGAAAAATGAAGCATAAATGTAAACAATAATCGACGGTTGAATTTTGATCTATGATTTATATGATTATAGTGGCACATTTCAAAGTTAAGCCCTTCACAAAAGTTGTAAAGCTTATCATTACGAGCGTTTATAAATTTTTTTTCTATATTTTTCACACTTCTACATTAATTAAAAAGCTATTAAAGACTTTACTTAAACAATAGCCATATGATAAATGAGAAGAGAGTGCTAATGTAGAAAGCCTCATTGAAAATATCATCAATATAACTCTTGAAGACAATATATCAAGCCAAAGTTCCAATACCGTTTCCCATGGTGATTGATGAAAATTGAAAAGTTTGATTGTAAGAAAATGTGCAAGGTTCCAAACCTTGAAACATAACTCCCTTAATTTTGCAAATCTTTTGAACATTTGATATTTTGTAAGGTTCTAATATTTTTTTATTTTTTATTATGCTCTTATTTTGGGCATGTAAATTTGTAATACTTGAAAGACAAATGCGTTTTTATGTTTTGAATGTGATAAATGGTATGTATATACTTATTTAGTATTATATTTTTCATTTGATTATTTATTGGTTTAAAATATATTTTCCTTAACGGGTAACGGGTCGGGTCATATTACCTGTTAATATTATCGGATCATTTTACCCGTTTATTTTAACGGGTGTTACACGACACGACCCGTTAAGATATCGGGTATGACACAAAAACGACACAAACACGACACAAATGCCAGGTCTAAATATATCCCACCTTTGATTAGTGATGAAATTGTATGGATTCTCCAACATGCACGAGTGAGGGGATTACTTAATATATCCCACCTTAGTGAGTAAATGTTATTAAGCCACCACTATTCTTCAAGTAAGAAGTTTGTAACTCCCACAAGCTTAAATTCACAACTTTCTTTGAGATGGTTGTTTTACAAACGAAGGAATGAACTCCAAGAGACCACTTAAGGAAAATTATAGCTGTTTTTTTTTTTTTTTTGACTAAGTACTTAAAACCTCCAAACTTTTAGTATCATTCCAAATTGGTCTTAACCTTTTTAAATATTTCAAATAAGTACCAAACCTATTAAAAACGTCACATTTGTTAAGCCCCAGTTAAAAATCTGTTAAATTAACTAGGGCTTGCTTTGTCTCCAAAATTAATAGAAGGTCATGAAAGCATATCCTCCACCAACTAATAGTCACCACCACCCTCATCAGGCCATCACCTCCAAACCCAAATCAAAACCACCAACTCCACCCTACAAGTCAAGCCGCTAACATCGAGAAAAGGTCATGAAAGTTGGTGAAATTGGATGGACTGCCATGATGCGATCACCGCATCACCGCCATCTTTACCGCCCACAAAAAAGAACTGGAAACTTTATGAGCCGAGAATCTGAGAATGAGGGAATCACATGAGCAAAAACAAGCTCCTTGAGACCCTATATGAATTCTTAACCCTCTTCTTTGATAGAAGATTGCTCTCCTGATATAATTTTAATTTGGGTCCATTTTTTATTCAATTTAATACCCATTTTGACACGTCTCGATCCCGGTATCCTCTAAACACCAGGATAGGCATGTGTTGGCCGACACCCAAGGATGACGAAAGTCATTCTAACCTGCCTTATGCTAAGAACCTTTAAAACATGCATGCAATTTATGCTAGAAAGAATGAACGTAAATAAAATATGTAACTTTAAATATTAAAAATATATGAAAATGCACGAACATGTTCAGAGCATACAACTAATCAAGATTACAACGGAAGGAATATTATAAAAGGTATGATTACAAAGAAATGGGCCCTACACTGAGAGGACTCGAAGTTATCGATACGGGAATGCCTCGACGCCAAGATCATACATCTCGTTTCTAAGTCCTTAAGAGGGCGCAAAATTACAGAACATGAGTGGACCAAAGTTTAATATACATAATAAAATAAAACCAATCTTTCTTCCGAACATATTAACCCCCTGTTTTGAAAACACCATATAATACTACATAGTAGGTTTTTCTGAAAACTCTAGCATGCAATGAAAATGTTCTTAAATAATATAACCATGTATTTAGATGGTGGTATTGTAATCGCCCAAAGGCAAATCCATAGAATGTTCATTAATCATAAAACAATGTTCTTAGATAGGGGTATCATAGTTGCCCGAAGGCAAATCCATCACCCGATGGTGAAGTTGTACGACATTGGGTTACGCCAGTGAAGAAATAGGTAGCCCCATCACCCGAAGGTGAAGCTGTACGACACTGGGTTATGCCAGTGAAAAAGTACATAACACACTGACACTAGCCGTGACTAGTGAAGTTGTTCGACACTAGTTTCGCCAGTGAAACTAGGAGTATGTCATAAATATCCAATATGCGTAACATATCACACCGAATCCATCACCCTGTACAACATTGGATTACGCCAGTGAAGAAATAGGTAGGCCTCATCACCTGAAGGTGAAGCTATACGACATTGGGTTACGCCAGTGAAGAAAACATAGTACATATCACACCAACACTAGCCTGATACCGGGATCGAGGCATGTCACATTTGGTCATTGGATTCCATATTATATAGTCCATGTTTGAAATTTAGGTTTTGAGGCAACTAATATTAATGTTGACCATGACATATCTACTTGGTAGGTTTTGAATATAATATATGTTTGAAAAATTAATTGGGGCTTAACGGATGTGGCATCAATAGGTTGGGTACTTGTCTGGAATGTTTAAAAAGGTTGAGACCGATTTGGAATGACACTAAAAGGTTGTGGGGTTTTAGGTACTTAATCCTCTCTTTTTTTTCATTAGGATTTTTTCCTAAATAATGCGCATGGCACATTGTTGTGTCAATAATTTGAACAAATCCTAGCTCAAATTATGATCACATATATAATTAATAGTTCAAATATGATTGACAATCTAATAACACAACATGTCGAATTATACTACAAGATATTTTTTTTTTGTGGGTAAGTATCATCTAAATATTATGCTCCTAGCAAATATTCCTTTTGATTGGTGGTGATAAAATTTGATATGCATATGTAGGCCTTAGATATGGCATCTAATTAACCTGCTAATGGGATTTAGAAACCTAGCTAGGGAAACTCCAACAAATAGATCACCCAAACCTAAGTGTTACATACCATGCATATTTGGATTTTGGATATGCAGTGTCTTGTCTTTGCAAGGCGGTGATTATTTACGTAGGAGTGTCTTTGCATGCAGTCACAGACTCAATAGTATGTAAACAGGCAGACTACAGGGTTGATGCCAGAACCTGTCAGCTCATCTCACATCACCACTTAGGTTGTAACCTAAAGTGAGAGGGTGGAAAATCTTTGCAGATCGCAACCTCACCATAATGTGCGTCGATCCAACGGGGAAATGGAAAGAGATCCTCTCATAACTCTTTCACAAAGGCTATCAGATCAAGTGATCCAGATTTTTAAAATTTGATCACATGATTAAAGTTATTATAACTTTTAAAGGGTTCCTGTTTTTAGTCGTTGAATCAAATTTTAAAGGTTCGAATCACTTAATCTGGTAGTCTTGATGAAAGAGATCCAGAGAGAATTTCTTTCTCGGAGAAATAGTTACCAACACACAACACGTAGCTAGCTAGGGTTTTGTACGTATAAAACAATATTATTGACTTGGTGATCCCTATATCAAGTTCAAAAGATCAACTAAATTATTTGTAAATCCACTGTCATTCATCCTAATACACGAATAAGATAATCAGGGCTCCCCAAGTGGGAACATAATTAATCGAGAATGTTTCCTTTCACACACTACTCACCTATCCAAAGTTCACTCGTCAACTTTTTTAACACTTTAAGCCCCAACTTTGTCCATTGCGTTGACCTTTGTTGTTCATAATTAAATTTTACATATTAAAAAAATTACTATATATATATATATATATATATATATACTTTTTTTACATACACCCAATAAATTCCCTCTTTTTCATATTTGGAGAATTTATGTGTCATCATGGTATTATGTTACAATCATACAAAGACATGAGTAAGGATTTTGTTCTCATGATGCTGTATCATTGAGACAAAATGTCATGTTGGTGTTTTACTCTTGTCATATAAGTTGTTTTTACAAGTTTTTCAATTAATGCATAAAAATGATCTGGTTGGTTTATTAGGGTGTTACTAGAAAATTTCTTATTTAATATAAGAATTTTATCAGGCAACTTAGTCTAAGCACATATTCGAAGATTAGCATTATCTTGCATCTTAACATGTGAGAAATATAGAGCTTGTTTGAAAATACTTTTAAAAAGACTAAAAGTGCTTGTAGATAAATGATTTTGGGTTCCAAGAATTTATCATTCGAGAGAGACTAACATATCAACAGGATCAAAAGAAAAACCTGATGAACTTTTCACTGATTGATGATCGATGATTGTATTACAGTAGTCTTATCTATATATCGAGATCTCAGCTTCCTAACAAACCGCTAACAGAAAATACTAATAACAGACTCCGAATGAGATGATTACAACGAACGCATGTATACCACTCATATTCAACAAGGAGAACATTTACAGCATACTGATTTTGTATTTTGAAAGAGAATGGACAACAATTACTTGTTCAAAACGCTAGAACTGATCAATCAACGATCTGTCAATATATGCAGATGTCCAGAAACACAAGCTCGCTATCTTTGTTTATCAGAAACACAATCTGTCAACGAACTGATCGATATCTTTGTTACAAGAAGAATTGAATCTGAAACACAAGCTCGCCTTTCCAAACGTCCAGAAACTTAGAGCTCCAATGAACCCTCAACTACATGCGGTAAAGAGAGACAAGCATGATGCTGCAAGAATATGCTGTGAACTCGCTATCGAAAGCCGACTTGCAAAATAAAATTTGATGAGTCTACACTACCAATTCCCTCGGTGTTTGTGTTTCAAGAAATGTGTCATAATTCAAGCTTCTTGCAACTTCGAAGAAATGTTTAACAGATTCTTCAGGTGTCCGTACAAGAACACCATGCCCTAGATTGAGAATGTGTCCCCTTGGCCCTGCAGACCTCACCACCCTGAATATATATTGCGTTAGTTTTATAATTATACACAATTCAGAACTGAAAAAAAAAAACCACAAAAGATCAACACCCTAAAATCCCTTCGACTATCCATATAGAATAAAATAGAAGCTAACAATCGTTTGAACAAATTTTTTATTTAACTGAACATCTGAGCCAGTAAATATTGGGGCAAGGACTTTATTCCAACCAGTTGCCAAGTGCTAAGCTAGTTTTTCTTTTTTTTTAAGTTTTAGGTGAAGCCAAGTTAATCTGGGAAAAGTTTGATACTACTCGAATATTAGCTTTTAGACAAAGAAGTCGGACAATCCAATCTGGTACAAATTCAGGCGAATGCCTACAAGTGATTTCACTACCCATTCGTTATCTAGCATCATACAAACCAGTGGTCCACACAAATCCAAGTTCATATTGCAGGTAAGTTTTGAACAATATTAGTTGTAAGTTTAGAGATGTTCCCATAACAAACCTTTGAATTTCTTCGGTCAAGGAAGGAAGAGGGGAAAATAGGTAAGCAGGGTCCACATTTCCCTGTACACTGATCTCACTACCCAGGCGTTTTATACCGTCAGCTATGTCTACCGTCCAGTCGAGCCCAATCACTTCTACGCCAGTTCCTTTCATACGCTCAAGAAGGCCACCATTCCCATTAATGTAGAGAACAAGTGGTGTTTTAGGGCATCTTTTCCTAACTGAAGTCACGATCTGCAATTTAAGAAAAATAACGTGTGAGCAGAAGGAAAAGGAAGCAACTTATACCTATAAAGAAAAACATGAGTAATTTCCATATGCACCTGTGTGAGAAGAATTCCATTTAGAGAAATATATTATGTAAAACCTAATAACGACGGTCCCTACGCATATGTCTCCTCCCTCACCTCTTGGATATAAGGCTTCGACCAGCTATCCCACATGGCTGGTGGTAGTTGCCCACCCCATGAATCAAATATTTGTATGCAATGCGCCCCTGCTTCTACTTGGAAAACAATGTAGTCTGATATTGCCCGAGTCAAATGAGAAAGAAGAGCCCTCAATACATGTGGTGCTGTATGGCACATGCTCTTTATTTTTGTATACGTGGAAGTTGAACCCCCTTCTACAATGTATGTAGCAATCGTCCAGGGTGCCCCTACGAAACCCAAAACAGCAGCATGCCCACCAACCTGAATGAAAGAATAAGTGAGAGAAGCATGTGTACGAAGATTGAAAATTATAACCAGACATGTAATAATCATTCTCAATCTAATACAGTTGATCTTCTTTTTCAAGCATGTGATAAGTGTCTAATAACTACCTCCCGCCGCAGTATCTTTAAGGATTCCCCCACAAAGTGCAGTTTGTCCAAGTCAATCGGATGCAAGGTCTTCAATCCCTCTTCAGAAACAATGGGTGTCTGAATAACAGGACCCTTGACGTCTTCTATGTCAAAGGGAACACCAAATGCGGGTAGAGGCGTAAGTATGTCAGAGAAAATAATCACTCCATCAGGATGGAAAGCTTCCCAAGGCTGCAAAGAAATTTCCACAATGAGATCAGTTGTCTCTGACCTCTCTCTGAATGATGGATATTTCTCTGCAAGCTTTCTGTAAACAGCCATATACCTTCCTGCTTGGCGCATCATCCATGCTGGAGGCCGACTTACAGGATCTCCTCTCGCAGCCTTAACCAAGAGTGGATCTGGGAGCAGGAAGTGGGGAGTTTAAAATGAATATGAAAAATGAAAACTTTTATATAACAATGAAACCACAATTTCAAAGAAGAGTTCTTAAAATTAAACATCAAACCAGAGAAAATATTAGAAGAAGGGGCTCAACATTATTTGTTGCAAGTATTAGTATGCACCAGCATTTACAAGAAGTGACGAACAAAGAAATGCCACCTATTAGCACACTATATGTATATACATCTTTAATGAGTTAAACTTCGACTCAAAGATCAACCTGAAGACCACCTAATCCTGTTACCACCTAAGCCACGACAGACGGTCGACATATACTGTGCATAACAGAAATGCCAACTCAACCTAATGATATGATATGTATAATGAAATTTTTTTTATCACAGACCAGCACAGCACAGTTGCTCTCTATAGTTCATAGAACATAAAGTAAAAACAGACTTCATTGATGTATTATACTTCCCAACTATGTTTTTTTCGGGAAAACTAGCTACGTTTCATACATTTGAGTATAGTTCGATATCAAATGTAGCAATTTATACTCAGACAACAAAAAAGCACCAAAGCCCTCCAGTGCTATAACAGCACTTCTAGGACAGCTTCGATATCCATTGACTTTTCCTTTCTCCATGTTACGGTGACACTCTTAGAGCTCTCACAACATCACAGATACATGACCAAGAGTGTCTTCAACAACCTTTTCTCTGATCTTTTTCACCAGTTGGTCCTAAATCAACCAACTAGAGTTTTATTCTTTTTAAATTCAGCTTCATTTTCAGTATCATCGCACATTTATCACTACGTTGAACACCGACATTTTCGATGAAAAATTAGAAGCAACTAATCAGAACCTGGATACTGAGAATTAAATTACTCTCTTTTTCTATTAATCTCACTGGGAATTACTCATTGATTCAATATAATCAAGCTAAAATGCAAGAGATTAAAAACGAACAATAACCCATATCAAATTAAACTTTAAAAAAGATCCCAAAAAACCAACCGAACGATTAAACTTTAAAAAAGAACAAATATTTGCAAAGTTGGGAGGGAAAGAAGCATACCAGAAGATGATGAGGAGGAAGAAGAGCATGTTACAGAAACCTTTCCGTGGGGGCATTTTCTTCTGGAAGAAACCGAGAATCCAGTGAGAGAAGTAGAAGTAGAAACTGCTCCTGACTGCACGAACAAGCTCGAAGACTTCCATCCCAGAGAGCTGTTCACACTGCAAATACCAAATTTCAGTTTTATAGACCCCCCAAGTGGCCCAGATGCCAAATTCAAAGTCAGAACTCAAGTTGAAGAAACAATGGAGAGAGAGAGAGAGAGAGAGCTTGCCTGGCCGGAGCAGATAAACCCATTTCGGATAGATGGGGGGGGAGAGAGAGAGAGAGAGAGAGAGAGAGAGGGATGGAGAGAGGGATGGAAAACGGTAGAGTGGATGAGTTACATTATATTGGGCTCTGCCATGGAGGCCCTGTTTGACAATAAAAAAAAAAGACATGAAGGCCCAAGATAAAAGTAAAACTTGAACGAAGACGAGTCCAATACTCTTTGTGAATGGAAATAATTGGAAATTCTCTCCCACGCATTATTTTTTACAAGTGAGCGATTGAGATTAGTCCAATGAGATTTGGTTAAATCTCAACTTTTATTTTTTGTGTTTTGATGCACAAGAGAGCATCACTCTGGAAATAATTAGTGTTATTTTCTCAAATGTGAAAACCATTTGAATAGAGAAAATTTTGAAACTATGATCCAAATGATCAATTGAGTGTATATATATATATATATATGAAGTTTTCCCAAAGTTAAGGACCTACATGAAACGTATTCAACCCAAATACATAAAAATGCATCTTTGAATCGTGACATCACAGTTACGGCCCATTTAATTTAAGTCCTCTCATACTTTACATCAATGATCAATTAAGTTTAGTATGATTTTCAGAAATTCGCAATTACAAAACTAACCCTTATTAAGGGTATGAAGCATTATACTATTAGTTCCTTTTTCGGTCTAATAGTCAACTTAGCTTTTGTTTTTCGTTGCAGAAGTCAGTCCACTATTTGTTTGCATTAACATCAAATCAATCATACGTGGATTAACAAGGAACTGGATCCCCTCCGGAGCGTAGGGTGGGGATCCTCCTGACCAGCTCATCTGGACCTTTAAAATTTGATCCAACGGCTACAAACAGGGGGTCCGCTAAAAGTTATAACTATTGTAGTCTTTGGATCAAATTCCAAGGGCCCAGATGGGCTGGTCAGGATGATCCTCACCCTATGCTCAAGAGGGGATCCGGTTCCGATTAACAATTCAAAAACATCTGAGAATTCTTAATTAGATAGTTGTAAACAGCCCCAAACTTGTAGAACTAAGTTAGTCCAGTGTTTTCATGTAGCTTGGCAAGGAAATTTTGAGGCATGTGTACATAAATCCTTTACATGCAAGACTTATTGCTCATTGGTGGGCTGGTTTACAATAGGTTGTGACCAATTAATATAGACTTTACAGTCTGTTATTTATTGTGTCAAACTGTGAGATTGACAGAACTGGACATGATGGGTTATGAATCAACAATAAAGTGGGTTATTTAACATATTTTTATGCATGAGTTACAAGTCTTTACCGATCCAATTGTATCACTAAGGCCCAATCTCATCTAGCTCACCAAATAGGCTCTTAGAGTGATGAACTTTAATGGTGCACACATGGTCGATCTTTTTTTTATACATTTGAATGCATAAACGATTTCCGATTCGAATAATTTTTTTAAAGATAATCTTCAAATAAACATTAAGAAATTCAAATGTTTTAATTATAAAATTTATATAGAAAAAATACATTATTCTCATAAATTGGGATATAAGCATTCCCCATGAGCGAATGCAAGTATTATCCTTTAAAAAATTTCGATATCAGCATTAATAAGGCATGTATGAGGGATAAGAAAATGACTCCTTTCAAGTAGGGATTTAAATATCCTCTCACATGCTTTTGTAATGTATAGATGGGTATTTTCTGATCTCTCCTATCAACATCTTTCAATCCATTATTGACTAACTTGATCTCAATCCCTTTAAACTTAAAAATTTCTCGTCCAAACATAGCTTAAAGATATATGTGAGTAATAATCCGGTGACGGTTACTACAAGAAGTTAATAACATGAATTAACTTGTATTATGATCTAGTAGTATTCATCTTCACTTGTAAGTAAGAAGTCTTATATTCGATTTTCGTCAAAAGCAAATTTAAACCACATTATTATGGCCAGCCAATTGTGAGGCTTAATCCACTCCTCATCCCTTAATATAGATAATATCGTTTGTGAAAAAAAAATAAAAAAAAACGTGAATTAACATAGGTTTTGGAGGTCAGCAAGCTCTCCGCGAACGTAGTTCCTTACAAAAAGCAAAAACATACGTTCTTGTGTGAATACTGAATAGTAGGAGCCAAATTTAAGCAAAAATAGCACCTAAAATTGGATGAAATTGAAACCACAAGGAAATAATTTTTGTTTTTTTTTTTTAACAAATGATATTATCCACATTAAGGGAATATTGGTGGGCTTAGTCTCACAATGAACTAGTAATAATGTGGTTCAAATTTTCCTTTGGAAAGAATCGAATTTAAGATCTCTTACCTACAAGTGAAGAGGAATATCACTATACCGTAGTACTAAATGATACCACTAGAAATAAATTGGAATACATAAATAAAAGAAAGCCGGCACCAAAATAGGACCTAAGAAATTAGGGTTCACAATTTGATTTGTGGTTTTCAGCTTCCTTCTTTACAATATATAAAAGCACCCCAGCGGGCCCAGCCCTTGAGACTGATCATCTTCATTTCAACAGTACTGAGATTATCGGAGGCAAAAAGTTAAACTAATACGATTTAGACATGAGTTCAAAATTTAGTCATGGAATTACGTGCTTTTTGTTTTTGGTAACAATATTTGCCATCAAAGCCAAAGCGGATGATCATCATCAAGATCATAGCGATCATAGCGATCATATCGATCTTGATGTAAAAAAATTTGGAGCCAAGGGTGACGGCAAGACAGATGATACTGCGGTAAGAAAAACTCTTGTTTATGAGATTGGAAATCACGATTATTTTTTATCAAATGGAGACTAATTGTTATTAAATCAAATGTTGTTTGGCAATAGAAATACAGAAAAAAATTATATTTACGGTGAGAATTTCGAAATAGCAATAACAATTTTCTAAACTAATATATGCTTCTGGGATTGATTGTAGGCTTTTTCAAATGCATGGCAAGAAGCATGCAGATCCAAGAAAGAGAGCGTCCTTACAATACCAGAAGGAACATATATAGTGGGTAAACTTGAATTTATGGGACCCTGCGAACAATCGGTGGAAATTGAGGTTGAAGGAACAGTGCAGTCTTCAGATACGAAGTCGGTAACTGGAGGTGCCCATCCAAATGCGTGGATTACTTTCCAAAATATCAAGAACTTGTCAATCTATGGAGATGGCACTTTTGATGGCAAGGGAGTTGATAAGGATTGTCCTTCAACTACAACTGGAAACAAATGCACCACTAAACCTATGGTACGTACGTACGTAAGTCCCATGCAAGCATGCATGTTCGCATTCGTACGTCATTTCAGTTTTTTTTTTTTTTTTTTGTTAACAGTTGATCTTCGGCCTTTTCAATCATTGTAGTTGTTTTTCGGTTAGATTTTATATGAATTTTAGACAAAAATATAAAATAAAATTGAATACTGAAGGGCACTAAATTAAATGCTCAAATTAACAAAAAGCTAATTTGTTTGATTAATAGTTTCCTTGATTGAATGCAGAATTTGCTTTTCTTTCGGGTCACCAATGCAGAAATCGGAGATATTACCTCGACCAATAGCGACTACGTCCACATTGGCATTTTTGAGAGCACCAACGTGTTAGTCGAAGATGTTAACATCTACGAAATGGGTTCGGATGGAATTCTAATCAAGTCATCAACAAAAGTTAACATCACCAATGTAGATATCATATTATACAACAGCAACTGCATCACCATTAGCAACGATAATTCTGATATCCATGTCGAAAACATGCATTGCGAGGCCGGGAACGGACTTGGTATCGGACCCCTGGGTACCGATCAGTTTGAAAAATCCGTGAAGTGCGTTACCGTGAAGAACTGTACCTTTGGGCACACTGAGGGAGGCATTCGGATCGAGAGTTATCATGGTTCTCAAAAACCTTTAGAGATTTCCAATTTGGTTTTTGAGGACATTATCATGGACTACACTCAGAACACTCCTATAATCTTGAACCAAGAGTTATGCATTCCCCCGGAAGGCAAAGGGCGTTGTGAAAAGACGGTGCCCTCGAATGTTAAGATATCGAACGTGAGCTTCAAGAACGTCAAGGGCACGACCGTGCACCCTACCGTTGTCAAACTTTCGTGCGGGGAGGGGGCATGCAATGATGTGAAGTTCAGTGACATGAGCGTAAATGTGATAGGGGGCGACAGTCCCGCAGCTTATTTTGACTGTAAGAACGTGAAGCCCATTGTGTCCGGCACAGTTCAGCCTTCAGCTTGTAACAAAGGCCAAGGCGAACAATCCGAGTGATGACATGGATTGGTCGACATACGTCTACAGCGTTGTTAGGGTTTGGATGGAAAATAATGTCCAAGTCAGACGCCCCTTTATACCCATAACTGAATGATGAGTGGCGATTTATGGATAAATATTTACACAACAAAAGTATAAAAGAGACATGTTTTCTACAAATAATTAGTTTTGAGAATATAGTTTATTTGTTGGTGGAATGTGCAATGATTGTTTCATTATTAATTTGGACCTTTTAATAAAGCACCATTTATTATTTTTTTTCTATAGATTTGTTGGAGATTAATAAGCTCTTCCCCCACACACAAAAGAAAAGAAAAGAAAACTCTTCCGCAAATTAACCTACTTTATTCATGGAAAGATAATGTTAGTGGTTCCAAATTTACTTTCTTGGTTTTGTACGTGAATGATATTTTACTCGCCAACTCTAACATGTCATTCTTGCGTACAATCAAGATTTAATGTTGACAACAGTTTCGATATGAAAGGACTTATTGAGAGGGACATGAGAGATTTTTCAATGTGATCGGTACACAGGATGATACATCACGTGTTACTATATAAATAGTGGGATATGTATGTTAAAAAGTTAATAACTTAAAAAATAAAATTTCTCACCACTCCTATTAAAACACGTGGTGCACCACTTGTGTTCCCGTCACAACTAAAAATTTCTCGAGGGACAGATCGAGGGTAATGCTTGGTCTTTCTAAGAATTAAATTGATAGATTCAACATGGACAAATGCGCAAGTGGTGAACTACCTATCGTAAAAGGATAATATTAGAGAGACCAAATTTCTAAACTAAAATTTGTAAATTCAAATGATGTGGATATTGATGATTGGATTATTACTTAAGTGTTGATTAAGGTGCTTATAGTCTATTGGTGACACATTATTTGGTTTACAAATTAAAATTTTGGTCTCCCTAACATTACCCATTGCAAAAAGGTGACAAGCTGAGCAATGATCAAAGCCTTAAAAACGAACTGGAAAAGGAAAGCATGAAAGACAAACCCTATGCTGCTCTTGTAATTAGTCTCATGTATGCTCAAGTCACGTGTGGCAGATTTTCAAGCCAAACATGTGGACAACACAAATCGGGTCATGTGGAACACGTGTGTCCATTAAGCTTCACCCGTGGGACAACCATACCTTGAAGAAAGTTGAGATTCCACTATAAAACTAATTGGCAATATGGAGAATAGCCCAACTACGTACTTATAAGCACATACAAGGTCTCTTCTCTTATCAATGTGGAATTCATTCTTAACCGTTTAGTTTACATAAAAGAAACAAAACAGCAGACAAGTGAAGCTATTGTCAGCGTTTAAAAACGTCATTGAATACCTTAATTTCTACATCTGTAACAAGAAAAATCTATGGCGAGAATTCGTATGGCATGCATTCAATTTTTTCATACGAGGATTTGGATTCGTGCACAGTTAGGTCAGCTCCCGTGCCATACGAATTCACAGCATAGACAAGATGAAAATAAACTCCCGACACCCCTGCACTCTTAAGAGTGGCGCGTCATTCTTAATGAGTGGTGCGCATGAACCCAGAAGTAGGAAAAGAAAGTAATCTAACAAGAGAAAGAGACAGAAACATAAACACCATTGCTCCTCTCATATAAATAAACTGTGGAATTACAAATCTAATGACTCTGCTGTGTGGCATAAGCTTTCAATAGGTTAAAACTTAGAGATACAGAATAAGCCTTCAATTTCAAATGCAAGACTCGCATTCAAATGGAAAAACAACCAGAAGAACTAGATTCTAAACGATCAGCGGTTCTTAATTTCCGACATACACACGTCGATTATATTGAGATAACACAAGTTGACATGATCCAGTTTTTAGAAATCATTCAATTCCAAGGAAAACCAGAATCATTTTAGTGCAGATACCTTAACTACATTTTTATTTGAGGTGCCAACAAACAGGAACTTCCTTAAAATTTACCAAAAAAAGTCCATTCCTGTAGCACAGGAAAAGGCATCAATATGAATAAGCTAGGCACCGTCATTGTTCTCAAGTAAATCGGGGACCAGGAAAGTTCCTTTGAGCACCAAAAGGCCACAGTCTGCTTAAGCCAAAATCCAAATTAGACTCTGGTTTTTTGCCGCACGTACTCCTCACCTTATCATAGAGTATGGTATAGTTTGAGCTGCTTATGTTTCTGAAGTAACAGGATTTGCCACCATCGTACCTATACACTTGCTGGGTACTCCCCAATCCACTAGCTACCAAATTGTTTTTTACAACCATATTACCCTCGGCATTCTGCAGATTTCTGACAGAGCTACCTGATAATTGTGAACCAGCACTTGCAGACTTCTTCTCAATAAATCCCAATTCGACATTTGTAACCAACTTATAAGTTTCATTTGCTTGATCCAAGTAGTCAGTGTACAAGTAAAGAGGAAATTCTTTGTTTGATGACATTGAGTACGCACTGGAGGATGGCGGCCTGATATGAAGTGTATCGTTGAAATGGATCTTCTGACTCACTATCTGTGTATTAGCATCATTCCTCATGACCATTGTATTACTGTAATGGAAATCTTGAATCGCATTGGTTGTGATGTTCCCATAGGAGGACTTCACCCATCCAGTCGATGACACAGACCTGCCGACCCTTGTCAAAAATGTGCCGTTTAAACCCTTGAAATCTGAAACCAGTGAAACAACAAGGGGCAAGCTACTATGCTTCAAAAGCCCTCCTTCAGTTTTCGTGCTCTGCTTGTCCAACCAAAGATGCAAATTCGCATCAACATACCAAACATTCAAGGCACTTGTAACATCAAAACCAAACTTGTGGCTCTTCCCATCCAATATCTTCCCTAAAAAGGGCGTAATCTCAATATCATAAGAAGGAAGATCATAGGATCCAATCGCAGTAATGGGTCTCCACAGCAGAGGATTGACCCCTCCAGTGAAAATCACAGAAAAAGGCCAGACTGCACCAACAACCTCACCGTCTAAACTCACCACAACCTCCCTAAAAGGCCCATTTCCAGGCGTGCCGCTAAGATTGTTTGCAGCAATGTACTCATTAGGAGCATTTGAATACCAAAACTCATCATTCTCATGAAATGAAACATACACCTCCAACACAGCCCTATAAACATTTTGTGGGATCTCAAATTCCTTCAACTGCGTATCAGTTGAATTCTGGATTTTAAACCACAACCCATCATTCAAAGGCAGATTTCTCGAAATGGGCAAGATCAAATCAGCCCAAGAATGGTACCCAGAAGCCAAATTTCCCAACTTTTTCTCGTAATTGTAATTCAAATTCTTCTCAGCAGGGTAAAAATGAATGCTTATGTTCACATGGTAAATTCCAGTGTAGGTTTTATCAATCAAATTCCCAAGATAAACAGCAAGTGTTTGATCGTTCTGAAGCAAAGAATAGTACCTTGTGATGTCCTTCTCGACACTCCAAACAATCCCATTCGGCCGCGGCTCCGCCGTGCAACTCCTGAGAAGCTCAACGCCGCCGAGCCAAACTCCAAAAATCCGATCAAATTGCCTCCCTTTGCAGGTGGCTTTCCACTCGAGGACAATTTTAGAAAATGTTTGAGATGGGCAGTGCGAGGGAGGGATGTATTTAGCAAAGACTGGAGCTTTGCCGTATGTATACCCAAAGTCGTGCTGGAGAACGAGCTGGGTGCAGGGCTTGGTTTTGGGGAGTTCTATGGGTTTGGTTACTTCGAAGAAGAGAGTTGGTGCGGGGTAGTTTTGAGGGGTGGGCTCGGAGAGGAGCTCCGATCGGAGGAGGTTGAGTTTGTGGACATTGGCGGTGGAAAAGAGTGGTTGGTGGAGGAGGAGGAGGAGGAGGAGGAGGAAGAGGGCCAACGGAGAGGCCATGAGTGACCAACTGGTGGTTGAGCTGTCTGTTGCTTGGTGGGTTTTACTTTGTTTCGGTGCTCTTCTTGGAGTAGAAAACAATAGTGAGTTTCTTTTGCTTTTTCGTTTTTGTCGAAGAGTTTCTTTTGTTGGAGAAGAAAACAATGGTGACTTGGTGATTGATTCTATAAACTGATTTAAATAATTTTTTAAACGTACATTTTTATTTTCATTATAAAAAAAAGGACAAAAATTGGAATTCTTGATTCTCGTTTGATTCGTTCCAAAATTAGGTTTGCCATTTTTATTTGAAAAATCAAATTAAATTTTTTATTTGCAAATAACTTTTTTTAATTAGTAAGTACTTAATTAAAATATTACTTAAATTTTTAAGAGCTCGTTTGAAAAATACTTTTAAATAGAAAAAAAAACGTTTTTAGAGAATCTTTTTTTTTTTTGAAATTAATCCTTAAAAATGGAAGTTAATTTAAAAAAAAACACTTAAGTGATTTCGAACTCAAAAACATTTTTTCAAGAATCGATTCCATCATTTAAAAGCACTTCCTAAATAAACCTTAATTCCAATAAGAAATACCATAAACAATTGTGCTAATGAAGTGATAATGGCGTAGGTAAATATTAGGGGTGGTATTGGTACGATTACAATACCAAAACTCATGTACCAATTACCATACCAAACTTTTGGTATAACAAAATCTATTACCATTACCATACCAAACTTTTGGTATACCGAATTTTGGCATGTCAAATAGTTCGATTGACATGGTATGGTAATTATAATTATCACTTTGTTTTGGGCCATTCTTTTGGGCCAAAATTTGAGTTTCTTTTCAAACCCAATTCAAGGCCCAAACGTGTTTTGGCCACTCCCTTTGGGTTTCTAAAACTTTTTTTATTTAATTATGAGAATTTTATAGAGATTTATTTAAGAAACAAGAAGTAAATAGATGGACTCTGGAGAGAGAGAGTCGCCGGAACTAGAGCAGCAGAGATGAAGTTGGTGGCTAGATGAGTGAAAAGATGAAGAGTCACAACGCAAGAAGGCTTATGTTTTTTTTTGGGGGGGGGGGGGAAAGTAGAGGTTAGAGGATGAGATGATTGGATAAATGACTAGAAAAAAAATATAAAGTGCATATATAATGATAATAATACCTAATTATATATAAATGAATAAATAAATAATATAATATAATATTAATAGTAGTGGTACGGTACGGTATACCATTGGTAATGATTTTGAGTACCATTACCGTACCAAAAATGTATGGTACGGTACAAATACCGTACCATTACCAATGGTACAAATTTTTTGGCACAACTTTGGTATGGTACGGTTGGTAATTTGGTTGGTATGGTAATTTGGCAAAAAATTCCACCCCTGGTAAATATAGTAGAAAATCTATTTAACTTACCAATTTTAGTCCAAAGAAATATTTAGTAATTTTGTATTTTCTGCAAATAGCAATTGGAATGTGTTGGAAAACAATGTCTATTTGGGAAAGTGAACTGACGTTTTTCAAGGGAATCCAGAAGAAATCGGTGATAAATTCAGTGGGCAGAATATCAGTTCCTCCTTATATTTTAGGGAACTTTAATAAAAAAAAATATGTATTATTCACTTTAATGAAAAACCATATTTTTACATTAAAAAATCAATCATGGTACTATTCACTTTACCCTTTATTTTATCCTTACCGTTAAAACTCAAAGTTTTCAAGCCATTTTCATTAGTTTTCCTTATATTTTAGAAAATTCGCTATTTTTCATATGGGGTAAAAATCAAATTTTATATAAGGGGACGAATGTAAGATCCCACATTGTCCGGGAGAGAGGAGGTGATGTGCCTTATATGTAAATGCCCACCTCCCTATAGTGAGACACGTTTTGGGTGGAAACCCAAGAACAAATCCGTGAGAGCATGACCCAAAACGGACAATATCTTACTATGCGGATTGGGATGTAACAATTTGGTATCAGAGCCACTCTCCGGCCGGAAGTGTGCCGACGAGGGCGTCAGGCCCCTATAGGGGGTGGATTGTACATGCCCACCTCTCTATAGTGAGACACGTTTTGGGTGGAAACCCAATAACAAATATGTGAGGGTGTGACCCAAAGCGGACAATATCTTACTATGCGGACTGAGATGTGACAACGAATCTGTAGCACCATATTTTTTACACACGTTTTTGTGAGACTCATCAGTGCATTTTAACAATCCAAACCGTTTATCTTTTAGGTCATAATACGTAGATTATACTTGCAAAAGATTAGACAAATCCAAAACTATTATGATATTCATTTGCTATGAAGAAAATGAACGAACACGGTTCTGCAACGAAACCCTATACCCTTAATCTAACGATCATATGGTTGTAGATTTGGGTACTTTTTGGTACACATGATCTTTGAAGGAAGACTTAAAAGATAGATGATTCGGGATCACTAAAATATATTACGAAATTGATCCAAAAAAAATACGTGTCAAATGTTGCGAAAAGAAGATAGTGCCGCTAAATCCGTCCCAGAAACAAGTGTGTAACAACAATCGAAGGCGATTTGATTGAGGAGATGGTCCACCAGAAGCAAGCACCCAACCCAAAAAACAAGAGTGGAAACCAAATGGCAGCCCAAAGCAAACCAAACCTCATTGCTCTCAACATTGTAATTGTTGTACTTCCAGCCTAACGGTTTGGCCGGTTTCAAGATCGGGTGGTTTTAGGGTTTAGTCGTTAAGTAAGGAACAGATGAAGAATAATCCAATAAAGACCACTAAATTACTCTGGTGAAGGATTTCATCGTTTCATTTACATAAAAAGATTTACAAATGTTTGATATTTACGTTCGATTAGAGAGTTCGGTTCAAAACTGATATTTGACCTGAGTCGCCGTTCAACAAGAAAACCTCCAAAGGAACATAAGGAGAGGCTATTGACGAACCAAATCTATACGTAGGTTGCAGTATTTTGCTACCTTTCGCACACTGAAATGCTCGAAGCCTTGGTCCGGTTCTCATCTGCCAAATCTGCACGATATTGCCACGAGAGCAAACATATTATTAGAAATTAAGCGCGAGTCAGACGTTAATCACTTGAAGTACTATTGCAGTTCTTTTAATAAATACAAGAAAGAAGTTCCCATCAGTCCAAAACTAAAACAATTTCTTGACCTTACTTAATGATATCCATTCATTCGATTTCTAGGCTGCCATCCAGCACATATTCCCTTAAACTCATCTGTTTCATTTGAGTGAAAATGGAAGAGCGGCGCATGGTTCCTATAAAGCCCAAAATGAGCATGTATAGAATGACTCTTACCTTTGCGTGCTCTTTTTTTAAATAAGTAACAATGCACTAAAGAATGCCAGGTATAGATAGTTTCTTTGAAGATAAGAGGAAATGCAGTCTATGCTATTTTAATTTTGCAGTCTCATTATTGTAAATATATAAACCACGAAAAATGCAACTAAGAGAATGAAAAAGATCTTTGACTGCTTGCATGTCCGAAAAAGGAGAGAGTTCCTGAAAGGAAACGGTAAAAGAAACTACCTCAACAATTCCTTTTCGAGGGGCATGAATAACCAAACACAGGCAGTAATCACTCTTCGTGGGTTCATAGTAACTTGAATTTGAAGCTGCAGTATCTTTTTTGACCAGCATCTCCATGAATAGGCAACTAGCATCCCGATATCCCTGCAAATCGACTCATACCACCATCAGGGAAAAACTACAACATCAAAACGAAGGAGAGAGAAAAACTTTAAGTCAATTTAAGGTTTCTGGGAGAAACCTTCCAAAGCCGCACTATCACAAGTGCTTGAGTGTCTAAAAGCAATATACGACCAAGTGAATCTGTAATCGCAGCCAATGTGCCACTAGGTGATAAGGTAAGCTTCTCACCCTTTCTTGGGAAATCCTTCAAACATGTCAATGGTGAAGCTGTTACAAATAAAATCACATGTGAGCGAAAAAAAGAGTTTAAATGCAGTTGATTAACGATTGGTAACTAGACTCCCAAATCCATGAAGAAAAAAAATCAATTATAATAGTAGCACTTAAAACTTAGGCTTCGTTTGTTGTTTACTTGAAGGTAGAAGATGGATTACTCATTAAGAAAACTTATTCATTACACTCCTCTCCAAAATGTTAGGATTAGAAGGGATAAGTTTTCTTCATGTCTAATACCCTTCTAATCTCCTCAAATATTAAAATCACCCACCACATACCCTGCATTTTATGATCCAATCCATTCCAATTCTAGGCACCATACGAGCCCTTATGGTTTAATTTCCTTTGAGCTGACAATAAGCCAGGTCAAATCACTTACCTCCTTAGACTTGAATGAATGTTGCACACACAGAGGAACTGAGGTATCTACTTTTAGTTCCATTACCAGTCCAAAAGCATGTTCGTGCATATTTCTTCTTATTTTTTAACCAAAAAAAAAAAGTTACTGTTATTTCTTTCAATACAGACAATATTAGCAAAGTTCCAAGAGCCAACAAAGTATGGAAAACTCAAATAGTCATGCAAGTAGAGGGGGCATGACCACCACATACATGGATGCAAGGGAAGTAGATACTTTCAAGATGAGTTACCATTTCTCTGTTCTTTGTGCTTATAACCTTGTTCTTCTTTCATTTATACATTCAAGTGGAAAGACTACACAAATGTACTTAGGCAACAACATTATGAACTTTAAATAAATAACTACAGTATATTAATCTCACCTTGTGCAAATGGTTGAGGTTTCACCTCTGATTTTTTAGGTGAAGTCTGGTCGCTCCCCCAAATCATTTTTGATAATGAAGCTATTGTTGAAAATGTTGCAGGCACAACTTTAGACAAGATTGCCCCCACCAAAGACCTATTATTGTCTTCCGATAGTCTTTATATGGAGAAACCAAATGTCGTCAATAAATATGGGCACTTTTAAGTGAAACCAATATAAGACTGCATTTAACACTAAGTAGAAAACATGTAAGTTGCATCATCCCACCACACTAACCTGAAGGCTGAAATCACTGCATCCTCTCCAACAGTGATTCCACAGAAATAATGTTCAGTTGACTGCCCAACAATAAAAGCAACTGAATTCAAACCCAGAATAACTTCAGAAGATTTTCCATGATTTATGGGGAAAAGACCAGAAGCTATCAGGAAGGGAAAAAAAAAAGAAGGACCAAAATGGCAACAAAACAAAATTGTAAACATTACCGAAAGAAATTTGCATAAATCTAAGAATGAAGTTCCTTCGATTATCTCATTATTTATAAGATGTCAAACAAAATCAGTGTGGTATAAATGTTAAGATTTTGAGATTTGTCAATGGGGGAAAATAGTTCTTCAAGAACTTTCAAGCTTCCAATTGACTTTGATGCAAGGTATCTTGTCATATATATCCCCACCTATTAACTTCTTTTTAACTTGTCAACTCAACAGAACCTTGTTCCATCAAGATGGAAGCTGAGAAAGCATGCAAATGTCATAGGACAGGGTGACATGAACATACATTATTTGATTGAAATGGAGAAACACTGGAAAAAGAATCTGGAGGAAGCTCAAGAACATAGGTGAAGGTGTGGAAGTGAAGAAATAAATGCTCTGAAAGCTTATAGTGTACATGGAGTTTGCTCTCCATCTAATGAACCGAATAATTCAGCAGATGAAGATGAAGAGAGATTTTCATTTGAAAATGAATCTGTCAACCTAATACCATAGACGATGGAGACAAGTAAAAGGAAATAGATAAGTTAAATAGAAAATGTCTATCGATAGCTCCCAGGATCCTGTGCTTCTCAAGAGAATCAACAATTTGATCATGAAGATAACTTCCTTTTTGAGCTGGTCTCCTATATCCGGGGCAGACAAAAGTTCTTTTATTGAACAGTTGGTGTTATTCTCAATGGAATTGATTATTTCTGACTCTTGACTACACTAATTGCAGTTTAACATTACAAGGTATGTGTGCTTTTAATTTCTTGAACTTGACAAATGACCATCTTGTTTTATTATGTTTTGGGTACAATATGTGTTTTTATAATCTTGCTGCTTTTCATGCAATTAAAACAGAAAGCATCAGCATATTTAAATAAGCAGGGCGAATATACCTCGATTTCCATCAGTGGCGGAGGCATAATGCCAGTAATGGCTGCATCAGCACAAGTACCATACTTGCTGACACTCCATAACTGGTAAGGTAATTTACCATAGGAATGTCCAAAATCATCTGAGCCTCGCTTTTTGAGTGTTTGATCCCAGAACTGAGACTGTGTATCTTCAAACCACAGGTGCAGCATATTCTGTATTCCAAGCATGTAAAGCATATTATTAGAACCCACACCAATTGAGCTTCTAAACGCTAGAAACAACTCCAAATTTTAACCCACAAAATAAGGGGACCTAAACTTTTTCGAAGTCTCCACCTATAGACATCACATACAATCTTGTTAATTTAAAACTAGAAATACTTTATCTTTACATTACATTAAGTGAAAGTATGGGAAATTAAAGATTCAAGACACATGCTTCATGCTCAAAGATGACTTTACAGGTACAACTCTTCATAGCAAGGAATGAAAAAACAAAAGGTTTCCCCTACCTGAATATCTGAGCCATCAAAACGAGCAACTATGCCAGGCATAACAACACAAACCTCCTCTGAGGATGTTTCATGGGTCAAATCTCTCTTCGTTCCACGGACTCTCAACCTTGTAATCCGCTCGGGATATACGATCTGTTAATACATAAAATCATTAAAGTTGCATGACCAAGACCAGTAGACCATAACTCAATTTTCCAACAGAACCAATACCAAAAGTAATCACAATGGCATACAAAACTATCATATATGCAGAATCTAAGCGAATTAAACTTAATAACTCAACATTTCAATAATCACCACCAGATATAATCGCAATGCCATACGAAAGTGTTGTACTTAAAAACCCCGTATGCAAAAATCTAACAAACCCATACGCGAAATCAAAAAGGTCGCTGTGCAAGACAGTGCTTGGAACTGATCGCGCCCAGGCTCTGAGGCTGGGGTTGGTCAGCAGAGACCCTAAAGGTTTCGATGTGACCAAGTGGTGCCATTTTGGATTGCTTTAACTTTGGGTCCGAGTCGGTTGCTTCGGTAGAAAAGATTAAAGGGATTCTGTCGTTGAAGGTTTGTTCAAATTGTAATTTTTGGTTTTACTTTGTTTGGTTAATGGGAATTCATTAAAGCTTCTGTTTTAAGAAAAATGGAATTCAAATGATGAATGATCTGAAGTAATGTCGATTTTTTTCTTGATTGGAAGCTGAGTTTAAAAGTGTACAGCATTGTAGATTTGTTTCTAAGAACATGAATAAAAAGTTTTAACTTTATTTTCCCTATCAGTTTCTGAAGTTTCTTTGCAAGCAAACAGGAACTGAATGATAAGAGTGCAAATTTTTCTACCAGAAATGGGTTTCTAGTTTCTACGCCATTTGATCCTTCTCTCACTTGGTCATGGGTTCCAATACTAAAAGTAATCACAATGGCATACAAAACTATCATATTTACATACCCAACATGGAAAATCTAAACAAACTAAACTCAATAACTCAAAATTTCAACGATCACTACAAGAAAAAATCACAATGCCATACACAATTATTGCATTTACAAACCCCATATGCAAAAATCTACCAAACACAATAAAATTCACATCATTCAAAGACAAATTTTCATCTAATCAAACCCAGATTACCAATGTAGCAGCTTTACCTGCTTATGAATCAAATCTCCATCCAAAGAGAAAAATAGGAGATACCCAGACGAAGTCCCGGCCACAACTATCCTTATCTCGTCAAACACCAACCACTCCACCGCCGTGACGAACTCCGCCTCGATCGGGGACAATTTGGGTCGAATTTTGAGGCGGGTCCCGTCGGAGTCGGCCCACCCGAGAACCACAATAACGGAGCGGTTGGCGAGAGCGAGCAAGTGGGTGTCCAGGGCGCAGAGGAGGTTGGGGTTGTCGAACCAGCCTTCCTTTCCCGCGCCGAGCTCGCCGAGCTCCTCGCAGGCGATGCTGCCCAGCTCCGTCGTATGAGTTCGCTTCGCCATGGTTGATTAGATCGGAGGAGGAGGAGGAAGCAAGAGGTGGAGATTTACAGGCAGTACTTTTCGTTTAGTTTGAGTGCACGAAATCGCATAGTGTAGCCGTTAAAGTAGTAGAGCCGTCTGGAAGGAAGGCGCCATGTACCAACGACCAACTAACCCAACTATTTTTTCTGTGGTAAATTACAAAAAACTTTTTCTTTGGTAAATTACAAAAAACTACCTCAACTATTGGGTCGTTAACAGTTTCATACATTTCCTTACGAATTTGTTTCAATGTCATACATTTCCTTACGAATTTGTTTCAATGTCATACCTTCTGTCAATTCCTCCGTTAAATGCTGACGTGTCATATTTTATATTAAAAATTAATAAAATATTATTCAAAACTTAAAAAATATTAATTAATATTAAATTTTTAAATTTAAAAAAAAAAAAAAAAAAGAAAACCTGTGCAACCCAGAAGAAGAAGAAGGAGGAGGAGGAGGAGGAAGAAGAAGAAGGAGGAAAAAAAAACCCGAACCTATGCAACCCAGAAGAAGAAGAAGAAGGAGGAAGGAGGAAGGAGGAAGGAGGAAGGAGGAAGAAGAAGGAGGAGGAAGCAGAAGAAGAAGGAGGAAGAGGAAGAAGAAGGAGGAGGAGGAGGAGAAAGAAGAAGAAGGAGGAAAAAAAAAAAAAAACGGAACCTATGCAACCTAGAAGAAGAAGAAGAAGAAGAAGAAGAAGAGGAAAAAAAAAAAAAAAAAAGGTTTCGGCCCCCCCCCCCCCCCCAACCTGCCCAGAAGAAGAAGAAGAAGAAGGAAGAAGAGGAAAAAGAGAAGAAAAAAAATATGGTTTAATATTTAATTAATATTTTTTTAAGTTTTTAATCATTTTTAATATAAAATGTGCCACGTCAGCATTTAACGGAGGAATTGACGGAAGGCTGACGAAAGGTATGACATTGAAACAAATTCGTAAGCAAAGGTATGACATTGAAACTTTTTAAATATGAGGTATGAAATTGTTAACAACCCAATAGTTGAGGAAGTTTTTTGTAATTTACCCTTTTTGTTTTGTTGAAATCTACCTAAAAAAATTGTAAATCAAATTTAATTTCTAAATTTATTAAATTTAAAACGAGATGTCATTGATACTCACTCTAAGAAAGTTGCTTTCAATGTGATTTCTATGATGATAAAGTACTTTCAATGTGACATTAAAATTTAATTGTGATGAATCACGTTAGCAATTCAGTTAAATCACACAATAGGCAACTTCTAAATCACACAATAGGCAACTTAATTTGACGAACTCACCATTTACGAGATTCGAACATAAGACCTCTTATTCACAAATGAAAAGAAATATCATCAGATTATAGTAATAAAATCATCTATTTAATCTATATTTAAAGACTGCGCTGATCTGATCCTCCGTGAAATTGAAAATGCTCTCTAAAACCCTAAACCCATCTCTCTTCCTCCTCACACCATTCTCCAATCCCCTACGCAAAACCCTAACCCTAAAACCCCTCACCGCGGCCCCCAAAACCCTCTCTATTAACTCGTTCTCCCAATTCCAGCAAAATTCGGACCCCAATTTCACATTTTCCCCGCCAAATTTCCTAACTCTGATTGGACCTCCGCTAAGAGTTGGGGACCTCTGCTCGTACACTGGGCAGAGCAAGAAGAAGGCCTGAGGCGGGCCGTCCCCAGGCAGAATCGAGGGTAACGCGGAGTTTTGCCGGGAAGTGAAGGAAAATGCTCGACGAAAAAGCAAAAGGCTCGCCGAGTCCAATTTCTACCGACTCAAGAACCAGAACCAAAAGTACATCGATAACTTCACTGACGATGAGCTCCAGAAAATCGGGCAATTGAGCAATTTGAGATGAGCCAATATTTTGGGAAGAGATCGGGGCAATTGGATAGAAGCAAGGGGAGGAAGTACGTTTGGGTGTTTGTGAGGCACCCGAGGTGGTGACTTTCGGATTTGTCATGGCAGCAGTGGACTTTGGTGTGTGAGGTAGTGGTGGAAGGCGAAAACAGAGGTTGGACAAGTGGAGTTTGATGGGCATGCTTGGGAATTTGACTAGATCGTTGATAATAAAGTGTGCAGCTTAGATGAGACTCAATATCATATACGTGAAGAGACCGTTTATCAGTGTAGGTTCGAGCCGCAGAGGAAGAATTGAGTGAAGAAAAAGATGAGAAGTATTGGGATGAGGAGTTTGAAAAGGCGGTAAGTAGCTCAGATGCAGATGCAATGGAAAAGCTAGCAAAACAGAGTGTAAATGCAACTACTGAGTACTATAAGAAGCAATTGAGGACAATGGAAGGGAACAAAAATCGAAACTTGGAGGACAGAGGAGAAAGTGATGGTGATGAAACAGCCATGAGGGGAAAACGACCGACAGTGAGTGCTGAAGAATAGAAGATTGTTAGGTATGGTCCATGGAGGAAAATGATCAAGAATAGTAAGATTCATCCCCAGCTGTTTTTGCGAGCAGCAGTTCGACCCTTCACTTATAGAAATCTTGTGAAAGAGATAGTTTTGACTAGACGCGGAATTGTGGATGGTGATTTTTGAAGAAAGACTTAAAGAAGCATCTGCCTCTTGTTCAAATGATTGTATCGACGAATTCAGTACATTGCAGAGAGTATGTATCTTACTGAATTGACCTCAATGAAATTTGAAGTAAGTAAAATTGGTTGTTTGAATTTGAAATAGTTAATTGCAAGAAAAAGTTTTGCCATGAGAGTTTATATTCTGTCACCTTTGGATCAATTTTTGCTCCACTTGGTTTTGGCACTTTTTCTGAGTGCTGCTGTGGTGGAAGCAGAAGACCTGTACAAGTTATAGTCTTCTACTCTTGGACCGTCACCTATGGGAATCTTTCTCTTCACAACAAGGTTATGGGTTTTTGCCATTTTTGCATTCTCTGTCCTATATTTTTGACGTGTCACTTATGAGAAGCGTTTTGGTAAATTTACTCACATTTTTATAAGAAAATAAAACATTAAATTGACTTAGAACAGTCACAACCAGTTCTAATATAGTCGAACATAAAGACATTTCTTGCCACAGACAACATAGTTCTATACCAAGCATGGAAATTATTAAAAAGGGTAAATATCAGTTTACTACCCTCATGTTTCGTGGTTTTCAATATTTAGTACATCAAGTTTTTTTTGTCCTAGAGTCATACCTAAAGTGTAAATTTTGGGATTGTTTCATACATCCGTTAGTCAAACTATTAAGTCTCCCGTTAACTGATGACGTGGCGTCTATGTGGACAATGATTGAGCGCCACGTTTCATTAAAAGGTCCACATGGAAATTAAAAAATCAAAAAAAAATCAAAAAAAAAAAAACCACCACCCCGTCTTCTACCTCCCCCAATCTCATCCCTTCCTTATTTCCTCTGCAACCTGTACCCTCCCTTCTCTCCTCTGCAACCCCCAGAAAAGTCGAACAAGTCACCACTCCACACACTCGCAGGTCCCCAACACGCTTACACTCTGTCCCTTCTCCGGCTTCTCCCTTCTCTCCTAAGCAAACATAACAAACAAGCAAATCTCAATTTCCACCCAAATTTTCAATTCGATCAAAACTCACTCCGATCAAAATCCTCGCCCTTCTCTTCTTCTCGGAATCTTAAATCTTAACCTTCCAAACCCAACCCAGTTCAAATTGCTACGATGATTCCATCGGGGGGGGGTCCAAACCCACCGAACGCCCAACTGATTCAGTAGTTCTTGAGCTCGGTCATCTCCCAACGTGGTCATTCCGCTCTCCCTTACTCCGAAGACACCAAGTGGCTCATCTGCACCCACCTCGTCTCTCTCACCTCTGCCTACCCCTCCCTCGAACCCAAAACAGCGATGGGTGTGTGGGGGGGGGGGGCGGTGGGGTAGTAGGAGGACGAGATCAGCGATGGAGAAGCAGAATTGGGGCTTCGGTTGCCAGGGTGAGTCGACGGAGGAGGATGGTAGCGGTGGTGGGGTTGGTACTCGATGGCATGCGTTGCCGCGGCGGGGGTATTTGGTTGCACGGGGTCCTTGGAGATGGAGCGTGGAAGTGGTGCGTGGGGTTGTGGTGCTTGTGGACGCCATTGCTGAAGGACAGAGGCTTTAAGGGTTGCTGGATCCAGGTCGGAGTTTCAGGTCCGGTGGTGATGAAGAATTCGACATTTTGGTATTTCGGGTCGAGCTTAATGTCGTCCTCGTCGTCCTTCTCGGATAGGTTGAGGGAGAGGAGGCCGGGGCGAAGGTGGGTGAGAACGAAGGATTTTGAATCGACGGTTTCGGCATTCCGTGCGAGGCCAGAGGGCGGCGAGGAAGAATTGGCTGGGGAAAAGCCGTTGAAGAGAAGATGAGGGTTGGGTGGGTGGGTGGATGGGTGGAATTGAAGATGGAGGGGGAAGGGGTTGGTGGGTTGGTGCAAAGGAGAGAATTGAGGGATAAGGGAAGAAGGGCCGGAGGTAGAAGACGAATAATTTTTTTTTTTAAATTTTAATTTCCACGTGGACGCTTTATTGACACGTGGCGTCCAATCATTGTCCACATGGGCGCCACATCATCAGTTAACGAGAGACTTAATAGTTTGACTAATTGATGTATAAGACTGTCCTAAAATTTACACTTTAGGTATGATTTTGGGATGAAAAAAACTTGATATACTAAATGTTAAAAACCATGAAACATGAGGGTAGTAAACTGATATTTACCCTATTAAAAATAAAACTCGTGCTAGGGATCTGCCAAGAATTTACCTCTTTGTAGACATTACTCTATAAAATGGTACCAAATGTAGACGCCAACCACTTAATATCTTTAGAGTAAATTGTAGCAATAGTCCCTCAACTTTAATCAAATTGGAGCAATGGTCCCTCAACTAAAAATTCATTACCATTGGTCCCTCAACTTATCAAAATGTGTAGCTATAGTCATTTTCATCAATTTAGTCAAAATTTTGTCAAAATAAGTTATGTTGGAATAACCATTTATATAATTAGGATCCCTCAACTCATCAAAGTGTGTAATTACGATCCTTTTCATCAATTACGTAAAAAAGTTTGTCAAAACGAGTTATATTGGAATGATCATTGCTACAATTGGATTAAAGTTAATGGACCATTTCTCCAGTTGAATTAAAGTTGAGGGACCAATGGTAATGGATTTTTAGTTAAGGGACCATAGCTGCACGTTTTGATGAGTTGAGGGACCAATGGTAATGGATTTTTAGTTGAGGGACCATTGCTCCAATTGAGTTAAAGTTCAGGGACCATAGCTACAATTTACTCATATCTTTAATAAAGTTCCTCAATTGCCAAGAAGTCACTCAGAACCCTTTAATTACATCAATAAAAAGTTTAGGATCATCTTCCACATGGACTTTCTTAAATCCCCCAATATTTTTAGATTCGATCATTTAAACATTCTGTTAAGTAGTCAGTTTGGTTAATCTATTGGACCTACTCCCAATATGAATATGGCCTAAGTGAGTTCATAAGCGGTTCTCTTACAATCAGATTAACATATAATGGTTGACCACACGATTAATTTAACAAAAAAATATACATTAATATAATGTCAAAACATTGAAAGAAGCGGTTCTCTTAGACCATCTCCAATGGTGGGCTAAAAGCCAAATTATCCCCCAAAATTTCCCCCCAAACTCACTCCAACCCAAGGGGAAAATTTGGGCTAAATGCTAAATGCTAAACCAAGGCCAGATTCCCCCCAGAATTTAGCCCAGAAATCGATGTGGGCTCCACCGAACCGAGTGAAAATATTTATCGGAATTTAAATTTTTTTAGATTAAAATGTTCATAAAATTAATTTACGATAGTCTACATATTTATTATTTTTTAATTTAATTTAAGAAAAAAAAATAGCCCAAGTTCATTCTTTAATAATCCCGGACTAAAATTTTAGGCCAGAACGGTTGGAGCAGAAAAACTGATTTTGGGCTAAAAACTAAATTTTTCGGGCTAAAATGTTTGGCTTTGAGCCCAACCATTGGAGATGGTCTAAAAAAATTTAAATTCCGATTAATATTGAAAAATCACTAAATTTTCCACAACCTTCAACTTTCACCAATCTTTCAACCCTGGGCTAACTTTCAATTCACCAACCGTTCAACACCTAATTTTCAATTCATCAACCGTTCAACACCAAACTTTCAACTTTCATCAACCGTTCAACACCTCTAATATGCTCTCTTGCCATGTTGAACAATTTGGAAATGGAAAGAAATGGTAGAAAGATAAATTGGAAGAATTGTAAGAGAAAATTGAGTTTTGTGTGGATATTTGAACAAATGCATAGGTATTTATAGAGTTTTTGGATGAATTTTGAGTTAAATTATTTTAGCCGTTGGATTTAAATTTGGGCCGTTAGATTTTTTTTGTACCGTTAGATTTGATTATATTCGATCGTAGCCGTTGGATTCAATGTATTTTAAAATAACATTTTATAAAAAAATTAAATTTGAATCTGGACCGTTGGATCAACCAACGGTCCTTAGATCTCAGCCCTTGGTTTAAAAATAGAGCCGTTGGGATTTTTTTGGGTGGCCGACAAGCCTATGACAGAGGGGCCCAACCCTGTCGGGCAACGTTTGCAAGCCTACCGCGTGAGCGCGTTGGAGAGTGACCGGGCCGAGATTGGCCATACTGCCCGCGAGTCCACTCGCATGGGGGGGGGGGGAATTTGGGGAAAAATTTGGCATTTAGCCCATCATTGGAGATGGTCTTACAATCATGTCAACATATAATGGTTGACTACACGATTAAATTAACAAAAAAAATATAAGTTAGTAGAATGTCACATTGGAAAGTGAAAAGTAATGTGACAAAATAAGGTTTTTTGGTTAAAATGATTTTTGAGGTTTGCATAACTCATCATTTTGGTCATTGAGATTTGAAATTAATAGAAATGACCCATGAATTTGTCATCCATCAATTATTTTGGTCATTCCGTGAAAAATTATGTTAAATAAAGACTAAATGACAAAAATACCCTTAATTTAATAAACAATGGACCAAAATGATTTGACAAAAATTAAAGGTATTTTTGTCATTTTATCCTTACTTGATGAATATTTTTCTAAAGGAAGAATCAAAATGATTGAGGATGGACAAACTCAGCAACCACTTCTATTGATTTTAAATATTATGGATCAAAATGAGGAGTTATGCAAAATTTAAAGACTTTTGGCTAAAAATCCACAAACTTATTTTTCTTTGGAATCTATAGCTTCTCTCTTGTTCTTGCACTAAAAGATGGCGGGAAATCCCTAAAAACCCCAGTTGCCCAACTTCCAATGCTAACCATACCCACCCGCAACTCTATCTTCACCCACCTGATTCCCTTCCTCCCCAAAAACCCTAATTCCCCGAAACATTCTCCGACACGTTTCGTCAATTTCCACACCCCGAAACGTTTCGCTTGTATCGGCCTCCACACACCACCAATGTCGGCTTCCTCTTCGACCAAATTAGCGGCAGAGTACGCGAAGTCGAATAGGTCATCGTGCAAAAAGTGCTCGAAACCGATCGCCGCCCAGGCTCTGCGGCTGGGGTTGGTCAGCAGAGACCCTAAAGGTTTCGATGTGACTAAATGGCACCATTTGGATTGCTTCAATTTTGGGTCCGACTTGGTTGCTTCGGTTGAGAAGATTAAAGGGTTTCAGTCTTTGAAGGTTTGATCGATTTGCAGTTTTGGGATTTTCTTTGTTTGGTTAATGGGAATTAATTAATTAGTTAAAGCTTCCGTTTTTTTTTTTTTAAGGAAAAATGAAATTGAGAGGATGAGTATTTTGAAGTAAGGCTTTGTTTGATCTTCCATTAAAAACCTTCGAAAATGATGAATGCAGCTAAATTACTTAGTACTCATTACTTTCAAAAACAAAAAATTGCTTCTAATAACGATGCCAAACAGACCCTTAAGTTTTTTTTTTTTTTGTTTGAATTCGAAGCTGAGTTTAAAAGTGCAAAGCATTGAATGTTGTTTTTATAAACGAGAATCAAATTTTTGAACTTCATTTTCCTTTTCTTTTTCGGAATTTTCTCTGCAAGCAAACATGAACTCAGAGTGGAAGAGTGTAAATTGGTTTAGCAGAAATGGGTTTCTACTCCATTTGATTGTTTCTCTCACTTTGTTATGTTTTCAGAGCAGTGATCAGGAGGCTTTGAAGAAGTTAGTGGGTGCGTCACATGAATCTCAAGAGGAGGTACAAGTTGATTTTCTGTCATTTCGTGCTTTCGATTGGGAATTTGGGGAAAAGAGAGACTAATATTAATGTACATAAGACATTGGCCTTTGTAACAAGTAAAACATTCAATAAGTTCGAAAAATCATTATGTACACAGTTTCTGCTGATTTTGGGTTCATTTGAATGATTTATATCAGTCTATGGAATCATCAATAGATGTAAGGACTGAAGCCCGACCAGGATTCTCTCAGCAGGGGACCAAACTGTTGCAAAATTGTGAACACTGTTGTGCTACAATAATGCGATTCAAGATTATTTCTTGATGTTATTTGGGTTTCCTGCACCATTGAGGCTAAAACTGAGTTTGCATAAAGTAAACGATTGGTGGAGAACAAAAGATAGAACAGCCTAGGTACCTAAGGTTTTTGAGCATCACATATACGAAAAGTCAAAAGTTTCAAATGGTCCCTGTGATTTATCATATTTGTCACTTTTTGTTCAATTCTGTTAACTTTACCTCTGTGATTTACTTCTGTTAACAATTTTGGTCAAATGCTCAATTCTCGTGAATTAGTATAACTTTGTGTCCAATGCCCATCATGTGTAGTGGCATTATATCCTTTCCATGTCTAAACTCACTTAATAAGTTGGAAGAATGCTGCTCAAGCTTTAGAACACAATTTCTTGGGGAAAAGGGTATTGCAACCCAAGTTTCTGGGTTTACTTGGAGTGAAATTGGTGTTATTTCAATTGTCAAGTGAGATTGAACACTTAAAGACGATGGGGCCCCTGCACACCATGTGGAAAGTTATACCAATTCACGGAACTAAGATTAGTAACATAAGTAGACCCCAATGATTAAATTAACAAACTTGAAACCACAGTACTTAAAAGGAAAATTAGAGTAAACCACAAGGATCAATTACGTACCTAACTTGCAAAGAAGAACCAAAACCAACAAATAATGCCCTAAATTAAATGGCATTATGGCACACATATTCTAGCCTAGCAATTAACTTCAAATGCATTACATTTGTTATTATTGTATATTAATGGGAACTTGTCAGATGAATTCCAACCTTTTAATTGGGCACAATTCATGCTGAAATGGAACTCATTGGTCTCTTTGTTTGATTTTGGTTTTTCATTTTCTTGGTGAATCTGACATATCATAATGTCTTATTTACAAAACCATTTTTATTTTCTTTTTTTGAAAATAAAATTGAATCATTCAGGATACAAATGAAAGTAAATATGTGATTGAAGGAAAGCAAAGTTCTCAAGGAAAAAGGGTTAACATACTATGTTCTTCTAAATTAGCTTTGATTTGCAAAGGGAAGTTCATATGGTGATTTGTTATGTTTTGCTTACATAGGTTTGTGAAGTTGATGAAAATGAAAATGAAATAGAGGAAAGGAGTCCGAAGAAAGCAAAGGTATGCAGATGCTCTTTTGGAGTCGGTAAATATATCTTTATTTGTATATCTCTTGGATTTTCTTATACATGATGCTAGGTGGGCTCTAAGATACTTCAGTATAGTTTGCAATCACACTACTTTTGTTGAACTTCTCTTATGGCAATCATGCTTCCTTAAATATTCCATCGTAAAATGTCAAGGAAATTGCATAACACCGTAGATTGGTTTTGCCTATGTACTACTGCCTTATTCAAGCGTTTTATTTATACTTCGATTGGGTTTTCTGGTTGGTTCGAAACTGTTGTCCTACACTGTTTCTTTCCATTTGTTTCCAGAGTGCTCTTCCTTGTTCCTTGAGGTTTTCCATGTCTATCCCTTTTTGTTCCCAAGTAGATTCATGCGGTTGCAAACATTGTAGATGTGAATTTTGATCCTCAATTTTCCATTAATTAGTTTACAAGTATCACATGGACTGAATACATGTTACTTGTAGTTTTCCTGCTGTTTTCCTGGATCAACAGATAGGTACAATAATTGGACATATGATTGCTGCTTTGTTGTGAGGAACTATTTTGAATAAGAAGTTAAGCAACTTAAGCTAGATGTTGTTTCTCCTCTTGGCATAGCTTACTTAATATTATTTGTTTCTCTTTGCAGTACTCTAAATTTGATGGACAAGCTAAGCTGGAAATATCCTTTTCAGTTTCTGATGTGAAAGACAAGTACAAGGTCTGATTCATGTACTCTGTTTCTTTTTCCCCAGGACTAATCCTTCCTCATATTTATTTAGGCCTGGGTATTTTCTTTTGGTGGGTACATTGGAGGGAACTGAACCTTGGAATTTTTTAATCCTAATATATTGCACCACCCTCCCTCCCTCTCCACTTGGGCTAAACCCAATGGCTTGGCCTCAATATATTTTGATTGTCCTTTAAATTTGCATCTGCAAACTCTGGCATTTAGGAAATCCTTTTGTGCTTGCATAAATGTATTCTTTACCTTTGTTTTCTTTCATTGGAAATGTTTACTGGTTCAGGATGCAACTCTTTCACCTAAATGGAAGGCATTTCAAACAATCATCTTTCTTGAACGGGTAAGAGATATTATCCTTGTTTGTAAAAGTGATTTTGAAAAGCTTATTAATTCTTACATGACTCTGTTTATCTATATATTTATTAGCTCAATGAACAAAGTATTTGCTGGATTTCCCTTTTGCTTTTCTATGGCACACATGCAGTTATAAATTATACATTAGACCTACAAAACATCACATGATAGTTCCGGGCAGAGGTAGTTCAATGCTCTTCACATTTTGTTGTGTGTGTTTATTAATACAGGATGATGGTCTACATGATTCGAGTAAAATTGCTGCTTTTGATTTTGATGGATGTCTAGCCAACACTAATGTAAAGAGGTAAAGCCAATCTGATGTTTCAGGCATTATCTTGGGTAGAATATATATTATTGAAAATTTGAAATGTGTATGAAACTATTTTATTGCTGAACAAGGTATTGGCCAATAATGAATGATGCACAAAGCATTTTCAACAGACAAGCCATCTCAATTATTGGCGACACCTTAACGTATGATGTAGATCCATGTATGCAGACAGCAGAGTGTGTTTCTATACTCATCCATGTCTAGGTGACACAATACAGAATTTTGTAATTAACATTTATCATTTCTGTCAATCAGGTGTAATATTAAGGAAAAAGAGTTGAAATATTTCTTGTAAAATTGAACACATTTTAAGATTTAATCATTCCGTTGTGGATGATTGTAAATGTGTAACTTAATAGGTCGTAGAAGTTATGGACTATGAAACTTTCAAGATTGCAAGGGTAGTGGATGTTACTACTTGTACATGTTTTGGTTCGTTCAAGTATAATGCTAGACTGACATACATTGGATGCATTAATTCGAGTCTGAGTCTGTGAAGTGGGTTTGGGGATTTTCTGGTAATTTAACGAATGCTTTGTGAATTTTAAGTATATAGTATTAGTAAATGTGTTCATGATGAAAGTTTGATAGGTATCTTTTTTAATGGTTCCAGCAATGTAAACGTTATAAGTGAGTTTCATTTGTACTCTCATTTGGCCTGACATGCTGGTCTGATCTCAGAGTAGGTCCTGATGCTTGGTCTCTTATGTATCCTTCAATACCTGATAAGCTACAAAGCCTGTACAGAGATGGCTACAAGCTGGTTTGTGTTTTTTTTTTTTTTTAAAGTCTCTAAGCTAATGAAGTTTTATGCAAAAGTCTTGTGATTTTGGTATTTGATTGACATTCACATTTGTTTAGTTGTCTGGGCTTGCATTGATTGGAAATTTGACTACATCAGGTAATCTTTACGAATGAATCCAACATAGAGCGCTGGAAGAATAAGAGACAAGTAGCTGTGGACTCAAAAATTGGGCGCCTCAACAATTTTATTGAGCAAGTAGAGGTCCCAATTCAGGTAAATTCTCTCTGACTAACCTACATTATGTCTTATGTGGTCACAACATCCAATCATGCAATGGCCATTTCTGATGCAACTAATATATTCATCATTTCATCTTAAATTATTACCTCCAAAACTCTATTGAGAGAACCATTATCTAGACAAACTATGAAATGAGTTTTATTTTCTTTTTTCAAGAAAAAAACGCAAGGAGTATTGAAGTTTTTTGTGTCCAGGTTTTCATAGCTTGTGGCCTAGGCAAAGTCGGTAAAGCAGAAGACCCCTTTCGCAAGCCCAAACCAGGGATGTGGCATATTTTGGAACAACACTTCAACTCTGGCATTTCCATCGACATGGATCAGTAAACTATTTTTATCTCTTGTTTTGTTTCTATATCACTGTTATCCACATGAAAGACTTAGAATAGCTACCTTAATGATCGGGTAATGCTAGGGAGACCAAATTTTTAAACCAAATTGTGTAAACCAAATAATGTGGTTGTTGATGATTGGATTATTAATTAAGTGTCAATTAACGTGCTCATTTCCTATTGGTGATACATCATTTGGTTTGCAAGTTTGGTTTAAAAATTTGGTCTCCTTAGCGTTATCCTTCATGATCATTTAGTTTAGTTTGTTTCAATGGCATTTATTATCAAAAGAATAGGATCAGTGATCATATAAAAGCTCTTTCTGTCTGCATTGCAGATCCTTTTATGTTGGTGACGCAGCTGGGAGACAAAAAGATCATAGTGATGCTGATATTAAATTTGCGGAGGTACAAACATACAATACTATATCTCACACATGTAGAAATTTAAGCTGGCGTATTATTTTCTATGCTATAGTTGTACTTACTGGTGTACACGGACTCTATTTCCTTTCATCCATTATGAAATCCTTTGTGCATAGTCGTAGTCCCGCTTTTGTCAATCTACTAAAAGGGTACATCAATCTGAAAAAGAATATGTAAAGTTCATGCAGTTTGTGAATAACATCTCTATATATGTTAGTAAATAGTAAGTGCTAAAATTGTGCCGCAGTTCCACTGTATCAGAATAGTATAACTTTTTCTCTGGTAGGAACAGTAAAAATTACTTGCACAGAACAGGATTAGTGAACAAAGTTTGATAGTAAACGGTTCTTGGAAGGATTTATACATGAATTCGTGAGTTAGGATTGTTTACTCTTGGTTCGTAGTCTTAGTCCACATAAGCCTTTCATGACTTTGTTGTTATTTTTAGTAAACGTGTGAACATGCAAATGAGTAAATGATTGCCGGTCACCGAGGTTTCTTTGGTTTATCTAGTTTAGTCGAACAATGGTTCTAGTGCTTGGACATTATCCTTGCTGGTTTGAAATTACTCTCCCCTTCAAAATAAATTTAAAGGAGGTTCGGTGCTTATAGTTTTTCCGTCTTTGCAGGCCGTTGGTGTTAAGTTTTACGTCCCAGAGGAATACTTTGGTGTTTGAGGAATTTTTCGGTCACCAGCTCCAGCCTCCAACTGCAAAATTCAGCGTTCACGTTGGCTGTCAATGTTGTAGGGGATGTTTAAAATTAGATTTTATTTTTCCTTTTCTTGCTATGCTCCTCTCTGTTGCAATGAATTAAGCACCGGATGAAACCCTACTTGTAAATTCTTGGATTAGGATAAGTTACTTCCACTGTGTAGTGTCGCAAAGATTCTGTTTTCTTTTGAAAGGAGAATGGATTTGATGAATTCACTTCTAAACATTCTTCCCACATTAACACAATATTCTTGTATCCGCGCATGGAGAAATTTTTGGGTGCGACCGTCTAGTTTAGACCTTGTGGCTGTCACACACAAAACACCCCGCTCCTGTATAATGGCCTCGCACAGCCCTTTGTGTTTGCTGCTGGGTAGTTCGGACTGTTGGGTTTGGAGGGCAAGTCCTTTTGCAATGGGGCAGTCTTATGAGGGGCGCACATAAACCAGAGCAGCAAAAATATTGTTTAGAAGTAACTTTTCTGGTTTGGGAGACGAAAAAAGGTGACTTTTCTTGTTTATGAGTGTCTTGTTGGAGTTAGTATTTAGTGGTCCGGAATATTGCCTAGTTCTATTTTATATTCATTAAATTGGCAAGTAAACAAAAATATTATTTTCTCAATTCAATTATGACTGTTTATTTCTCGTAGTGCTGAGTAGTCCGAATCACTAAAAAAATTGGTCTTTATGATAATTTGGTAATTTCTGTTTTTGCAGTCGTTACTTGGGTGACGCACATCATAAGCACTTGAGTGTCCGGTAAGTGTAAAACTCAAAACTTGTGACTTGGCGAAAATTTCCAATGTGATGCGAACATGGTTCGGTACATCAAGTGTTATAATATAATTGGTTAGAAATTTTCTTTTTCTCGTTTCCAACCAATTCTATTATGACATTTCGTATACGGACCGTATTTTGGAAAAATGTCTACGTGAAACGTGGCAAACATCCCATGCAATAGTACGATCCAACAGCAAGAAGAAGAAGCAGGTTCCTAGTTCCTATTTCCTAGTTGCATGAAATGAATTGAATTGGATTGGTCGCAGAAGGAATTAGCGAACAAAAGCAATCAGGAATAATCAGCAGGAAAGGCAAAAGCAAAAGCCATGGATCCCTACTTCCAGCAGAGACTCAGAGATGAAGTAATCTACCTCCACTCTCTCTGGCACCAAGGTCCCCCTTCCTCCTCCTCCTCCTCCTCCTCTAATCCTAACCCTAGATTCCACCAATCCAATCCCTATCCCAATCGCAATCCCAATCCCAATTTCAATCGCAATCTCAATTTCAATCCCAATCCCAATCCCAATCCCAATCCCAATCCGTATAACAGACCCAGACCCAGAAGAAATGTTACAAACTCCTCGCAACCCGACCCCCTTCCCCAATCGGGTCATCAAGGCCCCTCCTCCTCCTCCTCCTCTTCCTCTAAGAGGAAGAGAAACAGAAATTCAAGGCACGAAAGAGAAAGACCGGCCAAGAAGAACCCCTCCCAACCCGACCCGCTTCCTCCGCATTCCGGCCCTCCTTGGCCCTGCCCCAGCCCCGCCCGTGACTCTGCCCCAGGCTCATCCACCCAGTGGCCTGCAATGCCCGCCAAGCCCAATTCGGCTTCGGTGGCCCAACCCCCTTCCCCTGAAGAACAAGCAAGGCTCGCCGCACTGAAACTGCAGCAAGGCGCCCTGGACTCTTGCCGGGGATTGTTTTCCGGCAATGCTGGGTCGGACGGGGAGGAGTCCGAGGCGGAAGAGAGTGAAGATGGAGAGGACTGCTGGGTTGAGAACGGCGAAACAGAGGAGTACAAGGTGCTGTTGAATTTGTTTGTGGAGAGGAGTGAGCTGAGGAGGTACTATGAGGTGAATTATGAGAATGGGGAGTTCTGTTGCTTGGTGTGCGACGTGTTGGGAAAGAAGAAGAGGGTCAGGAGCTGTGTTGGACTTGTTCAGCACTCGATTTCCATTACGAACACGAAGAAGAAGCGGGTTCATAGGGCTTTTGCACAGGTGGTGTGTAAGGTTTTGGGTTGGGATTTTGACAGGCTGCCGACGATTGTGCTCAAAGGTGAAAGGCTCGGTCTTTCGTTGGAGAAACGGGGCCAGGAACAAGTAAGTGGGGTTTTTTTCGTTGTTTAATATTGCTTTGTGGTGGTGGTGGTGGTTGTTTTGGTTTATATGAATTGGATTGAGTTGCGAATGTTGCAGGGTGAGGCTGACGTGAATGCTGGTTCATCTGAGGGAGTTTTGGTTTCTGTTGAAGACAATGTCGCACTTCAAAATGCTATGGAAGCTGAAATTGCTTTGGAAGACAATGTGGCATCCGAAAATGCTGTGGAAGATAATGTGGCACCCAAAGACGCTATGGAAGACGATGTAGCACCTGGAGACGCTATGGAAGACAATATTGTACCTGAAAATGCTAGGGAAGATAATCTGGCAGCCAAAAATGCTGTGGAAGACAATCTGGTACCTGAAAATGCTATTGAAGACAATTTGCCAGCCGAAAAGGCTATGGAAATCGAAAATGCTGTGGAAAACAATGTGGTAGCAGGAAATGCCATCGAAGGCAATTTGGCAACTGAAAATTCTGTTGAAGAGATAGTGGAAAATTCTGTTGAAGAGATAGTGACAGCTGAAAATGCTGACGAAGATATTTTGGCAGCTGAAACCATTGCTGTGTGTAAAGAAGTAATGGATTGCCAGGTTAGTTATGTCTTTCGCTGTTTAACGTAATTTTTGCTTCATGAGTTGTACATGAGTTTCGGACATAACAAAATGTGAATTTTTTTTCTTGTAATGTGATTTCTGCTATGATGCATGGATACTTCTGTTTGGTCCTGTATCCCGTATCCGATACTTGATCAGATACGATACTTGCCCGATACTCTCGGATACTCGTCCGACACGTATCCTGATTGATGGACACGAATTTGACGTGATAGATACGCGTATCCTACATTTAAGATACACGCATCCGGCTTTTATGATACATTTACACATTCAAAAAAATGTAATGGGGAGGAGAAAATTAATAGGAGACATCTATAATTGAAATGTGATGAATACAAAGAGCTTCCCTCTGATTAAAACTATGAATACGACTCTCACACTTCTTCTACTGTATAAATAAGATTAGATTTCGAACTTTTCTTCTCTAACAACTCAAATGTACTTGAATTTGAATGATGAATTATGTTTTAAAATGTATAGTTTTGTTGCTATATACATTTTTATTTGCCGTATCCATAGCGTATCGTATCTTAATTTTTAGAGATTTTCGGTATCGCCGTGTCGTGTCGTGTCGTATCGGCGTATCCGTATCCGTATCCATGCTTCATAGGATTTCTGATATGGGATATGTTTTTTTCAGAAATCTTTCGAAGGTGATAGTACAAATGAAAGCACAGAAAGCATGGATAACGGAATATCAGACATGGAAGCAAACAAAGAAACAGTGGATACTGGGGTAAGATGATTGCTCTTAAATTGAACTAAATTGATAATCCACTTTTCAAATGAACTAGTTCTCATTTTTTTTTCCCTTTTTTCTTTTTAAATTTTATATTTGATTTTAGCTACCCTGCCCAGGGCTTTGTTGGTTCAAAGAATTTAATGGCATACGTACCTACTGCATTTTTGGTTAAAATCATGTGTTATCCAAAAATTTGTATCTTTACTCACTTTTGTAAAATGCAGGGAACTGATCAAACACTGGTGTCAAAGAATGAATGGCCATGTAAAGAGTCCAGCATTTCCTCATCGACAGTGTTCGGTTGGCCGACCTTTACTTCTCCCCCAGCTTCTGCAACATGCTCTATTCCAGTGGAAGAACAAGCGAGGTCTGCTGCAGCGAGGATACAGCAGAAGGCCTTGAAAGAATGCCTGGATTTCTTTTCTGAGAAAGATGGCTCATACAGTGATGAAGACAACAGCGAAGATGACGAGGAAGGTGACTTGATGGATGAAGATGGGTGTGAGGAAAGTGAGCTAAAGTTCTTTTCAAGAATATTTACGGAGGATGGTGAGTTGAGGAGTTTTTATGAGAAAAATTACGAAGGTGGGGAATTTTGCTGTTTGGTTTGTTGTGCATTAATGAAGAAAGGGTGGAAGAGGTTTAAAGGTGGTGTTGCGCTTCTTCAGCACTGCAATGCAATATTAAAGACAAAGAAGAAGGCAGCTCATAGGGCTTATGGGCAGGTTATTTGTAAACTCCTTGGATGGGATATTGGTCGGCCTCCAACCATTGGGTCCATGGATAAACCTCTTGGAGAACCTTTGTCAGAGTCAGACAATTTGCGGGTAAGTAATTTATGCGTATGATGTGTTGACTATGGTTCTTCAGTTCTATAAGTATTGTAAATTTGAACATTGCAGGGTGAAGTGGAGGAAAATGTTGACGATCACAAGGATAACATGGTTGTATCAAATGAAAATGTGGACTGCATGAGTGGTTATAATCTTGAAATGGTTTCAAATGAGGAATCTGATGTTGCTCACAGTAACAGAACATCAAATACACCTGAGATGCAGGTCAGTTTCAACTTGTTCTTTCCTCAACAAAGTCAAGTGAGTCGCATATTATTATTTTGTGCGTACTGACGTGCATATACATCATAAATTCATAATTACATTTCAGTAACTTGGATCCCATTTTAAAATTGCAGGGTGTGCCCGAGGAAAATGTCGTCGTTTCAAACGAAAACATGGACTCTATCAGTGGTTATAATGGCAAAACAGTTCCAAAAGAGGAATCTGATGGTGCTCACGGTGATGGAACATTTACGGTACCTGGGTTGCAGGTGAGTTTGAACTCAGTTGTTCACTCCTCAACAAAGTCAGGCAAGTCGCAGGTTATTATTTCATTGGTGATAATGTGTATGTCATACATTCATAGTTACATCTGAGTGTTAAAACTTGGTTATAATTTTGAATTTGCAGGCTGAACCTGACAAAAATGTGGATGGTCGAAATGAAGATTTGAATGTCTTCATGGCAAATTTAGAAACAGTGGTAATGTTGACATAACTCCCAAAGAGGTACGTGTTTGGCATCTTAGTTATATTCGAGTGCAACGACATCGCTTTTCCCAGCAGGACAATCCTAAGAGAGATCAGCTTGGTCACAATAACGATTCAGTCTATCGATCATCATTTAAGTTGATCTTGTGAATCAATAGTAGAATTTCATATGTGGCACTTTTACACAGTTACTGAGTAATATTGTAAATGTTAACTTAGCTAAAGCTTTTGCAAGGCCATTCTTCAATGGATGAGTTGAATATATGCATTTGCCCTTTTGAAAGAGTTTCTTTCCTTTATTGTGACGGTCGCACTGCCACGTTATAATGTCTCTCGTTTGCATAAGAGATTGGAAAGTTTTGAGTTCGGTTACAATGGTACTTACTAAACGGTACAAATTTGAATCAAAATCCAGCTGGTGGAAAGATTCTTTAGATCCCTGTATGCAAAATCAAACCGTTGGTTTTCTAAATCACTCAGTGATACGTACTACCAATTAGCACCATTTAGTGAACTTCGAAAATTTTAAGTTCCTGGTAAGGATGGGCGAATACCCATTGGTTATGGGTAACCGCGGTTACCCGTCCGTTTAAATTAAACGGTTACGGTTATGGGTAACCGTTTAGATAAATAAACGGTTATGGGTATAACCGTTTACCCGCGAAATTTAAATGGGCGGTTATGGGTATTAACCGCGGTTATAAACGGGTAACCGTTTACCCATTTATTTTATATATGTAAAATTAACACAAACCATATTCCCTATCGGACAAAACTTAGATCAATGCTATTGACTATAGTGCATGATTTCATGGTCCATTATATATATATATATATATATATATATATATTATGTTAATATTTTACATTCCAAGTTAAATAACCAAACAATATTGTCTTTTAACAGTTTTTCGTAACCCAAGAATACCTAGCAAATTTTATATTACCTTCATTGTTAACACTTAAAAATATCGTCTGTAAACTATTATTTCAATTATTGGAATGGTATAAGGACTTAAAAAATTAAAATGCGGAAATGTATGATTAATGTACCTATAACGGTGTTTGATTGTTAGAAAAAGAAAATTATGACAAATTTTTCTTTTTTAATTTTCAAGTTGTTAAAAAAACACTTAGACGGGTGAAAAATGAGTAAATGGTAAAAAAAGAAAGGATAAACGGGTTAAAAAATGATAAATGGGTAAACGGGTATTAAACGGTTATGGTTAAATGGGTACGCGGTTATGGGTATGGTTAACCGTTTATAAACGGTTGTGGGTATGGGTATAACCGTTTAGGCAATTACCCAACGGGTAAACGGTTATGCGGGTATGAGAATAAACGGTTATGGATAAATAATCGCGGTTACCCGTCCGCCATAGATTACAGACGTAGAACTTGCGGCCTCAGATATGGACTTGGAACTTGCGACCTAGACTGAGATTGCAAACTCCAAACCTCGAATCCAAGACGTTGAAACTTGAAAACCAAGTCCCAAGTAACCCAAAACCTGAACCAAACAAATATGATTTGATTTTGAATCTAATCAAATTTCAATGCAACAACTCCCACGTGCTTCAATTGGGCGCTCAGACCATTGCAGAGACTTTTCATCGTCCGTGTTTGCGACAAAGGGTTTTCGGCTCATGGCCTCAGGGGATCATAATCTACACAAAAATCTACACTACTCCGTCTCTTAGAGCCCTTAGATCCAATCCAATGGATTCAAAGAAAATCGGACAACCATTGGATTGGATCTAAAGGATCGTCAAGGCGGAGTATTCAATAGCCCAGAAATTTTCATCTTCAGTGTCGTATCTGGAGGTGAAAAATTCAATTTTTTTCATTCGAAGCCATTGAGATGCAACATGAAAGCAAAACCGACGACCCCATACGCATTTTACAGTTATTTCTAATATTGCATATATTAAACACCACGGATGATTTCAACAGCAGCCCATGACATAATCATACAAAAGTAACATTTACATAATAAGCATCGTTCGACCGAAACCGAAACTGAACCGTTGAATTTTCTTATATAGAGCGGAGCACATAATGGAAATCTCCACAGGCACCAGCACCAGCTCTTTAAATAAACATTAAGAGAAAAAATCAATACAAAAGAAATTATCTTACTCACACGCCAGTTTGGTGCCAAAGCTGGTAAGGCAAATAGCAAACGCCTGGAACGCTGACAAAGGCTGCCTATAATCCATGGTAAATGTATCATCACCCACTTTCCCGAACTGGAGAGCCGTTTCTTCGTCTCCTTTCCCTCCTGGCTGGCTTGGGTCCACAGCTGCAACCAGTTGAAAGTTCTTTACTGATGCTACTGTGACCCGACCATGGAAATTCAAACACCAGCACTGCAACTGATCATGCCATCTTGGAGCTTTGTTCCTCAAAAAGGTGTAACCACAACTTGTAGAAGCTGTTTTCTTCAACTTTAAATTGTCCAAAGGTTTTCCAATGGCAGTTTCATCTGATGGTGGGCAAATAAGCGGGCAAATCATCCTCCTTGGACCTCTTGATTTTAGAAGGTTGAACTTGTAAGAGACCTGCCCAACTTCAAAGTTGCCTGCCGGAACTTGGGGGCTTATTTGCTTGCTTGCAAAACGACGAGTAGACCTACTGCTAGCAGGCTTTGCACCACTATGCGGTGGCTGGCTGTCATAGATTGTAAAATTGGTGCCCAGAAAATCGGAGCTGAAAAAGTTTAAGAAACCATGTTAACATTCAAATTTGTTCTTTTAATTCAATGTAATGAAACCTCCTAAAAAACCAGTCAAGCTGATTCTGAATTCTAAAAAATGAGATCATGTCAACCTAACTTGGTATAAACCCTCTTACAGACATTCCAAAAAATGGTCCTCTAACTTAACTTCCTTTCCCAAGAATGTCTTACCTTAATTTTCCCACATAAGCATTACTTCCTTGGGATATGTCATCAGCATCAAGTGATATTATATACTCAATGTTAGTGCCATGCCTGTATCTCCGTGCTGCTAAAAGAAACTTTCCCTTATCGGTGAATGCTGGGAAGGGGAGAGGAAAAAAAAATATCACAGGAGAATGAGAAAACATTCAACCTTTAAGCATCCATGCAAGCTGTCAAGAGCCACTCACATAAAAAGTATCAAATAAAACAAAAGTTTAACTCCACTGTATTCAATAGGAGTATTAAGTAGGAAACGAGAGTTACTATAGTCCCGATCTTCTGCACAACTAAACGACTACCATATATAATAATTTGTCTGCGTCACAAACCAAAAGAGTCACAGTAAGATAAACCTTTCAAACTTAAAAGTCTACTCTACAAAAGTAATTTTCAGCATCGACCAAGTGCTCCTCCAAAATTTCTTCTTCAGCAAATGGTTAACAGTTTAAAACCTATAACTCTCTAATTGTTAGAGCTATAATTAGGTTAGGGAAGGCTGCGAACGAAATTGATATAAAGTCAAAAGCTATGTAAGACCAAGATATTAAAGGTTTTGTTTGACAATTCTGAGATTGCCCAGACCCTGCTGAGTCAAGTCAACTTAGCAATTCAATCACCAGGAAAAATCCTCCATTTTGCCGTCACATTAATTTAAAGTCAACTTAAACAGGTTTGGACTACGAAATTTTCCCCTTTCGAGTATTGACTTCAGCGACTTACAGGTCAAATTTTGAAATAGTAAAAGTAAAACAGCTTCTGAAGACACATAGGAGTATGTAATTCCGAAGTTGTTCTCATGTACATACTCACATGGGGTAAGTGCAAGGTAAAGGTAAAACGTTGAGGTCTTCTTGTTTCGTTTTATTAGACATTGGTGGGCAAAATCGCGTGGTCCTGGCTGCAAGAATCACAAAAGTGTATGATCATCAGTTTCAGATCAATTTATTACAAAACACTACATTTAAACCACTGAACACGTTACTATTGTCGATGATAAACCGGAAGCAACTTAACATTAAAACTTCAATCTCGCTTCAAGAGATGACTGGAAACAAGATAACCAGAAGCATAAAAGAAACAATCTTAAAATTTCATTCTGTTTTTTCTCCGTATGGACTATCATTAGAGTATAACAATAATCTGCCAAAAAATTCATAATTTCTTCATTAACAGTTTAGATTTTTAGTTCTGGTAAATGGAGACATAACTTATTATGGGGAATTTCATAAACTTCATTGTTTTTCAGACAAAACACAGGATTCAAAACAATATACGAAATACAAATGCCTGGGTAATTTCTGGGAAGAGCATGTATAAATTTCGAACTTCCAAATTCTTGGTTAACAAGTGTACACTCATACCGCAAAGGGGGAACCAAATCAGCTGCAAAAATGGGGGAGAATATTGATTAAACCCACAAAAGGATATAAATGTGGTGTTTCAAGGCATGCAACTTCTTAACAATGCACATTCTCCAAATGTTGCTTTTTTCCCTCAGAATTACGCAAATTCACTCTGATCAGTCACAGAAGAAGCCTGCGATCCAATAAAGTTTTAAGCTAGTTCATATTCCTTGATCTTGCGAATTGCGATCATCCAAGAAAATACACTTATAATTGCAGACTTCAATAGTAAATTTCATTTTTGAAACCAATCACGACATCGTACTCAAAGGGGGAACCAAAACAGCAGCAAATGGGGAAGAATGTTGAGCTAATCCCGCAAAAGGATACAAATGTGGTGCGTTTCAAAGCATACACCTTCTTAAAAATGCACATTCTTTGAAAGTCACTCACTTTTTTCAAAATTCACTCTGTTCACAGATGAACCCCCTTGGCATCCAAATCAAAGTTTTCAGATTCCAACAGTGAATTTCACCATTAGTTTTTGGGAAGCTGCAGAATGCGAAATCTTCCAGGGAAAAAACAACTTTCCACACAATCATTACCGATCTTCTAAAAACTATTCAAATTCCAAATTACACAAACTCATTTAACCTAAATTCTCCTAAAAACTAAACAAACAAATCGAAAATTACATCGCCAAGGGCATACCTGTTTAAGGCACGAAGGGAAGGTAATTTTTCCACTGTACGAAGGAGACCGCGCGATCTCCTTGGTGATATCCCTCCACCGCTTGCAGACACAGGCACAAGCGACGACGTTTTCGCGGTGAGGCCACTTGTCCTCGCTGGCCTCCACTCTCCGTATGATCTCGCCGAGCAGCTCCGGGAGCATATCCGACCACGAAGACGACGACGGCGACAAAGATGAGTCAGCACAGTCCGAGTCGCGGACGACTCGGCGGTCCCCCCCACGCGCCTGATCCTCATCGCTGAGCTTCAATTCCCTGAACGACTTGGAGAATTTCCGGGAGCGAAAGGCTTTCCGCAGAGACATGGATTCGGATTGGGGCTCTAGGGTTAGGGTTCCGATCTCGAACTCGCTGGTAAAGAGAAGCAGTTTTTTTCCTTATAGAGAGAAAAGAGAGCGAGAGTGGTAGGGGTTGATGATGAATGAGAGAAAATGATTTTCGATAGAGTGACGGGGCTGTGACGGGTGATATTTTGGAGGCCAATGGGAGAGCGAGAATTGGACGCGTGGGGAGATTGAATGTGGAGGTAAGGGGGCGTTGGGTGACGGGGATGTGAGGTTAGTGGTGTAGTCAAAGTGTGGTGGGCGTTTGACTGTTCTATTCAACGTAACAGCTGAAACCCGTTAGCGGCAGAGTACCGTAACCAGTGACGGACATTTATGGCTTATACCTTCAAAGCTCGGACCCGTGAGGGCCTGCAAGCAACGATGGTCAGTGATCTCATTGACCCATTCCTAGCCGTGTGGAGGTCTGAGCTTATTAATTAAGGGTTTTATAAAGATGATGTGGCATCAATTCTCATTATCCCTCTGAGTAGAAGCGGTCTTGGGGATAGACTGATTTGGCACCACTCTAAAAAAGGGGAGTATACTGTTAGAACCGATTATGGGGTGGCCTTAGGGCTTGTGGAAAACGGCGACTTGGGGGAAGAGAGAAAGAGGGAACCGGACCCCTCTTCGACCCGCCAACCCAACCTAGCTATATCTCTCGATTTCGACCACCGTTAACAATGGGACCGGTGTCATGTCGATCCTCACCTCGAACCCAGTCGATCCCTCCTTCAATTTCACCAAAAAACCAATGTGTTTTGGCCTGTTTCACTATGAAAACCCTCGGTGCTGCCAGGGTTCTTTGGCGGTGATCCGCCGTTTCTGAAACAAATTCTGTCAAATACCACCACCAATAGACTCATGACTGTAAATAATCAAAAACTAATCAATCTAAAGTATGCTCAAAGTAATCTAACATATTTTGTGAATTACTAAAATCTAACATTAATGCTGCATGTACACAACCTCTCTCCCATCTTTCAATTGTTCTTTCCCAATCTTGTGGATCTACATTGTCTAAATTTAATATATTTCCTGCTATATTAATTTGTTCTAATCCTCTCAAATATGGAATCCTATTTTTTCTAGTTGGTTTTATCATACTTTCGTCCATATAATAATGGGAGTTTTAACGAAAAGCCCGCGGTACTGTTCACTTTAACGAAAAACCACATTTTTACACTAAAAAGTCAAACCTGGTACTATTCACTTTACCCTTTATTTTTTCCTTATCGTTAAAACTCAAAGTTTTCAAACCCTTTTCATTAGTTTCCTTATAATGCACTCTTGCTTTGTCATTATATTGTTCATTTGTTGGTCTCAAAAATTGTTGATCAGTTCTACTTGAGTGTTCTGGATTTTGTACTCCTGATGTACTACTTTCTTCTGTTGGATTACATTCTTCTTTCAATTCTAATAAATTATTATATTCTTTTGATCCTAAAATATGTTCTACTCCTATTTCTAAAATTAATTTTTTCATCTCTTTATCTGAAATTCTATGTAGTCCTAAATCATATGTCTTATATTTTTCTAAGTATTGCTTTGATACCATATTCGGACAGCATGTCCGGTTAAATAGTCGGATGGCCATTATAACAATTAGACATCAAACCTTGCACATGGAACTCGACATGTTTCAGCATGACGGCCACTAACAGTACAAGTATAAGGCCCTAATGGCTTAACTCAGAGGTACGAAGAACTCAGAGGTACCCTGGTTAATGTCCAGTTATTTGTATGGCAAGCATTCAACTATAACAGAGTGCTCGAACAAAATATAATCGTTAGTTTAGCAGGTTAATAATATAACTACAATAGTGTTTCCCTGTTTTGGACTAGAAGTTTAATTAAACAAACACACTAAGGAAAGAAAAGAAAACTGAAAGAAAAGAAAGCTTACTTAAGACTTGAAGATTGCTTGAATATGTACACTTGAACTTTTATTGATATACAGAATGTTTACAAAAAGAGAAATGTTTACAAAGAAGTGTTTATAAAGGATATGTTTACAAAGAAGTGTTTACAAAGGATGCTATGAAGGTTTTGGATGCTTGAGTGTATAAAGATTGAAGGATGGTGTGAATATTGTGTGTCTCTGCTGTGTTGTTTTCGTGTGTTTTGCATGGAAGGAAAAGCTCCCTTATATACAAAACCTAATTCCTAAACAACAAAATAATTTTTCATCTATTTACAACTTTTTGAGTAGTGACAGCACAATGTTTATGAAAGTTGTCAGCACTGTTTATGGAATCTGGTTGTCTTGTCTTTGCTTTAATGAATGTCATGTGAATCTATGTTGTCTTGGCTGCTGCAATATTTGCCACCTTGGTTTTTGTATTCCAATGTAATTTGAAAGTGTCAGTCTTCTTTTCTCTTCTTTTGGATGTATTCTTTGGCGAAGTCATGTGAACTTTGCTATGAACATTGATGAATACTGAGCAATCTTGTATATATGTGTGAAGGGCAGGATCGTTATTTTTGCAAAATTTTGTCCTGATGATTAAAAAGGAAGTTTTTTTGGGGTTTTTGGTTAGTTTTCCATATACTTTCTTTGTTTGTGTCTCGTATTTGTTGTAGTTCTATTTTAGTTAGGAATGTGATTGTGTAAATATAATAAATTATTATAGGATTCTATAATATTTTTTGATAGCTTTTTTATTGTAATGTATTACTTGAAAGACGAGAATATTTTAAAAATAAAATAATTGTCTAATTCCAATAATTTATTGTCACTTAGTACTACGTCTAGTGTTATTCATTTTCATTTGTAAGTGGGATGTCTTAGTTCCATTCTCGCCTAAAAGCGAATTTGAACCACATTATTGCTAACTCATTATGAATTGTGAGGCTTAAACAACTCTCCACAACTTCATGTAGATAATATTGTTTGTTCAACAAAAAAAAATCTAATAATTTATTCTTAATTAAGGATAAATACGAATCTTAGCATAAGAAACTACGGTATTTGAAGCAATATTATTCTTAGTATTCTACAACCAATGGGATAAAATTAGTGGGACTAGGTCCGTCTTCCCTTATAACGTATGAAACTTTCTCATCTTCCACGGAAAACCTTTTTTCGCATGACGCGATTTTTTTGTATTTTCCAAAAACGTCTTGAATAAAAAAAAATATCGTCCAGGCATCGCATGATACCTGATCCTTCTCTTCTTGCCTAACTTCCTATCTCTTATTTTTGCTTTATCTCTAGGCTTGTCTTGCTCCATATTCAGTGCAAGTTGGCGAGCCAATTCGAAAACTAATTTTAGTAATAATTATTTGAAGAATTCCCTCTTGCAACTTTTTTCTTAGCAACCTTCTTACCAATAGGTCTCGAGGTGTCTTGGGTTTATGTGAGCAATTCAATTGGGGTCTCCTATGGTGCCTCCAATGATGATTCTTCAATAGTTGATTTGTGTAGGAGAGTCTCGTTCAATACAACGTGGACCACTAAGCTGAACTTTGTACTTCGGAGTATACTTCATAATGTTACATTCATGCATTGTGAATGATTCCTTGTTTTCAAGATTGAACCACATTTGTGCCTATAGTTGTTGAAACAAAAATTATGAAACAACATAATTGTTGGAACCAAATTTGCGTACATTTGCGGACATAAGCAAAATCTAGTCAAAATTACCCATGGACTATAGCGAGGGGAGAATGAGGTTGATTGGAGGGTGTGATTGAATCCAGTTATGACTGCTTACATATCTCCAGGGGAGGAGAATCAAATCACTTGTGTAGTTCTAAAGAAGAAGTGGTGTGATGTATACTACATTGTGAACCATCATTTACGAGTAGCCTCTAGCGGGGCGTGTAGGAGAAACATCTCCACATCTACACGTAAACGACGTGTATAGAATATGTATGAGTGATAACGTATATCAAAACTATCTATGAGAGAATATGTATGAGTGGTAACGTAAATTAGAACCAGGGAGATAAATATACCCATGCTAGGTTATTTATAAAGACCTTGATAGTCGGAGAGTAATCAACAACTAAATAGGAAACAATCTAGGAGAGAATCTAGGATGAGATACCCAATCATCCTAGGATTACGATTACGTTGTATAATCTCCAAGATATCCTAATTTGACTTGAACTAGGGCTTTCTTACTAGGGAGACAAGTAACATCTTCGATGATCTTAGAGCTAATAAAGATGTGCCAGATTACCCTGATTATGGTAATCCAATAAGGAATGGCCATGTAGCTCCAATCTCACTTAGAAGGCTTTCTGGTCATCTGACTACCCTGAGTGCCACATGTCATTGGCCTAGAAATTCACGGTCTAATATAAGTTAATTACAAAATAAAGGTCTAAACAATAACATGTTATTTATATTTTAATTTATTACCAATAAAATGTTATTACCTCATTGACTAGATTATTGTCACTTCGATCGATAAATTACTTCCGTTTTTATGAGAGCTTTTTGGCAAGCTTTCAAATCTTTATGTAAATGTTTGTACCTACTCAGTATTGGGTGTACCTTGAATTAGCTCGACAAATTGTGCTTAAATCCTCTTTCACATTTGTTGCATCCTTATCTCATTTCTCGTGATCAGGTTTTGAGTAGCACACACCCAACCCTCAAGCAAAGCAATGTCTTCCCCGATCGACCAAGTTGTTTTCTCTCCTTTTTTGTTTTTGGTAAAAAAAAAGAATTTGAAAGTAGAAAACAAATATGGAAGATTATTATAAAAGCAAATATTAATTGAGTTGTATATGGGGAATGAAGTAAATAATTGGGTATTTGTAGAATAATAAAATAAAAATTCTTAATTTTTGTATCGTACACACACACACACACACAAAAAAAAAAAAAAAAAAAAAAAAAAAAAATCAAAACTTAACTAACATCAGCCTTGTTCGTTGGCGCAAAGCCGGTCTTCGGATGTTCGGGCCTTTGGACGGACTTTGCTTGGCCCACCACTTGCTCTTCCCAATTTGGACCGTTGGAGGAAGGTTTGGGGGTGGTGAGCAAGTTTAGGCCCTTGCCTTTGTCTTGCACCAATCGGTGAAAGTGCTCTTAATGCCTAAGATTTTTATTTTTTTTAATGTTTTTATAGAATTGTGCATAAGAAACCAAACTATTTTTCTTTACCATCTTTTAATTGACAAAGAGAATTTCTCAATAAAAAAATACAGATATAAGATATTTTTTTAATTATTATAAGATAGTAACAAAACTATCCAAATTCAAACGTGAAAATCAAGAACCACTGCATAATGTAATTATGAAAGTGTTTGTTGATCTTATTGTGGCTGATGTCTTTCCCTTGTAATCATATGGGCAGAGGCTTAGGGTGTTCGCATGAAGGAGAAATCGCAACTAGTTTTTCTCCATGCAGTGTTGTGCAACATTCGTCTTTCTTTCTCGGTGGTTTATGTGAAGGACTTTGTCAGAGTGGAAAGGCATGTACTTCGTCTGAGAAGAGAGGCATGCTGGTTGAGCATGTTGCAGTTTGGCTCAAATTGGTTATGACTATTGACGGTTGAGAGAAATCGTCAACCATTCTTGTATTTTGTTGATTTTCTTTTCCTTTTGTTTCTTCATTTCATTTTCGATGAGGTAATACTAGAAAGATTATAATTTTAAATCAAATTTTGTAAATTAAATAATGTAGTTGTTGATGATCGAATTATTATTTAAGTGTTGATTAACTTGTTTATTTCCTATTGGTGACCCGCAGTGCCGGCCCAGTGCCAGTGCCAGTAGGGTCACCGTTCAGGACCCCATAAAATCAAGGCATAAAAAGTATTAAGGTACTTTTATATGAATTTATGTTATATTCGTATAAATAGTAAACAGTTTGATTAATTATCAAAATGTTTGTTTTGCAACAATTATATTTGCTGCATTTATTTTGTATAAGATTGCGTGTTTGGTCCTCGTAATGTCTCTATATTATTGACAAAGAAAAAATTATTTCTCAATTATTTTTTTATATGAACTTTTCAATTATTTTTGTCACATCCCGACCCGGGGTCCACCACATCCCGGGCTCGCTCCACCACCGTAGCACGATATTGTCCGCTTTGGGCCCCGACTACGCCCTCACGGTTTTGTTTCTGGGAACTCACACGAGAACTTCCCAGTGGGTCACCCATCATGGGAGTGCTCTCGCGCGCTACTCGCTTAACTTCGGAATTCCCATGGAACCCGAAGCTAGTGAGCTCCCAAAAGGCCTCGCGCTAGGTAGGGATGGGAATATACATATAAGGATCACTCCCCTGGGTGATGTGGGATCTCACAATCCACCCCCCTTAGGGGCCCGACGTCCTCGTCGGCACACCACGGCCAGGGTTAGGCTCTGATACCAAATCTGACACGCCCCGACCCGGATATTCCCCGAATACCAGGGTAGGTACGTGCTGGCCGACACCCGAAGGTGACGAAAGCCATTTATTGAGTGCAAATGCTGAGAACAAGGAATAGATAAGTCTTATCAATATAAAAGAATAATGAATATGCATTTAAGGAACGTGTTCAGAGCATACACTAATCTAGAACACTAAAAGAATTAATATAAAATTTGAATGAAACAAAGAATGGGTCCTACACCGAGAGGACTTGAAGATGCCGATGCGGAAGTGCCTTGACGCCAGGATTGTATGCCTCAATTCTATGCCCTGAAGGGGGCGCAAAACAAAGGTGAGTGGACCCCTTCTAAAAATGCATGTTTTGATATTAGAAATGCATACATGAAAAGCATGATTTGATGATTATGTTCTATGAAACGCTTTGAGATAACATGCTTATTGAGGCTAGTTGAATTACTACTATTTTTCCTATAACCCATGTTCTTTATAGGATATCTGATCGATGACAATACAATATTTAGAACATGTTTCGAACACCTCTTTATAGTATAGACGATCGATGACTTTATACTATGAAGTTGCTTTTCAATACATATGCTAAATGGTTTTGTATTTACCTAGTGGTCCATATTCCGCTACGGGACGTAGGGATAGTGTCCGGTCCATCCCGGGTGACGGTTTGGTGCTGGCATAGGGCCTGGAGTGTGTTTCCTCTGGCTATTTAGCACAGAGACGGGGAGCCGGCAAGGGGCCTGGAGTGATATTTCCTTTGACTGTCTACTCAGAGACTGGGAGCCAGCATGGGGCCTGAAGTGTTATATTGGACATACACTAGTGATTACAATTTATATGATTTATGATTTGAGACATTGCACGGCATGCTAGGTTTCGGAAAACCTATGTTTATCATGATATATATGTGTTTTCATAAAACCTGGGGGTTAGTATGTTGATAACTGTTTTACTATATATATATCAAATTGGTCCACTCACCTTTGTTTTGCGCCCCCTTCAGGGCATAGAATTGAGGCATACAATCCCGGCGTCAAGGCACTTCCGCATCGGCATCTTCAAGTCCTCTCGGTGTAGGACCCATTCTTTGTTTCATTCAAATTTTATATTAATTCTTTTAGTGTTCTAGATTAGTGTATGCTCTGAACACGTTCCTTAAATGCATATTCATTATTCTTTTATATTTATAAGACTTATCTATTCCTTGTTCTCAGCATTTGCACTCAATAAATGGCTTTCGTCACCTTCGGGTGTCGGCCAGCACGTACCTACCCTGGTATTCGGGGAATATCCGGGTCGAGGCGTGTCAATTTTTAGTCCATATATATTAAAAACGAAAAAATCTAGTGAACAATCTTCCCCTTTCTTAAGAAAATTAGTACATGAGAAAAAGTTTAAACTTTCTTTCTTCATCACATTAGTGATTCAATGCCAAATTTTTTCAGAAATCATCAAATTAATATCCAAACTCAAGACACATGCTACAATAGCTATTATTCATATAACCTATGAGCTAATTCTAACCTTAGCTATTCATTTCAAACAATAACATAAGAACAAATAATCCCGTAAATTCAACATTTAAACAAAGTGTTGTCTGCACAAATGTTTACATCTTCTGTACAATTCTAGGCTTTGACCGTTATAAAGTATTCCTCTCTCAATCTAGATCTCTCCAATTAATTTTATTTTACTTTTAATTTTGGCATTGTTTATTTATTAAATTATGCTCTCTAGATCACAAAGGTTTTGTCTCCTTCAGCATTTGAAATTTTGAAATTTTTCCCTAGACGTTTAGAAATTCTTTGAAAATTTACTAACGCATAATTTAATTTGCAAATTTAATCTCCTAATTGACGTCTTGTTTCGACCAAAAAAAAAAGTTGGCTCACTGTCTCACCAAGCACATGATCATGGGCCGCGTTAAAGGATTAGTACTGGCAAACTCTCTTAATTTCTCTAATTTGTATCACCTCTGATCTCTAATTTATTTCGTAGATCAGGAGGGTTGCTCACATATACATTCATAACCGGATGAATAATCCAACGGCAACAACAAAAATGCATGCATAAGCAGTTGTTATCGACTGGTTGATCTCAATTGTCGTCTTACTTGGCATGTCCTCAGCATGACAAGTAACGTCCATGCAGAAGCACAGGTGGCAGCTTGCATGGCAATGGGGCCTCACACGATGCCACGTCAAAATATCTTCCAACTACCATCCACTTGGACCTTTTGACGAAAGCTTTTTGTCTCCTTTAATTTCCCTTTTCACAACAAAAAGAAAATACTCTGTTTCCTTCTACGAAGCATTCAATTCAAAGCATTTACTAATCCAACGGTGAAAGTAAATTCGATTAATTCTTTATTTGATCAACGGTGCTGATGGGAGGATACAAAACACGAAAGGATCAACGTTAAACAACCTGCATGCTATGTTGGTAGTACTTCAAGACTGCAAACAAATTAACGACAGTGTATACCCGATTAACTTCCGCCAACGATTTCAAAAAACACCGTCTGATTAACATAACCGAAATTCAGACATTCCCACGCCGACGGTCCTGATTCAACCCCCAGCCGCGGACACCAAACTGCAACTCGGCAGCTGCAATCAAGAACTCCACAGCCTGCTGTGGAGTCAGCAGTTCCACCACTTTTCTCACAGTCGTCAGCCGCAGTTCGTCAGCCTTCTTCAACACACTCACCAGCAATCCCATGTTCGTCTCCAGATTCGTGCATACGCCCATCAGCTCACACGCCCCGTCTTGCCACTCCGATAACTCATCGGATATCGCATTCTCCTCTTTCACCTGCACCAAAAAATGAAGTACCTAGCTAGCATCATTTAATTAGACCAGTGATTCCAATTTTTTTCTTGTAAGAATAGGAAAAGTTATAAAATCACAGGTAGAACGCTGAGTGTTTACCTTGTTCACCCCGCCAAAAGATGCTATTTAGCGATCCAAAAACGTCAACATGCAAATGCAATCTCATCTAATCGTTTGTAAGGGAATGAAGAGTGCAAAATATACATATATTTTTTTTGGGTGCTAATAGATGCTTTTGTAAATTACAAGAATTAAGTGCGAGTTCCAAATTTATATTAACAAATCCACATTTTGTGATATAATTAAAAAACTTGTTATAAAATTGAAATGTCAATAATCCAACAGTTATAAAAATATTGTTGCGATATGATAACACTGTAGAATTTATTTTTTTTAGTTCAATTATTTTAGAAAGTTTTTGTTATTGATGTGGTTTATATACTTACGGTTTCGCACTGGAGGTCACTGACGCGGCGGAACTGGGAGGGGGTGAGGTCTCCGAGGTCACCGGTGCGGTAGCCCCGCAGGATGTCAACGATGTGAGCCTCAAAGTGGATGGAGGACTCGGAGTAGACAAGGTGGAAGGCAGTGGTGGGGCGCCAGCCGCCGATCCAGTGGAGGGAGCGCTCGAGGGTGGTGGCCCAGGGGGCAACAAAGACGGAGAGGGCGTCGCGCTCCGCGGCAAGGGACTTGACACGGTAGTACTCGGCGTAGTGGGCCATGACTTTCTGGACAACGTGGAGGAGTTGGTGGTGGTGGTCAGGAGTTGTGGGGGGTCTGGGACAAGTGGAGAGCTGGTGGACGAGGTGGTGAAGCTGCTCAAACCATGTCTCGTAGAAGCTGGTGAAGCTGCTCATTGTGGTGGTGGTGGGTTTAGTTTACTTGTCTACGACCATTGATGAAAGTTTGGAGGGTTTTATCTTTGGTTTGTTGCGATGCCTAATTGGACAGAGTCTAACGGCACCTAGTGGGAATGGGTGGTGGGTTTTATGCGAAAGAAGAAATGGTGTTGGAGTGACAGTAGGGCACGTACATGGCTACGTGGAAGCAAAACTTTGGGCCACAAAAATTTATAAAATGCCTCTCTACTTCATCAGAGTAAGACATTTATTGATGTTAGAAAACGAGAACTTAATCAAACAAACTTTACGACTTACTAATTGGAAATCTATGAATATCAATAAATAATAATTAAAAAGTGCTACAAACGTAACATTGAAGTGATTAATCAAAAACAGTTTAAATTTAAAGAACCAAACAAGAAAAAAAGTTTCAAGAACTCTAATTTTTAGGTTTTACTTGAATGTATAACATTATTATATAATAAAACAAATTCGTTTTTAGGATGGTGTTATTAGTATTTTACATCTCTCATTGTGCACTTCAAATGTTTATATTAAAAAAAAGGGTAAATTACAAAAAACTACCTCAACTATTGGGTCATTAACAGTTTCATACCTCATCTTTAAAAAGTTTCAATGTCATACATTTGCTTACGAATTTGTTTCAATTTCATACCTTCCGTCAGCCTTCAGTCAATTCCTCCGTTAAATGCTGACGTGGCACATTTTATATTAAAAACTTCAAAAAATATTAAAAACATTATTAAAAAAATTAATAAATTCTTTTTTTTTTCTTCTTTCTTAAGGGCCGAATTTTTTTTTTCTTCTTCTCTTCTTTTCTTCTTCTTCTAAGAAGAAGAAAAAAAAAAAAAAAAAAAAAAAAAAAAAAAAAAAAAGAGAAGTTTCGGACCTGCCCAGAAGAAGAAGAAGAAAAAAAAAATAGAGGCTTTCGGACCTGCCCAGAAGAAGAAGAAGAAGAAGAAGAAGAGAAATAGAGGCTTTCGGACTTGGCCAGAAGAAGAAGAAGAAGAAGAAGAAAAAAAAAATTTGTTTCGGACGTGCCCAGAAGAAGAAGAAGAAGAGAAGAAGAAGAAGAGAAGAAGAAGAAGAAGAAAAAAAAAAAAAAATTCGGCCCTTAAGAAAGAAGAAAAAAAAGATTTATTAATTTTTTAATAAATTTTTAAGTTTTTAATAATTTTTTAATATAAAATGTGCCACGTCAGCATTTAACGGAGGAATTGACGGAAGACTGACGGAAGGTATGAAATTGAAACAAATTCGTAAGTAAAGGTATGACATTGAAACTTTTTAAAGATGAGGTATGAAACTGTTAATGACCCAATAGTTGAGGTAGTTTTTTGTAATTTACCCTAAAAAAAAAAACAAAAAAAAACTTTTATGAAGAATGCACAATAAGATCTTAAAGTACTACAAAAATAATTTTTTAATGAGGTCATTTTTTTATTTCTTAAATTAAACATCAGCTCATTTTAAGAATTTGATTAAATATTTTTTCTACAATTAAGGTCCCACATATTTTATAAGTAACATTTTTAATGCAATATTGCATGATTTGCCATTATAATGTACCTTTAATTGATTAATAATTATCATATCAATATCTCAAATCTCCTAAAATGTAGTACATAAGTTTTAATCTTAAAACACATCAAACTTGACCTAATTATGCTTCTAATGTATATTTTCTTCCTCATTCCATACCATACAAGTAACTAACGTGCTATCTTCTTACCATTAGCAATTTTTCATGCCATTGCTTTCCTTGATTGGTCCATCAACCTCTTCCGCTCTCCCTTGTCGTTCATATTCATTTCCTTCATATTTCATTTTATGCACACCTTTTGATCTAAGTATCTGTATCAAGGGTAAGGTTTTTGTTTTAGTACACTTTTTACCTTCTTTCTATCTTTTTCACGTATCATGGTACATTTGGAAAATATAATTTAATTAATGATACATTTCCTTTTAAAAGATAGTTTGTATTGGGTACGTTTCAATTTAGCATTGTATACGTTTCAAACTGATATGTTGGTACATTTCAAGTTGCATTTGGTACCATTTCAATTAGCATTGGTACGTTTCAAATTGTTATTATACACTTCAAGTTGGAATGGACGTTTCAATTTAGCATCGGTATGTCTCAAGTTATTATGGGTACGTTTCAAATTGACATGAGTACCTTTCAATTTGGTTTCAAATTAAAATTCACATCCATACATATATCTCATGGCGAAGAGCACTAATCTTAGTCCAAAGACTCCAAAGTAATCCTTTTTGTCGACAACTTTTATAATTCAATGATAATTTTATGATGTGAACGAATCAACAAAAGGGTATAAACCTTGACACGCCCAAAAAAATTAGGAAAATTAATGAAAATGATTTCAAAACTTTGAGTTTTAACTAAAAATCATCATATAACTCTATTTGATGATAAGGACAAGATAATGAAAAAAAAATGAAACCTAAGTAAAGTGCGTGCAATATATACTTCATCATCACCTCATTATTCTTCATTTCCTTCTCCTCCATCAACTACTCTCCCTGACAACGCCTCTCCTCTTTCTCTCGAACAATTTTATATTTTCCAATATTTTCTTTGCATCTGTATTAGACTACTGCTTGTGCATGAATTTATTCAATTTCGTCCTTTGTAGATTATATACACAAAAGTAGAATTAGGAATGTTCTATTGTTTTACACATATATATTATTATATAATTACATATATAATTAATCTTCATCTACTGTTAAGTTTCATAAACAGTGTAGTACCATTAAGTTTCATTTTTAAACAGTGTAGTACTGTTAAGTTTCATATATAGTATTGTAAGTTTCATAAACAGTCTGTGTAAGGACGCGCGGGTATGCGCGTCAGTTTTTTTTAATATTAAAATTTTGTCTTTTTCATTAAATTTATGTTTTTTTGTTCTTTTTATTAAAATTTAAGAGTTTTTCATTAAAATTTAAGTTTTTTTTTTCATTAAATACAGTTATAACATGGTTTTTTATTAAAATAAACTTCGCCCACTTTTTCATGAAAGTTCTCATAAATATTTTATAATTCAAAATATTTTCATTTAAAAAAAAATTAAAGACATGTAAACAAAATAAATTTAAATATGCTTAGGCGGATATTAGTTTTACGCATCTTAATCAATTTTTTTTTTAAAAAAAAAAAGAAAACACAAATGTTTAATAAAATTATGTAGAAAAATAGTGGGGATTCTAATTTTTTTTGTTTTTAATATATTACGTTGATACATGAATATTTTTTTTTTAAACAAACGATATTATCTACATTAAAGGGAATGAGGTGGACTAAACCTCACAATGGGCTAGTAATTATGTAGTTCAAATTCGCCTTTGGCAAGTATTGAACCTAAGACCTCTCACTTACAAGTGAAGAGGAATATCACTGGACCGTAATGCACAAACGATATTATCTATACTAAGGATGAGGGGATGGGCTTAGTCTCATAATGATAAGATTAAAAGCACAGCACAAAGTAGCACACAAATATCCTATTGATTTTCCTTATTAACAATAAGATTTTTCAATTGTAGCATATGAAAATAAGGGTCTTTCCCGCAGAAGATTGTTTTATCTAACTACTTAAAATGTCACAAAAACTGGGTTGCTGTCCCTACTGACCAGCCACCGAAAAATAATTATTAGACCCACTTACACTTAACTAAAGTCTATGAAATTTTATATGAAGATACTAGACACACAGAGATACACTCACACAAATTTTTGGGATTTTTAGAGTTGATTTGATATTTAAATTAAATCGAACAAAAACAGGACAGAAACAAATTTTAAATAGTAAAAATAGATTGTAGTTCACAAGTTAAGAAAACGATAGGGGAAGTGTTATCCACCACCAAATAATCATGCAAACATGTTATGTTTAATTCAAATTCCTTTTATTTCCGGATGAAGATGCTCAAGTTGGCTCAATGTTAGAACTCAACCTATTACTCTTTCTTATGTAGTATGTTAAGAGAATGGTGTTTTCAACTTAACTTAGTCCCTAGCATGCAATCTAGAATGGCGTGTTCATAAATTTAACAAGTAGAAATCATTAAGAACGAAAAGAGTTTGTGTCACAAAGCATCGTAAGTACTAGCGTTGTCTTACTTATCCTAGAAATTGGTTCACATGTTAATCGCAATTAACAAGTACTACTCTATAACATATGTAGGTCCTCATTCGACAAGGGCATACACACACATATTCATAGCATTAGAATCCTAGATATGCTTACTAAGTATGCATCCATAGAAAACACATAAAGAATTCATCAATGAGACAAGTAGTGAAGCAATTTTCATCCTTTTATAAAAGAAATTGAAACAAAATGTCATAACACATTTGCAATCATATTCGGGGCTTCAAAACAGCCCCTAACTACTAAAAATTTAGTTACACATAATTCTGACATGAGTTTGAGAAGATAAAACCAAAAGAAGAAAATGCCAAGATTTCCTCCTTCCTCCTCTATTGCTTCCCTCTTCCTCGTCCAACTTCTTACTGCCTTGCTTTCTTCCCTCCCATTTTCGTCAGCTGCACCTTTCCATTTTTTTTTCTTTTTTTTTATCTAATTTTTTTTTTCACTTTGCCGCTGCAACCTTTTTGTTCTTGCTTGCTGCCCCAGTTTCTTCTCCATAACTCACCCCACTAATAGCCATTTAGTGATGACAATAAGTGAGAGGAAATGGTAAAACAATTGTAACTCTTTAGGTACCCTTTATGCCCATTACTCCCACTTAATCGCATCTTTAATTCCATTTCCTCTGATATTTGAATAAGTGTCAGCTGGCTTGTTCTTGGCTGCATCAGTTTTGGCTGCTAGATTTATTGGATTTATTGCTTTCAATGCAGTTACAAACTGATCAGCTTCTTGTCAACCTTTTAGTGTTAAAACGGCCATAACTTCTTCTAGAAAAATGATATTATCAATCCGCAAAATGCTCCAGAAAATAGACATCCGTAGCTTTCCAGGAATTAAGGCTCATTCTCTAATTCATTCTGAGCTGTCCGCAACTTGCTTCCAAAGTCAGCTGACCTGCATAGACAGTTTTGACGAATTTGTTACTTAAAATCCCACTTGTGCTATTTTTATTTTCTTTGCTTGACAAATCCTACAAAACACAAAAACAAAGTAAATAGCTCAAAAATATAAGGAACTAACTAAGAAAAGACAAGTGAATTTGATGTAAAATATATATAAATATGAGCTTATCACATAATGAGCTAGTAATAATGTGGATCAAATTTACATTTGATAAGGATCGAACCTAAGACTTTTCACTTACAAGTGAAATTTGCGTTTGGCAAGAATCAAACTTAAGACTTCGCCTTTGTAGTACTAATTGTCATTCATGAGAGGAAATTTAAGACCTTAACTACTAAAGATTTTTCAGTGTGCCCGAAACATAGAGCAAAACACCATATGTCATTATATAATTGGAGGACAGTATAAAAAAAAAAATTAGCAAACTTCATTTTAATCCTTGGCAAAAATGACTTTTAGATTAAAACCATGAGTAAGATCAAAATATAATTTTAGTCCCTTGATACATTAATAACCTCATTTATTAATTATATTTTAATTTTTTTAATTATTTCTCTTTTCTTCCTAATTTTTAATGTATTAATTTTATTTCATTATAATTTTCATTTTCATTTCATTTATCGTAATATATTTTGTTGTAAACATTTAAATAAATTAACTTTTGTTGGACAATATATTTCGATGTAATTTGTCTTCTTCATTTAGGTACATTAAATTCATTATAATACATTTTGGTACATATATTTAGGTACACACATTTTCGTACATGCATTTCGATACAAACATTTAGGTACATTAATTCAATATAGTATGTTTCGGTACTAACATTTCGGTGCATACATTTTTGTACATACATTTCGGTACTAACATTTAAATATATTAGTTCAATATAATACATATTGGTACACACATTTTGTAAGATCCCACATCGCCCATGGGTATGGATCCTGTAAGCCTTGTATGTATATTCTCATCTCTACCTAGCACGAGGCCTTTTGGGAGCACACTGACTTCGGGTTCCGTAGGAACTCCGAAGTTAAGCGAGTTCGCGCGAGAGCAATCCCATGATGGGTGACCCACTGAGAAATTCTCGTGTGAGTTCCCAGAAACAAAACCGTGAGGGCATGGTCAGGGGCCCAAAGTTGACAATATCATGCTACGGCGGAATCGAGCCCGGGTTGTGGTAGGGGGCCTGGGCGGGGATGTGACACATTTTGGTACTAACATTTAGGTACATTAATTGAGTCTTTCAAGTTTGAAGAATGTTAAATAAAATTAATAAATTAAAAACTCTTTTTTGGTAAAAAAATAAATTTAAATTTGTATATTAATAGATTTAAATATTTAATGCGAGACATTAAATAAAATGCACATTAATTATTTTGAATTAAGGACACATCAAAAGATTATATTCAATATGTAATCTAACACCAGATTTATTTTAAATTTCAATCTTCTTAAAATATTAAAGTTAAAAAACGCAAAAAAAAAAAAAAAATCTCTTTATTATATAATAATATGTGGCGTACCAACACTAAACTCTATTACCACCCCATTTGTCAACATCACCATCTTCATATTCTTCCGCACGTAGACGGTTAGGGAGAGCGAAAGATGCTACCCCAGATTTTAATGGACTCTCAAATTTTTTTGCCATCTAATATTCATGTAGGTATAGATCTTCTTCATTTTGAATCCAACTCCAACTCCAACTCCTTATCCAAATTCCAATCAAGTGCAGGGGTAAAATGGTCATTTTGAGTCGTTAAGCCAGTCACATCCTTAAGCTAGGCTAGGCTTGAACGGACTTCTATAGTTACCCTTGCTAGATGCACACATTGATCCAAATTGGAGGTAATTTGGATAGGAATTGTACCGAGATTGATAAGAAACATAACCATAAGGGTACTATTAACAGTTTTTTCACCACAAGAGTAAAATTGACATGCAACCCACGCCACATCGTTGAATGATGACGCGTCCAATTTAGTCTATAAATGTATAGACATGGTTGGAGATTCTCAATCATGACCACACATTCTGAATCCAGTGTGGTTAGCCAGATCAATAATCTTCTTGATCCTTTGACTAAAAAACGTTTCTAAACAGAAAAACAAAAATCTAACCGCAACAGATAAAACTACGTAGCCAGAATAATGTCAGACTCAAACAATCACCATTGGCAAAACTATATATATCTCAAAGCAGCTGCAGACCCTCTATTTTTTCACAAACTCCGTTCTTATGACACAACTAATTTTGACATATTTAAGGAGAAATACAGTGAAAAATGTGAAGAGAACTGCCATAACATATAACCCACGTTATGTGAAGGTTGCAGAACTTAGTAGAGTGACGGCCTCATAGTACATTATGTATAGTTAGAAGTAAAACTACAGAGATTAGCGCATAAGCATCTCAGAATAATCAAAAGGGCAAGTTCAAAAGCGTGCTGCAAAATCCATGACAGAACCGTATGAAACTACCAAGTTCCTTGCCACTACGAATTACTAACAAATCGCCTATTTCAGGACTATCACTAGGTTTAGTTTACTAATAGCTTTAAAGCATGCTTGTTGCTCACATACGTGGAGATGGTTTAAGGTCTAGCATCAAAACAACGTCACAAATACAAAGTCCACAAAACATATAATCGACATCTTCAAGAGTGCAATGTATGACCGTCCAAAGTGAATAACTAGAAGCATGCATTACTGTGGCAGTTCTACGGGATTGCCTGACCACTTCTCTAGCTTTATTCACCGAACAACAAATGACGAATTAGCTTTGGCTTGACTTTTAAGGCGAAAAATCTACCTTCCTTGTAAAGTTGAAGAACAAGTTCAACAGAGGAAGGGTGCATACTACTGCATGAATCAAACTATGGACTCCACAAAACTTGACACAAAAGAAAGCCAAAAAGAATATAAAATCGAAAATTCATCCCCAATCTCCAATCTCAAGTTGATTTTGGTCACTAGGGCTCTTACATTATGCCGAGAATTATTCATATTCGGTATTTTATACATCGAAAGATACACATTCGTCCACTACTCGGCCATAAAATTCAACAACCAAACTGCTAAAGCTCGATCATTCTAACTAAAGTTCATCTGGAGCAGCACATATAAACCTTAAATCTCAGACTAATTTGCCACATTCCGTGGCGAAATTCGAAAATCCAGCTCAAAATATCAGCAAGATTCTATATTAACGCAAAATTTCAAATCAGATTACTCAAATTGTTATTGTTTTACACACATTCATCAAGAATTTCAAAAAAACCAAAAACCTGAGATCATTCAAGGGCATTTGAGGCATTTTCGGGGAGCTGCTGCTGTTGCTGTAAAGCCATGGACTTGCGCTGCATCTCGCGCCACTTGTTGATTCCAACCGTGCAAATAACTACACATAAAAAAAATCAAACAAAAATGGGCCAAAATTCTAATAAGAACACTTTCTCTCTCTAAAACAGGAAGAAGAACACTCTCTCTCTCTCTAGAAACCAAAGATTTTTTAACTTTGAAATCTGAAAGATTGTGACTTACAGCCGGCGCCGATGAAATAGAGGAGACGGAGGACCTTCGGGGCTGGTGGACCCGCTATTTCTTCTCCACCCATTTCTCTCCTTCGTCTTACAAACTCTCTCTTCCGTTCTGTGTTACAGAAACAAAGAGAGACGAATGCTTGGACCCGAAACTGTAACCGGGTCGGATCCTATCGAACCAACCCAGGTGCTTTTGTAAAAGCCCACTTCATAATTACACATTTTGGGCCAGACCCGGCCCGTTTCGGTCCAATATTAGCAGAAAAGCTTCTCCTTTGAGACTTTGAATTAGACTCTGCAGATAATTGGGGAGAAAGAAGGAGCTGAAAAAAAATGGCGGAGAAGAAAGGAGGCTCCAAGTTGAACGTTGCAATCATTCATCCCGATCTGGGCATCGGTAACTTCCTCTTCTTCTCTTTTCTTTCTGTTGTTATTGAAAATTGTGAAGGAGTTTTTGGGTTGTTCTTAAAAACTGTGAAGGAGTTTTTGGGATTGAGTTTTTGTTGTTGTGAATGTGATGGGTAGGTGGAGCTGAAAGACTGATCGTCGACGCGGCTGTCGAACTTGCATCACATGGCCACAAAGTTCACGTTTTCACTTCCCACCACGATAAAAATCGATGCTTTGAGGAGACCGTTTCTGGTGTGTGTGGCTTTCTCTACTTCAATTTATGCTTTTGATCAAATTGATAAGTACCAAATTTGGAATATCATATAAAAAATAAATCAATTTTTCTTCATAGTACGGACTAGTCAGTAGTATGAGAAATGAAAGGTCATGGTTGAATTGAGGAAATATTATTTTTCTTACTTGCCAATCTAATGGATAAAAATCCGGACTATCCAGTAGTCGGAAATAGCGAAGACAAACCTTAAATAAATAAATAAAGGAAGTTGTAGAGAAGAGATTGTAATTTCTGTTTGTGAGTGTTAGTGGAAGATTTAGATGATGGCCCAATTTACATACAAGAGAAGAAAATACGGACCTGGTGTGTCTTCTCTATGAGAAACATGGTTAAAAATACAGACCTGCCTGTTGAGGGTGTGAATCCGATGTTGGTGAACTAAAGCCTTGCACAAGTGTTTTATCATCTCGGGCCTCTCCACCTATCGCCAATTGATTTTAGGTTGGATGTTCCTGTTCTAATATGGTAAATGGGGACTTCCTCAAATAGGTGACTACGTCGGAAGATGGATGTTAGGCCTTGGGGTTAGAAGATGGTTTACAACTTTACACGTTTCACTTCCTTTAGTTCCTTTGGGAATGTATAGAAGTTGGAACAACATAACATGTTTTCCTTCCTTTTGTTTTATGTTTCTCAGTTTCATGTTGATCATATGTCATTCAAGATCGCTGCATAGTTTGATGTTTTACTGTCATATGGTTTTACAGGTATCTTTCCTGTTACTGTATATGGATCCTTCCTACCCCGACATATATTCTATCGACTCCATGCTTTGTGTGCGTATATACGGTGCCTTTTTGTTGCTCTCTGCATGCTGGTCATGTGGCCATCGTTTGATGTAATACTAGCAGATCAGGTTTCTGTTGTCATCCCACTACTGAAGCTTAAGAAGGCAACAAAGGTATTTGCATCTATTTCGTATGAATTGTTATCTGGTAGCATCCAGTAGTATAGTTGTTTAATACTTTACGTCTTTCTGTCCAGGTTTTGTTTTACTGTCATTTTCCGGATTTATTGCTGGCTCAACACTCGACTCTTTTGAGGAGGATATATAGAAAACCCATAGACTTCATAGAAGAAATGACAACTGGTCTGATTCCATATCTCGGCTTTTTGACATTCCTCTATTTTTTCTTGTGCATTTTTCAGTGTTATTTTGTTGGGGATATACCACTATTTTTCACTAAATTTCCTTTTTCTTTTTGATAAATAATGCTACAGGAATGGCACATAAGATTCTTGTTAACAGCAAATTTACAGCATCTATGTTTGCAAAGACATTTAAGCATCTTGCCGCAAGAGGGATTCAGCCTGCTGTTCTTTATCCAGCTGTCAATGTGAATCAGTTTAATGAACCCGCCAATTCTTACAAGTAACAAACATGTTTGTGTATCTGCTGGTGCCCTTTGGTTTTACTTTTAGGGTGATTCTATATCTAAAGATAACTTTGAAGATTTTCTTCTCTGAATTTCATCTGGTAGTTTACTGTTGTTTTTCCTGCTTTGGTTTTTTCGTTCTAGGCTAAATTTTCTGTCTATCAATCGTTTCGAGAGGAAAAAGAATATAGACTTGGCAATTTCAGCTTTTGCTTTGCTTCGTACCCTTGAAGGGGATGTCCTTCAAGGTCCTGATCTGGCTGAAGCTTCCTTGACAATTGCAGGCAAGTTCCGACTTGTTATCTCCCTACTAATCTTAATGATTCTATAGGATATGCGTGTTCCTTCATTACCTTATGTTGCTGTTGAAAGACTGTTTCCATTTTTGTTTGGCTCTCAATAACCAAGTAGAAGCGTGCAGTAATCACCTGGTTGTGTGGTTAAGCTTTCCCTTAGTTCATTTGCGTGTTGATAGCTTTACAGTATCATATGCCCTTTATGAGCAGTTTTGTAAGCTTGTCTGACGTACAGCCAATTCAGAACCCTGTATTGGGTGTTCAAATTTTCCTTTGTTATTTGCGAAATATTTGCGCGTCATTTTGCATGATATATATGAAAAATATATAAAGATGTCAAAATTTAAGTAACACTGGCCATGATGACGTATAGATACTGAGAGACCATCAAGTCCAAAGAAATAGGGTGATAACTGTGTAAAAGACTGCAGTGACTTGGTATTTGGTGAGGTGAAATGAATGTAGATTGATTGGAGGATTACATACTCGTTTGACCTCTCAAAAGTTATTCCGCAGGGTTCCAAACAATGCAGATGTTGTAAGAAACAAGTGTCATAGTTTTAGCAATTCACTTAAACAATAGTTTATGACCGTGTTAGTCTAAACATTTTAAATATTAAATATTGTCTTAAATTAAAAATTAGGTCATATTGGGGACGTGTATGTGTTCGTCACTTGAGGTTTGTATGGGGTTGCCTTTTACCTGTTGTGGATGCTCGGTTAACAACCATATGTACATTGGATTTCTATATGAGCTAGCAGGACAAGTTATGCTGGGTCCTTAGGTTCAGTTTACCCTGTTCAACCCTTGCCTGGGCCATGTTCCAAGAGGAATCAATTCTGCTTCAATGCCTTACTGGTTGACTTTAATTTGACATTGATATACTCATGTGTCATTCCTTAATTGATTGGTAGTGCTGCATAACTTCTGCACATATGGGAATGATAAATGTACATGTCGGATGTTTTAGGTGGCTTCGATAATCGTCTGAGAGAAAATGTTGAGTACTTAGAGGAGCTCAGAAGCCTAGCAGAAAGGGAAGGAGTGTCCAGTCAAGTTAACTTCATCACCTCTTGCTCGACAGCAGAAAGAAATGCACTTCTCTCCCAATGCCTATGCGTCCTTTATACGCCAAAGGTAAAAATTACATAATTTTGTTCCGTTGATCGGATAGTGGGGAAAATGAAATTAATATGAGATATTCAAAAAAATGCAGGATGAACACTTTGGCATTGTACCTCTGGAGGCAATGGCTGCTCATAAACCTGTTATTGCGTGCAACAGTGGGGGCCCTGTAGAGACAGTTAAGAATGGTGAAACGGGATTTCTGTGTGACTGTAACCCAAGAGACTTCTCCTTGGCTATGGCTAAACTCATAAAAGACCCACAGATGGCTCAGAGAATGGGTATAGAAGCACGACGGCATGTCACAGAGTCATTCTCTACGAAAATATTTGGTCAGCACTTGAATCAATACATTGCTGATGTTGCTCGGACGAAAAGAGACTGAAGAGGTAATTAACACAGTACGATACGGAAGACTGCATGACTAAGTTGCGTTAATGACTCATTGAGCTTTAATTATTCATCGTTTTCGAGCTTTAAGAAAGTTACAGAAGAGAAACTTCAGATTTTGTATGCCTAGTTCCTCTATATATATTGTCTTACTCTCTCTAGTTGGGATATTCTTAAATGACAATACAATCAGTGGCAGTATAGCTTCCGAGATCGGTCAACTGAGGCTTCGCCAAGGGATTACTGTACTTTTTATGCTACCTTCTGTAATACTACTTCGCATCATTGTTAATAATGTCTGGCGGGCATCGATCTTTATGTCGGCTTTGAAGTTGGCCAAAAATCATATGGGAGATTTTGGGGCACTTTGCTAATCACTCTTTTCTTTCGTTATGCTTGCCTAATCCTTCATTACCAGCGTCGTTTTCATTTAAATAAGAAAACTCGTTAAAATGACGGATTTGGCCAAAATCATGAATAAACTCCCAGGCACCTCTATTTCAACAATCAAACGTTGATGCGAACAGGTTCAGACATATTACTTTGATACAAGAAAACCTAAGATATTACATCACCTGATCAAATCCCAGGCACTGGGGTATCTATTGCACATAAAATACAACACACATACAAGATTAAACGCGTTCATCAAACGTAATTAAGCCTAGAAATTCAGTTCTGGAGTCTGCACCACGACGGCTATCATCTACTAAAGCCAAGCTTAACATTTCGGTGCAGAACTGATCGTCTGGTTTTAGCCATAGAGCCTGCACGGACACAACAAAAGAAACGTAATCATACCTCTGTCATAATCATACTATCTTCCTGCCTTTACAAGCAATCTCATGCTAACACTATGAGCATCTAAAAAGATATTCCAGGTGCATCGAAAGTGTGTTTGGGCAAAAAGGCATCCTGCAGAAATTTTAATGGATCCATGTACGACAAGGAATTTAAAGTTTTTCATCAGTCATGCAATACAGCATAAAGAATCATCAGCCTCGCAGTCAGTAGAGAGAGTGAGAGAGTGAGAGAGAGAGAGAGAGAACAATTACTCACCTTATGATAGTATGAAATTGCTGCATTAAGATTATCCTGCACAGCAGTGAAAACGAGAGCATAAAAAACAAAAACACTAAGTACTGTCATCATACTGGACGGGGATGAAAGACACATGCACTCAATTTTTAGAAGTTTCGGTGTCTGGACACAGGATTCTAAGTGATACTAACATTTTCCGGGCAAGAATAGATCCATTCATTGTTTTAGAGTTGAATAACTTGTTTATTTACCCATCCAAGTTTCTACATTTCCAGCACACCTCGCTAAACATTTGAGTAACATTTCAAAACAAGACAATGCAACAAGCATATTATCTGCCGACTAATTTTAAAATTTTCTTCTCTACTCCAAACGTGAAGCTTCTCTATCCACATATGACAGGGAGATATTGAAACTGATCACATATCCAGAACATCATGCATCTAACTACAAAAATGAGTGTTTATTGGTAGAACAGTCTGCATTAAGTATAAAACCGAAGAAAGTTGAGGTTCCACCATAAAACCAACTGGGTATATGGTGAGTAGCCCAACTTCTTATAAGCCCTTGCATGGTCTGATCCCTTACCGATGTAGGACTTTGTTCTCACATTATTACACGCCCCCTCACGTGTGACGAATTTTCAAGCCTGACACATGGACAACACAAACAAGGATGACATGGAGCATGTGTGTCCGTTAAGCTTCACACGTGGGACAAACTAAGAAAGTTGGGGTTCCACCATAAAACCAATGGCTATATTATATGGGGAGTAGCCCAACTCCTTATAAGCCCTTGCAGGGTTTGATCCCTCACCGATGTGGGACTTTGCCCTCACATTCTCACAACCTTTTATCAGTGGAAATTATTCATTTCTATCAACTCGGAGGCCCTTGCTAATATTTATCCATTTACACAGATCATAAGTTTTTAACACATTTCAAGAACAAGAAGCAATGCCCAGCAAAACGAGCAATAAATACAATTCTTCCCTTAAAAATTAAAATGCATAAAGTAATTTATAACTTTAGATACCTGCAAATGGTAAGCATATGCAAGACCTGCATAAGTACTCACGCTTCTTGTCGACAATGCAAGCGCTTTCTCATAGTATTTAATAGCTTCATCATACATCCTGAGACATAGTAGAATTATCTAGTTAGGCTAGGGGAAATATTAGTTTTACATATAAAGACTAAGCCATGGACATCAGTAAGAAGAGAGAAACTAAAGAGGAAAACAAATTGCGCTATATTAAAAAACTACAAAGAAAAAAATAATTCCAGAGAACATTCTCTCAACCTCACAAATCAAAGGTACCAAAGTCTCCTAGAAAAAAATAAAAAATTCAGGATGAAAGAAGTACAGACACTGCTAACAAACAAAATGCTGGAAATTATGATCAAATAAATAACGTACTTCAGTTTTCTGTACGCATGAGCAAGATTAACCACAGTTGGTTCCCACATTTCACCCAAAGGGGAAGGAATTTGAGCCAAAGTTTTCTCAAACCACCACACAGCTTTAGTATACCTGTATGAAAAGAGAGATGTTCATAAAAATCACTTAGTACAAATCGGAGAGGTGTGGCTGAAAAGAAAATTTGTGACAAATGACTAGCAAATAGAACAGACCAAAAAGGAAAGAAAACATGCAAAAGATTTGATTATACGACCTAATAGTCCACATAAATTACAGAATACAAATACAATTTCCATAATCTGAATGCAGTAGCAACATCATATGAGCCAATTAATAATCATACAGCATGAGAACCCCAAATGTTAAATTTCTCAAGTTATATGACACTGTGAGTCAACACTATTTCCCTCTCTTCAAATTATTACCAACTACTTCCTCTTCTGGTAACTTGTTTGGGAAAATAAGAGTCAATTTTCAAGCAGATTTAATTAGCATCCTTCGTTTAGTTGTCAATCCATCATAAGACCACGTTGAAATTGATTAAAGGATTCGAACTAAAAAAAACAGTGTAGATATGATAAAACAAAATAAAAAATATAAAACTCTACCAACTATAATGATTCTGCAATCTACAATTTACATACAGCCACAATGTATGAGAACAAATATGAATGTGAGAAAACCGAAGTACTAGTCCACCAGATAAATATACCACATTGGCCAGTTAAATACTTATACATGTAAACGTGCCCAAACCGACTGTTATAGAATAGTAAAGTTAATATTTTGCGATTCAATATACATATTATTTGAGAAAATTGTGCACGTATGATCCTTACTTATAAACCACTAGAAATAAATGGTCAGCCTTTTCGAATGTCATTACAAACTTATCTTATATTCATTATTTAAGGTTGCATTTCTCATGATACAGTGACAGTACTTACTCCTTCAAATGATAAGCAACAACACCAAGTTCATTGTATACTAGTGGATCTGATGGGCAAGTAGTCTTCGCCTGCATAAGAAACTACAAAAGCAAAGAGGCCTATATCAGTATTTTTATTGTAAGACAAAGAGCTACAAATGAAACTACCCGGTCACGGAATCCGTTATTGTCAGGTAAACGTACATGGGAAGTGTATTAAGGGCTACAAATCGATGGAGGGGATACTCCTATTCTTGTAGCAATCTAACACATCTGGGCAACAATGTTAATACTTTTTCATTCTAATCAGTTTTTTGACGAGTGGACTGGACATGAATTCAAGAAGGAACACAGTTTGTTGTCATCGTTCCAAAGTGGTAAGCCAGTGACATCAGAATAATGCAACGAATACGTAAAATATATTAGACGCTGAAAGTTTAGATTTAAAATTTAAATTTTTAAAGACTAAACTGAAAGTTCAAGGAAGCTACAAACAATAATTAATTAAGCACAGTAGTCCTTTCACACATTCTTCACATGTAAAGTTCCTTTCTTTACAATTTCATTTTTTCTTCAAGTGAAGGTGCTTATGACAAAGCAAACTCCTCTTGGAGTTATCCACTTCTCATACTGCGCATCATGCTCTCAAACTTTTATAGATTAATCTTCTAATGTAAAGAGTTGTTTGTGACTTAAGAAAACGTAGGAAGTCATGAGGTAAATATGCCATTCAGGGTTTTCCTTGTATGATTGGTATAGATGAGGATTATTTCACATTTCTTGAACGCCAAGATCACAAACAGCAATCTGTAAGTAGTTTACAGAACTCTATGCTACCTGCTCGGCAAGCTTAAAGCTATGGGTTCGCATGTACTCCATTCCAATGTATAAAGTTGGTAAATGACACCTGGAATAAGAGAACACAATTCATATATAATAAGAGAAATTAAACTACGGACTATTGGACATAAGAGACAAACTAATGATAATACTCCAAGTAAGATCATTAGAAATTCATTTTGAAGTTTTCCAATTCTCAAGACCTAAGATTTTGCTGTGTTCTTGATTTTTTCTTATTATACCTTTTTACTCTGACACCATTAACCACTGCACACAGGGTAGGTGATGGTTCTTACCATAATTTTATTCTTTCTACTAGGATAATAAACAGAATCTTTATGTGCCCTACCATATCAAGCAGAAAAAATTGAAGGTTCAACCAAATTTGTGTTTTGTTTCAGTTAAATGACTTTAGTTCCCATTAATTATACTAATCTCTAAAATCTGCCTAAATAACATGGTCATATCTTCTTCCTGGTATTCCCAAGTGGCAGAAGGAAAACAAAATTCAAGGTAATGGTCAACGTAAGATACTGAGAGATACATAATTACCCTGGAAACAAACGAGCAGCAGTGCGGTAAGCCGACATGGCCTGATCACCCTCTTCTTTAGCAGCATATGCGTTCCCATATCCAATCCAAGCAGGTGGAAAGGTCCCATCTAGACTGGTAGCCTTGCTACAGTGTAGAACAAATCCAAAAGAAATCAGTGAGGATTCGAGATATTGAAACATACAAGCAACAATAACCCCTCCTTTTCAACTGCTATCACTTCAAATGTTTTTTTTGTTTTTTTTTTTTTGGTATATTAGGGACAGATTGTTGTTCCAAATGCTTGTCACTAAATGAGGGAGGAAGCAGAGGGCATGTTCAAGCAGGACTAAATCAAATCCAAACCAGGATTGGTCCAAACTTTCAACTTAAAAAAGATCTATTAATATATGAGTAATACAAAGCAATGTAACGTAGGACATTTAAAATTATCAATGTGGTAACAACTGATGCAAGGTTGAATAAGGTTATGAGCCTTACTACAGCACAATCCCTATATAATCCAGCAGAATTCACATTAAGTAATCTAAAGCATCCAGTATAATGTGAAGGCCATTTATCAGACAACAAGGACATTCACCTCAAACAAAACACAAATATCAGGGAAGCTGAGGAAAAAGAATGCTCATAACCTTATTTCTCATATACATAGCATAACTGCAGAATAAACTTCAAAGCATAAACACAAAATAACTGTCATAATCAAAAGGATCTCAAACCAATAATGCAAAAATTGAAAGCTCTAAACGAAAAAATCACAAGTCAACATGGGGCAAATAAGGCAACTCAAAATATATTACATGTATACACTTCATTTAACAGCATTACCAATTGTGATGGAGTTACCTGAAATAACGGTGCGACTCAACATACTTTTTGATACAATAATAGTAACAACCAACAGCAAACCATGATAAAGCCCTGCAAAGAGAATACACCTGATAAAGTACTGAACTAAATGAATCAAAAAAGCAACAAAACATTAGAAAATCCAGAAGTCCATCTTTCTAGTGGCATCTCAAATCATAGTTACAAGATCCCCCAAAACCCCTGGAAACCGCAATTCATATTCCATGTTCGTCTCATGGGTATTCTCAGTATATACAGGTAGTATATGCATAAGTATTTAACTATTTATGGATGTACTTTCAATTTTCAAATTGTACAGTAGTGACTCGAGTAATATGGTTTTCAACCACTCTCACTTTTGAGGATAGTCCTTCACTAGATTGCATGCCATAAGATAGAGCTCATTCGAATGCCCAAGCTCCATAGCAGCCGCTAGATGCACCAACGTACTTTTCAGATGGAAAGGATCTTTTTCGAGTAGTCTGTTGAATCACGAATAAAACACAGATAAATTTTAGGGGGGAATAAAATCTCAAATGTAGGTATTATCGTATTTTGTTTCCAAACCAGTTCCCAACTTACACAGAAGTTAGCTCAAAGCATTTTTGATATTCACCGCACTGATGATAGTATTCAGCTTTGCAGGCTAGAAGGTCGGTGTTGGTTTTCAGAGTACAAATGAAGGATTGCTCAGTGTTACTACTACAACTTTCTTCCTCAAGTTCTCTGAATTTTGCTTCTACAACATTTTCTTTGTCATACTGGAAAACACAAAAAGGAGGACTGATGAGAACACAGCAAAAGATATCGTTATATGCTGTTGTACAGTAATATTTATTAAAGGGGAAAAATTGTTTGGATGTAAGATGTCTTCTCTATGTTAGACACTTAAAGGGTGACATATTGAAATGCATTTCGATTTACCTTTTTAATTAAACATGAGTAGAATGATGAGAGCCATCCATCTTCAGGACCAAATTGTAATGATGAAAGTAGGCTCGCCTCTGAACTCAGCAGCAAGTAAAAAGGTATAAGTAGGGGACCATGGAATCCATAGTTAAATGATTGATGAAATAAATGCAGAGGAAACAATCCAATGCAATCTATGGATCAACAAAGATAAAAGTGCCAGATGCCAAAAACATATTTAATTAATTAACTTGAAAAGGTAGTATCAAAATGCATGATGTTACTTCCTTGAATAACAATCGAACTTGATTAAATGAAAATGACCCTAACCTTCCTCGCATGTAAGCATGTGATTCTCAATAAGACATTCCAAAGCCTGAAAGAAAATTAAAAAGGTCAGTAGAAAAAGTTTGAAGGATGAAACTGAAGATGCTATAAAGCTCAACTTTTTGTCTAACACTCTCAAATGAGTCTCACCCCATGTAATAGAGTTGGTAAAGACTTGGATTGAACAGTATTTTCCTGATGAAATTTATTTCTCCATGAGAAAGTGATTCTACCTACCTTCTGATTAATGATTCCATGTATTTTTAAGCATGTTTGAAAGGATAAAACAGTTTATCAAGTTGATACTTTAGTAATTTCAATTCTTTTGTAGGGAATGCTATTTCCCCTCCCTGCTTTTGGTGGCCATAAAATGTTAGAAAAGGCAAGAAAGAATAAGTTTGGGCCTTTCACAAATAAACCCTTGATAAGATTAAACTTCAGAGAAAAACACTTCAAACCAAATACTTCAGAAAAATTCCCTTCTTACCTCGCAATGGGGAGAAGGATACCAAATGAATTTTGCAACTAAGAATCAATTAGAATGTGATAAGTGGATAGTCGAGGAGTTTTTTTTTTTTTTTTTTTTTCTCCAATTGATCCCTTGAAGCGTTTTTCTTCTATAAAACTTATAGGTGTTAGGGTGTTTTACCAAACTATCTTTGGTAAGTAAAAATCTCATAATCCAACAGAATATTCCAAACATACCTCATAACATAAGGGATCAGCTTTGATAGCAGCTTTGTACCTTTAAATTAAAAAAAAAATTAAAATTAGTTAAAGGATCCCTTCGATCCACCTTTCTCAGCAGATACCACACCTATAGAAATCATTTATTCTCTATCCACAAGATCAACTTTAAGCTTAAGTCTCATACTCCTACAAGTTAAAAACTACAGAGGGTATCATTTCTTTTACCCAAAAACACTTTCAAACACACGCACACCTGTTAAACATTACATGATAAAGCCAGGTCCCAGAGAAAAACTTACCACTGCCGGGCCTGGACACGGTTTTCCAATGCTTCATATGCCTTACCTCGTAAAAAGCATATTGCAGAAGATATCTGTTGCAAGATATGAATAACACATTTCATGTGACAAAGATAGTAGCATATACAGACAGAACATCGGAAACTGTTGCCAAATTTTCATATAACAATGTTTACTAGGAGGTGAGGTAGTCAGATAATCTTACATTGATCTCATGATCTTCGCCATCTTTATCCAAGTACATGATATTGGAATCCTTTGTGTCATACAAATTCCCCTGTTCATCCACTTTCGCATCGCCAAGCATTAATATGCATTGATCCCACTCCTTCAGCTCCTCCTGATTAAACAGACACCAAAAAAAAAAAAAGAACTAGTCAGTCCTATTAACCCAGTACACAACTACATCGACCCCAAATTAAATCTGAAAGACCGGCGGCAATTTTTAATCATCATAACTTCTATCTATGTTACTGAATTTGAAAATCCGGCAACACGAAACAAATGTCGCCTTTATAATCCGAGTAAGAAAGAGGTAAAACCTATTTTCTCCTTTTCTACAATCACATATCAAAGTGAACCAAAACCCAAGTAAAGAAACCCAAAATCCACAAATGGAAAACCCAATTTCAAGCAAAAACATTGAACCAACTCAGCAAACAAAGAGAACCCATCTTCTAATTTCAGCAGCAAGAGAGACTTGCCAGGCACTTGGCAGCGAGGTAACGAAATCGGAGGTCGCGGAGGACGATCTGGGAGGCATTGAGGAGGTGGTAGGCGCGTCGGTAATGGCGGCCGAGAAAGAGAGCCTGAGCTTGCATGTAGATATCGGCAGGGTCATTGGTAAAGGCAGCGACTTTGTCAGCGAAGAAGATGGCGGAGGAGTAGAGGTGCTTCGTCACGCAGTCCCGAACTACCCCACGAAGCTTTTCAATCCCTTCTTCTCTCATTGTCGCCGAAAGGGGGTTTTGCCTGGTTGCTTCAGTTCGAATTGGGTTAGAGAGAGAGAGAGAGAATGAGTGAGGGATTTTGGGAAGAGAGTGATTGAATTGGGCGGGAGCTTGTGGAGGTTTTAGAGTGATGGGCTTTGGGTTAAGTTCTTGTTTTGGCTTTGTAATTTAAAATTTTAAACCCCTTTCGATTAAAGATAAAGAACTAGAATTTTTTTTTTTTTTTTGCGTTATCCACACATCTCATTTTACTTCTTACATATCCTTGATAATTTCTATCCGTTGATCTTCTTCAATTTATCTGATCCGACGACCGAAAATTAAAAAGATGTGTGAGAAGTAAAATAGGGTGTGTGGATATCAGACCTTTTTTTTTTTGAGAAATAAAAAAACAAAAAGTTTAATATTCAAATTAGAACCATGTTTAAAATTATTATACAAAAAAATTTTAAATGCAACCTAAGTATATATTACTTTGCGCTTATCTGTTTCATCATGTGATGTGAGGAAAGAAACAAATACAATGTGTTATCCGTCCGATTACACCTACGATTTTAGCGTCGTGAAATCGTGTCGTGTCAAAATCTTTAAATTTTGAACTCCAGTCCAAGGTTCAAGGTTAAAAAAATTAATCGATGACGTGACACTACATTGTACGCGATGATCAGGGAGCTTTACTCATTTGAAAAGAAAATCGATGCTGATATTGAATTTGAACAAATATATCATTGCTAACAACAAAGTTAAAGGCAGAGATGGTGCTGAAGTGCGAATTAAATGTGCTAATCAGCATCCACTGAAATTGTTTACTAATTGAGGATAACATAAGCTAGCTTACTCAAGAGTAAAAATTCCGTGTTCCGGTATTCTCTAGTTTGTGTCCCTCTGCAAAATATTACACAGTTCATAGAAGCCATATTCATTCAATCAAGTTTTGTTTACCAGGCCTAGCTTGAGCAGCACCCAACTCTCTTCAACACGGACACGTCACCTTTTATGTTTATTTTCTCTCCTTGTGCTGGGACAGATGAAGTTCCATTTTCTCCCCCTTCTACTGCCTTCTTGCTCACAGTGTGGTATATTTGAGTCAGAACTTCGGCGAAGGAGTTTTCTACATTCTTTGATTCCAGTGCAGATGTTTCCATGAAGTAGAGTGACTCCTTCTCAGCATAGGACTTCCCGTCTTCAGTTGAGACAGCTATAAGGTGGCGGAGATCTGATTTGTTCCCAACGAGCATCACAACAATGTTGGAATCGGTGTGGTTCCTCAATTCCTTCAGCCATCTGTCGACATTCTCAAATGTCGCATGGCGAGTGACATCGTACACAAGGAGTGCACCCACAGCCCCGCGATAGTAAGCACTGGTGATGGCGCGGTACCTATGAAACCAAGAGGGAAAACTTAAGCATAAAAAATATGTCAAAGCGCATCACTAAGAGAAACGGTCATAAGCAGACTTCAAAAGCAAGGGGGAAAGTCCTTTGCCAAAATGGATTATGAGCCGCAATTCATTATTAGAAATCATAAGCCTGAATTGTAGTGAAACATTCTGGCCAATGTATAAGCCATATACTAGCAACAATAGTTTGATTAATATAATGATGCTCTAAGTTTCCAAAAGATAAAATTTGGCCTTAATAAGTTGTACCAACTGAATGCCAAGAAACAAGAAAAAGCAATATTATCAGCTTTTAGCTTTTGACAGACCAGAAAGCAGCAATATTCATCAGCTTATAGTATTCCTTTTCAGATATATCCTATGAGCTGAGCCTCCATTACCGCCAAATGAAAAATGTGCACAAAGTGAAACGCATAACAATAGCCCTTGCACTGCATCAAATTTCGGTCAGGTAATAAGCTCTCGTTCATATTCGTATTTACTACAAAAAGGGAACTGCTTATGTTTTTGATAATGGAAAAACACTAGTCCTTTCAGCTAGTTAACAACAACGACCATGCCTAAAGGATCAAGTGGAAAATCTCAACAGAAAACAACACTCTACAACCACTACTTTTCTTAGCATCTGTTTTCAGTCCTTAGATTCTAACTGTCAGAATATATGCGGACACGACAGATGCTAATTTGACTCGGTCCTGTTCCTTCTGTTCTGCCATTCTTTGTCAACCCTTAAAGCCCACCCTGTTAATGTAAGTCCTGTTAATGAAAACTAAGTTCTAACTACCAGCACAAACTCCTATCCAGCATTTAAAGGGAGAGAAGCTAATCTTTGGCAAGTAAGTTGTAACCAAAGGGGAAGCTACTAGTACAATGCTGCGCCACTATTATCTATAAAGGAAAGAGGCGGGGTCATTTTCGAATGTTCTATACGTCCTTGGTTCTCTTTTTCTTTCTTATTTTTACTGACGGCCTTTTGTAAAAACTTACACCGATTTCCTAGGCAATGTTTTTCGCTTAAATGCTAGGCAATGTTTAAATACTATGCTAGCTAATCCCTATTTAAAGGCATGCCAGAAGCTTCACGGCAAAGCATTCTTTTGTATTAGTAATTAAGGAATAGTACTTGCTAACTAAATTTAAGATCTGAGTCCACAAACAGAAGGAATTTAAGATCTACCTCATCCCGGTACGTGCCTCGAGAAGAAGGCAAGCATATTACCATAGTTAGCTTATCTTTTTCCTTGATAATGCATGGATCTCAACCAACCAAGATCTAAGTCCCACCTACTATTCAAAGATCAAGAAAACCAGAAACAAATCCTAATATCAATGAGTCTCTGCAAGAGAGACCCCAAATCTTCCTAAACGCACAAACTTCAAATGAAAAAAAAAAAAAAAACAAAATTCAACAAATCTGAGCTAGAAAAAAAAAAAACTACATGCAACAATAATCACCCAAATCTGCTCCAAAATTTCACCAAAACCCACAAATTAAACTTCACCAAAACACAAAATCTACCAATCCAGCATAAAAAAAATTCACAAACCCAAAAAATAAAATCGAAAACTAGCAAGACCCAGATGGGGAAATCCATGGAGGAAGAAGAAAAGAGAGGACCTTTCTTGGCCAGCAGTGTCCCAAATCTGAGCCTTGATGACTTTGCTGTCAACGGTCAAGGTCCTGGTGGCAAACTCAACGCCAATGGTGGATTTGGACTCGAGGTTGAACTCGTTCTTGGTGAACCTAGAGAGCAGATTGGACTTCCCCACGCCGGAGTCCCCAATCAAGACCAACTTGAAGAGGTAGTCATAGTCATCGTCGGCTCTGTATCCAGCCATTTCTGCAGTTCTCTAACTTTTGGTGTTCGAATTAAGAGAGAGGGGAGAGAGAGGGAGAGAGAGATTTGCAGAGAGGTGCAGCTTTCGGTGGGGATACTGAAGTGGGACTGGGAAGTGTGAAAGCGTTTTTAATTAAAAAAAGCGCCAGAAACTTGATGTCAAAGGAATTTGTACATTGAGGAAACCATGTAAATACCATCAGTACTTTGATGGAATGATTCTCTTCTTATTTTTTTGCTTTTCTAGTAAGTATTTTATATTTGTGTAACATAAATTATTTAAATTAATAACTCAATTTACCGTAAATTAAATTTAAAGGAAAACTAATGAAAAGTCAAAAAAAACTTCCCTTTTAACGAAAAGTCCTTTTTAAAGGTATAATGAATAGTGTCAAGTAAAGGTAAAAAAGTGGTTTTTTGTTAAAAGTGAACAGTACCGAGACATTTTCATTAAAACTCTCTTAATCTAATGGTTTTAATGGTTTATATAAAAAAGGACATCACAAGTCTTCAAAATGAAAACATTAAAAGAAAGAGCAGCTCTGCACGGTAAAAGCCTCAGTTTTTTTTTTTTTTTTAACACGCCACACGTTTTATATGAACCTTAATGATCGAATCAAAAGATGAAACAATTCTTAGGTTCTTTAATTGTTTCTCTAAAAGATGCAAGTTTTTATTTTATTCTATACAAGTGTGGTTTCAAAGAGAATAAACGGCTCCATATTTCCAAAGATGAGAAATTTACTATTGCATAGAAGTTTTGAATCAAGGGGCATCATAGCGCTAAATTCGAGGAGTTGACGATAGTTAATGATCCTAACTCTTTTGGTCAATGCAAAAGTTTAGGAGAGGAACTCTTTAGTGTTGTATCTCTATGTGACTCTCACTCTCTTGCATAGTCAGACTCGATCCCAACTTGTTCTAGTTCGATATCTAGTCTATACGAGTTAATTTTTCTTCTGCGGATCCTTCTGCTTGTAGTTGTTAGCAAACCATCATAATCCTCCAGCTTGAACAATATCAAGGATATCCAAATCATATTGTTGACAATATATAGATACATACATACATCATTATGAATCTCGTATCAACAATAGGTACACAATGACAAATACAATATTTACACTATCTCAACATTTCCGATATGGCAACAATAGTATCTCGTATAATACTATGATGTTATATGTGCTATATATATGGGTAATTTAGACATTTCATCCTATCAAGTTGTTGTAGATGTTGTGATTAGTGTATATTTCTAGTTAGCTAAACACTTTAGCTAAACACTTTTTCATTTTTTTGGTAAAAGTTTGATTGTAGCAAAGCTACAGACAAACTCCCTCAAATTTTATTAACACAAGCCCAACATTACAAGCAAACCAAAGGCCCTACTTACAACTATACACAACCAGAAAAGGGTCAAAACCAAAAGAAAAACAGAAAGAGGGCCCAACAACAGTAAAGCCCAAAAAACACACAACTGCCTAGAAACTTCTACTAAATCTCCTCCATCAACAAAGATCCATACCAACTAGTTGAAGCGTCATCCACCATCGAGTATCGTCGCCGTAGACACCTCTGCCAACCCCCGAAGAGCAACCAAATCACAGCCATTAACAATAGATAGTCGGCACCAAAGAGGGATTAGCCAACTACCAAGAAGAAGCTCGGGGAAACCCACAAGCAACACTGTCGAAAACGACAGACAGCAAAGAGATCGTGGTGGTGTTGGAAACACCCGAGTCAAGAACAAGATCCCAACTCTACACACGAACTCAAAGGGAAAAATGGCTGAAGATCGAATTGAGGGAGAGATGGAGAGAGGGAGACCGACAGGAATAAAAGAAGAGGACAGGCCCAAGAGAAAATTGGAGGGAAACATCCGTAGAAGCGAAAAGAAAATAAGAAGAAGAAGAAGAAAAGAGGAAAGAGGACTTGCCAGAGAAGGGGAAAAGAGAAAATGGGCAACCGACTCCAGCTAAAGCTAGATTCGGCGCCAGAAATGGTGGGTAAGATGGAAACCCTCGCAAAAAGGGGAAAAGACTTTCACAGAGAAGGAGAGAAGCTCTCTCACGGAATAAGAGAAAAGATTAAACACATTTTTTTTTCCTTTCAGAACTTCAGATTTCAATCTGATTCACGTGAACTTAGGAATTTTAGGATAGGGAATCAGATTTTCCATTAGAACACTTGCCCCCTAAGCACAATTAATGAGGAATTTGGTAAAGTGTATGCGAGGTTAGACCTGACGAGACATGAACCTAAAGATGCTTTAAAAAACCTAAATATCTGAAGGGTTAACCCCAAAATCAAATATTACTTTAGACCTTGAAACTTAATTTTCTCCATATAAAACTCAACATAAGTTTTTTACTCTAATAAAGCCGATTGACTATATTCCACATTAGCAAATTCATTAATTATATTTGACTTTACACATTTAATTTTTTTTTGATGCCTAAAATACCCCTATTTGAATGTTTGATGTACACAATTAATTCTATACGGATTGTAAGGAAGATTTAATGATATTACAAAAATAATAAATAATAAATTTATTGCCTAATATATAATAACAATAAAACATGCCTAATAATAATACATGCTTAGTTTAGTCAATCAAATTATATTTCACATATAAATGTAGGTAAATTATTTCACACGTGCACATATATATAACAAAAAAACATGCCTAATATCATAAAAATTCATGCAAAATAATTTACCTACAAAAAATTGTTATTTGATTCAGTGCACCTACTATTCAAATTTTAAAATGTTAGATGCTTAAAAAAATCAAAATAATTTACCCAATAAATGTAAAGTATGTGACAACCTGTCCCTAATTTTACGATTTTTTAATTTTTAAAAGAGTGAATTGACAAAAATGCCCCTACTGGCGAGATTGTTGATTTTTGTTTATTGTCATTGTCACATCCCCGCCTGGGCTCGACTCCGCCGTAGCACAATATTGTCCTCTTTGGGCCCTAACCACGCCCTCATGGTTTTGTTTCTGAGAACTCACGTGAGCAGAACTTCCCAGTGGGTCACCCATCATGGATTGCTTTCGCGCGAACTCGCTTAACTTCGGAGTTCCGATGGAATCCGAAGCCAGTGAGCTCCTAAAAGGTCTCGTGCTAGGTAAAGATGAGAATATACATATAAGGCTTACATGATCCACACCCCTAGGCGATGTGGGATCATACAATCCACCCCCCTTAGGGGCCCGACGTCCTCGTCGGCACACTTTCGCCCAGGGATTGGCTCTGATACCAAATTGTCACATCCCGGCCCGGGCCCCCACCACATCCTAGGCTTAACTCCACCGTAGCACGATATTGTCCGCTTTGGGTCCGACCACGCCCTCACGGTTTTGTTTCTGGGAACTCGCGCTAGAGCAATCTCAGGATGGGTGACCCACTAGGAAGTTATCGTGTGAGTTCCCAGAAACAAAACCGTGAGGGCGTGGTCGGGTCCAAAGCGAACAATATCGTGCTACGGTGGAGTCGAGCTCGGGATGTGGTGGAGGCCCGGGCCGGGATGTGACAGTCATTTAGTGACAAGTTACTATTTTACCGTACTCTCGAAGTTCTTGACGGGACGATCGCGTAAGCGTAATCTAAATCGAAACCGGAGTTACGATAGGGTTTTACGGAACTACAAATCGAAAAGTACTTTTGTAAAGATTACTATTTATTAATTTATATATCTCTCATAGTTATTATATTATTATTTTAATATTAATTGAGAGATATGAAGGAAATCAGAGAAAGAAGGGTGGATGCCCAATCAGAAAGAAAGAAAGAGAGAGTGACCAACCAGAGAGGAGAGAAATGAGGGGAAATGAGGGAGTAGAGGAACACTGGGTCCACCCTTGACCCGGTTCCTCCCCCCCCCCGACCTGACCCGATTTCGAAACACCCTAATGCCGATTCCAGTGTTTTCCCTCATAAATGATCGTCACCACTAGCCAAAACCAACTCCATGACCTTTCTTCTTCAAGTTCCACCCTAAATCCGACTATTTTTTGTCTCAGTTTCGTGGGGGAGATCGGCAGAAATCCGCCATTTATGAAGGTTATTCCTTCGACCACCACCACCATTAGCCTCCTCTTGAACTCAGGAACAAGCCCCAAGCCTTGATTGGTGGGGCGGAGCACCAGAGGTGACGAATCGAAGCACACCCTTTATAGGGGTTTCCGCCAGTTCGTGGTAATTTTAGGACACTTCCTGCCAAATTGAACTTCGGCCTAGGTATGACTGTTGTTCTTCTCATTGAGATCTTCATTCTTGTAAAATTTGGAAATTTTTGGAGTTGTTTGATTTTCAGGTGAATCGGGGTAGAGATCCAACCGTTGGATTGTAAAGAAGTTTTAGTATGTTGTTCTAGAAGCATAGTGTGGACTTTGGGAAGTTACGGATCGGAAATTCATGGGTGGATGTTCCAGATTGACTTGTATAGGGTTGTGGACCCTCCTTAGCGTATTTCGACGCCCCGATTCCAAATTCGCACTGCATTTTCCCAAATTTAATTGTTTTATTGAAGTTTTACTAATGGGTCCTAATATTATGCTTAGGTGCGATTATTATCGATGACTTCGGATATTCTAGTTCGAACGGGTTCAACTCGACGACATGATCTGTGAGTAGGTCTTTTTTTTATATATATTGTATATACATATTTGTTAGTTTCCATTTATACATTGAAAAAGAATTTACTATGTATGCCTAACTTAGACTAATGCTTATAAGAATTAGCGAAATAATGGAAAATTACGAAGTTATCATAAATCATACGGGATGCACAGGTATGCGTACCTTTATGGGATTCTAATTATGGCCATGTTTAATATTTTATCTGTTACTTTTATGTCGATGTGAATTATCGAATCACTGTGGCATGGCTATATTTAAGTTAGTTGCTCATCGTTAGCTACACCGGTGTTGGTACTTGCCCGAGCCAGGCCAGTCTTTCACATGTATGTGCACATCGCACCGTACGCTCACTTTGGATCCATAGTAGGTGCCAGTCTTGTCGTACAGGTTGCCATAGGCAACTCTGACTCGTATATACTGCGCATAGCGCCAGTCTTCATGTGATTGTAGTACTAGAGCATATATGATTGTTACATCCAGTCTTGTTCATGTCAGAATACCTCTACATGAACTCGTGTGTCAGCATGTGTTGATGAACACTTGATATGATACATTTGCTTATGCGAGATTATATGATTACTGACGTCATGCACTTATTCATGAATTATAGTGCCGTATTGAATTCTTAAGATTTTGCAGGCTATGGTAAGTACTTTCCTATTATACGTTGTAAGTACATTTTGGAAACTATACTTGTTTTACGGCGATGGGTTATAATGTTTTCAGAAAGGTTTTATTAAAACTTCATTTTTATGTCCACTCACCCTTGTTTTTCGCCTCTCCAGGTTTATTGCTGAACTTACATGTCGATGAGGATTTTTGGCAAATCTTGGTGTTGACGATTACCTTCAATGATATAATTCTCACCCTATCTTACTGTATTGTACTGTACATGCAAAATAATTTACCTACATAATAAAGCAAACCCAATAGATGCAAAATAATGTACCTTCATAAAAAAATGGGTTTTTATCACAAATGGTCCCTGAAATTGACCCACCCAATCAAGATGGTCCCTGAAACTGAAAATCCATCAATGTAGTCCCTGAAATTTGGTGTCGCAAATCAATGTAGTCCTTCCGTCACAACTCCGTTAAAAATTCTTTTATGTGCTGATGTGGCACATAATTGGGTTCCACAATATAATAAAATATTGCCATGTGGATTAAAAGTATTTAAATAATAATTAAAAAACTATTTTATATAATTAAAAACAAAAAAAAAAGAGAAAAAGAAGAAGAAGATGACTGTTCATCATCTTCTTCTCCTCCTACCCAGCGACCCACCATAGTTTGCACAGTATTGCTTCAGAAAAAAAAGGGAAATTCAGATTTATTTATTTTTCGCACCAATTAAACCAAAAACGATTGATGGGTATTTCTCAGCGATTATTGTTCATTCAAAAACACAACAACCTGCACTAGATATTTTCGAATTTGAAAATCCTGATGGGTTCCCTTTCACTATAAGCTAACTTTCTCACAAGAAATGTTCATCAAAGCTGCTGTCTTTACATTTCATATGTCACAAAACTCACCTAGTAATCAATGGGCGACGCCATTTGATAAAATTCTTTGAATTTCTGCGTGCTCTGCTCGTTTTCTCAACTAGGTTTTCTCCAATTTTTTAACTTTACGGGTGCCCACATGGGATTGGGACTCGATCGAACACAGAGCGGCGAAGGTTTTGTGGAAGTGATTGGAGAATAGGGACGATGGAATCGGAGCTGGGTTTAATCAAGCAGTCGTTCATCAGCCGCTACTCGCTCTAGGTCCAGGAAGCTTTGGGGGAATTGCCTGACAGCTTCACGATCACTGACCCTTGGATTTCCGGGCACCCAATCGTGTTCGCGAGCAAAGAGTTCCTGAAAATGTCGGGATATTCGAAGAACGTGGTGGTCGGGAGGAACGGCAGAGTGTTTCAGGGTCCGGGGACTTGCAGGCGGTCGGTCCGGGGACGATGGAATCGGTCGCTGGGTAGGAGGAGAAAAAGATGATGAACAGTCATCTTCTTCTTTTTTTTTTTTTTTTTTTTTTTTTTGTTTTTAATTATATAAAATAGTTTTTTAATTATTATTTAAATACTTTTAATCCACATGGCAATATTTTATTATATTTTGGAACCCAATTATGTGCTACATCAGCACGTAACAGAATTTTTAACGGAGTTGTGACGGAAAGACTACATTGATTTGCGACACCAAATTTCAGGGACTACATTGATGGATTTTCAGTTTCAGGGACCATCTTGATTGGGTGGGTCAATTTCAGGGACCATTTGTGATAAAAACCCTAAAAAAATAATATATTTTTATTCAATACGAGTTTGCCTATTATTTGTACATATAATAATAAAATATGCCCAATATATACATACAAAATAAAATACCTACATAATGAAGAATGTTATTTGATTCAAAATTAATTTACTTACAAAATAAAGCAATTGTATTTGATTCAAAATTAATTTACCTATTATTTGTACATATATTGTGAGATCCCACATTGCCCAGGGGTGTGGATCATGTAAGCCTTATATGTATATTCACATCTCTACCTAGCACGAGGCCTTTTGGGAGCTCACTGGCTTCAGATTCCATCAGAACTCCGAAGTTAAGCGAGTTCGCGTGAGAGCAATCCCATGATGGGTGACAAACCGAGAAGTTCTCGTGTGAGTTCCCAGAAATAAAATCGTGAGGGCGTGACCGGGGCCCAAAGCGGACAATATCGTGCTACGGCAGAGTCGAGCCCGGGATGTGGTGGTGGCCCAGGCCAGGATATGACAATTTGGTATCAGAGCTAATTCCTGGCCGGAAGTGTGCCGTCAAGGATGTCGGGCTCCTAAGGGAGGGTGGATTGTGAGATCCCACATCGCCCATGGGTGTGGATCCTGTAAGCCTTATATGTATATTCACATCTCTACCTAGCATGAGGCCTTTTGGGAGCTCACCAGCTTCGGATTCATCGAAACTCCGAAGTTCAACGAGTTTGAGCGAGAGCAATCCCATGATGGGTGACCCACCGGGAAGTTCTCGTGTGAGTTCCCAGAAACAAAACCGTGAGGGCGTGACCGGGGCCCAAAGCGGACAATATCGTGCTACGGCGGAGTCGAGCCCGGGTTGTGGTGGGGGCATGGGCCGGGATGTGACATATATCTTATAATAATAAAATGTGACAAATATATGTAATAATACATGGAAAATATATTACCCACTAAATAAAAGAATGTATGAAGTGTTGCAGTCATATTTAGAATAGGAATGTGATTGTGTAAATCCTAGAGAATATGGGATAGTATCTTATATTCCTATTAGGACTAGATTACCTATTAAATGTTGTAATCATAAAGGGAAAGGTATTCACCCTTTCTACTACTATAAATAAAGGCACAATGGGGTGAATCATACACACCTCACAATTAAATCAATCTCTCCTCTCTCTAAAGCTTGCCGCACCCCTCTCTCACTCTCTCCCTAGATCGCTCAATCAATTAGGCCTACAACACGTTATCAGCACGCTCTTGCCAGAAGCTAAGGAATTACCAGGAGCTAAGGAATTGACGCATCGTAGAAGGAGGCTATCATCCACTACATTCAAAGGCTTATTTGTTTTCTGCTACTCAGGTACGCTTAAAATAAAGTAAGATATTTGAAACGACCCATGAAGCATGAAAACATTCCCCATGATGCATGAACCCCCTATGTTTATATTTTCCTTCCGATATATATATTCACAAATTCATATATATATTTGTTTCATGCATCACACAATTAAATTGTTATGTGGAATTTGTGAGTCAAAGTATAAAACTAAATTAGAAGCAAGTTAGGGTTTTTTCCTAAAACCCTAAGGGAATTGAAAAAAAAATATGGGAATAGGGATCGGGACTGGGTGCACCGCACCCTCCCTGCGACGCCAGCACCATCAGGCCTCGGCCTGCTGTGTTTCTGTCATTGGGCCTGCAGCCCACGGTCCTCAGAGGCCCGCGCCACTGCTGCCAGCCTTCGGCTGGGCAAAAGCATGCACACACGCACGTACAAGCCAGCTTTTGCTGGGCTTCTTGCGTGGCCCGCAGATCACACAACGCAGCCCACTGTCTTGGGCTCCCCCCATGCGCATCCCTCGGTCCATAAGGACCCAACCCAGCTTCGGCTGGATGTTTTCCCCCGTGGCCTGCAGCCATGGTTTCTGGCCTTTCCCCAGGCCCTGCCGTGACCTCTTAAGGCACCCCGTGCCTTCCCCCACCCCACGGCACAAGCCCAAATTATCTTTGGAGCTTTGATTTCGATCCAATAATATTATACTAATATTATTTTGCTTCTACAATCGACCCTGTATGGCCCGATTTATCGAATTAATTAAAAGTGACCCACAGTCCATTAATCTGATAATGAATCCAAAATTCTTGACCTGAAGATCACTTTTGGACATTAACGATTCAATAATTTCTCTTTATACTTTGAACCGTAACATACTTTTGTAGTAATGAAGCTCTCACACTTGAGTTCCCGAAGAAACTCAAATCCACTACACTAAGTTAGTATATCGCATTCTGTGTTTATTGCAGGAACCTCTTATTATGAACTAATCGTTCATAAAATACTAAATTGAACTTGAAGCTTCAAATTTAGTGCCTTTGAAACCTGAAGTTTTCATTCAAAACATACCACATGAAACCTGTAGCTTTCATGCATAAATTAAACCAATTCATGTCTAAAGAACCTGTATGTTCTCCGATATATGTCTATGGCTTACCATATGACTAAACACGTTTTGTTTCCCTCTGTTTTAGGGACATGTCGAACTTGAACAAGCTCGATTTCACCGCTCTAGAAGTCTCTGGACGAAACTATCTGAAGTGGGTTCAAGACGTGAAGCTCCATTTAACTGCAAAGGGCATTCGAGCCACCATCGAGACTCCCATCGCCGACAAACCTGTTGACGAAGCTCAGAAGGCTACTGCAATGATCTTCATCCGAAGACACATCCATGATGCACTGCAGACCGAGTATCTCGCTGAAGAGGACCCACGCACCCTCTGGCTTGCTCTGGCTGACCGTTTCGATCACCAAAAAGACATATACTTGCCTGAAGCAAGACACGACTGGCAGCACCTTCGCTTCCAAGACTTTAAGTCTGTGAATGAATACAACTCTGAAGTTTGTAGAATCCGTTCTTTGTTGAAATTCTGCAAAGTGGAACTCACCGAATCAGATCTCCTGGAGAAGACCTATTCGACCTTCCATGCCACCAATATTGTCCTGCAGCAACAATATAGGGCACAGAAATTCACCAAATTCTCGGATTTGATCTCTGTTTTACTTCTTGCTGAAAAGCAGAACCAGCTTTTGATGAAAAACCATCAAGCTCGACCCACTGGCTCGCACGCCGCGCCTGAAGCGCATGCGACTAACTATCGCAGCCAGAAAAGACGACAGACTCGTCATGGCCGTGGAAATAGGGGACAAGTCCCACCACGGGCCCATGGTCAACAGAGTGCCGCACCTAAGGGTAAAATTGCGACCCAGCAGCGTCCGCAACTCGCCCCTAAGGTCCCAAACTTCAAGAACAAGGGCAAAGCTCCCATTCAGGCTGCTTCTACTGAATTGGACATGTGCTATCGCTGTGGATCAAAGGATCATTGGTCACGCATATGCCGAGCTTCCCCTGAGGCTATTGCCAAGTATCATTCACGTCGTGAGTCTAACTTTGCACATGTGGATCATCCGGAAGATGCAACTACATCAATGGACATATCGGACTTCCAGGAGGCGTCTGCACCTATGGACGAATAACTTAGACATGATTTTAGGGCATGTACCCCTAGTGGCCGAACCCACTAGGAGTGGCCGGCCCCTATCCCTATTTTTGTTAGGTTTATGGTTTAATTTTTGAACAATTTTTCTAAGTATTTGGAATAATTTGTTTGGTTTTGGTTTGTTTTGAATTATGGATTGTTATTGAAATGGATATTATTTTCTCGAATTGCTTAATTGAATGAATGGAATTATATTTATGCATGTGACCAATTCAATCAATTTCTTTCTAGGTATGCCTAGTGGGGAAGTTAGTTGTCTGGCAGATAGTGCAACCACGCACACCATCTTGCGTGAACGACACTATTTTACTAACTTCGTACCTAAGAAAGCTCCTTTGACAACTCTCTCAGGCCCATCCAACCTGATTGAAGGATACGGAAAGGCACGTATCATGTTGTCTAATGGTACACTCTTGACCATTAAGGAGGCACTCTATTCTCCACGTTCCGGAAGAACGTTGCTGAGTTTTAGAGATATTCGAGATAATCAATATCATCTTGAAACCACTGAAGATAATGGTTCTGAATATCTTTGTATCACTTCATACGAATATGGCCAGAAGCATATTCATGAGAAGTTGGAACGTCTACCGAATGGGTTATACATCACGACCATTCGGGGCATAGAAGCCCACAATGTGGCCGGCCCTATGCTTGAGTTCCAGGACACTTTGTTGCTTTGGCACGATCGTTTGGGACACCCTGGACGTGACATGATGCGCCGTATCCTCAAATCTTCTCACGGGCATAAGTTACATCCCTATGTTCAGGTCCCGACATGCCAAGCGTGTTCTATAGGGAAGTTGAATACTCAACCCTCCCACACAAAGATTATTCACGACCCCCCTAAATTTCTTCAGAGGATTCAAGGGGACATTTGTGGACCAATCCAACCAACCTGCGGACCATTTAAATATTTTATGGTGTTGGTTGATGCATCGACAAGATGGTCACATGTTTGCTTGTTGTCCACACGCAACGCCGCGTTTGCTAAACTCCTAGCTCAAATCATTAAGCTAAGGGCTCACCACCCTGATTATCCGATCAAGTCGATTCGATTGGATAACGCTGGAGAGTTTACGTCACAGACTTTTGACGAGTATTGCATGTCAGTAGGGATTGATGTGGAACATCCTGTGCCCCATGTTCACACCCAAAACGGCCTGGCAGAAGCTTTCATAAAGCGCCTTCAAATGATAGCTCGGACTTTGGTTATGAGAACCAAACTGCCGGTATCTGCCTGGGGCTATGCAATACTGCACGCAGCTATGTTGGTCCGCCTGAGGCCCATCGCTACCCAACCACATTCACCGTTACAGTTGGTCACTGGATACGAGCCTGACGTCTCGCATTTACGGGTGTTTGGGTGCGCCATTTATGTGCCAATAGCGCCGCCACTACGTACCAAAATGGGACCTCAGAGAAAAATGGGAATCTATGTCGGTTATGATTCGCCATCAATTGTTCGATACTTAGAACCCTTGACAGGAGATCTCTTCACCGCACGTTTTGCGGATTGTCACTTTGATGAGACAGTCTTCCCGTCGTTAGGGGGAGATAAGCATGCTAACGTTCCCGTAGAACGCCGCGAATTGTCGTGGTATGCTCCCACTATGTCTCATTTAGATCCCCGCACTGCTCAGTCTGAAACTGAGGTGCGACGAATTATAGATCTTCAGAGCATTGCTCAAAGCATGCCGGATGCTTTTAATGATCTAGCAAAGGTGACAAGATCACATATACCCGCTGCAAACACACCTGCAAGGATAGATGTACCCCGTGTACGTCAACAACCTGCCTGGGAAGGCCAGGCCGTCCCCGAAGGAGGGGAGGCCGCAACTTCCACGCAGGAAGGTACATTGGCGGCTAGCCAATCATCTGGTCCGACCCTGAAGCGTGGCAGACCCCCTGGTTCAAAGGATTCACAACCCCGGAAAAGGAAAATGGCACCAACTAGTGACCCTAGTTTGAATCCGACCATCGCTTACTCATTCGTTCCAACGCATGAGGTTATTCTAGATTACGGTGATGCTTCAGACGAAACATACCGGCCTCCCGAGAATCGCGAGATTTCGGTCCACTACACAGTATTGGATGAGGTTTGGAATAGAAATGAGATGATCGTCGACGATGCATTCGCGTACTCAGTAGCTACTGACATCATGCTTAGCGATGACATTGAACCACGTTCCGTTGATGAATGCCGACGTAGAACCAATTGGTCAAACTGGAAACAAGCAATCCAGGTCGAACTCGATTCGCTCGCGAAACGTAAGGTATTTGGACCTGTCGTTCCTACACCACCACGCGTGAAGCCTGTTGGCTACAAGTGGGTTTTCGTGAGGAAGCGTAATGAGAAGAATGAAATAGTGCGATACAAAGCACGCCTCGTAGCGCAAGGCTTCTCTCAGCGCCCTGGAATTGATTACGAGGAGACGTATTCTCCCGTAATGGACGTCATAACGTTCCGTTACCTAATCAGTTTGGTAGTTTCCGAAAAACTGAATATGCAGCTTATGGACGTGGTAACCGCGTATCTCTATGGGGATCTAGATACGGAAATCCACATGAAAGTTCCAGAAGGACTTCCATTGACTGGTTCAAATAGTTCTAGACCACGGAACACTCTCTCAATTAGGTTGAGGAGATCACTCTACGGATTGAAACAATCTGGGCGGATGTGGTATAACCGTCTGAGTGAATATTTGACAAGTCAGGGTTATGTGAACAACGAACTATGCCCATGCGTGTTCATAAAGAAGTCACATTCCGGATTTGCAATCGTTGCAGTTTATGTCGATGACATGAACCTCATCGGGACTCCTGCAGAGCTTGAGGAAATTGCTGCACACTTGAAATCGGAATTTGAGATGAAGGATCTTGGAAAAACTCGATACTGTCTCGGCCTGGAGATCGAGCACTGTTCGGATGGAATCCTAGTACATCAATCGAACTACACCCAAAAGGTGTTGCGACGCTTTAATGAGGATAAAGCGAAGCCTTCGAGCACACCCATGGTCGTTCGGACTCTAGATGCTAAACGAGATCCCTTCCGTCCAAAAGAGGATGAGGAAGAGATTTTGGAACCCGAAGTTCCTTACCTAAGTGCAATTGGGGCTTTATTGTACTTGGCTCAGTGCATTAGACCCGACATCTCCTTCGCTGTGAATCTATTGGCTAGATACAGCAATGCGCCCACACGCAGGCACTGGAATGGTGTCAAAGACATTTTCCGCTACCTCAAGGGTACTACGGATTTGGGCTTGTTCTATACCCATGAATCTCCAAGTGGTGCCGCCCCCTATAGGCCCCGGATCGATTCTCGCCTTGTTGGTTACGCAGATGCTGGATATCTGTCTGACCCACATAGGGCACGTTCTCAAACGGGTTATGTCTTTACCATTGGGAACACCGCTATATCTTGGAGGTCTACTAAGCAAACACTAGTCGCGACTTCGTCTAACCATGCTGAGATTCTCGCCCTGCATGAAGCATCGCGTGAGTGCTTTTGGCTGAGAGAAGTGATGGCACATATTCGAAGCACTAGTGGTCTTACATCAGTCGTTGACCTTCCTACGACGATCTTTGAAGACAATGCTGCATGTATCGAGCAGTTAAAGAAGGGATACAACAAGGGAGACAACACCAAGCACATAGCGCCGAAGTTCTTCTACTCACACCAGCAGCAGCAGCATCAGAACATCGAAGTCAAGCAAATCCGTTCCCAGGACAACCTGGCCGACCTCTTCACCAAGTCGTTGCCCAAGTCTACATTTCAGAAGCTCGTCCAAGGAATCGGTATGCGTAAATTGTCCGAATTAAATCGTTTGTAGTTCTCTTATTTAGAAGTTATGTCTAACTCAGGGGGAGTATCCAGAAGCATACTCACATGGTCTTAATGTACTCTTTTTCCTACGATTAGGAGCATTTTTCCCACTGGGTTTTTGCTACCTAACGAGGTTTTGATGAGGCACCCATTCTGGGATGATCATACTCCGTTGAGTTCACTACACTCGTCCAGTTTGACGTTTGTTTAAGACATTATGCATATTTTCTTACTTTTCCCTTAGTCTATGGGTTTTCCCCAAATCTTGGGTTTTACCATAGCGAGGTTTTTGTGAGTTTTTACACATGCATACTTCAACGTAAATATGAGACTCGCGATTGCCCGTTGTGCCGATGACTTCGTCAACTATTCTACCTTATCTGCTGAAGAACTGATGCGATGGTCTGTTGAGTATTTACACACTCAAGGGGGAGTGTTGCAGTCATATTTAGAATAGGAATGTGATTGTGTAAATCCTAGAGAATATGGGATAGTATCTTATATTCCTATTAGGACTAGATTACCTATTAAATGTTGTAATCATAAAGGGAAAGGTATTCACCCTTTCTACTACTATAAATAAAGGCACAATGGGGTGAATCATACACACCTCACAATTAAATCAATCTCTCCTCTCTCTAAAGCTTGCCGCACCCCTCTCTCACTCTCTCCCTAGATCGCTCAATCAATTAGGCCTACAACATGAAGAATGTTATTTGATTCAAGATTAATTTACTGGCAAAATAAAGCAATTGTATTTGATTCAAAATTAATTTACCTATTATTTGTACATATATCTTATAATAATAAAATGTGCCAAATATATGTAATAATACATGGAAAATATATTACCTACTAAATAAAAGAATGTTATTTGATTTAACATTAATTTACCTACAAAATATATGTTAGTTGCTCATCATAAATTTACACATCGGTAGATTAATTAGTATAATATGTTTGAACATATATGTAGTACTGTGCATATATATATATATATATATATATATATATATATATATATATATATATATATATATATGTGTGTGTGTGTGTGTGTGTGTATTTGAACATATATATATATTGAGCTTATGGTAGTACTATATACATTTGAACGTGTGTGTGTGTGTATATATATATATGTTAGGGGTAATAATATGTGTAATAACTATTTGTTCATTGTAATTAGGTGAGTAATTACATTTATTGATTTATTTTGAATATTGTGGTACAAGTTGTAAATATCGTATAATAATAGGTCAATTATTTTTCTACTTGGCAGTCATTTTCAAATTTAGGTTTTACTTGAAAGTTTATAACTAGGTGGATTTTTGTCTAGAAAATAAGAGTTGCAAAGATCTCCATCTACAAAACCCAATAAAAAGACCCTCAAATCATAGTACTCGATCACGTCCCCACCATATATAATTGCATGCCCCCTAACCTCAATCCCAATCCCCCAACCAATGTTTTTCCATCTCAGAAACTTCTAAAAGCCTAGACGATACGGTCATATATAGCTCGCTCGCTCTCTCTCTCTCTCTCTCTCTCTCTCTCTCTCTCTCTCTCTCTCTCTCTCTCTCTCTCTCTCTCAATATGTCCATATCGGATCCTTCTTCACCTGCCTCATCGAATTCGAAAAGTACTACTGCAGGCTCTTCAAGTTGTACAAGTACTACTACAAGTACTACTCCAAGTATTCAAATGGTTTCCAAGTCGGTATCTGAGAGGCTTCTGGGGAAGTTTTTTGATGCTTCCCAATACGACTTCGATTACGAGCAGAGTGGTCTGTGGTCTCCTCCATTACGCCGGAGGGTGTTTCTGGACACACCCGGGAATATTATCACATCGTGTTGTGATGAAGATGAAGAAATATACTGCTGCAAACTTAAGAATGCCAAGATGGCTTGGCCCAGACGCTTGTTCTCCTTGATCGCTGTAAGTGTTTGCTTTCTTACTTTGTGGGAATTCCCTGTTTACTGTGGTGCATGAGTGAGATGCTTTGCTTGTTTCTTAAATATTTGATTTTCTTTTATCTTTTTTTATTAAGGGAAATGTTTTCTCTTTGGGAGTAACATTGTATGACAATATAAGATGTTTGTGTGGATACATAATGGATTTGGATCGTTGATTAGATTTATTTCAACCCGAATGTATGGTTTGGTGAACAATCTAGCAACATAAGCGTTTTAATTATGACAAAATAATTACAGGTCTGGCACGAAAACATTCCCCTTAACTTTTTCTCAATATAATGAAATTATATATAATATGTATAATATTGAGTTCATCTTTGTGAAAATTTTGGCAATCACGTATAGTACTGCACCTCTTGCGGAGAAAGGAACAATTGAATGTACGGGTGGGTTATTTTTATGTGAAGCGAATGCTATGCATGTTAACTAGCATTGAAAATGGTGATGATATGTTTTTATTTCTTGTTGCAGGCCTTATGGTGCTCTCCATTTCATAGAGCTAATTTAAACACCCCCTTTAATCGCTTCCCAAAGAGAAAAAAGTACTAATTAGCTGTTAATTAGAAAAGGTTCAACGAGGAAAAGAAGGTGTCTTGTACAACTTTAGTTATATATGAGTTATGGATAAATCTTGTTAAGTATATTTTATTTCTAGCTTATAATATAATGAACTTTTGTCATTTTATGCTCGATATATAAAACAACTAGACTGTATGAGCAAATAGTTTGTAGTTTAAGTAGTTAAAACTATATTTATCTCTAGTCTCATGGCGTGTTCGATTTCCCACCCCCGATATCGCTTGTATCAGAGTGTAAAAAAATGTATACTACTTGACCGTTCAAATGTTTTTTCTTTAGGTATTATAATTATAGGGACAGTAGTGAAGTAAGCTTTCAAATTTCTTAATTGATAAAGTCATAGATGTTGGTGGGTGGAGTTGAATGATACAGTGACCCATCAAGCAGAAATGGTCTGCATGCTAGCAAAAGGAATTTTCAGACCTGCATGTGTCTTCTGCGGAGGCCACAGGTTTGCTTTTTGAGTCTTTGAGGACACAGCAGCACAAAACTAACGGCTCTTTCTTTCTTTCTTTCTTTCTTTATAAACTTGAAATAATAGATTCCCTTCCCCTACCTTTGGAGTTGTTCAAAGTTGTGTGCGCACAGATCGTCTGCTTAATTTGCCTTTTCTTGTTGTTGTTGTTTTCCTTTTGCTTTTTGCTTGTGTTTATTAATCTACTTTAATCTTTTTTAAACTTTTTTGTGCACTTCTTATATATGTTTCCCTGACTGGAAATATATGTTGAGAAACCATTTTAAACACATAAATGAAGTAAATTGTAATACAGTTTGAATTTTGTATAAAATCATGGAGGCTTTGCAATTGAATTTAGGCCTCGTTTTCTTGTCTAAAATTGACTTGGATATGATAACTCTCTAGAAGTATTGATTGAAGAACAATTGCATTTTTATTAAGTGAAGGTAGAAGATGAATTACCCATGGGTAAAACTTATCGCTCGCAATCCTACCATTTTTGTGATGCTTAGGAGGGGGTTAGTTTTCTTCATAGCTTATTCATCTACTACCTTTACTTGGACAAAATAATACATTAATTAACTTCCATTGAATCTAGCGCCCAAGGCCTTAATTATGGTTTTATATGAAATCATATAGGAAGGCGGTCAGGCAGGGGTGCTAAAGAGATTGTGATCTTTGTGGCCTAAGGGCAGCATGGTTAAGCTCCATATGTCCAGAGCAAATTAAGATAAAAAATTAAGGCCTAATCGAACTTTCTTCAAGCAATTAGAACGAAATTAGGAATTGTTTAACATTGTCAATTTTAAGCGGAACAAGTTCTTTATAGTTAAACCAGAAATCATTTTGAATTTGGAGTCATGCTTGACTAAGTTAGATGACTATTATCGGTTTTCTGGTTCAAGTTAAACCAGCTCTTTATTCGGTTTTGCAGCAGCTTGGAGGCTCTTGATGCCTGCTCCTCGACTCCGCCTAACTTTTGGTTTGCAGTTGCAGCAAACTTAGGTGTTCAATTTGAAAATGATCATGAGTTATAGTTTTCAAAAATTATGAAGATAACTAAATTACTTGAGCGTTCATTAGTTTCAAAAACAAAAAAAGTTGAATTCGAGGATGCAATACGAGGCCTTGGTTTTTCCTCTAGTACTGTTCAGTTGGTTTGCATGTGGCATCACTCTAGTAGCCTCACAGAGTCTGGAATATTTTATCCTGTAAAAAGTAAAATGTAAAGGGGAAATCAACAAAGATTGATAACCGACCCGAATTTCAAAAGATGCAACCCGATTGTGAATCAGGTCAATCAACCTCTCGCATGGGTCTGTCATCGAGAGAAGGCCGATGAGTGCGAGAGGAAGATGTGAGTGTAAAATAGTTCTACATCGATTTGTAAGAGTTTATAAAAAGTTGGATTACTCTCTATATAACCAATTAATTTTATGTCAAAACCTCAACTGGAGAAGAAATTTAAGAGAATTTCCAAATATATTTTCTTTTGTGCTTCTTTAATTTTTGAGAAAAGTAAAATAATTAATAAAAAATACTACCCTCACTCCATTTTTTTCATATTACATTTGCATCAATGAAGAATAATTAAAATTCTGGCCCACCACCTATTTCTCATCCCTCATCCCTCATCCCTCATCCCTCATCCCTCACAACTTCCGCCTGGGCAGCTGCAATCAGCCATGCCATGCATCTCAATTTCTCTTATTTTATTTAGAAAAAATTAGGTTCCCATTCCTTATTTTCATATTACATTGATTGAAATCTTATTATTTTTTTTTATTTTAGATCAAGGTCCTTTGACTTATTCCATATCATCATTTTAGTATTTAAAATATTACACATCATCATATATGAAATCTCATCCCTTTGTGCATTTAAGGCAAAATAAACTATATGAGTAAGTTTAAAACGAGGAAAATTCATATTCTCCTCCATTCTTCTTCTTCCCTTATGCACATCCGGAATCTACAACACCCCAAACCCAATTTTCTCCATTTTTTCCATTCCTGAATTGATCCAATGCATATATGTTGAATAAACCTATTGTGATTAAAATACAAATTAGCATCAATGGTTTTATCGGCTTGTGAGATTTGTATGGCATACGCGCAATGCAGGCCTCGCTTTCTCAAGGAATCTGATTGATTCAAACATGCAGAGATTGTAGAGTGAGCGGGCTATGTAAAAACTGTACCATTCTGAAGTCATCTTCTTTTGTTCTTTATATTTTTTTTCTTTTCCTTTTATTATTATATAGGGTTTATATCACAAATGGTCCCTGAAATTGACCCCATCAATCATAATGGTCCCTGAAATTGAAAATCGATCAATGTAGTCCCTGAATTTTAACTCGCGAATCAATGTGGTCCTTCTGTTAGTGTTCCGTCCAAATTAACTTTAAAAAAAGGTTAGATAACCAATTTTTCATGGTAAAATGATCAAAAATAACCTTGTTACTTATAATTTTTCATGGATTTGGTGCTAAAACTAAAATAAAAACAAAAAAAGTGGTTCTCTAACCTTTTTTTGGTCATTTTACCATGAAAAATTGGTTCTCTAACCTTTTTTTAGTGTTAATTTGGACGGAACACTAACAGAAGGACCACATTGATTCGCGAGTTAAAATTCAGGGACTACATTGATCGATTTTCAATTTCAGGGACCATTATGATTGATGGGGTCAATTTCAGGGACCATTTGTGATATAAACCGTATTATATATTAGTCTTGATTATTCAGTGTCTGGTTGGCTACACTTATATCCATGGGTATATTTTTAATCTACATGTTTCGTTCTAGTATATCTATTGCTATAATATGTTTTGGTTGGTTCAAATTCATTTTACATAAATATATGGGTACAAAGTTTTTGGAGAATTCTATGTAAAATGGTTTTTAAGGTTGCTGCGTATTATGTAGCCACATATGCATGTCTATCAAACAATGTGGTATGATGTACATTCTTTTCCTTGAGTTTTTAAATGTACCCATCAGCTTTCTTGTAAATTCGGTATGTACCCATATGCTATTTATGTTATGGGTACATACATTATTTTTGGTCTAAGTTCGTGGGTACATTGCTTTTGTATGTATCAATTCATGGGGTACATTATTTCCCTTAATACTACTCAATAAAATTCACAAAAATATGTGCACTGTGCATGAATTTTTATTGGAGATTTTTTATTTTTTATTTTTAAGTCTCATAATTCGTGAGATTTGTACATATATGATCCCATAAATTTTTGAATTTTTAAAATTTTAAATTTCTTTTAGACTTGATATTGAATCTCATAATACTAGGGTTTTGAATTACATAAATTCTTGGATTTAAATCCCTTAAATGTTGAATTGCAATCAATATTTTAAATTACAAAATGATGACATGGAAATATAGTAATACTAAAATTCTGAGGTGTACAAAGTCAAATGATTTTGATCAAAAAATAAAAAACAATAAGATTTCAATATAACAATTGAGATGATTAGAGGTCAGAACCAAAATGACCATTTTATTTATAAAGAAAATAATATAATTCGTAAGAAAATAATTTTACAGTAACATACATGCATGATGCATATGTGTGGATGCAAATTTTCTCCTCTTCGGTCTTGGACGATTTTGCACCTACAAAACAATTAACACCTTAGGTTAAGGCCAAAAACCTCACGCGCCCACGATGAATGGGGGGGGCTTTGGCCGAAGAACCTCCGATGCCAAAGTTAGAATTTTAGAGAGAAAAAGTGTTTAGAGTATTTTTGCCAAAGGATTGGAATTAGGTTTTGTGAGAAATAGGGTAGTATTTATAGGAGATGGCCGGTCCCCTTTGGAGAAAAGGTCGCCGGCCCTTAGAGGGAATTTTTGGGTGTGATCTAGGTTTAATTAGCCCATTTATTGGCTAATTAAACCAAAAGGGAATGTATTTGTATTTATGAAAAAGGGTTATAATGAGTAATTGATTGATTGGCTTAAAAAAATGAGGAAAAGAGGAAGGAAAATATGGGAAATAAAGGGAAAGTGGCCGCCCCTCTTAGGAGAGAGAGGACCGGCCATTAGGGTGAATCTGTGGCTTTATGGCTAATTTAATTGACAAATTAATGAGGAATAATCCCATTAATTTGCCAATTATCTCCATTTATGTGGGATAATAGGTAGATTTATGAGATAACTACCTAAAATGTGGATGGATGAAATAATTCGGATTTGTTTACCTTTTATGGGCTCTTTTGACTTGACCGACGATAATTACCAGCTGCTCGCGCGTAGGAATTCTGATGCACCTCAAGGGCATTTTTGTCTCCTTAATCCGAAAGTCCACGTGTCGCCTTGTGATTATTTTTGGCTCCATAAATGCCCCCACACCTGTTGGGCTACTCGTAGGAAAGGGCAGCAGGTGTAGAGATCTTCTTACTTCAGGAACCATAGGATTGCTTCCTATCTTGATGTTGATCCTCTCTTTAATTGGAAATTAGGTCCTTCTAGGAAAGGGAAATAAACTTCTCTCAAAGCCTATTTAAGTCCACCTTAAGTGGGTTATTAAATCAACTTTGGAGAGCAATTTATTCTACCCTACAAGAGAGAGAAAGCTAGAGGATATTTGTTCCCCCTCCTCTAGCAATCTTCTACACCTTGCCCGTGCAAAGGACCGTCTTTCGTTGATTTCTTCGTCTTCTCCAATTCTGTAGGTTGCGCAGCAAGTGTCACAACACTTTAGGACTTGGTGCAAGTTGCCGCAAAGTTGTTAGCCGTAGGATCGGCAGCCGGATGCCTTACTCACTGTAGCAGCCACATCCGCGTGATCACTAGGCTGTTAACCTTGGTTTTTCCCAATTCCGTAGGTTGCGCAGCAAGTGTCACAACACTTTAGGACTTGGTACAAGTCGTCGCAAAGTTGTTAATCGTAGGATCGGCAGCCGGATGCCTTACTCACTGTAGCAGCCACATCCGCGTGATCACTAGGCTGTTAACCTTGGTTTTCCCCAATTCCGTAGGTTGCGCAGCTAGTGTCACAACACTTTAGGACTTGGTACAAGTGAAGCTTATCGACTACGTAGCATGTCGGTAGTGGATAAAACTTCACATATGCCTGCTAGCTTGTTTAACCTTTCACAAGAATGTGCGGTTGTATAAGTCTAGTGTGGCTTCATTGCTTGAAGGGCAAGCCGTAGGCAGTCTTCCGGAATCCGTAGGCTACCTTAGTATGCTCGGTAGCAGCTTTAGGGTTCCAGGGATAATGTGCCCCCTCCGTCTCTAGGGCCCGGTTTCTCGCGGATTAGGCCAAGAGACCCAAAATCCTTCAATTAGCTAAGCCTTGAAAAAGACCATTGTGGCTACTTCTAGGAATTCCGGCGCAAGCCATCGTGCATCTAGTTACACTAGGGCAACCAGGCTCATCCACGTCTGGATGTTCGGAATGAAGAGTTTATCCTCCTGCTTTGGAGAGCAGATTGGTCCCTCGGGGGGCGCTATTCCTGCAGTGAGTCCCTAAGAAAGGCGCGATCTTCTTTTGAAGTGCAGGAGTTGTCAGCTGCCGCAATGGAATCAAGTTGTAAGAGCGTTCCTCATTGAAAAACAAGTGAACAAATAACTTGATTGTAAAGTCTGCGGAACAACTGGTAGTCCTCGGCTTGCGAGGTTTGTGCCCGTCTGAGCTGCTTGAGCCTTCGGGCGTAGTCATCGGCTTGCGAGGTTTGTGCCCGTCTGAGCTGCTTGAGCCTTCGGGCGTAGTTGGAGATCACGTGTGGTACTTCCTCAAGTTGTAGGCGTTCCACTGCTTTTCGATCTCCTCGTCATTCATGGTAGCGGGGGTGTAGCTCCCCTTGTCGCCTACTCTGCTGATCTTGTAAGGTTCTTCCCAAATAGGGTCCATCTTCTTCGATCCCTCCCTTTGAGCAATGATGAAAGCCTTCCTCAGAACTAGATCTCCGGGTTGAACCTGCTGGATTTTGGACCTTTTGTTGTAACTAGAGAAGAGCTGCTGCTAGCAGGATGCGATGCGGGCTATGGTCTGCTCGCGCCTTTCCTCTGCTAGGTCTAGGTTCGTGGCCGTCTCTTCACTGTTCTGCTCGACATCTGGCAGTAGGGTGGTGATGCTTGGCATGATGATGTTGGGAGGAATGATTGTTTCCGAGCCAAACGCCAAAGAGAAAGGGGTTTCTCCGGTTGCTCGCCTCTTGGTGGTGCGATATGCTTATAGACCTCCGGGGAGTTCATCTGGCCGTTTTCCCTTCTTGTTGGCGAGGGATTTCTTGAGGCAGCCGAGGATCGTCTTGTTGGATGCTTCGACCTGCCCCGTTGCTTTGAGGATGTCTTGGCATGGACATGTGCTGCTTGATGTTTTACTTTTGGAAGAACTTCGTCAAATCTTCATCCGCGAATTACGGGCCGTCGTTGGTGACGATGAACTGAGGGATGACAATCAGCAAATGATGTTCCTCCATATGAAGCACTCTATGTCCGTCTGAGTCGTGGTTGTCGTGGGCTATGCTTCTACCCATTTGGTGAAGTAGTCGGTTGCCACGATCATCATGTCTCTGCCTCCAGTAGTAGGCGGCATAGGTCCTACTAGGTCGATTGCCCACTGCATGAACGGCCAGGGACTTGCTTGTGGATGTAACTCAATGGCAGGCAAGGCCGGTACAGGCTTGTAACGTTGGCAGCGGTTGCACTTTTGCACTAACTCCCGGGCATCTTGATGCGTGGCTGGCTAGTAGTAGCCTGCGTTGAGAGCTTTTTGCGCCAAAGATCGTCCTCCAGAATGGTTCCCACAAACGCCTTCATGGATTGAACTTAGGACCTTCAAATCATCGGGAGGTGCCAAGCATCGGAGGTGCGGTCCGGTGTAGGATCTTCGAACTAAAATGTCCTTCCACATGTAGTAGCGCCCTACTCGGGTTTGAAGTTTCCTTGACTCCAATATTTCTGTAGGGAGCGTGCCGTTGACCAAGTAATCTATAATAGGACTTTGCCAATTTGGAGTTGCACTAACCTGCGTCACCTCGGCTACTGGCTCGGACTCTATGCTTGGCTTATCTAGGTACTCCACCGGAATTGAATGCTTGAGCTGGTGATCGAGGGCGGAGCCCAGGCCGGCTAGCACATCTGCATGGGTATTTTCTGTCCGTGGAACCTGAGTAAGCGTGTAAGTCTGAAATGCCTTCAGCTGCTCGCGTACCTTCTCTAGATATTGCGCCATCCTTGGATGCTTCGCCATATATTCCCCCGCGGTTTGGCTAGTAATCAGCTGAGAATCAGAATAGATCGCCAGCTTCTTCACTGCTAAGTCTTTCGCCATTCGGAGGCCTGCCAGTAGGGCCTCGTACTCTGCTTCATTGTTGGATGCTTTGAAGCCTAAAGTGATCGCCTGCTTAGGTATTGAACCGTCTGGGGTGACAAGGACCATGTCTGCTCCCGAACCTTTGTAGTTGGATGTGTCGTCAACATGCAAATGCTAGAAATCTCCATTGAGGGAGCATGTGCGATTAAGGTGTGCTCAGCTGCTTCCGGGGCGTCATTGGACAGCTCTGTTGCGCTGCCTAGGCTAGGCGTGAAGGCGCGGTAAGGAGCTATAGAGCAGGTGCCATGTTACACGTAGCAGGAAGTGCTTAAATGCCGGTATTGGGCCGCTCTAGAGTTGAATTATGGAACAAAGGTCGGTTGGGGCTGTGTGACACATAGCAGGAGGTAGTGCTCAACTGCTGGTACATGATGCTCCTATACAGAACCTTTTGGGCCGACGAGGACAAAACTTGCTTTCGAGTGTGTCCTTTTAGTGTTCGTCTGTCCTTGGCGTGCCTTTTGAGCTGAGTTGTTGCGTTCATCAGAAAAATTTGCATCGCCAGTGTCTGCGCCTTTATAGTCGCGCGTCTAGATTGGGCGGAATAGCGCGTCATGAAGATGACTGCGGGCGTCTGAAGGTATAACTTGAGCTTTCGGGTTACAACAACTATCGCCAAAATTAGCTTTTGAATTTCTGGTAGCATCAAGGAGAGCTTTTGAACTGTGGAATACAGGTAGTTGGGCCCCCAGCTCTTCTCGTATGATGGTAGAGCTTATTGCTGCCTCAGATACCGTCAAACATGCGAATAAGTCCTCCGTTGTTTCCAGGTTTAGATAGTTGGGAGGTGATGTTGGATACTCTTTTCGGTCCTTGAATCTGGATCAGCGAGCCTCGTCCCAAAGTGCATGCTTTTCTGCTAGAGCGAGAGAGTCTGCCAGAGCCAGATCTTCTTTCATGATCAATTTTTCGAACAGCGGGTGGTCTGCTGGAAGTCCTTTTTGGAAGGCTGCTCTAGCTATCGAGTCGTTACATCCGATTATCTTTGTCTTCTCTGCTTTGAACCTCTTCACATAATCGCAGAGCGACTCCTTTGGGTTCTTCTTAACATTGAACAAGTGGTCAGACTTCTTCTTGATCGAGCGATATGATGAATATTCTTTGGTGAAAACCGAAGAAAGTTCGTCAAAACTCCGGATAGATTACGGCGACAGAGTGTAGAACCAATCTTGCGCCTCGCCTTGTAGAGTAGTGGCGAATATCTTGCATATGAGATCGTCATTGTTTCGATAGAGGATCATCGTGCTTCGGTAGTGCTTTAAGTGTCTCTCCGGGTCTCCATCTCCTTTGAAGGATGTGAAATGTGGCATGCTAAACTTGTGTGGAGGCTCTGCCTGCTCGATCTCGTCCGCGAATGGTGACCTGCTTATGTTGGTCACATCACGTCGTAGTGCCTCGTCGGTGACCTCGTTGCGTTGGAAATCGTGCAATCGCTTGGTCAAGATTCTCTCTACTTCTTCCTGAATTTGCCTTTGTTGGGGTAGTGGAGCTCTCGGCTGCCCCCAGTTTTGACCTGTTGGTCTAGGCTGCTCTTCTACGTGCTCGGCTCGTCTATGCCGGGGTAGCGGTGCATGTGGTGGATTCCTAGCAGGCGAGGGATTTCGCAAGCTGCTGGTTGAACTTGAGCCGAATTGAGTGACTGCTTCTCTCCGTCCGTCATGCGGCCTACTTCGATGTGATGTGGAGGATGATCCTTGCAGACTTAGCCGCGAATGAACACTTCGCTTGGAAGACTGCTCATGTTGATTATCGGAGTGTGGCCTCAACCGTGAGTGTATGCTCGTCTGTGGGTCTAGTCGAGAGTGCACGCTCCTCCGTGCGCTAAGACGGGAGTATACGCTATCTCGAGGGCCCAATTGGGAGTGTGCTCTGCCCAAACGCTCGGTTCGGGGTTAGTCGAGTGGCTGCTTGCCGGGACGTTGCTGGAGAGGTTCTTCGTCCGCCCTTGTCCTTCTTCGGGACACCTCGTTTGGGACACGTTGCATCTTGGTGTGCTGCAAGAGCTGGTTTACCAAGGTCGTCCGTTGTGCTAGGGCGCTCGTCAACTCTATGACTTGTCGGGACAAATGTTGTTCGCCATTTGGATTGGAAGAGCTTGTAAGGAATGTGCCTCATTGAGCAGTGGAAGAGTGGTAGACTCTGGGCGCGGGATTTGAGTTGAGAAATGTCAAATCCGCAGAGAAATATGGTGAGAATACTCCCGGCTCAATGGTAGGTCCGGATGGCTGAGATAGTCTTGGGCCGACTTGGGCTGCTTGGGAAACCACTGGGGCAGGCTGGGCTGCAGGGGCAGGCTTGGCTGCAGGAGCAAGCTGCTCAGTACGAGATGCAAGCGAGTGTGAGGCTTGGGCCGTGGCTCTGGTGGTATGAACTTTGGATGGTACGGCTTGGACTTGCCTCGGTGGCACGACTTGGGCCGTAGTAGCGGTGCCATGGACCTCGCCGCGGGTGGTCACCGCGATGGTTCCCATGGGGGAGCAGGCTGCTCGGCGGGAGCAAGCTGGACCACGGGAGCGGGCTGCTCGGCGGGAGCAGGCTGGGCCACGGGAGCGGGCTGCTCGGCGGAAGCAGGCTGGACCACGGGAGCAGGCTGGACCACGAGGGTGGGCTGCTCAGCGGGAGCAGGCTGGACCACGAGGGTGTGCTGCTCGGCGTGTGGCACACGTGGGTGCGAGGCTTGGGCTCGGCTAGGCAACGTATTTGGCTCACATTGGGCTTGGAATAACATGGCTTGGGCCGGGACCTTGGATGGCACGGCTCGGGCGGTGGTGATGGCGCCATGGACCTCGCCGTGGCTACCACGGCGGAAACTCGTGATGGTGGTGCCGCTCCACTTAGGATCACATTTAATCTTGTGGATCGTCGCGGTCTCGTTTCTTGAATATTTGAATTGTCACTCGTGGAATTTTCTAAATTTCTAGCCATTGTATATTTTTCTTTTTTTTTTATACGTTTTATCAAAGAACCTTTGCAAATAAAATTCTTATAATGAAAACGTATGAAAAATACAAATCGACTAGAAATTAGAGAAAAAACCTTTTTGTGCGAGAGTCTTTTACGAGTGTAGATTTCTTTCTCTCAATGAAAGCACCAATTTGTGGATGCAAATTTTCTCCTCTTCGGTCTTGGACGATTTTGCACCTACAAAACAATTAACACCTTAGGTTAAGGCCAAAAACCTCACGCGCCCACAATGAATGGGGGGGGCTTTGGCCGAAGAACCTCTGATGCCAAAGTTAGAATTTTAGAGAGAAAAAGTGTTTAGAGTATTTTTGCCAAAGGATTGGAATTAGGTTTTGTGAGAAATAGGGTAGTATTTATAGGAGATGGCCGGTCCTCTTTGGAAAAAAGGTGGCCGGCCCTTAGAGGAAATTTTTGGGTGTGATCTAGGTTTAATTAGCCCATTTATTGGCTAATTAAACCAAAAGGGAATGTATTTGTATTTATGAAAAAGGGTTATAATGAGTAATTGTTTGATTGGCTTAAAAAAGGAGAAAAAGAGGAAGGAAAATATGGGAAATAAAGGGAAAGTGGCCGGCCCCTCTTACGAGAGAGAGGACCGGCCATTAGGGTGAATCTGTGGCTTTATGGCTAATTTAATTGACAAATTAATGAGGAATAATCCCATTAATTTGCCAATTATCTCCATTTATGTGGGATAATAGGTAGATTTATGAGATAACTACCTAAAATGTGGATGGATGAAATAATTCGGATTTGTTTACCTTTTATGGGCGCTTTTGACTTGACCGACGATAATTACCGGCTGCTCGCGCGTAGGAATTCTGATGCACCTCAAGGGCATTTTTGTCTCCTTAATCCGAAAGTCCACGTGTCGCCTTGTGATTATTTTTGGCTCCACAATATGGATGTAGGTAGGAGGATGAGGTAGAATTGGAGATGGATTTTGATGCCAAATTTACTCAGCCATGGAGAAGTATTCCCCGCATCATTTTTTTTTCTCTTGATAATTCTATTGTTATCATTATTCTGCTTGGAAATCCTACTCATTGATGGTTAAGTAATTAGTATATTAACGTACTATTTATTCAGTCACAAAACAAAAACCTAACAATAAAAAGAAAACCCTACCCTATCCCTTGCTAGGTTTCTCGTTCACTCACATACTTCTCAGTTTTCAGGTTGAATTTCATTAATGAATCTTCCAGCAGGCTATAGGTTTTGCCCCACGGATGAGGAACTAATTCTGTACTACCTTCAGCCCAAAGTGAACGGAAAGGAGGTACCCGGGTCTTTGATTTCGATCTCTACAGCGTCATGGAACCTTGGGATATATGGGAGAAATTCAAAACAAAAAGAAAAAACGACTTGAAGTTGAGTAACGACCTCTACGTTTTCACTACGCTCAAGTTGAAGACCACAGAGGGAACACGTATCTGTAGAACCCTTCCGTCCGGCAGCAAGTGGAATGGGGAAAACCGCCCTTCTGAAATTAAAAATTCTGGCAGTGAAGATGTTATTGGCCATAAAAAAAGATTTAGCTACAGAAAGAACGTGTCTGATTACCAGCAAGATCGCTGGATCATGTATGAGTTCGACCTTGATCAAAAGCTGGTACTTGAGCCTAAACAAGTGAGTACATATACTTCTTGTGTTTTATTTTGTATGTGTTTTCTATGTCTGTTAGTCTTTCTTTGTGTGCATATATACCTTTCGGTTCCTTTGTTTGTGTGTTCCATCGTTTAATTAAGAGTTCGTTGAAATGAAAACAAGAGTGTTTTGGGGATGAATCCTTATTAAAATGCATGTCAGAGCAAAGATAACAGTGCATCAAAAAGAATATTTCAATCTTGAAAATGCCTTAAAAGGAGGGATATTTAAAAAAAATAGCAGAAATTAATTTTCTATATTATCGAATTGAATTTAGTGAGTGTCATAAATCATTGTCTCCACCACAGTACAACTACTAAATCCTGGAAAATAGAAAACGTGAGTGAGAAAAAATAAGAGTTTTCTATAATAATTTGTTTTTCCGAACATAGTAAACCCTCACTGTAAAATCATGTATAGTCTCTAAAATCATACTATGTAGTAAGTACGAAACTCAAGGTACCAGAATAAAACAACAATAATCTCAATCATACAGGTACATCACAATATAATATAAAATAATATGATATGCTCATAAAAAAAATGCAAGCACACGAGTTCATGCATACAATATTTACATGAATAGGCTGGGTGTGAAAGTTTAAATTATAGTACAACATACGCATGAAGCTGGCACGGAGCGCGTCACGTGCGAGTCCTAATTGCCTAATGTAAAACTAATACAAGCTAACACCTACAATAAATCAATTGTGAACGTAACAATGCATGTAAACATACACATGAAGTTGGTCCTGGCCTCAGACAGTATTATAGTTATTGTGTACCATAGATACCGTGTGAACATGCATGATGAGCAGATAAAGTATGTATATTATCATATCATATTTGGATCCATAACATTCATAAATCACAATAATAAAAATGTATAAAACTTTTTGTATTTTTCTAAGTAAAAAGTTATAGCATGATATGCGAGTGTTCATAAAATAGTTATGGAAAATATAAAAAATAGTATAGTTGGAAACAAAAGCCAACTCAATACGTGGTGGGATTGTAGCCGCCTTAACTTGTTTGCCCTCTAAAGTCTTCGGGATAAATCTCTCCTATATGAGAAACCACTATACTAAGCAACAACTAACGAAAAACTTGAAATCTCCCTTTGTTTGCTCGTTTTGGGAGTTAAAAATGTTTGAAAATGGAAAAATACATGATACGAATGGCTCTATATCTAGAATTATTGTGACTCTCAACTCTATTTGGGAGTTGGGAAACCACAGGGAAATGAGAAGTTGGGGAACTTCAAGATTCTCTTCCTGTAGTTTTGATTAGTAACTAGTAAATGTCTAGCAGTTTTGACAAACATATTGAGAAAGAAAAAATATAAATGTATGAAAAATATCTAAACTTATTGAGCCAATGTTAAATCAGGACAATTATGAGCCCATCATTCTTTTAGCCTAGGTTGGTTTGGTTCCCTCTAGAATTTTATTTTTTTGTGGTCATGAATATGATTATTACTCCTCATTTTGTAATATTATACTCATTTAATGTATAACTCTACCCAAGTAAATGTCGGAAGTATGAATTCCACATAAAAAAATTGGAAAACTGCAAATGATCAAACTTCAACTTTAGGGTTTAGAATTGACCTTTAAACAATTGAAGGAGAAAATTTGGAATTCGCCCAACTAGTTTCTCATTTCCCGTCCCACTTTGAGAGTATGAATTTCACATCTAGATCTCATGTGGCTCGTTAGACATTCACATGTTCAGTCTTTATTATGAGATATTTGAGAACTTTTCTTGTTTTGATGCTTGGATTGGAGAAATAAAGTACACAAGATATTCGATTGGAAAACTTGTGGTCAATTTTCCGTGTAACTGTGTAAGTGTATACCTATTTAAATATAATATTGTACCATTAATGCTAATCTATTAATTATTTTATTACTTAATAAAGCCACTTATTTTTCTCATATTTTTTTTCTCTCCCATCTATTTCCTAAACCATTGAAAGCATTCAAGCATATATTTTTTTTGAGCAAACTATATTATCTAACACTAAAGGGGTGGAAATTGAGCTAAGCATCACAATGGGCATACAATAATATGGTTCAAACTCGCATTTGACAAGAATCGAACCTAAAACCTCTCACTTACTTATAAAAAAGAACACCACTAAACTGTAGTATTAAGTGGTCACAGAAAAAAAAGTTAAAAGCAAAAGATGTGTCGCAAAACTATTATAAGCAAATGCTTTCTCACAACTGAGGTAGCTTTTGTGCTGGACCGTCTAATTTCTAGCAAACCTTGAAATTTGGGGGTTTTTTTTTTTGTTCCAGGTGCATGATGTCTGGTGCACTGCCCCACATCAAAGCAGTCCAACTTGGCAACATTCTATTCTTTTCAAATGGGAGGTCCCTGTGAATAGTTACAGATCATAATACTAAAATTAACTCCAATGGTTGGGGTTAAAATATAAACTTTTAGCCTAGAAAATTTGGGTTCTAAACCAAAAATATTTTTTTCTCTTCAAATGGTCTTGGCTTAAAAATTTAGTCCGAGATTATTAAAGAATGAATTTAGGCTAAAGTTACGATAAATAATGAAAAATCATTAAGCCCATCTCATTCTTATACATATGCACCACATGAAAGATGACATGCCCCGATCCCAATATTCCCCGAATACCAAGGTAGGTACGTGATGGCTGACACCCGAAGGTGAAGCAAGCCATTTAGAATAACAAGAATAAATAAGACATATAAATTTAAATATAATTAATATACAAATGATGAACGTGTTCAGAGCATACAACTAACTAGAACACTAAAAGAAAGAATATAAAATTGAATGAATAAAAGAATGAGTCCTACACTGAGAAGACTCGAAGATGTCGATGTGGAAGTGTCTTGACGCCGGGATTGTAAGCCTCGATTCTAAGTAAGCATAATATCTCATAAAACATTTCATAAAATGTAATCAGTAAATCATGCTTTTCATGTATGCATTTCTACTATTAAAACATGCATTTTAGAAGGGGTCCACTCACAGATACTCCGTTGTCATAGAGCCACGTAAACTAGCAAAGACGGAAACGCCACAATAAATGCACCTAAGCACATAAAGGGTCCAATTAACAAAACTATACTCAAACAATTTAATTTGGGAAAACGAACTTCAAAAACGGGTCTAAGACATCGAAATTAGCCTAGGAGGGGTTCTGGACGAAACCCGAACCCAAACCCAACCCGGTTGACCCGGTTTGACCCAGACCCGTGACTCGTTGACTTTGACTGACCCGACCCGATCAACGTTGACCGTTGACTTTTTGGTATTCCCCGAATACCAATCTGGCACTCCTTGATCTCGATATTCCCCGAATACCAGGGTAGGTACGTGCATGGCTTGCGTCATATTCGGGTGTCAACCAGCATGTACCTACCCTGATATTCGGGGAATATCAGGATCGGGGCGCGTTAAAAGAATATGGAAAACCACACAACCTACCATGTTTTTAAACACAAATACATAGGTCGGTAGAAAGAAAAAAAGGAAGAATTGTTTAACGAAAGTGAATTCGTGTTATGCTTGAACAAATACATAGGTATTTATAGAGGGGTTTGTTTTGTTTTGTTTTGTTTTTTTTGTTAGTTGTGATTTAAATCATTTTTTAATTGTTTTAGCCGTTGAATTTAATTTTGAGTTGTTAGATCTTATTACCATTAAATTTGTTCATATTCGATCTCAACCGTTAGATTAAATGTATTTATAAATTTGATTTTAAAAAATGAATTTGGGCCGTTGGTTGAATAAGAAGCCCAACGACGTGGGTTGTCTGATCAAAAAAATAGTTATTGGTCTTTCCGCAAGTGGCTGACAACGTTAACAACTAAGTCTCAGTCACTAACCTTGACTCATTTTCTGGACTAAATTTGGCTCAAAAAATAAGTTTTCACCCAAAACTTTTGTTTAGCCCAATGATTAGAGAAGCTTTGAGTTAGTTTAAAACCGAAATTTTGAATTTTAACCCAACCATTGGAGTTGGTCTAAGCGAGTTAAAAATGTCTCGCACTCCAGCCCTTTAGCCTTGGAATTTTTATTTGTTCAAAATAGGCTACATTGGGCTCTTTGGTACTCCATTCGAGATGGGCTAAGGTGGGTGGAAAATAGAAAAAGTTGCTGAGCATAGTAGCACTAATTTTTAATTATTTTTCAGCATTTTTTTGGAAATGAATTACAGATATCCCATCTATATCTCCGTGTTTTTATACCCTCGATATTTCTGTCATAAATGGTATATAATACTTTGCTAGTCATTATCAACACTTCAAGGAGAAAATAAGTGCCCAATTTTTCATCTTCTTTTCTCTTCAAGTTGTTTCTCAGCAACTAAACAAGGTTTATCGACTGTCTGACGCCATAAAACTAGATCTAGAGCCATATCAAGTACTTTTCCCTCTTTGAATAACTTCTCTACTTTTACTCAAAGCAACTTAGCTCTCTCTCTCTCTCTCTCTCTCTCTCTCTCTCTCTCTCTCTCTCTCTCTTTTCCCCAAGCCTTCTCTCTGTGCTCTCCACTCTCCAGCGACCCACGCCCATACACCTACCCCTACAACGAACAACGGCAGCACCACCATCCACCTTCACTCCTTGCTTTCTCTCTCTCTCTCCCTCTCTCCCATTCTCTGTGAAGCACAAAGACACCCATCTGGAACCAAGCACACCCACCTCTGTGTAGAGGTCCGATGGCTTTGAGCCAATTCCCGACCACGACTGGAACTGAAAATGGTATGATCCTTTTCCTCTCCCTCGTAGCTTCATTTCCATGGTTTGAATGTTGAGTTTAGTGGAGAATCAAGGTCGATCGGAGCTCAAGAAGCTCCGGCCTTCTTCCTCGTCGAAATCGAGTCGACTCGACCCAAACCCGGAAACCCTGGTCCTCCAACCCAATCTTTTGAGCTGGGCTACCAAGCCCAAAACTAGAAACCCTTTGACCCAGAACCCCAAGCCCAGCCCAATAACTTAGTAGCCTAAGACCCAATCCTAAAACCCCAGGCCCAAATCTAGTTGGAGCCCAGATCCCAGTCAGCGAGTGGGCGCCTGTCTTGGCTGGCGCGTGTAGCAAACACGCTTCCATCAGAGGCGGTGCATGGGGGTACCCGAGGTCCCCCCCTTATGTGTTTCGATGTCGTGAATCTGTTTATGACTTCCGTTTCCCGAAATTTAATCGTTTGAATAGAGTTTTATTAATTGGACCCTTTATGTGCTTAGGTGCAATTATTGTGGTGTTTCCGTCTTCGCTAGGTTGCATGGCTCTTTGACGACGGAGTATCTGTGAGTGTACTTCTAAAATGCATGATTTTACTATTAGAAATGCATACATGAAAATCATGTTTTTATGGCTATGTTTTTGAGTAAATTGGAGTTACACTTATATTCAATGATTTTTGTGCTTATCTAGTGGTCACTATATGCCTACGGGCAAATGATACTTCTATATATGCCTTCAGGTGGGTGCTGTATGAGCCTACATGCGAATGAAGGCCTTCGGGCGAATGAAGAGTTCTATATGCCTTCGCGATTGAAGAGTTCTATATGCCTTCGGGTGATACTGATACCACTATTTAGCACACTATATATGATATATGTTTTTTTGAAGGTTTTATGGCATGCTAGGGTTTTCGGAAAACCTATTACTTATTATGCTATATGAGTTTTCATAAACTTTGGGGGTTAGTATGTTGTTGAATAACTGTTTTAATACTACTTATATATCAACTTGTTCCACTCATGTTTTGTTTTGCGCCCCCCTCAGGACTTAGAATCGAGGCGTACAATCCCCGCGTCAAGGCACTCCCGCATCGACATCTTCGAGTCCTCTCGGTGTAGGACCCATTCATTTGTTCATTCAATTTTATATTATTTCTTTTTAGTGTTATAAATTAGTTGTATGCTCTGACCATGTTCCTCATTTGCATATTAACTATATTTAAAATTTATAAGTCTTATTTATATTCATTGGTTCTCATGCATATTAGTATGGCTTCGTCATCTTCGGGTGTCGGTCAACACGTGCTTACCTTGGTGTGTTGGAGGATATCAAGGTCGGGCGTGTCATGGAAAATTTTATTTTTTAAGTTATTAACTTTTTAACGCACATATCCCACTACTTATATAGTGATACGTGGTGTACCATCTCGTGTGCCGGTTACACTAAAAAATCTCTCGAAGAACAGAGAGATGAGGCATGAGAGATAGGTGGTGGGCCAGAATTTTAATTATTCTTCGTTGATGCAAATGTAATATGAAAAAAGGAGTAAGAGTAGTATTTTTTTTATTAATTATTTTACTTTTCTCAAAAATTAAAGAAGCACAAATTAAAATATATTTGGAAGTTCTCTCAAATTCTCTCAAACTCCCGTCACAATTAAAAATTTATCCTGCTCTTGCTCAGCCCTCCTGTCGTCTCTTCAACTTCCGCCTGGGAACAAGCCATCAGCCATGCCATGCATCTCAAGTTCTCTTATTTTATTTATAAAGAAAATAATTTTACAGTAACATTACATGCATGATGCATATGGATGTAGGTAGGAGGAAGAGGTAGAATTGGAGATGGATTTTGAGGCCAAATTTACTCAGCCATGGAGAAGTATTCCCCGCATCATTTTTTTTTCTCTTGATAATTCCATTGTTATCATTATTTTGCTTGGAAATCCTACTCATTGATGGTTAAGTAATTAGTATATTAACGTACTATTTATTCAATCACAAAACAAAAACCTAAACCCTACCCCCTATTTAACTTAACAATAAAAAAAAAAACCATACCCTATCCCTAGCTAGGTTTCTCGTTCTCTCACATACTTCTCAGTTTTCAGGTTGAATTCATTAATGAATCTTCCAGCAGGCTATAGGTTTTGCCCCACGGATGAGGAACTAATTCTGTACTACCTTCGGCCCAAAGTGAACGGAAAGGAGGTACCCGGCCAAGGTAACTCCCCAGTCTTTGATTTCGATCTCTACGGCGTCATGGAACCTTGGGATATATGGGAGAAATTCAAAACAAAAAGAGAAAACGACTTGAGGTTGAGTAACGACCTCTACTTTTTCACTACGCTCAAGTTGAAGACCACAGAGGGAACACGTATCTGTAGAACCCTTCCGTCCGGCAGCAAGTGGAATGGTGAAAACCGCCCTTCTGAAATTAAAAATTCTGGCAGTGAAGATGTTATTGGCCATAAAAAAAGATTTAGCTACAGAAAGAACGGGTCTGATTATCAGCAAAATCGCTGGATCATGTATGAGTTCAACATTGATCAAAAGCTGGTACTTGAGCCTAAACAAGTGAGTACATATACTTCGTTGTGTTTTATTTTGTATGCGTTTTCTATGTCGGTTAGTCTTTCTTTGTGTGCATATATACCTTTGGGTTCCTTTGTTTGTTAATGTGTTCTATTTTTTTTTAATTAAGAGTTCGTTGAGATTATGATTACGATATTTTTAAAGAAAGCATAATTTTCAGATTTCTTTTTTGGGGGAAAATTCGGTAAAAAGGAAAACAAAGTAGCCTTAATACAAACCCTAATCTTAAATCGGCTCAAAAACAAAAACTCCGGCACGTTCTCGACCGAAGCGTCTCCTCACCTTCTTTCTCATGCTCATGCCTATAGACTATAGCTCTTCCTCCTCCTCCTACTCTTTGAGCTTCCTCGGGCTTGAATTCTCCCATCTCTATTTCCATCTTCTAAATATAAAAACAAAAATGTATAGCAGGTTCGGGTGGGTTGGAATCCAAATCCCATGATAAATCAGATCATTCTTATTCTGAAAAAAAAAAATCAGAGTTTTATGGTTTGTCATATGTTGGCTTGAGTTTTATTTAGAACTAACATCAATGGATTTCTTTTTCTCATCCAACGTGTTGGTTTATATTGAAAAATACAGAGAAAAGACAAAAAAAAAAAAGGAGTTCAGATATTTGGTAGGAGGTTGCCTTGGGGTGTTTGTGTGTGCGGTGTTGGTGTTTGAGGGTATTTTTTGAAACAAATGTGGTCAACTTAAAAAAACTTTAAATTTATATTTTAATGGAGTGCAGATACAAATTGGGTGAATTTGGTTGAGAGGCAAGAAAAACTCATATATTGTGACAAGTTATTAATTTGTTTAGTCCCTTCTTGAGATATACACATATATATATATATATATATATTTTTTTTTTTATTTATTTTTTTTTTTCGTTCTTCTTGGTATTCACTTTATGTTTGATTTTATTAAAGAACTTTTTTTTTTTTTTTTTGAAACGCAGGAGAATAAGATTGTTCTGTGCATGCTTAGAAAAAAGGTCAACGAATCCGAGAAGAAAAGGAAATATGGAGATCTAGAAGAGGAGGAGATGCTTGGAGACAATAATATGGATATCTCCAATGGAGACTTGGATAGAAAGCAAGTAGTGCCGCTTGAGACACAAGAAAAGCAGCAATGCTTCTTACCAAGCAACGCGGGATATCTTATACCACGAGTACAACGGCCAGAAGTTTATGATCCTTTGCAACAGTTCCACCCTCAATCCATTGTTTACAATGTTGTCCGTCCGCAAACACCATTACAACTTGGACAAGTTGATTTTCATGGCAAGCGAAATTGGGGACTGCAACACCTACATCAAGGGGAAGAAACTTGGAAGCATAAACTCTTAAAAACATGCATCAATAACAATGTACAAGGATGTGCATCTGGTTCTGAACAAAAAGCCCTACAAAGAGAAGAAAGTAGGGAGCATCAAAACTTCATGTCATGTGTTGACAATGTACAAGCATTAGGAGCTGATCCTGAGCAGAGTGCCCTGCTGAAGGAAGTAAATTGGAGGCAACAATGCTCCATGCCGTGCCTCGATAGTGCCTTGCAGCAAGCGGGAGAAAGTCATCAGGTGCAGCAATCCTCACAAGATAATGTTGCAAATGGAAGCTTGATAAACAACAACATACCTCACTGTACAGAACCAGTGCCACCATATGGTTTAACAATTGATCAAGTTGATCATGCAGGAAGCGGCGATGTGTACGGAGGATTCGATGCAGCTAATGATGATTTCGCATATACTCCGTGGATCAAGTCTTTTGCAAACGAACTCCTGAGGATTAATTGTTCCTTGAAGTTCAATTGATTGATCCTAGATTATTCTAATTTAAAAGTTGTAGGGAATTTCTTTTAATAACTTTTGTTTTCCAGACGTGTCGCTTAAGCAATCGCGCGCTGAGGTTTGTTGTTGTTCTCTCTTTCACCTCCCCTTGTCCACTAGGGTATTTCCAATTACATGTATGTACATGCTCCTTTATTGCACTTGGTTGCTCCTTAATAATTCAATTTACTTTCATATTTATGGTTCCCATGTATCATTCAAAAGGATACATAACTTGTTTTGTTTGATGATGTTTTCTCTTCCCACCTTTTCTGGTTGAGCATGATGATCACCGTGCAGTGCCAAGCAAATTTGATACTGAAAAGCAATTCAAGATGACTAACTCTTCATCAACTTCATTTTTAACGTTCATCACAATCGGATTTTGCAAGTCAGTCCCCCAGGAGTGGGTCCTGTATGTGATTAATTGTACAGTTTGTACTCCATTGCCAATTACGAAACTTGAGAAATCTCAGCTTTGACTTGTTTGCTAAAAAAAAACTAGCTAGTACTTGCTAGCTTTCACTCATGAACTAGAGATCATGTAGTTTATATTTCCCTTTGTCCAACATTGCTTGTAAAAATTGTATATAAAAAAATGGCTTGTATAATAAATATCGATTCCATAAATTAAAACTTGAAAAACTAGCTTTAGTGGATTAATCATATTTAATGCATCTATGTTGCATGGAACGAATTCAACAAAAGCATGGAACTATATTCTGGTGTTCGTGCAACCTGAATTAATCATATTTCATGTCATATGTTGACACTGTACATGCATTAGCAGCTAGTCCTAAGCAGAATGCCGAGCAGTAGGGGGAAGAAAATTGGGGGCAGCAATTATCCTCATCTTGCTGCAACAATTAATGTAAGACAATTATAGCAACTCAACTTGCAGCAAGGGGGAGAAAATCATCACGTGCAACAATGCCTTGTGTCACAAGTTAATGTTGCAAATGGAAGCATGCCTCGTTGTCCAACGTCCGTCTTGCAGGAAGCCGTGATATGTATGGAGGACTTGGTTCAGCTAATGATGGTTTCGTATATTCCAGTGGGTGGACCAATCTTTTGCATACGACCTCTTGAGGATTAATTGTGTCCCAAAGTCATAGAAAATAATGATCCAGATGAAGTCATAATCAATTTATGGACATAAAGTTAGATTATCACAAGTTAAAATGTAATCGAACTTCATATTCCATGAGACATGACATCATATAATATCTTTTGTGTTTAATTTTTCTATATACTTGTTCATAGATGAATTTCCGCCAGTAGTAATACAATAGTTTTATTCAAAAAAAAAAAAATAATTAATCTGACCAATTCTAATAGAGGTGAGCCCTACTACCGTATGTACAATCCACTTATATTAGAGAGTATAAGTTTTGTGTCTAAATAACATACATTTTTTTATTTTCAAAAATGGACTATCACCTATGTAAGATCCAAGTATTTATTCTTGCACGCAAACAACTCCCAGATGCTGTAGATTTGTCATCAAACGGTAGATTTGATGAATTTCAACTTTGAGTTTGAGCCATTGAACTAAGACGATTTTACTCCAATAGAATTTAACAACTTGGTGCCTTCACGCATTACTGACACTTCCCTAGAAAGAAGGACGTCTTAATCTCTCAACATTGTTGGAGTGCTGGAACCAACGAAGACAAAAATGGAATGTCATGAGGGTGAGTTGAAGACTTGGAGTCTTTGATTTGAGTGGAAAATTCATAGAAACTAATTGTCACTAATGAAGGCCAACGTGATTGTGTGTCATAGCAAAATAACTCAGATGTAATTTGGAAGTTAAAGTCGCAAAATCTCGAACCTATCATGCTCCGCAATGTATTTTAATTTACTAACATGACGAGGCATGAGGGTTTGCAATACATTACTGTGGTGCTTGAATTTGCTATTATAGCATAAATTAATCTGAATTCTCTTCCGTAATTGTACATAATATTAATGTAATTAATTTAGGATTCCTACCATGAAGGTTTTTCTCAAACTTTACATATATTGTAACCTTCGTACATGATTAATTCAATAAGTCATATTTTTACATGATATATCATGGTGCTTTAAAAAGCAATCAACGATGTCTCTGTCAAGTGCTGAACCTGAATAGCGGTCACTTGCTCATGCTCGTCCAGAGACTACATAGATTTGTTTCTTCTAAGAGAGCTCAGGATTCAGCTATCCTTCCTTGTTTTATTATTTCATCGTGATAATCTCAGTGCTACTTATCTTGTTGCTAATCATGTTCAACATGCTTACACGGTCGCACTCACTACGCTAAACTTAATTATCACTTTGTCCGTAAAAAAGGTGGCCCTCGTAGTCATAGGGTTTGTTATACTTCTCCTGCTAATCAGCCTGCCGATCTTCTTACTAGAGCTCTCCATCAGCCTCGTCACGGTCTTTATTCTCCAAACTCGTCCGATTAGGATCCTCCAGTTTGCGGGGGTAGGGGTGGGGATGGGTGGGTGTTAGAATAGATAAATTATTCCGGATTCTCCTATGTAATTAATGGAATGTATATTAAATTGTAATTAGTTTAGGATTTCAACTGCATATGAGTTTTCCTTAAACCCCTTATATATTGTAACCTTTGTACATAAGTAATTTAAGGAGTCACATTTCTACGTAACTGCATGTGAGCTTCTTATAGTTGAAGTGTACCTAACTGCATATGAGTCTTCCTCAAACCCTACATAAATTATTCCGGATTCTCTCTACTTTTTCAAAATCAATATGGACCACCAAAAATGCATGTCCCAAACTATTACATCTAATTGTCATCACTTTCAATTAGCCAGTTATAACTTGACCCCCACGCATCTCCCTCAGCACTCATATATATACTTTAAACCCTTCTTCAAAATTACTTCACCAACTAGCTAGCTAACAAATTTGTTATGCAAATGGCTCGTTCATATAAGCCATTCTTTCTTATCCTCCTCTTTGGTTTTGCCTTCTGCATGCCCACTTTTGGAGCCGGAAGGCTGCTGAGGGTTGAAAACAATGAAAAGGGTGGCGAGCTTTCTTCGGAGGACAGCTTGATGGCGGGTACGGAAACTGATCCCGACTACAGGTCACTACCTTCTTTGGGTGAGCATGAAAGTCATCATGCAGTGCCAAGCAATGTTAGCGTTGCAAAGCACTTCATCACTACTCATGATCAGCTTCGTTCTGTCAAAGCGCAATCAGTACCGAGCCCTGGAGCCGGTCACATTAACTTATAATTACGTGCTACTAAGGTTGTGATGTTAGAGAAGAATCATTTGGATAAGATACATCACAAGCCGTCTAAAATCTCCATAGGTTTGTTCTATATATGTAGCTAGCTATAGCTCAGCTCGTTAAAAATAATCACTCTTGTACTCGTGATCTTATGTGTAACTCCCTCTTCACTCAATATCATTTGTATTAAATAAGTACATGATATTTGTTTGTGTAAACGCGAATTTCTTGTAACAAAGACACAAGAACACGTGTAAAAAATAAAGAATTTGTATTAATGTAGGGTTTAGGGTTAAAATCTCTAATTACAATTTTAAACCTCTGATTTGATGTCCACAAAGTGTGTATGTGTATTGTCGTTGATCCAAAGGTCGTGATGACTTGATCGTGGATGAACAGATGCCTCAAGGGTTTGGCTTATGGCGATGGAAGAATCGGCACGTGTAGTGGTGCTTGATGATTCTTCACGACTTTGACGAAGAACGCAGAGAGTTGTCCGAGTCTTCTTGAATGTTTGAGTGTGTGTGAATTTGGGGGCCTAAAGCTTCAGCGTCTGGGCATGAGAATAATTTTCTGGTTCTTTGTTTTGAGCCTCATATTTATAGACTATCCAAGTCTTGCCTACGGATGATTTGGTCTTGATTCATTAACGAAAGAATCAAGACTTGATTTGTGGCTTAGTTCGTGATTTGGCATTTTAAATCAATTAATTTGGTTTGATTAAAATTAATTAAAGAATTAATAAAGAAATTCCTTAATTACTTTCAGCCAAATGTCGACACATGTCATTCTTGATGACTCTTCCAGTTATCACGGGTCACATGCCATATGTACAATTTAAGTTACACATAGTGTATGCCACCTAAGCCCTGATATGTCAAACTTTAATGTGTAGGTACATTAATTTTTCACAAAAACTTCGATATCTACAGTTGGATTATTCACATGTAGAAATTATATAACAAGAGATTTGTAATCCAAGAAAGTAATTAAGAACAAGGTTCTAGGTTCAACTCTCTATTCCAACACTATCTTGTATAAAAAAAAATGTTGCAATAGTATAGTTATCTCTCTTTCAATTTATGGTTATCACTGAAGGTTCATTTTATTTGTCTTTATGCTGCTTTGGTCACACTGGTTATTGTGTTGCCTTATAATATAAACCTCTGCACAGATTCCCCATCTCCTGTTATCTCTCTTATGGATTATTCTTATCCTTCATTTTATTTGTCTTTTTGCTGCTTTGGTCACACTGGTACAATGTCTCCTTGTAAAGTGTAACTAGAGGTTATGGTACGCGGCATCTCGTGTTAATAATATAATGCTTGTAGAAAATGATTTACATGTGGAAATTAATTATTGAACTAATCCCGTGCTTGCGTTGTACCGTTTTCATGTAAGTCTTTCTTCGTATTACCGGTTTCAGAAAATTTGGGTCTATCCATGAAATTCAGAAACAAGCATGCAGTTAAATATACAAATGTAATGCATGTACATAAGCAAATAATGTTTTGGAATACATGACAATTCTTTTGGTATAAAGTAAAAAGCGATTCGATATCACGAACTCATACCATGGTCCATGGATGGCACCTGATTGATTCAAGTTTAGGGCTGATTAACTTTTGAACCCTTATTTTGGACAAAAACTTTTGAACTCTTCAGTCCAAATAATAACTCGAGGTAAGATTTTGAAACTAGGCCTCTCGATATTTTGATGTTAAATTACAAAAACAATTGAGAAATATGCACAAGCATTTCACTCTCTTTAGATTTGAGATGATTTTCAAAAGAGTGGTTTTGTGTACACCCAAATTTTTTCTCTCGATATCCAATTCCTTTGACCACCCATTAAAAAGAAAACTAATGAAAAAGACTTGAAAACTTTGAGTTTTAACGATAAGGACAAAATAAAAGGTAAAGTAAATAGTAACAGGATTGACTTTTTAGTGTAAAAATATGATTTTTCATTAAGGTGAACAGTATCCGGAGCTTTTCGTTAAAGTTTCCTTATTTAAATTTCAATGTTGTACACTATCTACAGTTAGGAATATCCCAAAAATAACCTAATTTTAAAGGTTATTTTTGACCACCCATGATTTAAATTTCAACATTCAAAGTTGTACGCTAATCAGTTAAAAGTTGTACACCTTTTTTTACAATGTGCATACCCCATGTTGGTCATGACAGTTCATTTTACTTTAAATGTTCAATCTAACGGTTACAAAACGAGAGAGGTGTGTATAAGGTAAGAAAGAGTGTTAAAAGCATATGAGGTGAGAAAAAAGTGTGTTAAAAGCACTACTTAGTACATAACGTCCATTAAATAACAACCAATTGTATGGAGAGTAAAAGGTTTGATTAAACTTGAAATGTTGTCACCTAGGAATTTGGTTAAGTCTTCTTTGGAGGTTGAAAGAGTCCCATAGAAATTAAGAAGAGGTCTATTAAATATTGTAAGCCTTTTTAACACTGTTCTAAAAATTCCCGCCTAGCACCGCCTAGGCGCTAAGCGGCTGGTCACCGCCCCGATTAATGCCTAGACCGCCTAGGCATCCGCCTAGCCCACCCAGACCTGCTGAGGCGCCTGCCTAGACCGCCTAGGCACCCGCCTAGCCCGCCTAGACCCGCCTAGACACCTGCCTAGGTTGCAACTCACTTAGATAAAAAATAGATAACTTTCCATTTGCATTTTATTATTTCCAATAAATTGTAAGAGACTTATTGAATACTTAAATAAACACACATTATATGTTTGCTCCCTATGTTTTCATTATGTTCCAATACTTCATAATATAGATGTCATTCTATTTTCTAGTTTATGACGAAATTATGTATATTTAAAGAATAAACAGACACTTATTTACATGAAATAGAATAGATTTACTTAAATCCGCCTAGTCAGCCTAGTCGCCCGCCTAGGCTCCGCCTAGCCGCCTTGGCGCTAGGCCCCATCCCGCCGCCCGACTAGCGCCTAGCGCCTTTTAGAACATAATGAAAAGGTTTATTAAATATATTTAAAATGTTCTTAAATGACTACTTAACTATTTGTGTTGCTCTAAAATTCAATTAAATATATTTGATGGTTCCAATACGCATGAGACTCTTGGTAGATTCCAATACATGCATGAAAGCCTTGGTTACTACATCATTCTCCTCTTCTTTGAAGAAACTCGTCCTCGAGTTTAAATCTTTGTTGACTCCGTTATATAATCTTGAAATTGATTTGTGCCTTTCCACGCGAATAAGTACTTGGAATATTTTCTTATTCTTGAAGTGGTAAATTCATGCTTCATGAAAAATGTTGCAATCCAACTGATATCAATCTTCATTTGATTGACTAAATCAACTAAAACTTGAGAAACCTTCCAATTAAAAATATCAAAACCAATCAAATCAATGTATTCATAAAAAACATCTTCTTTCATATAAATAATATCTTGGAATTTGATATCTCCCACTTCAGCAACGTCACCGACTTCCTTCAAAGATTTGTGAGATGAAAACACTTCCTCTCCCACCGAAACTTTTGTTATTACTCAAGCTAAAACCATCACAAATTGCACAATTACTCAAGCAACGATCAAATAAGGGAGGCATACTCAAATGAATTAAAGATGAAGCCTCAATATTTTCACACTCATAATTTAAAGTAAGATATTCTAAACTAACCGTATCTTGTGCCACTTCATTGTAAAATGCTGAAAAAAAATCTCCTTCTTCAGTTGACTCAAACCACATAGCGTTATCATGAAAAAGGTCAAGACATTGCAAACAAATGCCTCCCTCTAAATTTATATTTGCCTTGTGCATTTGAAGAGAGTCTCCTTCTAAAAATATTTAAAATGTTCTTAAATGACTACTTAACTATTTGTGTTGCTCTAAAACTCAAGTAAATATATTTGATGGTTCCAATACGCATGAGACTCTTGGTAGATTCCAATACATGCATGAAAGCCTTGGTTACTACATCACATTCACTTATTCTCTCCATGATCTACAAGACCCACATCTTATCTAAAGCTCAACACATGCCCAAATCGAAAGTGCCATTAAAGAGAAGGCAAGTTTGGGTTAACGCCGGCCGGAGCTGGCAGATGCACATAGAGGAGGTGCCAATTGTTGGACACCATGACTCCTCTCCTTATTTTAAGGGTTGTATTCATTTGAGATTTTAAGATATTGTAATTAATTTATAAATTTATAAATTTTAGTGGAATTTTATTTTATTTTTAGAGATACTATGCAAAATAATCCACGTACAAATTTTTCACGTATTATACCTGTTTTGTATTTTACTAACTATATTGGTGCATCTTGGATTTCTTTGTTAGAGATTCGGGGAAATGTGTCTACTGCCATGGATATATGCTTCTCCTTAATTAGGTTTCATATACCCAATATCAGTAGACCATATATAATTAAGAAGCAAATACTCTCCACCATATGTTTGAAATGGTGAATGCATGCATGTTGAAGATATGTTGTTCAAAGTTAAAGCCAAATATCTCCCCATTATATTAGTCCTCCAAATGTTAAAGAAGCTACACAGAGAAGAAAATTGAAAATAAGTTCAGATAAATTCATGTTTTGCAGCAAAACGAAAAAGGACACATTTAAAAAGGGAATCCATATAGAACCTAGATATCATTTCTCCAGGAATTCAATTTGACAAGTCGTCGAACCCTTTGAAAACATTGAAATTTCCTGGCATAGTTTCACCTTGTCTTCTACGCGGAAGTCGCACGTATAAATCGTGACCTTATTCAGGACTTCGCCATGCTTCAACAAGTACTTTGTCACTTCTGTCTCATCAGGCCGGCCCTGGATTCCTCGAAGGCAAATAGTCTTGAGGTGCGACAACAAACAAATAGGCACAAACTCAGGTGGAACCCATTCACATACCAAGAGATCACGATAATTTTCCAACGTACATTCCTTGTTCTGAAGATAGTTCAAAAATAAAAGAGTGAAATTAAGGTCTCTGAAATCTACTCCCTTATTTACCATATGCATTGAGATTTTACAGTGAAAAGTAGATCCACAAATACTTACATTATAAACATCAAGATATTCCAGATGGGGCGATATCTTGAGCAAATCTATTAGTGATTTCCAATTGCAGCAAGTAAAAAGAAGTAGCTCCAAATGGTTCAAACGACTCAGTTCAGGCAGATGAAAACCATCTTCAGTGTGACATTCAGGATCCTCCAGAATCATAAAGTATTAAATGTCAGTCCAAGATTCATGAAAACTTAAATACTTCCTCACCAGTGTATATATATTATATATAACTAATTCCACCGATGAATTTCAGCATCTTAAAAAGACTAGGTACGAAGAACTCGTTGGATAATCATTTTCGTCAAATTTTTATTTTTCACTATAGATAGGGAAAAATATGTGGAAGATCTATGAGGAATGAAGAATCGTGTTGGAAGGATTACAGAAGGTATGTAAAAGAAATTAATACATGATAACACATAAATGAAAACTAAAAGGCTTAAATGTCAAAATGGTCTATGTGTTATATAGTCATATGACTAATTTAGTCCCCCTGTTTTCGATTTGACTAATTTAGTCCTCGTGTTTGTCTTTGTTAGCTAATTAAGGACATTTTATTTAATCTCTGTTAAAAAATTCATAAGAAAAATTATAAGAGATATAATTATCCTTTTGTTGCAGTCATATTTAGAATAGGAATGTGATTGTGTAACTCCTATAGAATATGAGAAAGTATCTTATATTCCTCTTAGGACTAGATTACCTATTAAATGTTGTAATCCTAAAGGGAAAGGTATTTACCCTTTCTACTACTATAAATAAAGACACAATGGGGTGAATCAAACACACCTCACAATTAACTCAATCTCTCTTCTCTCTAAAGTGGCCGGCCCCCTCTCTCTCACTCTCTCCCTACATCGCTCAATCAAATAGGCCTACAACACCTTTCTCTTTATAGAAAAATGCAAATCAATGAGAAATAACACATATAAAAGATAAAACTTCTAATCTAAAAAATGATTAAGGTTGTGACATAAAAAAGAGAGGGGGTATTGATAGGGAGGAGGTCAGAGAGTTGGGAGGAGAATAAATTTTCTTTTAATTTTGTATTTTGTTTCACTTTTAAATATTTTAAATCAAATAAATAATTTTATAAATAAGTTTATAATAATTTTTAATCTTTTTTTACATAAATTAGATGAAAATGTCTTGAATTGTCTTACGGAGATAAACACAAGGATTAAATTAGCCAAATTGAAAACATAAGAACTAAATTGACCCAATGACTAAAACACAGGGATCATTCTAACATTTAAGCCATACTAAAAATCAAAACTGCAAACACTTTTTTTTTTTTTTAGTACAACGGTATATTTTACACTAAGGGGAGGGAGAAGTTCGGCTGAGCCACACAATAGGCAACCTAATTTGGTATCGAATTCGCCATCCACGAGATTCGAACCTAAGACCTCTTACTCACAAGTAAAGAGGAATACCATCAGACCGTAGTACTGAGTGGCAACAGCAAACACTTTTAAGTTGTTTTTAGTTTCACGTTTTGTTTTCGGTTATTTTCCTTCATACCTCCCTCTTCCATCTCACTGCCTCCCTTCGTCTATCTTCATTCCTCATTTCTCTAATATATTTTCTCCACTGTAAAAAATGAAAACTCAAACACAAAAACAAAATGATAATCAAACGAGTTTAAGTTACAGAAAACTTACTCCGAAGAGTGGAGCTGAAAGTGACAGATATTTCACATTGAGAAGTCCTGCAAAAAGCCTTTCCAGACGATCAACACAACCAAGTTCATAGTCAATGTACCCAGACGTGTGCACATATTCGAGATCAATCTTGGCTTCGCTGAGTGAATTTGCATTCAAAATATAGTTTGCTACAAAATCCGCCTCGAGATCAAACTTTTCAAGATTTGGAGCATTAACATTGAAAAAGATATTTGACTTAGATCCTTCCCAAAAGTCGTCTTCCGCCAAGAATATTTTCAGTCTCTTTAGTTCAGGTGCAGAGATATTAAAATTCAAAACTTTACTAGCTACAATATCTCCTCCTATGATCAATTCTTCAAGTGCAGGGCAAGAAGAAAAGAGCCTCTCCATTGAGTCAGCATCAGGATCATAGACTTTAGCATGGAAGAACTTAAGACTTGGGAAACAATCTGAGGTAGGAGTGAAGGTAATATTTGATTCTAGCAAAAGCTTCAAAACGACCAGCGTTTTGCACATGAAAAGATTTCTAGCCAACTCAAAAGGGCGGCCAAAAGAATACAGAACAAGTTCGAGTTCAACAACATTAAGCCTAATGGCAGTCCTTATCCAAGCATCAATAAGAGGATAATTCTTCACCCCAGAGCAACAAAGACGGAGTCTGTGAATTTTGGACGAGCCACGAATGGAGAGTGCACGATCCACAAACTCAGCAAAAGCACTAGAGAGACGGAATTCATGATTGTTGAACGGGCTATGAATGCAGAGTGCACGATCGACAAACTCAGAAAAACCAACTGGGTTAAATTCTCTTTGATAATGCTTATCACAAAGGTCTAGAGTGGGAACGTGAGCCCACACATTCCTCCATCTCGGTGATATAATACTGGTCCTTACAGCTTCTTTAGTGGACAGGGTGGAAAGAATGTTGCAGATAATTTCATCTGGTAATGCACTGATTCTATCTTTGTTGCATGCATTGGCATACTTTAACTTTGAGTTCGAACCCATTTATAGAAAGATACGCTTCCTGAAAGAAAAAAAAGAACATGTTTCTACACTTAAAACGCAGGAAAACTTTCCCATTCCTTCAAGTAAAATACCTTTAGGAATCTTTTTCCTCTTCGAAATAGTAATGTTATTCATACCATGTTTTTGTACCACATTTTCATACCACCTTAGGTGGCATTTGATGTGGACATCCACATCATTTAAATTAATCAGATTTTTTAATTTAATTCATTATTTAATAAACTAATAATTAAGAAAAACTAGTTAATTAAATTATAATTGTGTTATACGAGGAGTCTTTCTCCTTCATTTCCTTGGGTTTTGCAAATTTTTCAAATGATGTGGTTGTCCACATCAGATGCCACCTAAGGTGGTATAGAAATGTAGTATAAAAAATGGTATGAATAACATTACTCTCTTCGAAAACCTGATTGTGGTCAATTACAAGTGAAAAAAATAAAAAATAAAAAATCATCATCATTGCGTTTGGGCTTCTAATGAACAAACGATACTTTAAGTATACGATTTGGCACTTTGTTTTTCTTTAAGTTATGTTTGGATGAGAGAACGTGGAAATATATTCTTTGCAAAATAAGGGTAATATTGCGTACAATAGATGTTTTTCCTACGACTCTCACAAAGCGAGGAGCCTTATTGACTTGGGATCACCCTTATGTTTGGGTGAGAGACTTTGAAGGAAAATTCATCTTCAATGCATGTTTAGGCAAAATGAAGATGAACTGGATCACAAAAGGTGAGATGAGAGGAATCAAAAAATGCACCACATGAGTGTTACAAATATATATTAAGAGGGATTTGTAAAAGTATGGTTGAGGGTGTTTCTAATCCCTAGAAAATGCACCAAATGACTACTTAAAGGAATCATTTGCAAAATCCTCTCATATGCGTATTATAATGCTCATGTAATGTATTTCTAATCCCTCCTACCCAACTTTATATGATCTGTTTTATTATATACCTAAATCCCTTGCAATTTGAAATTTCTTCCCCCAAACATACCCTTAGTTTCTGCAGGCATCCGAACAGAGAATGATGTAAGATATCACCAAATTTGTTGAACATGGAGATTGTATAGAGAAAACATAAATTTAAACAAATAAAGGTTCAAAGACAAATCCAATGGGAGAGGAAAGGGTTATTCTCTTGTGGGTTCCAACTTTGAGCCATTGACGATTTTAGCCCTACATTTTGTATCAATATTTTAGCCCACATTGAATCACAGTAGAAACTCATTTTTGTCATTTGGGAAAAGTTAGCCCGAGTTGGTTTGCATATGTAGTAGACTGCTCTTAGTTCCCCATCAAAGATATTCAAAAACGAAAAATGTATGACATTGCTCTTGAGAGAACATAAAGTAAAACAAACAAAAGATAAAAATAGATATGGAATATGAGAACACTTTAGGCCATTCCACTTACGTTCCTCATTAGAGAATATATAATCGAATAAAGAATTATATGATAAATTGATATTTGAATAGGGGGAAATACATGATATGGTTACAGATCTAATTTTATAACGAAAACGTCTATATAATTTATTTCCAAAAGAAATGTTGAAAACTAAATTAGCTAGACTAGGTTGGATTCAATTTGAAACTGAAAATTTTCATTTGGGGCAAGATAACAATCTAGCTGCTTGGGCTGGTTTGTATATTCAATAAGGATCAATACATGAAATCACTCTAGAGAGAGCATAAACTAAAACAACAAAAGACAAAGATAGATCTAGAACATAACAAACTTCAAGGCCTATTTTACTTCGATTCCTCATCAGAGAGTACATAATATATAAAGAATCATAGGATAATAGAGAAGATATTGGAAAGGAAAAATACCTGATATCGCTTTAGATCTAGATTTGTTGTGCCCGTCTCTATATGGTTTGCTGAGAACAACTACAAGACACAGAAAGATGAAAAATTGGAGAACTTTTGGATTTTCTCCTAGTAATGTTGATTAGTGACACACCCTAGCCGGAATATCTACAGGGATACCGAAATCAAGGTAGGCTGGCCGATACTTGAATCGAGACGAAGCCATAAGATGAAGGTGATGTGTAAAAGTACAAAAATTAAAATTGAAATGAAAACAAGAGTGCGTTGGGGACGAATCCTTATTAAAATGCATGTCAGAGCATAGATAACAGTGCATCAAAAAGAATATTCCAATCTTGAAAATGCCTGAAAAGGAGGGATATTTATAGAAAAGAACGGAAATTGATTTTCTATATTATCGGAATTGAATTTAGTGAGTGTCATAAATCACTGTCTCCACCACAGTACAACTACTAAATCCTGGAAAATAGAAAACGTGAGTGAGCAAAAATAAGAGTTTTCTATAACCATTTGTTTTTCCGAACATAATAACCCCTCACTGTAAAATCATGTATAGTTTCTAAAATCATACCATCTAGTAAGTACGAAACCCATGGTACCAGAATAAAACAACAATAATCTCAATGATACAGGTACATCGCAATATAATATAAAATAATATGATATGCTCATAAAAAAAATGCAAGCACACGAGCTCATGCATAAAGTATTTACATGAATAGGCTGGGTGTAAAAGTTTACATCATAGTACAACATACCTATGAAGCTGATGTTGAGTGCGTCACGTGCGAGTCCTAGTTGCCTAATGTAAAACTAATACAGGCTGACACCTATAATAAATCAATTGTGAACGTAACAATGCATGTAAACATACACATCAAATTGGTCTTGGCCCCAGACAGTATTATAGTTATTGTGTACTATAGATACCATTCGAACATACATGATGAGCAGATAAAGTATGTATATCATCATATCATAGTTGGATCCATACCATTCATAAATCACAATAATAAAAATGTATAAAACTTTTTGTATTTTTCTAAGTAAAAGTTATAGCATGATATGCGAGTGTTCATAAAATAGTTATGGAAAATATAAAAAATGGTATAGTAACAAAAGCCAACTTAATACGTGGTGGGATTGTAGCCGCCTTAACTTGTTTGCCCTCTAAAATCCTCGGGATAAGTCTCTCCTATATGAGAAACCATTATACTAAGCAACAACTAAGGAAAAACTTGAAATCTCCCTTTGTTTGCTCGTTTTGGGAATTAAAAATGTTTAAAAAGAGAAAAATACATGATACGAATGTCTCTATATCTAGAATTATTATGACTCGCAACTCTATTTGGGTGTTGAGAAACAACAGGAAAATGAGAAGTTGGGGAACTTCTAGATTTTCTCCCTGAAGTTTTGATTAGTAGCTAGTAAATGTATAGCGGTTTTGACAAACATATTGAGAAAGAAAAAATATAAATGTATGAAAAATATCTAAACTTATTAGGCCAAAGTTAGATCAGGACAATTATGAGCCCATCATTCTTTTAGCCTAGGTTGGTTTTGACACGCCAGACCCTGATATCGTCTAAACACCAGGGTAGGTACGTGCTGGCCAATACACGAAGGTGACGAAGCCATACTAACGTGCATGAGAAGTAACGAACATAATTATAACTTATAGATTTAAATACAATGATTATGCAGTTGTGGAACATGTTCAGAGCATACAACTAATCTGAGACACTATAAAGGAATAATATAAAATTGAACGAACAAAGCGATGGGTCCTACACCGAGAGGACTCGAAAATGCCGATGCAGGAATGCCTTAATGCCGGGATTGTAAGCCTCGATTCTAAGTCATGAGGGGGCGCAAAACAAAATATTAGTGGACCAAGTTGATCTATAAGTAGTACTAAAACAGTTATTCTTCAACATATTAACCCCCAAAGTTTATGAAAACTTAGTAGCATAATATGTAATAGGTTTACGAAAAACCCTAGCATGCCATAAAACTTCATAAAATGTATATTATATATAGTGTTCTTAATAGTGGTATCACACCCGTAGGCACTACACCTCCTGGCCGAAGCAAATATGTAAGTATCTTCCGGTCAATGCCACCAACCAAACGCCCGACCGAAGCCACCAACCAAACGCCCAGCCGAAGCCAATATAAGTATCTTCCGGCCGAAGCCAGCAACCAAACGCTCTGCCGAAGCCAAATATATAAGTATCTTTCGCCCGTAGGCATATATAAGCACAAAAAATCATGAACATAATATTTCCAAAATATATGTATATATCTCATCGGAGCTCAAAAGCTCAAAGATTATATCATAAATATCTCTGTAAATAGTTATTCGATAAAGAATGATAATTCATAAAGCGTAAATCCAATTTACTCATAAACGTTTCATAAAATGTAGCCATTAAATCATGTTTTTCATGTCTGCATTTTTAATAGTAAAATCATACATTTTAGAAGGGGTTCACTTACTTTACACTGTTGGCTAAGAGCCGTGCAAACAAGGGTGGACGAAAATGCCACTAACAAACGCACCTAAGCACATAAAGGGACCAATTAATAAAACTATACTAAAACGATTGAATTTCGGGAAACGGATGCCATAAATAGATTCAGGACTTCGAAAGACATAAGGGGGGACCTCGGGTACCCCCACGCGCCGTCACGGGACGGCAGCCTTGATGGCCACGCGCCGAGTTGGGCGGAAAAGTCATCGGCACCGCCGTGGACGGTGGCAGAGCACAATACCTTCAGTGGAGGCACGTGTGCTCCATGTGCTGGCCAAAACCTGCGCTTACGCATGCCCACGCACAGGCCCACACGTGGACCCACTCAGTAGCCAGGGTTCTAGGATCCAACCGGGTCAGGTCGTATCCAGGTTCCAGGTTTGGGCTAGTTTCTGGGCTGGGCCGTGTTTCATGGCCCAAATGTCTGGTTTGGGTTCCTGGGTTATTGGGTTGGGCTAGACAATTGGGTTTGGGCCTAAAGTTTGGGCCGGGTTCCTTGGCCTAAAGATTTAGGCCGGCTTAGGTTTGTGGATCGGGTTCGACCCGTTTCCAGGTCGGGTTGGCCGTTTTAAGGAAGAATAAGGCCGGAGCTTTTCTAGCTCTGTTCAAACCCAAAATTCAACCAAAACAAGTCATGAAATATATCAAAATGAAGCCCAAGGAACAAGGAACATGACTATAGCATTAGTTTCCTCAGTACTAACCGGAGTTGGCCAAAAAACGGTGTGAAAGGTACGGTTTTCTTGTTGAAATCTGGGGAAGTCTCCCTATGGTGTTTCTTTGTAGTTTCGACATCCAAGACACACCAACACGGTCAAAAATGAACTACAAGGACAAAAAGATAAACATTTGGGTACCATGTCGGAGGTGGTGGAAGCTCGTCGGAAAACGATAGTGGAAGAGAGGTGAACAGTGATCTCTGCAACTGGTGAGTGCTACGGTCGTGGCTTGGTTCGTGCTCATGATTGTGAAAGTTTTCAGGTTATGATGGTTGGCGCAGGTGCTCGCCATAATGGCGAGTGGTGGAGGTGGTCCTCGGAGAGGGAGGGAAGGTGAGTGAGATAGAGTGAGGTGAGAGATAGAGATAGAGAGATACGGGATGTTACGGGGAAGAGAGATGAGAAAAGAGAGTTAGGCTAGGGGACAAAACCCAAAAGAAGTGGCCCCACAAGGCACACAAATTAAGGCCCAAAAGCACATTTCAAAAATATCTATTGCAAAGTTAGTGAAATTACAAAAATACCCTTTCATCCCTTAAATTCTAGGACGGGTTGTTACAGGTTTGGTTCCCTTTAGAAAAAAAAATTTGGCCATTGGAAATATGAATATTACTCCTCATTTTGTAATATTATACTCCCTTATATTTAATGTACAACTTTACCCAAGTAGTGTCGAGAGTATGAATTCCACATAAAATAAAATAAAAATAGAGAATTGCAATTAATCAAACTCCAACTTTAGCGTTTAGAAGTGACCTTTAAACAGTTGAAGGAGAAAATTTGGAATTCGCCCAACCAATTTCGCATTTCCCGTCCCACTCCAAGAGTATGAATTCCACATCTAGATCTCGTGTGGCTCGTTAGACATTCACATGTTCAGTCTTTATTATGAGATATTTAAGAACTTTTCTTGTTTTGATGCTTGGATTGGAGAAATAAAGCACACAAGATATTCAATTGGAAAACTTGCGGTCATTTTCCCGTATAACTGTGTAAGTGTATACCTATTTAAATATAATATTGTACCATTAAAACTAATCTATTAATTATTTTATTACTTAATAAAGCCACTTATTTTTCTCATATTTTTTTTTCTCCTATCTATTTCCTAAACCATTAAAAGCATTTAAGCATATTTTTTGGAACAAACTATATTATCTAACACTAGGGGAGTGGAAAGTGGGCTAAGCATCACAATGGGCAGGCAATAATATGGTTCAAACTCGCATATGACAAGAATCGAACCTAAGACCTCTCACTTACTTGTGAAGATGAACACCACTAGACCGTAGTACTAAGTGGTCGTTGAATTTAATTTTGAGTTGTTAGATCTTCTTACTACCCTTAAATTTGTTCATATTCGATCTCAACCATTAGATTTATTGTATTTATAATTTTTTTTTTTAAATTGATTTTGGGCCTTTGGTTGAATAAGCAGCCCAACGACGTAGGTTGTCTGATAAAAAAAAATAGTCGTTGGTCTTTCCGCAAAAATAGTCGTTGGTCTTTCCGCAAGTGGCTGACAACATTAACAACTAAGTCTCAGCAACTAACCTTGACTCATTTTCTGGAATAATTTTGGCTCAAAAAGTAAGTTTTCACCCAAAACTTTTGTTTAGCCCAATGATTAGAGAAGCTTTGAGGTAGTTCAAAACTGAAATTTTGAATTTTAACCCAACCATTGGAGTTGGTCTAAGCGGGTTAAAAATGTCTCGCACTCTAGCCATTTAGCCTTGGAATTTTTTTGTTCAAAATAGGCTACATTGGGCTCTTTGGTACTCCATTCGAGATGGGCTAAGGTGGGTGGAAAATAGAAAAAGTTGGTGAGCGTAGTAGCACTAATTTTTCAGCATTTTTTTTAGAAAAGAATTACAGATATCCCATCTATATCTCCGTGTTTTTATACCCTCGGTATTTCTGTCATAAATGATATATAATACTTTGCTAGTCATTATCAACACTTCAAGGAGAAAATAAGTGCCCAACTTTTCATCTTCTTTTCTCTTCAAGTTGTTTTTCAGCAACCAAACAAGGTTTATCGACTGTCCGACGCTATAAAACTAGATCTAGAGCCATATCAGGTACTTTTTCCTCTTTGAATAACTTCTCTACTTTTACTCAAACAAAATCTTCTCTATTTACCCTTTATCTAAGGAACATAAGTTGAATTCTTGAATTCTTCTCTAGAGATATATCTGGTATTTTTCCCTTTTCAATTAACTTTTTGTTCTTGAATTCTTTGTTCTATTATATATTTTTCATGATGAAGCAAAATGGAAGTGGCCTGAAAGTTGTTATATGCTCTAGATCTATCCTTGTACTTTTGTTTGTCTTAATTTTGTTCTACCTATTTAGTGATATCCTACATCATTCTCAATTTGGATACTTCGAAAAACTTAAGGAAAGCTTAGATTTGAATTCGTGAGATGAATTCTTAGTCAAAAGTGGACCAAATACCATAGGGGCCCGGGGGGGGAGTCCAAATTCTCCGCCGTTTTTGGTTTGATGCGGAATTTAGAATATAATAAGAGTGTTGTCACTGATGTTGGGCTAGGTTGCTTGCTATACTGATGTTGGTGGGTTGGTATGTCATATGTTTTTTTTTTTTTTTTTTGGTAATGTCGTATATTGAGTGGAAAAATAGGAACAGTTGGTGGCCATAGTAGCACTCATTTTTACTATTTTAGCATTTTCTTTAAGAAATGAATTACATATATTTCTGTCTATATCTTCGTGGTTTCAGATCCTCTGTATTTTCGCCACAACTAACATAGATGTATAATGCCTTGCTATTGAGGATCAACACTTTAAGGAGAAAATAAGTGACATAAAAGATATATAATACCATTCATGTTGTTTCTCAGCAACCAAACAAATTTAATTGGCGCCATAAAACTAGATCTAGAGTCATACCTTGTCTTTCTTTACTAAAAAAAAATCTAATATTAATCTTTCTCCTAGGAACCTAAGCTTAAGCAACCTGAATGTTTGTTATATATTATGAATCTATCTTTATCTTTTGTTTGTTTTAAATAATGTTGTCTCTCTAGAGATATATATCTAGTATTTTATTTTCCGGTTTCCAAGTATCTTTTTAATTAACTTTTTGTTGTAAGATTCTTTATTCTATTATGTATTATTTTATGAGAATTCTACGAAGAAGCGGTCTAAAAGTTGCTATATGTTTTAGATCTATCTTTATTTTTATACAAGTGAATTTAGAAGAGGCAAGATTTAAATGCCAAGCCTTAGGTGTAAGTTGTAACATTTTGAGCACTTAATCTAATAGCCCCATGTATCTGTCTTTTATCATTTTACTTGTTTTAGTTTCTATTTCCTGTTCACAATATGCCTTGTTTACCTATAAAATTACATCTTACATTTTCAGTTCGGATGCTAGAAAAACTAAAAAGCATAGCGCCAAGTCTTATATAGTGTCTTCTATCCAACGTATTATGTATGTTTTTTCAGCAAACGTATCATTTTGTAAATGGGTACCAACTCAAAATCAAAGCTTCCCAATGCATGCAATGGAAATAGGATCAGTAGTTTACCAAATGAAATTCTTTGCCGCATCCTTTCCCTCCTTCCAACAAAAGAAGCTGTGAAGACCAGTGTTTTATCACCGAGATGGAGGTATGTGTAGGCTCATATTCCCACTCTAGACCTCTGTGATAAGAGCTCGCAAAGAGCATTGAATTCAGTTAGCCCCAGTTTCGCTGAGTTTGTGGGTCGTCGCCGCTTCACTCATAGATTCCAACGAGATCGTGGTTTTGCGGAGTTTGTGGATCGTGCACTCGTCATTCGTGGCTCATCTGACATTCATACATTCCGTCTCTCTTGTAATGGAGTGGAGAATTATCCTAGTGTTGAAGCTTGGATTTGCGCTGCCATTAGGCTTAAGGTTGTTGAACTCGAACTTGTTCTTCATTCTTTAAGCTACCCGTTTGAGTTGCCCGATAACCTTTTCACGTGCAAGACATTGGTGGTTTTGAAGCTTTGGCTGGAATCAAATGTTACCTTTACTCCTACTTCAGGTTGTTTCCCAAATCTGAAGTTCTTCCATGCCAGAATCCGCAATCCTGATGCTGATTCAATGGAGACGCTCTTTTATTCTTGCCCTGCACTCGAAGATTTAATCATAGATGGACTTGTTGCAGTTCGTAAAGTTTTGAATTTTAATATCTCTGCACCTAAACTGAAAAGACTCAAAATATATTTGGTCAAAGACGAACTGTGGGAAGAAACTGGGTCCAATATTTCTTTCGAATTCAATGCTCCAAATCTTGATACTTTTGATCTCGAGGAAGACTTTTTTGCAAACTATTACCTCAATGCAAATCTACTGAGCAAAGCAAACATTAATCTCGAAGATGTGCACAAGTCTGGGCACGATGACTATGAACTTGGTTGGGATTATCGTCTGCAGAAGCTTTTTGCCGGAATTATCAATGTGAAATTTCTATCACTTTCAACTCCAATTTTTGGGGTAAGTTTTCTGTAACTTCACTTATTCCCTTATTAGTGTTTGATACCCTTTTAACTTGCTGGAATTTAAATTTTCATGAAATATTGGATTGCCCTCTAATACTTCATGATTACTGTAGGATCCTGGCTGTTACACTGAAGATAATTTCCCTTTCCCTAAACTGAATCGCTTGAACCACTTGGAGTTACTTCTTGACACTTGCTGCAATTGGAAAGCTCTCATAGATCTGCTCAATATGTCGCCCCATCTGGAATATCTTGATTTCACAACTGTAATTATTTGTGGATTTACCTTTGCTCTAGAATCTAAGGGTGTTGAATTTTTCGAACATTTCAACTTCACTCATTATTTTTTGTATTAATCTTTAGAACAAGAAATGTAAGGCGGATCATCCCTTGGAGGACTCGGTACGTGAATGGGTTCCACCTGAGTTTGTGCCTGTTTGCTTGTCGTCAAACTTGAAGACTATATCCATACAGGGAATCGAGGCGCGGCATGATGAGATGGAAGTGACAAAGTACTTGTTGAAGCACGGTGAAGTCCTGGATAAGGTGACATTTTATACGAGTGCCGTTCGTGCAGATCACAAGATGAAGCTGTGTCAAGATATTTCAATGTTCTCAAGGGGTTCGATGACTTGTCAAATTGATTTCCTGGAGAAATGACATCTAGGTTTTTATATGATTCCATTTTCGAGGAATGGGTCCTTTGCTTTTCTTTGTTGTAAAACATGAATTTATCAGCACCTGTTTTTAACTTTCTTTATGTTTTCTGTTTAGCATCGTTAGTTTTGGAGGACTAATATTCTGGGAACATATTTGCCTTTAACTTAGGAGACAATATCTATTTTCGTCATGCACTTATGCGATGCTTCGCCAGTTGATAACCTTGTATCTCAATTGTTGAATGGTGTGTGCTACCCACGCACCATTTTTTACTTCTCACACATCCTCTTAATTTCTTCCTCCCCTTCTATTTTTTTTTTTTTTTGGTGGAAAACTATTTTCAAATAGCCAATGTACTCCTTCTCATTAGATCCCATCAACTTTCCTGTTGGCCTGTGTAAATTAATAGAAGCATGTGGACTTAACTTAGTCTAGTTGATTAAAACAATATACTACAGTTCCTATACTCATGTGTAAATTGATAGAAGCATGTGGACTTAACTTATTCCTGAATAATGTATATTTCACCATATAAATTTTCATAATTGGAATTATTTAATATTTATTTGAAGATTATCTCTAAAAAATTATTTGAATAAAAGATCAATTACTCATCCAAATTTATAGAACAAATTGACAGTGTGAGTACCAAGTAACATATTCATGATGAACGATCTTTGATTGATTAATTTTTTTATATGAATGATCTTAAATAAAGATTTATAAATTGAATAGTTCTGTTTACGAAGTTTATATGGTGAAGATACATTATTCACAAATGGTGGAATATGCGCATTCCTGGATTCCTCCATATGGAGAACACAAGTATTATCCAAAAGGATGTAAGTTACGAAACTAAATCAATAGACTAATAAAAATAAAAGTTAATCTTAACAAAAAAAAAGAAAAAAAATAAGCACAACAGAAGCTTAGCACCTCACCAATATGAAGTTTAGTGACGAATTAAGAATCAACAATACTTGGCTACTCAAAGGATGAGTAGGAGTTTTTACTCGAAACTGCTCGTTGTCGACTCATAGAACTTCACGTTTATAATTAGAACCGCTCATATTATAAATCACTCTATAAAGATTGTCTCTGCAAATAATCAATTAAAACTAAGATCGTTTAATCATCGAACTATATAAAAATATATGAACGAAATTTGTAAAAGCATTACGAACAGTCTATGTATTTGCTATTATAGATTGACTAAACGACTTTATTTTTAATTCATTTTTTTAGAAAGATGACATTTACAATGTGTTTCATAATATAAACAGTTCTGATATACGTAAAAAACTCTGTGATTTGGACACGAAGAATTTTGAGTAAGAGGTCATGCTCATTCTTAAGTAGCCAAGCATTATTCATTTATAATGAACCAAGATTAAGAATCTCTTTCTACCAACGACCGAGATTGAGAATCTCACTATTCCGATTGGATATTTGTTGACTATTTATTTTATTTTATGAATACCTATACAAAGAGTTCTAAATTTGACGCCAAAAATGCAATTCTTATTATATACTTGTACAGTCATTTATATCATCTATCTAATAGAAATAAGATTCATATGCGTTGGCGGATCCTATCTCTATTAAAAACAATAAAGGGTGAAGAAAATAAATTGGGTGTAGAAAGAGATTACATGGATTCAAATAAAATTTCTCTTGTACAAGTTATGATACAAATAAATAGTAAATGTTACATTACTCATTTGACACAAGATAATTGTGCTAATCATATGATCTTTTCTCCCGCGAGAAGCTATGCACTTCCCCTCTATTTTCTCTAAAACTCATCAAATTAGAAAAGTCCGGTAAAAGGACGACAGTGGCTTTGAAAAGCAGGTATGCGTTTTGTCGCGTGCCGTTATTTGATGCAAGTGGGTGAAAGTTGACAGAGTCAAATTGTAATGTAACGTAACCACGAGTTGGTGGTTCTGTAGTAAATAATAGATTGTGAGGCTTCCTTCAAATTAAAAACTGGAGGTCTTAGGTTCGAAATTCGCTGCTCGTATGGAAGCCAGATTTATTGCAAGGGGAAGGCTGAAATGCCTCTGTGAGTCTTCCTAGTTCCAGGAGTGAATAATTGTGATTTGTCATCAGTTGTCTCCCTTTAAAAATAAATAAAAAAAAATTGTAAAGTAATATGAAGTTGCATAATGCTAGGTAGACTAAATTTAACTCTAATTTAATCATCAACAATTACGTCATATAACTTAAATAAATGATTTCCTCAGCATTACCTGATAATAGATGATTAATTGTAAAAAAAATAAAAAAATAAAAAAAATTGGTTTTGTTGCAGTCCTAATTTCTAAAAGTATGATTGTGTAATCTTAATAAATTGTGTAGAATTTGACAATATATTTTAAATAGTTTCCTAATTATAAATGTATTATTTGGAGAACAAAGATTCTTTATGCATATTTTTTTCAACCAACAAAACATGGTAATCATATCAGATATCATTAAACTCGTGGTTTTCTATTCTTTGTGGTGTTCCTCAAATATCATTTAAATAGTTGATTTGGCTCCTCATTTGATTACTACAAAATTTCTCCTCACCCTTTGGTAGATCACAAGCTAAATCTGATGGGGCATCAAACCCTATGATATTAGGGAATTTGAAGAACACAAAACCATCAAACCCCTTAAAAAAATCGATTGGTTATACCATGGATATGGTGCAGACTGGTAGTGCGATCTGCGGCAATGAGAGACACAGTTGCCTAATTGTGTTTAGGGCTGTAGATTTTCATTAGGTTTAAAGTTCTATCCGGTTTGCTCCTTATACTTTCAGTTTATTATAAGCCCCACGATCTGATATGTATTCAATTCTTTCATACTCTCTCAGCTGGCAAACAAATTAGGGCACAAAAGCTAAAATCATATTGGGTCGATAAATCGAGAACAATATCCAGGTATTTTCTCTACACTCTGAATTCCTTTCTACATCCTGATCTGTTTGGATAACAGTTTAACGAAACGCAGTTAGATAAACGAAAAGAAAACATGGGTGCATACTGCCACTTATAATTCTCTTGCTTAATCGAAAGCTAATTAAACATATATACTGAAAATCCTTTGGGATATTGCCTTTTAATTTCTAGAGTAGCTAGATTGTTAAATATTGACTAAGAAGGTTTCGATCAATAACCTAACATTTTATATTTTTCAGGAAACATATATATATATATATATATATATATATAGCACATCTTAAATGGGTTCGAACTCAATGCCTTGTCAAACGTGCAGTGAAGATAGGATCAGTAGATTACCAGATGGCATTCTTTGTCACATTCTTTCCTTCCTTTATATAACCGAGACTGTACAGACCAGCGGTTTATCACACAGATGGAAGGATGTGTGGGTTTCTTTTCCCGATCTTAAGTTCAATGTACAAAACCCGGAATCTGACAAAGGCCGTAGTGCAGGATTTGTGGATCAAGTACTTTCCCATAGTGGATCGTCAAGCATTCAGCGGTTCGAACTTGTATGTTACGGGGTGGATGATTATTTTTCTCGTGTTCATGATTGGGTTTGCACTGCCCTTAGGCGTAATGTTGTTGAGCTCCTTCTTTATTTGCTTCCAAATCCAAGGAAGCTTTATGAGTTTCCTCAAAGCCTTTTCATGTGCAAGACTTTGTCAGTTTTGAAGCTGAGGCTACAATTCGATCTTATTGCTATTCCCTCAAAATCTGATTGTTTTCCACATCTCAAAATCCTCCATGTTACAGTCTGTTGCCCGAATGCTGACTCAATGAAGATACTTTTTTCATGTTGTCCAGCACTTGAAGATTTGGTTATAGATGGACTTATTTCGAAAATCGGCAGAGAAGAACGTCTCGTCTTATTGAGCTTCACTGTCTCTACACCTAAACTCAGAAGACTACGAATATGTTTGGGGGTTGGTGCTAAGAACTACGTTTCTATTAATATTAATGCTCCACATCTTGAAAAGTTGGATCTCTTTGACAATTTTTGGTGAACTATGCGTTGAAGAACGAAAAATCCCTAAGCACAGCCAAGACTGCTGTCCAAATTCATAAGAGATGTCAGAATGATCACCTCGCCAATGATTATGCTGCTCGCATGCATAGGCTTTTCGCAGGGATTATCAATGTTAAGTCTCTCTCATTCTCTAAGTTGTTTCTCTTCGTCCCCAATAACCTTCTTGTTTACATGCTGAAATTAATCGATGGCAATGCTGCATTTTTTTAGGAAGTCTGTAAATGTGATTAAGTCTTTGATACATCTATTTTCCTTTTCATTCTTGTAGGATTCTGATCCTAAATTTCTGTTGGAATTTTTGGATCACCGGGCCCGTCCCACTCTAACGATACCGATACTGTCCCCAACTTAACCACCTGCTCAATCCGTCAGGTGTGGGGTTTTACCACAAAAGGTCTCGGTATTAGTTAGAGTGGGGTAATACTATTTAAACCCCTTTGGTTTTCTTCACCCCACCGATGTGGGACAATTTAACACTCCCCCTTCACACGTGGAGATCCACATCGGTAATTGAAACTCAGAGGTCGGCTCACATTGGGCTCACTTGTTTTCAATTGGGTGGTGACAAGCTCATTGGCTTGCACACAAGCTCATTGGCTTGTGCGGGCCCGCAGCCGTGGACTCTGATACCATGTTGGAATTTTTGGATCGCCGGGCCCGTCCCACTCTAACGATATCGATACTGTCCCCAACTTAACCACCTGCCCAATCCGTCAGGTGTGGGGTTTTACCACAAAAAGCCTCGGTATTAGTTAGAGTAGGGTAATACTATTTAAACCCCTTTGGTTTTCTTCACCCCACCGATGTGGGACAATTTAACAATTTCAACGTCTTTTGCCTACATTTTATAACTTGAACCAGAAGTACTTAAAACGTGCTGCTCCTGGAAATCATTGATAAAGTTGCTCGAGATCTCACCCAATCTGGAGAATCTTGTCTTTGAAAATGTAAGCACATAGAAAAGATTACGCTCGTGGTATATGCATGGTTACTTATATACAGTTTTCAAAGAATATCTTTAACTCATTAATGTTTCTTTTAATATGCTTAGAACGTCGAATGTTATACTGCTGATGACAAGAATGAGCTCCATGAATGGTGTCCACCGAACATTGTGCCTATTTGTTTGTTGTCAAGCCTGAAGTCTATTTCCGTACGAGGATACAAATGGCAGCCAGATGAGATCGAAGTGGCAAAGTACATGCTGGAGCATGGTGTAGGTTTGAAGAAAGTGACAGTTTATACTAGAAGTATCCCTATGGAAAAACAAATGGAGTTGGAGCAGGAGTTTTCAAAGTTCCCAAGGGCTTGCCAAATTGAACTTGTGGAACTCAAAGCAAAAGGTTAGACCATTACCAAAAGTTGTGAACGGAATCCTTTCTTTTCTGATGGAACATGAGTGACATAACTTTGTATTGTTTTTGGCTCTCCTTAAATAATCATGGCGAAGAAATTCGACACAAGTTCATGCAAAACAATGTGAGTCTACCTTTCCCACTTATGCGGATGTGCGCAAGTTGTAGTCACTAATCAGTTTGAACGAAGGAATTTAAGATGAGAGGGCCAGCAACTTTCTTATTTCAAGCTTTTCACTTTTCTTCTCAGGTGTACTCCACTAGCACTCAAAACTAAGTGAGAAGGTTGCTAGCATTTTTTTATTTAGTATTACTAAGAAATTTTAAAATGATGGAATTTGAAACAATGAAATTTAATTTCCTAGAATTTGTGAAATTTCTTGTTTGTTTGCCTAATCCAAAAGATGAATCCGTTTTTGTATGATTAAACTGCCAAACACCACTCACCAATGCACTACAAGCTCTTTATTGTTAAACCCAGTAGTCAATAAATATAACATAAAACTTCAGAACGGGCAATCTATAGTGGCATCCATGTGGCTCCGCCCCGCATCAAACCTCAAATTAAAGGGTTAGATGAAGATGAGAAAGGTATATGAATTGTTTCCTTAAGTATCACTCATAGATTTCGCATTGCACTAAACACACCGTAGTATGGTATTGTACATATTTCCATTATAATGATTCTCTCTAGAATATTACCTCACCATATACACTGAACAGTGTAATGCGAGTGCTTACCAGAAGTTGCGAAACGTCATTAGACTAAGGATGAGATTGTTTATACCTACCGTTAGCTTTTTAGAGGTTGTTTCTTATTTAATTTGAAAAGATATATAGTTTTTAAAAATAACAATGTAACTAGATTACTTAATACTCGTTAAAGTGCCATGTATAGTTGTCCATCCCACCGACTCTGTTGGTGACTCATGTAAAATTATTAGCTGCATATAAACAGTGGCGGAGCCAGGAATCTTACCACAAGGGGTCTTAGTGTAAAAGTCCAAATAAAAATTTAGGATGGAAAAACATATTGAAAATGAAATCATAGTACTTTCATTCATAATTCATAACGGAAACAATATTACAAGCTATAATTGTCCACGACGAGGTTTCATATTTTGAAAACGAAGCATTATAGCTTCATTTTCAATACAAGCAAAAATATCTCTCTCAATATAAACAAAAGAACCAAATACCACTGACAAAGACTAGACAATTTTCCGAAAATGAGGTACAGGTACTCGCGGATGGCTGAATCTAAATGAATATCATTCTTATTCTTATTTCTTTCCACATTTTGTGCATATATTTTCAACAATGAGAACCAAATACCACTGACAAAGACTAGACAATTGAGCCTTTTTTCTCTTCTGGGGCCTGAAACTAACCAATCATATATCACTGAATTCATACTCACAAATTTCTACCCGAGTCACTGTCTCACTACACATAGGTTCTTTTATGTATAACTGTATAGGTATATAATAAATCTCCCTAGCAACAGCTCATCAGATAGAAAGAAGTTATATCGCTGAAGAATAGAATCATCAATATACAGTTATTAATAACTTTTCTCACTGCAAGGAGAAAGCAGAATCAAATGCGACCAGACTAAAGAAATCAGAAGCATAATTTGGTAGACAAGTATAGAAACCTGCGCCACGGCGTAAGTTAGAGTGATGCCAATCCAATACTGAGTTGATTTTAGCTCTCCTGAAAAGGTCAGCGGGATACCTGAAAGCACAAAAAGGAAAGGTTATTTACAGAACTATAGATAAAAATGATAAACCATTTGAGAGTATCAAACACTTTTGAAACAGAAGCTACATGAACCCAGACGCCACGATATTTCCTTGGAAAATGCTATTTTGGTTTAATGTAAGTGTGTCCTTAGTAATTGATAAAGTAACTAAAATATCATAATTACCAAGCTTACATTGCTAACTTTTGTTGGCCATAATTATAATTCTGCTCTACATTATTAGAAATTCTGAACTTTGACAAGAAAACAATAAGAAATTGTAACAAAAATCGACTTCCATTTGTGCTTCCTTTTCTTTGGATCTTCAGAGATGATCTGAAGTGCGAGAAAATGTAAGTTTTATTTGTCTAAGAGCAGTATGTATTGTAATTTATCAAAATAAATTGAATACAAACTCACAAGGCAAAGTATTGAGCATGTCCATGTTGGAAAGGTGCCCTAAAACCAATCATATGATGATACTTTACGGACATTTCACATGTTAAACTAATCTAGTTTAATATAAAGGGCAAAGATTATTGTTTCAAGCTGTCTCATATAAATGTTATGTGCTTAAACGATAAGTCCAAGGAATATGCTATTAGGAGAATGTAATCTAAAGAAGTTAGATTCATGAGACCATTCTCTTTTGTATACATATCCTAAATGTTCCTGATCATAGGATTGCCAATTGGGCATTGACAGTCCGTTAAGATCAGTACGTGCTATGTCTTCTCTTAGGGAGAGTGACAGGTCTCGAGTCATTGGTGTGAATGACACCAAGACAAGCATGTAGGTGCTCGATAGAGAATGAGTCCACTGAACGCGATCAACGAGGAGTTCTCATATTCATGTCATATGAGAACTCATGGTTGGGATAATGCAAAGTAGTCATTTAACCTGAGGCATCACAGTTGTCTTGTGGTTAGGTCCTTGATCTTTGACTATGTCAAAGTCACTCCGTCAGAGGGTGTCCACGGCATAGTTGGGGTTAAGCCACTTAGCCATGGAGGCAAGTGAATGCGCAACAAGGGATCGCTAACCTTCAAACTGTTTGAGGGAGAATACTCTATGATATGATTAAGAATCTCTGGCCAGAGTATGAATGAGATTGAGGAAGTCGTTCCAAATCACATTCAAGGTAATCATATAAGTAAATGAATCACGTTGGATAGTAGACATGAATAAACTATCAAACCAAACAATGTGGTCAAGAGTATTGTATTAGAGAAAGACCGTATTGCATTGTAATCCTAAACTGAATAGGTTCTCCACCTCTTCTGATTAGCTTGGGTAGCCATGATACACTGCTAGGTGTCACTCATGGTTTGTGGAAGCCCTAAAGATGTATAATCATTTAAGGGAGAATTGAAAGTATGTTTCAATTCATAATCGATCGTTAAGAGTAACAATCGCCCACTGCCTCGCTAAGAGGAACCTAATGGATCGCTCACCGTGTAAGGTAATGATTGAAGGATATAATGAAGATGAGTAAGGACAATTAAATAGTTTAATTGTATGTGGCAAGGATTAATTAAAAGTTAATTAATCTAGAACGAAAGGTTCGTTTTAGGCCTTAAGTTAGTTTTGGGTTTCGGGACACAAAAGGGTTTTTGTCCACAAGGCACATAATGTTTAAGTTGTGTGACAACTAAAACAAAATGTGCAATTAACCCACTAACAATAGAGAGGCCGGCCATGATTAGAGAGGGAGTGGGTTTTGGACTTATTACAAGTTTGCCACTCCAATGAAGGGAGGTATAAATATGACTTTATAGCTTTTTCTTCATTAGGGTTTTCTTTGAGGAAAGATGAGAGTTTTTGGCTCTCTCTTTCTCTCTAGGGAGGCCGGCCACCATGGGGGAGTTTACTAGCATCTAACTCCTCCATGGTCACTCATCTTCTTCCTCAACCATCCTTGGTGTCGAAACTTAGAGGTCTCCAACTTTGGTGACTTTTGGAGAAACCTATTCTTCCATCCACATCCAAGAAGGCATGGATCCAATAAGCAAAGTTCTTCCACCTTCATCCATGGAGCCAAGGAGCAAGGTGACAAAGGAAGAAGGCCCTCACATGGGTGATTAACCTTTGCTAAGCAAAGAGGTACTTCAAAGGTATAAAGTTACTCAACTCTTTCTCTTAGATCTTGAGTTGAGTCTTGGTTCACCATTTCTACTAGGCTTTGAATTTCATGGGTAATGTTTTGTTTTGAGTGCATACAAGCATGATTCCGCCTTTAATTGTTAATTGCATGTCATAGATGTTGCTCAAATGAACATGTTTTTCACAAATTTTCCTTCAGTCCATATCCAAATTACATAACCAAACCCATGCCCTTTATGTCAAAAAAATTCACGGCACCAAGGAAGCAACAAGACTTACCAATGATCTGCTACTCCAGGAAATGCGCAAGCAAGATAAACAAGAATTGCATGACTGCCAAAAAGAATGAACGCATGATCTGCTACTCCTTCTTCTTCAACCTGCCGAGCTCCTCTTCTTCTTCTTTCAGCCATTTTGTCGAACAGGTGGTGTGCAGCTCCAAGAGGTCGCACCAGCAGCTCCAAGAGGTCGCAGATGGAGCTCCAAGGTTATTTCCATAGCTTCCAAGGGGTCGTGCGACCCCATTGACCCCACTGTGGCTCCGCCCCTGCATATAAAGCACCTGTTCAATTGAGCGCCACAAGAACACCATGAGAATGAGATGAGGAGGGAAACACTGAGAATGAGACTTCAAAAATTCGACGTGTCTTGAAAATTCAAATTGACACTGCAAAAATCCCCATCACCTAATATGAGACGTTCGTAATGCATACATCGAATCATATTCCGAACTAACGGCTAAAAAATTTGAAATTGGATCCGCTCTGGATCTTAGTGTTCGGAATCTAAGGATCAACTAATCTGAGCCGCACAAATTGAATCTAACGGTCTTCATTAACTCATTTTCCTGGCTCACCACACACAAACCAACGGCTTTGATTTTTTTTAGGGACTTTTAACGAAACACTCCCGGTACTATTCACTTTAACGAAAAATAACATTTTTACTCTAAAAAGTTACTCACGGTACTATTCACTTACAACACATTTTTGTCCTTTTGGTTAAAACTCAAAGTTTTCAAGTCTTTTTCATTAGTTTTCCCTTTTTTTTACACACCAATCAATGATCCAAATAGATTGATCCTTAAACTCTGGACACTAAAATCCGGAGCGGATCCAATTCCAAAAATTTTAGTGTAACATAGGACATAATAATAAAAATTATTATTATAATTCCTATCGTCAACCTCCTCCGCAGCTACTTTGTATACACATGTGCACTCGGTAAAGATGGTGAAAGGATAAGTAACCAGTGCATAACAAGTGGACACGCGCTCGCAAGTAACTTTTGACTATTGATGCAAATTTAGGTATCTCAACCATTTAGATTTAGGCCATCAGGACATTGACAACATGCATGCGCGACTGTTTCCAGTGAAATCCAAGCAATATAGGCATCGATAGTTGCAAGCCACTCACGAGAGAATTTTACATGAAACTATAATTTTAAGATGACAGTATCTCAAATTTATCTTAAATTTTTTTTAAAGAGTGTCTTTTATATAAGCACTTGCATTTTTATTAAAATTATAATATACTTACAATCAAAACAATTTTACTAAAGTGTTTATAGATAGAAGTGTTATAAAAAAAAAAAGCAGTTTCAAACGAGTAGAATACCACTTCTTTGATTACTAGTTATATTATCGACAATTGTCTACATGTCCAAACGTTATGGGATAGGGTTAGAAATTTCACTGTCAAGAGGGTTGTGCCATGTCAATGTGTCTCCTACAGTTAATGCCACAAGTGCCGAAATCTAATTAATTCCATCATTTTCCACAACCAAATAACGTGACCATTCCTACAAAAATGACTAGCCATAGCAAAATCAAGTATTTTTGCATAGGGGGAAGGGAACACACCGCGTGATCAAAGACGCTGCGCAAGTGCCAGATACACCCTTCCACAGAGGATTAAGACAAATTTTCCAATAAAATGGCCCTCCGTATCCACCGACCAGCCACATAAAATTAAATGGTATGTATAGAAATAGCAAGTAGGCGTACTGTGTGGGACCCCCCTCAAGTGGTGCATTATTATTTTTTTATTGTTTGTTTTATAGACCAATGTGTATCATGCTGCAATTGGTCATGACTCATGCATGCTTATTTGCACATTGCAGAGTGCAGAGAAATAAAATCAGCTTTGCTGAGTGCAATGAAAGTGACATTGATTTTCAAAATAGTAAACCAAAAAAAGTTTATTTCCCTAATTCCGCAAGAGATTGTGCGACGAATATTCGTAGATATATTGTTATCATTTACGAGTAGATTAATGATACTTGTAATGTAATACAACTGTGAACTGTTGATCAATAAAAATTGACAAATTTTGAACTTTATAGACATATGTCATCTTTTACTAGTAAACTCATGTCATTTACAGTGATGGATGATTGTGAACTGTTAATTAATGTGAATCAGACTGAAAGTCGTAGATTGATGCCATTGTCCACTCATAGATTGATGTCATGTGTAGTGTTAAACGACCGTGAATCGCTAATTGATTAATGTAAATTCCACAATTTCTCAAGAGATTGTGCAACGAATACTCGTTAATATATGTTTATCATCTACGAGTAGACTAAATGCTACTTGTAACATGGAACGACTGCAAACTGTTGATCAAGAATTTACATATTTGAACTTTGTAAACGAATGTCATTGTCCACTAGTAGACTAATGTTATCTATGCAAGACATATGCCATCATTTACAAGTATACTCATGTCATCTTTAAAGATAAACGACTGTGAACTGTTGATTAATATGAATCAAACTGAAAATCGTAGATTGATGCCACTATCTACTCATAGATTGATGTTACGTGTAATGATAAACAACTGTGAATCGCTAAATGACTAATTTGAATTACCATCCACTCATAGATTGATGTTACGTGTATTGATAAACAACTGTGAATTGCTAAACGACTAAATTGAATTTCACAACACGAGCATCACAGTTAATTATTGATTAATGTAAATCTCACAGTCAACGATGGGCCCACCCAAATTGACCATGCAACATGTATGACATACCAATCCATTGCAACCATTGGTGCAAATGAAAAGCAGGGAGACAAGTAATAGAAATAGGAATATAACAAAATTCCGACTATATATTATTATTTACATAATTAAAAAAACCTGCCCATGTCCGGTTAACAATGATGCAAAACAGCTAGACAATCCCTCTGTCACTGACCTAATATTAACAAAATTTTGGAATGTCCTTGGAAGAAAATTAAAATAACTAGGACGTGATGCAAAAAAATAAAAAAAGTATTCAAAAGGTAGCTTCCAACACAACGGTCCAACGCGCTTTCCCTTTTTCAAAGTATGGAGGATGAAATTACCAAAAGTGACCAAGTTGGAAGTGCCCCGCAACAACGTCCCGAGATCCAAACAGGCCGTTTTCCTGTTTGGTAAACCCGATGTTGTGGGGCCCGAGTTTCGCCGACGATCAATCACGGCTTACCTTTGCTTTCTCGGAGTGGATTGCAACCGAGTGAGGTAAACTTGGCACTGAATGATAGTTTTACCGAGTCTGAATCCCGGAACAACCGTGAATCCCACCTGCGGTTCAGATGTTGTTGAGAGGAACGCTTCGTCAGCTAAGCTTTCCATGTACACTTCTGAAAATCGGCATCCCTTGCTTACTTGGAAGATTGCTGCTTCAGGATCGAAGGAGAAGGCCAAGCAATGCAGGAGCCAGACACGTTTCGCCATTTCAGCAAACGAAGTAAAGAAATTAGAGCTCGGAAACTCACCTGCATTGATGAGGTTTCTTTGATTCAGATTGCCGAAAAACGATGTTTCCATCTTGGGATGAACCAGTCGTAAGTACTTGACACGGCAGAACTTAGCAAATGCTGATCTGGGATTCTGGGCAAGGTACTCGTTCGGCTTCATTGACTTGAGCTCCGTAAATCTCACAAAAAAGAGCTGCTGCTGTTGTTTCTTTTTCTCTGGCAAGGACTCATTTGGGAGTGAGAAGTTGGGGTGCTGGAAAGCATCGAACATTTCCTTGCAAACAAAGTGTTCGAATGCAAAACACTTGTGGTCTTCTTTCCAATAAACCACATTGTGGTCAATCGCTTTAGCTGCTGCATGAATGTCCCAACCGGTAGATTTCATATCATCCATCATCATCCTAACATAGCTCCGAATGGACTTTACTGTGTGTCGAAGAACTGTAATGAAATGGTTAGGACTTAAACCAGATAACTGAAGATTGTCGAACACATGTAGCTGCCCGCTCTGGTTTAATCTTCTCTCAAGCAACTTATTCTGATTCTTGGCCTCCTCTAACTTTTCTCCAAGAAACACAATTTCAGAGTCCTTAAGCCTCACCTGAGATTCCAACTTTTTCCCCATGATTTCATAGGTTTTTAGAACACTCTTCTGCTCCTCGATCTCAGCCAAAACCAGTGTAGTCTCAGGTTTAGGATCAAACTGCCCTTTTAAGAAACACCGCTTCAACTCAGACAAGTTCTTCAACTCGGAGACTACCTCTTTGTCAGCAGCTTGGATTCCTTGACCATCATAGGGAGACTGAGCATACTGTAGTTGTGCATACGCAGCTTTAACAGATGAAACGCTTGCAAACAGTTTCGCTAGAAGAGCCTCAAGGGCGACTCTTTCCTGAAGCTCCTCATTGTTCTTGTCAAATGACTCAGTCCGACCAACCATAACCTTACCACCATTCCGGTCATTTTTCACATTTTCTTGGGACCTGACTTTCTGACTTCCGATTTCTTGAGACTTCCCCTTCTGAACTCCATTTTCTTGGTAGTTTACCTTATGATCTCCAAATTCTTGGGACTTGACCTTCTGAACTTTGAATTCTTGGGACTTTACTTTCTGAACTCCGAACTCATGGGACTTAACCTTCTGAACTCCGAACTCCTGGGACTTAAACTTCTGAACTCCGAACTCCTGGGACTTAACCTCCGGAATTCTGAATTCTTGGGATTTAACCTTCGGAATTCCGAATTCTTGGGACTTAACCTTTGGAATTCCGAATTCTTGGGACTTAACCCTCGGAATTCTGAATTCTTGGGACTTGACTTTCTGAACCCCATCGACTGGGGCAATACCTGTTGCAGCCCGAAGATGAAGAACTTTAGCAATAGCACGTGCAAATCTACTCTTATTCGGGGTCACAGATGACGGTCTCACCGAATCCATCTGCAAAACCAAAGATCACAAATGATGGAGAGGGGATAGATAGAGTGATGAAGATCTAAGAGATTCTATCCAAACAAAAGGAATAAAGATACGGGGATGCTAATGATGACAATGATGAGAGTGTTGAAGGAAAGCTAAAAAAGCAATATGCTTTAACACTTAGACCACGGCCATTGATAGAGGAGGCTATGTTTCTTTTAGTTTTGCTCTTTCAACTTTTAAGAGTTTCCGATTTGCTTTCTTTCGAAAGTGTAACAAAAGTAGATTTGAAAACGCGGGAAAAAGCAAAAGCGATGCAGAGTGAAGAACACGAAGAGGGAGAAGCTATGGAAGAGATATTCAGCAGACAGGATCAAAAGACGCGTATAAATCAAAATTCTAAATGCAAATCAATGGAACACATGCATTATGATATTAAATTCGATACCGACCAAAGATCAAAGATTAAACAATAATACACTTTTTAATAACTTAATTAGAATTTGGAGGGCATGGTTAGTGCTCTTGACATTCTTTATCATTCTCTTCCCAACTCTACCGTCCGGTCATTCCTACTATTCAAGTCAACAAAATTTAGGTAAGTGCAGAGCACCCTTCATCTTAGAAAATAAAAAGGAGCTAAATTCCAAACCCTTTTTTGTGTTTGTGGGCCCCCACCGGACCCACGCCCCACACATCAATTGTTGCACAAGTTTTTCTCCAAGTCAAAATTCCGAAAGTTAGAAACGCATTCTCAATTAGCTTTCTCAAGTAAGTTCCAAGTGTGTGATGAGTAAACAAGTAGAAGTTCATAAGAGTTGGAAATGTAATTGCAGGACACAAAAACCCTTGTCTAACCAAATTGACACAAAAACACAAACACAAAGGTTTAGTAGCTCGGTTGGTCAAGAACATTCCGCCCTTGCAACCGAGGCCCCGAGCTCGTTGTACAAAATAAAATAAAGGGCATCAACCCTAGGATTCCCTGAGGCACCCCACTTAGAACAACAGTGAGGTCCTAAAGAGTGATCTCTGCGTAATCTCTGCAAAACCGGAAAATCTGAAATTCGTGGGACCCATCATAGTGACAATCTGATTAGGAATTTTGGATCATCTATACCACAATCACGGTTTTTAGTACAATCAAGGGCGGTGGATTCTTTTCCTTGTCATTCCCCAATGCATCACACCATCACCATATAAGAACATGAAATTACACAATCACCCCCACTGGTTAACACTTCATGGCACAGAAAAAACTCATAGAGATCTGAGCCAGATTTTACATGACATGCGGACTATTATTGTAATCCAACGGGCAAATATTTGATTCCCACTGCCAAATTTTTCCTGCTCCCCCGTATACTGACAAACCTCGTCTCCCTCCTTGTTCTTTTTTTTTTCTTGTTTTATTTTTTTAGGAAAGAGATGTTCTCCGGATCTCTCCACCTAATTTCCTCATCAAACAATCCAGATCCTTGAAATTTAATCTCACTGTTAAAAACATGAGCTCACTTTAAAAGTTATAATAACTTTAACCGTTTGATCAAATTTTTCAAGGTCCAAATTGTTTGATAAGGACGAATAGGTGGAACTTTCCTTTTTTGCATTCCTACCCCACACGTCTAGGGTTTGTGACTCATTGCATTAACCCATAAATGTTTCTAATGTTAAAAAAAGAAGCTAGATTACAAAGATTATATAAATATAGGTTAGGTTAGATTATATATATAGGTTTCCACAAATCTCAAGTTTCAATGCCAAAGTTAACCATGTTTCTAATTTAATTCATTGAGTTCTAATAACAAGTGTCGTTGTCACACTATCACATTTACTGATTACATTGCCAATCCCGTCTCTCACAGCTGAGATCCACTAGCAAAAGTGGGTTTCGCGGAAACCCCACTTAACGAAAGACAATAGTTAGTAAGTAGATCCGTGAATGTGGTAACAAACAGCACTACCAATATTGACATGCTAATCTTAACATGAACTCCAAAAGACCTCAAATGAGTGTTAAACAAAAGATTATAGATCTTGCATTGAACCCCACAAGCTGGACACAGCAAATCTCTTACTAATCTGAGCAATAAGATTGGCAAAAGCAAAAGGGTGGGGGTCCCACACAGATATACCAAAGCAAAGTCATTGGCAAACACCGAAACTATATCACAAATGCAAAGTATGGAACAGGGGGGTCCAGGACCACTATTCTGGTCCTGCAAACACTTTTAGCAGAACCTAACCCTCTATAATCATGGGCTAAAAAAGCCCCAAACCAGTAATTAATCATAAACCAAGCCTTCCTTTGACCACTAATTGGTCAACCTAACAATATCTCGCGTAAAATACAATTCAACAGACCTTAGAAATATCACGAGAAAATGCGATCAGTTTCAGTCTCTCTTCATTGTAACGTAAATCTCAAGCGAACAGAACGACGACGTCGACAAGACAACCCGCCGGAGGAAGAAATGGTGTCTTTCCTACCTTGCAAAACAAACCCAGAAATCAGAAACACTGAAAAATAAAAAATTGATATTTTCTGAAAAATAAATTTAAAAAGCAACTTACTTTGTGTTTTTTTCCTTCCAATGAGAAAACAACAAGTGTTCTTAGAAACCCAGGAGCAAAAATCGAAGAAATGAACAGAAAAACTTCACAAAAGGCGTTTGGATTTTGAGGAATATATATAAAAAAAATCACCGACCTTAGCTCTAATTAAAAGCTAATAAGAGAAAAATAATGAAGGAAAAAACCGTTTCACAAACCCCCAAAATATGAATTAAATGCACTAATTAAATAAACAAAAATAACAAAAATGGGCAGCTAAAAACCCAGCAGGAAAGATTAAAAAACAGCTCAGTTCTTACCTTTTGAGGAAAACACTCGGATTTCTGAAGGCTTTTTGTATCTGTTTCCGAATCGAACTCTTCAAATGCTTCAATGCCTCCAGGGTTTTGGGTTTTGTTTTCCGACCGTTTTCAGAAACGAAAAACTGGGTTTCGGAGACGGAAACGGAATTTGAAAAGGGATTTTGGAAATGCGTTTTCGGAGAACGAAAGGCGAGAGATTTTCAAAGAAAAACACAGAGCTGGAGCCTGCACGAAGACAGAGAGGGAGAGGGAGGAACGAGCGTGGTGTGAAATGGCGAAAGAGGGCAAGGTTTTGGGAGAAGGGTCCGATAGCAGGGGCATTGGGAATTTAAAAGGGCTCGCAGGGTCCGGTCGCTTTCGGAATTTCGTTACACCGGATATGCCCTTCTAATTGCAGAGGTATTTACTGGTCCGTTGTGGAAGGAGACGATGAGGTAGGGTAGGGGTATTTTGGGGTTTTAAAGGTGGCTTCTGATCGTGTAGACTGGTAGATCTGACGTACGTCGCAGGTGGAGAAGTTTGGAAAAATATACGGTGTGTGTTGATTTTTGGAAACGGTGTCGTGTGTGGTTACTCAGTCGGAGGTTTAGGTGTGAGTGGGTGCGCATGTCAACATTTGTCACCTCCTCTTTCCCAACTAAGCAAATATTCATATTCTTTGTTAATGGTAAATATGAATTATTTGATTCGAGAATATAGATATATTTGTGGACAATATATTTTTTTTAAGAAAGGAAGAAACTTGGAAGTATACAAATATCAATAAATATGCATCTGCGATTTTTTCCGATCAAATTCATATAAAAGGGAGTGTGAACGTGAATAAAGATCTAATGCAATTTTCTGACAAAAAAAAATCCAAGTGCAATTTTGTAAAGTTAAAAAGTTTAAAGCAAAAGTTGTGTGTCATCTACATTTTTTTTTATAACTTTTTATACATCATTGTTAACTTTTATTATTTTATCTTTTTCAATTTATTCGATCGTTTGATATTTTTCAATTTATGACGATCAAAAATTAAGAAGAATATGTAAAAGGTTAAAAAAAAAAATGTGTAGATAGTACAACCTTAAATCAAATATCCATATCAAATAAAAAAGAATCATACAAAAAAAAGTGCGTGAAAAATAAAAAGAATATAATAGTTGACATCGTGGTTTATTCAAACCAAAATAAAAATTAGAGAAAATTAGAATCTCCTACCGTTTTTCTATATCATTTAGATTAAACATTTGTGCCTTTTTAAAAATTGATTAAAGTGTTTTGACCAATAATCACCTCAAGCTAAATTACAGGTCATTATTATATTTTTTAAAATAAAATAATTTTTGAATTTATCATTTTATCTGCGTGATGTACTTTTCCTTATTTAATAGAGATATTAGTAATTAACTTATATTTTCTCTTCTTCCAAATATGTTTTTTCAATTATAGTTTTTTTTTTTTTTTGGTTATGCAAACATTTAATATTATTTCTTTTTTTTTTCTTTTCAAATAGTTGGTGATCAACATAAAAACTTTGTGTAATTTTTTCAATTTTTTTAGCTGTTTTTTCAAGTATAGTTGTTATTAGGTACAATACATTACGTATATATTATCTGCGGATAAGTTTGAATTTACAAAAATCATTAATTGGTACATTTATTTGCAATTTTGGTACGTTTGATTTGATACACATTGTTAATGTTAGTAGATTATTTTTATTTTGGTACGTTTTTATTTTGTACACATTGCGTATTGGTACGTTTATATTATTCTCAATCCTATTTTCTCTTAACGTACTAAAAGAAAAACTTATTTCGATACGTTTGATTTTGTGGGATTTAAAAATATTTTAAACTATTTTGGAAAGAAAATATCTTAAATCGTAGATAATTATTACTAAATTGTAGCATTATTGTGAAAATAAATTGAATCTAACCAACTTTCTTTTTTTTACAATTATCTCTAATGGAGGAGAGTAATTAAAAGGCTAGATTATAGAAAATTTGTTACAATATAATATGCACATAGCACCAAAATTATGACAAAAAAAAATTTAATCAAATTACTAAAATGCATAGATGTTTGATCTCACAACCATTCTTAAATTTCTATACAAAAGCATAAGACATATTTAGCAAACTATGTCTTTGTTTACACACCAAAATTAATAGAAAACAAATAAACTAATAATTAACAATTGGATTTTGGGTGATTAGTCTAAATCAAAATCGTCCCACGTCTTAGATTGAAATTAATGGCCGTCTGGATCATGCGTTGGAACAAAATAATTATCAAATAATGATTCCTACAAAATCCCAGATAATTGAAATAGAAAAACTAATGAAAAGGGCTTGAAAACTTTAAGTTTTAACGATAAGGACAAAATAAAGGGTAAAGTGAATAGTATCAGGTTTGACTTTTTAGTGTAAAAATGTGGTTTTTCGTTAAAGTGAACAGTACCGCGGGATTTTCGTTAAAACTCCCAATTGAAATTTGGCCAGTCCAAGACCACAAAAGTAGCTTGTGGTTCAAGTCTTTGTATGGAAATTAGCGGTCTGGGGTCCCACAAATTTCTATTAAATCAATAAATTACTAATTTTAGTCTTTTATTTGAAAAATTCTTCTGAAGGTGACAGATTAATAAATCAAGGAAAATAGAGGATTTTATCAGCTTTATTTTTAGTGTTGTTTTTTTCCATACGTTTATGTAATTTGTCATGGCTCATTTGTTCTAGTGACTAAAGGGTAGTGACAGATCGAAATTAAAATAATTTTGCGCAAATGAAAGTCTTAATGTTGAAATCATTTATTTAATCAACTAGTTGATTCTACAAGGACAATATTTGATTCTTTTGACAACTTTATAATATTTCACCACACAAACATTATAAATAAAACGGTCATTAATTTTATAAAATTTTATTCAATTTATAAACCATTTAGTTAATTTATGACAACAAGTAACATTTTCAGGATAAACATTGATTTTATATAATTCAATGAATGACTAAACAATTTTCCAAATCGAATGAAATTTTTTAAAGATGATTATTTTTTTTTTTTTTTTTTTTTGAAAGGGACTAGCTGGTGGCTTCACCAGCCGTTTACCTTTCAGGAGCTGGAAAGATATAAAGAAATATAGGGTTTAGGATCATATGATTCACCAGCACTAGAAATTGAACCTAGGACAAGCTGTTTGGAATTCGTTTCCAATCACTTAGTCATCTCGTAATGATATGACTCCTTTCTTTGTGTGGCCGTCCAACTTCAATGAGCACCCCGGGCGTTGCCACCACCATCACCGACTTAATTTGTGATCAAATGCATACCATTCCCTCTTAGTATTGGTTTAGTACTGAGGTGCTTTTATAAAAAGTGGGTATAAAAAATTTAAAAAAAAAAAAACTGAGCTCAAAAAGGTGTTTGGTAAACACTTAAAAACAGCTTATTTTCACAATTGTAGGTGAAAAAAAAGAAGAAAAAAACTGAAAACATGAAGCAGCAAAAATGAGCTTATTCTCACAACACAGCATAAGCAGTTTTTTTTTTCAAAGCACAGCAATACCAAATCAGCCCTTAGTAACGGAGATAACACCTGACAACAAAAGGGTACCGCTCTTCTGCAAGGTTGGTGGTTAACTATTTTGCAATTGTGATAAAATAGTGTGGGATTCAAAAACCTCACCTAATAATTATATTATTTTACTTGTGTTTAGTATTTAACTTAAATGACACAGACAAATAAAGCTTGTATCTTAAGTTATGATGTCCGCTATCACAATTGCAGTTTAAGTGGTTACGTTTTATTAACGATAATAATATGTATATATTGTTGATGATGTACAAAGAACGAACGTCCGTCCATAACTAGACTCTATACTTACAAATGCACGTGTTTAATTCCTTGTTCCGAAACCCGCTTGGCTTCTGTCAAAAAATTAACGCATCCTTACCCTCCATCTTCCGAGCATGGTTAGGCTCTTAGAATAACTAAGATGTCTTCTCACTTCAAAGTCAAACAATGGATCCTACCCTTAATTTTGTGAGAATCTCAAGCAATGTGCTGAATTGGAGATGGGCTTTGGGAAAAAGTGGCTAGGTATAGACTTCCCATGCCCACTAAGCACAAAACATTGCTGGCCCATAAAATATCCATGCCCACATATTACCAATGCATTGAAAGTATCTGACAATCGAAGAGAATTGTTATTTGCACTCTAAAATTTTCATTTTGTATTCCTCATAAGTGTAATTTTCTTTTTAAATATAGAAAGTTTGAAGTGCAAAATGAGAATTTGGGAGTACCAATAACAATTCCCTAACAGAAGTAACTCTTGATATATCAATATACCGAGTTGTTGAGTTGTTGATAATCAAAAGAGAGAGGGGAGGGGGGAAGAAATGGAGATGAAGAGTGAAAAAGTAGAAATGTAAACGTACGACGTAAATGGTATAAGTCTGATCTTGTAACTGTTTTGGTGCATGATGAAAAGCACAAGTAACAATCTTATTTTCCCTCACCTGTCATTTCTGAGTGACACTAGTAAAAAAAATAAACAGAGAGATCATTTACTTCCATTACACGTCAATCTTTAACAAAGCTTCTCTCACATTTTGTCTATTCATGCCATGAACTAATTAAAAGCCAAACAAAGGCGCTCTATTTTGTACAAGAAAATACTTTAAATCAAAAGTAAAGGCAACCCAAAAATTATTCGTAATTCCCTTAAATCCACCCATTTGGCAGGAGCATATTCGCTTGAATCTTTTTTGCAACGAAATGTTAGATTTATTATTTTTAAATTGTTGATCCTAAAAACTACAAAGCTTACATGGCACGCATGTCGAGTAACTAATGAGCTAACTACGTCCTTCGGTTATGTGCGGAGTGTGCCAACTCGTCAGTCAAGCTTGGCCAGGGAGTAAAATGTGCTAACGTCGCGTTCAACGCGCTACTGACTTCTTGATTCTGCGATTGTGGCCGAGGAAGGAACAAGTCTCGGCCTTTGGGTTCTAGTAGGGCTGGGCACGGGTCGGGCCGGGCCGGGTAGAAGGGTTTTGAGTTTGGGAACCGGACCTAACCCGGCCCGTTTCAAACGGGCCGGTTCGGGACTGGTCCACGGGTCCAATTACTTTTTTTTTTTTTTTTTTTCTTTCGGTTTTGGAAATGCCCTGATCTGCTGAAGCAGAAGCAAAAGCAAAACCAACAATTTTAGACCCTCATTTGCACTACTCAGAACACAGAAAAACAAATCCTACAAACATTTCTGCACTGCTTGTGTTTAAACACAACCAACATGTTAACTTCCATGCATGTCCTGAAATAATCAAACCATGAAATCCCAGATCCATAGTTTCTAACAGAACCCATTACTCTTACACACAAAACTACATCAAATCAATCTCACAAATAATCAAATTGTTCAAATCGGCAAATCGAACCAGAGACTTCATCTTTCCAAGGATCCAACACCTCCACCCTCGCAATTACAAATTACATCAGTTGATGAATTAAAACAAAATCAGAAACCCACAAAATTTCTAAATCAGAAACCCACATAAATCAAAAACCCTAAATTCCTAAATCAAAAACCCTAAATTCCTAAATCAGAAATCCTAAATTCCTAAATCAAAAACCCTAATTTCCTAAATCAGAAACCCTAATTCGTAAATTACCTAGAGATGCCACGATGGAGAGTTAGGAGAGGATGCCACGATGGTGATCGTACCTCTCCACCCGGTCCAACCCTTCGGACGCCACCACGATTGCATATTTGCTTCCCCAAATAAACCTCCAACATCACCTTATCCTGCCTGTTCGCCGACCCCTCCAGCGAGTCAAACAAGGTCGATTCGGGCCAGCAGCTTGTGCAACTCGAAGACCGTGTTGACCGACACAGGTCTCGTAGAAGTGCATCTGCAGCATGTCGGAGAAGGAGTGGTCGAGATTGAGGTCTGAGATGGGAGCCTGGGCTCGAGAGAGGTCTGAGATGAGAGAGGAAAGAAGATTCAAGGAGGAGAGATCGAGGGAGGAGAGTCGGAGTTGGAGTCGGGGAAGAGAGAGAGAAGGTGATATGAGGGGAGAGACGGAGAGTCGAGTGAATTGGCCCAATTGGGTGGGGGTCTGACTCTGAGATGTATCTTTGACAAAAAAAAAGATAGATATTAGAGGGTACAGAACGGTCCGGGCCGGGGGCCCGTTATCTCAAATTTTTAAAACCTGCCCGCCCCGTTACTTGCCAAGGACCGGCCCGCCCCGCCCCGTTTCGTATTTATAATGTTTGGACCCGCCCCGAACCGCAAGGATCCGCCCCGACCCGCGGGTCCAGGACCCGTTTGCCCACCCCTAGGTTCTAGAGCCTGAAGACAAGGCTGCTAGTCTTGCGAAATTCACGGATCGTTGGCGCCGGGTTCGGTCACAGTGATTATATTTGGAAGAGTATAAGCACGCCGAACTGGCTCTAAACTAGACCTGGCATTTTGGACCCGACCCGTTAATATTAGTATTTGAGTGGATGCTTAAGGGGTTGGGTCGCTAACGGGTGAACCCGTTGACAACCCGTTAAATAACGAGTCACTTTGGGTCAACCCATTAGATCCGTTAGCACCCGTTAGTTGAGGATATTTTAGTAATTTCAGCAAAGTTTTAACAACAAAAAATAAACTCTATGCAAAAAAATAATAATAATAATAATTGTTAACAGGTGAAACGGGTGATCCGTTAGCTTAACGGGTCGGGTTTGGGTGACCCGTTAACTTAACGGGTCAGATTGAACCCGACCCAAACCCAATAAACCCGACCCGTTTACAGGTCTACTCCAAACTATACGGACACAAATACTCAAAAGAGATGTATATCTTAATGGTAAATGTGGTTCGGTCGTCAGAATGCCAAACTCTAAAACTGACTTGTGAGTATCCAATCATAAACAACTCGACGTTCGATGTGCTGAGCCCAGTAATTCGTAACACCTCACTTCGCCGAGAAAGCTAATGAGATGACCTCTACCAATAAGGATTCAAAAATCCTTCTCGACCGAGACTTGGATAAATAATCAGTCGGCCTCGACACAGTGCTGTTTATCCAAACTGAAGGTGTTGGCTAATTCTACGACAACAGTGTTGTTTATCCAAACTGAAGTTGTCACTAGTTGTCTTCACAATGTTGTTTATCCAAACTGAAGATGTGTCGGCGAAAAAGGAAAATAAGAATCTCAAGGTTGTTGAGAGGTTTCACGTAAAGCGAGGGTTTGCGCATGGCAGTTTGTCTGTTAAGTTGAGGGGGGTTGAACGATGTACTGGGTCTTGTATTTATAGCAATGAATCTACTCCTAGCCGAACCAGAGATGTACTCAAACTAGAACTCCTCATCCCAATCTGATACTAATTCGGCTAATCCTACTACTAATGGGTTCCCGAATTAAGCCCTATAATAAGCCAAATTCACTCCCAAATTTTACGCGCATTTAACTCTGAAACCCCATTGTCATACCAGGACTCGACTTCTTTACTCTCATTCGAATCAATTCTTTTTGCAATAGGACTCGGCTAACCTGATTGGGCGGCCCATGACGGCTTGGGTTGAATACCACCGCAAGCTCGGCCCAATAATTATTTTGAGCCCAAACATAAATATTTGAAGCTTATTGTTTGTTCGGAAGATCAATATTACAAGCTTGCAGGCTGTAATAGTGCTGGGTTGTGTGTACGCTAACCGAACGGAGAGGTCTGCACCATGTGTTGGTTTTACCGACTTCCAAATGACTGATTCCATCGGTCGGATGGGTTCAGTGGTCCAAGCTTGAGAATATGAACGCTCCTGAGCGAGCCTAGTCCGGTAGGGATGCTTCAATGGTCGAAGCTTGAGAAATACGGCGAAAATGTCAACGGGTGAGTTCAAATTCAATGGTCGAAGCTTGAGAAATATGGTTTACATGTCAACGGATCGTCGCTTTTTTGTTGATAAATTCCAGCGCCGGTGACCAGAGGCTCCATTGACAAAATCAACGGGAGAATAGCACCAATTCAAGATTGAATTTTAAACGCAAAGCAAACCAGATAACAAACTCAATTTCTTGTAACGACAGAAATAGCGAAATATAGACTTTTGGGCAAATTCACTTGTTTAAAGAGAGAGAGAGAGAGAGAGAGAGAGAGTCAAATACACTCTAACAAAAGGGAATTTCTACAACTAATTAGCAAGAACAAAATCCTGGCAGTAGCTTCTCAAAGGTGTGTCCTTGAAGACTTCAGACAGTAAATTATAAAGATCCACAGGAACCGATACGACGATACTTAACATATAACACTGTTTTTTCAGAGGATTGCATTGCTTTTGTATGCTCATGAAACGGAGTGATAAGAGACTAGCCTAATATCTTGAACTTCTCAGTTAAAACCTACTTACATCTCTCAGCACACCAAAATTGTCAGGGCGAGACCATTACTCGGGCAATACACGTGCCTAGAAACCAAAGAAACCGAGCTCACTGGCTCTTTCTTTCTCAAATGTCTCGAAGTACTGATAGATGATTGTCACTGCAAGCAAGATTCCAGTCCCTGAACCAATTGCCCCCATGAAATCGGCCAACACTGTGAGTGCACCGATGCACATGCCTCCGAAAGCAGCAGCTGTGGGAATGTAGCGGTTCAACTCCTTCTGCAAGTTTGACTCACGGTGACCAGGCATGACCATTTGTTGTTCCTGCAAATTGGAAAGGGATATAGTTAGCATGACGCTTAGCGTGTATAGAATAGGCAACATTATGTTAACAAAATGCCGGATTTAAGAATTGTTCAAGTACATATTTATGGTTTAAATAGCGCATTAGGTAAGAACATCAATAGAGGAGTAAGTTGGGTCTGATCTGGCCACTTCAGTTGTCAAAAAGTGGGAAGAATGTCAGGGTAGATTGGGTCAGACCTACCTACACTAACCCCTCATTTGCAACAAATTAACCAATTTGTTTAAATCAGTAAAATTAATACCTTGAGTTGCTTGGCGACATCTTTGGCAGATGATCCAGAAACTTCAATCCATGTTTTAGAGAAAAGTGCACAGGCAGACAACATAAATATGAGATAGAACAGTGCATGGAAGGGATTGGCTGCCATATCAGCTAAGCTGCAAAATATAACCGCAGCATATCAATTGAAGTGGGGATCAGCAGGAATAGAGAGGAAGCACATAATCATCCGGTTTACCAACAACACTCAAGCTTTATCAAGCATAAAACAAAGTATCTTCGAGAGGAAAATATTCCCAAGTACCTAGAAGGTGCAGTGATATAATATGCTAGACCACCAACGGGAACAAATTGCCCTCCTGAATATTCAGATTCCTTCCATTTGCCCAAAAGATTCACAAGGAAATTTCCGCTGTACCTCCTGTAGAGCAACTGTACACACACAAAAACTGGTCACGATAATGTGGTAGAAGATGCAGTCCCCAAACTGACCATACGAGCATAAAATCTCCAGTACCTGGGAGATGAAGTAAAGGTTGGACACAAGTGCAGACTGCAAAATGATGGGCATGTTGGAGGTATAGAACAGCTTGATAGGATAGGAACCCTGCTGTCCACGAGCATTCTTTGATCTCACAGGCAGAACCACGCGGAACCCTTGGAAATAAATTACTATAAGGAAGATCAACACTGTGGCTAGCAGATTTGTCACGTTCGGTAGATTCTGCCGGTAGAAGGCCTCCCGGAGAGCTCGAACCTTATCTGTTCGAGTAATCAGAAGATGGAACAGGGCAATAACAGCACCTTCAAATTCAGCTCCTCGGCCACTGTTGATAGTGGTAGGGCTAAATGCTTTCCAGATAATGTTTTCACTGAAAAAGAATAATATAACCTTTAAGTACTCAAAATTTGGAATAGCATATTAGAAAATTTCCCCAAAAAATTGAACATGCCGACTCATAAACTATTCCCACTTCTGGACATAGTAAGGCAGAAGAAAGAATAAAGAACTCACCAGATATTGGTGGCAATGAAAAGTGAAATTCCAGAGCCTAGACCATATCCCTTCTGAAGAAGTTCATCCAAACATATCACAATGATACCGGCAAAGCAGAGCTGAATGATAATCAAAATGGCATTTCCAACTCCAAGTTGGCCAACACTACCATACATGCCAGAGAGAACATACGCAACTGCCTCACCAATAGCTATCAGGATACCCAATAACTTCTGTGCTCCATTTCTGTGAAGAAAAACATAAATCAGGACATGCAATACATATAGCAAGACATGTATACAAGTTGCGAATAAAAGAGAATACTAAAACTTTAGACAAACATAACAGCAGATTTGAAACCGAGATTTCCAGAAAAATTAAGTAACTAGAGACAGGTGACCACAATTGACATGCATAATTTACTAGACAGTGGCACTTTACAAAGCATTTGTTTGGATTAGTTTCCAAAATGTATTCAAATACAGTTTTTGAAAAGGAGTAGAAAACAAAGGTATTGAAGTTTCGGAACCAAAAATATAATTTAATGTCTTGAGCTTTCAAGCCTGTATTTTGAAAACTCTTTCTGAAAAACACTTTTCGCTTCCTATATCATCAAGAACTGGAGACCGATTAACCACTAAAAATTTCAAGGGCCTAAGGTATACTTACAAAAGAGCACGATCTTCGCGTACATTGTTGTCAACTTCAATAATCTTAGACCCAGCAAGGAGTTGCATCACCAGCCCAGATGTGACAATTGGGGTGATCCCAAGCTCCATGACAGTCCCGCGGTTGGAAGCGAGGATAACACGCATCCAATAGAAGGGATCTGCCCCCGTGGTAGAGTGTATGCCATACAGAGGGAGCTGGCTGCACACCAAGAAAATGAACAGCGAGATAACGGTGTATATCACCTTCTCTCTGAATGGAACTTTCCGGTCAGCGCTCTGAACTTCGGGCAGAAATGACAGAAACGGTCTGACCAAGTGAAGAACTCGAAATCCTCCTCCCATCTTGCTTCGTCTAATCTAATAACCTAATCCAAAAAAATCAACATTTAAAACCCATTTAACACCAAGCCAAAATCTTTCGCATTGAAAACACTAAATTGGTACAAAAATTTGACATTTTTGATAAGCGGCATTCCGATCCAGCTTAATCTTATGAAATTAAGAAACTGAAACACATTCATAGTTTAATACGCAATGCATAGCATCTAGATTCACAGAAATATACAATTCCGATCCATCACATATCACATGCATACATAATGCCATGCATAAATACATACAAACATGCTTCGATAAGTATACATATATGAATCGATACATGCATGCATATACATAAGTGGATCGCGGAGACCGAAATCGAGGACAAATCATAACAGATCTGAGAATTCAGAAACAATATAAACAAGAAATTGAGATCGATTCGAGGTTGGGAAACTGACCTCGCAAACCACAATTTGGGATCTCCAAACCCTAGAAATGGGTTTTCTCCAATGGGGGAACAATCGATCCGAGAGAGAAATTTCGGATCTGGTTAGGAGCTGAAAAATGAGAAATGGGCTTGAAGGGCTTCGGCGTTGTAAATAAAGCGCCGGACTCGAAGGCCACGAGGTCAAAGCGAATGGGTATTTGACACGTGCACGGATAAATACGTGGAATAGGACACGATATGTGTCAATTTTTTAATTGACTCCTTTTTTTGGTTAAAATTTTTAATTTGACTCCAACTTCGAAATTAGAGTGGATGGGCGACATTTTCAATTTTGCAAACTTGGTCATTTTTGTGGGAAAAGAATCATATCCGAATCCTTTCTACCTAATGATCATCAAACAATTCCGATTTTGAAATTTGATCTAACGGCTAAAAATTATAACTTTTAAAGTGGACGTGTGTTTTTAGCAGTTTGATTAAATTTTAAAGATCTGAATTGTTTGATGAGAATGATTAAGTGAAAGGGATCCGAAGATGATCCCTTTCCATTTTTGTGATTTTATATTTTGGATGTTGCAGATTTCATTCTTTATATATATTTCAATATTTCTTTCTAATTTTGTATAATAGTCTAGATTCAAGGCTTCCAAAGTTCAAGATTTTGGAATTTGATGTGGGGACTAAAGTTCGAAAGTGTTTAAGGTTTAAGAAATAAATTCCAATGTTTGAAATCTTAGATTTGAAGTTCATGTATGAATTGTATGATTTGGAAAAACCTCGGTTAGTCGAGTCTCGATCTAGGGTTAGAATCATGATATGAGATCATGAACTTAAGGCGGGGATTCATTCTCACGATTGGAGGCTTAGGATCATACTTGTAGGTTAACGAATTAGGTGGGCATTGTGCCAAGGTTTGTCATCGTTTGGTGGGCTGGATCAGATAAGTTATAGCCAATTAAAATGAATATAAATTCAAGCCTCATGTTTGATGGTGTTAGATGTATGTTGGATGAGATTAGACAAAATGGTCTACGAATTCAAACTCTGGCCGATTATGTACCTCACACACGGGTTACAACCTCACATGTTAGTTTTTTTTTTGCTGAACAAACGATATTATCTACCCTAAAAGAGAGGGGGTGAGTTTAGCCTCACAATGAGCTAGCAATAATGTGGTTTAAATTCGCCTGTGGCGAGAATCGAACCTAAAACCTCTCACTTACAAGTGAAGAGGAATATCACCAGACCGTAGTACTAAGTGATTATTTTTAATTATGTTGTAGCCAATTTTCTAAAGAAAAAGAGAGAGGGTGCGTCAAGACAGATTGGAGCGAAAATAAGCGTATAGAAATTATAGAATGTTTAGAGATATTATTTCTTTTATATTAGTGCCTTTATTTATAGTAAATCATGAACAAAGAAAAACTTGTTATCGAAGTAAATACAAAATTTAATAGAAAAAAATTGCTAAACTAATGAAATTTTTTAAATCCAATTTATTTAAAATTTACACAATAACACATGTGCTAATAATGCTCGCAACAGGTTATACTTTTTCTTTCTTAAAAAAAAAAAAAAAAAAAAAAAAAGAGCTCACTTTGCGGGAAAAGTGAAAAAGGAAATAAGAGGCAAGATGTAAAAGACAAATCAAGAGAGAAATGCAGAGAGTCTGTCAGTCCACTACACAAATCACAACTCCCACTCTCAAAAGTACACAGCAAACAAAAGCACCAGCTCGTACTTGCTAAACCAAATTTCAAAATCCCCAAAACCAGCTTCCTCTGCACCTCAGAGGCCATGATTTTCCGTAAACCTTCTTGTGCTTGAAAATTCAAAGCCAAGCAATTGCCTTTTGGGTTTTGTAAATCAGTGCAATGAGAAATTCCCATCTCTTCCTCACTCTCCTAACACTCACTGTCACTTGCTCCCTCCGATTCCAAGCTCATGCTGCTCCTGCAGGTAAACTTTCAGTCACCATCTTCCTCTAGCTTTCTCTGATGGTTCAGATTGTATGTTTGATCTGTTTGGCAACTGGGTTTGCTTTGTTTCTTCATTTACTTCTCTTATTTTGCTTGAAATATTTTATCATATTATTAAAAAATAAAAACCCACTTTGGAAAATTGCTTTGCATATATAATTAGATACCCAATTCTTCATTTTTCTTGGTTCTGCCTACTGTGATCTGTTTGTTCTGGTATTCCCAAATAACCCTCTTTCTCTCGCATTCATTTAATAATGATAGTATGTTGGGTTTCTGTGATCTGTTTACATAATGGGGATTTCAAATACTTCTTGTTACTTGACTTGTAATATTGTTTTGAGTTAAATTGTGTTTGCTCAGGGCCATTGATAAAGCACTTGTCTTCTCTTCTCAAGTGGACTAGGGAAATATCCTCCAAAACACCGCAATCAGGTAATTTCAAGTGACTTTTTCAGCTTATTTGTTTTGATTCTCGTGAACGTTATGCTTACTCAATGATAATTTTTCTGCAAGTATTATATGGTTTGTCACTTTGTTTTTATTACAGAAAAGAATGTTCTTCAATTTGAGAATGGGTACTTAGTTGAGACTGTTTTGGAAGGAAATGACATTGGAGTTATTCCTCACAAAATCCGCATCTCAGAGGATGGGGAGCTCTTTGCTGTGGACTCCGTTAATAGCAACATTATGCGCATTACTCCACCATTGTCCCAATGTATGCAACAATACTTATACTGTTTCACCTTACTTGAGATTTGTTCCCGGTTTCTCCCTAACTTAATATTTGTATTTATTGTTTAAATCTTTTGACATTTAAAGGTTTTGTGTTCCTCTTTTTTCGTCAGATAAAATTTCTGTATATCAATTACTCGATGCTAATAATTTTATTATAAAGAAAGTAACAAGATGGTGCTTACAGTCCTGTAGTGTAGGTTAACTGTGGAATTCAATGATCAATATTGATGAGTTGCAGTGTTATATGAATTATTATCTTTTTCATAATACATTCCTTGATTTCCAATTTTCATTTCTGAACATTTCATTGCTGCAGATAGTAGGGGAAGATTGGTTGCTGGGTCATTTCAGGGTTACGCTGGACATGTTGATGGGAAGCCAAGTGATGCTCGTTTCAATCATCCCAAAGGTGCAACCATGGATGATAAAGGGAACGTGTATGTTGCTGATACCTTGAATCACGCCATACGAAAGATTGGAGACGCTGGTATGTACATGTCATTTTCATAGTTATTTAGAAGCTTATACAGGTGAAAGCTGGCAACAAGTGAAAGTAAATATGAGGGAAAATATCAAATTTCTTTATGTCTGTATGCATGTATTTATGTTGAAGTAGCGAAACTAGAGTATAGAAACGTAACTTGTACATGGGAGTGTAAACTGTTAAATTTCAAAATTTTGTTAACTTTTTTGTTTTATCTGAAAACCATTTTTGCAAATCCCTTTGTAGAGACGAGTATATTTCAATTTCTGAAATTCTAATGCGAACTGTTTGCAGGAGTAACAACCATTGCGGGTGGGAAATCAAATGTTGCAGGCTATAGAGATGGGCCCAGTGAGGATGCAATGTTCTCAAATGATTTCGATATCGTATATGTTCAGCCTACTTGTTCGTTGCTAGTTGTTGATAGAGGAAATGCTGCTCTCCGGCAGATCTCTCTCAACCAGGAGGATTGTGATTATCATTACAGTTCAATTTCTGCCACAGGTTTGATCCCATGACGTTTATGTTCAGTTTCCATTCATTAGGCATAATTACGATGGTTGATGGTATGAAAGCTCTACAACGGATGTTGTGGCTGTTATATTAGCTTGACCATGCAAGTTGTTTAAGCAAGCATACTCGTCGGTCTTCATGTACATAATGTTTTACCCCTACAATTTGCATAGGTTACTATAACTGATTCTCCTTTTAGTTTATGTAAGTATGGTTTCACATACCGTGTATGAACATTCGAAATGATCTGTATCAGTTAGCTCTGCAGACAAAGGGTTGCCTATGTGTTTTATTAAGTCTATTACTAAAGATGTCATATTGAAGGTTTATGTCTTGAAGGATCCAAAGAAATAGCAGGGTTTTATTGTCGAACTATTATATGCAGATGTGAGAAATAAGCACCAACTGGACACCAAATTGAGGCCACTGCGTTTTGCTTCCCGTATAAAGAATATGATTATGTGGACATTCTGCCTTCTGCGGAAGATATATGTGGCATCTCCAGTTTCTTTAAACGATGCAGATTCTGTTACTGATTTGATCCGTCCTTTTTACAATTATACATTGTGTTTCAAAATACCATTTAGTTGCTCTATATTATTAACCTTCTCTTCGAAGGTTTTTCTTAAGCTTGCGATAATTCTTGGTTATGTGCTGCATTAAAATATATGGTATATATGATGTTTCACAATGATTAGGCCATCAAATTCTGCTTAAGATTGTGAAGCATCGTTCTCACTGACATTTGTGGGTCTTTTGCAGATATCCTTATGGTTGTTGGTGCTGTCTTGGTAGGGTATACTACATGCATATTGCAGCAGGGATATGGACCTTCTTTCTTATTGAGAACGGTATGCTTCTTATGATCTATTAATGCGAAATATAAAATAAATGCTCGTCCCTGTTCCAGTCTTGAACCTTTGTTTTCCAAAATTTGATCCATTTTTCATCCCATCTCAGCTGAAAATGCATCTCAAGTGAAACATGTTATTAAGGAAAAGATTTGTTTCTGCCCTTATTATTTTCATCACTGCTTGTGCATGCTTTTATATTCACTATTCTCATCTGTTTTCCGTTCAAAGTATTCATTAATGTCTGAAGTTTTCTCATGGAAAGCAAAAAGTTTGGGCTTTACTGCCCCTTATGTGGTTTTACCGTTCTTAGAGTTTTTCGTTGGGCTAGCGAAGTCAATCCATTTCTTTCTTTATGCGTTACAATGGAGCTGTGTAGGTTTCCCACATTGGTAAATTTTATTTATGCAAGTTGTGTTCTTCGCTTAATCTAATGCATAACTGGTGCACCAGCCGCTTGCAAAGAGTGAAATGAAAGAACATCCAAGCAATGGGAAATCCACGCTACTTGTGAAAAGCATGAAAGAGGAACCGGGATGGCCATCTTTTGGACAGCTTGTCAGTGATCTATCCAAGCTTGGACTTGCAGCATTGGCTGGCATATTCGTTCACTTCCTTCCGTCGCGTTTTATGCCTGGTGGCTCCCAGAAAGGCCTAACACCATTAAAAGGTTCTCTTAGGATGCCTGAAGACGAAGCCGGGGCTCCAGTAGTTCAGAGACAAAGTGCTCCTGCTCCTCTATCTGAAACTCGACAGGCCCATACTCCCAATGCAAGTGAGAATTATTCGGATATGAAGCCACCAAAAATGAAGTCAACTAGTTTCAAAGATCCCTCTTTGTCAAGCAAGCATCGGTCTTCAAAACGACAGGACTCTGCAGAATTCTATGGATCTGGTGAGGTTTCTTCTCATAGCAGGTCTAAGAGCCAGAAAGAAAGAACAAGGCATCGCCAGCGAGAGAAGAGTGGAGAGGTAGTTTATGGCACAGTTGGGGCAGAACCAAAACCGGTGGATATGAAGGCAGCGGGTTATGACAATCCGAAGTTTGAAAATTACAACATGAGGAGCAGGTATGGGGCTGATAGTTCATACCGCTTTTGATCAAACTGTGACCCCTTGACTACCCTTTGCCACGCTGCAAATTTCAGCTAGTTTTTGCCTGATTTTGAATGTGTATCCGGTGAGTCTGCAAGTTTGTTACTAAAGATGTGTTTTGAAGAGGAAAAAAAATACAGATGGCTGACGATTCTACAAGTATTATCTAACATAGGACTGTTTAGTCCAGGCACCATACACTGCAGTAATTTGTGAGGAAGTTAATGAGAAACTGAGACATGCAGAAGTGGATTTGCATATTTTCTTGTTTCTTCCTTTGTTTGCATAGTAGACAACGACTTTCGTGACATATGGATACTATATATCGTGGTGGTATTCCTTGCCAAACACGCATCACCATGTGAGAAAGTTAAAACGCACGACAAGCAGCATCTTTGACTTAGAATACCACCATGAGATACTACAATTACATTTACGTGACAGGTGAGTTCCTCTCGCGTAATAGGTTTAGTAGTTTTGCACAACACGATTTTTTAGATTACTGTAATTTACGGAGAGAAAATTTGAACTCAAGTACAAGGTAACAGGGAGCAGATATATTTTCTTGACCAACTGACTTAACTTACATCTGTAATGGAGTAAGTAGCTGGAAATTCATACAAATCAACTAGATATTGTTGGAAAGATGACATAATACCAAGACCATTATCTTAAAAGTGAACTAATATGCAAGTATTTCCAAAAATAAAAATTTAATAGTCATAATCATAATTTAGATGACTCTTCCAAAAGAAGCTGCTTTGATTTGGACAGAGATTTGGCTTTAGATAATTATCCATTATTTTCTAACTTTAGGAGGACCCGAAAAAAAAAAAAAAAAAAGTTGATGACATATGGTCCGCATTGAAAGGAAACAGCCACCAAAATCTATATGGGAAATAACTTGGCTGCTGAATTGAATAATTCAGCAGCTGATCCTGCTTACACCCTATATCAGCAGCCGATCCTGCTTACACCCTATCACGGATGGACACGTGTCTAAGTTTTGATTTAAAAATCAAAACTTGAACACGTGTCCACCCGTGATTGGGTGTAAGCAAGACCGGCTGTTGAATTTACAACAGCCAAGTCTTGTTCATCTATATTATAGAAACAATTAGCAATACGATGAATATGTAGACCTATAAATTATTATTGCATATGGGAAGAATAAGGGTAAGAAACCCTATGAACTCCTCAATTGGACTAAATTATACCACTCTGAATACTCTCGAGTCAATTACTTGGCGGCCATGAGGAGTCAATTATTTATAGTGTGTTTCGAGTGTGAACTTTAAAGTTTTATGTAACGTAGGCTAAATTTATTAGGAATGTTTTAAAAATTAGATAAATGAACTTAGAGACGTCAAGAAGCAATGTACTATTTAGAACTTTTAAATGACAATGTGTCATTTGAAAAATTGTGTGTAGTGTTATTGTCGAATACTTATAGTGTTTTAGTACTACTTTGGTAATGCTTGAACAATTACGAGTCTTCTTCTAGTGCATTTTTAATAACTGAATCTAGAGTTTCATGAAACGTCAAAATCTATTATTTTATTGAGATAAGAGTAAAGATATAACTCATCATTTGAAACGAGTTAATAAGTACCAATTTTATTATTTTTACTTCAATTTTAAAATAAAAATAAGATTTCTTGGAATATTACAATAAAGATTAGAGAGTAACTAAACATTTCATACACCCAACACAAAAGCAAATGGCTAGTTGCCATACTTGGCCCACTCCCAACTCATTTCTCACTAACCTCAGTCCTTCACTTTCTACAAAGAAACAATTTGTATAAAATAAGTTCATCGTGTATAATTTTTTTAATTAAATAATATAATTAAATTTTTACGTGTAATATAATATAATGTTCTGATTGAATAATATAATTTTATATATAATATATGACCCGACAGGCCGAGCACGTCAACAACTTAATATATAAAATATAAAAATCATTATAACGATTTATTTATTACATGTAAGTTATTTTTTTTTGTGAAAAAATTGAAAATAAAAAAAAATTATAAAGAAAAAAAATGGAAAAGTAGAAGATGTTTCCTGTCATCCGTATATACTTGAGGAATGATTAATTAAATCATAAAAAAAAAAAAGTTCTTAAAAAAAATCTAATAAAGCTCCCTTCTTTTACTATTACAACTCTCAATTTCTCACCGGAAAACCTGCGGGCTCTCTCGCCGGAATCGGGTCGGGTCGGCCGGGTTGCTCCACTTTTGACTTTGTGTCTTCACGAAGCTGAACCTCGAAGCTCAAAGCTGCTCGCTTGCTTCTTCTTCTTCTCGTCTGCTCGGAGCTCTCAATCTCTTGGGTTTCCATTTTTGATCGTCTCTCTGTAATGGGTTGTGCTGGATCGTCACAGACCAAAGGAGACGGTGAGGTTACTCTATCATTCTCTCTGCCTCTGTTGCTTTTGTTCATCTTTTGGCTTCGGTGCTTTGGCTGCTGGGAAAACGCAGGAAAAGGAAAGTTGAAAAATCTTTGAAGAAATTGAAAATAATTGTGATTTCTGGAAATGGGTTGAGCTTAGCTGAGCTCAGCTGAGTCAGGCTGCTGAATTCTTTGATTTTCTTGAAAAAATTGATTAACATGTTGTTGGGGTTTATGAATCGTTGTTATTTTAGTTTCAAGAATTAGTTTTTAATATAGTTTGGATTTCGCAAGATTTATATGCTTTTTTGTATTGACAAATAACGCTGAAGAAGATGATTAGTTGCATTTTGGTAGATAACAGTTAAGAAGCTAATGAGGCAATGGCATTGGGTTTAGCCGAGGAAGAGATGGATTTAGGCCTTTAAATGTGTTTTCGACCATCAATCTGCACATTGACAAGCCGGACTTAGTTTTTTATGCCGAAGATGGTATAGGAAATTGTTTGATCCGGACAATTTTGTTGGTGTTATTTTGTTTCTGATTTTGACATCCTCGTGTGATTGTCGGTATTAATTTTCCAGTCTGTATGTTGGACATTTATGTGATCGAACGTAAAAAGTAGTAGATGGGTTTTGTAGTTATCCAGCATCTTCTCTCTTCCCCTTTAAGTTCATGTCATTCCTGCATGTATCTGTGTTATCTGCAATTGATATTGCGAATCACAAGCTGGAAGGTCTGCAAATGATCTGCATGAGATAGGATTTTAGCTTAGTATCCCATCATCATATTGTGAAGAATAGACTGCTGGAAAGAGATCTTAGGTCCTAAGGAACTTATGAATGTCATTTCTTGAAGGCATTGTGCAGAATCTTGAAACATCGCGAAATTCCTTTCAGGCTAGTCATACCACAAGTATTTCTTTTTTAGTTCGCATAACAATATTAATAGTAAATGAAACAGGGGAAAGGAAACAAGTAGTTTCTTGTATTCCGTGCTTCAGTTGATGGAATATAGTTCTCACAGTTTTCTTTTGATTAGGATATCCTTGATTATATTTTTATTTTCAATTTGCGCTGAAGAAATTTGATAATTTGAGTTTAAAAGCACTGGAATTTCAGAGGCAATACTTAGAACTTTCTATTTAACAGGGACTTTGAAGAAGATTAGGAAGCCAAAACCCTGGAGGCATCCTCAGCCGTTAACAAAGTCTCAACTCTTGCAGATGCGTGAAGAGTTTTGGGACACTGCTCCTCACTATGGAGGAAGGAAAGGTAATATTTCCTCTGGATGTATATATATCTACAAGTACGGAAGATTTTTTGGGGTCCACTGAAGGTTCTTAATTCAAATAGTCGTATTATTTTTTACTTTTAATTGTTTCTAAGTTCCTATGGGGGCACAATATTTTTATTTAACAAAACAACTCGCATGCTGTGAAATGATAACAAAACAAAGGGTGGCAACTTACAAAGGACTATAGAATGAGTTTATATATGAACACGCAGTCGAGGGAAAATTACGGAACATCTCTGGAATCTGGTGCAGTATAGAGTTAGCGTGAGCTGATTGTATAGAAGGGTGACAGAAGCTCTTATCATGTGAATATTAACAAGAAAGCAACAGGATGAAATACTTAATTGCTTTTCTAGTCATGTTAAAAATGTCAACATTAGCAGTTGGTCTGAGAAGGGTTTCCTTTGAGTTGTTTGAGTTCAATTCAACAAACATATGTACTCATTCGAGACTGAATGACCATTGAGGTCCATAAGTGTTAAGAAGAACGTGAGTATGAGATATTAAATTATATATGTTTTGGTAAATTTGCTTCCATCCTGAATAATTCATGATTTCTCTACAAACCCGAATTTCAGTAGTGAGTAGCGACTGAACATTCTTAGTAGTGTAGGGGAATATGATTTTCTTATATTGTTTGTATGCTCTCTGGTGCAGCGCACCAAGTTGGCTGTTGCATTATCTGTCTTTAGTCTTGTGCTAGTTGTGCTTCCCTTTTTGGATTGATGAGTGTGGGGTGGGGTGGTGGTGTTGGTGGAGTTGAAAGGGTTGTTCATTACATTTCATTATTGTTATCACCATCTAAGAATTTAGGTTTTACTTCAGTTTGGAGATCCTATTAGAGCTCAATCTGTATTATTTGAAACTACTATGATATATTGGGTAACCCAGGAACTTGTCTATAGAAAGTCTTGTAGCTGACAAGTGAGCATTTTTTGTTAAATGAATGCAAACCAGAGGTAAGAATAAGGGAGAACCAAAGCTAACTAGAAAAGAGAATAAAGATTTTCACGTCATGTGAATGCAATGATAGCTAATGGCTGACCCAATAAAAAAAATAATAGAGAACGAGGATTAGCTTCTTGTCCAAGTCTCTAAGGATATGATTTGTAATTTTGTATTTAGTTGAACAAGTCCTTCACTAGTGGTCACCACTAACCTCAGGATTAATGAGAACAATTGAAAAATGTTGCAATATTACCAATGTTCACACGTTTTTTTTCCGTATATTTTGATGTGGTTGTTTTTAGTTCTTAGGAAGTTAGGAGTGATGTTGTAGGTTTATGCTTCCGATACAAAATTAAATAAAGATCTTTTCAACAAGATATTGGTTCAGAATCCTATAAGCACAGAAAAGTGATTATTGTGGTCATTTTCTTGTTTGAATTTGAATTGCTACCGTGGTTTTTGTTTTCTTTTTCCAAGTTGCATTCTTCACACATGTTATATCTGAAACAAAAATTTCGCTTGTACTGTACATTAGAGATTTGGGATGCACTTCGAGCTGCTTCTGAGGCAGATCTAAGCCTTGCACAAGCGATTGTGGACAGTGCTGGGGTCATTGTTCAAAGTCCTGATTTGACAATTTGCTATGACGAAAGAGGTAGTTATCCATTTTGCACTTTTCTTCATAACTATTTCCTGCCCCCAATAAACTCAAATGCTATGCAGGTTTTTTTTTTCCTGCCTTTAAGCAGGTTTGTGTGCGTGTGTGCATGTGTTGCATTTTAAAGTCAATACCCAGTCTAAGTATGCGTTTACCGGTTTATGCTGTATGCACCATTGTTGGCGTGTGAGCTTGTTCCGTCTCTGTACAAATGGCCGATTGCCCTTCATATTTTATTGCCTTCATTTTCAAATCCTCTTAGCGTGCCCTTACATTACCCCCTTGCAGGTGCAAAATATGAACTACCCAAGTATGTTTTGAGCGAGCCAACCAACTTAATTCAAGAGAGTTGACTCGAGAGAGAGGCTATGACAAACTTTGTTCACAAGATTGATTGTAAATCATGTATATTTTTCTCTCGTCTCTTCCATATCTTAAATAGAGATGGTCACTTTTACGCCTTTCCTTTCACATTCACTTGAATTCTTCTTAGTTTGCTGCAAGTTTCTTCGGTCAATTGAACAGTAACGCAAGTGTTTGAATTTTATCTCTCTCACTCTCTCACCCGAATGGTAGCTTTTACTGATCGTTTTCACTCTGTTTCGAGCTGATGTCCGAGTAGAATCATATAGTCCTGATAGAAAATAAAATTTTGAATTCTGATAAATTTTACAGAGTAAATCTTAATTACATTTACTAAAGCTTTTGCTTGATGTGATTCAATGCTTGTGCAGTTTGTCAAAAAGTTCTAGAATTACCATATAGAAAAACAAAAGTACAAGAAAATTGGTCGAAATCTCGACCACAAGATGCTAAAATGTTACCATCAACGACCGTACGTCGATAACATTGCTCAAAATGTTGAACTTACAAAACCCGCAGAACAATAATGCACTTGACTAAGTCATCACTGATTCATCCACATTGCTTTGATTCGAATCTTTAAAATACTCCACCATGTCATCGGTCCAGTTCTGAGCTCGAAGTTCAGCGTCTTCCCAATCCTTCAAGCAAAAACTGCAGTCCAACATTTTTGGAGACTGCATGCTTCTCCTCTGGTCCAAGACCTGCTTACCTGCACTACTGAAAACAAACTCCGGCGCCATAGCAACCACCGAAGGTGTTAGTAGGTCGCGTGCCATAACAGCAAGCGTAGGGAACCAACCCTCGCTCGATTTCCACCATTCTAGAACATCAAGAGTGACATACTCTTGATTGCTCATGGTGCCACAGTGATTCATCCCCAAGTATCTATGAAGTTCAGTAGGCCCATACTTCTGTTCTTCTTTTTTCCTCACTTCTGCATGAAACTGAGCCATCATTCTCTCCGTGTAGTCATCGCTGTGAAATTCGGCTTCTTCATCTTCACCTTCTGTTTTTCTCTTTGCAAATTCTGATCCGTAAACCTTGTAAAGGTTATGCAACAATGTCTCGACAGATTTCGCATCAGCTTTCAGCGGCACGGTTAAGTTCTGGGAAATTTCATTTAACCTCAACTCTACGCCGTGTAACTGCATTCGAGGGTCCATTGCAGCAGCTAAACATATACTAGGCAACATTTCCTCACAGTAATTTCTGAGTTTTGATTCCATTATTTCGTAAACTGGTTTAAAACCTGGAATGATCTCTGTGTTCCGAAAATGTAGAACTAATGGAGCAAAAATGCTCGAGAATGAAACAAGAACTGCGAGAATAAACGTTTGAACTCAATGTGGTTGCAGCTTCATAAAAAACCTTCAAAAACTCCATGAAAACAAAGCAAAGCTCCCAATCCTTTTCAAGTAAACAACCGGTATCGGGTTTATTATTGTAAAAATCATAGATTGCATCCTTGTAATCCACCAAAGATCTTAACATCAGGTAAGTAGTGTTCCAGTGAGTCCTGCTATCTGGTTTAAACTTTCGGCGTTTTAAACCACGAAGTAAACAGAAAGTATTCCAATCATACTGCCTAGAAGAAGAAGAAACATAAACCACAACTGCCCTAAGTGTTTCCATGCGAATTTCCATCAACTTCAACCCTTCTTGTACAATCGAATTAATCGCGTGTCCTAAACATTTCATGTCCGAAAAACGAACTCCATTAGGATGATGCAGAGCATTTCGAAACATATCAACGATAGCATCGTTGCGAATAACGTTATCAAAAGTGATGGTAGAAACTTTGTCATCAATTGAGTATTCCCTAAGTATATCCATCATGCATTGAAATATGACACAATCACTATGAGGGTATTCGAGCATCCGAAAACCAATATTTCTCTTATGCAACATCCAAGAAGAATCAATAAAATGCGCAGTCACGCAAACAAAACCAAGTCGATCATCGCTGCTACTCCAAAAACTGGAACTCAAAGAAATTGTACCCGTGAAACTAGCAAATTCTGATATCAATTTGTTCTTCTTTTCACTAAAAAGTTTCGAGCAGTCGCTTTTAATAAGGAATGGGGGAAGAGTAACGTACTTGGGTTGAATAAAGCCTTTGATGAAGGCCTCGAATCTGACATTTTCGGCAGGAGTGGAAAGTTGGCCGGTTGAAGTAATGTATTTGGCCATACCTTCTCTGGTATTGTAGTGAAAGTAGTCAAAAGATGGTATAGAATTGCTTCCAGAACTGTCACTATCAGCAGCTTCATCGATTTCGACATCATCCATGTCCAAAAGAAACTTCGAAAAGATGAATTACGCGGAAAAGATTTGAAGAGATGATTGAATACTTGTAGCCGTTGAGGACTCGGAGGAGTTGCTAGAAGTGTGAGAAAAAGAAGGTGAAGCTTTAGGGTATTTATAGAGAAATTTTAGTGCTTAAATGACACTATTATCCCCAGAACTAGCCGTTGTATATGTCTATTTGGGAATGCAAGTGTGTAATTTGACATTATTGATGGGAAATTTGAAAAACCAAGAAATTGAAAAGAAACGGCTAGTTTAGAATGGTTGCTCCCCTACTAAGCTGAACTCTCTGCGTCTTCCCAAGTTTAGAGCTTTTAGAGCCTCTGCTTGTAGCCAAGGCATATAGAAAAGAAAATCCAAACTTCGGTTTTGAATTTTTCAGAAGGCGAGTTGTTATTTGTACTCGTTCATAGGGGATAAACAAATGAGAGAGACTTTGTTCGAGTGCTAAATAATTAGTAGTATAACTTTAACCGAATAATGTATGCTACATGTAGAATTGCGTACGAAAATTTAGATCATGGACAATGCGATCGGCGAAACATAATTTGAGAAACCTGTGAGGTGAAAATAAGCATAGATCTCATGGAGTGTCTATGCTTAATTTAATCTTTGAGGTTAAATTTGTTAATTGCCATTTGGAAGATACTTATAAAATAAAGACTTGTCAACTTTTGGATGAAAACATTTGAAACCTCATAGGGAATGAGTGTAATTTCTAAAACCCCAAGAACCTTTTCGAAAACACGAAAATATAATTCGCTATAATCCATATCGCCTTGTATACAAAAGAAATGCAAAAAATAGTTTAATCAAGTTGAACTAAACATGTATACGATCCAAACAAACATCTGCAAATCGATCCATCTGAAGATTATCAGAAATGCTGGTCTGAATTACAACTTTGAAAGCAAAACCCCAAATATTGGACTTACAAATGTAGAAGCTAAAAATTGCATCTCAGAGAAGTTCAACCTGACAAGTCCTAGAAGCCTTTTCAAGCATTAATTCTTCGTAAAACCCATCAATCGATAAATAATCATCTTATCCAAAACTTTACCGTTCTTTGGCAAATACTTTACCACTTTCTTCTCATGTGGGTATCCCTTGAATCCCCTTGTAGTGACAGTCTTGATGTGTGATATTAGACAGATAGGAATTGACTCGGGTGTGCTCCATCGATGCTCTGAGTATAAGAAAACTAAGTCCTCTTCACGCTCCTCATAATCCTCAACACATTCCTCGTCCTGAAAAGTACAAATATGAGAATAGTAAAGAGCAACAAGCTGTTATGACTTAGCATGAGTGGAAATACATCTTACTTCATATTCGACGACAAGAGATTCCAAATTAGGTGATTTCTTGAGCAACTCTGTTATACATCTTACTTCATATTCGACGACAAGAGATTCCAAATTAGGTGATTTCTTGAGCAACTCTGTTAGCAAATTCCAGTGATAGCAATTGTAAAGAACCAGGTTCAAATCCCTCAAATTATCAAATGCAGGCAGACGATAACTCTTTTTGTAAACATAGGTTAAAGATCAAATATATACTAGTGTATTAAGTAAAAATTTAATAATACATAACATTCAGATTCAAATAAAAAATTGCCAAAACGTAATACAGGTTTCACTTTACAGACAGATACTACTTTTGGTACAAAGAAAGAATGATAAACAGGCTAAACAGAATGGGAAAAGGCGGCATGCCAGGGATTTGTCATTCCCTCGTATTTTAGGATCGTGGAAGGAAATGTGCAATCTTTTCCTTGTTTCTTTTGTACATAAAAGGGGATTATGATGGAAAAGGAAAAAGGAACCGAGTATCTTATTATCTAAACACAGTTCTGTTTCTTTGTCATCTCCTTCCTAACCCAAAACTGAATTACTATTTGATTTCTTTAACCTGTCCAACGATGAAGGGATCTGCTTTTCCCTTGTGCAAATCCCCTACTCTCTGTCCTAAGTCCTACATAGCATAACAGAAATGAGTTAGGGCATATACTTACCTCCATAACATGAGCTGAAATAGACAGATATTTAACACTGGAAAATCCCTGCGGAAGCGCAGATGCTTGGTCAGAAATGCCGTCCTGGTATTCAGCCGCTTAATGGCTATAGTATAGAGATACACACTGCCTTGACCAGGGATGTTACATTCTTGAATGAATAGTTCGACAAATATTCCTGCCTAATGTCAAGGCTGTCAATGTTTGGGGCATTTTAGAAATACCGTACTTAATATCTTTTTCAACAACAAACACATTAAGAAAGAAGAACATTCTTAACGTCTTGAGTTCAGGTGAAGAGACTTTAAAATTTGGAACTGTATCAACTGCAATAGTTGCATTTATAGATAAATCTTCAAGTACAGGGCAGCATGAATAAAGCTTTTCCATTGAGTTGCCTTCAGGATATTCAACTTTGACATCAAGGAACTTGAGTTTTGGGAAACAGCCTGATGCAGGAGGAATATAGGTAATACAATCTGACTTAACCTTCAAAGCACCAGTGTTTTGCACGTGAAAACACATTTAGGCAACTCCAAAGTCAGAAAACTTCATCATCAGTATAAATGCTTTAACATGAAGATCAAGTTCAACAACATTATGCCTAATGGCGGTGCGGATCCAACCAATCAATACGAGAGAAATCCTCAACAAGCGAGTAACAATGAGGCCGGAAGTTTTAATATCTGATGTGTCACAAGAAGGAAGTACCCAATCGACAGAGTTCAAACAATAAGCATGGTTAGAAAGGTATTCGTTCTTCCACATAACAGACATGCGTTCAAATTCCAAGTCCAAAGTGGGAACAAAAGCCCATATGTTATTCCATCTAGTAGACAGAATGCTGCTTCTCACAGCAAACTTTGTTGGAATGAAGGAAAGAATGTGACAAAGAATTGCATCTGTTAATCCACTACTCCTATCTTCACTCTTGCTTGATGCTCTGACATCTGCTAATCCACTAATCCTATCTTCAACTCTTGCATCTGCCTACATTTTGATGAAAAATGTAGAAAAAATTAAATTAAATTAAATTAAAACTAGAAACTAGAAACTCTAAATTTATGCTCCATTCAATTAGTTTATAAACTTTAGACTCTTCAAATATCTTGACATGTGAAATTCCTCTTTCTAGAGAAAAGCTTTTCAATGAAAACAAAACAGCCCCAAAAAATTAATCTAGAAGCCGCTAATCATCACAAATAAACAAAGGAAAGGGAAAGACTAGAAATTTCTATCAATCATATATGAATATTTTCTGGGTAACCAAACAGATGGTATTTAAGTCCTATAATCATTTTGCAGAATCAAATTTAACTTGTTAACAGAATCCATCTAAAACAAAAAACTGGACTTACAGAATAAAAACGTCAAAGAAGCTAAAACTTCTCCACTCTCTTACAGAATAAAGACTGGACTTACAGAATTTAACTTGGCATTTCCAAGAATCCTTTTGCAGCATCAAATCTCTGAATACCTCATCATGAATAGTAACCTTTTTCAAAACTTTTCCACTCTAACAGATACTTTGCAACTTTCAGCTCATTCGGATATCAAACAAGCAGGCATAGCCAACACACCATTAAATGTGAAGGCCTAAAGCTACTTGCTTTCAAATTCACAAGCAGGGAAGCCCATTTGAGCACCTTCACTGCTTTGCTCAATTCATCATTGTTATCCAGAACCCGGATTAAGTAAGATATCAGGGACAAGCTTATTCCTCAAAAGACTGTGAAAGTGTAAAGTAAAACCAAGAACTCAAATTAAAAGATTAAATGTCAATTTTAAACCCACTCTATGCAAAGAACTGATAAAGACAAAGCAAAACTACACGAAAATACCAAACACACAAGAATTAGCTTTACAAGGGGAAAAACCTCAGAGAGGAAAAACCCTTGGGCAAGATTGCCAACAATAATCCACTAAGGTAGAGATGAAGACTTTACAAGATTCATACGAGACCCAGGTACACAACCTATTGAGCCTTGTCCTCTCAATCTTGAACGTCTGATGCACACAGCATGATTGCACACAGCTGGATTTGAACGAAATGCAGAACAGCTGATTTGAACGAAATGCAGAACAGCTTCCTTTGCTTACTCAAATGCAATATGAATATTTTATGTCGCAAAAGGTGTCCTCCTTTGAGTGTGAAGAACCTATTAAATAGGTGACTTTACCCCCTTTTCTCGGACTAGCAATCCCTTTAATGTCTCCAGCAATAAGTTGATGTGATTGCCATTATCTTTGACCGACCAATCTAATCCCAAAATGGTTGGGCTAATAAAACTAATTGACATGAGATCTTGTATGATAATTACAAGATCAATTACATACTTGATTAAATATAAATTACAATTTGTCTAGAAAATAAGCCAAATTAAATCACATTTACAATCTCCCCCTTTGGCATTTTCTAGACAAAAAAACCATGGTAAGCCAATCCAAAAATACTGTCATGTGATTTTGCTCAGCCACTGCAGTATTACATCTGCATGTTTACATTAAGAGAAATATTAGATCAGAGTAATATGTTTACATCAAGAGAAATATTAGATCAGAGTAATATGCATTAGAACAAATGACTCCCCCTAAACAGCTAAACAAACGACAAATAATATGCATTAGAACAAATGACTCCCCCTAAGCAGCTAAACAAACTACAAACTACTCCCCCTTTTTTTTGTCCAGAAAGCGCCAAAGTATAAAGGAATAGAAGAATTAGGTCCAGGAAGTGCAATGGTCAGAGGCAGCGGAAACTACGTGATAGGGAAAGAAACCTGGTTTTGAGAACAGACTAGGAAATCAACCAGTGAAAGAGGTGTTGAGCATAATTCCAAAAACAAGAAACAAAAATGATATGAGGGATCAATCACACAATATGAAATGCATATCCTACCCCATGATCCTCAAAAAGTGAGTTTCAAGCAGAGCCTTTGTAGCTAGAAAAGGAGAAATAAATGTGAACATGAATTACATAAACTTTTGAGGTGTTATTGTATAATGGTGCCACTCAAAATATGTGAGACTCCAAATCAAGCTCGAGAAATGTATAGATTATTTGCACAAAAATAATTAACTGGGAAGGGGCGAGAGGAGCCCTATCGTTGAAGGTCTACAAGATGCAAGCATCTATCAACTCCCTCAAAAATGAGAGAGGACCAACCCACACAGTGCATCAACTCTTTTAATGGTAGCTTTCACTCTAGTGTGAGGGGTAGCCCTTCCCATATAGTTTAGTTGACTGTCAAATTCTACACAGACACCTTCTTTATGGAGCTTTCACACCCATACACAGGTAGCTTTTTCCATTGCGTCCCAAATCAGCACACTTTTCATGTTATATTATGATGGAAATTAGCAAGAGCGAATGGGTCTCACAACATTAACTGAGTGACAAAAAAAAAAAAACTTTGAGAGATGTGAATGGAACATTGAATTATGGGATTTACTACTCATTTGAGTCAAATGTTGAAATTGTAGTTTGTTTAGCTGCTTAGGGGGAGTCATTTGTTCTAATGCATATTATTTGTCGTTTAACAGCAGTCAAATGAGATTGTTTTGGACATGATTGAAAACGAGCACAAACACCAACACTAAATGAGATATCAGGACGACTTGCAGTAAGATAAAGTAAACTCCCTATCATGCTTCGATACAGAGTATGATCAACATCTGGTCCTGATGCATCTTTGTGAAGTTTGTCGGTGGTGCTCATTGGATTTCTCACAGATTTGATCGCTTCAAGTCCAAACTTTTTTACTAAAGCTTTTGCATACTTGGTTTGTGAAAGAAACATGCCATTCTTCATTTGTTGTACCTGCAGACCAAGAAAATAATTCAATTCACCACACATACTCATTTCAAACTCATTTTGCATAACATGAGTGAACTCAACAACCAAACCGTCAGAAGTAGAACCAAAAACAATATCATCTACATAAACTTGTGCAACAATTAAATCACTTTTAACCCTTTTGACAAACAAGGTTTTGTCAATTGCACCCCTGATGTATCCTTTCTGCAGAAGATGGCTTGACAAACGCTCATACCAAGTCCGAGGAGCCTGTTTCAGTCCATACAGAGCCTTTTTTAGTCTATACACGTGGTCAGGGTGGAAAGGATCTTTGAAGCCTGTGGGCTGTTCAACATATACTTCCTCTCTGAGGAAGCCATTAAGAAATGCACTCTTGACATCCATTTGATACAACTTGAACTTAAGGTGACAGGCCACAGCTAGCAGCAATCTCACTGATTCCAAACGCGCCACCGGAGCAAATGTTTCATCAAAATCAAGCCCTTCAACTTGTGTGTAGCCTTGTGCAACGAGTCTCGCTTTGTTTCTGACTACATTCCCTTTCTCATCTGTCTTATTTCTAAAGATCCATTTGGTACCAATTATATTGGTGTCTTTTGGACGAGGAACAAGGTACCAAACATCGTTACGAGTGAACTGATTAAGTTCGTCTTGCATGGCAGTTATCCAATCATTATCCACAACTGCTTCCTTGACATTTTTGGGTTCCAGTAAAGACACATAGCACACAAAACTGATTTCTTCTGCCACTTGTCGCCTAGTCTTCATCTTGTCATCCAAAGGACCAATGATGTCAGTGGACTTGTGATCTCTTTGAACTTGTTTTGCACCAGTTTGGAGTGATTGAGATGAAGTGTGGTGAACATCATTTAGAGCTGCTTCAACTGATTCTCTTGTATGAGTTGAATCATAATTAGGCCCATCATCTTCATCAACCTGCAAAACATCATTCACCCTTGTGTCCTGCACACTAGAGTCATCAATCACAACATTTATGGATTCCATAACACCCTTTGTACGTGAGTTGTAGACTCTATATGCTTTACTTGTCGGAGAATAACCAAGAAAAATTCCAATATCACTTCGTGCATCAAATTTTGCCAAATTCTCCCTATCTTTATAGATGTAACAAGTGCTACCAAACACACGTAAGTGACTCACATTTGGTTTCTTACCTTTCCAAAGCTCATATGGTGTACATTTAGTTCCAGGTCGAAGAAAAACTCTGTTGGCTGTATAGCATGCTGTGCTGATTGCCTCAGCCCAGAAATACTTAGCCATCTTTGATGCGTTAATCATAACTCGTGCCATGTCTAATAACACTCTATTCTTCCTTTCAACCACCCCATTTTGTTGTGGGGGTGATAGGGGCAGAGTATTCATGCTGAATTCCATGTTTTTCACAAAAATTAGAGAATGATGCATTGTCAAACTCAGTTCCGTGGTCTGTTCTAATTCTAATGACAACATCATTTCTTTCAGTTTGAATCTCAATGCACAAAATATGGAATGATTTGAATGCTTCAGACTTATCATGCAAAAATGCAACCCAGGTGTAACGAGAGAAATCATCGACTAAAACTAGTATGTACTTTTTACCTCCCAAACTCTCTGTTTGCACAGGACCTATCAAATCCATGTGCATCAATTGAAGTGGCTGTGAGGTCGAAATGAAATTCTTTGGGCTATGTGCACTTTTGGTTTGCTTACCAATCTGACATGCGCCACACACACCTTCTTGTTTACCTTCAAGAGATGGTAGACCTCGTACATATTGCTTTTTGGATATTTTCAACAAATCCCTGTAATTCATATGTCCTAGCCGTTGATGCCACAAATCCAAGGGATTGTTGCTTGCCCTGAAACACACATTAATTTGATTAGCATTAGCACAATAGCAATTGTTTTCAGATCTAGGTCCACACAACACTTTTTCACCTGTTTCTTTGCTAACAACACATTTAGTTGAATCAAAATTTACATTCCCAATGTCATCACATAGTTGACTAATGCTCATCAAGTTAGCAGTAAGCTTATCAACCAATAACACATTATGCAATTCAGGTAGTCCAATGGTTTTGACAGTACCCTTACCAATTATTGTTGCTTTCTTACCATCACCAAAGGTTACAGAGCCACTTACCTTTTCTTCTGTAAGAGTATCAAACCATTTACGATTACCTGTCATGTGCCTTGAACATCCACTATCAAAATACCAAGTGTCAGAATCACATGAAGATAAAGCAGTAAAGGCAACTAAACACTTGATGTTTGATTCGTCAGACTCAATGACTCGAGTAAGCAAACAACAATGGTTTTCTTTTCTTCTCCAAATTTGATTAGTTGAGGTTGATTTAGCTCTCCAAATACGTTTCATTTTAGGCATGTATGTATTAGGAATTTTAACTAACTTAGAAAGTCTGCCAACTTCTTTCAAGAGATTTGCAAGCTGAGATTGCAGGTTACCTGTTGTCAACTTACCATAATTCATATCTCTTTTGTCACACAAAGGTCTTATGTGACCTTTCTCACCGCATGCATGACAAGTTAGATAAGCTTTGGAACCTGCAATATTCGTGTTAGTACCCTTCACAAACTTTGTTACTGAAGAAGATGAATTAGGATTAGATACATATCCTAAACCTGATTTATCACCACTTGGTTTACACATATTAAGCATTTTGTCTATTTTCTCTGCACCAATGGTTAATCTGTGAATTTTTCTTTGTGACTCATGAAGCTGATATTTAAGTGTGTCACGTTCAGTAGATAGAAAAGTGATTAACTTGTTCTGATCGCTTATTCTATCCCTTAGTTGTTGCAGTTTTTGAACCATACCATCAAGCTGTTTTTCCAATTCAGTTACCTGAGACTGAAAGTCGTTTTCAGTCTTTGTCTTCTCAAATTCTAGAATTTTCACCTTCTCTTTCAGCACATCATTTTGCTTCTTGATCTTCAGAGATGCTTGGTACAACTCCTGGTACTTTTCAATAACTGTTTCGTCATCCCAGTCCTTGGTTTCATCTAATCCTGCATCAACATGAGCAACAAAAGCAATAATATTAGATTCTTCATCAGATTCACTTTCAGATTCACTCCAAGAAGCTAGCATTGCTTTGTTTTTTTCAGTCTTCATCCTCTTTAGAGTGTTGGCACACTCCTTAGCTTCATGACCATATCCTGAACATTCATAACATTTTCTCTTGTCAGTAGTATTTTCAATTTTATCAACCTTAGAATTTTTTCCAAATGAAAAGTTAGGTTTAACATTTTTTGATGTCGAACCAGATTTTCCTCTAAAATTTTTGTTCTTTAAAAACTTTTGAAATTGCTGAGTCAATAAGGCAAATTCTTCCTCACTAACCCCCTCACCCTGATCATAATCTTCCTTCACCGCATGTAAAGCAATGCTTTTGCTTTTCTTAGGTTGAGGTGGCAATTCCATTTCATAAGTCTTTAAAGCACCAACCAATTCAGATAGCTTTAAGGTTTTTAGATTTCTTACCTCTGTGATGGCAGTTTTCTTTGGTTGAAATCTATGAGGTAAGGATCTTAATACCTTTTTTACTATTTGAGACTCAGGAATTGTCTCACCAAGACTATAACAATTGTTGACAATTTCACACAGCTTTGCATAGAACTCAGGAAAGGTCTCATCTTCTTCCATCTTAATTCTCTCAAATTGTGAAGTGAACACTTCAAGCTTTGCCTCTTTCTCTGTTTCTGTTCCTTCATATGTATCCTGCAAAATGTCCCATGCTTCCTTGGAAGTTTCACAGTTACGTATGAAAATAAATTGATCAGGAGAAACAGCAGTAAATAAAGCATTCAACCCTTTTTGATTATTAGTGGAGTGTGTGACCTCAGTAGTAGTCCACTCTTCCCTAGGTGTAGGAACAACAACTTCACTAACATCATCTACTACATCTTTGTTATCAGAAGACTTCTTTTTGTTATTAATTTGAACAGTTTTTGTGGGCAAAGTATACCCATGGACCACTGTACTCCAAACCCTATCATCTAAAGCCCATAAAAAAAGACTTCATCTTTGCTTTCCAATCTCCATAATTCTCCCCATTGAAGTATGGAGGGTGAGAGACAGAACCAACAGCCTGATCCATCCCACGTTCCCTAGGATCCACTCTAAGTGTATCTAGAGACCTGCTCTGGTACCAATTGAAAGTGTAAAGTAAAACCAAGAACTCAAATTAAAAGATTAAATGTCAATTTTAAACCCACTCTATGCAAAGAACTGATCAAGACAAAGCAAAACTACACGAAAATACCAAACACACAAGAATTAGCTTTACAAGGGGAAAAACCTCAGAGAGGAAAAACCCTTGGGCAAGATTGCCAACAATAATCCACTAAGGTAGAGATGAAGACTTTACAAGATTCATACGAGACCCAGGTACACAACCTATTGAGCCTTGTCCTCTCAATCTTGAACGTCTGATGCACACAGCTGGATTTGAACGAAATGCAGAACAGCTTCCTTTGCTTACTCAAATGCAATATGAATATTTTATGTCGCAAAAGGTGTCCTCCTTTGAGTGTGAAGAACCTATTAAATAGGTGACTTTACCCCCTTTTCTCGGACTAGCAATCCCTTTAATGTCTCCAGCAATAAGTTGATGTGATTGCCATTATCTTTGACCGACCAATCTAATCCCAAAATGGTTGGGCTAATAAAACTAATTGACATGAGATCTTGTATGATAATTACAAGATCAATTACATACTTGATTAAATATAAATTACAATTTGTCTAGAAAATAAGCCAAATTAAATCACATTTACAGACTGGATATTCTGCTCAAAGTTAGATGAATTTCTAAGAGTTCATCAATCAGACTTTACTATTTTCTCCGGTAAAAAGTAAAAATTTGCAAATAGGTAAACGAGAATTGAAGAAAAAATGATCACTGACCTGAGGGGAAAGAGCGACATGAAGAAGATTGACAACTTAAGATTTAGGAGACGCCTGTGAAGTAGAGATTGTGTCAAATTCGGATGTCTGTCTGGGTTCTGTCGTGAAGAAATGCAATTGCAAAAAGAAATGTAATTGCAGAGAGGTTTCTTCTTCCTCCCCCGCAGAGGCTGACGAGTAGGGGTGGGCAAACGGGCTCTAGACCCGCGGGTCGGGGCGGGTTATAGCGGTTCGGGGTGGGTCCAAATAATTTATAGAGAAAACGGGGCGGGGCGGGGCGGGGCGGGTCCAAGTAAATAGTAGGGCGGGGCGGGTCCAAGTTTTTGAATACACGGGCCCCCGACCCGGACCGTATCACACATACAATTTCACACGGGTCTTCTCAGTTCTCACTGACCCAGTCCTCACATTCACGATCTCTCTCACGAACCCAGAGTCCCAGATTGAAAAAGTGGCACTTTTGGCTCTGAACGAGAAGAGCGGATCGAGCCCATACGCCATAGCAAAGCACATGGAGGAGAAGCATAAGGCGGTGCTGCCGGCGAATTTCAGGAAGACTCTGGCTCTGCAGCTGAAGAATCTGTAGCCAAAACAGCCGCCGTTTCGAAACCAAAATCGGAGAAGAAGACCAAAACGACCTCGTCTGGTAGGAAGCCGGGAAGGAAGAAATCTATGAAATCTATGAAGCAGCTCCTCAACCCTCTATCTCGAAGCAGCCCAAGTCGATCAAGAGCTCTGCTGCTACGAAATCTATGAAGCAGCTCTTCAACCCTCCCTCTCGAATCTCGATCTCGAATCCGTAGCCACCGTCGCCGCCTCCTCATTCTGCTTCAATCTCAGTACTCCATGGAACCTATGCCCTCACCACGTCCTAGGCCCCTGCGTTTCTTCTTCTCGCCACTCAATTTCAATTTTATTTTCTGAATTCGAATTTGGGGATTTAGGAATTAGGGATTCAATATTGCTATTTGCGTCATCTCCCAGACTCCCACTCGGCTCATCTTTCCCTACTCCTCCTCGACGACATCACCGAACCCAGACCATCCTAATCATCTGCCTCCTCCCCCTCACCGTCGCAGCTGTTTTCCTGGTGGTGGGCACTGCCTGATGACCCGGTGCTGCTGGGTTGACGAGTGGGCCCAAAAAACCCAAAAAAATAAAAAATAACCCGTGGACCCGCTCCGGACCGGCCCGTTTTAAACGGGCTGGGTTAGGTCTAGTTTCCAAATTCAAAATTCCTCTACCCGGCCCGTGCCCAGCCCTACTGACGAGTACGAGGAGAGAGACAGAATTGAGATTTCTGAATTTCCAAATTTTATTTCTTTTTTACACTTCCTCTTTAATCTTTGTCTGGATGTTGTGGGACGTCGGGGAGGGTTTAGGGTTTAGGGTTTCGGGTTTCGGGTTTCGGATTTCGTATTTCGGTTTCGGATTTCGGGTTTCAAATTTCGAATTTTGGATTTCAAATTGGGGATTTCGGGCTTCGTATGTTTTTTAGGGTAATTTCAGGTTTCGTCGTACCCCTTTATTGAATTTGAACCGAGTTTATGGAATGCCGTCCCTCATCTCTGTGTTTCCCCATTTTCCGTCCCGCCGTTCCCTCTCAGATCTGCAAACTCCGGTTACCATTCACCGCGAAATGTACAGCCCAACCCCGATTACCATGCATTTTCTGGAAACACACTTAATTCAATAAAAAAAATTCAGAAATAAACGAAAAGTGCAAGACTTTAAGCTTCTGTTCATCATTTTTATCATTTTCTCGGTAACCAAACACATGATATGGAATTTATAAGGGTGAAGCAAAGTACCTGAAACGCTGTAATGGGTTACTGGGAAACAGCGGGAAGAACTGAGAAACTTTGGACTTGCAAAGCTGATTGGTTAGTGTCCCAACTTCTACTTATTGGGAAAGTTGATGCTTTCAATCATGGATATTGGATGCTTCTGCTCTGCTGCGACTATGAAGTTTGAAGCTACCAGGCTTCCTACACTCCCTTTTCGCACCATCCTTTGGGCTTCAAAATGGAGTTGTTTCAAACCACAATTAAAAAGCGAACTAACAAGATAAAAAGACACTAAAAAATTGTGCATATCTCACAGAGACATGTTACAATTCTGTCCAACTTTCGTTTGAAATTCGTCAAAACAAATCACGATGTATACACACATAGCCATTTTTCACGGTTACTTTTGTTTCTTTGGGACAATTTTTTCAGTAGTACTACTTTCTCCATTTCAACAAATCACGAAGACAAGAAGATGTGGTGGTATGAATTGCATTGACCATAACTAGCAATGAACTTCAAGGTAGAAAATTGTATGTTTTCACGACCACCTCCCTAACACTTAATAGTTAACTACAATGCCGAATGTATCATTCCCCACTTGGTTTAGATACTAGCTATCTCGGCAAGGGAAAAGAGTATTCCGCTATCAATATATAGTACTTAATACATTGTCAATGGGTTGTTCCGATACTACTTTGATGTTTGGTTGATATTTTGTAACACCAAGTATCGACAATGTACAATGTATGAACGTTGTGAATCACTTTACAACTAGTTCAATCGATGCTGTAGCCTCGATTCCTCAAAAACATTGCTCAAAATCTCATAAATTACAAAAACATTGCTCATAAATCATTGATCATTGATCACCATCGCTTTGATCAGAATCTGCAAAGTACTCAACCATGTCATCCTTCCATTTTCCGCTCCATGTTTTGCATCCCCAATCCTTCATGACCTGCTTCCCTGCACTACTGAGAACAGACTCTGGTGCTGTTGCAGACACCGAAGGAGTTCATAGATTGCGTGCCATAACAGAAAGCACAGGAAACGTCCCTTCATGCGATTTCCACCAAGCTAGAACATTGAGGTTGTCATGTTATTGAGTAGCTCGGTTGGTCGGTAGTGCTTTATATCTTCTTGCCTCAAACATTCTCTCCAGCTAGCATGAACATTGAATCGTCTTTTCCTACGACTGAAGTACTACTGGGTTCTGTAACCTCTGCAAACTTGGGTTCATAAACCTTATAAAGGTTATACATACAACAAAGGGTCAAGAGCTTTTGCATCAAATTTCAGTCGCATGCTTAAATATTCCAAAATGTCATTCACAATGTGATTTATGATAGTCCATTGCTTTAGCTAAACAGAAACTAAGCAACATGAACTCGCAATAGCTTCTGAATTCCAGTTCTATAATGTCACAAATCGCTCTGAATCCCAAATGAGCTTTGTATTCGGAAAATGTAAAACTAATGCAGAATAAATGATAGAGCCACATACAAGTAGTTCGAGAATAAACCTTTGAACTATATGAGATTGCAACTTCATAAAAACCATTCAAAAACTCCATGAACAAAAACCAAGCTCACAATTTGTATTACATAAAAGATCGCTATCATGCTTTCAGTTGTAAAAATCAGTGATTGCAGCATAATTCACACAGGATTGTAAGTTTGTAACATGAGCAAAGTATAGTTCCAATGAGTCTTCATATCAGGCCTAAACTTTCTACATTTCATTACCACGAGATTCGCACAAAGCAGGAGAGGAGGCAAGGAGGTAAAAAACAGCCCTCCTTGTTTTTTCTATATGAGCTTTCAACAATATCAAGCCTTGTTGCGCAATTAAATTAATCGTATGTCCTAAACATGTCAACGGTAGCATCATTACATGTAACATTATCAAAAGTAATACTCAAGATTTAGTATCAACCATATACTCCCTAAATACATCCATCACACTTTCAAATATCACCTTATCATTACAAGGATATTCGAGCATACAAACAGCGATAAATCTTTTTGCAATTTCCAATCAGAATCAATAAAATGTGCAATCATACAACCAAAACCAATTTGATCATAGCTACTAATCCAAAAATTACAAGTAAAAGAGAACATACTGGTGAAACGACAAAGTTCAGGTACCAACAAGTTTTTCGTTGAAGAGTTTCAAACAATCATCTCAGATGAGGTTTAGGGGAATACTAGAGTACTTAGGACGGACATATGATTTAATAAACCGCTTGAGTAGAATGTATTCGGAAGAAGTGAAAAGTTGGGAAGTTGAAGCAACGTATTTGGCCAGACCTTGTTTCATGTTGGATTGAGAGTACATAAAAGCGGGTATATAATTGCTTCGATTTTGACTACTTTGACCAATACTGTCACTGTCAGCAGCTTCATTGATTTCAACATCCTCCTACTGTCACTGTCAGCACTTTCATTAGAAGCATTTATACAGGTTTTGGTGGTTGAATGTAGAGCTATTGGGAAAGGAAATTTTTTTGAAAAGCAACGGCTAGATCAAAATGTATGCAATCGAAAACAATCATCTCCAAATTGATCCACTTCCGGCACAGAAGAATCTCTCCTTCCCACAAAGAACCCACTTCCGGCACAGAAGAATCTCTCCTTCAAAAGAGACTCATGCACTTTGACAAGATTTCTCACGAAAATTGATAGAGGTGGTTTATTCACACTAAAAGTGGAGAATGAGTGGTTTTATCTATGACTGTTGATGCTGCATTGCATCTGTCTGCACAGTTTACTAATTTACTCCCAAATATTTATGAGCTCAGTTGGCCCATAGCGCTTTATAGCTTCTTGCCTCATATATTCTCTACAGCTAGCATGAACATCGACTCTACTTCTCATACTGTTACAAGTAGTACAAGGTTCTGTAACTTCTGTAAACGCTGCAAATTTGGATTCATAATCCTGGTTATGCAACAGTGTCAAGTGCTTTTAAATCGAATTTCAATGGCACGCTTAAAACTTCGGAAATGTCATTCACCATGTGTTCTACGCCGCATAGTTTCATCGTGGGGACCCTTGCTTTAGCTAAACAGAAACTAGGCAACATGAACTCGTAATAGCTTCTGAATTCCGACTCCATAATGTCATAAATCGCTTTGAACCCAGAATGAGATTTGTGTTCGGAAAATGTAAAGCTAATGCAGAACAAGTGATAGAGTGCCATACAAGAACTGGGAGAATAGACCCTTGAACCCAATGAGATTGCAACTTCATAAAAAACACTCAAAAACTCCATCATCACAAAAGTAAGCTCCCAATCCGCTTTGCATAAAAGATCAGCATCATGCTTACCCTTATAATAATCGGTGATTGCAGCATTGTAATTCACACATGGTTGTAACATGAGCAAAGTAGAACTCCAATGAGTCTTCATATCAGGCTTAAACTTATTACATTTCAGACCGCGAGATTCGCATAAAGCAGGAAACTCTTCTTGCCTAGCAGCAGTACGATAAGCGTTATGATCATACTCGAGCATACAAAAGCGATAATTCACTTCTGCAACTTCCAAGCAGAATCAATAAAATGTGCAGTCACACTAACAAAATCAATTTGATCACCGCTACTAGTACAAAAACTACAAGCACAAGAGAACATACCGGCGAAACCACAAAAGTTTGGATATCAACAAGTTCTTTTCGTTGAAAAGTTTCAAACAATCGCCTCTGACGAGGTTTAGGGGAAGACTGCAACACTCAGGTCAGACATATGCTTTTGTAAATATTACTCTCTGATTAAAAAAGTGATTTTTTTTTAACAATGTAACGTAATTAGGCTCGAGGAAGAGAGGGTTGGGATCTTTAAACCGGAAATCTTGCTGCCAAGAAACTTTATAGCGTGCAAGATCAGACTTTACTGCAACAGATATTTTCGAAATCTTTCAAATGGTGGTCGTATTCGACCAAAATGGTAGACTTGAATAGCTAGTGACCACAACGTAGAATTCGTCCGGTCCCTAAATACATGATGCAAGGGTAGGATAAGAAGACATGCACATTCGAATTCAAAGTAGTCTAATCAGGTTATCCGATCAAAATGGCCCAGCGTCTGCACTCTCTGCTGCTACAAAAATAAATTGTGACAGTACATTTAATATGCTGAATCAAGTGTAAGTCTGAGAGAAGATAATATACACATCCGAGCATAAAATTAGCAGCAGTGAAGGAAAACAAGCACCCTCCCTTCCGTCAGCTTTTAAAATAGAACAAGATGTGAGAGCAATGTATCCCCACACCAATCCCGTTAGCCCCCCCCAAACCGCAAAGAAAGGTGAGATCTAGCCAACTCGAAAACCTATATTACCCAAAGGGACCACATAATCAAACGCTCCTGAAGGGTACTTGAGCTTTTAAAAAGGCCTCTAGACCTTCTTGAAGAATGAAAGAATATTTCCTTGCTTAGGATCCTTGTTTACTCCTTTCTTGTTTCCTGCTTTCCCAGTTGCATTTGTCGGAGTTCCCACTGACTTCTTCGATGAAGGAAGCCTGGATTCACATATCCAAAATTAGAGTTCAGTCATCAGGCACAAGCTAAAACATCAGCAAGAAAGATTGATAAAAAAAATAAAATTGGCACAAAATAACTAACACAAGACCGTATTCCTGCCCAAGCCAGGAAATCAAATAAACCACATAAATGACTCAAATGCTGGTACAGGAACAAAAGTGAAGCACCGAAATTAGAAACTAGGATATACAGCATCTGATCTACAGGTTTTTCTAGCATTTTTACGGTCTACCTGATATTTGATATCCGGAACAGAATTATTCAATATTCTAACAGTTTAAGCCTACTACCTGGTTGCAAACTTGCAACTTCAAATACAATCACCTGTTTCTAACACCAGCCATTGATATTTGTAACATTTGTTTCCCACAAACTACAGTAAGAGTTGAAATTGGCAGAATTTACTGAGGTGTGAACTATTTGGCGTGTTCGTAATCCAACTGATCAAGAATTTGCATGATGTGAAAAAGAATAAAGTGTGAAATCAAACAAGATGAACTGTTTTCTTGTGTTACAAGCATCCTTTATCAAGTAGGTTATAATACCCAATTAGATATCCTCTCAGATAGAAACCACCAAAGCAAATAAAAAAAGAAACTAATTTACCTGCTAACAGCACTGGGAGCTTTATTTTCAGATTTCTTGATTATATCACTGTCGTCTTTCTTGATTACATCACTGCCGGCTTTCTTGATTACACCACTGTCGGCTTTCTTTGCTTCTGTCTCCTCACCCTCCCAGATTACTTCGGTCACTACAAAAATTAGATTAAAAGAACAAATTAATATACATAGTCAAAGATAAAATTACTAACAAGTCCAACTTAATTAATTAAATTTGGTTGAATAAAGGGAAGGTGTTAAATTTTAAAGCAGAAGCAGAAACAGGAACAGCCCTGCCAACTTGCAGAAGTAACATCTTGCTAATGGGACGATTTAGAAACTAAAACACAGCGTACCTTCTCTTCCTCGTTCATCAATCACCGTCTTCATAACTTTTCTTCTTTTAGGTGAACTTGAAGCAGCGTTGGTGGGTTTATCCATTTTGTTAACATTTTTTTCGGGAATAGGCTTCTCTTTAAGGATAATCCCAGCATCTATCACTTTTCTGACAACCGAAGAATCTTCTCTGGAAGGTTCATTAGATTCCCCATCAACAGATATTTCTTCCTTAACCTTGGGGTTATCTTCTACTTGCTCATCAAAATTCAAATTGGTTCTCTCTGGAACCATAACTTTGCTGCTTTCTTTCAGATCGAGACATGATTGCCCTTTTGGATTCTCCGGTGATGCTAAATTAACTGCATCTTCCTCATCATCTGAGAAATCAAAGACAACCCTCCTTTTCCTAGTGCCTTCGCCATTGGATGATCTCTTAAAATTGACTTGTTGACCATCATCGTCACTGCTGACACCCGCTACTGCTTCTTGAGCACAAGTTTGAGGCTCTGCACTAGCTCCTGAAATGGGAAAAAGGATATATAGAGATATTTGAGCCAGATACATTCTTGAGCACAAAAACAAAGAACCTATTTGCATTTAAAATGCTTCTCAGAGAATAAATTCCCAACTTATCCATCACTTCCAGAAGGAAGAATTAAATTTTTATAAGCTGCTTAAGATAACGATAAATGGAAACCAACCAGTATGATCAGGAACGGAAGTATTATTTTTCTCTGGAGCATCTGACTTTGACTTCACAGATGCCCGGCCCCAGAAATTTGCCAATGAACCTCCAGAAGCAGAAGAGCTTTTCTCATTCTGGAGTTTTGTTTTGTTCATAGGCACTGGAGGAACTTTTTCTTTGGCTGCAGGAGGTTTGTTAGCCTGATCAAAAACTCTTGTTCCATTACTTTCAGTTTTGACATCTTTTACCACATTGGTAGCCTGTAAACCAACTTTTGGGCTAGATTGCTGTCCTTTATTCTGGACATCTCTGACCACATTGGTAGCCTGTAAATTAATTTCTGATCGCCCTATTACTGCTTTAGATTTAAGTTGCGGAGATTCAGTGCTTAATGGTGCTCCATCCACATTACGCTTAACAAAGGAATTGGAAATCCCACCAAACCTGAAGAAGACAACAAAGAAGAGCATTGAAAATCAAGGTAACAAAGCTAAAATATCACATAAGCAGGTGTACAAGTAGAAATGCTTTTATATAACTAAAAAGTAATAGATCATACGTATGAACGGAACAATTACCACTGGGATGAATATATTTGACCATGCATGAGCTAGAAAGCAGAAACTCCAAAACATTAAGTAATTAACTCTTGGTATTTGTAAAGTATAAAAGCCAAAGTGAGGAGTTATGCAAATCTCAGGGACCATTTTGGCTAAAAAGCCTACCTTTTATTTATAGGAGTAGGATAGAAAGAAATATACCTGTTATCTCTCAAGCAATTCTCAACCGTAGGAGCCTGCTTAAAGAGCTCCTCTGCTTGCACAAATTCAGCATTCCACAGTGCAGCTGGATCCTTTGGGATGCAAGCTTGCACACTATAAACCTCGACTGAGCAGTTGCCATCAAATTCTTCTTTTGCTTCTGCATATAATTTGACAGACATGAGTTCCATGATATTTCACTTACCAGATGTATAATGATGAGACTAAATCTGAATGTCTGGCAAAAAGATGACGAGACGGACCAAGAAAGAGCATGAACAATTATCTTAGATTTCAACTAGCACACTTAAAAGATTTTAAAGTAAGAAATGGAAACCATTGCTAAATAGCTCATGAAAGGATGATTAAACTCAAAAGAAATAATAGCATCTATTACATTCCAAATTGTGTCAACCATCACTCAAGTCCATGTATGTACAACATGTCTAATTCTATGTATGTATGCATGTCCTATTGGGAATCTAACCCTCCAAACTACTGCTCTCACTCTTTTAACATGTTCTATTGCATCTAATATAACCAGGAAGAACACCATTGATTTAAAATCATAGCGTTCTTTTTAAAAGGAATATAATTGGATGCTCCCCTATTAGATTTTACTTGAAAATATATCAGCACAAGTAAACATACATACTAGTCTACAATTATATGTCACCTGTAAGCTTAGGCCCAGAAACAAGCCTTATATGGTAGCTTGAAGGATCGCTCTTCAACCAGCCAGCCAAAACATACACCACTTCGAACCCATTTTCATGCTTTTCAACAAACTCGTGGAGTAACCTATACAAAACAACTTTTAATCACTTGTAAACAAGAAATGCAACCCACAAGCTTTGAGACAGTTCCTATACCTCTTTGCAGCATTCGAAGACACCGAATAATTTCGACTCAGCCACTTGTAGGAAACCTATAACATAATTCAGCACCGAAAGTAACTAAATTTAGACCATCTTATACGAAGTTAAACGCATCTTAACTCAAATTCCAATCAAGAATTTTCTTTGTCACGAAACACACAAGTAACAGTTCGATATCCACGCTAAATTGAAAGTGGTTCCCAAGCTTATTGCATTTTTTGAACCTAACCCAATAACAAATCCCTAAAAATTAATTTGTTGAAACAATTAGAAATTCACCAAAACCCTAGTAATAGCTAGCTCCAAAATCACAGAGTAATACACAGCAAAAACACTAAATCGAACAAAAATACCAAAAATTAAAGCTGAAAATTTGATGGGTCTTGCCAAAATTATTGTAAATAATATAATAACTGTAAAATAACGAAAAATAAAACGAAAATCGAGAGATTGAGAGGGAGAGGGATTGGTACCACTTGAAGTTGATCGGAGACAAGGGTTTCGATGTCTTCAATGATTCCTAGGGTTTCGGTTTGGTCCATTTTTTGTAAAAGGAAAAATTTTGGGTCGCCGATTCTCCCTTAGAATAACAGTAAAAGGCGTGAAAGTGAAAGATTAGATCTTTCAATGAGTTTCCCTCCCAAGGCTCGCTTCTTTTCCCGCCATATTCTCTGCGTTTTGCCCTTTCTTCAGTGGTTACAAGTGAAATATATGTAGGGATTCACATCAGCACATGCCCTGCGGATAGTCACGTGATCATTTGGGAAGAATGCTTTTTGGGGTGGTTTGTGATACCATAAGCATTTATTTCATCTGTACTTCTTTTGTGTCATCAAAGGTTTCTTTCTATACACTCGTTCCCTTTTTTTTTCTTCTTTTTTTTCCTTATTTCTAAAAAATTACATCAAATTCATCAAAACAAAGAGATGGACTTGAACTTGGGTGCAAGAGAGCATGGTCGGCCTGTATTAGCCTATGTTTTATTACACGTAGTTATTCTTTTGGTTCTTTTAGTCTTTTCAATGGTATTGGCATCTTAAGTCGTGATCATGTCTCGCTTTCGAGTATAGTGATCGGTTCCGTATTTCCTTCCGGATTACATCAATTCCAGGCTCAAGTGTCTGCTCATCCATCTTCATTCCAAACTTAAGCAACTATAATTACTATGGTTTATAGTCAATAGTTCATAACCAACCATTTCTCATCGAGCTTTATAAAGATTTGAGAGAGAATAGGGAGTGAGGGGACCTTCGATTCATTAGAAAATTAACCCTCTTCCTTCTCCTGTGAAACCCTGAGAAAATAACTGGCGTAAAGCACACTGCCCTAACAACTTAAGTAACTCAAGTCTGCCTTATTCTTGTCTTTAATTTTAGAAATATGGAGAGAAAATGGTCCGAACGCAAGACTTCTGGCACGTAAGTAAATGTTAGTTAAGCACCTAAGCCATGGACCTCTTGCTCAATTCATGCTAATAAGTGGTCAAAGATTTTTTTTTTGTGTAGCAATTACACCTTCAATATAATGATAACAAATTTATTTTCTTGATATCGGAAGAGGTCTTAACTTCAAATCATCGTTGAACAATTAGGGATGGGCAACGGTTATGACAGGCGGGTAATCGCGGTTAGTGGCGTCTGACGTTGCTGAAATTTTTTCCTTCTTTTTTTTGTTTTTGGGGTTTGCAAATATTGTAGCTAGGATAAGAGAGAAAGAGACAGGTCGAAATCTGATCTGCTGTTAAGATAAAGTTATAGTGTTTAGGGTTCAATTATTGATATTATTCTTCTCATTTTTAGAGGCAATATGTATAAGATACAACTTCAATCATTCATTGTACTACAAAAAATATTAAAAACACTAAACAAAGAGAGTTCTATCCAAGCTAAGAAATACAATCACATTCCTATTTTTTTAGCTTTGCCATTACAATTGCCATGCACTACTATTGTCACTGCCACCACTTCCTTCCATCATTGTGCCCTCCACCATCATTAATGCTAGTCAATACTTTTTTTCACTAAACTGCTTTATCAGTCACATTACTTTATATCAAACACAATAACACTGCTTTATCACTCACATTACTTTATATCCCCATTCAAAGTGATACAAAAGACTAGTACTTTGGGTTTGTTTGCGCTCGTCCTTGCTCCCTGCTCCTCGTCTGGTAAATTTCGAATCCAACGATCTATTTCTTCGATTTTGTTTTGCAAGTAGTGAAATTATCACTCGGTTTTGATCGATTTCGTTGTTTTGGTATCAAAGGTTCAAAATCTCTGAAAATTTTGAATTTTTCGCACAAAGATTGTCAATTTTTGTGGATAATTTTAGTTTTCTTGAATTTAATGGTTTTGTGTTCATATCCTCTCTCGATTTTGGATGGCTAATTTAGCATTAAAATTCTATTTCGATGGGTAAGATTGTAGGAAAAAGATTTGCTGGGTTGGGTTGAACATAATCACTGATTCTAGAAACCGAGACCAAGAAATTTTGCATCTTTGTGTCTTTGCCCGAAGCTTACTTTTTTTTGATCCAGTTCTACAGTGCAACACCGAAAGGTATTCCACCATGGCTTCTTCATCTAGCTCCACCCCGAAACGTCCAATCAACGATCTGCTCTCAAATATGCACAATCTTATGCCTATGAAGTTGAAGGAAGATTCCAACTTTGATGTCTGGAAATATCAGATGACAGCCATACTCGGAGCTTACGATCTCATGGGTTATGTCAATGGCTCGCTCTTACGCTCCAACAACAACTATCGGATTGCAGACGAGGCAATATGGTGCAGGGAGGATCAAGCAGTGATGGCGGCGATCAATGCTACACTCTCGCCTTGGGCACTCGAGCAAGTCTGCTACTGCACTGCATCCCGGGCACTATGGAATGAACTGCATGGTTTGTGTTTTTCAAACTAATTATAGTTGAAGGAAAATCTTCATGGTTTGTTTCAAGTGCATTTGCTTCGTTTTTCCTTTTCCTTTTCTTCTGATGCAATCATGCAAGCGATGTTCTAGTTGCTACTTCTTATGTACACCGGACTGCGGAGTAGTGATTATTTCATAATCTGATGGCATGAATATTATATCACAAATAGGTTTTAGATTCATGAGAGTGCTAATGTCCTGTAATTACAATGTTTACACTCCTCAAAGTCTTTAAATATTTCCATTTCCATTGTCCATTACAAGTTCGATTACACGTTTGACTTACAAATGAGCGAGTGAAGGTTGTGTAAAGATGTAAACTTCGTCGTATCCCTTCCTGCGGTCACAATGCAAAGCATAGGCAACCAAGTTAATAAATTCATGCACAAATCCAAAATAAAAGTGCAGTTTGAAGACCACTTTTTGGCTTACCCGGCCTTCCCACAGAAAGTCGGACTGTAATTGTAGATGAGATTGTCAAGGACTTGCCCAACAGACGGTCTGTTTAATGACTTCCTTGCCTCGCTGCATCACAAATTCACGATTGGCGTAAGTTTAGGGTCTGATACCATTCCGGTTGAATAAACTTGGGGGAGTTTTAAAGTTCTAGATGCATTGATGAATAAACAAATAATGTGCTTATTTCCAATTTTTTTTCTACTTATGCCCTCCCGAATAGAGTGCCACTCAACATTCCAGACAATGTTCAAAAAACGCAACGGTTCACTTAGAGCTAAAAGACAGATACAGAAGGATAAAGCATAATCGCTAACCTGACCAAGAAGTTTGCGACGTGCTGGGTCACTTGAATAGCATCCTCTGAGTGCGGAATCATTGGTAAGCCCCATTCAAAAGCATTTTTCTGCAACCCAATTAGTTAGTCTTCTAAAACTTGAAACAGATCCGTTGGAATAATCTATTGAGTCCAGATATCCTCAAAAGTATTTAATATTTTAGATGCAAACTTTTAGTCTTTTGCGTTTCATAAACAACAATAATTATTGAAAATCTTCTTAAGACTACAAATATAGCAATATTGCAAATGTCTCAGGTGGAAATAGTTAATGTTTTTGTGTAATCTTTCACGCAAAGATGGTAAGAAAAGCAAAATTTGATAATTCCACAATAATAGCTTCACCTTCTCAAGGTTGTGAATGCATCTTAGTAGAGATCCTTTCAGACACCTATTCAAATAAAAGGCGCCTCGAGATGATTCCATATTTAAGCACTGTTATTGTGCTGTTGCTTAATGCTTATATTGCTAAATTTAGTAGTAATTAAGATGACGAAAAATATATTATGGTAGTACCTCTGGATGCCATTGGAAGGCAGTCACAGGATAGTTGTATGCTTGTGCTGTGGACACATAGACCTGGTAATAGTGTTACTGCAACAGTTAGAATCTTAAGGGGAATAAAATAAATCCAGAGAGATTGCGATAGAGTGAAACGCATAACCAAACAAGATAATTACATTCAGTACCTTATCATCTTCATCAGTACAAGTTGTCAAGATCTTAAAGAAACTTGACAGATTCTCGTTCTCCATAAGCCTCTCTGGTGAAATACCATACTGTTGCATTGAATCATTAAAAACTTAGGTTAGGAAAACCTATACCATGCTTGGTAAGCATAAGAATAACCATATGGATAAGAGTAGCAGAAAAACCAAAATGCAGAGTACAAGAAGCATAAATCAAACAGTAAACAGAAAGAACGAAACTCATAATACAAGATATTCTCAAAACCGACATTTGTCTCACCAATCTTGTTAATGATTGGACAAACTCAGAATCGTAATGAAACACAATCGAAACTTTCCCAACCAAAGCTCATGATATATGTTTCGAAGTGGTTTGCCTTTGGAGAGTAAACAGACTGAGAAAGTATAAGATTTGACCAAGTAAATAGTTTTGGATTTGATTATTCAGGATCATTACATTCGTGATTATAAGCATAAATGCTATCTTTGATAACTACGTCTAACTTCAATGGATGAGCCTTTAGATTATAACTCACTTTATGGTTTTGCATTACAAGACAATCTGCACTCAACTTCCTAAGTAAGTCTGGAGGAAATCTGCAAAAAAAATTAAATTAGTGGCTGAAGAAATTAAATCACCCTGGATTTACAGTAACATGAAAAAACTTCCATACTAACTCATAGAACATCAACCATCCTCCGCTTAAATAATTAGAACAGAAGTAAAAAAAGATCAGACAAAGATGACGGATAGAAATACATGTCTAGCATGCTCTGTTGACCCCTACTCTGCTTAATCCTATTGATTGGGGTGACGTACATAAATTTCTCGCGTTTCAATCCTATTCGATAAGCATGCTTTTGCAGGGAAGCTACCTCGATTGATGGTTGAACTTTTCATATAAGAATCAAACAAAAAATTAAAGAAGACAGATTAGAAGGCCCACCATGAGTTTAAGGTAACTTCTAGAGGTGAACAAACAATTAACACACTTCTGTTATAGCCATATATCAATAGTGTTCTATGAATTCACATACTCAGCGTCCTCACAGTTTGTTTTGACTAAGGATCTAAGATCAGTCATAAATGCAAAACATGTTTGAGTAAAAAAGATTCAAAATAAAATTCTTTGGCATAATAAAAGGGCAATGACGTCTAAACTGAGTCAGGAAAACCTCATTCCAAGATTTATACCTTTGAAATACAGTTCCTTCAATAATGGTGTTCTCGGTAAATTGTAAAGTTGACGCCACATCTACTGCACTGAATGACTCAAGAATTTTCTTGTTCTAGAAGAAAGAAAGAGTGTTGTGTAAATCTTAAAATCGAGACAAATATATTAAGAGGAGTTGATGAAGCATCGATAAGGATAAAAAATTCAAGTTAAAAGCAGAGGATCACTAACTGACATGACTAAGGTGATTCAGATTGAAAGGACTACTGTGACAATTCTAATAAAAGAAACTGAACTATTATTCCATAATTTCAATATTGAATGTGAAGTTGTAAATTTATATGTGAAGTTGTAAATTTATCCACAGGCTCCTTAAATGGTATTTTTCTAGTAGTCTCAAGTTGTATGCCAACTGAAGAAACCAAGAAAGGCCATTCACAAAAGAAGGACCATGACACGTGGCCAAATAGTTTAGAATTGCATAACCAGACTTCCTGGTTTTATCTCTTTTAGCAATTGATAATTTAAAGAACCACTGGAACTTACAAAATTGACTGCTTTGATGATTTAAAGTGGCTACTTACGCATTTATGCATTCAAAAAGGTGAAAGACATGCGGTTTGAATGACAAGACGGCATTCTTAAGGAAAAACAGTGAATTTTGAGAAGAATAGTTTACCTTGCTGATGATCATTGTTAGAAGTTCAAAACCTAAGCAGATGGCGTATAATGGGAAATGATCTCCAGCGTCATTCTTCTCTATAATTTTCTGTAGAAAACAGATACGAGCATAGCTAAAAAGTAATAAACATGGAATGTAATATTGAAGAATTTTGTCAGAAAAGCACTGAAACTATCCTAAGACATTACAATTTACGTGAATTCTTTATGATGCAGGAGAGCCTTGAAGCATTTGATGTTAGCCAGCCATGACACAGTGACATGGTTGCAATGCAGAAACTCGAACTCTGACCTCTCAAAACCCTATGTAGCAGTTATGTCGACCACTCTATTTAACTAGTATCTATCAATATTTTCTTTTGCCTAGTGCTTGCTGGAGTACGGAGAATGATCCTTCATGCTAATGATCATGGGGAATGAGATGATACAGGACTTGGTATGATTTCAATTTCGACCTCTAAAATCCTATTAAGAATCATGATACTTATGCTGCCAAGCCTCGCCCATACAAAACCGATCTAGCTACAATTTAGATCAAATCCATTTTGTAGTCGGAATAATTTTCATGATACCTATACAATCTTCTGTTTGTTTAGCAGAAAACTGGCCTCAGAATATATGGAAGCATAGATATAATTGTTCTGCCTGGCAAGCCAGGACTATAATGCTAGTGTACATCATGCGCTGGTTATAATATCAAGCACTAAATTACCTGAAATATTCTCTCAGCAACATCATAGTACAACCCACGTTTAGCCCATCCTCCGGTGAAAAGCACGCCATTAACGAGATCGAGCTTCTGCAATGCAGCATTTATAGTGAGCAACACAACAAAATCACGGGGAGAGGACAGTATAGTTTACCTCATAGCGCTTAGTAAACAAACGGTTGCAATACTAATGTACGTACACACACACATATCGAACAATTTTTTTATAAATCCGCAGCCTTTTACTGGGAAAGAGGGGAAAAACAATGAATAATCACAGACCAACTTCAACTTTTGATTGTTTGCCCAAAAGACAAACGAAAGTAGAAAGCTTTCGATTAGAAAGGCCAATACAAATACTGGGTCGTTTCAATAACTGGTTTCTCCAGCTAACAAAAGAACCTATACAAAAGCACTTCTCGAAAAAGCAGTTTTAACTGAACGCATAACGTGCATCTTTGAAAAGCAGTATTAACGTAAGAACACAAAAGCAGTATATTCTTCTCGACCAATAACATAACAGATAAAATCAAATTTTCAAATTTAAACTTTTATCGTGGTCACCTGGAAAAGAATATCACGCGGCTCGTTATAGATGAGAGGAATAACACGAGCCCCAGCCGATTCGACGAACTTGACATATGAAGCTGCGATATACGACGCCGTGGAGGCGTTGCTGAGCCGGCCGGAGGCGCCGTCGCCGGGGTGGCTCAGGATGCCGATCACCGGCCGGTAATTGAGCTTGGGGTCTGGCGCCGTACACCTGGTCGAGGACGAGTCGGATGTTCCGAGTTGACTTGGTAAGACAATCGTAGACTGGGCTTTGGCCAAGCTCAGCTCCTTGGACAGGGAAATAAGGAACGGAAACCAGAGGTAGCTCCACATCTCTGCGGGTGTCGTCTTTGGGGACGCTGCGGCGGACTGAGCGTCGGAGGATGAGGAGGCGGAATCGGAGGGGTCGGGTGTTGGGGTAGAAGAAGTGGAATTAGTGAGGAAGTTGGAGGGCATGTTGGGAAACAGGAAATGGGGACCGACGAGATGGATTTGGCATGGAGGAAGAGGAGGAGGGGAGGAATGGTGTGCCTAGGAAGCGTTTGTTGAAATGCGTGTGTTGTTTGTTGCGTGCGGCTGAGCTCACGGTGTTTTCGTACGGCGGGAAATTTGGAAAAGAGGAGGAGGAGGACGGCGGGCAATTGAGAGGTGATAGTCACGTGGAAGGAAGCCAACAAAAACGTTGAGTCAGAAAATAGTCAGATTTATTAATTATGTGTCGGAGAGGAGACAGATTCCACAAATTTGCAATGTGATTGAAAACACGGTAATGTGACCTGTAGTTGTAGAATGATTTTTAGAGAGAGATTTTGAAAATTGTTATCCGCATTTTAAAATTTTTATTTTACATTTTAAATTTTTTATATTAAAAAAAAAATATACTTGTGAAGAGTGTATAATGTGATTTTTAGAGTGCGAATAACATTTCTTAAAATTTTACGTGTTTTTAACCTGTTACACACTTTAGTTGTTAATTTAGTTTAATTTGATGATCACAAATAAAAAGAAATGTGTGAGAAATTAAAAAGAGTATGCAAATCACTTCTCTATTTTATTTTAAAATTAAAATTAATACAAATTATATAGAGAATATCAAACTCGAGTCTATAAGAATAATGCCTTCGTTTTAGTTAATATGGTTAAAATAAAACTCAAGTTTGCAATGAACAAGACATACTTAATCTTACTCTAAAAACATATCACTGTTTATCAAAATATGAGTGTGCATTAGATCATTCCCTAGTCATTATTTTTGTTTAGGAGTGTGAACAATTTAGTTCGATTTGTTCCTCCTAACCTGAAAACTACATGTTACATATGTCCAGTTCAGTTTCGATTTTGTTCAAAATTTATGCGTAAGCAAAACAAGATTAAAGTATTTACAACAATAAATCAATCAAGCACATACCTCTATTTGAACTTTAAACTTGTTAACAAAGGAAGTTGCCATATTGCGACATTTTCATAACCTTTATGGACAAGTAAACAATTTCATACTCTTCCACCCAAAATTTTTTTTTTTTTTTTTTTTTTTTTTTGGTCAAAAACCAACCAATGTCAAACACAAGAGTATGCCCAAACCCACGTAATGTGACTCAAACAGGCCCCCAAATTAATTCAAACAAACAACGTCAAGCAAAACCCATAAGCCCATAATAAGCTCAATGAGAGCTCAACTTCGATAGAACCCCCTAATTCTATTAAGCTTCTTACGCACGACTTCGTTAGAAGCCCTAGTCATTCATCCGACAGGTGCTACATGTGCATGAGGCTCCTTCTTTTGGTCATCAGATGATCAATAATTCATAGTCATTCATCCGATTTGATATCAATAGCACAAAATAAATAAATTTGTCTTTAATAATTTAATCTCCACCCATACCAAACCGTTCAACATTACTTTAGATTTTTTTTAAATAAATTTTGTCAAAATCAAACCAATCTGAATCCCAATTGCATTCTAATTGGTTTTATTATAATTTTGAGGTGAAACTGTTCCAATCTGAATCGCGCCAACCCCTAATAAGATTGCTAGTTTAATATAATGAACTTAAACATGGAAAATAATATAACTATATGCAATTATAAATGCAAAGAATATAACATAAATGTTGTAAAACTAACTATTGCGAGGGAGAATAGAGTAAAGTACTATTTACAACAATTAGGCAATTATAAATAAGAATTGTTATTAGCACTCCAAAAATCTCATTAAATTCCAAACTTTTTATATTAGGAAAGAAAAAAAAATACACTTGTGAGGAGTGTAGAATGAGATTTTTGGAGTGCCAATAACACTTCCCTTATAAATTCATTATTTTCTTTATTGACGAGAATACCTCATGTAGTATGTCTTTTGGCAACCGGCCAAATATAAACAACAAATATCCTTGCATATTAAAAAAACAGGAATCGCATCATTTTAATCACAGCACGAGGTATAATTTATGTAAATTGTAACATCACGGCATCAATGTATTAAATATATTCAAGATTTTCCATACTGCAATTTTATAAGTTCACTCCGACAAAAAAAAAATGCAGAATTTCAGAGTACTACAAGCTTTTTAGAGAGTATAGTCAAGGCGGGTCGTTTTTGCCAAAATATGTACACAAAATAACTAGTTCGCAAAGTGTAAGATATATCTGTTTTGTAGCTGCCGATTATAAAATATAAACCACGTGAAAAGCAGTTTATTAATAAAATTGTCCAAATAACTTTTATGTTTAGGGTTTATGAGCTGCCTAAGTTTGACCAGCTCAATATTTAGCTTATAAATTGAACCCCGGACTCTAATTACTCACAACTCATAAGTGGCTATCAAGCTTTGATTCATTGAGCAGATTAAGCTGTTAAACATACACAATTTCTTCTTTTGGGTCATATCATGGCTCTAGTAATTAATAGCTTCATGCCGAAAACCATGCTCCAAATGCCCATCGATTCCAAGCCCTGCAGCCTGCAGAATAATAAGATTGTGATAATGTGAGTTATACTTCCTCTCCTATATATATATATATACTCATTCTCATTTTTCAATCTTTAATTATGTACATATTAATGTTGCATTAAGTTAATTTTAATTATTTATTAACAATTTGGTTGATCAGAAGATGTGCTGCAGCGTCTAGACGACAGATCAGTAGAGGGAAACCTCCGCAAATCAACCGGGTACGCAGAAGCAGTAACAGGAGCTTGAGAAGTGATCAGGTCAGCCTCAGCAACAGTTTGAGTGGAGAAGATGGGAAAACTAATGGAGGAAATGTTGTTGCTGATGAAGTTAACAATACAACCAACACTGCTGATGCCACTGATTAATTAATAATGCAGGACTATTAGTTTGTTAATTAATCTAGCTACATGGATTATTCGCTGTAGTTGTAATACGGTGGCTCGTTGTCTAGCAAAGCATGGCTGAATGTGATTTGTTAGCAGCTTAATTATATATGTACTTGATCATATTTTCTTCTTGAACTAATAATTATCATCAACCGAAAAAGAGTTAGATTTTAACAAATGACCTTTTGAATTAGGTTAATTTTAACATTATGTTTTAATTCTTTCTCCTACAAATATATCAATTGATAAAAAAATTTAAGGCTCCTAACAGTCACACATGCCGCCCTTGTTCATAAATGTTTTTAATTGAGGGAGACAAAATTCAAATAAAATATCTTGAGTGCGCGGATAAATGCTCATACGTTCATAACCATCAATTAATTTAGAACAAAACAAGATGCTATTCATTCTATAATATGTAAAGATTGTCCTATTCAATCTAACATAATATTCCATGCAGTTTACTATAAGAATAGGATAAATAGCGAGCAATATGCATGTCAGAATCAGTACTAATGTATATATTATAGTCCCCTTTATGTTTTGTTCTTCCCACTAACTAGTTCTAGCTTGAATTCCTTTTGGCTTATTAATTAGTTTATACTGCTGCAGAAATCTTAACCATCCAACTCGAATCATGAGAAACGCTTACATGTTCTTTACTTCTGGAAAAGAGGAAGATATATGAATTTCATAACATCCCACGGGTACCATGCATTCCTTTGGATGTTAAATATCCACAAAAGAAAGAAAAACAAACCAACCAAAAGGTTTTTGAAAGTGAAAACAAATATTAAGTGAGAAAACCACCTTTAGATTTTGACGGAGAGACGCGTATGTCCAAGCATAAATTCAAGAAACTTTGACTTTTCAAAGTAATCACATTCTTTTCAACTTTTACAGATAAAGTCATTTTGAATCATTTTGAACAATTTTTAAAAGAAAAAAGTTCTATCTGTCACATTCTTTTCAGAGAGCATCTCAACTTTTACATATAGTCATTTTGAATCATTTTGAACAATTTTTAAAAGAAGAAAGTTCTATCTGTCATTAATTCTCAATGTATTGATATGTGAGTTTTTACATTAATTAAGTTTATATTTTAAGTGGAGTTCACATAATCTTAGTTTAAGTGAGTTTTTACATTAATCACATTCTTTTCATGACACACCCTGACCCGGAATGTCCACTAAGACTTCGAATCGAGTTGTGCTGGGCGACACTTGAAAGGTGACGAAGCCCTAAAGTATAGTGATGTGGAAAATGTGAATAAATTTAAACCTAAAAGTGTCTAAAGACAAGAGTGTGCTGTGAGCGGGAATGAACCCATTTCACACGTGACGTCAGAGCATAAGTAAAGTACAGTAGTGTGGGTAAGGATCATACCCTCAAAGGTAGCCACTTATACTGAGATTCGCCAAGAATCCTCGTCGATACGAGCTTTTAGCAGCTAAAACCTGGAGGGGCGAAAAACAGAAGGGTGAGTGGGCAAAAACAAAGCTTTAGAAAACACATTTCTCTTTTCTGAAAATAATAACCCCTCACTGTAAAACTCGTATAGTTTCCAGAAAATAATACTACGTATATACGAAAACCAATGCACAAGGCCAGTAAAAATTGAAATATGCCATGCCATAACGTTTCAGCACTAAAAGATGTAAGCCAGGTGTGAAATCAATATAAAATAGTATGTCAGTTGGAGTCACCTAATGTGACCTGTACGACTGGAATTATAGCTCATCAACCTAGTCTTGCACACGAGTCGGAACCACCTAATGTGGTCTGTACGACAGACTGGGTGTAAAAAGTACGCTCAAGTGCTACGATCACGTGAAGGCTGTGTGGTGAACCGCGGGTCACTTACGAGTCGGAACCACCTAATGTGGTCGGTACGACAGGCTGACACCAAACTTGGATCCAAGGTGAGCGTGCAGTGCGGGAGGTGAACAATCACGTGAAGGCTGTGCTCTGGCCTCGGATGGGAGCACTAACACCGGGGTGCAGGATAATGAACTGTAAATGCATCTACACATACCCATAAACAATGCAACTACTATCATCATAATGCACTCAACTGAAGCTTACCTGGGCATCCACAACATCATTCAATAATATGCAAAACTATACCAATGCAAATACTAAAATATAATGCATCCTTGACATGGCATTTAAATCGTAAATTCATTTAAAAACAATTTCTGGAAATCGTAAAGCATATATACGTATATATAGAAAACAAAAGCCCACTCACCTGGAGTCCGCGTTACACTCACTAGCACAAACATCGAGGCATCACGAACGATCGGCGCCTAGAACAATTATCAAACCACATATCATAATCCTTATCAATAGAACACGTAACTTACATAAAACACATCCTTAAGGACATTCTAGAATGATTTGAGACCCATTGACCAAAAGTCAACCTTCGGTCAAAGATGGATGGTAGGGTCCACAACCCTACATAATTCGATCCGGAAGATCCGCATCTCAGATTTCCAATCAGTAAATTCCAAAGATCTACATTATGCTTCTAAAATATCATACTAAAGTTTTATTACGATCCAACAGTTGGATCTCCACCAATTGCAAATTCAAGTGGCAGTTAACGTTTTATTCTATGAACTTACAAATCTAATTCGGGAAGATCCGTATGTCGGATTCCTGATCTATAAGTTTCTATGATCCTCATAAATTATGTACTATAACATATTAAAGTTTGGTGACGATCCAATGGTTAGATTGTCGAATCATAAAATGGCCAAGTGACGTAATATTCCATATTAGGTTCAAACTATCGAACTATAACAAACGATTATCAAATTGACATCATAACATCAAATTTAACTCAAATAAGCAGTGTTGGCCCACTGGCCATGCGCCGCCACACGCGATGCCGCCTGTGGCAGTCAGCTGTCCCGACTCACTGGAAAATTCAATTATTTCTAAAAATTACCAAAATTTACAGGAATGAAGATATCAATGAGAGGAACAACTTTCATACCTGTGGCCAAGGCTAGTTTGACCGGGAAAAGCTCCAATTTCACTCAAATCCGTCGGAAACCCTATAAAGGGTGGTTCTTGATTCGTCCTCAAATCAACTCTGACACTTCAACCAATGATTGGGCATTGTTCCTGAGCTCAAGGGAAGTTGTTTGATCGTGAAGATCGACGGTGGTGACTTCAGAAATGGCAGATTGCCGCCATGGAACCGTCACAGGCACCGGTGCGGTTCTTCACGGACCCGAGCCAAATTTTACAAATTTTAAGGTGAAATAGGTCAAAGGAGGTTGTGGATTGATGTTGGGGTGATAGATGATGTCAAACTCACCAGAAAACCGATGGAAAACCGTCGGACTCATCGCAGGAAGTCGGGTTGGGGAAAACGGGTCAAGGGTTAAGGGGGGAAGGACCAGGTTCCTCTCCTTCTCTCTTCCCTTCTTTCCCTCATTTCTTCCCTCTCCGGTTGGCCACACTCATCTCTCTCCTCTTCTGAATGGGCTTCCCACCCCTCATTTCTCTCCTTATTTCTTCTCCCAACCGTCCTTTTTTTTTCTTTAAATCTGGGCCACACACGTGGCTTTCCAGATTAAGCTCCAAAAATCTGGAGCTTTCTTGAAATTAATTAATTTACTAAAATGCCTCCAACTTAATATCTCCTCCGTTATAACTCCAAATTGCGTTCCGTTTGTACCACGCGTCCGTAGCGACGAGTACTACAAGAATACGCCAAGAAAACGAGTCTTACGTGACACAACACGGCAATCAACAAAAGTCAACACTTTGCCTCGAAGGGCATTTTCGTAAATTTACTTATTAAAATTATAAAAACTAAAATTTTTAGGGACGGGTTGTTAGATTTCAAGTTTGCAATGAACACGACATACTTAATCTTACTCTAAAAACATCACTTTTTATCAAAATATGAGCGTGCACTAGATCATTCCCTTGTCATTATTTTTGTTTAGGAGTGTGAACAATTCAGTTTGATTTGTTTCCTCCTAGCCTAAAAACTACATGTTACATATGATCAATTCGGTTTCGGTTTTGTTCAAAATTTCCGAGTCAGCAAAACAAGATAAAAGTATTTACAACAATGAAATCCATCAGGCACATATCTTTATTTGACCTTTAAACTTGGAGGAAGTTGTCATATGTGACATTTTCATAACCTTTATGCACAAGTAACAATATCGTACTCTCTTTTTTTTTCTGGTCAAAAACCAACCAATGTTAAACACAAGAGTATGCCCAAACCCACGTAAGGTCAAACAGGTCCCCAAATTAATTCAAACAAACAACATCAAGCTAAACTCGTAAGCCCATAAGCTCAATGAGAGCCCAACTTCGACGGAACCCCGTAATTCCATTACGCTTTTACGCACAACTTCGTTAGAAGCCCTACTGCACGTGAGAGATTGATTGGAGAAATCCGACAGGTGCTACATGTGCATGAGGCTCCATCTTTTGGTCCTGGATTTGATATCAATAGTAGAAAATAAATGAATTTGTCTTTATTAATTGCACCGGTACCAAACTGATCAACATTACTTTAGAAATTTTTTTTAATAAGTTTTGTCAAAATCAAGCCAATCTGAATCCCAATTGCATTCTAATTGGTTTTATTATAATTTTGAGATGAAACCGTTCCAATCTGAATCGCGCCAACCCCCAAGGTTCTAAAAGACGCTAGGCGCTAGTCGGGCGGCGGGCTGGGGCCTAGCGCCTAGGCGGCTAGGCGGGGTCTAGGCGGACTAGGCGGATTTAACTAAATCCATTATATTTCGTGTAAATAAGTGTCTGTTTATACTGAAAATATATATAATTTCATCATAAACTACAAAATAGAATGACATATGTATTATGAAGTATTGGAACATAATGAAAACATGGGGAACAAACATATAGTATGTGCTCATTTACGTATTCAACAAGTCCCTTGCAATTTATTAAAAAAATTAAATGCAAATTGAAAGTTATCTATTTTCTATCTAAGTGAGTCGCAACCTAGGCAGGTGTCTAGGCGGGTTTGGGCGGGCTAGGCGGGTGCCTAGGCGGTCTAGGCGGGCGGCTCAACTGGTCTAGGCGCCCTTTCCTAATTTTCAAACGCCTAGGCATTAATCGGGGCGGTGACCAACCGCCTAGCGCCTAGGCGGGGCCTAGGCGGCGCTAGGCGGGGATTTTTAGAACAGTGCCAACCCCTAATAAGATTGCTAGTTTAATATAATGAACTTGTACGCAGAAAATAATATAACTATACACAATTATAAATCCAAAGAATTAACATAAATGTTGTAAAACTAACTATTGCGAGAGAGAATAGAGTAAAATACTATTTATAACAATTACACAATTATAAATCCATTATATTCTTTATTGACGAGAATACCTCATGTAGTATGTCTTTTGGCAACCGGCCAAATATAAACAACAAATATCCTTGCATATTAAAAAAACAGGAATCACATCATTTTAATCACAGCACGAGGTTTAATTTATGTAAATTGTAACGTCACTGCATCAGTATATTAAATATATTCAAGATTTTCCATACTGCAATTTTTAGTTTGTAAGTTCACTCCAACAAAAAATGCTGATTTCAGAGTATTACAAGCTTTTTAGAGAGAATAGTCAAGGCGCATCGTTTTTGTCAAAATACGTGCACAAAATATTTTAGTTCGTAAAGTGTAAGATATCTGTTCTGTAGCTGCCAATTATAAAATATAAACCACGTGAAAAGCAATTTATTAATAAAATTGCCCAAATAACTTTTATGTTTAGGGTTTATGAGCTGCTTAAGTTTGACCAGCTAGAAGAAATTGAGAGTCAACACACACGCAATATTTAGCTTATAAATTGAACCATGGACTCTAATTACTCACAAGTCATAAGTGGCTATTAAGCTTTGATTTATTGAGCAGATTAAGCTGTTAAACATACACAAATTTCTTCTTTTTGGTCATATCATGGCTCTAGTTAATAGCTTCATGCCAAAAACCATGCTCCAAATGCCCATCGATTCCAAGCCCTGCAGCCTGCAGAATAACAAGATTGTGATAATGTGAGTTAAGTTTTCTATTAATATTCTTTAGTTAATCAGAAAGATGTGCTGCAGCGTCTAGAAGACGACCGACCAGTAGAGGAAACCCTCCGCAAATCAACCGGGTAAGCAGAGGCAGTAACAGAAGCTTGAGAAGTGATCAGGTCAGCCTCAGCAACAGTTTGAGTGGAGAAGATGAGAAAACAAATGGAGGAAATGTTGTTGCTGATGAAGTTAAAAATACAATCAACCTGCTTATGCCACTGATTAATTAATAATGCAGGACTATTAGTTTGTTAATTAATCTAGCTACATGGATTATTCGCTGTAGTTGTAATACGGTGGCTCGTTGTCTAGCAAAGCATGGCTGAATGTGATTTGTTAGCAGCTTAATTATATATGTACTTGATCATAATTTCTTCTTGAACAAATAATTATCATTTTAATTCGTTAACCGAAAAAACTTTGCTTCTTATAACATATATATAGTAGAATATGATTTAATTACACGATCTTATACCATGTCAAAATATTTTAACATCAAATCGCAAACAAATTTGGCAACTGACGAGGCCAAAGTATGCATGGTTAGGGAATATTTGAGGGGACTAGAGAAGGAGAGAACGGAAAAAATAAGCAAAAAGACATTTGCACGTTTGGGTTAGAAATAACAAATTAAATTGTTTTACTAAAAGAAAAATAATTTTATTTTAACAAATAACCTTTTATAAAATTAATTTTAACATTATGTTTTAATTCTTTCTCCTACAAATATATCAATTAAAAAAAAAAATTTAAGGCTCCTGACAGTCACACTCACACATGGCACCCTTGTTCATAACGTTTCTAACTGAGGGAGACAAAATTCATATAAAATATCTGAGTGCACAGAAGATAAATGCTTATAAATTCATAACCATCAATTAATTTAAGGACTCTGTAAAGAGCGGCTAACATGATATTATTCCATCCAGTTTGCTGTAAGAATAAGAAATAAACAACGAGCAACATGCATGTCACGATCAGTATTAATGTATATATATAGTCCCCTTTATGTTTTATTCTTCCCACTAACTAGTGCTAGCTTGAATTCCTTTTGGCTTATTAATTAGTTTATACTGCTGCAGAAATCTTAACCATCCAACTTGAATCATGAGAAACGCTTACATGTTCTTTACTTCTGGAAAAGAGGAAGATATATGAGTTTCATAACATCCGTGAACCATGCATTCCTTTGGATGTTAAATATCCACAAAACAAAGAAAAACAAACCAACCGAAAGGGAGAGTACTAATATGCTTATAATTTTTCCAATAAAGAGCCTTAGATGCGATTTCTGAAATTGAAAACAAATAATAAGCGAGAAAACCACCTCTAGATTTTGATAGAAAATTTAATATTTATTAGGAATGTGATATTCACACACCTCATTTTACTTCTCACACACCTTTTTAACTTTCGATCGTCGGATCGGATGAATTGAAATTAAAAGAGTGTTTCTCGGCGGAGATATGTGTCTGTCCAAGCATAAATTCAAGAAAATTTTGGCTTTTCAAAGTAATCACATTCATTCATTTCAAAGAGCATCTCAACTTTTATAGATGGTCATTTTGAACAATTGTTAAAGGAAGAAGGTTCTATCTTTTTTTTAGGGTAATTTTGTGAAAAATTAATAAAAAGTTACAATATTAACAATAGATTAACAATATTTATGTTAATTATAAATAGATTAATCATGTATTGCAATACTTAAATGCACTTAAAATAAACAAAAATTACAAAATCTGCCACTACAACTGGCACTCATTTCAACTAACACTCACTTTCTCATAGTTTTATATTTGGAATAAGTCAATACGGATCAGACACTGGAATGCAGTGTCTGTTTCATGATTCTGTTTTCTACATTTGGATTCAGACATTGCGTTGCAGTGTCAATTTATTGGTTTTGTTTTGTTTTTTTTTTTATCACTCACACGCCTCTTACATGTTTCTTTGTACATTTGAATTCAAACACTGCAATGCAGTATCTGTTTCCTGGTTCTGTTTTTCACTTTTGGATTCAGACGCCGTGTTGCAGTGTTCGTTTCTTTTTTTTCATCACTCATACGTCTCCTACACTTCACACTTCACACGATCCTGATTTCTACATTTAGATTTAGACACTGTAATGTAGTGACAGCTTCATGAATCTTTTTTATTTATTTATTTATTTTTACATTTGAATTTGGACACTGCAATACAGTTCCCGTCTCCTGGTTCTATTTTTTTACATTTTGATTCAGACATTGCAATGCAGTGTTCGTTTTCTGGATCCTTTTTTTTTTTTAGTTGAGTTGACTCCTCCATGTAAACGAAGGGTGATAGAGTGATAGAATATACATGTTCTAACTATTTATAGGATTTAGATCATCTCAAGATCAATTCTATAGGAATAGAAATCCAACAGCCGAAGCCTCTTCCTCCGCCTCTCTTCCCCCTTAACTCCTCTTTCTCCTTCGCACCCCACACACAACCATTGTTAACAAACCCCAAATTCAATTGCAGGTCATCTGTGCTCTAAGTCTGATTTATTTTTTCGCTATCCCTTACTGTTTTAGCTTTTTATTTGTCATCTCTTTCTTCTTCTTCATCTTTGAGATTTCTCTCTCTATAATTCTTCCATAGTTAAGAAAAAAGACCTCTGCAACCAAAAGACATTGGTTTGCACGACCCCTCTCTTTGTTGTTTCGTTAACATCAGCTAAGATTTTAAGGTCAAGGGACTTGCAATTGATGGTTATGGATTGGGTGGGTTGTGGCGGTCTTGGGGTTGAATTTAATTTGGAATTTGGAGGGTTGGTGGGTTGAGGTTGAGGGCTTTGAAGTGAGGGAGAAAGAGAAGAGTTGAGGGGAAAAGAGGAAGGATAAGAGATTTTGGCCGTTGAATTTGTATCAACGGATGAGATCCATCGGTCCAGAGGATCTCCACAAATTGATCCGGAGAAGATCTAAATCCGTATTTATAATAGCTTAAGCCCATTTGGCATTTATAGAGAGAGAAATAGAGAGAATGATAGAATAGTCAAATTCTAACTATTTATAATGACTTAAAGACTATGTGGCATTCATCATTGACCTATGCCTATTAATAAAAATATATCATTGAATTAGTTCAAATTAAATAAAAATATGTCATTGATATATGACTTAATTGTAAATTTTTTATTGACTTTTGGCTAAATTACCTCCTTCATTTTTTTTATTTTTTATCTAGAAGAAAGTTCCAAGTCATTAATTCTCAAAGTTGATATGTGAGTTTTTACATTAATTAAGTTTATAGTTTAAGTGAGTTCAAAACAATCTTAGTTCACTAGGATCTTATGATTTGGCACTACTACTATCAGATAGTGCGGTTATTTGTACTAGGAGACAACAACCAATTTAGTGGGGCGTAAATTTGACTAAATACCACGTTTTTATCTCCACCAATCTTTAGATGTTTCTATCCTAATTTGCATGTTCATTTGTATTGTGCTTCATGATTATTTTCAAATTTTGCATGATCTAATATAGCAATTAAATCCTTATTTTCCCTATGTATTTAGAGCAATCATGTAGGGACAATAATTCAGTTAGAAAAACCAGAAATATCGTGGAGGCCCAGATCCTAACTGTTGCTAATTTGTAAGAGAAATGTTAACAATTTCTGCGGGAGGCCAGATTTTTGTGTGTAATAAGTTAGGAAGTAATGCTACACCTACCATATTTTTGTGTGTGTAATAAATGACGTGTTATTTGAAGAAGTGAAAATGTTTTTTATATTATTTATTATTATTATTTTTTATATTATTTGTTTTTTTTAACAAAAATATTATCTACACTAAGGGGGTGGACGTAGCCTCACAATGGGTTAGCAATAATACGATTCAAATTCGGCTTTGGCGAGAATCGAACCTAAGACCTTACACTTATAAGTAAAGAGGAATATCACTAGACCGTAATACTAAGTAACACGACATGAAAAAGTTTAAATACAAAGATTGCTAGCACTTCAAAATGTAAACTATGCACGAACCCTAGAAAAAGGTCGGGAAAGGCATAGTCAAAGTCGTCCCACCCGTATATTGAACGGGTTGATCGAATAACTGTGTGACCATATATTCCATACTCAAATAAAGAATGCCTATACAAGCCTTTGATTGAGGACCCAACTCAATTATGGACAAAGCCTATATAAGCCTTTATCTTTACCTCCATGTCCTATAGCCTATACGGATAAGAGGGAGAAAAAGGGGCAAAAATAAAGCAGAATCAAAGTTGAAATAATAGTACAAGTTGCATTATATATTGTGCCATGGATGCTCAATCTTTATAAACTTCAGACTTTTGGTCTCACTCAGAAACCCACACACAGTTAGTAAACTAATCTCTCTAAATTACTAAGACCATGGCTCTAACTGCGTGTGGTTTCATCGTCATGCCAAAGATCAACATCGTCCAAATTCCCAGTTGCGAGTCCTACCGACATCGACCTGTGAATACGTAAGTGATAATAAAATTTAATTTCTTTTGTAAGCACATAATTTGTTTGTTTAATTATCAATATATATTTGCAAGAAATAGAAATCATCATTTATTTGTGAATTATGTTACCAATTATATATATGATTGTCTTGGATTATATATGTGCAGGCTGCAGATCACACATCACAACTGTATGTACGCCCGCAGGAATATTAGTCACTCCATAAAGTATGGTGGTTTCATTATAATTTTCATGTATAAGATTGGTAATTACATTTTTGTAATCGACAGAAGTGATTTCAACTCATCCGTTTTCTTTATTTAATCATTCATGGTTATTTCTAGTCTTTTGATGAAACAAATCAAAGGATTGCTAAGAGGCGGAAATAATCAAGAGTGTGCACAAAAAATGAAACCTTGTGCGGCAGTCAATTCCCTCGTGAGAATATATTTTTTTTCTTTGTTTGGTGTACGTTTATATAATTATGAAGTACTATTCGTAAGAAAATCTATTATAATATTATGGAGAAATTAACGTTTTACTATTTATTTGTTATTGATCTTAAGATGTGGAGGTAAAAGCAGGCCACCGATCAGCAAGGGGGGCGGTGGGAAAATTAATGGGACGACGAAGTTGAGGGAGCGGAATGTTTCTGATCAAATCAGCAGCTCAAAGACTGGTCAGAACGATGGCAAGCAAACTAACGGAGATGCCAAAGCTACAACAAGAAAGACTGGGTCTACTGGTTGAGTACTATACATATAAGTTAACTCTTTTTAATTAAGTGATAAGCTGTGTGGAGTCTGTGATGGATTTAATTAAGTGATAGCTTAATGTTTGTGTTTGTGTTTGTAAGTGTAATTTGGTTAGTGTAAGTGATTTAGCTTGCAGACATGTTTTATAAATAATGATCAAGCATGTTAAGTGTTTTATGCAGTGGTGGAACTAGAAGTATTTCATTCGTATACACAAATATGATTTTGTTTTTCAGTTTAATATTATAACAAAATATTATATATTGGTTGATGATATGCAAACTAATATGAGGGCGTACGCCACAAGCTACATGATTTAGTTTACCCTTAGCAAGCCCAACCGTATTCACATCCATGAATACAAAGGAAGATGATAGAGCAATAGAAGAAGCTTTACACAACTCAGTCAAGATTTAAGAGAGACTAAAATTTGTTTATCCAAAACATCTCGGACATGACCAGGAGAGAAAAATCTAGCTTGACTGAGTTTAATGGAAACAACCTATTAGATAGTTTCAAAGTCGTAGACATTCTTGGTGTAATTAAACCTCAGTCAATGCAAAACAAATTAAAAGGGGATAAGTATGTCCAAATCTTAACCTTTGAGAAATTATTTAGTAAACAAATTTAGTGACTGGAATTTTATTGTATTCAGTTCGGAATAGCTATCAATTATCATCTCTAGCTAAAGAAAATGCCAAAGCTGGAACGGACAGCTTAATTGTGATATTTTTTTTCCAGTGTGAAATTGTGGCTTGACTGAATCATGCATTCATACAACCTGTGGGAGACTAGTTTTTTTTATTACTAGTGGGCTCATGAGGGTTAGCGTGAAGGTGACCTCAGATAAAAGTCCAAGGAAGGAAGGAATAAGGTTTGCCCAAGGTGGTTGATAGGATTTTTAATGTCTATGCAAATAGGTCAAAATTACATGAAATATTTGCAAGAATATACAAGAATGTTGTAGTATAGATGCTCATGCAAGGTCATTCTCCTTAAGGACTATTTTAATAATTTATGTAAAAACAATTCCTAATTAAATACTTAGAATTAAAAATTGAGAAAAGAGATTTTAGACTTGAGTAATATTAAAAATGAATTTTAATTAAAAACAAATATGATAAAAGAAAAGAGTTTTAAATACCAATTTATAAAAGTACAGGGCTCCACCATCACCCAACAATTATATGTATTTTTACCAATTACTTATGATCTACACATGCTACTTTGAAGGTTAGGTTTTCCTAATTTATATTCTACATTGAACCTCCAACATAGAACGTATATCTAACATGCAATCAATCCGGACGTTCAGATCAAATTTGAACATGAGAGACTCATTATGCTTTATGAAAACCTTTTGAAAAAACATGCAACCCTTAATACGTGGTGTTCATCTTAAGCGAAATTACAATTATTAATCACAAGAAGACAGCGCCAATTTCAGGGAACCTTCCGACCAAAATTGTATCAAATTACTTTTCTAAATATCCTAATGGTGGACAGTCATTAAGACAATTAGATAGTTTTAATTGTGGTAATTAATAATTCAAAGCAAGCATGCAATCAATCATAAACAATTAAATAAAAATCACATATTCATGCTAAGGCTCAAGGCTTCGCCCTAGCAAAAATGAATTAGTTACACATATTCATAATTGAAATCATAGAAAATATTATTATAAAGAAAAGGATTGAAAACACCTTAAAGTAGAAAATCTCCAAGAACCCTAGCAACTATCTCTGTCTTCCAAGTTGAATGAATATAGCGTGAGTAAAAACTGTGTGCGGCAAAACATTATTATCCTGCTATGCCATCGCACAATCCCTAAAAACCAGGTCCTTTATTCGAACTAGGAAACTAAGAATAATAATAAAATATCTTAGAAAATAAAATCCTAATTAAGCTAGGGGAATCTGCCAAGTATATGTCCAGCCACGTTTATGTCTCAAATGTCCTTCAAATCCAGTCCATAATAGCTTGTTTTGAAGATCGGGACGTTCTGAACACATCTCCAGAAGGCCATGAATCCATCCAAGGTCATCTTGAGCTCCAAAAACGCAATTCAAGCCCAAAACGTCACTATTCCATCGTGCATCGCTCCTTTATTTTATTACCAGAAAATCACCGCTCGGTAGAAAAATATGATATTTTGACACGATCAAGCTAACTGACTCACCAACGTCCTTCAACTAGAATTGCTCCAAAATTCATCCATTTGTCCATGTTTGGTCTAGAGGAAATCGAAAGTCCTGTATTGAAAACACAATTCAAAGTATCAAAATTCTTTCAAAATATTAACCAAAATATACTAAGAATAGGGTTAAATATATAATATAAAATCGACCCATCAATGGTTGTGAATCAATAATGGTATAAGCGTGTGTGCCTAAAAAGGGAGTTTTGTGGCTTACTTGGGAAAGGGGGTTTTGTGGCTTACTTGGGAACTGCATAGCAAGCAAACCCCGCTCACCTACCGTTCTAAAAATCCCTGTTTAGGTTGCTTAAGTCTCGCTTATCCTCTAGTCAGTTGGTCACCGTTACAATTAATTCTCATGCATTTAAAAAATTAGGAAAGGACGTCTAAACTTATCTAGGCACCTGCCTAGGTCACGTCTCTCACTTAAACATAAAATAGATAACTTTTATTTTACATTTTATTTTTTCAATAAATTTAAAGGGGCTTTTAGATCCAGGTCCAAAAACATAGATGATTTTTAGGAGTGAGTCTAGTTACCTGATTACATGTATTTATTTTTTTTATGCTCATTTTATATTTTCTAAAAATATTAAAAATCAATTAAAATCTTCTAATATTATGCATTTTCCAACTCCAAAAAATATAATTAATATCTTAAAACAAAAAAACTAATATACTGACATAAATCTATCTGCAAAACATTATACCCTAACTCAAGTAACAAATATATGAATGTATATCATACCTATAAGCAAGATATGAAACCTAACTAAAAGGTAGAAAAAACATATTATAGCTACAAGCAAGACACATTAATCTTAGTTGATTATAAAAAAGAATATGTCATATAGGTAGATAAATATAATTAACCTGTGATATAGGTTGATTATAAAAATCAAAAATAAAATCTATAAATGGGGTTTAAAGCAGGAGGAAGAACAAGAAAAAACAAATAAATAACTAAAAATAAATAATCAAAGAGATAATTATGAAGAAATTTGATTTTTATAATAAATATTATCATTAAAGAGATAATTATTGTTAATAAAATAATTAAATTTAAGAAATTGGACTTATATCAAGTTTCCCCAAATTTAAAAGACTTGTTGGATGATTGGAGTTCTCCATGTTTTCAATATATTCTAGTACTTTATAATTTCTATATATATACATATAAATTATATTAAGTGAATAGACATTTTTTTTATATGTTATAAAATAAGTTTAGTCAAAATAAAAAAGACACCAAAGCTCCCGCCTCAACGCCTGGACGTTAGACATCTGCCCCTTGTCCAACTAGCGCCTAATGCATTTTATAACTTTGCTCACGCGAAAAGTGCGGGCGCAATGCATTGAGGGGCTAAAATATGAGGGAGGCGGAGCTTGGTTCCTAAGCTTCACGACGATAAAAGCTAGGGGTTGGCTTTAATGAATGGTATGCAAGCAATACCAATTGAAGCACAAGAGATATCCTGCAAGACAATGACTTGAGCTTCGATGTGTCTTCTGCTGGTGGCCCTTCCCCCTCAACATTCGATTGGTGGAACGTTACTTGGAATTCCTTTTCCGGCTTTGCAAGAGGCCTGTGGAATCTGTTCGTGTTGAAGAACAATGTTTGAGTTAAAATTTCAACTTTGGAAAGGCTCAAGAGTATCTGGAACAAACAATGGATGTGAAACGTAAGTCCAATTTTTGTTACATAACTTTAAATGCGTTATTGGACTAATAAACGACCTCGGATGACCAAAATCCATCGTACGTCATGGCAAAGTTATGACTCGTGGAGTCGTTTCCTTTCTGAAAAAGGTATCACATGTCCAATTCGGATCTCGGACAACAAAGTTACAAATTTCCGTTACGTCCTTTTTCTGGATTATGATATTAATTGGTTAAACGTTTAACTAAATTATTTTTAAACTTACAGATTATTTCAAACAGTTGTGTCTGTTTGAATTTGAATCAAACCAGTGATATCTGTTGTGAAAAGGCATCAGACTGCCTATATATTTCTAACATGCATATGCATTTCGTACGTCAATTTGCAATATTCATTCATTTAAACTTCCTGAGAGAAACAGAAACAGACAGAAGTTAGCTAGAATCAAAGTTTCATTGCTGAATTCTGGTGGAGTAGACGTCTGCAAAACTACAAGTACTGAGGTAAAATTCTGTTTCAAGAACATTGCAAATACGCAAGCCTCTATCTGCAAACTCCGTGAGTTCATTGTGTTTCATATTTTTATTCTCTATGATTATATACATATCTATTTCGTAGTATTATTTTGTTGTATTAGATTTTATTTGTTCCGCCAACAGAACCTTGTTAGAAATCTTTGGCGATATTTCTTCTTGTAAGAACTCGTGCTCCAACACAATCAAAGAGACGAAGTCAAGACGATCAAGTGATCTTCAACAAGAAGTCACTATTGTGGGATTTTAAAAACTTGGGAAAGACTAATCAAAGTCGCGCACGCATCTGAATTCATATAAGTTTCACAGGCAGAGAGAAAAAAAAGTCGAGTCTTCCTATAGTCTATGACTCTGGCCAATTCAAGTCTGAAGACTGAATCCTTGTTAATCAGATGCCAACTCCATTTGTTTTAAATAAAAACTTGGGTAAATTACAAAAAACAACCTCAACTATTAGGGTCATGACAATTTCATACCTCATCTTTTAAAATTGACAATATCATACTCATACCGTATTTTTAGAATTTGGTCCAATGTTATACCTTCCGTTACTTGGCCGTGAATTTTTAAGTTAAATATTGACGTGGCTTGACTCGAAGCCCACTTTTTATTAAAAAATTATTTAACATTTTTTTAATATTAAAATAATTAAAAAAAGTACAAAAAAAAAAACCCTCAGTTCGTCCCTCCCCCATCTTCATCTTCATTCCCCCCAACTGCAACCCAGAAAAAAGAAAAAACCCATCTGACCCCTCTTTCCTGCAACCCACCCTTTTCTTCCCCCGTCTCGTCTTCCCCAAACCATTCACACCCACTACCTGCAACCCAGAAGAGAAAAAAAAAACCCATATCCCGTCTACGCCGCCATCCTCGGATTCATGATGGGAAGATGGGTGCGCATTTTGGGGGGGGGGGGGGACGAACTGGGTTGGGTTAGGGTTTTTCTTCTTCTTCTTCTTCTTCCGCGCCGGGGGGGGGGGGGGGGTTGATGGGTTTTCAAAAAAAAAAAATTTCATCAGATAATCCCCAAATTACGAATTCAAAATGCTAAACGAACACTAATGCAGTGCTAATCACATTAAGTGTGCTATATTTTCAAAAGAACACCTCAGAAGCTTTGGCTAACCAAAAATAAATCAAATTTAAGAGAAATTAGGAAAAAAGGAGGAGAATTTGCATCCATTACCTCGGCCTTCGTAAGGCCGATGAAAATCTCTCTGTTTCTGGGACGAAGACCGTCCATTTGCTCTCTCTCTCTCTCTCTCTGTGAAACCCTAGCTTTGTGGAATTTGATTGCTTTCCCACTCTCTCGTTTCTCCCTGTAAAACCCTAGAAATTGGAAAGTGGCTTTTCTGATTTTTTATTTTTTTGTCTTGTCAAAGTGAAATGGAAAACAATCTCTCTCTCTCTCTCTCCCTCTCTCCCTCTCCGGGTTGATGGGTTTTCAAATTCTTCTTCTTCTTCTTCTACTTCTTCTTCTTCTTCCGTCTTCTTTCTGGGTTGCAGTGGGTTTGGGTTTTTTTTTTCCTCTTCTTCTTCTTCTTCCTCCTTCTCCTTCTCATTCTTCTTCTTCGGGGGGAGGGGGGAGGGACGAACTGGGGTTGTTTTGTTTTGTTTTTTTTTGTTTTTGTTTTTGTTTTTTATACTTTTATTTATTATTTTAATATTTAAAAAATATTAAAATTTTTTTTTTAGTTTTTAATAATATTTTATTAAATTTTTAATAGAAAGTGGGCTCCGAATCAAACCACGTCAGCATTTAACTGAAAAATTCACGGCCAAGTAACGGAAGGTATAACATTGGACCAAATTCTAAAGATGCGGTATGACATTCTTAATTTTAAAATATGAGGTATGAAACTGTCGTGACCCCAATAGTTGAGGTAGTTTTTTGTAATTTACCCTAAAAACTTGGTTGTCAATGGGAAAACAACTTGAGGACACAGTATATGTACATGCCAACTTAATTAGGTTCACTTTGATCACTGATGATTTATTTTTCTTAAGGATGTTAAATATAGCGAAAACGATAGTATTTTTTTTTTTTATCAATTATTTTTGTATATGGTAGTGCTACATTTTTATTCTTTTTTATAACTGTTGTCTTATTAGTCGACTTTGCTGGTTGCTAGTAGCCTACAAGCACTGATGTAAAATTATGTTTCAAGGACATTGCAAATACGCAAGCCTTTATCTGCAAACTTTGTTAGTTCATTGTGTTTCATATTTTTATTCTCTATGATTATATACGTATCTATTTCGTAGTATTATTTTGTTGTATTAGATTTTATTTGTTCAGCCAAGAACCTTAAGTTAGAAATCTTTGGCGATATTTCTTCTTGTAAGAAATCGTGCTCCAACACAATCAAAGAGACGAAGTCAAGACGATCAAATGATCTTCAACAAGAAGTCACTGTTGTGGGATTTTAAAAGCTTGGGAAAGACTAATCAAAGTCGCGCACACATGTGAATTCATATAAGTTTTACAGGGAGAGAGAAAAAAAGTCTCCTATAGTCTGTGACTCTGGCCAATTCAAGTCTGAAGACTGAATCCTTGTTAATCAGCCGCCAACTCCAATTGTTTTAAATAAAAACTTGTGGTTGTCAATGGGAAAACAACTTGAGGACCACAGTATAAATACATGTCAACTTAATTAGGTTCACTTTGATCACTGATGATTTATTTTTCTCAAGGATGTTATAAATATATCGAAAACGATAGTTTTTTTTATTTTTTATATATCAATTATTTTTGTCTATGGAAGACTGGCAGTGCTACATTTTTATTCTTTTTTTTTTATAACGGTTGTCTTATTAGTCGACTTTGCTGGTTGCTAGTAGCCTATAAATCTAACCTTTGGGCTCAAGTCAAGAGATGAAATCATTTAGAGCAAACTTTGAATTAGCAATAGAAGTAAGAACCATCTGCAGTTGCTAACATATGGCTGTTGTTAGAGGCTTCATGTCAAAGGCCATGCTCCAAATACCCATGTTGAAGGCCATGCAATGGAAATTTCTTACTGTGTAAGCTGATTGGTTTTTCTATATATATCAATTTCCCCTATCTTTTCTTTTGGTTGATTTTTTTTATTCCCAATATCTTATTATTTATAGAGTTAGAATCGCCATATTTTAACCCACATAAGTTAATTTTAGGTATTTACAATAAATATGACTTGAGATAGGTTGGCATATTTTAAACCCTCATTCTTGGGTCCTTCTTCCCCACTCGTTACTTCATTTTACAATATAATTAATGAAAATGATTAAAACTATTTATTCTCTTTATTATCATCATCTAAAGATCATCGACTTTTAAAAAAATTCATTTGATTTAAAGACTATTTACCCATTTATATATATCAAAAGAATCGACAATTATAGTAACAAGTAGCAACCTCATGATAAACCACCAATTTCTTTGATTGATATGGATGACTAAATGGTCTCCAAATTAAAGGAATGTTTCCACCATAGAAATGGTAATATGACATTGTTCGTATTATTACATTTCTATGGTGAAACAATGCCACAATAGTGGAGAAAGATTATGCGAGATTAGGCGAGATTGTTTGTATTATAACATTTCTATGCTATCCTTTTTTTTTTGATAAATTTCAAGTAGAGAAAGATTAGGTGAGATTAACTCTTGATAGGTCGCGTGCGAGGCACCTACCCTTTATCGAGGGGAAGATGACCATTACACCCAAACATCTACGAAAACGATAATAACTTGCAAAAAATGAACGATTTGCTTGTATCATAAAATTAAAGAACTTTAAGTTGACAATCATAGAAAATATTAAGGTGCAATATTACTTTCGTTTTTACTTCAATTAATCTTCATTTTTTTCCGTTTGTTTAGAAGATGTGCTTCTCAAGACACAAGGCCAGGTCTTAGTACTGGCAGTGGTGGACAAATCAATGAATCACCTGAAAAATATGCCGTGACGGATGAGGAGCAGAATGGATTCAGCAGCTCAAATGATAAAATTTTACCAACTCCACCAGTACAAGTAGTAAATCAAGATTATAACATGAATAACAACAGTTCTACTGCTTCTGATGATCAACCTGCTACTAATGATGAACATTAATTAACGTGCATGGTTCTCTTCCTTGCTTAGACAGGAGACGAAATCCCATACTAGATGATCGTTTGTAACTCATGAATAATAGTTGATATATATGTATATATATATGCGATACATATATATACATATATATACATATATATATATACATATATATATATATATATATATATATATATATATATATATATATATATATATTCAAGACTTACTCGTACTATTACTCAACAGAAAATAAGAGCTTTGGTTTCGGCTCATCGAGATAGATTGATATTGGTACGATTCGACCTATTATGAGAGGTTAATTCCGAACCTAACGGATCATTCCTTTTTCGATACGAATGTCTGTTCCCACTCCTGTTCGGGATCGGGATGCATCTTATATGATTTTAAGTTAAGTTATATTTTGTCTCCTTCCTCCAACTTTTCTTCTTTTTGTTTTTTGATTTGTTGTCAAAAAAGTTTTTAAACATAATTCCGTCAATGCATGGGACATGATTTGATTCGATTGGTGATTCATGTTTGACGAGGACGATGATTGTGGATGCAAATTTTCTCCTCTTCGATCTTGGACGATTTTGCACCTACAAAACAAGTAGCACCTTAGGTTAAGGCCAAGAGCCTCACGCGCCCACGATGAATGGGGGGGGGGCTTTGGCCGAAGAACCTCCGATGCCAAAGTTAGAAATTTAGAGAGAAAAGTGTTTAGAGAATTTGGGATTTTTTCAAGAGATTTTGGATGACTTTTTGGTGAGAATAGGTGCCTATTTATAGGGTTAGGCTTTGCCCAATTTTGAAAAGGTGTGACCGGCCACTTTTAAGTTTTTGTAGGTTTAACTTTTGGTTTAATTAGCCAATTCAATGGCTAATTGAATATAAAAATAATAAATGGGTGGTTACAAAAATAATTGATTATTTTAATTTGGGTAATAACTTAGGGGTAATAGGAAAGATGAGGATGGAAGTAGTGGAGAGAATTGGCCGGCCATTCAATCATATTTTGGTTTGAATTGTATAATTTTAATAGGTGATTAATGGATTAAATGGGTAATTAATCCATTAATTTACCTATTAATATTATTTTAGAGGTTACTTTGCAAGAAAAGGATTTGATGAGATGGATTTGATTTGGTTACCTCTCTTTAGAGCATTTTTTACTTTTGTTGAAAGATGATTGTCTGCTGCTCGCGTGTAGAAATCCTGGTGTACCTCAGGGGTAGTTTGGTCCTTTTTGCTAAAATGTCCATGTGTCGCCTTGTGATTATTTTTGGCTCCACAAATGCCCCCACACCTGTTGGGCTGCTCGCAGGAAAGGGCAGCAGGTGTAGAGATTTCCTTGCTTTTAGGAGACTTAGGACTGCTTCCTATTTTGATGTAGATTCCCTCTTCAATAGGAAATTAGATCCTTTTAGGAAAGGGAAATAAATTTCTCTCAAAGCCTATTTAAGTCCACCTTAAGTGGGTTATTAAATCAACTTTGGAGAGCGATTTATTCTACCCTACAAGAGAGAGAGAGCTTAGAGGATATTTGTTCCCCCCTCCTCTAGCAATCTTCTACATCTTGCCCGTGCAAAAGACCGTCTTTCGTTGATTTCTTTGTCTTCTCCGTGCCACACCGATGTAAGAAAAAATTAATTTTTCTTGTCTTCTTCTTGGATAGTGCTGTCGTGGGGCAACCGTCGGGGTGGTGCGGCACATCGGCTGGCAGGGGCCAGGAGTCGGTTGGCAGGGGCTAGGAGTCGGCTCGGCATGGGCCGAGGAGGTGTTGTGGCAAGGGCCACTGCTTGGGTTGCTTGGCTTGGCTAGAGCCAAGGATTAGCTTGGCATGGGCCGAGGAAGTGGCGTAGTTTGGGCTGCCACGTCTAGGCTGCTTGCCAAAAATAAGGGAACTGCTTGAGTTTGATTTCTCAGCTGCCATAGATAGAGCAGTCAAAGATGAGGCTATCGAGATCGGAGCAGTGGCTGCTGCCCCCTGACCATTCGCTGCCTAGTTGGTCTTCAAGCATTCGATCTTTTGAACTATGTGGCCTTCTCGCACTGTAGAGCAAACTCATATGGGTGTCGGGGAATTGGTTTACCCTCTCGCACTGGAGAGCAATTAGTTTATCCTCTCGCACTGGAGAGCAGACCCATATGGGTGTTGGGGAATTGGTTTACCCTCTCGCGCTGGAGAGCAATTAGTTTATCCTCTCGCACTGGAGAGCAGACCCATATGGGTGTCGGGGAATTGGTTTACCCTCTCGCGCTGGAGAGCAATTAGTTTATCCTCTCGCACTGGAGAGCTTACCCAGATAGGTGTCGGGGAATTAGTTTACCCTCTCGCGCTGGAGAGCGATTAGTTTATCCTCTCGCACTGGAGAGCTTACCCAGATGGGTGTCGGGGAATTGGTTTACCCTCTCGCGCTGGAGAGCAATTAGTTTATCCTCTCGTACTGGAGAGCTTACCCATAAAGGGTTTTGAGCAGTTTGTTGTAGACAGTTGTTGAGCCAGGCTTATGAATAACTTCTTGAATCTTAATTGAGAATAAAGAAATAAATCAACTGTGCTGGAAAGTAGAAACTGCATAACAAACTGAATAATTTTCGACTTGAGAGGCCTTGTTCATCAGGCTGCTAAAGACTTCGAACTTATTTGGAAAAGCCCAAACGGGGTTCAGATGGTGATAGAGACTTCTCCTGCTTGTGTTTCGTTGATCCGTCAAGATACTCATCGCATCGACCCTCATTTATCAGCTTCTTAAGGTACTGCTTCCACTTTAGGCAGCCATTGGTAGTGTGGCCCGGTCCTTGATGGAATGCACAATATTTTGTATGATCCAACCTGGTAAGATCGCCTTTCATGGGTGGCGGTAGTTCGAACCAAGGTTCATCCTTAAGCTTGTGGAGAATTTGGCCAATTGGAACTGTGAACTTGGTGAATGTTTCAGGTGCTGAGTCTTCTCTGGTTGGAAAACGTTCCATGTGCTCCGACTCGTTTTTGTTAGACTGCTTGGCTTCGTCCCATAGCGCATGCTTTTCTGCCAAAGCATACGAAGCTTCTAGGGTCAGTTCTTCTCCCATGATCAGTTTTCCGAATAAAGGGTGTTCGGTGGGAAGCCCATTTCTGAACGCTGCCGTTGCTATATCCTCGTTGCAGCTAACAATCTTGGCCTTCTCTGCTTTGAATCTCTTGACATAATCGCGAATTGTCTCCCAATGATCTTTTACTATGCTGAAGAGATGGTCGGATGTCTTTTTGATTAAGTGGTTAGACGAATACTCCTTAGTGAAAACAAAGGAAAGTTCGTTGAAACTTCGGATCGACTGCGGTGGTAGAGTGTGAAACCAGTCTTGCGCCTCGCCTTGCAAAGTTGTGGCAAAAATTTTGCACATAAGCGCATCGTTGTTCCTGTAAAGGATCATGGCACTGTGATAGTGTTTAAGATGTCGATCTGGATCTTCCTCTCCTTTGTACGGAGTGAAGTGAGGCATAGTGAACCTGCGAGGTGGATCTGTCCGCTCGATCTCATTCGTCAATGGCGACATGCCTATGTTGGTCATGTCTCGTCGAAGCGCATCGTCAGCAACCCCGTTCTGTTGGAAATTATGTAATCGTTCGGTCAGGAGCCTCTCAACTTCTTCTTGAATTTGCCTCTGCTGGGGCAGTGGAACTTTCAGCTGCCCCCAGTCGTGACTCATGGGTCTGGGCCTCTCTTCCCTATGCTCGACTTGTCTACGTCGTGGCTGCGGTGCATGTGGCACGTACCTAGCAGGCGAACGAGCTGCTCGCAGGCTGCCGGTTGAACTTGAGTCGGATTGAGCGACTGTTTCTCTCCTTCTGCCATGCTGCCCACTCCGATATAAGGTGGAGAATACTCTTTGCGAGCCTAGTTGTGAATGAACACTTCGCTTGGAAGGTTGTCCATGTTGATAATCGGAGTGTGAACGTATGCTCATTCGTGGGCTTGATCGGGAATGCACGCTCCTCCGCGCTCTAAGACGAGAGTATACGCTATCCCAAGAACCCATGCGGTAACGTAAACTGCCAGAACGCTCGGATGGTGGCTGGTTGACTGGCTGCTTGCCGGGGCGCTGGTGGAAAGGTTCGTCTGTCCTTGTCCTACTTCGGGACACCTCGTCCGGGGCACGTTGGATCTCGGTGCGCTGCAAGAGTCGATTCACCAAGGTTATCTGTTGTGCAAGGGCGCTCGTCAACTCTATGACTTGTCGAGGCAAGTGTTGTTCGCCATTTGGATTGGAAGAGCTTGAAAGAAATGTGCCTCTGTGAATAGTGGAGAGGTGGTTGACTCTAGGCGCGAGACTTGAGTTGGGAAATGTCAAATCCGCGAAGAAATGTGGTGAAAATGTCCCCGGCATGATGGTTAGCCCGGATGGTTGAGATAGTCTTGGCCCGACTTGGGCTGCTTGAAAGGCCACGGGAGCGGGACGGACCGTAGGAGCAGTCTGGACCACGTGAGCGGGCTGCTCGGTAGGAGCAGGCTGGGCCACGAAGGTGGGCTGCTCGGTGGAAGCAGGCTGGGCCACGTGAGTGGACTGCTCGTCGGGAGCAGGCTGGACTGCAGGGGCAGGCTTGGTCAAGGGAGTAGGCTGCTCAGTTCGTAACGCACGTGAATGTGAGGCTTGGGCCGTGGCTTCGGCGGCATGGGCCTTGTGCTGTACGGCTTGGACTTGCCTTGGTGGCACGATTTGGGCCATGGTAGTGGTACCATGGACCTCGTCGCGGGTGGTCACTGCGGTGGTTACCATGGTGGAGCCTCGTGGTGGTGGTGTCGTCCCCCCTAGAATCATATTCAATCTTGTAGATCGCCGCGGACCCATTTCTTGAATGTTTGAATTGTCACTTGTGGAATTTTCTAGATTTCTAGCCATTGTATATTTTTCTTTTCCTTTTTTTTATACGTTTTATCAAAGAACTTTTACAAATAAAAAATTCTAATAATAAAAACGTAAGAAAAATACAAATGGACTAGAAATTAGAGAAAAAACCTTTTTTGTGCGAGAGTCTTTTTTTGAGCGTAGATTCCTTGCTCTCAATGAAAGCACCAATTTGTGGATGCAAATTTTCTCCTCTTCGATCTTGGACGATTTTGCACCTACAAAACAAGTAGCACCTTAGGTTAAGGCCAAGAGCCTCACGCGCCCACGATGAATGGGGGGGGGGGCTTTGGCCGAAGAACCTCCAATGCCAAAGTTAGAAATTTAGAGAGAAAAGTGTTTAGAGAATTTGGGATTTTTTCAAGAGATTTTGGATGACTTTTTGGTGAGAATAGGTGCCTATTTATAGGGTTAGGCTTTGCCCAATTTTGAAAAGGTGTGACCGGCCACTTTTAGGTTTTTGTAGGTTTAACTTTTGGTTTAATTAGCCAATTCAATGGCTAATTGAATATAAAAATAATAAATGGGTGGTTACAAAAATAATTGATTATTTTAATTTGGGTAATAACTTAGGGGTAATAGGAAAGATGAGGATGGAAGTAGTGGAGAGAATTGGCCGGCCATTCAATCATATTTTGGTTTGAATTGTATAATTTTAATAGGTGATTAATGGATTAAATGGGTAATTAATCCATTAATTTACCTATTAATATTATTTTAGAGGTTACTTTGCAAGAAAAGGATTTGATGAGATGGATTTGATTTGGTTACCTCTCTTTAGAGCATTTTTTACTTTTGTTGAAAGATGATTGTCTGCTGCTCGCGTGTAGAAATCCTGGTGTACCTCAGGGGTAGTTTGGTCCTTTTTGCTAAAATGTCCATGTGTCGCCTTGTGATTATTTTTGGCTCCACAATGATTTATATATTTTCTAAGTTCAAGTTTCCCCTTCTAGCTTCCAACCGTGGAACAATATTGAACTTCATTTGGTTTTATTAACAAATAATAACTCAAATGTGTAATGAGACAAAGTATTTGGCCAGCAAACTTATTAGCATATTTATTGAAATCCAACTATACGCATTAAAAAATATACAGTATTGTGGTTGTAATATTGGCAATAGTAATTATACATCTCCTGCTGATTGTATATGCTCACCCTTATTAAGGGTACAAATCAGCAATACAGTTGGAAATACATTTAGCAGTTAGTAAGTTTGTTAATATTTGGTTAGAGTTGTTAGGCTTTCTAGTATAAAAATAGAGTTGTGTAATCTTTCTCTTTAGTTAATACAAGTCTCATATTTCTCTCTAAACTCTCACTCTAAATTTCTCTCTAGTTCATCTTTCTCAGTTACTTTTTTTTTCTTCATTTTCGCTTCGAGAATTCTTCATTTTCGCTTCAATTCTCAAATATTTCAATGTAGTTAACAACCCGTTTCTGCTCGCGTGAGTTCCCAGATACAAAACCGTGAGGGCGTGGTCGGGGTCCAAAGCGGACAATATCGTGCTACGGCGAAGTCGAGCCCGGGATGTGGTGGGGCCCGGAATGGGATGTGACAATTTGGTATCAGAGCCAATCCCTGGCCGGAAGTGTGCCAACGAGGACGTTGGGCCCCTAAGGGGGGTGGATTGTAAGATCCCACATCGCCCAGGGGTGTGGATCATGTAAGCCTTATATGTATATTCCCATCTCTACCTAGCACGAGGCCTTTTGGGAGCTCACTGGCTTCGGGTTCCGTAGGAACTCCAAAGTTAAGTGAGAATGTGCCAGAGCATTCCCAGGATGGGTGACCCATGGGGAAGTTCTGCTCGCGTGAGTTCCCAGAAACAAAACCGTGAGAGCGTGGTCGGGGCCCAAAGCGGACATTATTGTGCTACGGCGGAGTCGAGCCCGGGATGTGGTGGGGGCCCGGGCCGGGATGTGACATAGTCTCTAAGTCATTAATCTGCTTCGTATAAATAGCTATTGAGGTATATCATTTGTAAGCGTGATCGAGAATTACATAGTTAAAATACAGAAAATCTTTCTCTTTCTTTCTGAGAATTCATTTCTTCTTGTTGTTCCGTTGAAAGATACGAGATCAGGACCAGATCAAGGGATCTCCTTAGCAATCAAGTGCTAAAACAGTTGATCATCATGAATTGACATTGATGATTTGGCACACACTCAAAACAAAACAACCGAACCTTGGCCATGCAAGTGCGCGCATGGAAAAAACCCTAGTTAGCTAACATTAATATATAGTTGGACACTACTCCTTATGTTTTAGTTACAATTGAAGTGAATCGAATCCCCATTTGAACTAATCTTATAAGGACTTCACTGCTTGTATCTATTGCCGTTATAATAAACTATAACTTGAAAACAGTTAGGTTTTTTATAATATGACTCGTTTGAAAGTGCTTTTAAAATAACTGAAAGCGCTTTTAGAGAAAATGCTTTTAAGTTTCAAAAGTATTTGAAATGCTTCTTGGAAGAAGCACCAATTATGTGTTTCTTCCAAGAAGCACTTCAAGTGTTTTTCTAGGATTCACTTGCTTTTTACTAAAGATTGGTTCTAAATATATTTTTACTAAAAACGCTTTCAGTCAGTTCAAAAGCACTTCCAAATGAACTGATAATCAATTCCCAAGTCCATGGTTTTGAACCACGGTCTTCAGTGCGAAAACAAAGCTAGTTGACCTTGATCAATACTGAAACCATTTATATTTCAGAAGTTTAATCAGTGAAAATGTTGAAAATCACATTGAGTAAATCACGCAAAATCGTATCCTTCATCGCACAAAGTGATACGGTTTTTAAAACCAAAATAACTTCTCCACAATTTTCTCAATGTATCTCTCTAGTTTTCTTACCTCTCGTATCTTTCGCTGTCCCCAAATCCGACCCCCTCTCTCACACTCAATCCCTCCTCTCTCTCTCTCTCTATCTTTCACTCTCACTCACTTTTTCACTATCTCTTCTGACTCTCTCACACTCTCTCCTCTCTCCCTATCTCTCACTTACTCCTGTCTCCCTATCTCTCACTCACTCTCAATCTTGCCAAAAAGTATTTTCTCTCTAAATTTTAATTTATTTCTCATTAATATGTGTTTTTGGAGTTAATTTTGGGTTTGGGGTCGGGTATAGGGTGAGGGGTGGAGTTTGGGGTCGGATTTGGGGTATGCCGATTTTAGGGGAGGTTATGCCCATTTTTTTGGTATTATTTTATGTTATTTTTTTGGTTATTTGACCGTTTTTTTGTAGGGAATCGTCGGGACTTCAAACGCTATCGGACCATATCCTTCCCCCCTGGCCCGCGGAACCACCACCACCACCACAATAGACATATACTAGGATTTTATTATTATAATTTTGTTAATTTATATGTACATTTTTAATAAAATGTATATTATGGATAATTTGATCCCTGTTTTTCATATGTAATTTTATTTTGAATATGTCAATTTAAATTAAAGTAATTAAAAAATAAAGCCATACAATTAAATTAAATTCATAAAGTAAAAATTCAAAAAATCTTGTTACCAAATATTTCATCACATAAACAATAACTATAATTAAATTAAATTAAATAATAGAAATAATAAAACAAAATGTCAATTTAATTTAATAAAAAAAAAACATTCGTTGTGCAAAATCTTGCGCTACCAAATATTTCTTCGCTCAAAATATTAAATTAATTTAATTAAATCAAAAATCAACAATAAAAAACTTTGCGTGACGAAGATTAATTTTCGTCGCGCAAACCCTATCTTCACGAGCTTTGCGCGAAATTTTTTTCGTCACACAAGGTTTTGATCGACGAAATCTTACTTTGTGCAACAAATCTTATTTCGTTGCGCAAACTGTTTTTTGTAGTAGTGAACTAAGGGCTAGGCCAAAGGGCTTGTGGGCCCCATCGGGCCAAAACACCCAAATCAGGCTGGAGGGCTGGCTAGAAGCCCACTTGCCCTCCAACAGCTACCTGGCATCAGCATGATGCCAGCTAGCAACGGATGTCAGGTTACTTTTGGAATTTGATTTTTTTTTAACAAATTTTTTTTCCTTATAAATACCGAAGTCATTACTACACAATTTCTCACATACTTTTCACCATTCCATACCATCGAAAAAATTATTGAGATTATATAAAGTTAAGAAATCCGGAAGCTTATTCATTTAGCGATACGTGACATTCAAAATATGTCCGAAAACCTTATTATAATATGGTAGTTTAATTTAATTAACCATATTAATTCAATTAAAATAATAAATTATTGAGGGAGTTATGTTTGGCCTATGGCCCTTTGGCCCCCTCAGTTGGAGATGAGTTTTTTTTTATCACAAGGCTATGTTTGGCCTATGACCTTTTAGCCCCCTCAGTTGGAGATGATATAAAATATGTCATGGCACTATTCATAAAAATATAATTTTTTGCACAGCTATAACCCACTCTCTTCTTGTGGGGAATCTCCCTCTCATTTTTGGGACTTTCCGAAGAATTTGTTGAAATATCTCACCTTGACCGTCACTACTACAAAATAGGCTATAACTGGCGGCGTAAAAAGGGACAAGAAACCTTAATTACTGTCGGATTTTAGGTATAAATCCGACATCAAATCATGCAATGTCGGATAGGGGAACCGACACCATTGCTACCGTCACGAAAAGGGTATTGACGTCGGTTAGTCCCCTTAATCCGCCACCATGAAGCAAAGTAATTTAAAAAAGAAAAAAAACAACAATGTTGGTTAAAAGTGACATCGAACATTACGTCGCTTAGAAGCAACATTAAAATATCAAACCTATTGTCGGTCCTAACCGACATCACGTAACAGTTAAACAAATAAAATACTCAAACTACTGTCGGTCCTAACCGACATTACCTAACATCTCCATAAATAAAATAATTATTATGTTGTCGCCCATAAGCTACACCAAATATATTAATAATAAAAAAAATTGGCTTCAATTTTTAGTTATTAATAATTAAAAAAAGTATATAAAAATAATTCCCACCATATTTCAAGCCTATTAACAATAACAATAGTAGGAAACACTAACAATTATCCACCATAACTACAATTAAATACAATTCTTAAAAATGTACAACCCATATGTATTCTTCCCAAACTCTTGCAAAAGATTTTGAACTGGTTGTGTGGTTCATTGTTTTCAATTGTTGATTATGCTTATTTTTTTTATAGCAATCTCCTGAAAAATAAGAGAATTTATTAGACAAATTTCAAGGTATAATAAAATAAATCATAAACGGAAGATTTCTGTGATCTCTAACCTCTACCGCTCCAAGTTTTGAAAAATCACTAGAATGATCACTAATGCATTTTCCAAACGAATCAAATGAACAAAGCTGTTCTTTCCAATTGGGAATTGAGAATCCGCGTCTCCGTTGAGTTGATCCTTATAAATACAGAAAAAAATTAAAAACCAAGAAACAAAAATCAATTTTCAATTTAAGCATAATACTAGTTAGAATACAAAACAGAAACAGAAATTAATAATCATAATAATTTAAAAATGAACCACCTTCAAACTCTTCATCTTCAAAATGGAGTTCCTCAGAATGTTGATCTTCAAAATGTTGATCCATAGCAAAAGTTACTGGAAGGAGAAAGAGAAAAACTGAAATGGGGGAAGAAAGGAGAAGGAGAAAGACTAAAATTGGGGAAGAAATGAAAGCACGGATGAAATGGGGAAGAAAGGGGTTTAAATATGGATACTGAGTTGGCATCGGTTAAAACCGACATTGATTGCACTAACGTTAAACTAAAAACCACTGGCGTCGAATTAAATGAAGCATAGTGTCAGTTAAAACCGACACCAACTTCTGACACACTTTACTAATATGCACTTTGAATTAAATGAAGCCACTTCCTGAACACTTTATTGAAATTCATGTGGCGCAGGTTCAGATGAAATTTGGTGTCAGTTCTAACCAACACCATCTTCTGTCACACTTTACGGATAATGAAACTCACGTCGAACTAAATGTACTTGGCGTCGATTAAAACCGACACTAAGTCTGACACTGATTGCACACTCTTCTCAATCCACTTCCTCGTGCAAACCAAGCGGGAAAATTCCCCGCCTAAATATTTCAAATTATCCATTGTCAATTAATTCTTTATGTATTCAACCAGCTCAAATAAAATCCCTACAAAATTAAATTGTAAATAAAAATTAGACATAAGAGGAGAAAGTAAAAATACTAGAAGCAAGAAAAACTTACTGTGAAGAAGAAGGAATTAATGAAGTTGGAAGAACAAATAAAAAAGATGTGAGAGAGAAAGAACAAAACATGGGGGAGAGTTTATAAATTGGAAGAAGAAATAAGAAAGATGCAAGAGAGGAAGAAGAAAACACGAGGAGGGTATATAAAGCTACAAATATGTCGCCTACAACCGATACCGTGTTTCAAACTATTTAAAAAAAGTTAAAATCCATGTCGGCTACAACCGACACAGGCTTTGAAAATATTAAAAAACTTTCATTAGTGTTGGGTAGAAGTGACACCAATCTTTTTTTTAACCTATGCTAACTTTATGTCGGTTATAAGTGACATGATTTTTTTATGCTACACTACTATTTAAAAGAGTATTAAAATCTATGTCGGTTATAAGCGACATTAACAGTTTATGTCGGTTATAAGCGACATAAATAGTTTATGTTGCTTATAATCGACAATAATCCTGACACCATGTTAAGTAGGTGTCAAAAATGTCTTATCTGCCACTATGTTATATAAAACCAACTCTAACCACCAACACAATAAGGCCCTTTTGTAGTAGTGCGTATCTTTGAGGAAAGAAGAGTACTTTAAATATTTCAACCCCACTCCAACTAATACCAAGAACTTTTGTTAAAAAAAACTCCACACCTGACGGATTGTGCAGGTGGCAATTAACAAGTTGGGGACAATATCAGTGTTGTTGAAAGTGGGCCTTTGGCCTGTCTCTTTGATAATTTGACATGGTATCAGAGTTTGGGAGCGGGCCGATACTGCCAAGTGATTGGTGGGTCCTCTTAGCCCCACGTGGTTGCCGATATGTGGATCTCCCATGTGGGAATTGGTTATCATCTGAGTTTAAATATCCTAAACCCACTTCAACTAATACCGTGACTTTTTGTCATAAAACCGCAAAATTTGATGGATTGTGCTGGTGGTAATTAACAAGTTGGAGACAATAACAGTGTTGTTAGAAGCGGGCCAAATGGCAGTCTCTCTGATAATTTGACAGAACTCACTCACATTCTCTCCGTCACCGAAATCCCCACATTTCAGGATTTGACATCTATGAGTGTTCCTCTGGTGTGTGGTGTGTGGTGTGTGCGCTCTGTGCGTCCTCCTTTCTTTTGTGTTGTGTTTTATTTTTCACTCTCCTGACTTTACATTTGAACACGGATTCAACACATCAACGACGACATGTCTCACATCTGTTACTATTAACTCCAGTTACACAGCAAATCCATAATTATTATGCACCATTAGTTTGCCTCATGCTCAATTTATTTCAAATTAATATGGGTTTAATTATATTTTTATAAAGTCCAATATATCTAATCTGGATTTAATATTGAATTTGGATATAATCCAACATAACCGGGTACATAAGAATTGATAAATAATGTTTGTGGACAGTTTGCAGTCAAGTACAAAGGATAGAAGTAAAAAATGTATTATTGGTAGGAAATTTTTTAAGATCCTAGTGTGTAAACCCCGTAAGTACTTCTAACTCTCCCCTTCAACTTTTACCAAAATCATGTCATTGGGTTTTAGATCCAAGAAAGCATAGTCGGTGGGCTACTTTTCTGAAGATATCATACACGAAATCCTGCTGATCAGGTTGCCTGTCAAACCTTTGCTGCGATTCAGTAGCGTGTGCAAGTCATGGAACGCTATCATCAAAAGCCCTAGCTTCATCGACTCCCTGTTAGACCAAGTCAGACTTCCCATTTACATTCAAATTCTCAAGTTTGTTGTGTGCGTGATTCTTCTTTATCTCAAAGGGAGTCTGATAAGTCTAGGAATATTTTGAATGTTTCTTAGCTAACTTTATTATGCTGTTGTAAAGTTTGAATTTCAAACTAGCGTGTAAATAGGGTATTTCAAACCCACTGATGTAGGGGGTGTATTCAATTGGGATTTTGAGGGATTTTAATTCTTTTAATGAATCTAGGGGTATTCAATCAAGATTTTAAGTGATTATCTGAAATTCAAGGTGTATTCAATTAGAATTTTAAGATAGTTTATTAAAATCCTTAGAAATCCGGGTGTATTCAATTAGGATTTTAAAGAAGTTTATGACATTCTAGGTGTATTCAATTAGAAATTGATTTTAAAGAATCGGAGAAAGTTGAGGAATTTGAGGGAATTTGAGAGATTTTGTAGTGTATTTTAAGCATTCACAAATCTCACCTCTTCCCATGAGATTTTGAGGGAATTGAATCAAAATTTTATATGGAATCTCTACAAATCAATTAAACTCCATAAAAATCCATTAAAGTCTCTTAAATTCTCAATTGAATACACCCTCCGGAATCTCTATGATCTTATAAATACAAGCAACCCTCGATTGAAGGGGTGTGCAAAAACAACTGAAAACCTAGCCTACTAAAATTTGACATGGTATTGAGGCTAATTCTCTAACGACAAGATTCTGCAATTTTTTTTTCCCATGGCCGACAACAACAATGTAGCTTCTTCCCAACCAGCCAACTCCAACCCCCCCCCCCCCCCTCCCCCCCAAACAAACAAAACAAAATCCTCAAATGAATTCTGTGAACCCCTTTTCATCCGCTATGACAACTGTTGTGAACATCAAGCTTGACCGAACCAACTACCCCCCTGTGGTTGGCTCATATCCTACCAATACTGAGAAGTCGTGATCTGATGGGCTATGTGGATGGGTCCATTGTTTGTCCTCCCAAAAACCTTCCTGGCACCACTGCTGTCAACGCAGCCTACACTTTGTGGATGTAGCGAGACCAAATGATCCTAAGTTGGATTAATGGCTCACTTATGGCGTTTGTCTTGTCGGCTGTGGCAAGTAAACGTACCTCTCGTGCTACGTGGGAGGCTCTGAAATAGCGGCACGCTTCGTCTTCTCAAAATCGCATTTTGTTTCTTCGAAATGAATTGCTCCAAACGAAAAAAGGTGAGATGTCTGTTGCTAATTACCTTGATAGAATGAATTCAATTGCTGATAACCTTGCCCTAGCTGGCAAACCTGTTGATGATGATGAACTTGTCCAAATTATCTTGTATAACCTTGGCCCTGCATATGAGATGACTGTGAATGCTGCTCAAGCACGTGATACCCCCATCACATATCCAACTCTCGAAGCTCTCTTGCTGACAACGGAGATGAATGGCGGAGCAAATTGTCCCTGTGGTGGAGTCTGCTCCCGTGAATGCATTTGTGACTGCTAGAGGACGCGGTGCACGTCCTCGAGGTTCCGGACGAAGTGGTTTTCCTTCCAACCGTGGAAGTTTTGCTAATGTGAATCAGCGAGGCTTTATTCCTCAAAACAACGACCAGCGTAATCCTGCCGTCAATGGGGAACGCTACAACTCTGGAGGTGAGAGAATTACTTGCAAATTTGCGGAAACCTGGACATCCTGCCCTAGATTGCTATCAACGCATGAATGCTACGTATGACGGACGTATTCCAACCAAACGTCTTACTGCCGTGGCGTCCTCACCCATCACCTTGAACCGTCAACAAAATGGGACTTGGTTGCTTGACACCAGAGCAAATGCGCATTTGATAATCCTGAATTAAGTGAGTATACGAAGCGTATAAATCCTTCCGTAGCTGATCGCAGTGACACATCTTATCGGGATATTGAAGTGGTCGAAATTTGCAACGGACTCGTATGTCTTGCAAATTATCGTAGCGGTACTGCAATAATTTGGAACCCTTGTATTAGGAAATATTTGAATTTGCATGCACTTAGCGTTAAGTGGGACGCTCAGAGAAGGGAAAGTTATGTCTTTGACTTTGTCTATGATTCGTACACCAAGGACTATAAGGTTTTAAGAACTGTGAGTTATGACGGTAAACAAACCTTAACCCTTAGTACGGTTGAGGTTTGGTCACTAGCGCGGGGCTCCTGGAATACTCTTACTTCTGATAACATTCCTGCAGATTATTTACCTATAAACTATCAAAAAGGGAAAGCTTTTGTCGACATCGCATGGTTTGATATTAACCATGACTTATCTGGCGAGATAGCGATGCCCCAATCTTTGAGGAAAAAGGCAGATGATTCCGTTTGCATTTCAAGATACCAGGAGTCCCTGGCGTTGTTTCTGAGTGATGATTCTAATAAAGCAAGAAGAAGAAAGATAAATCGGATTTGTGTATGGGTGATGAAAGAGCATGCTTTGGTCGGATCGTGGACTAAATTGTTAACTATTTACCTGCAATTGACTCCTCCTAGGCCGCCATTTTGTTTTAGAAAGAGTGGTATAGTATTTGGAACCTCTGAACTTCCTTGCGGGAATTGGGAGCTGGTATCCATTAACCCTAACCCTAACTGCTTCCAAGTTGAATCTTATATTTTTTATAATCTCAAGTATATGCATACTTGCTGCTTCATGGATCATTTTGTAGAAAGCCTTGAATTGTTTGGCCACTCCAATGCTATAGGTTATAATTAGCAGCAGATTGTCGTACTGAATTCAAGAACTTTTTGTTATTGTTTTGTTTGTCCAATTAAACATGCGTTTTATTGATTGTAAATTAATCATGCTTATGTAACATGCAATGAGTTTTAATAAAACCTTAAAATATGTTGAATGAATGAATGTATTTCAAACAAATCACTGGTATGAAAAACTGTTCTTCATAACCCTGTGTTAAATTCCATTAGCAATCATAATCCAAATTGAACTTTTGGCCGTATAAAATGTCTCGAAGGAGTCCAAGGGCTTGTCAGGTAGAATACATCGGAGATGTGCAAGGAATTTTCAACGTGTCAAAAGGGTTCGAGGATTTGATGGGCAGAATTTAGAGTAGTGCAGTTTTTAGTTCATACAATTGTTGTATTTTGCAAGTCAAATTTTGCGTTGTATAAGGAATTAAACTTATCTGAGATGTAATTTTTAGCTTTTGGTTTAGTTTTACATGTTTGTGACGATTAAGTTAACAACACGATAGTCGTGTAACATATATATGATAATCTAACAAGTTGTAAAATAGAAACTATGTTTTGTATTCACATGTAATCCTCCTTTAACGTTTTTTCCCTGTTTATTTGATGCTTGAGGACCTTGAACATTCTAACTTAAATATTTCAAGATTTTCTTGTTTTTGCCTTTTTTATTGATTTATTTGATCTATGTGGTTAAAAGGGTGTTTATAGAAAGAGTGATTAATTCACCTCCTTTTCTTTTGGCTAGACTTTCATTTACCCCTAAATTAACACACTATTGTTAATTCACCAATCAAACTGTTTCTCATGTCAATTTTTTCTAAACTAGTACGATTTAACCAATTTACCATTAACGTTTGATGACATAAAGAGTCATGCGACTGGCTTTTAAGGTATGAAGTCTACACTAAAATGGTACTCCTTAATTTTTAGCTCTTTCATAGCTTGGTAAGGTTTCGTATGTATGCCCTAAGCCAAGATTACAAGAGTGTTAAAAAACTTAACATACACTAACTCTCTTAACAGACTTTACTGAGTTGGCAGTGATGTGATAGTTAGCGGTGCACGTGATCACTCTTACACGAGTGGTATGTGTGAAGTCCCAACCGTCTTCTTTTGTCCTTTGCTAGCATCACACGTACGATGTGTGTGATTTTTTTGCTATGTAATCGGATCTATTGTGAATGGAATTGGTGAGCAACAAACTCCCATTTTTGCAGTGCTCTTCATTTTCTTCCTGAGTTCATATTTTCCAGAAAACCACATTCATAAACCATCCAATTTTACAGAAACAACAATTTTTCAGTCAAGATGAAAGGCGGAGTTTTGCCACATTTGACCGATTGGACTAACTTTGTTCATTGAATGAAACTACAAGGTCGAATGTGCAACAAATAAAATCATAAGAACTAAAACGAAAATTCTAGTAAAGTACGGGGACTATTGGGGCAATTTAGATGTTTAAAGCAGGCCTCCGATCTAGCAAAGGGGTCGGTGGGAAAATCAATGGGACGACGACCTTGAGGGAGTGGAATGTTTCTGAACAAATCAGCAGCTCAAAGACTGTTCAGAACGATGGCAAGCAAAGTAACGGAGACACCAAAGCGACAACAACAGAGTATTGGGTCTACTGGTTGAGTGGACATATAAGTTACTCTTTTGAATTAAGAGATATGCTATGTGGGACTCTGATGGATTAAGTATTCCATCCCTCTTAGCTTGGATGTTCGTGTTTGTGTTTGTAAGTGATGAGTCGATTTTATATTATATATTATTCCCTATTTTTGGTATATTTTGGTTATTATTTTGGTGAGATTTTGATGCTTTGCTATGTGTTTTTAATGTAGGACATGTGAACTTGTTTTGAGCAAAAAATAATCTAACGGTGGAATTTTTGAGTGATTCCAATTGGACGGGTTCGTGAATCTGTCAAGAAGATTGTATCAAAATTTCATAATTTTATCCCGAAGAATCTGATCGTGGCGAATTAATTTATGCCTAGCGTGCAGTGCTGGCAGATTGGGCTGCAGAATTTATTTGCGACTTTTGGGCTGGAAGATGATGGATTTTGGACTTGGGGTCTTCTCGAAACTTGAAGAGGAGGTTCTAAACTTTAATTCAAGCTGTTTTGGATCCCTGAATGTCCATAAACGTGGCTATTTCTGTGCTAGGCAGATTTCCTAGTCAGAATATAATTGTAATTCCTAGTTATCCTTTTATTATTTTATTTCCTAGTTTTTCGAAAACCTTTTCTGTGAGGGTTTTAAATTGGAGTAGTATAAATAAGGTTTTTTAACCATTAGGGTTTGGGGACGCAACATTAGGAGGAGACACATTATTTTGGAGAACTTCAGACTTTTTACCTACAAGGTGTTTTCAATCATTTTTCTAGTCAATATATTTTCTTTAGTTTTTATTATGATTGTTCGTAACTAGTCATTTTGCTAGGGCGAAGCCACGAGCCTTAGCATAAATATGTGATTTTATTAATTTTCTTATGAATGGATGCATGCTTGCTTGGAATTATTAATCACCGCGATTAAACTATCTAATTGTCTTAGTGATTCGCGACCATTAGGTTTTTAGACAAGTAATTGATGCAATTTCTATTGGAACATCACCCTAAAATTGAAGAGGGCTTTTTGTGATTAGTAATTATAAGTTCACTTAAGGCGAACATCAAGCTCTTAAGGGTTGCATGGTTTTTCAAAAGGTTTTCACAAAACTTAATGAGTCTTGCATGTTTATATTTGATCTGAACATCATAGACGGGTTGCATGTTAGATATACGTTTTCGCTTGAACATCACGAGGAAAATATGTATTAGGAAAGCCTAACCGTCAAAACATGTATGTAGAAATTCATAAGTAATTGGTAAAATTGCATAGTATTGTTAATGGTGACGGCATAACCCTAGTGTTTAAATTGTTTTCCAAAAGCTTTGTCTTTTGATATCTTTACTTTGTCAATTATTTAATTATTTTTATTATTCTTATTATTTTTATTATTTTAAATTCTAAAATCAACATTTTCGAAACTTTGTTGTAAATAATTAGCTAAGAATTAGTTAAATATAAATTAATCATTCAATCTATGCGGAAAACAACCTTGCGTGAGCTGCTATACTACGATAACCTTGGACTCTTGCAAGTATTTTTAAGTGTTTTTATCCCTACTTTTGCAGGTGATAAAAATCTCTCAGTAAGTGTAATTTGGTTAGTGCAAGTGTGTTAACTTGCAGACATGTTTTATAAATAATGATCAAGCATGTTAAGTGTTTTATGCAGCAGTACTAGAAGTATTTTATTCGTATGCACAAATATAAGGGTTTTTTTTTTTTTTTTCATTCAATATTATAGCAAAATCTTATATACTGATTGATGATACGATGCAAACTTATAAGTGGGCTTGGAGCTTGTGTGCCTTGTATATATTGACACCCCAGATTAATATACCCAGAGAAATGAATAAGAAAGAGAATAATAACATGACTGATAACTTACTTCTTGACGCAACAAATTAACAAAGAATGAGTAACTTACCTAAAAATTAAAACAAAGCAATTATTATATGTCAACAACTGCATTTCACTCTCGAAATATATGAGAGCAATGAAAACTTTAAGCTAGAACAGGGAATTGCAATTTTTCCAATAAGTATGAAACAACAAAGGAAGAGAAAAAGAGCCAGAAGTAAAATAAGAGATCATATTAGAAGAGTTATTCTCAAGCCATATATTTTGCTCACCCTGCCCGTGAGCCAAATCCATAAAAAAGATAAATACATGAACCGCTGCATAAAATAAGTATGATGTTCAAAGCTATGGAAGAAATTGCTGAGAAAATAACCCGCACAATCTTGAAAAACCCCGCCACAAGCTGCAAGACCTGTGTTAGCCTTAGCAAGCCCAACTATATTCACACCTATGGATACGAAGGAAGAGGTGAAAGAACTAGAGGAATAGAAAAAACTTTACACAACTCAATCGAGATCTAAGAGAGACTAAAATTTGTTTATACAAAACATCGCGGGCAAGCCCAAGAGAGAAAAATCTAGCTTGACTGATCCAAGCCAAACTAGGACAACAAAGGCGTCGAAAAGGAGGCATATTCTCAAATTTCACTTTATTATCCGTTTTTAGGTATCTGTGAACAAGAAAAGTCCAACAGCCATGTAAACATTGTGAAGTTGTGGAGAAAACAACTTTGCTTGACACAAAAGCAAGTCAGAAAGTTGATATGTAGAATTTAGCAGTGTGTAGTTTGTAGTTCCTACAACGGTTTTATTTTGCAAGTCAAAGTTTGAGTTGTATAAGGAGTCAAACTTATCTAAGATGCAATTTTTAGCTTTTGGATTAGGTTTACATGTTTGCGATGACAAAGTTAACAAGTCGAGTACGGATTGAGCATAATCTCACACGATAGTCGTGTAACATGATATACATGATCATCTAACAAGCTGTAACACACAAACTATGTTTTGTATTCACATGTTAGTCCTCCCTTAATGTTTTTTCCCTGTTAATTTGATGCTTGAGGACATTGAACATCCTAACTTTTAATCTTTCAAGATTTTCTTGTTTATGCCTTTTTATTGATTCATTTGTTCTATGTGGTCAAAAGGGTGTTTATCTAAAGAGTGATTAGTTCCCCTCCTTTTATTTTGGCTAGACTTTCATCTACCTCCTAAACTAGCACACTGTTGTTAACTCACCAATCAAACTATTTCTTCTATCAAATTTTTCTCGAACTAGCACGATTTAGCCAATATACCACTAACGTTTTGTTTTGTTTTGTTTTTGTTTTTGTTTTGTTTTTTTTTTTTTTTTTTTTTGAGAGAAACGATAGAATTTCATTAACATTAGATGACCTGAGAGTCATGCGACTTGCCTTTGAGGTATGAAGTCTACACTAAAACGGTGCCCCTTAGGTTTTGCCTCTCCAACTCTTTACAATGGTCTAAAAGAATGTTTTTCTTCAATGTTCCATTGTGAAGAGATTGAAAGACGAGTTCAGCCTCAAAAGTAAGGATAGAACTTGGCTGCTGAAAGATTCAGCAACCACCCCTGCTGATGACCAATCACAACGGGACACGTGTCCAAGTTGTGATTGAAAAATCAATTACCTGGACACGTGTCCAACTGTGATTGGGCAGCAGCAGGAGCTGCTGCTGAACTTTGAGCAGCCAAGTCCCGTTCCAAAAGTAATTCATGCTAGTTCATTGATTATATTGCACAGTAAAAATAACTCGTGGATTAAATTGGTTATATCATGCTAGTCTAGAAGGATAAATTAGTTCACTCTTTTCTTTTAATGCGTGGACGTGGTTTTTTTAAAGGTGAGTTATTAATGATACGCTTAGCGAACTGCATAAATTTTCAATGTTTGGTTTATATTTTTTATGTGAACAAATGGACTAAATCAAAGTAAAAATTTAAAGAGTAAAAAAATAACAAGAAAACTGAAAATATAATAAATCAAAACTTGAAAAAGAGTCTATGATAGAACGACTCCCCATCCCCTCTGATACATGAGCAAAGAAACCCCAATAACTAAATTGTCCATGTAATTTAGTTGGATTTTCACTTTCATTCATTTGTTTTTTTTTTCATTTCTATCATTGCAGTTTACTAGTTTGGTAGCGTTTTACTTTAATTCAATATGTTATTTTTCAGTCCAACTTGAAAGGCGGAATTTAATTTGCCACATTTGACCGATTGGGGAAATTTATAGAGTAATAAAATTGGCGTCTTTCTTTCCCCTCAAGGCAAAGTGGAAATGCGGGATGTGCAGGGCTTCAGAAGTGAGAACCCAAACCAAAGCTTCTTGAAAGAGTGAGTTTGCAGCACAAGTGGTGGAAATGCAGTCGTTTTGGATGCAATTGAGCTTCGCAATTTCTTGATTTCCGAAGATTTGAGGTACCTTTCTTCTTCATAACCCTTTCTTTTTACTTCCTTATCGTCTGTTTGGTTACAGAGAAAAAAAAGAAAAATGAGAAATGGTTAAAAGAAAATTCTCAAATGGAATACAGTGCCTAGGTTTGTTGTGTCGATTATATTACTCTTGGGTTCTTTCGCTTTTGGGTTTGTTTATTTCAATTAGGAAGTAGAATTTCATGGGTTGATTGATAGAAAAATTCATTTTTTGAAGAAATTTACAGGGAAATAAAACCGGGTTCCATGTCAAAGGTCGGAGGCATGGTTACAGATAGGATTAGCAATTTGCCAGATCCACTTCTTTCTCACATACTTGCCTTTGTTCCCACAAAATATGCTATGAGGACCAGAGTTCTATTTGAAAGATGGAAGAGGATATGGGCTTCTGTCCGCAATCTTGATTTCGTATTCGAAGAAATGTCTAGTGTCTAGTACCTGGAAAGACAAGTATTGCTCCTTCATCGTGTACTTCTCCATAAGTGCAGGTGCTCGGTTAAAAACGTAATCCTCGTCTTCCCCAAAATGACGACAGATATCAAGACTGGCTTTGACTAGCGATTGTACATTTTCAAACGAATAGTTTGGCAAATAGTCATGCTTGATGTCAAGGTTTTCAAGTTTTGGGGTGTTAACAAAAATATTGTAGTTAGGACCATCACCAACAAAGTCATCATCACAAATCAAGTTCATTCTTAACTTCTTAAGTTTAGGCGCAACAATCTTAAAAGTGAAAGCCATATCACCTGAAATTGTACAAGGCAGCATGTAAAAAGCTTTTCCATTGAGCCGCCATGAAGACATACAACTTTGACATCAAGTAACTTGAGACTTAGAAAACAGCCTGATGTCGGAGGAACCTGCTTCACCATAATCTTTTCTTGGATTTTGTCTATCGTGTACTTGTCCTTCATTCGTCATCAAAGATTCAAAATTTGCGTCTTCATTGTTACTGTCGTGCTGAGGACGTCTCTTGTATTGCTCCATTCGCATTGCCACTAGCAATAATGTTGTTGAGCTCAATCTTCGTGTTAAAGCGCTTTATACTGATGATGATAATTTCCCCAAGTTGGAGTTGCCTCAATGTGTTTTCATGAGTGAAACGCTGGTGGGTTTGAAGGTGGAAGTCAAATTGTATTACCTATGTTCCTCCGACATCAGGTTGTTTTCCAAGTCTCAAGTTCCTTGATGTCAAAGTTGTACGTCTTCATGGCGGTTCAATGGAAAAGCTTTTTACATGCTGCCCTGTACTAGAAGATTTATCCATTGATGGAATTGTTTCAGATACAATTTCAGGTGATATGGCTTTCACTTTTAAGATTGTTGCACCTAAATTTAAGAAGTTAAGAATGAACTTGATTTGTGATGATGACTTTGTTGGTGATGGTCCTAACTACAATATTTTTGTTAACACCCCAAAACTTGAAAACCTTGACATCAAGCATGACTATTTGCCAAACTATTCGTTTGAAAATGTACAATCGCTAGTCAAAGCCAGTCTTGATATCTGTCGTCATTTTGGGGAAGACGAGGATTACGTTTTTAACCGAGCACCTGCACTTCTGGAGCCATTTTCCAACGTTAAATATATGTCTATTTCAATTCATTCTCTGAAGGTAAGAATCAGCCCTAACTCGTTTGTTTTACTGTTTGTTCTCTTCATTTGTAAAGTGTGTGCATGTTTCCCCCATTAAAGAGAAAGAATTAAAGCATTTCTTCCATTTTGCCAATTTATGATATGAAATAGATATAATGCATCATGAGTTTATGTTTGATCGATATTTTATCGTTCAAAAAGGGTTGTCTGCCTGCATTTGATAAACTGCGCGAATTGAAGCTGGTTCTTCGTGATTGCTATTACTGGGATTTGCTAACAGCGTTGCTTAAGAAATCACCCATTTTGGAATCCCTTGTCATAGAACATTAAGAAGTAAGATGTATTTCCACTCGTACTATCTCAGTTCAACATGCCGCTCTTTACTATTCTGATTGCATTCATAATTTTCAGGACCAAGATTGTGTTGATGAATACGAGACGCATCAAAGTTACTTAGAAGATGTCTTATGCTCGGAGGAGCGATGGGGTAAACCAGATGTTGTGCCTATATGTCTGATATCACACCTCCAGACTATCGCTTTCAGGGGATTCAAGGGGTACCCGCACGAGAGGAAAGTTGCAGCGTATTTGGTAGAGAAGGGTGAAGCTTTGAAGAAGATGAATATTCAAAATTAGTTCTACACATAGATGAAGCAGAAAAAGGGTTCCGGGGACTGCTGAGTTGAATTGATCTAAACTGAAATGTTGAACTTTTACAAAGTTGGCATTTTGTAAGTCAAATATTGGGTTTCAATATGGATTCTGTTAACAAAGTTTAGGTGGATTATGTTCATTTTGATGGATTGCACATTTCTTAATCTCTATGATTCTCTATAGTGTGTGTTTGTTTCTGTAAATGCTCTGATGTTGGATTTCTAAAGGGAGCGATCAACTAGTATGCCTTGCAAACTATAGGCATTATACATTGGTGATATCTGGTCGATATTTTGTCAAAGTGTAAAGAAATGTTGAAGAAATATCAGTTGTGACAGTGTCAACTTCCTAAACATTCAAGGGGTGTTTTATTTTTCGAAAATTGGACTCATCACATAGACTTTTGTCTGTGTGCAAATACCATCTAAGGAATTTCATTCCGCTATTTATCGCTCATACTCCTCTCTTAGGTACAACAAGAGCAGACATGTTAAGCAACATTCAAATTCATTGTTAGTCAACCCTACCAATCCGCCTACATGATATTTCAACCGAATACTATATTTTATTGTCACTCACAGATGTAATACATTCTCAACACATTCAATACCTTCTGTGCTTCTGCCTTAAGCAAGCCTTGCTTATCAAGCGCATGAAAGCCTTCTACCGTATTGGTGTTGTAAATGATTCCCCAAACGGAGCATCTGTTCCTACTGCCCAGACTTACTCCTGGTACCGATGATTCCTCACTCGAATCCGAAGGCAAAGACTCACTAAAAGAGTTAAATGATTTGACACTTGAGAATGCGAGCATGGTGCGTAGAAACCTGCAACAGTGTCAGTCCACATCTCAGATTACAGGAAGCCGTTGCACTTAAGTCACACATAAATTCGCATTCAAATCATAGAAGTAAACAACATTGTAAAGCACTATCATTCATCACAAAAATCATATCTTTGTTATCCCAATTAATTGAAGTAATTTTAACAACGATCTTATGCGAAGTTCTACATAGAAGATAGGAGATATTGTTGAAGAACAATTAAAAAATAAATAAAAATAACATAATTAACAGAACTTGAAATTCTAATACTTTATTAACCAAAAATACTTGCTATACATAATGAAATACACAAATAAATACAAGAATTAAAATGGTACTAACTTGATTAACCACATGTAGAGGCTAGCGCAAAAGCTATGTCCTTCGAACAGTATTTCCATCCCACTCTTGTGCTTGTGGTTCTATAACGTCTGCTTAACCATGATACAACTACCTAATTCTACAACCTGCACTAGATTATAGAATTCTAGCGAATTTGCTTTGTGTGTTTACTTTTTGGAAAGTTTGAATGGAAGAAAAGATGATCCTACTTGGAAACTGTGATTGCAATTATATAGGTTGTTTCACACCCTTTCAAATTACTTGTTCAGCGTATCTGAAAGTACACAACTCTTTCTAATAGTTGTGTTTTTTAATCAAAACGTTTTTAATTAATAAATTAATTAAAAATTTAATCCAAAATGAAAATTAATGAATCTGATTAATTTTAACTTCCAAAGGCCCCAAGGGCCTTGTCTTGATTAATTAATATTAATTGTATTTAGGCTAAATCATTCAAGCCTAATCCACACCAACCATAAGGCCCCAAGCCTTCAATCCATTTCCAAATGATCCAAGTTCTAATTACTAGAAGGTTCTCCGATGTGGGACACTAAAAGTCTCAAAACTCTTACAGATATACAAGGAATTTCAAGGTTTCAAAGGGGTACGAGGGCTCTTCGGGTGGAATTTATTGAAGATTCAGTTTGTAGCTTTAACAACGTTTTTGTTCTAGAACTTGTCGAGTTGAATCGTCTAAAACGCAGTCTTTAGCTTTTAAATTGCAAGTTCAATATTGTTGATATTGAGCTGGATCAATTTTGCAAATGGGTTGATGTGGGTTTTCTAAAGGATGTGATTAGTTGTTATCTATATCTAGTTGATAATTTTAAGGGAGATCTTAGTAACACTCTATTTCAGTCCTTCATCATGTTGCTCTGATACCACTTGAGGCAACAACATATTTTTTGTTCTTGAGTGGAACGATTCGCTAAAGTAAATCTAACGAAGAACCGATGATCCTAAAGAATGCATGCGTAGAAGTTTAGACTTGGGTTGGGCCTTCGTTCGCTTTTCACTAGACAAGGGGTTATGAGATTAATTAGTAATTAGCAATGCTAATTTAGCATCCGATTCCATAGTTTTTCTACTAATCCAAATTATTACGGAATAGTAAAGAAGACAAATAGTTTTATTTCAAAATTCCAAATGACAAATTTGACAAAAATAAAATGGCAAAGCCCAAGAAGAAAACCCCAAGGAAAAGGCAAGAGAGGCCCATACCAGAGCTAGCATGGAAACATAAGGTCGCAGGAAAAGGGGGTCATATTTTTTCACAGGAAGGCTTGGAAGGTTCGTACTTTAAACTAGAAATTTGGAAGGTTGATTTTCTTGGATTTTGCCACCGTTTCTCAGCAACCAAACACCATTTTCACTATTCGTTGCCACTAGTGTTTCACTGGGTCCATCCCTGAACGTTTCAGGTATGCTTTTGCTTCGTGAACTTGCTGATTTCCTTACCATTTGTTTGGTTACCGAGAAAACTGAGAAAGATTGATAGTATAGCAAATTCAAGTCTTGCATGCCCGTTGAGTTGTTTATCTGCTATAAAAATGCAACTAATTATGGCTTCAATTTGGTTCCGGAAATTGCTACATTCAATTCATGATCTATGTCTAAGGCAGATTGTCTAGGGTTTATGTTTCCACCGAAATAATTATCTCTAGAAATTTGTTGCATTCATATCTCTTGATGTATCAATTGACCAGATTTTGAAATTAGAATTTCACTTTTCGTTGAAATTTACAGGCCCATACTCTCCATGGGCAGAGATAAGATTAGTGAATTGCCGGATGAAGTTCTTTGTCACATACTCTCCTTCGTTCCAGCAAAATATGTTGTCAGGACCCGTGTTCTGTCTACTAGATGGAAGAGCATATGGGCTTCTGTCCCCAATCTTGACTTTGAATTCGAAAACATACCTATTGTATGGAGAGACGAAAATCAGCCTGACCCCGATGGTTTCAGATGGGAAGCCGAAGATCTGTCTGACCATGTTGGATTTTTGACATTTGTTGATCGTGTTCTCTACTTTCGTGGCTTATCAGATATTAAAAAATTACGTCTTCACTGTTACTGTCGTGTTGAGGATGCCTCTCGTATTGATGGCTGGATTCGCTTTGCCTTTAGCCATAATGTTGTTGAACTTGATCTCTGTGTTCAAGCACATTATGATGAGTATATTGAGGAACCGCCTTTGGAGTTGCCTCGATGCGTATTCACTTGCAAAACGCTAGTGGTTTTGAAGCTGATGTCAAATTTTATTACCTATGCTCCTCCTACATCAGGCTGTTGTTTCCCAAGTCTGAAGTCCCTTGATGTCAGAGTTGATTATCCTGAAGATGACTCAATGGAAAAGCTTTTTTCATGCTGTCCCGTACTTGAAGATTTATCTATAAAAGCAACTGTTCCAGATCATAATCGTCAGAATTTTAAGGTCTCAGCGCCTGAACTCAAGTGCTTAAAAATGACTTTCTTCAGTTTTATCAATGGTGCTGAAGATTTTGAGTACAATATATCTGTGAATGCTCCAAAGCTTGAATACCTTGACATTAAGCAGGACTATTTGTCACATTATACATTTGAGAATCTAAAATCCCTGGCCAAAGGCAGTGTCGATCTCTATTGCCATATTGGGAAAACCCAGGTTGGCTTCTCTGAAAGAGCAACTGCTCTTCTGGGGGCATTTTCCAACGTTAAATATCTGTTCATTTCAGCTCATTATGTGGAGGTTAGTCTACCCCATAACTTGTTTCTTTTACACTATGTTTGGTAAAGAGGAAAAATAGGAAGGAGGGCAGGGGATAAATGTGCTGGGCGCTGGCACCCAGTCTTAGGGGTGGAATTGCTCTTAAAAGAAGAAGGAAGTATCTTGTTTTCCTTCATTTGTAAAACATATAGTATTTTGGTTTTGTGTTAAGAAAAGAAATAATAAAATTCTCGTCTTGTTCCTATTCTTTATTTTATTTTATTTTTTCTGAATCAGATCTTTATGTACGAAACAAATGAGGAAAAGTTTATGCATATGCTTAACTAAATGAAGCAAATACATGCCGCCTTTTCCCATTCCTCTTTCCCTATACATCATTCTTTTGTTATACCACAAGTAGTGTTTGTAACTGAAACCTTATTACATTTTGACAATTTATAATTTGAAACAACATACGCATTAGTAAATGTTTCATTTATGCATGGTTTATGGAATGTTTGATCAATATTTTATCTTTCACTAAAGGGTTATTGTCTGCCTGCATTTTGATGATTTGAGCAAAATAAATGAGCGATTAAGTTATGCATGGTTTGATCAACTTTTTTGTATTTTGTGAAGGATGGTTGTCTGCCTGCTTTCAATCATTTGACCGAATTGAAGTTGGTTCTTTATGATTGCTATCACTGGGATTTGCTAACAGAGTTGCTCAAGAAATCACCTAATTTGCAATCTCTTGTCGTCGAACATAAAGAAGTAAGAAGTATTTTCACTCATACTAAGTCATAACAACATGCGGCTCTTTACCATTCTTATCATTCGTACTTTTCAGGACAAGGAATGCGTTGAGGAGCGTGGAGATGTCTTAAATTCAGCAGATAGATGGCGTACACCAGAGTCTGTGCCCATTTGTCTGATATCGCACCTGAAGACCATCACTATAAGGGGATTAAAGATATACCCGCATGAGCAGAAAGTGCTAAAATATTTGATGAAGAACGGTAAAGTTTTGGACAAGATGACTATCTATGCTAAGAATGGGGCTTACAAAGATTTCATACCTAGAAGGGCTTCTAGGACTTGACCAGTTGAAGGTTAGCACTTGTACATCGTTATAATTTTGGATTGCTGATTTAGATGGATTCTGCTATCAAAGATGGAAATGAGACAAGCACCTTTGTTAATCTCAAGATGGAAAGATTTGCAGATGTTTGTTTTGTATTGTATACATTTCTTATCAACAAGTTACGGACAGCAGCTATACTATTCGTATTTTGTTTATAGTTTTAAAATTATCAGCAGGATACAGATGTGCTCAGATGATGAAGAATTGGATGAAGAATCCTCAGAGTTTTAAAAAAAATGGAATACCCCAGAGTGTCTGCCTATTTATTTGTCGTCACAACTCAAAATGTTCTCCATGAAATGGAAGCGGCAAAGTGCTTGTTAGAGAACAGTCAAGTTTTGTGTATGATGATTATCTGCAAGGGGGTTCTATTTTGTAAGTCTAGTTTTGGGGTTTAGGAGTCAAATTTATCTAATTAAGATGCAATTTTTAGCGTTTACAAAGATGTTATTCTGGTACTTTAATTCTGGGTTTTAGAAGGATTCTGCAATGGAAGTTGACGATTCAAGCAACTTCTTTTTTAGATTAAGATGATTGTCTTTGCCGTTTCTTTCCTTTATCTTTAATCAGTATCTTATGATGAATCTGTTTGAAGTGTCATTTGCTGACCCTGGGTTTGTTCGATCGAGGGAGTTTGAAGTTCCATGGAATTTAGGCTAACTTTGTGTAATTTCTTATGTACTACAACTTCTCCAAGTAATTGTTTGTGGATATCAAAACCTTTAAGGTGCAAGATTACTTGGTTTTCAAGGTCCAATCATACAAGTGCATGTAGTGTACTTCAACTTCTACGCATCTATGTGCGGTCACTTTGCACCCCTTTAATTTGGTATTAGTAACAGTTTGGTCATTGTCTTGTGAAATTGACAAAACAAACCTTCAAGCCACATGTGTTACACTATTATTCTCTTAGTCCGTAGAACTATTAAGTTAATTGCTACTCATTTGGTTCATTTTGTACTTACATATGAATGTTATTGGTGTCACGTGGATTCACAGTTTATCAACAAAAAATTTAAACGTTGAAATATAAAAATTGTAAAAATCGGCTCATATTCCACAAATACAACGTTTTTTGGGCAAGAAATACAAACGTTTATGTAAGCAAAAATGTTTGCTCCCGGAGCAGTTGGACTTGGAAATCCAGGCCATTTGAGAGATAGAGGGTGGCTTTGTTTGGGAGGTGAACTAGTGGGATAGACTAATGGGGACCGCATGATTTAAATTGAATGATCCGAATCTTGAGGTCTGTCTACTTCAAAATCAGAGATATGAGACGATCTCATTCCAGCAAAAACAACCTCCCTGATTGACTTCATTGTTGTTAGGTTTGTCTAAGGGCTAACACTATAACATTTTGTAACTATTGAATCTTGTTCCTCAAGAAACTTTTGCCCGCCACGTCCTAACTCCAAAAATAGTAGTTAAGTGGACTAAGGGGTTAACACTAAAACATTTGGTAACTTAATGGATATTTTTGGTCAATTTAAAAAAGTGATGCAATGTGTAATTAACCGGAATTTATATTTGGCTGTTGGATTGACAAAAAATAAACGGTAAAATGTGAAACACGACAAATTTGCAAATGAGTTGCAGTTTGCATATTTGGAACGATACGTTAATGAGTCAAGTTAGACTAAAGAGTAATTTCACACTGACACAAAAGATGACACTACAGTTGTAAAACATGACAAGGTCACGCAGCAATTGCTTACAATTCTCTCAACACACCAGCTTAAAAAGGACCAAAACTCTTCTTTTTGTCAGACTCAAATTTTATAAATCTTCCCTAGGGAGCATGGAGTGTTCAAACCTCAGATCGAAGTTCATACTTGCAGCAAAGACAGCAAATGCTTGCTGAACTTTTCAGGTACGCTTTTCTTCACAGCCCTTTTACTTCCTTTACCATTTGTTTGGTTACTGAGAAAATTGAGAAATGTTGACTGAAAAAAGGAAAAAAAGAATTTAGAAATGGTTAATAAAAAATTCAAACTTTTCCCTTTTAGGTTGTTTATCTGTGAAGAAAATGCAATCTTTCTATTCAGTTGCTCCTTATTGGGGCTGTTTGTTTCCTGAGAAAATAACTTCTCCAGAAAGTAGAATTTCATGATGTTTGTTTCCATAGAACAACTTATCTATAGAAAATAGAATTGCATAATACCTGTGAAGATAATGAGAAAAAAATTTCATACATTAAGAGTTCATTTTATTTACTTTCATATTTCCAGCACAATTTACAGAAACAAAATGGGTTCTCAGTCAAAATCTCTCATGCTAAACAAGAAGCCAATGCCGCAATCGATAGTTAAAGATAGGATCAGTCAATTGTCGGATCCAGTCCTATGTCGCATGCTTTCGTTAATTCCAACAAAATATGCTGTGAGGACCAGCGTTCTGTCTAAAAGATGGAAGAACCTGTGGGCTTTTGTTCCCAATATAGACTTAGACGACGAGAATGAGCATTTTTACCGGAGAAACAGAGACACAAATGACTATGTGCGTTTCTCTACGTTTGTAGATCGTGTTCTTTTCTTACATGAAACGGACATTCATAAGTTCCGACTTCATTGTTCAAATGTTGAGGATTTCGCTCCTATTGAAGGTTGGATTCGCTCTGCCATTGGTCGTAATGCTGTTGAATTTGATCTTCTTGTTGAATCTTTCACCAATCAAAATTTTAAGTTGCCTCAAAGTATTTTCATGTACAAAAACCTGGTGGTCTTGAAGGTGAATTCAAATTGTCTTAGCTATGTTCCACCTAAGTCAGGATGTTTCCGAAGTCTCAAGGTCCTCCATGTTACTTTCTGTTTGCTTGATAATGAGTCAGCGGGAAATCTTTTTTCTTGCTGCCCCGTACTTGAAGATTTGACGATACATGGAGATGTTGGACCTCGTGTTTTGAATTTTAAAATCTCTGCGCCCGAGTTGAAGAAGTTAAGAATAAGATTAAGAGATGTGGCACTTATCGGTGTTGTCAACAATTTCTCTGTTAGTGCTCCGAAGCTTGAAACACTTGATGTGACCGAGGATGTTCTGTCAAACTACAGTTTGGAGAGTTCAAAGTCCCTTGTCAAAGCCAGTGTTAATCTCTATCACCATGTTGCATGTTTACACCGCGAATTCTCTAACCTTTCAGCTAAGTTGCTGGCAGGAATTTCCAAGGTTAAATGTCTGTACCTTTCAGCTCATTCATTGAAGGTAAGCAAGTGCTAACTTGTTCCTTTGATAATGTTTGGTAGAGAGTACTCTATTATCCATTATTTCACTCTATGCACCGGTCTTATTAGTCTTTAGTTCTTTGTACCAGACATAGTTCGTAAGATATAACTGAAAGCATGTTTTTTCAGTTTGGAAATTTATGATTTGAAATAGTGTGTTATGCATGAGCAATGCTAATTTTTTATGCACAAGTTTACGTTTAATACTTTGTCTTTCACAAAGGTTTGTTGTCTGCCTGCTTTTGATAATTTGAGCGAGCTGAAGTTAGTTCTTCATAATTGCTACAATTGGGAATTGCTAACGGAGCTGCTCAAAAGATCTCCTAAACTGGAACATCTTATCGTAGAATATGAAGGAGTAAGATGTGTATTTCCATTTATCCTAGGTAATACCGACATGAAGTCCTTCGCTGTTCTCATTTCATTCATTCTTTTAAAATAAATTTCAGGAGGAATGCACTACGTTCTCTGACAATGAAGAAGAAGAATACTCAGACATATTCTTAGGGCCTGAATGGAATACACCGAAGACGGTGCCTATCTGTGTGTCAACACACCTCAAGACTATCACTGTGATGGGATTCAAGGGATACTATGATGAGATGGCAGTGACAAAGTATTTGTTAGAGAATGGCAAAGTTCTCAATAAGGTGATCATTTATACCGGGAATTTGTTTCGTTTAGAGAAATTAGACAAGGAATTCATGATGTTTCAAATGGGTTCGAGGACTTGTCAAGTCGAGTTTTTCTGATGTTGAAAGTCAATTCTGGCTGCAAGAAGGATGTCTCGAAGTTGTAAACTGCAAACATTCATGCACAAAACCCCTTTGATTTAATGAAGTTTAATTGATGATTGATGGACCAATTTGGTGTGTGAAGTTAACATATCGAATGTGAAGTCTTACGATTTTGGTAGGTAAGAAAAAATCTGGAAACTCTGGACATGGTGAACCAGTTGACACTCGTTCGAAGCGGATACCTACGTATGTATGGTTAATCCAACAAATAAAGCATTGTCATCAGCATGCTAATCTCTAACATTCTAGCAGCGTTGCAGGTGGTAGATTGTGTGGGATTCATGACCTGACCACCGAAACTTTGATGTCTACAATTACGCACTAAATTAACAAATAATTTAAGGGTTGTATTTAATCGAAATTTTAATCTGTTTATATCCATTGATTTATAAATATATTAAAATGAGTGTAGTATCTGATGTTCACGACACAACCAATGAACATAACGGATCTATTCATTTTTAATATGTCTTGATAAGCTTCAATCTGAACATGTTTTTGTGCAATAGCGTGTTGCCTATGACTTCCAAAAATTATAAAAAATAACCGTTACACTTTCTGTTTTCATTATAACGTAGTCAAATCTGCCATTTAATATATCCTAAATATAGCGTCTTACAGTAGATTTGTTTTCATGTCACTAAAATACTCTTTGTCTTATAGTAGATTTGTTTTCATGTCACTAAAATACTCTTAGTTTGCACTCCAAACTCTCTATAAATAAAAAGAAAAATACAATAGTGAGGAGTGCATAATGAGATTTTTAAAATGCTAATAAGTGTAATCTATCTTAATTATATCATTCATTTGCTCGGGGTTCGTGTGTTCATAATAATTCATCCCAAACCCGTATAGGGAACCCCGTTGTTTGTGTGTCCATTTGCTCGGAGTGCAGAATGTGTATTGTTCAAAGTGCTAATAAGTGCAGAAATGAGATTTTTAAGTGCTAGTAAGTGAATGAACGCAAAATGACTATTCTATAGTAGAGTGTTACTAGCAAACTCCACACATGATGATATGCATGAATATATATATATATATATATAGTTGCAGCATAGATGGTGATGCATTGCTGCTTCTCATTTTCTCAACAACCAATATCAACTATCTTCATTCGCTGCCACAATTGTAGTGCTGCTTCATATGTTATTGATTTCTTTACCATCTGTTTGGTTACTGAGAGATTGGGAAACGATGAATAGGAAATTCAAACCTAGCCCTTTGCATTATCTGCTATAAGTGTAACCTTTCATTTCAGTTGCTAATTCTCGATAATGTTTGGTTGAAAAGATTTTCTCTAAAGAGTAGAATATCATATCAGTAATCGGTTCATATATAAATTATAAACGTTTCAAGTTTCCAAGTAACTGAGTGGATTGTAAATTAGAAGTCTTTACTTTTAATTATTGGTTTTTCATTCGACCTAATTCCAAGCCTTGTTGTGCGCCTGCTTTTGATAATTGAGAAAATTGAATTCGGTTCTTCAAAATTACCAACGGAGTTTTTCAAAACACAAAGATGTAAGATGTATTTTCTCTTATGTGATAACAATATCACTTCTATAATATTGTGTATTCCCATTCAATTTGTTCTTTTAAAATTACCGACAGAACGAAGAAAATATTTGCTGAGAGCCAGAATACGGAAAGGATGAAGAGGTCTTGGAGCATAACATTGGAACACCTCAAAATTTGTGCCTACTTGTTTGTTGTCATACCTCAAGGCTGCTTCATAAGGAGGCAGATTGTCTGCCCTCCTTTTACCATACATTTCTCATCCTCTCATGTGTTGTGCGGTCACGGTTAAGCCACGTCAACATTTTATATTGATTTTTTTTATAGAGATAATAAGACAAAAAGCAATAGGAATATAAAATGTTGACGTGGCTTAACCGTGACCGCACAAATAGAAGGGGATGAGAAGGGTATGGTATTGGGAGGGCAGATAATCTGCCTCCCTTCATAAGGAGGCAGATTGTCTACCCTCCTTTTACCATACCCTTCCCATCCCCTCCTGTGTTACGCGGTCACGGTTAAGCCACGTCAACATTTTATATTGATTTTTTTTATAGAGATAATAAGACAAAAAATAATAGGAATATAAAATGTTGACGTGGCTTAACCGTGACCGCACAAATAAGAGAAGATGGGAAGGGTATGATATTGGGAGGCAGAGAATCTGTCTCCTTAACGATTCTGGGGACAAAAGAGCTATAATAAATTAATAATTTATCGAACTTCCAGTTCGGAGCAACGAAGCCCAACAGGATTTACTCGCGGTAGAGGTAGGTCCTTAGTAGGATGTCTTTCAGAAACTCATCCTAACTATCATTGTACTATAAAAGCTAGATGGGATTTATTTTCTACCAATCCATCCCGGTCCCTCCCCTAAATTACCATAGCATTTGTAGGTTTTTTTTTCCTTTCATTGTCTAAAAGATATGGACCAAAATGTACTATAGTACTAGATCACAGAGACGCGAAGCACATTTAGACTTGATTATATTTTGGTGTTCGATTGACAAAAAAAATAAATGCAAAAAATTTGAAACATGACAAGTTTTGCCAATGAGCTTCCATTTGCATATTTGGACGGATACATTGATGGGTTTGGTCTGACCAAAGCGTTACATTTTACACTCACACAAAGATGATATGGCATTAACACGTTGTAAAACATGACAAAGTCTAAAACGGTATATTTTACACTAACACAAAGATGACACGACATTTAACTCGTAGACATGACAAAGCCACAACACATATACCCCCTTAAAAAAGGATTGCCAGAGATGCGAAGTATACTTAGCCTTAATTATATTTTGGTGTTCGATTGACAAAAAAAAAATGAAAAAAAAAAAAAAATGGAAACGAAACAACACGACAAATTTGCCAATGAGCTTCCATTTGCATATTTGGACGGATACATTTATGGATTTGGAATGACTATAATATTATTTTACACTGACACAAAGATAACACGACACTAACACGTTATAAAACACGACAAAGTCTGAAGCGTTATATTTTACACGGTCACAAAAATGACACTACATTAGCACGTTGTACAACATGACAAAGTCACGTAGCAATGGCTTACAAGTCACAACTCATATACCTTAAAAAGGATTGTCGGAGTCCAATTTTATCAACCTTACCCTTGGGAGCCTAGAGGGTTCAAGCCTCATATCTCACTTCATACTTTGCAGCAAAGACAGCAAGTTTCAGGTAATTTTCTGCACAGCCCTTTTACTTCCTCTACCATCTATTTGGCTACTGAGAAAAGTTTTCTCAGAATACTGAGAAATGATTAATTGAAGATTCAAGCCTTTCTCCTATGGGTTGTTTGTTGTCAATAAAATTTCAATTGCTAATTCTATATGGAACAATGTTTCCCCAAGACTTGCTTACTCTAAATAGAACAACTTTCACCCAAAGGTTTTTCATTGTTTTCTTTCTTCTTGGGGCTGTTTGTTTCCTGAGAAAATAACTTCTACAGAAAATAGAATTTCATGATGTTTGTTTCCTGAGAACAACTTATCTCTAGAAAATAGAATTGCATAATATATGTGAAGATAATGAGAAGAATTTTGCATACATTAAGAGTTTGTTTTATTTACTTTTATTTTTCCATCACAATTTACAGAGACAAAAATGGGTTCTCAGTCAAAATCTCTCATGCTAAACAAGAAGCCAATGTCACAGTCGATAGTTAAAGATAGGATCAGTCAATTGCCAGATCCAGTCCTTTGTCGCATGCTTTCCTTAATTCCAACAAAATATGCTGTGAGGACCAGTGTTCTGTCTAAAAGATGGAAGAACGTATGGGCTTTTGTTCCCAATATAGACTTAGACGACGAGCATGAGCATTTTTCTGAGAGAAACAGGGACATAAATGACTATGTGAATTTCGCGATGTTTGTTGATCGTGTACTTTCCTTACATGAAACGGACATTCATATGTTCCGACTCCATTGTTCAATTATTGAAGATTTCGCTCCTGTTGAAGGTTGGATTCGCTCTGCCATTGGTCGTAATGCAGTTGAATTTGATCTTCATATTGAATCATTCAGAAATAAGATATTTCAGTTGCCTCAAAGTGTTTTCATGTACAAAAAACTGGTGGTTTTGAAGCTGAATTCAAATTGTCTAAGCTATGTTCCTCCTGATTCAGGGTGCTTCCCAAGTCTGAAGTTCCTACATGTTACCGTCTGTTTTCCTAATAACGAGTTAGCGGAAAAGCTTTTTTCATGCTGCCCTGTACTGGAAGATTTGACAATAGATGGAGTTGTTGGATATGATGTTTTGAATTTTAAAATCTCTGCGCCTGAGCTGAAGACGCTAAGAATAAGGTTAAGATTGGGGGCACTTGGCATTGATGGTAACAGTTTCTCTATTAATGCTCCGAAGCTTGAAACACTTGATGTGACGGAGGTTATTTTTTCAAACTATAATTTGGAGAGTTCAAAGTCTATGGTTAATCTCTATCTCATTGGTGGATGTTCACATCATGGCTTCCCTAAACTTTCAGCTCCGCTTCTGGCCCGAATTTCCAAGGTTAAAAATATGTATCTTTCAGCATTTTTGTTGAAGGTAAGCATGCCCTAACTTGTTCCATTCATGCTGTTTTGTAGAAATGACTATAGGAAGTAAATTTGTTTTTGTTTTGGAATGATAGTAAAGAATGTAAAAGAACCCTTTTAAATGCAAAACGACTTAGAAATAGTTTGTGCGCTTCTCCTTTCTTGATATTTCAAACTACATGAGGGATAAACCATCCGTTTCATCCTGCATTATGCCAGTCTTAATTTATACACCATATATGCATAATCTTTCTTTGTACCAGACGGTGTTTGTACTGAAAGAATGCTTTTCAGTTTGGAATTTTATGATGATATGAAATAGTTTGTTATGTATGAACAATGCTAAACTTCATGGACCGGTTTATGTTTGATTAATACTTTTGTCTTACACAAAGGGTTGTCGTCTGCCTGCTTTTGGTAACTTGAGCGAACTGAAGCTGGTTGTTCGTAATTGCTACCATTGGGAATTGCTAACAGAGCTGCTCAAGAGATCGCCTAAACTGGAACATCTTATCATAGAACATGAACACGTAAGATGTGTATTTCCATATGTGCTATATGATACCAACATGTAGCTCTTTATATATTGTTCTCATTTCATCATTTTTTTAAATAACCTTCAGGAGCTGTGCTGCACTACATTCTCTGACGATGAAGAAGAGGTTGAAGAATACTCAACGGTATACCTAGGACCTCAATGGAATACACCAGAGACGGTGCCTATTTGTGTGTCATCACACCTCAAGACTATCACGATAAGGGGATTCGGCGGAAGCTATGATGAGATGGAAGTGACAAAGTATTTGTTAGAGAACGGCAAAGTTCTGAATAAGATGGTTATTTATAGTTTCGTTTTCTCTTGTGGAAGTGAGAAGCTAGACAAGGAACTCGTGATGTTCCAAAGTGGTTCAAGGACTTGCCAAGTAGAATTTTTCTGAGATGCAATTTTTAGCTGTTACAACATGTGTAATTCTGGTTGTAAGAAAGGATTAATCAAAGTTGTAAATTAAAGCACCATCCTTGTTAATCTGAAGATGAATAGATTTTCAATCATTTATTTTCCTTGCAAATGTTTCTTATCCACTTTGTTTAGCTTCTTAAAGTCTCGGTTTAGTGGCATGCTAATATAACATATATATATATATATATATATATCTGAAAAATGCAAAAATTTACATGTGTGTAGGACATGATGAAAGTGATTAAGGTATCAGACTGTAGTTTAGAACATGATCAAATAAAGTTAATCTGCTCACAGTTTTCATGCTCTCTAGATTCTTTTAGGAATAAAGATTAGCACCACATGGTTGAGGAGGATTGAGTAGGATCTCCTCTTCAAAACACTTCATGGCCGATTTACAGAACTATGTGCTTATAATCGAAATTGTTCATATTATTAATCACTTTGCAAAGATCAATTATGTAAAGAGTCAATTAAAACTATGGTTATTTAATCAATCAATTGTAATAAATAGATAGACTGTCTGTTTTTTTTTATACTATTCCGTGACTAATTGATCTTATGTTTCATTGATTTTTAGCAGAGATGATATTCACAAAATGATTTAAAATATTAACGGTTCCGATCTTAAACATGAAATTTCAATCTATTTGTTGAAGAATGGTGAAGTTTTGCATAAGATGACTATTTTTGTAGGTGATGTTCAGGGTACGAAAGATGACTATTTTGTTGGATTATTGTGAAGTTAGGCTAAATGAACATCAAGATATTTTGAGTTGCATCAAGTTGACATGTTGGACATCGAAGGAGTACTTTTCCTTTATGGCTAGGGTGGTGATAGCAGGGTGATGGTTTTTTTTTAATATCATTTCTTAAGCAAGCGGAAATGGAGTGGTGCATCAAGTGAATTTATTTTCACACTAAAAGCTTTGTTGTCTATATCAAAAAAGCTATGATTCTGCTTGAACGGTCTAGTTCTATTCTTTCCTAGCAATAAAAAGATTGAGGATCACCTTTTCTTTTTAGATTTAAGGAAGCCAAGGCACTCATCGCATTGGATGATTCTTTGGCCGGGTGATCACGTGGTCCCGTTGCCCATGCATACAAATGTAGCTATAAATAGGAGGAGTGCAAGGGGGAGTGTGGAAAGCATTTCTTATCGACTGTACGAGTGAACTTCGTTTATAACAAAAAAAGATACACCTAATCGGGCTGGCGCAACGAGCCTTACTGCTCAAAATGCATCTAATACGCATAGATAGAAACTAAACATATGTCTTTAATAAGTAGCTCCCTTCAAGTCATTATAAGAGTTGAAACCCTTAATTATCTATGCTGTTATAAAACCGTCCTCCATCTTTTGCTCTCGGCTCTCGCTGGGTTTACATGGAGTAGATATCTAAGGATAATGAAGATAAATAGATTGTTTAAGTTTATGAGTAGCAAAATAGAGCGGAATTATAGTAGTTTTTAATTATTTGTTTTGTTTTCATCTTCATCAAAATGTTCAGATATACAAAAGTCAAGAAATTATCATGTACTATTCTCCTCTCCTTCAGTTGATAACAAACTAAAACACATAAATGCTTTACGTTTTCTTTGAAATTTTGAAGTGTAAACGTCCTTAAGTACCAAATTTACAAAAGTGATTGAATTGAATATACTTTTTGTTGTGAGCTTTAATAAAAAGGGCTTGAACTAAGTTTATTTTAACCAAAAACCATCCTATAACTTTTTTTAACCAAAAACCATCCCAGAACAAGGTAAAACCCACCAAACCAACAGATAGCTCGACCACCAGCCAGTCACTCATGGGCTCTTCTTTGGCCCTCATCCTCCTCCTCCTCCTCCTCCTCATCTTCGTCTCGCTAGGTACTACAACTTTCTTTTTTGAATCACCCTATTTCGTTGAGTATTGAAGAAGTTATATCTATTTGAATCTTACCCAGTTTCCGGCGACCTCCGAGGCTTTCGAGGCATTTTCCGACCAAACCACAATGAGTTAGCCATCGTGCAAGGTACCATTCTCTTCTTCTCTTCGAGAACTACGATTTTCGTTTTTGAATCACTCGATTTCGTTGAGTATTGACAAAGTTATGAGCGTTTAAAGTTTGTCCAACCCAGTTTCCGGCGACCTCCGAGGCTTTCAAGGCGTTTTCCGGCCAAACCACAATGAGTTAGCTATCGTGCAAAATACCATTCTCTTCGTCTCTGCGAGAACTACAATTTTCGTTTTTGAATCACTTGATTTCATTGAGTATTGACAAAGTTATGAGCGTTTAAAGTTTGTCCAACTTTCCGGCCGAAATCCGGCCTTCCCTTCCGTTTAGCTCCAGCGAGCAACAACCACACCAAGCCCTTTGGGCCATGCACAAACAAACACTGTATATGGAAAGAAAATGAACATTAACACTGTCGCTGGAAAAAAAACACTGTCGCTGGAAAAACATAACACTGTCGCTGGAAAAAAAACACTGTTGCTGGAAAAACTAACACTGTCGCTGGAAAAATAACACTGTCGCTGGAAATAAACTAACAGTGCAGTGACTTAAATTCCAGAAACAGTGACTTAGATTCCATAAACAGTGTTACTTAAAATCCAGAAACAGTGACTTAAATTCCAGAAACAGTGACTTAACTTATAACATGGTTTTTTATTAAACAAAACTTATAACATGGTTTTTTATTAAACAAAACTTATAACATGGTTTTTTTATTAAAACTAAAACTTTTCAAGCCATTTTAATTAATTTTCCTTATTTTATAATACTCACGTTGCTCTCATATTCTTGACGATTCTCACCAATCAAACACAGTCTACCGTTCGCAGCCATTAGGGTTTTACTGGGGCAGCTATTTTGGACCGTTTCAGGTACCTTTCTTTTCGAAACCCTGTAAATTTTCTATCATCTGTTTGGTTAACGAGAAATTGTAATCGTTTTTTTTTTCTTTCTTTTAGTTCTTACAATAGGGTGCAGTTTTGCTCGCCAGGAGTGATGGTAATGTGCACCAACCTCTTTATTATCGTGAATAAGTTTAAATTTTAAGATTTGTGTCTATCCAGCACACAGATTTAAAAATTTAAACTCATCTAACATTGATAAATATGGTTGTGAGCATTACCATTACTTGAATGTGGTGAGCAAAAATATTCCACTTACAATAAGGTTCCATTCAATATTTTGTTCTTGGGTCTGCTTGTTTCCGTAGAATTTATTTTCCTTACCTCTCTAAAAGGGGGCATTTCACGAGTACAGAGTCGGTATCTCAAAGTTTGTTGGGCGGGGTTTACTTTACGAAATAATTTTCCAAAGATACCATGTTAAGAAGAAGGTAGAAGGGAAATGATTTTCAAACTCCTTATTTGTTCTCTTGTGCTTCCCTCCTTGTTTATGTCCGTTAATTCACTCTTGATTTTTTCAATCTTACGGTTATAAATAGATGGGGGTGGGGGTGACGTAACAAGCATCGCTGCTCAAAATGTGCCTAACACATATAGATAGAAACTAACAGTAAAAAATTAAAGACAAATCATTAATAAACATGTAACGCAAATACAAAATAACAGTGTTTGAGTAGCACCCTTCGAGTCTTTAATTCCAAGAGTTAAAATCATTAATTATCGATACGATTAATCGTCCTCCATCTCATCCTGAAGTCGATTTTTGATAATCATCGAGTAATTGTTCTCTCCTGTACAAGGGGTCGGGTAGTTTTTGCTGCGTTGTGAGATACTCAACATAGGTTTTTCTTTCTTTCCAAAGTTCAGTATGGACAGCCCTTAATGTACGTAGCTTCATCCATGGAGTAGTTATTTGTGAAGAAAGAAAATAAATAGACTGTTTAATTAAGTTTCTGAGTGGCTAGACGTAAATTAATAAAGTTCTTAATTTTAGTTTTGTTTTCATTTTTATCAAATATATCGTTCAGATATATAAAAGTTTAGGAATTATCATGTATTCTCTTCTGCTTCAGTATGCAACGAACTACAACACAAAAACGACTTGTTTATGTTTTCTTTGAAATTTTGAAGTGTGAACTTCCTTAAGCACCATATCTGCCAAAGCTTTTTTTTTTTTTTTTGAAAAAAATGATATTATCTATATTAAAGGGGACAGGGTGAGCTTAGTCTCACAATGGGCTAGCAATAATATAATTCAAACTCGTCTTTGGAGAGATTCGAATCTAAGACCACTCACTTACAAGTGAAGAGGAATATCATTAGATCGTAGTACTAAGTGGCTTATCTAAAAAGTTATTGAATTGACCATTTTCTTTGTTGTGAAAAAACACCAGGATACAAATGAGTAAAGCAAGAGTTAAAGATAGGATCAGTGGGTTGCCCGATCCAGTTCTCTGCCATATGCTTTCCTTCCTGCCAACAAAATGTGCGATGAGGTGCAGCATTCTGTCTACAAGATGGAAGAACATATGGGATTCCATTCCGAATCTAGACTTCGAAAACAAAGATAAGTCTGACTCTGTTGGCTTTATGAATTTTGTTGACCATATACTTAACTTTCCCGGCTCAGTGGACATTCAGAAATTTCGTCTTCATTGTTCCTGTGTTGGGGATTACACTCGTATCGATGGTTGGATTCGCACTGCCATTAGGCGTAAGGCTGTTGAACTTGATCTTGGTGTATCTAATACGGGCAAGACCTTGGAGTTACCCAAAAGCTTTTTCATGTGCAAAACACTGGTGGTCTTAAAGGTGAAGTCAAATGTTATTACCTACAATCCACCCACATTTGGGTGTTTCCCAAGTCTCAAGTTTCTCCATATCACAGCTGAAGGTCCCTAGTGTGACTCAGTGGAAAATCTTTTTTCCTGTTGCCCGGTACATGAAGATTTGATAATAGATATAACAAATGCAACTGCACTCCTGGCAGGGATATCCAATGTCAAATATCTATGTCTTCCGGCTCGTGTTTTGCGGGTGAGTATGCCCCAACTTTTTAATACTGTTTGGTAGAGAGGAGTATAGGAAGAAAGGGGTGTTTGTAAAGAAGAAATAAGCCCTGCAGGCCTATCACTCAGTCCCTTCAACAATCTTACTTATTACTTTTACCCTGAGGTTCCCAGCTTTTCCTCATAAAATTACAAATGTGGAAAATTTCGTGCACAGCTCTTTCCATGATATTTGGAAAAGACATATTCGTGCACAGCTCTTGAAATAGTAAGTGTTTAATTATGCATCAGTTTATGTTTTTATCAAAAGTTGATTTTCCATGCAGGATCACTGTCTGCCGGCTTTTGATAATTTGAGCGAATTGAAGCTGGTTCTATATGATTGCTATAACTGGGATTTGCTCATGAAGTTGCTCGATAAATCACGTAATTTGGAACATCTTGTCTTAGAACACAAAGAAGTAAGATTTTCTTTCTACCCATGTGTCGTACTAACACGCAGCTCTTTACTATTTTCATTTCATTTATGTTTTCAGGACAAGGACTGTGTTCAAACTACTCGTTTGGACAATACTCAAATTTTAAACGTAACCTACCCTCAGAGTTTCGATGGCATACACCGGGTATGTGCCTGCTTGTGTATTTCATTATGTATAGCAAGTATTTTTGGTTAATAAAGTATTACAATTTCATTCTGTTAATTCTGTTATTTTTATTTATTTTTGAATTGTTCTCCAACAATATCTATCTTCTATGCAGAACATCGCATAAGATCATTGTTAAAGTTACAAACTGGGAATCCCTTGTGATCTCATCTTAGCTACAAATGGCATTAGCAATCAATTCCACCCGACAAGCCCTTGAACCTCTTTGAAATGACGAAAATTCCTTGTATAACTCCTCTTTTGTGTGCACAACACCACCTATGTAGACGGTCATCTTACGCAAAACTCGACCGTTGTCTAACAAGTACTTTGCCGCTTCCATCTCATGGAAGTGCCCTTGGATACCATTTATTATGGAGATAATTTTGAGTTGTGACGACAAGCAAATAGGCACAAACACTGGCGTCTTCCATATTCTATCCTCCGAGAAATTTTTATGCTCTGAGGATTCTTCATTGATTCTTCATCATCTGAGCAAATTATTTCTATGCTAAAACTCAAACGCCGGTGTACTGTTCACGGACAGTAGAGTGGCTAAAATACCCTCCGTTTGGTTTGTTTCCAACTGTGTTTTGCCTTCATTGAATAGTAAAAAGGCGGTTTTACCCTCCTTCGCCACACTTTTGTCGTCCCTGATTTCAGATGGGGTATACCATAGCCTCTATTTTTTCTAGAGTCTTCTTTTCGTTTCTGTGTCGCAAACCCTTTTCTTTCTCTCATACCTCTCCTTGCCTCGCTCTCTGATCTCGAGTTTCTCTCTGTGTTTCCTTTTTTTTCCAGAAAATTATTAACCCAGTAAAGTTTGTTTAGATCGTTTTGTTGGGAGCAGCAGCCAACACCGCTATCTGGTTGAAAAATAGTCGATTTCGTCTAGATTTGCAGAAAATTTGGAGCCCATAAAGGATCGCGCTTCCTGCTGCCGTTTTGGTGTGGGTAATTTTGCGCTTTGAATGTTATGTGCTTAGGATTGATTTCAAACTTCCAATTCAATTTTTTTTCAATTTTTTTTTCATTTTCAATTTATTTGTTCTTAGCCATCTATTGACAAGTGAGATTTACTGATTGATATTTTTGAAATTTTTTCAAATTTGTAGGAAGGAGGCTTACGGTTAGCGTTGCCGAGATCGATACGAATGAAGGTTTTTTGTTATATTAAATTACAAAGATTCTGCATTTCCTTTTGTTTTAGTGAAATTTGAGAGAGTGGGAGCGGATTATAAAGATGAGGATGCTATATCATGAAATATGTCTCTTAGATATCCAATCATACTATGCCATGTGTACATAGTTTGTTTAAACTATTAGGGAGAATATTGTAAATAACTCTGTCTATATATATACCTCTTATGATGTAATTATGTGTTCAGTTAATGAAAGTGAAATATTCAGAAATACTTTGTTCTAAGTTTCTCTATATGGTATCATTGTCAACCGCCTCACGGCCTCTCTCGATCTCCTTCTCTTCCACTCCGATTCTCTGATCTTTACCAAAATCCGATTAATTTTGTGGTTAATTTCGTACTCCGATCATCGATCTTGATCTGCTCTCTTGATCTCTAATGGCGTCTCCATCTGCACCCTCTTCTCCTTCTGAATCGGTACCAATTGCAAACCCTAATTCCTCTCCTTATACCTCTCTGACGATCCAAAACATTGGCAGCATGGTACCAATCAAGCTCAAGCGATCCAATTATCTGCCATGGCGTGCTCTATTTGCTCCAATTCTTCGGCGATATCGACTTCTTGGGATCATCGATGGCACTGAACCTTGTCCTCCACCACTTATGCCTGATCGTACTCTGAATCCGGCGTTCAAAATTTGGTATGAGAAAGACCAAAACCTACTGATCTGGTTCAATTCCACACTGTCTGAGGAAGTGATTCCATTCACGGTTGGAGTTTCGTCTTCTCGCGATCTCTGGCTCAAACTCAAGCAAAGATTTGGGGTATTTCTGATGCACATGTTCATCAACTTTGATCGCGACTTCAAAGCATTCAAAAAGGTTCGCAATCCATGTCTGACTATCTGCAAGAACTCAAAGAGATCTCCGACTCTCTAATTGCTGCTGGAGCCCTAATCTCCGATCGAGATCTAATCGCAGCCACTCTTGCTGGTCTTCATGATGATTTTGAGTCCTTCACTGACTCAATCATGCTCCGATTATCTTCAACATTTTTAGATGAATTGCATGGATTGTACTTACCAAAGAGCTTTCTATGAATCGTCGCAAGAAAGCTACTGCATCCAGTCATGCTGAACCTTTTCATGCTTTATCAGCTCAAGCTCAACCATCACTTCTTCCCACACCTCAGGCATATGCAGTTCAGAATTAACCACTGCAACAGTCTTTTCGATACAACTCGAATCGTGGAAAGACAAATCGCTACTCCAATACTCGTGGTAATCGTGGTCACTATCGAGGAAATCATTTCACCAGTGGCCTTAATCGCACCAATTCCACAGTTCACTCTCGTGGTTCGTCTTCTAGTCCTCGAGCCCCTTGTCAGATCTGTGGAAATCCAAGTCATGAAGCTATTGATTGCTTTGACCGTATGAATCCAGAGATCTCTGGTCGCATTCCTCCTGCCAAGCTTCAAGCAATGTGTGCGCGTTACAATGCCAAGTCCTCTCCTACTTGGTTGATTGACTCTGGTGCTACTTCGCACACCACCAATGACATATCAAACATCAACTCTCCCACTCCGTACACTGGTGAAGACAAAGTATACATAGGTGATGGTAAAGGTCTGTCATTCTCTCATGTTGGATCTTCTACATTTCGTACCCCTACTAATTCTTTTAAACTGAACAATGTTCTTCATGTTCCTCACATGAAGCACAATCTGTTGTCTACTTTTTAATTTCTCCGAGACAATTATTGTTCATTAACTCTTGATTCTGATGGATCCGTTGTTAAGGATCGTTCTACGGGGAAGATGCTTTTGCGGGGTTCAGTTAAAGACGGTTTCTATCCTCTGCAGTCTACTACAACTCATCATTCTATCTCTGGTATTGTTCCTCCTTCACTCACTGCATCTGCTTTAGTCAGTGTTAAAGCTCCAGTAAAGATATGGCATAGTCGTTTGGGCCATCCCTCTTCTCCTATATTTCGCAAGGTTCTTTATGGGAATAAACTTGCTGTGCAAGGTGAATCTTCAGTTGAATTTTTCTGTTCTGATTGTGCTATAGCTAAAAATCACAAGCTTCATTTCAAAGCTGCAAGCTCATCTGCATCTCACAGCTTGGCCTTACTACACTGTGATGTTTGGGGACCTGCTCCTGTGCCCTCTGTCAGTGGTTTCCGTTATTACTTGTTGTTAGTAGATGATCATACTAAGTACAGCTGGTTTTTTCCGTTAAAAGTCAAATCAGATGTGTATTCTACATTTGTAAGCTTCAAAACATATGTAGAACATTCTGTTGGAAATAAAATAAAGGCTATACGCTCAGATTCAAGGGGTGAATTTGTCAGTTCTTCTTTTCAATCCTTTCTAAAGTTACATGGTATTTCTCATCAGCTTAGTTGTCCACACACCCCGGAGCAAAATGGATGTGTCGAAAGGAAACACAGACATCTTATTGAGACTGCTCGTACTCTATTGGTTGCGTCTCATGTTCCTCAACAATATTGGGTTGAAGCTGTCTCCACTGCTCTTTATTTGATAAACTGCTTGCCTATCTCTGGTGTTACTCACTCTCCTTGGGAATTGTTGTTTAAATCTTCTCCAGACTACACTAGACTTAGGATATTTGGCTGCAGCTGCTTTCCGTGGTTAAAACCATATGTTACTTGAAGCTAGATGGCAAGAGCAAAGAATGTGTTTTTCTAGGCTATAGTATGCAACATAAGGGCTACAGGTGCCTGGATCCTCTTACTGGTAGAGTATATATCTCCAGACATGTGTTATTCAATGAGACAGCATTTCCATTTCATCACAGGCCTCATCATTCTCAGTTTTCTCCTACCTCTATCCCTATATCTTCTGTTATAGATCTTCAATTTCCCCTGTCTCGACCTGTTTCTTCTCCTATTAATCAGCCATCTGATCCTGTTAATCAGCCTTCTGATCCTGTTGTTCACCCTGTTGCACCTATTGTTCATCATGTTGCTCCATCTCCAATTACCAACCCTACTACTGCTGACCTTCATTCTCCACCACCTCCCAACATTCATCCCATGGTCACTCGATCTAAAAATGGCATCTTTCGACCAAGAGCCTATACTGCTACTAAACATTCTCTGCCACCCACTGTGGACTATATTCCAACTACTTACAATTAAGCTGCAAAGTATAGTGAATGGAGATTGGCTATGCAAAATGAGTTGAATGCCCTTCAATCCACTGGAACTTGGTCTCTTGTTCCTTTCTCACCATTTCAGAATGTGGTTGGCTGCAAATGGGTATTCAGAATTAAGAAAAAGCCTGACGGTTCTATTGAACGGTATAAGGCTCGTTTGGTTGCCAAGGGTTTTCAACAAAAAGAGGGACGTGATTATCAGGACACATTCAGTCTTGTTGCTAAACCAGTTACCATTCGTATTTTGCTTACTTTTGCTGTGCAATTTAATTGGTTTCTGCATCAACTTGACATCAACAATGCTTTTCTTCATGGAGATTTAAAAAAAGAGGTTTTTATGCACCAACCACCTGGTTTCAGTGATCCCAACTTGCCTAATCATGTGTGTAAACTCAAAAAATCTCTTTATGGGCTTAAACAAGCCCCTCGAGCATGGTTTGATAAGCTTTTTCAAGCTCTTAAGTCACTCGGGTTTACCCAATCCTGTTCTGATGCTTCTCTGTTTGTTCTCAAAGATCTGGTGCTTATCATTGTATTGGTTTATGTCGATGACATATTAGTGAGTGGTCTTGATTCCTCTGCTTGTAACTTGTTCATCAACAAACTTAGTTCTCTATTCCCAGTCAAGGATTTAGGCTCTCTTCAGTACTTTCTGGGTTTAGAAGTTCAAAGATCTCAACAGGGTCTTTTCCTTCATCAAGGCAAGTATCTCCTGGATCTCCTTCATAAAACCAAGTTGGAAGGTGCAAAACCATGTTCCACACCCCTTGGCACTACAAAGCTGGATCATAGTGGCATTTTATTATCTAATCCCACTGAATATAGATCCATTGTGGGTGCATTACAGTACCTGACCTGGACTCGTCCCGATATCTCGTTTGCTGTAAACCAAGTTTGTCAATTTATGCATCAACCTACTGATCTACATATGCAAGTAGCTAAACAGATTCTTCGTTTTCTCAAGGGCACAGCTTCCCATGGTCTGTGGTTCAAACCTGGAAATCTCAGTCTCTCAGCCTTCTCTGATGCAGATTGGGCAGGTTGCACCTTTGATCGTCGATCGACCAGTGGTTTTTGTGTTTTTCTTGGCTCCAATTTGATAAGTTGGAGTGCTAAGAAGCAGCCTACAGTGGCTAGATCATCCACTGAGGCCGAATATCGGTCCCTGGCTCACACTGCGGCTGAAGTCACCTGGATTTGCAAAGTTTTTCATGATTTTGGATTTCCTTTATCTATCAAACCTACAATCTGGTGTGATAATATTTCGGCTATATCTCTTGCTTCTAATCCAGTTTTCCATGCTCGGACCAAACATGTAGAAATCGATTATCACTATATTAGAGAACTAGTTCTCTCTAATCTTGTCCAAGTTCAATATGTCTGCAGTGAGGATCAACTGGTTGACATTCATACAAAATCCTTGTCCAAGAACCGGTTCCTTTTTCTCCAGTCTAAGCTATCACTTGGAACTCCATCTACTTCCAAGCTCAGCTTGAGGGGGTGTAAAGATGAGGATGCTATATCATGAAATATGTCTCTTAGATATCCAATCATACTATGCCATGTGTACAGAGTTTGTTTAAACTGTAAGGGAGAATATTGTAAATAACTCTGTCTATATATATACCTCTTATGATGTAATTATGGGTTCAGTTAATGAAAGTGAAATATTCAGAAATACTTTGTTCTAAGTTTCTCTATAGATTATAGGGTCAGAATTTGGGTTTTGAAGTTGAGATTTCTGTTTTTTTTTTTTTTTGTTTTTTTTGGATGGTCTGATTTTTGTGTTTTAGTTAATATGCTTTTTTTTAACACCTCCCCCACATACACACACATTTAACTAAAAGAAGATCATATTCTTATAAGATGAGAAATCGTCTCACTCTTCAATTCGTCCTAACTGCCACCCAGCTCTGTAGCAAGAAGTTTATTGTGGTGCCTAGCTACACTAATAATTGATAACCCAACAAAATTAAAGACTAAATCTGTTGGTACCTGTAGGCAAACGCTTAATCCACTGCTCTCTTCCGAATTAGAACCAAACATGGTATTCACAGCACCCAAACTTGAAAGATCTAGCTTGCTTTTTTTTTGTTGTGTTTTGGGGATTTTGTTTCTGGGTTCAGGTTTTGGGTGATGTTGGTTAATTTGGTTTTGTTTTTGGTTTCAGGAGATTCAGTTTTTCCGGTTTCTCATGTTTGTTTGCAGTGTGTGAAGGCCTCTATATTTAAGGTGAGCAGTTTTGAAATTCTATGCTTTTGATTGAGCTTGCAGCCTGAGATTTGATTTTCAAGCTTTTTGATTAATCTTAAATCATATTAGTTAAGTATGAATAAATTAATTTTTTGTGTGTTTCTGTTAAGTAGTTCAAATAGCTAAAGTTGAGAAAAAGCAATTGGAGCTTAAAGTCTTGCATATTTGAAAGTTGAATGTGAGCCTTTGAAGGGCTTTGTAAATGTGTTCTCAGTTGTATGGCATTGCATGCAGCAGACCTTGATAGCAATTTTGGGTGAGTCTTCATCCTAGTGCATGTAACTTTGTTTTGATTTGTTCGTCTTCTTTATCAGCTAAAAACTTAACCATCTGTTATGTTTGTATGTTTGCTCTTTCATGTAATTATGATAAAAAAAAATTAGTGTTGAGCTGCGATATAGTTGTGTTAAAGAACATTGAACAATTGACTCAGTTGATGAGAGATTAACATTTATGTAAAGAATAAGAGTGTTTTGTGTGTGGTTATTTTTTGTTTTTGGTGTGTGTATTACAAGATTATTATAATTTTTCTTCACGTGTCTGACTTTTGGGATTATGTTTATTAGATTGGATTATAATTTTTAAGTTGATATTAAGCGGTGGTTTTGTTTTTTACAGTGTTTGAAAACGTTCGACTCTTGGGTTTTCACGCATTTGCGTTTGTCTTCCAAGATTTTCTGTGCCAAAGGTGAGTGATTTAAATTTTTTGAATTGTCAGCTTAAAATTTTCTATGCTTATTTTAATTGTGTTTTCTAAGATTGGAATCAATTTTAACATTACCTTTATCTTTAATTCTGTTTGAATCGAAATGTTCATTTGATTGGTTTGGCTATATTTAGTGTTTATTATGTTGTTTTGACATGTTTATTAACCAACAAGTGATGAAATAAGTGATTTATTAACCAACAAGTGATGAAACAATATGATCAACCAACAAGTGATGAAATAAGTGGTTTAATAGTTGGTGATATAGGACTTGCTGATTCTAATAGAGATATTATTATATAGTCTAAAAGTGAAGGGTTGAAGCGTGTTACAAAATTGAATCCAAAGTTTATGTCTTTACAATATCCTATTCTTTTTCTGTATGGTGAAGATGGATATAGACCAGATTTAAAATGGAATGAAAATTATAAAGGTCCAAAAACTAAAAGACAAAGAGTACCCATGAGAGCTTTTATAGCTTATCAAATTCAAGAACGAGAACCATATTTAACAACATTGTTAAAAGGGGGAAGACTTTTTCAACAATATTTGGTAGATTCTTATGCAACACTTGAAGAAGACAGGTTAGATTATATTAGACAAAATCAAAAAAATTTAAGAAGTGAAATTTACAAGGGAATTTATGATGCAATGTCAAAGGGTGATAACGATGCAAATAATTTGGGCCAAAAAGTTGTGTTGCCTGCTTCATATACAGGAAGTCCTAGATATATGATTAATAATTATCATGATGCAATGGCTATTTGTAGAGAATATGGACTTCCTGATTTGTTCATAACATTTACTTGCAATATAAAATGGCCAGAAATTGTAGGAGAATTTGAGAAAAAAACCAAGATTCAAACCTGAGGATAGACCTGATATAATTTCCCGCATGTTTAAAGTGAAACTTGATGATATGCTTGACTTTATCAAATCTGGAAAACCTTTTGGGCAAGTTCAAGCAAGTAAGTTTCAAAGATTTATTTTTACTTATAATAATTTTTAGTTTTTTTTTTTATCAAACTAACCTCATTTGTTTTTTTCTTTGTTTTTTTTTATTTTTTTTAATTTTTTTTATAAACAGATGTTTGCACGATTGAATTTCAGAAAAGAGGTTTACCTCATTCTCATATATTAGTATGGCTCAAATCAAACTTCAAATGTGTTTCTCCATCTGATATTGATTCTATTATTTCAGCTGAAACACCAGATAAAACTCTTAGTCCAAAGCTTTATGATATTGTTAATCAATTTATGATTCATGGTCCATGTGGTCACATTAATTTAAAATCTCCTTGCATGCGAGAAAATAAATGTTCTAAAATTTTTCCAAAACCTTATAGAAATGAGACTTTTGTTGAATCAAATGGGTTTCCAATTTATAAACGGCGTGACGATGATACAAAATTTTTCATAAAAAATGGAATAAAAATTGATAACAGTTTTGTTGTTCCTTATAATGCAGAGCTACTTTTGAGATATAATGCACATATAAACGTTGAATCCTGTTGTCAATCTATGCTTATAAAATATTTGTTCAAATATGTTAACAAAGGTTCAGATAGAGCACGGTTAGTTCTTCAGCAAGATTTAAATGATGAAATATTAATTGTAGATACATATCACCTTACGAGGCTGTTTGGCGATTGTTTCAATATTCAATACACTATAGAGAACCTTCTGTTGAACGATTACTAGTGCATTTACAGTTAGAACAAGATATTGTTTTTGATGGTCATCAATCACTCATATCAATTATCAATCAAAGAGCTTTTGAACACACAATGTTGACAAGTTGGTTTGAGATAAATAAAATTTATAATGAAGCGCGTTTACTGACTTATGCACAGATGCCATCCAAATTCTTATATGATATGCGAAAGAAGTGTTGGATACCAAGAAAACGCAAATGATCAATTGGTAGAATAACATATGTGCACCCTGCATCTGGTGAGTTATATTATTTAAGAATGCTTTAAAACTTGAAAAAAGGTGCTTTAAATTTTGATGATATCAAAACTGTTAATGGTGTGGTGCACTCTTCGTATCAAGCTGCATGTAAATCATTAGGATTATTAGGTGATGATAAAGAATGGTCAGATGCTTTTATCAAATGCTACCCATGTTGCATCATCTTCTCAACTAAGGCAATTGTTTGTTACAATAATTTTGTTTTGTGATGTAGCAAATCCTCAAGTTCTTTTTAATGCTCACTGGAAAAATATGTATGATGATATTTTATACAAACTGAGAAAAACTTTTGCAATACCTGATATGATTGTACCAGATAAACAATTAAAAAATTATGTCTTATTTGAGTTAGAGTTGCTTTTTAACAATGCATCTTCCTCATTGGAAAAACATCATTTACCAATGCCTGATGAACAAAAAATGTTGGAAATAAAAAATAAACTTATGAGAGAAGAATTAAATTACAATTGTGAAGAGTTATCCAAAAAACATCAAATGTTAAAATCACAGCTTAATCAAGATCAAAAATATGTGTATGATTGCGTTATAGATGTTGTAAATAGAAAAAAATAAGGATTATTTTTTGTTTATGGTCGTGGAGGTACTGGAAAAACTTTTTTATGGGATACAATTATAAGTAAGCTTAGATCTGAAGGAAAAATTGTTTTAGCTGTGGCATCCTCAGGAATAGCATCACTATTACTACCCAATGGTAGAACAGCTCATTCTAGATTTAAAATTCCATTGGTTGTCACTGATACTTCAGTTTGTCCAATAAAGAAAAAAAACTCATCTTGCTACATTAATTGAAAAAACAGATTTGATTATATGGGATGAAGCACCTATGAATCATAAATATTGTTTTGAAGCATTGGATAGATCGCTTTCTGACATTTTATCACATGTACATATCTCAAATAAAAAATTTCCATTTGGTGGCAAACCTCTTTTGTTAGGTGGTGATTTTTGACAAATATTACCTGTTATTCCTGGAAGCAAACAAAGAAGATATAATAAATGCGACTTTAAACAGTTCTTATTTGTGGTCACATTTTAAAATTTTTGTTTTAAAAGAAAATATGAGATTATCAAGAAGTGATATAAGCATTGATGAAAAGAAAAAAATCAAAGATTTTGCAGATTGGATTTTAAAAGTAGGTGATGGAAAGATTGATAGCATACATAACCCAATTGATTCAAATGATGCAGACAAATCTTTGATTCAAATACCTAAAGATTTCATAATACATTCTTCTACAAATCCAATTTCTTCAATCTTTTTGGCAACTTACCCTGATTTTGAAAATTCTTTTCATAGTTTTGATTATCTAAGAGAACGAGCTATTGTCACACCACGAAATGCAACTGTATCAGATATAAAATGATTATATAATTAATTTATTATCTGGAGAACAACATGTATTTTTAAGTTATGATTCTCTGTGTTCTTCAAATGGAAATATTGAAAATCTTGAAACAAAGTATCCTACAGAATTTTTAAACAAACTTGATTTCAATGGTTTACCGCCACACAACCTAATTTTAAAAATAGGAATGCCAATTATGTTATTAAGAAATTTAAATCAGTCTTTTGGTTTATGTAATGGAACTAAATTGGTTATTACACAATTGTTTGATAGAATTATTGAAGCTAAAATACTTGCTGGAACTAATATTGGTTACAAAGTTTTTATACCAAGAATCACTCTTGCAGCAACTGAAAGCAAATGGCCTTTTATTTTTAAAAGACGTCAATTTCCAGTTAGGCCATGTTATGCAATGACTATTAATAAAAGTCAAGGCCAATCTTTAAAACAAGTTGGATTATATCTTCCTGAACCTGTTTTTACGCATGGTCAATTATATTTTGCATTATCTAGAGTTACATCAAAAGAAGATTTAAATTTTTTGATAACAAACGGAGAAAACAATACAAACGATTATACAACAAATATAGTATTCAAAGATGTGCTTCAAAATTTGCAATAGAATTTTTACCATCGTTGTTACATATTGAACAATCCATACATTCATTAACTATAAATAAAAACATTTTTGATCATCTTCCATGGTAAATCGCTTATGTTTATCTTGGTTGTTCTAAATTTCAAATTTTCAATTAAATTGTTTGTTTATGTATTGTTTGATACGCATGATATCAGTTTCAAACTAATATGATTTTAATTTTTACTTAATATGTTTAGACTTTTATTCAAGTATTTCTTATGTTTGGATAAGTCTAAATTGACCAATCCTTATCCTTTGCTTAAATTTTCATTTTCTTCAAAATTTTTGTACAATTTTTTCAAGCCTAAATTATTCATATTAAAATTTAGGCAGCTTCTTAAAAAGCTAAACCATCTTCTTTTTCTTTTCCTACCTAATTACACATTTTGACCAAATTTATAGTTTCTTCATTCTTTCTGTATCTGTCCTCAGGTACATTAATGGCAACAACTACAAACAGATATATTTAGCTACCACTTTTGACATCAAATCAAAGAACAGCCACCCAAAAACTGGGAACCGGTGAGCCAAAAAAAAACAATTTTTTTTCTTAATTTGATATAAAGTTTAGATTTTCAATCGTGGATTGCAATTAATTGTTCATTAAATTTCATCTGTTTAATTTAAATCAAAAGACTGTTTTAATTAATGTAGAAAGTATCAATTAAACTTTAATTAAGATATGTTACTGGTTGTTTGCTAGAGAAAATCAATGTCGCCAGCCTCTGTAACCACCAGCCATCACCACTTTAGCATTACACATGAAACTCAGAACATGCAAGGTATGTATGTCCCTTAGATCTCAAATTCTTTCTTTTATTTCAATTTTTTATTAGATTTTACAAAAGCCTTTATTCCTATGTTGGTTTATTTCTATTCCATTTTTGGTTTATTGTGTTGTAGATGTCTATCAATTGGTGACAGAAATTTGGCTTCTGATTTCCTTCTGACGACTTATGTGAAGGTTAAATGTAATCTCATAGCTTCAAACCTACTGCCTTTGTGGGTTTCAACTTTTTTCCTCAAAAAATTATGCCTAAATGAAATCAATATTTTTCTATATTGTATTCAGATCCTCAACATTCATTTTTCCTTAATCATAAATTCAATTTTCTTTTGTAGGTTCTCATTTTTCCAAAAAAAAATTAATCTGAAAATTCAATTAAGGTATAAATCTTTGCATTTGGTGAACATCTTCAAGTCATCCTTCCCAGCTCTATATCCTAAGTTACAATTCAAGACTTCAACGGTGTGTATCAACAATTCAACCTTTATTACCTTTTTTTAATTAATATTTTCCTTTTACATTCAATCTTTACTGACCTTTTTCCTCAGAGGAATTGACTGTTATCAATGTAGATAATGACTATCTTCTTTTAACTTAGTCTAAAATACACAACTAATCCCTTCCCTGACCACTGAGAAGTTTATTTCAATATCTAAAAGTATTACTCAAGATATTCCCGCTACAGATATACCCTTTCCACATGCCTTAGTTCAACCACAAAACATTTGGAACAAGTACATCTTTGGTGGGAACATCTTTGTCTATACTTTTAGACATCCATTTTAAACACCTTAGTCATCAGGCAAGTCATTAGCCATGTATTAAGACCAAGTCAATAGAACAAAGTCTTTATATACAAATTGATAACAGCTGATTCCTCTGAGGAGGAAAGATGGAAATGATGATCATTTTCTCTGAATTATGCAAGTTGAAATAGTTTGGCAGCTTATAAATCTGTATTACACAGAAACATCAAACCAAACATATCTGATCCATCTTTCTACAATGTCTCATTACATTTTTACAAAACAATTGATAACAAAATTATCTGTTAATTAACAATGTTAGTTTTCAATTTCATCAAGGGATGCTTTGGTTAGAGGTGAAATTTATTTATTACCATTTTTATTATTGTATGGATAACACCAACATTCTAACAAAACAGTGAATCAGTTTGTTTCAATCTAATTATTCCGTTTTGTAAACTCCTGCATTAAACGTCTTTAATATATTGATTAGTTGGAAATTAGATAAGTTTTTATTTCTAATTTACAGGACCACACCACATGAAAACAAACTTAAATTGTATTTTTACATCATTCGAATCACTTTTAAACAAAAACACCAAAAAAAATCTTCTACCAAGTGCTTAGCTCAATATAACTCTGTATTTCGACTTAGTCTTCATCTACTGTTCTTTTCTAGCATATTTTTTTCTTTCACATTTACTATTTACTGGACACACTAACCAATTTCTGTATACAACATTGTCTCCAATCATCGTTCATCATAAGGTACGCCATTCTAACTCTATCTTTTGTATGTTTTGATCAAATTATTTCTCAGCTATTTTAGTTATCAACAATAACAATATTATTTACTGCTTTAGTTCCATACTAATTGCCTTAACACTTTCCCGCATCTTAACTATCAATTTATAAAGGTAAAAACCATTTGCGAACTCACCCTTCAATCAACATTCTTTCACACATTACAAAACAACTTTAACCTTTGAATTACAACTGCACTGTTTCCTACAATTGCTTCATTATCAAGTCAAAACTCAACCATCTGTTATGCCTATATGTTTCTTCTTTGCTATAGATATGATGAATACATACACATATATGTAAAACTATTTACAAATTTTATACACTTTTAAAACCCTCAGCAACGCGCGGGCACAATTACTAGGATAGTCTAAATCCTGGTGATAATTTTAAAACAATAAATGAAATAAGAATAGTATAGAAGTCCTGTTGGTAACATGGCATCACATAACATTAAGTGGAGGTACATCTTACATCATGTTCCAAAACGAGATATTCCAGCTTAGGTGATCTCTTGAGAAACTCGGTTAGCAGATCCCAGTTGTAGTAATTTTGAAGAACCAGCTTCAATTGGTTCAAATTATCAAGGGCAGGTACACAACAAGCCTTCATGACAAATATAGTGTTGATCAAACATAATGGTTAAGCGGAAATGTCGATAGCATCACTCCAATTTTTAATGATATTTATATATAAATAGACTTTTTCTTATAGTGAAATTCGTTTTTATACATATCAATATATAAAGGATCGGGGGTCAGAAATAACTTTAGAGTTCCACTCAAAAGGCTTACCTATAACCACAAGTTTTCAGAACCGGCCTAGGATCACAACCCGCACCACAGTACATGCCAAAACGGTATTTATATAAGAATTTATGTTTATACTCAATATTTATCTTCTTTTTTCTCGAACAAATGGTATTATCTACACTAAGGGGATATGAGAGTGAGCTACGCCTCACAAAGGGTTAGTAATAATATGGTTTAACTTTACTTTTGATGAGAATCGAACCTAAGACCTCTCACTTACAAGTGAACAGGAATACCACTAGACCGTAGGCCGTCTCTAAGATTATGGAGGCCCTCTGCGAAATTTATAAACGGGCCCCTCCTTAAGATATTTAAAAAAAAATATAGAACAATATATTGATACTAGAAAATAATCACTTAAATCAAAACAAACTTTAGCATTCACAAATTGCAAGTTTATAAATGTCATTCATTATAACTAAAAGGAGTTATAAACATAACATTTACTAAATAAGCAAAAGAAGTTCAATCTTAAATAACCAAACATGAAGAAAAAAACTTCAAAACCCTCATCTTTAAAGTTTCACTTGAATATAATCCATTATTATATAATAAAATTGAAAATAAAAATATAGTTTTTAGAGTGTTATCGACACTCAAAAGCAAGTGGCCCACTATTATGGTAGTGGAGATGAGTGTTGCCTTGTACCATGATGTAGGTTCGAAACTCGTCGGCTTTTAAATCTAATAAATTTACCATTTAGCAAAAAAATTATTGACACTCAAAATATCTCATTGTACTCCATATTTTATATTTAGATGGAAAAAAAGCACTTTTATAAAGGATACACAATGAAATCTTAAAGTGCTAACAATATCAATTTTTTAAATATAAAACATTATTACATAATATTAGATGGCAAAGATTTGGGGGCCCCTTCAAATTTAGGACCATATACGACTGCACATGTCGCTCCCTTCCAACGCCCGCTCTGATACTAAGTGGCTTTCAATTTTTATCTTTGAATGCTCATCAATTTCTCTTTAGTAGAGAGAATCATCGTCAATTGTAAAAGTACAACATTGCTGAGGCCTACGTTTATCCAAAGTGTGATTTATCTAGTTTATTCCAAAAAATATATCAATTTTTGGAATTAAACCGTAGTCTCTGATGCTCTAATTTCACCTATAAATTAGAATTAGATGCCTCATTTTACATTTTTCTAAATTAAACATCTCTTACTTTTCAACTTTTGATTAAAGTGTTTTTACTTTTAATTAAACTTTATATTCCAGGTATATTCTTTGTTTAAGTATTTTATAAATTCTTTTAAATCCATTTCTATGTAAAAAAAAATGCACTCAATAATATTCATTAATTTATTGCTATTTTTATGGAATCTCATCCCTTCCTCAATTTAAGGATTCAATTATATCTACTGGGGTTCAAGATTAATTGGATGAAATATAGTTTTTCCAATTTCCAACTCAACATTTTATATAGATTATAAAAAGCAAGAGTTTGTTTATAATTAAATTGAGATGTAGACTAGACTGCCTAATTTCATGTAATTGAAAATAAATTTGAATTTTTTAACAACTACTTATAGTAGAAACGTGAGCTAAGAGTTTTCGCATTTTTTTTTTAATTTAAAATGAGTCCTTATTCCAATAATTAATTATTAAGAGTTGACAAAATATTTTTTAGTGCAATGTTTTAATGTGAAAAGTTATCTTTTTTTGGGTTACACAACTTACACATAACGTACCATAAGTTTTGTACGTACCAAAATAAGGATAATACAACGTGCTAATAACTTGGTACGTACTAAATAAAGAATTGCATAACGTACCAAAAGCAATATTTTATAACGTACCAAAATACTAATACGTACCCAGATTAAATTTATATAACGTACCAATAACGTACCAAATGATTGGTACGTTATATTTAATATATCTGTTTGGTACGTTATATTTAATATATGTCCATGTTATATTTCATAATTGTATGTTAATAGGATGTTTATGTGTTTTTAGAATTTAAAACAAAAAATTATTTGAATAAGAAAAATTCATTTTGAACGAATTATGATAAGATAAGATAGGATGTTTGTGGTGATTTTAGGATATTTGTGATATTATTTTCTGAACTAGTTGGTTAATTAAATACAATAAAAATCATAATTTTTGATTAAAAATTAGTAAAATAATGTTTGATCAAAAGTTTAAAAGTTATAGATGTTTGATTAAAAAAAATTCAAATTTGAGGCATCTAAATCAAAATGCCCCTAAATACAAGAATTAAAATGGTACTAACTTGATTAACCACATGTAGAGGCTAGCGCAAAAGCTATGTCCTTCGAACAGTATTTCCGTCTCACTCTTGTGCTTATGGTTCTACAACGTCTGCTTGACCAGGTTAGCACTACCTAATTCTACAACCCGCACTGGATTATAGAATTCTATCGAATTTGCTTTGTGTGTTTACTCTTTGGAAAGTTTGAATGGAAGAAAAGATGATCATACTTGGAAACTGTGATTACAATTATATAGGTTGTTTCACACCCTTTCAAATACTTGTTTAGCGTATTTGAAAGTACACAACTCTTTCTAAGAGCTGTGTCATTTAATCAAAACGTTTTTAATTAATAAATTAATTAAAAACTTAATCCAAAATTAAAATTAATAAATCTGATTAATTTTAACTTCCAAAGGCCCCAAGGGCCTTGTCTTGATTAATTAATATTAATTGTATTTAGACTAAATTATTCAAGCCTAATCCACACCAACCATAAGGCCCAAGCCTTTAGTTCATTTCCAAATGATCAAGTTATAATTAGTAGAAGGTTCTCTGATGTGGGACACTAAAAGTCTCAAAACTCTTACACATATACAAGGAATTTCAAGGTTTCAAAGGGGTTTGAGGGCTCTTCGGGTGGAATTTATTGAAGATTCAGGTTGTAGCTTTAACAACGTTTTTGTTCTAGAACTTGCCGAGTTGAATCGTCTAAAACGCAGTCTTTAGCTTTTAAATTGCAAGCCCAATGTTGATCTAAAGCTGGATGAATTTTGCAAATGCGTTGATGTGGGTTTTCTAAAGGATGTGATTAGCTGTTTATGTGTCGATGTATGTTACGTTCTTAATGCATAATTTTAAGGGAGATAGTAGCACGGTTCTAAAAGATGCTAGGCGCTAGTTGGGCGGCGAGCTGGGGCCTAGCGCCTAGGAGGCTAGGCGGGGACTAGGCGGGCGCCTAGGCGGACTAGGTGGATTTAAGTAAATCTATTATATTTTGTGTAAATAAGTGTCTATTTATACTTAAAATATATATAATGTCATTATAAACTACAAAATAGAATGACATATATATTAGAAGGTATTGGAACATAATGAAAATATGGAGAACATGCATATAATGTGTATTCATTTAAATATTCAACAAGTCTCTTACAATTTATTGGAAAAAATAAAATGCAAAATGAAAGTTATCTATTTTCTATCTAAGTGAGTTGCAACCTAGGCGGGTCTAGGCGGGCTAGGCGGGTGCCTAGGCGGTCTAGACGGGCGCCTCAGCAGGTCTAGGCGCCCTTTCTTAATTTTCAAACGCCTAGGCATTAATCGGGGCGGTGGCCAACCGCCTAGCGTCTAGGCGGGGCCTAGGCGGCGCTAGGCGGGGATTTTTAGAACAGTGGATAGTAGTGACACGCTACTTTTATCTTTCATCATGTAGAACCGATATCACTTGAGGCAACATCGTATTTTTAGTTCTTGAGTAAAACAGTTTGTTAAAGTAAAACCGACGAAGAATCGATGACCCTAAACAATGCATCCGTAGAAGTTTAGACTTGGGCAAGGGGTTATGAGATTAATTAGTAATTAGCATCCAAATCCATAACTTTTCTACTAATCCAAATTCTTACGGAGTAGTAAAGAAGACAAATAGTTTTAAAATTCCAAATGCCAAATTTGACAAAATTAAAATGGCAAAGCCCAAGAAGAAAACCCCAATTAAGGCAGATGACAAGGCAAAAGAGGCCAAACCAGAGCTAGCATGGAAACATAAGAGCACTTCCACCGGAAGCAAAAGAGGCCGGCACCTAGTGGAAAAAATAGGTTGGGACTCAGCCAATCCACTCCAGCCCGTGGAATAGACTGGCACCCAGCCCAAGCCAGTCTACAGACCAGCCCATTTTTGACTGACCAATGGACCGGGCTGTTTGCTTTTTTGCCCTGGTGCGTGGCCTTCACACGCGCGTGGGCCCGAGTAGGAGACAAGAAATCAGGCGGCGGGGCCTGCTGGTAAGCGCACTCAACCTTCATCCGGGCTCGGCGACGTGGCCCTCTCTATGCCGTTGGATTTCCAACGGCTAATTTTTATAGACCACGTGGCAGCGAGTTGGCTGTTGGATTTGAATATTTTTCAAATCCAACGGTTCAGATTAATTAACTACATTAAAATTTATTAAAAATTATAAAAAAATACAGAAAAATTTAAAAAAGTTTATGTAATTTTATTTTAGTGTGTTTTTTTAAGTTTATTTGATGAGTACTAATTTTATTTTAGTGTGTTTTTTTTAAGTTTATTTGATGATGTAATTTTATTCAAAATTGGTTAAAAAATTTATCCGAAATTAAAACTATTTTATTTATTTATTATTTTATAAAAAAATTAATAATATTTTAAATGGGCTGGGTGCCAGCGCATTTTTTTAAGGGTGGAGATGCTTTGGCCTAATACTGTTCATTGTGATCTATTACTATTTACTAGAGTGGATAAATGGACTAGGTGCTGGCACAAAGTCCTTAGGATGGAATTGCTCTAAAGTCGCAGAAAAGGGGGTCATATTTTTTCAAAGGAAAGCTTGGAAGGTTCGAACTTTAAACTTTAAATTTGGAAGGTTGATTTTCTTAGATTTTGCCACCGTTTCTCAGCAACCAAACACCATCATTCACTATTCGTTGTCACTAGTGTTTCACTGGGTCCATCCCTGAACGTTTCAGGTATGCTTTTGCTTCGTGAACTTGCTGATTCCTTACCATTTGTTTGGTTACCGAGAAAACTGAGAAAGATTGATAGTATAGCAAATTCAAGTCTTGCATGCCCGTTGAGTTGTTTATCTGCTATAAAATGCAACTACTTATAGCTTCAATATTGGTTCCGGAAATTGCTACATTCAATTCATGATCTATGTCTAAGGCAGATTGTCTAGGGTTTATGTTTCCACCGAAATAATTATTTCTAGAAATTTGTTGCATTCATATCTCTTAATGTATCAATTGACCAGATTTTGAAATTAGAATTTCACTTTTCGTTGAAATTTACAGGCCCATACTCTCCATGGGCAGAGATAAGATTAGTGAATTGCCGGATGAAGTTCTTTGTCACATACTCTCCTTCGTTCCAGCAAAATATGTTGTAAGGACCCGTGTTCTGTCTACTAGATGGAAGAGCATATGGGCTTCTGTCCCCAATCTCGACTTCGAATTCGAAAACATACCTATTGTATGGAGAGACGAAAATCAGCCTGATCCCGATTATTTCAGATGGGAAGCCGAAGATCTGTCTGACCATGTTGGATTTTTGACGTTTGTTGATCGTGTTTTCTACTTTCGTGGCTTATCAGATATTAAAAAATTACGTCTTCATTGTTACTGTCGTGTTGAGGATGCCTCTCGTATTGATGGCTGGATTCGCTCTGCCTTTAGCCATAATGTTGTTGAACTTGATCTCTGTGTTCAAGCACATTATGATGAGTATATTGAGGAACCGCCTTTGGAGTTGCCTCGATGCGTATTCACTTGCAAAACGCTATTTGAAGCTGATGTCAAATTTTATTACCTATGCTCCTCCTACATCAGGCTGTTGTTTCCCAAGTCTGAAGTCCCTTGATGTCAGAGTTGATTATCCTGAAGATGACTCAATGGAAAAGCTTTTTTCATGCTGCCCTGTACTTGAAGATTTATCTATAAAGGCAACTGTTCCAGATCATAATCGTCAGAATTTTAAGGTCTCAGCGCCTGAACTCAAGAGATTAAGAATGACTTTCTTCAGTTTTATCAATGGTGCTGAAGATTTTGAGTACAATATATCTGTGAATGCTCCAAAGCTTGAATACCTTGACATTAAGCAGGACTATTTGTCACATTATACATTTGAGAATCTAAAATCCCTGGCCAAAGGCAGTGTCGATCTCTACTGCCATATTGGGAAAACCCAGGTTGGCTTCTCTGAACGAGCAACTGCTCTTCTGGAGGCATTTTCCAACGTTAAATATCTGTTCATTTCAGCTCATTATGTGGAGGTTAGTCTACACCATAACTTGTTTCTTTTACATTGTTTGGTAAAGAGGAAAAATAGGAAGGTGGGCAGGGGATCTTTAAAAGAAGAAGGAAGTATATTGTTTTCCTTCATTTGTAAAACATATAGTATTTTGGTTTTGTGTTAAGAAAAGAAATAATAAAATTCTCATCCTGTTCCTATTATTTATTTTATTTTATTTTATTTTTTCTGAATCAGATATTTATGTACGAAACAAATGAGGAAAAGTTTATGCACATATTTGCTTGCCCAATCCTAAACTAAATGAAGCAAATACATGCCGCCTTTTTCCCATTCCTTTTTCCCTATACATCATTCTTTCGTTATACCACAAGTAGTGTTTGTAACTGAAACCTTATTACATTTTGACAATTTATAATTTGAAACAATATACGCATTAGTAAATGTTTCATTTATGCATGGTTTATGGAATGTTTGATCAATGTTTTATCTTTCACTAAAGGGTTATTGTCTGCCTGCATTTTTATGATTTGGGCAAAATAAATGAGCGATTAAGTTATGCATTGTTTGATCAACTTTTTTGTATTTTGTGAAGGATGGTTGTCTGCCAGCTTTCAATCATTTGACCGAATTGAAGTTGGTTCTTTATGATTGCTATCACTGGGATTTGCTAATAGAGTTGCTCAAGAAATCACCTAATTTGCAATCTCTTGTCGTCGAACACAAAGAAGTAAGAAGTATTTCCACTCATACTAAGTCATAACAACATGCTGCTCTTTACCATTCTCATCATTCGTTTCAGGACAAGGAATGCATTGAGGAGGGTGGAGATGTCTTAAATTCGGCAGATAGATGGCATACACCAGAGTCTGTGCCCATTTGTCTGATTTCACACCTGAAGACCATCACTATAAGGGGATTAAAGATATACCCACATGAGCAGAAAGTGCTAAAATATTTGATGAAGAACGGTAAGGTTTTGGACAAGATGACTATCTATGCTAAGAATGGGGCTTACAAAGATTTCATACCTAGAAGGGCTTCTAGGACTTGACCAGTTGAAGGTTAGCTTGTACATCGTTATAATTTTGGATTGCTGATTTAGATGGATTCTGCTATCAAAGCTGGAAATGAGACAAGCACCTTTGTTAATCTTAAGATGGAAGGTTTTGCAGATGTTTGTTTTGTATTGTATAGATTTCTTATCGACAAGTTACGGACAGCAGCTATACTATTCGTATTTTGTTTATAGTTTTAAAATTATCAGCAGGATACAGATGTTCTCAGATGATGAAGAATTGGATGAAAATCCTCAGAGTATAAAAAAAAAATGGAATACCCCAGAGTTTGTGCCTATTATTTGTCGTCACAACTCAAAACGTTCTCCATGAGATGGAAGCGGCAAAGTGCTTGTTGGAGAACAGTCAAGTTTTGTTTATGATGATTGTCTGCAAGGGGGTTCTATTTCGTAAGTCTACTTTTGGGGTTTAGGAGTCAAATTTATCTAATTAAGATGCAATTTTTAGCGTTTACAAAGATGTTATTTTGCAACTTGATCGCTATCTTATGATGAATCTGTTTGAAGTGTCATTTGCTGACCCTGTGGGTTTGTTTGAACGAGGGAGTTTGAAGTTCCATGGAATTTAGGCTAACTTTGTGTAATTTCTTATGGATTACAACTTCTGCAATTAATTGTTTGTGGATATCAAAACCTTTAAGGTCCAATCATGTAGTGTACTTCTACTTTAAAGGTTTTGTTTTTTGGAAAACCTATGTGTGGTCACTTTGCACCCCTTTAATTTGGTACTAGTAACAGTTTGGTCATTGTCTTGTGAAATTGACAAAACCAACCTTCAAGCCACATGTGAGATCCCACATCGCCCAGGGGAGTGATCCATATATGTATATTCCCATCCCTACCTAGCGCGAGGCCTTTTGGGAGCTCACTGGCTTCGGGTTCCGTGGGAACTCCGAAGTTAAGCGAGTAGCGCGCGAGAGCACTCCCATGATGGGTGACCCACTGGGAAGTTCTCGTGTGAGTTCCCAGAAACAAAACCGTGAGGGCGTAGTCGGGGCCCAAAGCGGACAATATCGTGCTACGGTGGTGGAGCGGGCCCGGGATGTGGTGGACCCCGGGTCGGGATGTGACACCACATGTGGTTCATCTTGTACTAGCATATGAATGTTATTGGTGTACATGGATTCACGGTTTATAAACGAAAATCTGAAAGGTTGAAATATATAAATTGTAAAAATTGGCTCATATTCCACAAATACAATGTTTTTTAGACAAGAAATACAAACGTTTATGTAAGCAAAAACGCGATGAGGTCATCTTTGGATCTCTTCCCCCAGAGCAGCCGGACTTGGAAATCTAGGCCATTAGAGAGAGAGAGGGTGGCTTTGTTTGTAAAGTGAACTAGCGCATGATTTAAATTGAATGATCCGAGTTTCGAAGTCTGTCTACTTCAGAATCACAGATATGAGACGATCTCATTCCAGCAAAAACAACCTCCCTGACTGATTTCATTGTTATTAGGTTTGTCTAAGGGCTAACACTATAACATTTTGTAACTAGTGAATCTTGTTCCTCAAGAAACTTTTGCCCGCCACGTCCTAACTCAAAAAATAGTAGTTAAGTGGACTCAAGGGTTAACACTAAAACATTTGGTAACTTAATGGATATTTTTTTATCAATTTAAAAAGGTGATGCAATGTGTAACTAACCGGAATTTATATTTGACTGTTGGATTGCCAAAAAATAAACGGTAAAATGTGAAACATGACAAATTTGCAAATGAGTTACAGTTTGTATATTTGGAACGATACGTTAATGGGTCGAGTTAGACTAAAGAGTAATTTCACACTGACACAAAAGATGACACTACAGTTGTAAAACATGACAAGGTCACGCAGCAATTGCTTACAATTCTCTCAACACATAAGCTTAAAAAGGACCAAAACTCTTCTTTTTGTCGGACTCAAATTTTATAAATCTTCCCTAGGGAGCATGGAGTGTTCAAGCCTCAGATCGAAGTTCCTACTTGCAGCAAAGACAGCAAATGCTTGCTGAACTTTTCAGGTACACTTTTCTTCACAGCCCTTTTACTTCCTTTACCATTTGTTTGGTTACTGAGAAATTTGAGAAATGTTGACTGAAAAAAGGAAAAAAAGAATTTAGAAATGGTTAATAAAAAATTCAAACTTTTCTTTTTTAGGTTGTTTATCTGTGAAGAAAATGCATTCTTTCTATTCAGTTGCTCCTTATTGGGGTTGTTTGTTTCCTGAGAAAATAACTTCTCCAGAAAGTAGAATTTCATGATGTTTGTTTCCATAGAACAACTTATCTATAGAAAATAGAATTGCATAATACCTGTGAAGATAATGAGAAGAATTTTTCATACATTAAGAGTTCATTTTATTTACTTTCATATTTCCATCACAATTTACAGACACAAAAATGGGTTCTCGGTCAAAATCTCTCATGCTAAACAAGAAGCCAACGCCGCAATCGATAGTTAAAGATAGGATCAGTCAATTGCTGGATCCAGTCCTTTGTCGCATGCTTTCCTTAATTCCAACAAAATATGCTGTGAGAACCAGCGTTCTGTCTAAAAGATGGAAGAACGTGTGGGCTTTTGTTCCCGATATAGACTTAGACGATGAGAAGGAGCATTTTTATAGGAGAAACAGAGACACAAATGACTATATGCGTTTCTCTATGTTTGTAGATCGATTACTTTTCTTACATGAAACGGACATTCATAAGTTCCGACTTCATTGTTCAAATGTTGAGGATTTCGCTCCTATTGAAGGTTGGATTCGCTCTGCCATTGGTCGTGATGCTGTTGAATTTGATCTTCTTGTTGAATCTTTCACCAATCAAAATTTTAAGTTGCCTCAAAGTATTTTCATGTACAAAAAACTGGTGGTTTTGAAGGTGAATTCAAATTGTCTTAGCTATGTTCCACCTAAGTCGGGATGTTTCCGAAGTCTCAAGTTCCTCCATGTTACCTTCTGTTTTCTTGATTATGAGTCAGGGGAAATCTTTTTTCTTGCTGCCCTGTACTTGAAGATTTGACGATACATGGAGATGTTGGACCTCGTGTTTTGAACTTTAAAATCTCTGCACCCGAGTTGAAGAAGTTATAAGATTAAGAGATGTAGCACTTATCGGTGTTGTCAACAATTTCTCTGTTAGTGCTCCGAAGCTTGAAACACTTGATGTGACCGAGGATGTTCTGTCAAACTATCATTTGGAGAGTTCAAAGTCCCTTGTCAAAGCCAGTGTTAATCTCTATCACCATGTTGCATGTTTACACCGCGAATTCTCTAACCTTTCAGCTAAGTTGCTGGCAGGAATTTCCAAGGTTAAATGTCTGTACCTTTCAGCTCATTCATTGAAGGTAAGCAAGTGCTAACTTGTTCCTTTGATAATGTTTGGCAGAGAGTACTCTATTATCCATTATTTCACTCTATGCACCAGTCTTATTAGTCTTTAGTTCTTTGTACCAGACATAGTTCGTAAGATATAACTGAAGGCATGTTTTTTCGGTTTGGAAACTTATGAATTGAAGTAGTGTGTTATGCACTAGCAATGCTAATTTTATGCACAAGTTTACGTTTAATACTTTGTCTTTCACAAAGGTTTGTTGTCTGCCTGCTTTTGATAATTTGAGCGAGTTGAAGTTAGTTCTTCATAATTGCTACAATTGGGAATTGCTAACGGAGCTGCTCAAAAGATCTCCTAAACTGGAACATCTTGTCATAGAATATGAAGGAGTAAGATGTGTATTTTTGCATTTATCCTAGGTAATACCGACATGAAGTTCTTTACTGTTCTCATTTCATTAATTCTTTTTAAATAACTTTCAGGAGGAATGCACTACATACTCTGACAATGAAGAAGAAGAATACTCAGACATATTCTTAGGGCCTGAATGGAATACACTGAAGACGGTGCCTATCTGTGTGTCAACACACCTCAAGACTATCACTGTGATGGGATTCAAGGGATACTATGATGAGATGGCAGTGACGAAGTATTTGTTAGAGAATGGCAAAGTTCTCAATAAGGTGATCATTTATACGGGGAATTTGTTTCGTTTAGAGAAATTAGACAAGGAATTCATGATGTTTCAAATGGGTTCGAGGACTTGTCAAGTCGAATTTTTCTGAGATGCAAATTTAGCTGTTAAAACATGTGTATTGTTGAAAGTCAATTCTGGCTGCAGGAAGGATGTCTCAAAGTTGTAAACTGCAAACATTCATGCACAAAACCCCTTTGATTTAATGAAGTTTAATTGATGATTGATGGAACAATTTGGTGTGTGAAGTTAACATATCGAATGTGAAATCTTACGATTTTGGTAGGTAAGAAAAAATCTGGAAACTCTGGACATGGTGAACCAGTTGACACTCGTTCGAAGTGGATACCTACGTATGTATGGTTAATCCAACATATAAAGCATTGTCATCAGCATGCTAATCTCTAACATTCTAGCAGCGTTGCAAGTGGTAGATTGTGTGGGATTCATAACTTGACCACCGAAACTTTGATGTCTACAATTATGCACTAAATTAACAAATAATTTAAGGGGTGTATTTAATCGAATTTTAATATATTTATAAATCAATGGATTTCAACGGATTAAAATGAGTGTAGTATTTAATGTTCACGACACAACCAATGAACTTAACGGATCTATTCATTTTTAATGTCTCGATAAGCTTCAACTTGAACATGTTGTTTATGTGCAATAGCGTGTTGCGTATGACTCTTCCAAAAATTATGAAAAATAACCGTTACACTTTCAGTTTTCATTATAACGCAGTCAAATATACCATTAAATATATCTTAAATCTAGCGTCTTACAGTAGATTTGTTTTCATGGCATTAAAATATTCTTAGTTTGAACTTCAAACTCTCTATAAATATAAAGAAAAATACAATAATGAGAAGTGCATAATGAGATTTTTAAAGTGCTAATAAGTGTAATCTATCTTAATTATAATCATTCATTTGCTCGGGGTTCGTGTGCTCATAATAATTCATCCCAAACCCGTATAGGGAACCCCGTTGTTTGTGTGTCCATTTGCTCGGAGTGCAGAATGTGTATTGTTCAAAGTGCTAATAAGTGCGGAGATTTTTAGTGCTAATAAGCTATGATGCACGGATACTTCTGTTTGGTCCCGTATCCCGTATCCGATACTTGATCGGATACGATACTTGCCCGATACTCTCGGATACTCGTCCGACACGTATCCTGATTGATGGACACGAATTTGACATGATGGATACTCGTGTCCTACATTTAAGATACACGTATCTGGCTTTTATGATACATTTACACTTTCAAAAAAAGGTAATGAGGAGCAGAAAATTAATAGGAGACATCTATAATTGAAATGCGATGAATACAAAGAGCTTCCCTCTGATTAAAACCATGAACACGACTCTCACACTTCTTCTACTATATAAAGAGGATTAGATTTCGAACTTTTCTTCTCTAACAACTCAAATGTACTTGAATTTGAATGATGAATTATGTTTTAAAATGTATAGTTTTGTTGCTATATATATTTTTATTTGCCGTATCCATAGCGTATCGTATCTTAATTTTTAGAGATTTTCCGTATCGTCGTGTCGTATCGTGTCGTATCGGCGTATCCGTATCCGTATCCATGCTTCATAGCTAATAAGTGAATGAACGCAGAATGACTGTTCTATAGTATAGTGTTACTAGCAAACTCCACACATGATGATATGCATGAGCTTAGAAGGTTCGGACTCTTATTAAAACTATATATATATGTATAGTTGCAGCATAGATGGCGATGCATTGCTGCTTCTCATTTTCTCAACAACCAATCACAACTTTCATCATTCGCTGCCACTATTGTTGTGCTGCTTCATATGTTGTTGATTTCTTTACCATCTGTTTGGTTACTGAGAAATTGGGAAACGATGAATAGAAAATTCAAACCTAGCCCTTTGCATTATCTGCTTTAAGTGTAATCTTTCATTTCAGTTGCTAATTCTCGATAATTTTAGGTTGAAAAGATTTTCTCTATAGAATAGAATATCATATCAGTAATTCATATATAAATTATAAACGTTTCAAGTTTCCAAGTAACCGAGCGGATTGTAAATTAGAAGTCTTTACTTTTAATTATTGGTTTTTCATTTGACCTAATTCCAAGCCTATTGTGCTCCTGCTTTTGATAATTTGAGAAAATTGAATTCGGTTCTTCAAAATTACTACATCTGGGAACTGCTAACGGAGTTTCTCAAAAGATCAGAGAATATGGAATCTCTCGTCTTAAAACACAAAGATGTAAGATGTATTTTCTCTCATGTTACGTGATACCGATATCACCTCTATAATATTGTGTATTCCCATTCAATTTGTTCTTTTAAAATTACCGACAGAATGAAGAAAATATTTGCTGAGAGCCAGAATACGGAAAGGATGAAGAGGTCTCGGAGCATAACACTGGAACACCCCAAAATTTGTGCCTACTTGTTTGTTGTCATACCTCAAGGCTGCCTGATAAAGCCATTCTGGGGACAAAAGAGGCTATAATAATTTATCGAACTTCCAGTTCGGAGCAACGAAGCCCAACAGGATTTACTTGCAGTAGAGGTCCTTAGTGGGATGTCTTTCAGGAACTCATCCTCACTATCATTGTTCTATAAAAGCTAGATGGGATTTATTTTCTCCTCCCCTAAATTACTATAGCATTTGTATGTTTTTTTCTTCTTTCAGTTTCTAAAAGATATGGACCAAAATGTACTTAAGTACTAGATCACAGAGACGTGAAGCATATTTAGACTTGATTATATTTTGGTGTTCGATTGACAAAAGAATAAATGAATTTTTTTTTGAAACATGGCAAGTTTTGCCAATGAGCTTCCATTTGCATATTTGGACGGATACATTGATGGGTTTGGTCTGACCAAAGTGTTACATTTTACACTCACACAAAAATGACATGACATTAACATGTTGTAAAACATGACAAACTCTAAAGCGGTATATTTTACACTAACACAAAGATGACACGACATTTAACTCGTAGAACATGACAAAGCCACAATACATATACCCTAAACCCTTAAAAAGGATTGCCAGAGATGCGAAGTATACTTAGCCTTAATTATATTTGGTGTTCGATTGACAAAAAAAAAAAAAATATACGGAAACGATACAACACGACAAATTTGCCAATGAGCTTCCATTTGCATATATGGACGGATAGATTAATGGGTTTGGACCGACTATAACATTATTTTACACTGACACAAAGATAACACGATACTAACACGTTGTAAAACACGACAAAATCTGAAGCGTTATATTTTACATGGTCACACAAATGACACTACATTAGCACGTTGTACAACATGACAAAGTCACGTAGCAATGGCTTACAAGTCACAACTCATATACCTTAAAAAGGATTGTCAGAGTCAAATTTTACCAACCTTGCCCTTGGGAACCTAGAGGGTTCAAGCCTCATATCTCACTTCATACTTTGCAGCAAACAGAGCAAGTTTTTTCTGGGTCATCTCAGAACGTTTCAGGTAATTTTCTGCACAACCCTTTTACTTCCTCTACCATCTATTTGGCTACTGAGAAAAGTTTTCTCAGAAAACTGAGAAATGATTAATTGAAGATTCAAGCCTTTCTCCTATGGGTTGTTTGTTGTCAATAAAATTTCTATTGCTAATTCTATATGGAACAATGTTTCCCCAATAGTTGCTTACTCTAAATAGAATAACTTTCATCCAAAGGTTTTTCATTGTTTTCTTTCTTCTTGGGGCTGTTTGTTTCCTGAGTAAATAACTTCTACAGAAAGTAGAATTTCATGATGTTTGTTTCCTGAGAACAACTTATCTCTAGAAAATAGAATTGCATAATACGTGTGAAGATAATGAGAAGAATTTTACATACATTAAGAGTTTGTTTTATTTACTTTTATTTGTCCATCACAATTTACAGAGACAAAAATGGGTTCTCAGTCAATATCTCTCATGCTAAACAAGAAGCCAATGTCACAGTCGATAGTTAAAGATAGGATCAGTCAATTGCCGGATCCAGTCCTTTGTCGCATGCTTTCCTTAATTCCAACAAAATATGCTGTGAGGACCAGCGTTCTGTCTAAAAGATGGAAGAACGTATGGGCTTTTGTTCCTAATATAGACTTAGACGACGAGCATGAGCATTTTTCTGAGAGAAACAGGGACAGAAATGACTATGTGAATTTCGCGATGTTTGTTGATCATGTACTTTCCTTACATGAAACGGACATTCATATGTTCCGACTCCATTGTTCAATTATTGAAGATTTTGCTCCTATTGAAGGTTGGATTCGCTCTGCCATTGGTCGTAATGCAGTTGAATTTGATCTTCGTATTGAATCATTCAGACATAAGATATTTCAGTTGCCTCAAAGTGTTTTCATGTACAAAAAACTGGTGGTTTTGAAGCTGAATTCAAATTGTCTAAGCTATGTTCCTCCTGAGTCAGGGTGCTTCCCAAGTCTGAAGTTCCTACATGTTACCGTCTGTTTTCCTAATAACGAGTTAGCGGAAAAGCTTTTTTCATGCTGCCCTGTACTTGAAGATTTGACGATAGATGGAGTTGTTGGATATGATGTTTTGAATTTTAAAATCTCTGCGCTTGAGCTGAAGACACTAAGAATAAGGTTAAGATTGGGGGCACTTGGCATTGATGGTAACAATTTCTCTGTTAATGCTCCGAAGCTTGAAACACTTGATGTGACGGAGGTTATTTTTTCAAACTATAATTTGGAGAGTTCAGAGTCTATAGTTAATCTCTATCTCATTGGTGGATGTTCGCATCACGGATTCCCTAAACTTTCAGCTCCGCTTCTGGCCCGAATTTCCAAGGTTAAAAATACGTATCTTTCAGCATTTTTGTTGAAGGTAAGCATGCCCTACCTTGTTCCATTCATGCTGTTTCGTAGAAATGACTATAGGAAGTATATTTGTTTTTGTTTTGGAATGATAGTAAAGAAAGAGAACTGTTAAGTATAAAAGAACCCTTTTGACGTGCAAGATGACTTAGAAATAGTTTGTGCGCTTCTCCTTTCTTGATATTTCAAACTACATGAGGGATAAACCATCCGTTTCATCCTGCATTAATTATATCAGTCTTAATTTATTATACCCCATATATGCATAATCGTTCTTTGTACCAGACGTGTTTGTACTGAAAGAATGCTTTTCAGTTTGGAATTTTATGATGATCTGAAATAGTTTGTTATGTATGAACAACGCTAAACTTCTTCATGGGCCGGTTTATGTTTGATCAACTCTTTCGTCTTACACAAAGGGTTGTAGTCTGCCTGCTTTTGGTAACTTGAGCGAACTGAAGTTGGTTGTTCGTAATCGCTACCATTGGGAATTGCTAACAGAGCTGCTGAAGAGATCATCTAAACTGGAACATCTTGTAATAGAACATGAACACGTAAGATGTGTATTTATTTCCATACGTGCTATATGATACCAACATGTAGCTCTTTATATATTGTTCTTTTTTCATTATTCTTTTTAAATAACCTTCAGGAGCTGTGCTGCACTACATTCTCTGACGATGAAGAAGAAGTTGAAGAATACTCAATGGTATACCTAGGACCTCAATGGAATGCACCAGAGACGGTGCCTATTTGTGTGTCATCACACCTCAAGCTATCACGATAAGGGGATTCGGCGGAGGCTATGATGAGATGGAAGTGACAAAGTATTTGTTAGAGAACGGCAAAGTTCTGAATAAGATGGTTATTTATAGTTTCGTTTTCTCTTGTGGAAGTGCGAAGCTAGACAAGGAACTCGTGATGTTCCAAAGTGGTTCAAGGACTTGCCAAGTCGAATTTTTCTGAGATGCGATTTTTAGCTGTTACAACATGTGTAATTCTGGTTGTAAGAAGGATTAATCAAAGTTGTAAATTAAAGCACCATCCTTGTTAATCTGAAGATGAATAGATTTTCAATCATTTATTTTCCATTGCAAATGTTTCTTATCCACTTTGTTTAGCTTCTTAAAGTCTCGGAATTTTGATTTAGTGGCATGCTAATACATATATATGAAAAATGCAAAAATTTACATGCTTGTGTAGGACATGATGAAGGCGATTAAGGTAGCAGACTGTATTTTAGAACATGATCAAGTAAAGTTAATCTGCTCACAGTTTTCATGCTCTCTAGATTCTTTTAGGAATAAAGCTTAGCTCCACATGGTTTAGGAGGATTGAGGAAGTTCTCCTCTTCAAAAACTTCATGGCCGATTTACAGATCGAAATTGTTCATATTATTAATCACTCTATAAAGATTGATTATGTAAAAAATCAATTAAAACTAAGGTCGTTTAGTCAATCAATTATAGTAAATAGATAGACTATCTATTATTTATAATATTCCGTGACTAATTGATCTCATGTTTCATTGATTTTTAGCAAAGATGATATTCACAAAATGATTTAAAATATTAACGGTTCCGATCTTAAACTTGAAGTTTCAACCTATTTGTTGAAGAATGATGAAGTTTTCCATAAGATGACTATTTTTGTAGGTGATGTACGAAAGAGTGTACGAAAGATGACTATTTTGTTGGATTATTGTGCCAATCTAATCGGGCTGGCTCAACGAGCCTTACTGCTCGTTCTTATGAGTTCACAACTTTCAAGTGCCAATCTAATCAATCTAATAAAACAATTGCTGAAAAAAAAAAAAAAAATCCCACACAAGGGGGAATGTAGAAAGCATTTCTTATCGATTGTATGAGTGAACTTCGTTTATAACAAAAAAAAGATACACCTAATAGGCCTAGGGCAATAAGCCTTACTGCTCAAAATGCATCTAACACGCATAGATAGAAACTAAACATAAAAAGACAATGATAAATAAATGCAATGCAAATACAAATCCGTATTTAATAAGTAGCTCCCTTCGAGTCATTATAAGACTTGAAACCCTTAATTATCTATACTGTGATAAAACCGTCCTCCATCTTTTGCTCTCGGCTCTCGCTGGGTTTACATGGAGTAGATATCTAAGGAGAATGAAGATAAATAGATTGTTTAAGTTTCTGAGTAACAAAATAGAGCGGAATAATAGTAGTTTTTAATTATTTGTTTTATTTTCATCTTCATCAAAATGTTCAGATATACAAAACTCAAGAAATTATCATGTACTATTCTCTTCTCCTTCAGTTGACAACAAACTAAAACACATAAATGCTTTATGTTTTCTTTGAAATTTTGAAGTGTAAACTCCTTAAGTACCAAATTTACAAAAGTGATTGAACTGAATATACTTTTTGTTGTGAAAAAAGCATCAAGGTGCAAATGAGTAAAGCAAGAGTTAACATGCTTTCCTTCCTTCCAACAAAATACGCGATGAGGTGCAGCATTCTGTCTGCAAGATGGAAATACATATGGGCTTCTGTTTCCAATCTAGACTTCGAAAACAAAGATAAGTCCGACACTGTTGGTTGTATGAGTTTTGTTGGCCGTGTACTCTACTTTCCCGGCTCAACAGACATTCAGAAAATTTGTCTTCATTGTTCCTAGGTTAGGGATTACACTCGTATTGATGGTTGGATTCGCATTTCCATTACGCGTAATGCTAATGAACTTGATGTTATATACCTTCGATTGGATGTTACCTGCAATTAATTAACCCAATGGTCCCCACCCCAAGGTATTGGGTCCTCAGTACCGCCCCCTTGGGTGAGTCACGCGGTCGGGTTGTCCAAACCAACAAATATATATACGGATCAGGATCCTCTCCAGAGCCTTAAAATCTGAGCCTGCTGAGCAGACGATCGTGACCGTTGAAATTTGATCAAACGGTTATAATTATTATAACTTTAGAGGGGTCCTCCTGTTTATAGCTGTTGTATCAAATTTCAACGATTACGATCGCCTGCTCAGCATGCTCAGATTTTAAGGCTCAGGAGAGGATCCTGATGGTATATATACCAACTTAATAAAGTAAAAGGGATAAAACCTTTCAATTTATTCAGTTTACTATCTAACATACTAAGGGCTCGTTTTGATGTACTTTCAAAATGGCTGAAAGCGCTTTCAGAGAAAATGATTTTGGGTTCCAAAAGCACTTTAAGTGCTTTCTGCAAAAAGCATCAGTTATGTGCTTCTTCTAGGAAGCACTTTAAGTGTTTTTTCTAGGATTTACTTGCATTTTTACTAATGATTGGTTCCAAAAATATTTTCACCAAAAGCGCTTTCTGTTATTTTAAAAGCACATCCAAACGAGCCCTAATTGTTAACAATTGAAACCACACTAATACAAAGTTCAAACTATTAGTACATTCCGTTAACTGAGGACATAGCGGGGGGAAAATTTGATCTGATTAAGTTAAATTTTTTGAAAGGTTGGGTCATGTTTGGAATGAGACCCAAATCAGGTTGGGTCAGGTTGGGTCAGGATGTATTTTATAATTAGCTAAAAGATTATAAATGGAAGGAGCAAAACGGTAAGTTTAGTAAATGAGTGTGTTGGTGTATTCTATATACTCACGTTGCTCTCATATTCTCGCCGATTCTCACCAACCAAACAGAGTCTACCGTTCGCAGCCATTAGGGTTTTACTGGGGAAGCTATCTTGGACCGTTTCAGGTACCTTTCTTTTCATAACCCTGTAAATTCTCTCTCATCTGTTTGGTTAACGATAAATTGTAATCGTTTTTTTTTTCTTTTAGTTCTAACAATAGGGTGCAGTTTTGCTCGCCGGAATGATGGTAATACGTACCACTCTATTTACTATCGTGAATAAGTTTAAATTTTAAGATTATACACCATACAGATTTCGAAATTTAAACTCATCTAACGTTGGTAAATATTGTTGTAAGCATCATGTTGTGAGCAAAAATATTCCCCTTACGATAAGGTTCCATTCAATATTTTGTTCTTGGGTCTGCTTGTTTCCGTAGAATTTATTTTCCTTACCTCTCTAAAATGGGGCATTTCACGAGTACAGAGTCGGGATCTCAAAGTTTGTTGGGCGGGATTTACTTTACGAAATAAATTTCCAAAGATACCATGTTAAGAAGAAGGTAGAAGGGAAATGATTTTCAAACTCCTTATTTGTTCTCCTGTGCTTCCCTCCTTGTTTATGTCCGTTAATTCAGTTTCGATTTATTCAATTTTACGGTTATAAAAAGATGGGGGTGGGGGTGACGTAACGAGCATTGCCGCTCAAAATGTGCCTAGCATATATAGATAGAAACTAACAGCAAAAAAATTAAAGACAATCATTAATAAACATGTAACGCAATACAAAATAACAGTATTTGAGTAGCACCCTTCGAGTCTTTAATTCCAAGAGTTAAACTCGAGGACGAGTTATTACACAGTGGAAGCGTATGACACCGAATTTGAACTCGTCTAATTATCATGGTGCATTCATCATATTTAATTTAAAGATGGTTCATATCTTCATTTAAGTTCATGATTAGTCTTACATTAAGTTTATGCTTAGTAACCTCTTCATGGAAGGTAGAAAGGTTGTTCCATGCCTAGCTATTTAAAACCACTACTCATGTATGGAAATACAATTATTGATAAATTAAGAATTACTTTTAAACTTGGTTTAGTGAAGAGTGTTTTTCTTCCTATCCGTAAACTATTATCTCTTTGGTGGATTCCTTAGAGTGGCGAGTTGTTTATCTTTGAGTGTTTACTTGTGGTTTCTCTTTGATCTCTGTTATCCGGTGTCAGTAGATGTCATATGCTAAGTAATACCTCATATTGTACTGACGGCCATTGATGTAGTAGTCAAGTTGAGGTGATTTACCTTCCATCAGGTTATTGAAGAGGGGTGAACTCTCAAAAACTATAATATCATTTTGGGATCCAAGGACTCCAAAGAAAGCATGCTAGATGCATGTGTAATACGAGGCAACCGCCTCTAACACAATAGTTGGTTTTCTCGACCTTCCGCTAAAGCCTCATTGCCATCCTGTGGGATAGTTCTTCCAATTCCAAAAGTCTAATGACCCTATCATGCTCGGAAACCCACGGTCTTCAGCTTTGCGAAGGAGTCGATCCAGATCTTTTTGATTTGGCTAGCGAATGTACTCTTCTTTGTAAAGCTGAACAATTGTGTTACAGAATTCAACAAGAGTATCAAGGCATGTAGACTCAAACATACCATGGGTTTCATCCGTCGAATCAGCTGGGGAGCTATATGCCATCATTCGTAGTGCAACAGTAACCTTCTGATGAGGTGAGAAACCAGGGCGGCCTACTCTGTCCAGCTTCTGTTGAAAGTATGGATTGACCTGCTGAACATCATGCTGACGTTAGCTAGCCGTTGGATTTGAATTTGAATTTTTTTCGGCCAAATTTAAAAAAAAAATAAAAAATTCTCTTTTTTCCCTATAAATTTAATTGTCATAGTTTTTAAATTTAAGTTGTAGATTTTAAATTTAAGTTGTTGTAGTTTTTAAATTTAAATAATAAATTATGTTTGGCCTTATGGCCTTTAGCCCTCGGTTGGAGATGGTTTTTTGTGATAGGGCTAAAACGAGCCCTATGACCCTCGGTTGGAGATGGTAAGAAATATGGTCTGCACTGTTTATTAAAATATTAATTTCTTGGAGGGCCAAATGACTCGTTTAGCCCTTCTAGCCCTCCTTCAGTGAGAGATGGTCTTAGGTTGGGCCCTAACCCTCTTTCATCAACCAAAGAAGGAAGCAATTTTGCTCACCATCCTAAATTATGGTGTATGCTCACCATCATATTTATCACTGTTGGATTATGAGTGTACACCATAATTTAGGGTGGTAAGCAAAAATGCACCCACCAAAGAAAAGAAAAAGGTCAGGAGTAAAACGATGCGTTTTGGCGAAGTGTGGTTATCCTTAAACACTTCCATAGTTGCACCAGAGGGGCCAGAACGCTGCGACTCGTTTTCTCACATTTGATAGATTGTATAATGGAATGGACGACTAGGATAGTGCCATGTGTTGTTAGATTAGTGAAGTGGTGTTATAAGGTGTAAATTATAAATACCTGAGTGTAATTTTATTACAATATACAGTTAATGAAATAATATTGCATTTCTCATGATTCTTCTCCCTCTCTAACTTCTATATCTTCTTTCAAGATTACTTAAGATGTAAGATTTCTTGGTGTATTGACATGGTATCATCGCCGACCATGGGCACCGCCGTCGGTTGACGATCCTTGTGCTTCCGCTACCTCTGTTCTCTGGTTGTATCGTCATTGTTCCTGGTCGTTCGTGTTCTGCAGTCGGTGATTCAAACCCTAACCAATTTGGGGGTTTTTCGTCGCAGTCGGTGCTTGCTTTCGTCATTTTTAGTTTCGTTGATTGCGAGGTGTTTTCTGTCTTACATCTCGTTTATTTGTTGATTACTTGCTTAGAGCTGTTGTTTATCATAGTTCTTGATTGGAAATTGTTGCTAGTTCTGAGTTGTGCCTCTTGATTGCGATTCTTGGTCGTTTCTTGTTGATTCTTTGATTGCTTCGACCTACAACAATTTGATTTTTTACAATGGTGAATTCTAATTTGTTAGCTCTAACTCAATCACCGATTTCGTCCTTAATTCCGAGTGTAGGGAACACTGTAACTCTGAAATTGGATGACACCAATTATGTCACTTGGAACTTTCAAATGGACTTGTTATTAGAAGGAAATGGAATTATGGGTTTCATTGATGGCAATATTCCATGTCCGGATAAATTTGGTGAGACTGATTCTGAAGATGGGAATGTGGATGCGGTTCTGCCGATTTCTAATGCATACAAAGTGTGGAAAATTCATGACAAAGCTTTGATGACCCTTCTTGCTGCAACCTTGTCATCCTCTGCATTATCCTGTATCATTGGATGTCAAAGTTCTAAAGAGATGTGGTTTAATTTGCGTCAAAGGTTTGCTAGTACCAATCGTACTAGTATCGTTTAAATGAAGATTGATCTCCAAAATATTAAAGAAGGACGATAAACCATTGATCAATACTTGCAGCGTATCAAAGATTTCAGGGATCAATTGGTTACAGTTGGTGTTACTATATCAGATGATGATATTGTCATTGTTGCTTTGAGAGGACTTCCATCTGAATATAATACCATTAAGGCTGTTATAAGGGTGTTTGGGCCCAAAATGACGATTGGGCCGAGCTCAGACCATTCTCGGCCCAGGACTCGCGCAAAGGGAGTAAATTGGTACCATGGGTCGTGGATTAAGAGGAACCCTATTTGGAAAAGAAGGAACAGATAAGCTGATAGAGGCCGAGACCCATTAGGAGAAGGAGTCCCGGGAAGAAAATGAATCAAACTCGCGATTGGAGTCAGGTTCAGAGTCCTAGTTGGATTGGGATCAGCTGAGATAGGATTGGATTGGTATCGGCCGAAGTAGAGTTGGACTAGGACGAGGAGTTCTATCCAGGAACGGTTCGGAGTGTTTGCACTACTATAAATAGGGAGGGGGAGCATAACATTAAGTCTCTCCAACTCAACACACAAAACTGCCCTGCGCAAACTCTCTCAACCTTTGAGATTTTTATTTTCTTTGTCTGCCAACACATCTTCAGTTTGGATAAACAACACTGTGAAGGCAACCGGTGGTATCTTCAGTTTGGATAAACAGCACTATCGCCGTAGAACCAGTCGATCGCGAAGCACCTTCAGTTTGGATAAACAACACTGCGTCTGTGAGATCCCACATCGCCCAGGGGAGTGATCCTTATATGTATATTCCCATCCCTACCTAGTACAAAGCCTTTTGGGAGCTCACTGGCTTCGGGTTCCGTAGGAACTCCGAAGTTAAGCGAGTAGCGCGCGAGAGCACTCCCATGATGGGTGACCCACTGATAGGATTAAAAGCACACCACAAAGTAGCACACAAATATCCTATTGATTTTCCTTATTAACACTAAGATTTCTCAATTGTAGCATATGAAAATAAGGGTCTTTCCCGCAGAAGATTGTTTTATCTAACTACTTAAAATGTCACAAAAACTGGGCTGCTGTCCCTACTGACCAGCCACCGAAAAAATAATTATTAGACCAACTTACACTTATTTAAAGTCTACAAAATTTTATATGCAGATACTAGACACACGAAACTACACTCACACAAATTTTTGGGATTTTTGGAGTTGATTTGATATTTAAATTAAATCGAACAAAAACAGGACAGAAACAAATTTTAAATAGTAAAAATAGATTGTAGTTCACAAGTTAAGAAAACGAGTTAGGGGAAGTGCTATCCACCACCAAATAATCATGCAAACATGTTATGTTTCATTCAAATTCCTTTTATTTCCGGATGAAGATGCTCAAGTTGGCTCAATGTTAGAACTCAACCTATTACTCTTTCTTATGTGGTATGTTAAGAGAATGGCGTTTTCAACTTAACTTAGTCCCTAGCATGCAATCTAGAATGGCGTGTTCATAGATTTAACAAGTAGAAATCATTAAGAACGAAAAGAGTTTGAGTCATCACAAGGCATCGTAAGTACTGGCGTTGTCTTACTTATCCTAGAAATTGGTTCTCATGTTAATCGCAATTAACAAGTACTACTCTAGAACATATGTAGGTCCTCATTCAACAAGGGCAGGCACACACATATTCATAGCATTAGAATCTTAGATATGCTTACTAAGTATGCATCCATAGAAAACACATAAAGAATTCATCAATGAGATAAGTAGTGAGCCAATTTTCATCCATTCATAAAAGAAATTGAAACGAAATGTCATAACACATTTGCAATCATATTCGGGGCTTCAAAACAGCCCCTAACTACTAAAAATTTAGTTATACATAATTCTTAAATAAAACCAAAAATAAAGACATGAGGCCTCCGCCTATTTCCTTCCTTCCCCAATGCTGCTTTTAAACCAATTCTTGCTGCATCATTTTCTTCTCCTTAACTCACTCACTAATAGCCATTTAGTGATGACAATAAGTGAGAGGAAATGGTAAAACAATTGTAACTCTTTGGGTAGCCTTTATGCCAATTACTCCCTCTTAATCCTCATCTTTAATTCCATTCCCTTTTATATTTGAATAAGTGTCAGCTGACTTGTTCTTGGCTGCTACATTTATTGGGTTTATTGCTTTCATTGCAGTTACAAACTGCTCAGCCTCTTGGTAACCTATCAGTGTTAAAATGGCCATAACTTCTTCTAGAAAAATCATATTAACAATCCGCGAAATGCTCCAGAAATTAGACATCCGTATATTTCCAAGCATATAAGGCTCATTCTCTAATTCATTCTGAGCTGTCCGCAACTTACTTCCAAAGTCAGCTGACCTGCACAGGCAGTTTTGACGAATTTGTTACTTAAAATCCCATTTATGCTATTTTTATTTTATTTGCTTGATAAATCCTACAAAACACAAAAACAAAGTAAATAGCTCAAAAATATAAGGAACTAACTAAGAAAAGACAAGTGAATTTGATGTAAAATATATATAAATATGAGTTTATCAAATACCCCCACACTTAGCTTTTGCTAGTCCTCGAGCAAAACAAAGAAAACATGAAAAAGTAGCAACATGAAAAGCATTAGCTTCCCCCAATGTGACCCTCATAGAATTTCATTCAAGAAAACAAACCATCAAGGACCTTAGCTAGCACCAAACGAGGGCTCATCTTCTTATTCAAATGTTAGCAGTAGACTTTTAATCATCCTTGAAGTGTAGTGTGTGTAATAGCCATGCTAATGTTTTTTTTTAAAAAAAACACCGCATGCTAACTAGTGACCTTCTCACGGGACATACACTCAATCACACATATGTTTAATTTAACGTGTTTCGCTCAAAGAATCAAATGTGAAAGATCTACCATAAGCTTGCATAAACATCACATCTCCAAAATCATAATTGCAAAACTTAAATCAAGAGGACTTTTATTGGTTGTAATGAGGCTTAGGGAGAGGGTTATTGAAATGAAAGGATAGGTAAACAAAAATTCCAAGCTACATTGCAAGCAATTCTCTTGTTGAGATTTATAAGAACTCAAGCTCTCCAACCACACTTCTAACACCTCCAACCACACCCCTAAACTGAAACTTAAAAATTTCCTTTGTATACAATTTTTCTTTTTCTCCCTTCTTTTTCTTTCTTTCTTTGTTCTTTTTTTTTTTTGAAGCATAACTAAATACAAACATGAAATACCCCCACACTTATTCTTTTGCCAAACTCCTTCAAAGTACTTCACAAACATTTCTCATCAGACAATCTCACATTGCTCACTAGCTTGCTTGGAAAGGGTAAGGAAAAATGTTTAAGGTATAAGGGTAGACATATCTGGTGATAAGAAATAAAAAGGCTCAACATATACGGCTCAAATTGGCAATCTAATGATATCATTTTTCTTTAGGAAACATGCTTATTTGGGCAATGGTGATAAACCTAATGCCTCTATCCTTTTCAAGTTCATGCAATCAATGACAAACATTTCGAAAGATCGTTACGCAAGTTCTAGAGATGTAAGTCACATAAGTTCATCACACATGAAAGAATATGAGTGTATGAAAAATGCACACACTTTCAATAGGCTCAAAAACTCACATAGGATGTATATGGTCACTATATTCACATGCGAAGCTTTAAGTCATGCTTTAGTCTCACATCAACAAGGCTATGTGCATTTGGTTTTTCAAAGATAATTAAACATGTACAAAACTAACAAGAGAATCAGGAATTTCACACAACACATGCTTACTAAGTTCTTGATCACCGTGGTTCAAATTCAATCCAATTATATCATTGGGTCTGGAAACTAACAAAAATCTACTTCAAAACAATAAAGAAAATGAGACAATATTTTTGGATTTTCAAATCTTCCTAATTTTTATAAATGTTTTTGGGTTTTTGTTAGAGTAAACAAAACTAATTAAGAAAACAAAAAGAAACAACACGGACACAAATCAAACCAGTTCTTAGTCGAAGGGCCGAAAATTTTCAATTTGGTCATTTTTTCAATCCTTACCCCCAAACTTAAACTAGACATTGTCCCCAATGTCAGAAAACACAATAATGCATAAAATAAAAATAAAATAAAATAATAAGAAACAAAATGAAGCATTTGGATTGAAAACTTCCCCAATTTGCAGTAAAATCAAGCGATGACCCCCAAACTTCAATTTTGCAATCAACTCCAAGGGTGGACATAACCAAAAGTTCCTCCACATCATGCCCCGCAAAAGATCCTGACATAAAAACAAAACAAAAAAAAACACAAATTAGGCAAGAAGAGAAAACAATAGAAAAATAAGTAATTAGAAATAACAATCCCCGGCAACGGTGCCAAAAATTTGATAGGATTAAAAGCACACCACAAAGTAGCACACAAATATCCTATTGATTTTCCTTATTAACACTAAGATTTGTCAATTGTAGCATATGAAAATAAGGGTCTTTCCCGCAGAAGATTGTTTTATCTAACTACTTAAAATGTCACAAAAACTGGGCTGCTGTCCCTACTGACCAGCCACCGAAAAAATAATTATTAGACCAACTTACACTTATTTAAAGTCTACAAAATTTTATATGCAGATACTAGACACACGGAACTACACTCACACAAATTTTTGGGATTTTTGGAGTTGATTTGATATTTAAATTAAATCGAACAAAAACAGGACAGAAACAAATTTTAAATAGTAAAAATAGATTGTAGTTCACAAGTTAAGAAAACGAGTTAGGGGAAGTGCTATCCACCACCAAATAATCATGCAAACATGTTATGTTTCATTCAAATTCCTTTTATTTCTGGATGAAGATGCTCAAGTTGGCTCAATGTTAGAACTCAACCTATTACTCTTTCTTATGTGGTACGTTAAGAGAATGGCGTTTTCAACTTAACTTAGTCCCTAGCATGCAATCTAGAATGGCGTGTTCATAGATTTAACAAGTAGAAATCATTAAGAACGAAAAGAGTTTGAGTCATCACAAGGCATCGTAAGTACTGGCGTTGTCTTACATATCCTAGAAATTAATTCACATGTTAATCACAATTAAAAAGTACTACTCTAGAACATATGTAGGTCCTCATTCGACAAGGGCAGGCACACACATATTCATAGCATTAGAATCTTAGATATGATTACTAAGTATGCATCCATAGAAAACACATAAAGAATTCATCAATGAGATAAGTAGTGAGCCAATTTTCATCAATTCATAAAAGAAATTGAAACGTAATGTCATAACACATTTGCAATCATATTCGGGGCTTCAAAACAGCCCCTAACGACTAAAAATTTAGTTATACATAATTCTTAAATAAAACCAAAAAGAAAGACATGAGGCCTCCGCCTATTTCCTTCCTTCCCCAATGCTGCTTTTAAACAAATTCTTGCTGCATCATTTTCTTCTCCTTAACTCACCCACTAATAGCCATTTAGTGATGACAATAAGTGAGAGGAAATGGTAAAACAATTGTAACTCTTTGGGTAGCCTTTATGCCAATTACTCCCTCTTAATCCTCATCTTTAATTCCATTCCCTTTTATATTTGAATAAGTGTCAGCTGACTTGTTCTTGGCTGCTACATTTATTGGGTTTATTGCTTTCATTGCAGTTACAAACTGCTCAGCCTCTTGGTAACCTATCAGTGTTAAAATGGCCATAACTTCTTCTAGAAAAATCATATTAACAATCCGCGAAATGCTTCAGAAAGTAGACATCCGTATATTTCCAAGAATATAAGGCTCATTCTCTAATTCATTCTGAGCTGTCCGCAACTTACTTCCAAAGTCAGCTGACCTGCACAGGCAGTTTTGACGAATTTGTTACTTAAAATCCCATTTATGCTATTTTTATTTTATTTGCTTGATAAATCCTACAAAACACAAAAACAAAGTAAATAGCTCAAAAATATAAGGAACTAACTAAGAAAAGACAAGTGAATTTGATGTAAAATATATATAAATATGAGCTTATCACCCACTGGGAAGTTCTCGTGTGAGTTCCCAGAAACAAAACCGTGAGGGCGTAGTCGGGGCCCAAAGCGGACAATATCGTGCTACGGTGGTGGAGAGGGGCCCGGGATGTGGTGGACCCCGGGTTGGGATGTGACAATTTGGTATCAGAGCCTAACCTTGGCCGTGGTGTGCCGACGAGGACGTCGGGCCCCTAATGGGGGTGGATTGTGAGATCCCACATCGCCCAGGGGAGTGATCCTTATATGTATATTCCCATCCCTACCTAGTACGAGGCCTTTTGGGAGCTCACTGGCTTCGGGTTCCGTAGGAACTCCGAAGTTAAGCAAGTAGCGCGCGAGAGCACTCCCATGATGGGTGACCCACTGGGAAGTTCTCGTGTGAGTTCCCAAAAACAAAACCGTGAGGGCGTAGTCGGGGCCCAAAGCGGACAATATCGTGCTACGGTGGTGGAGTGGGCCCGGGATGTGGTGGACCCCAGGTCGGGATGTGACAGCGTCGAGGCCGGTTGGTTACCTATCTAAGTCTCGGTCGAGAGGGATTTTCTAATCCCTATTGGCAGAGGTCATCTCACCAGCCTTCTCGGCGAAGTGAGGTGTTACGAATTATCGAGCTCGGCACATCGAACGTCGAGTTGTTTTATGATTGGATACTCACAGGTTGGTTTCAGAGTTCGGCATTCAGACGGCCGAACCACTTTCACTGTCAAGACCTATATCTGTTTTGAGTATCTGTGCCCCTATACTTTGGTGTCGATTCGGCGTGCTTATACCTTCACAAACATAATCACCGTGACCGAAGCCGGCGCCGACGATTCGTGAACTTCGCAAGACTAGTAGCCTTGTCTTCAGGCTCTATAACCCAAAGGCCGAGGCGTGTTCCTTCCTCGGCCGTAGTCGCAAGATTCAGAAGTCAACCGCGCACACAAACGCAACATCAACATTTTACTCACCGGCCGAGTTCGGCCGTCGAGTTGGCACGCCCCGTATTCAACCGAAGGACGTAGTTAGCTTATAGATTATTCGGCCTGCGCGCCACGTAGGCTTGGTAGTTTTTAGGGTCAACAAAGGGGCAGAGGGAATCTGGTATCTTTGGCTGAACTGCGCTCCCAGTTGAAGGTTGAAGAATCCACTCTGGATGAAGTTGTCAAACAGGTTCCTTTAATGACTGCAATGTTGGCACATGGGTCTGGGTCGGTGTATGAATCAGGCTCTTCATCGGGATCATCTGTTCTGCCTTCTTCTAGTGTTCCTTCGTATCCAATGTCGTCTATGCCTCCTGTGCAAACTCTGTCACCCCTCCAACCTATGCCCTCTATGCAAAATCTGCAAACTCTGCAGGCATTTTCTTATCCTCAAATGTTTCCTCCGCCGGTTGCTTATGCTACTCAACATACATCTGGATCCTATAACAATTTTCGAGGCACTAATTACAAATCAAAGGGAAAGGGAAGAAATTTTACTCTAATTCTCAGAATTCTCCACAGTCACAGTTTGTGTACTTAACTCCTATACAACAAATTCCTACTACATCTGGCTATAACCCTTCTCAAATATATCAAATATGTGATAAAAAAGGTCATTCTACTTTACACTATTTTCAACGGGGTTGTCAAATCTGCAACAGGGTTGGTCATACTGCTGCCACTTGCTTTGATCGACAAAATACTTATCCTCAGTCTTCATCACAGTCCTATAACTATTCTCAATACTATCAGTCTTTGATGATGCCTCAATCTCAACAATTATCTTCTCCCCAAAACTATGCATCTCATCCACTTCAACCTATCACTTCTTATCAACAGCCATCACCACTTGTTGCTATGCATGCTAGGACTGTGGCATCTTCTTCAGCACCTCAACAAGAGTTTTGGTTGGTCGATTCTGGTGCTACAAATCACATGACCTCTGACCTCTCAAATTTACAAGAGGCCGTTCCCTATCCCTTATCTGAAACGGTCACTGGTGCTGGTGGTGAAGGTTTAGTAATTGCAAATATTGGCAATTATTGTATTTCTACATCACAACATAAGTTTATACTTAATTCTGTGTTGCATGTGCCTCGGTTATCACAACATTTGTGTTCAATGTATCAGTTATGTCGAGTTAACAAATGTCGCTGTATTGTTGATGAATTTTCCATTTGTATATAGGACAAGGTCACAGGGAAAATCCTCTACAACGGACTGAGTAACAATGTTGTGTATCCTCTTCCAGTCTTCAAACCCTCAAGGTCCATTTCTTCTCCAGCTTCATCCCCTGCTGCTTTTCTTGGTCAAAAAGTCTCCTCGGAGTTGTGGCATTGTAGATTAGGTCATCCAACTAATCTAGTTGTGTCAACTGCATTAAATAAATGTAATGTGTCTATATCCAGTACTTCAACCCCCAAAATCCGTGTTGCATGTTTACAAGGCAAGTTCACTAAACTGCATTTTCCCAGTGTTGCTTCCAAATCTGTTGTTCCTTTTGAAATCATTCACACAGATGTTTGGGGTCCATCACTTCATATGTCTATAGAAGGGTTTAAGTACTATGTATCCTTCATAGATGAATGTACGAGGTATACTTGGATTTTTCCATTAATGAATAAAGCAGCTGTTTTTCCTACATTTGTTCAATTCTTGGCTTTCATATCAAATAAGTTTGCTGCCAAAGTTAAAATATTCCAAAGTGATGGGGGTGGGGAATATATCAGTCATCAATTTCAAAGTTTTTTAAAAGACAAGGGTATTGTTCATCAACGGTCTTGTCCATATACCCCTGAACAAAATGGGTTGGCTGAGCGAAAAAACAGACATATTATTGAAACTGCCATCACTCTTTTACAGCAAGCTTATCTTCCTTCTCAATTTTGGTTTCATGCATGTGCAACTGCAATTTTTCTTATTAATAGGATGCCAACTACTATATTGCACATGAAATCTCCATTTGAAGTTTTATATAAATCCCCACCTACACTTCATCATCTCCGAGTATTTGGGTGTGCTTGCTATCCATCTATGAAACCATATCGGTCAACTAAATTGGATCCCAAAACTACTGAGTGCTTGTTTCTTGGGTATGCTTCTCACTATAAAGGATACATGTGTTATAATATCCAAACACATAAACTCATTGTGTCAAGACATGTATTGTTTGATGAACAAAAGTTTCCTGGTCTTTCTATTGCATCTTAGCCTTTTTCACCTCCACCTAAACAGCCTTCTTTAATTGGTCATCCTACCACATTTACTCCCATTGCTTCTATTCCCATTCCTTATCCTATTGTGGCTGCTCATGGTTCACATGTTACTCAGTCCAATCCTTCATCAACTTCACAGTGTGACCTTGTCCGTTCTTCATCAAATGGGTCTTGCAATTGTGATTCAGTTGCTTCTGCAACAAGGGAGTCTTCAGTGCATTCAGTACTACATACTGAGGACAATCCAGATGTTACTACTTCACAGGTTGCTGACCTTCAACCTATGATACTTAATTGTCATCCAATGCAGACTAGGTCCAAGTCTGGCATTTACAAAAAGAAGGCTTATGTTGCTCAATAATGCTCTGACTCAGTGTCTCTCATCAAACCATCTTCTTTTCAAGCTGCTTCTAAGTCTGTGCAGTGGCAGGTTGTTATGAAGGAAGAAATGGATGCTCTTTTACAACAACACACATGGACACTTGTTCCCTTACCTTCAAATAAGAATTGTGTTGGATGTAAGTGGATTTACAAACTCAAGAAAAATTCAAATGGGTCAGTAGCACGATATAAGGCTCGGTTGGTAGCCAAAGGTTTTTCTCAAGAAGCAGGTTTGGATTATTATGAGACATTTAGTCCAGTTGTGAAACCCACTACAGTTCGTTTGATTTTGGCCTTGGCTGCTTCTTTTGGTTGGAAACTCAAGCAGTTAGATGTCAAGAATGCTTTTTTTGCATGGTTTTCTTGATGAAGAGGTATATATGTCTCAGCCTCCGGGTTTTATTGACAAAATGCATCCTGACTATGTTTGTAAGCTCGAAAGGTCTCTATATGGTCTCAAACAAGCCCCACGGGCCTGGAATGAGAGATTTTCTAAGTTTCTTCTTCAGTTAGGCTTCAAGACATCCTATGCAGACCCATCCTTGTTTGTCAAGTCTACTGATAACTCCATTGTTGTTCTTCTTCTCTATGTGGATGATATCATTTTAACTGGTAGTAGTGATGTGGCTGTTCAATTTGTGATATCTTAGTTAACCAAAGAGTTTGATATGAAAGATCTTGGTGTCTTACATTTCTTTCTTGGGTTACAAGTTGAATATCAAGAAAGAGGTCTCTTTGTTCATCAACATAAATATGTGAAGGAGTTGTTACAGAAGGCTAATATGGCAGATTGCAAACCGTGTCTTATACCCTGCCATACTAATCAGAAGCTTTTGAATCATGGCAGCCCTCCTGTTTTAGATCCTACCACTTACAGAAGCCTTGTAGGTGCTCTACAATATCTTACCTTTACTAGGCCCGATATAGCCTTCTCAGTCAACCAAGTCTATCAATTTATGCATCAACCTCTTGAATCACACGTCACTGCAGTCAAACGTATACTGAGATATCTCAAGGGTTCTATGGATTTAGGTTTATGTTTTACACCTGGTTCTCTTCATTTAAAAGCATACACTGATGCTGATTGGGAAGGTAACCCTAATGATCGACGTTCAACAACTGGTTTTGTGGTGTTTATTGGTTCCACTCCTATTTCTTGGAGCTCTAAGAAACAACATACTGTGAATCGGTCTTCTACTGAAGCCGAGTATAGGGCTATGGCCACTACTACTGCAGAAGTGGTGTGGATTCAACAATTGCTGCAAGATCTTCATTTGTCAACGCCTGATGTTCCCTTATTACATTGTGATAATATCTCAGCTATGGCACTTGCTACCAATCCAGTTTTTCATTCCAAATCCAAACATATTGAAATTGACTGTCACTTTGTGTGTGAAGGAGTACAACAAGGTACAATCTTGTTGCAATTTGTCAATTCGAGTGATCAGTATGCAAATATGTTTACCAAAGGGTTGTGCTCTCCACAATTTCGGTTTAATTGTTCCAACCTCATGCTTGGTTGCTCCCAGCATGCGATTGAGGGAGGATGATAAATTGTATAATGGAATGGACGACTAGGATAGTGCCATGTGTTGTTAGATTAGTGAAGTGCTGTTATAAGGTGTAAACTATAAATACCTGAGTGTAATTTTATTACAATATACAGTTAATGAAATAATATTGCATTTCTCATGATTCTTCTCCCTCTTTAAGAGCAACTCTAGCCGTGTGGAGTGCTCGGGGGACAGGGGAGAGGAAAGGGCCTGAGGTCCGGTGGACTGTGCTTCAGCCGTTTGGAGCCCGAGTGAAGGTGGGAGCCTGAGCGAAGGGGGGTGGGGAATCGACGGGCTTGTGGCCCGAGGGCTTTCCAATATTTTATTTCTTTTGTGTTAGGCGCGTGCCCCTCACTCGCGAGTGGGGGCGCGTCGCCCGACCGAAAATCAGAAAAGTGGCCCGCGCGCAGATGTGCAGGTGACCGTTGGGAAGCCACGTGGCTTCCCACGGTCCGTTCGATCAAAATTCCTTTAAATACCAGCCGTCCGATCCCAAAAAAAAAATCTGATTTGAAATTAAAAAAAAAAAAAAAAAAACAGTTTAATAATTAAGAAAATTTACCGTTGTGACACGTGGCACAATCTGGAGTGTTGGAATTCAAATTTTTTTAAATCCAACGGCAGAGATTAATTATTTGAATAAAAATTATAAAAAAAGTAAAAAATCCGAAAAAATTGTAAAAAATTCTGAAATAATTTGTAAAAAATTCTTTTTACTTTTCTATAAATACCACTTCTTCTCCATCTACCTTACACCACAATTTCATATTTTCTCAACTACTTTCAATCAAATTTCATCGCTAAATAATTGTTTTTTTTTATAAAACGACACGTGGCACGATGACATTGGATAAAAATCTTATCGAAATCCATTGCTAAATGATTGTTTTTTTTTATAAAATGACATGTGGCGCAATGAGAACGATTTAAAAATTCTTATCCGAAATTACAAATAATTTTATTTTGTATTATTTAAACAAACAAACAAAAACTAATATTTTAATTGCCTATTGCCAGGGGGAGGGCTCCATGGGTGGAGATGCAAATGGCAATTACTGTTCATTAATGACAGTTACTATTCATTAAAGGCAGTTACTGTTCAATATGGTGGATTGAATAGTGGATTGCCATGGGTGGAGTTGCTCTAACTCCTCTCTCTTCTTTCAAGATTACTTAAGGTGTAAGATTTCTTGGTGTATTGACAACATTTCCCCGCCGTCTCTCAGCAACCAAACACCGCGCAGGGTTTACAATTCGCTGCTCTAAGTGGGCCGTCTCGGAACTTTTCAGGTACATTTCTCTTCGCAACCCTTTCGCTTTCCTTACCATCTGTTTGGTTACCGAGAAAAACTCAGAAATAATTAGCCAAATATTCAAGTTTTGCCCCATCTGTTGTTCATCTCTGGATAAAAATTAATAATTTTTTTTTTCCGCTTCCAGTTCTAGATTGATTGTCCCCGAAAGATTGCATTGATTATTTTCTTTTTGGGACAAAGTATGAGTTTCTAACTAATCATAGTGCTAAGTCATAAAATTTGTGAAGTTAATTATGATTTTGTAGCAGTAAATACAATCTGTGAACCCTAGATTTTCCCAATTCTTCTATGTTCGTTGTGAAGAATTGATTGATCCGATCACTAAGAACGCGTAAATTAATTGTTTACATTCTCTATGAAATTTGTAGTTTAAATGCCTTTAAGCTACCACATGTGCATAACTGATGTAAATATGACTCCCTTATTTTTTTTTTTTGTTGTGAAGAAGGAATCAGGTACAAATGAGTGAAGTAAGAGTTAAAGATAGGATCAGTGGGTTACCGGATTCCGTTCTTTGTCACATGCTTTCCTTCCTTCCCACAAAATATGCGGTGAGATGCAGCGTTCTGTCTACAAGATGGAACAACATATGGGCTTCTGTTCCCAATCTAGACTTCGAAAACAAAAATAGTTTCGACTCTGCTGGTTTTATGACTTTCGTTGATAGTGTACTTTTCCTGCTTGACTCATCAGACATTCAGAGATTTCGTCTTCATTGTTCCTCTGTTGGGGATTTCACCCGTATTTATGGTTGGGTTCGCACTGCCATTGGGCGTAATGTTGTTGAACTTGATCTTAGCGTATTGAAAAATGACCAGACTTTGGAGTTGCCCAAAAGCCTTTTCATGTGCAAAACACTGGTGGTCTTCAAGGTGAAGTCAAATTGTATTACCTATAAACCTCCCACATCTGGGTGTTTCCCAAGTCTCAAATTCTTCCATGTTATATTTGAACGTCCCGATAGTGAATCAATGGAAAAGCTGTTTTCTTGTTGCCCTGTACTTGAAGATTTGACTATAGATGTAAGATATGCATGCACTCAAGTTTGGAAGCTCAAGATCTCTGCTCCTGAACTAAAGACGTTGAAAATAGCCCTTCACTTCTCAAACACTTCTAGTTACTGTAAGACTTTTATTAATGCCCCGAGGCTGGAAAACCTTGACCTTAAGCAGGATATTCTGTCCAGTTACTATTGGGAGAATATAGAATCCCTTGGCAAAGCAAGTGTTAATCTCTATAGCCATAATGCTTGGGCTTATGACGGCTTTATCAGTAATGCAACAGCACTTCTAGCAGGAATTTCCAATGTTAAATATCTATCTCTGTCAGCTCATTCTTTGAAGGTATGTTTGACCTAGCTTCATCTTTTATACACTGTTCGGTAGAGAGGATTATAGGAAAGAAGGGGTGGTTCAAAGAGGGGAAATAAAGATAATTGTTCCCTTCGTTTGCGAAGATCTTTACTATTTTTTTGTACCAAGTAGTGTTTATAACTGAGAGCCTATTTATGTTTCGGAAATTTATGATTTGAAGTAATATGCAGGCTTGTTGTCTGCCTACTTTTGATAATTTGAGCGAGTTGAAACTGGTTCTACATGACTGCTGTCACTGGGAATTGCTTACAGACTTGCTTAGTAGGTCACCAAATATGCAGTCTCTCGTCTTAGAACATAAAAAAGTAAGATTTATTTTCATTCATGCTAAGTCATGTCAACATGCAGGCTTTACTATTTACATTTCGTTCATTTCTTTTCAGGACGAGGTGTGTGCTGCAGATCAATACTACTCAACACGTATCTTAAACTCAGAGCAATTATGGAGTACACCAGAGTCTGTGCCTATTTGTTTGATATCACACCTCAAGACTATCACTATCAGAGGATTCAAGGGATACCCGCATGAGAAGAAAGCGGCAATGTTTTTGTTCGAGAACGGGAAAGTTTTGGATAAGATGACCATTGATACTGGTTTATGCAAGGACTTTTCACCTTCTCAGAGCGCTTCAAAGGCTTGTCAATTTGAATTGATGTGACTTGCAAAGTTGATAACTAAAACAACATCGATCTTTATTGATCTTAAGATGGAATCTATTTGCAGACGTTTTGTTTTGCATCCTATACAGTTTTTATCGAATTTATTTAGCTTCTTCCGAGTTGTTTTTAAGATTGTATCAACGTGATTGGCGTGTGCGCTTCGTTTTGTCAGAGGAGCTGAACTTTCACAGCCATAACTTGATGAGACTGGAAGTGGCTTTTTTTCATGACTGCTGTTTGCGAAAATGTAATTGTGTATGTTTCTGCTTTGAACCATTATGTTGTGATGATTGGTCAACTTCCAGGCCAATATGGATCAAGATTACAAGTGGTAGTTAATAGTATTATGCTTTCTCAGATTTGTTTAATTGATTGTATAATTTAAGTTTGAATTTAAATTAGGTTTACTATTTGCTGCGATTTTCTCAGTTAGCCTTTGGACTGTGGAGTCTAGTTTTTGTTGTGATTTCTTGTTTGATCCCACATCGTCCAAGGGTGTGGATCTTGTTAGCCTTATATGCATATTCCCATCTCTATCTAGCACGAGGTTTTTTAGAAGCTCACTGGCTTCGGATTCCATCGAAACTCCGAAGTTAAGCGAGTTCACGAGAGAGCAATCCCATGATGGGTGACCCACTAGGAAGTTCTCGTGTGAGTTCTTAGAAATAAAACCATGAGGGCGTGGCTGGGGCCTAAAACGGACAATATAATGCTACGGTAGAGTCGTGCCCAGGATATGGTAGGGCCCGGGTCGGGATGTGACAATTTGGTATCAAAGACTAACCCTGGCCGCGTGTGTGCCAACGAGGACGTCGGGCCCCTAAAGGGGGTGGATTGTAAGATCCCACGTCGCCCAGGGGTGTGTATCATGTAAGCCTTATATGTATATTCTCATCTCTACCTAGCACGAGGCCTTTTGGGAGCTCACTAGCTTCAGATTCTATCTAAACTCTGAAGTTAAGCGAGTTCACGCGAGAGCAATCCCATGATGGGTGACCCACTGGGAAGTTCTCGTGTGAGTTCCCAGAAACAAAATCGTGAGGGCGTGGTCGGGGCCCAAAGCGGACAAGATCCTGCTAAAGTGGAGTCGAGCCCGGGATGTGGTGGGGGCCCTGGCCGGGATGTAACAATTTGGTATCAAAGTCAATCCCTGGTCGGAAGTGTGCCGATGAGGACGTCGGACCTCTAAGGGGGGGGGGTGGATTGTTAGATCCCACATCGCCCAAGGGTGTGGATCTTGTTAGCCTTATATGTATATTCCCATCTCTACCTAGCACGAGGCCTTTTAGGAGCTCACTGGCTTCGGATTCCATCGGAACTCCGAAGTTAAGCGAGTTCGCTAGAGAGCAATCTCATGATGTGTGACTCACTAGAAAGTTCTCGTGTGAGTTCCTAAAAATAAAACCGTGAAGACGTTGTCGGGGCCCAAAACGGACAATATCGTGCTACGGCAGAGTTGAGCTCGGGATATGGTGGGGGCCTGATTGTAAGATCCCATATCGCCCAGGGGTGTGGATCATGTACGCCTTATATGTATATTCTCATCTCTACCTAGCACGAGGCCTTTTGGGAGCTCACTGACTTCGGATTCCATCGAAACTCCGAAGTTAAGAGAGTTTGCGCGAGAGCAATCCCATGATGGGTGACCCACTGGGAAGTTCTCGTGTGAGTTCCCAGAAACAAAACCGTGAGGGAGTGGTCGGGGCACAAAGCGGATAATATCGTGCTACGGCGGAGTCGAGCCCGCAATGTGGTGGGGGCCCGGGCCGGGATGTAACAATTTGGTATCAGAGTCAATCCTTGATCGGAAGTGTGTCGATGATGACGTCGGGCCCCTAAGGGGGTGGATTATTAGATCCCACATCACCCAAGGGTGTAGATCTTGTTAGCCTTATATGTATATTCTCATCTCTACCTAGCACGAGGCCTTTTGGGAGCTCACTGGCTTTGGATTCCATAGTAGCACGATATTGTCTGCTTTGGGCCCCGGCCACGCCCTCACGGTTTTATTTCTAGGAACTCACACGAGAACTTCCCAGTGGGTCACCCATCATGAGATTGCTCTCTCGCTTAACTTCAGAGTTCTGATGGAATCCGAAGCTAGTGAGCTCCCAAAAGGCCTCGTGCTAAGTAGAGATAGGAATATACATCTAAGGCTAACAAGATCCACATCCCTGGGCGATGTAGGATCTAACAATCCACCCCCATTAGGGGCCCAACGTCTTCGTCGGCACACTTCCGACCAGGGATTGATTCTGATACCAAATTGTTACATCCCGACCCGGGCCCCCACCACATCCCAGGCTTGACTCCCACATCGCCCAGGGGAGTGATCCTTAAATGTATATTCACATCTGTACCTAGCACGAGGCCTTTTGGGAGCTCACTGGCTTCGGGTTCCGTAGGAACTCCAAAGTTAAGCGAAAATGAGCCAGATCATTCCCAGGATGGGTGACCCACTGGGAAGTTGCTCGTGAGTTCCAGAAACAAAACCGTGAGGGAATGGTAAGCCTAAAGCGGACAATATCGTGCTACGGTAGAGTCGTGCCCGGGATTTGGTGGGAGCCCAGGCCGGGATGTGACAGATTAGTTGAGCATGATTAGGATATCTTTCCACCAATTTGGTAATTTTCAGTCTTTCTAAATTCTTTTGTCTTTCACAGAATTATGGCTAATCCTTGGGGAAATGTGCCTCGACGACCTCGTTCTGGTATAATGGGGGGTATTCAGCAGTTCACTTCCGCATTAATGAACGCTCTTCCAGGTCATAGGCCTAGCCGGACATTTATGGAGATTGTTAGGAGTCATGGCGTAGTTGAATTAAGAACAGTGGGAAACTGCGATGAGGCTGAGCAATGGCTGGAGAAAATGGAGTATACTCTTGAAGCAATGAAGTGCCCTATGAATGAATGGGCAGAGACTGCAGGTTACTTTATTCAAGGTGATGCTAGACCGTGGTGGAGAACAGTAAGGGAATCTTGTCCACCTGGTTCGTGGATGACTTGGGCTGCCTTTAGAAAGCGTTTTATTGCTCATTTTCTTAGCCCCAGTTACAAGCTAAAGAAAAGACAAGAATACCTAGAGTTTCAACAGGGTGACCTAAGCATTACTGAGTTTGACAGCACCTTCAGGCGATTGGCTTGACACCATGACGAGACCTATGACAATCCGCAGGGAATGATGGAACATGCAATGATCGCACTGAATCAGGAGTATCGGACACTTGTGTCTGCTCAGAGACCCAAGACCTATGAAGAGGTAATAGAAATAAGCCTGAGCATCGAGCAATCCAAATGGGATACAGAGATGCAGGATCAGTCTCAGATGTGGACCCAGCCTCAAAGATATAACCGACCACGGAAACAGAATCCGGGGGGTCGAAACTTTAGATCCAGCAGTACCAGAGAGTCTACAGGCCCCTCTAGAGCAGTTGGTCCCCGACATTCATTTTCCTTTAAACAGCAAGGTCGGGGTTCGGGATCGTCTAGTGAGGGTTCAGGTAGCGAGTTAGCAAGGCGATCTTTCAGCCATTTCCCTTCGAGCCTTCTAGTTTGTAATCAATGTGGACTACGCCATCGAGGAAATTATGGATTGGATACTGCCGTCTGTTACAGGTGCGGTGGCACTGGGCATTTTGTTCGTGACTGTCCTTCGGCACCACCACCCAATGATTGGTTCAGGCTACAGCGGTTACCAGATCGTTCAGAATTTTAGGGGTAGGCAGAGTTATGATGGCAGTGGCAGTGGTAGTCGGAGTTATGGAAGCAGTACTAACCAGAATTTTGGGGGTAACAGAGGCCAGCAGTTTGGCAGTGGCAGCTAGAGTTTCAGAGGAAGTGATAGCCGGAGCACTCAGTTCTCTTCACAGCAGCAATCTGGAATGTCTTCAGGTAATCGTAATCAGGGGAACCGAGCAGGTCGTGGTTTCAGAGGCCGTGGTGGTAGGAACAGTAATGCAGGACGACAAGCTCAGGAACGTATCAATGCTATGACTTAGCAAGAGGCGAAGCAGGACTCTCGAGTTATCACTGGTACGATACTTATTTGTAATAATTGGGCTCGAGTTTTGATTGATCCAGGTGCCACTCGGTCATTTGTTTCTTCATCATTTGCCCGAGTCATACCTTCTCAACCTCAGCCTATAGGTTTTGATATGCTGATTCAAATGCCGCGTGGTGAGCTGTTCTGTGCTCAGTGGCAATATCAGAATTGTCCGGTCATAGTGGAAGGGGAAAATCCGGAGATTGATTTAATTCCTTTCAAAATGGGGGAGTTTGATGTCATTTTGGGGTGAATGTCGGATGTTTCGAGAAAACGGTGACGTTCAAGCGGCGAGGACTTCCGCCAATCACTTTCACGTGTGAGCGACGTATTCTCCCAAATAGTCTTATTTCTGCTATTCAAGCAACTAAATTGATTGAGAAGGGTTGTGTGGGATTTTTAGCCCATGTAGTTACGAAGGAGGAATCTTCCTTAAGTCCCGAAGAAGTGCCAGTTGTGAGGGATTTCATCGATGTATTTCCTGATAACCTGCCAGGTTTACCACCTGCGAGGGAAATTGATTTCACTATCGACTTACTCCCAGGCACAAACCCTATTTCCTTAGCACCTTATCGAATGGCACCAGCTGAATTGAGAGAACTGAAGACCCAACTTCAGAAATTAGTAGACAAAGGGTATATCTAGCCGAGTACTTCGCCGTGGGGTGCTCCCGTTTTATTTGTTAAGAAGAAGGACGGGACGATGAGGCTCTGCGTTGATTACAGGCAGCTGAATCAAGTGACGGTGAAGAACCGTTATCCTCTACCTCGTATTGACGATTTGTTTGATCAGCTGAAAGGTGCTCAGATATTTTCCGAGATTGACCTCCGATCGGGTTATCATCAATTACGAATCTGTGAGGATGATGTCCCGAAAACTGCCTTTCATACAAGGTACAGGCATTATGAATTCCGTGTTATGCCTTTGGGCTTAACTAACCCAGGGCTTCAGCCCGCATATCCTCAACCCAAACCCTTAAGCCCAGATCCGAACCCAAAACCCTATAACCCGGTTTGACCCGGTTGACTAGGTTTGACCCGAACCCGTTGACCCATGACCCATGACCCATGACCCGTTTGACCGGTTGACCGTTGACTGTCGGTCAACGTTGACTGTTGACCAGAATGTTGACTTTGACCGTTGACTTTTTCCAATTTTTGTCGGGACTTCTCCTAAGCTTATTTCGACGTCCTGAACGCATCTGTGAAGTCTGTTTTCTGAAATTCTACTGTTTGGATATAGTTTGAATAATTGCATATCCTTGTGTTTAGGTGAAGTGGATTGTGAGGATTCCGATATCCCTCTTGAGGACGACCCTGCAGCTGCAGAGTACTGTGAGTGGACCACTTTCAAAATAGCATGTTTTTAATTAAAGAATTGCATATATTCCTAGCATGCCTTGCATACTTATTGATTTGATGAATACTTTACAGGAAGCATGATGGTTTGAATATGATTAGTTATATATACAGATTTTGAATTATTTCCATTATATCGTATTTTCTATACAACCCACATTCTGGTAGACTATCTGATCGATGACGATAGGATGCTAAGAATGTGTTTTTAAATGCTTTTAGAACACCTTTTCGTAGTATGGGGGATCGATGAACTCATGCTACGAAGTTGTATTTTAGAAAAATGTTTTGTGCGTACCTAGTGAACACTATGCCGCCAAGGGCGAGGACTTGAGTTGGCAGAGGCCTGAAGAAATAATCCTTAGCGGAAGGCTAAGGAACCACGGAGTCTGGCTTCGGGCCGGGAGTGAGTTATCTTTGGTGAAGGCCATGAGATTTAGGTGCAGGCATTGGACCGGAAGTATTATTATTATTCGGTGATCTCACTAGCAGCACAACTTATATATTATGCTTCCTGAGATATTTCTGAGATTGATATTGCAGACTGATATATGACTTGAGCTGATGAATTGTTTTATGGCATGCTCGAGGTTTTTGAAAAATCTATCACTTATTATGCTAGTAGTTTTCATTATATTAAACTGTGGGGGTTAGTATATTCATAACTGTTTTCGTATTATGTATATATATAAACTTGGTCCACTCACCTTTGTTTTGCGCCCCTATTCAGGTTATAGTAACGAGGACTACGGCATATTGTACGAGGCTTTCCCCTACCAGTAGTTGTGCACCTTCTGCTTACGTGACATCTTGTAATAGTCCTTTTATTGTAATCTTTAGTTAGAACATGCTCTGTGCACTCTAGTCTGTCTTGAATATTGTTATTTTATTTAGACCCTTTCCTTTTGATTATTTGTGCATATCTTTCTCCTAAACATTTCTCTTTTACTCAATAAATGGCTTTCGTCACCTTTGGGTGTCGACCAGCACGTGCCTATCCTGGTATTCAGGGAATATCAGGGTCGGGGCGTGTCAGAATGGTATCAGAGCCAATCCCTGGCCGGAAGTGTGCCGACGAGGACGTCGGGCCCCTAAGGGGGGTGGATTGTGAGATCCCACATCGCCTATGGGAGTGATCCTTAAATGTATATTCACATCCCTACCTAGCACAAGGCCTTTTGGGAGCTCACTGGCTTCGGGTTCCGTAGGAACTCCAAAGTTAAGCGAAAATGGGCCAGAGCATTTCCAGGATGGTTGACCCACTGGGAAGTTGCTCGTGAGTTCCCAGAAACAAAACCGTGAGGGAATGGTAAGCCCAAAGCGGACAATATCGTGCTATGGTAGAGTCGTGCCCAGGATGTGGTGGGAGCCCGGGCCGGGATGTGATAACACCCCTGGACGATGTGGGATCTTACATTTCTACCCTGTTATCAGCAGCTTTTCTTTTTGTTGCTGTGTGGGTTTTATGATTTCTCACCTTTATGATAACTTTGTGAAATGAAATTTTGAATTTGGAAAAAAGAAAAGAACAAATTGGTGGTTGTTGGATTGGCTTGCTGCTTGTCGGTTTATAATTTCTAACCAGTTTTTCCCAAATGTTGGATTGGCTTGGCTATTTGTAATCATTCAACTAAATAATATCAACATTAATTTCTATGAACAAAAAATAACAACAAAGCTTCTTATCCTGTACGGTAGCAACACAGTATTAAATAGTCAATTTTTAGTTCGGTACTGCATCAAACGACCGATTAATTTAATCAGTATTATCTTATGACAGATTATCCTATCCGACTGAAATAATTAGTACAGTCCGAACTGATAAACAAAGCTGTAGTGTACTAATAATAAAAAAAGAAAGATAGAAAAGCAATAAGTTAGTCAATTGAATGTCTCATTGAATCGAGAAATTAATAAGTACGGACCAAGTAATCGTCCCGCTTAAGACAAAACTCATACACCTATTTTGACAAATATGTCTTCGGCCGTACAGTCACGTGATTGTCTAGACCACGTAACTAAGCACATATACGAAGTAAAAAGGTTAAAAGTAAGTTTAGGCCGATCTAGTGATTTTTGTCTTCACTTGTAAGTGAGAGATCTTAAGTTAGATTAAGTTAGATTATCGCCAAAGGTTAAAAGTAAGTTTAGAAAGTTGCTTGGTGAGCTTAGTTAAGTTGGTTAGAATCGTTATCTTCGCTAGACCAAGACCTATGTTTGAGTCTCCCTACCGACAATCCTTCTTGACGGGCGATTTATAAAAACTAAAACACTAAAACTCCATTTATCAACTTGTGGTATGCCCTCATCAACTTTTAGAAACAAAGAAAGTTGCTTGCTAAGGCACAAGATCCTAAGGGTGGGCACGGGCCGGGCCGAAATTTAGAGGAACCGGACCAGACCCGCTTAAATAGGAAACGGGCCGGATATTACAAATCTTATAACTGGAACCGGACCTAACCCGGCCCGTTTCAAACGGGTCAGTTCGGGACGGGTCCACGGGTCCTCTTTACTTTTTTTTTTTTTTTGGCCGGTTTTGATCGCTTCCCAAACTCACTCTTCATCCCGATCTTCAACTCACTCATCGTCTCAGCCAAGCCTGACCCAGACCCGCTCCACCATCACCGTGATTTTCCATCACCACAACCTTCCTCTTGCACTTGTCGAGCACCTCGACGCTCTCCACCCCTCACATCTGCCGCATAAAACCCAACAATCATTTCAAAAATTCAAAGCTAACATTTTAAATTAAAATATTTAGATATAGATATACGTGTGTATATGTGTGTGTATAATTTTACTGTACCTGTGGAGGACGGCGCCGGAGGCGGAGCTCGATGTGGCGGATCTTGAGCCGGTTCCTGGGTATGCTTTGTGAAAGTTGGAGAAGACGAGAGGAATAAAGGGGTTCAGCTGGGTTTAGGGCGGGTGAGATGGGGGGAGAGAGAGAGACTGTGGGAAAGAGAAAGAGAGAGAGAGAGAGAGGGAGGGAGGAGATTGAGAGGGAGGAGATCAAGAGGGGGGAGATCGAGAGAGAGGCGATCGAGATGGATAAGATCGGGCGAAGATCGAGAGATGAGGGAGGAGACTCGGACTGGACTCGGCAGAGATAGAGGGTGAGGCTTGAGCGAAAATCAAACCACAAGAGCAGAGAGATGAGGGTGAGACTCGGACTGGACTCGGCAGAGAGAGATGGATAAGATCAGGCGGAGATCGATAGAAAGTTATCACAAGAGCAGTCAATTGTGTTTGGGCCCAATAATCATCAGCAATGTCTGTTAGGCCTGAGAAGGGTAATAAAATTGTTTCAGTAGGAATGAACGGTCCGGGCCGGGGGCCCGTTTTTTCTAACTTTTAGAACCGGCCCGCCCCGTTATTTACTAGGAATCGGCCCGGCCCGCCCCGTTTTGTATTTATAATTTTTGGACCCGCCCCGAACCGCTGGTCCAGGACCCGTTTGCCCACCCCTACAAGATCCCCCATAGAAAAAGAAAAAGAAAAAGAAAAATTGAAAACGAAAACATGGGAGCAAAACAGGGAGTTTAGTGAAAGAGTGTTGGAACTTGGAGGAGGCCTCGAAGGTTTAACACATCTATTTCAGCAGAGAGAGTGTGTGTGAGTGCTGTGATTTCTTTCTTTTTCTTTCATTTTTCTTTCCTTCTCCAGCCGTTTCTCAGCAACCAAACACTAGACAGGATTCACCAAAAACAAAAAACACTAGACAATGTTGGAAATTTTTGAGTAGAAATTTCATTGTCCCACATTGGCCATTCCCAAAAGCTTTCATAACTTGATAAGGCTTTGTCTCTTATAGAAAGTAATTGGAGTGATGGATCTTGGAGAATAAAATTGGGCTCACCCTTAAGGTTGGGCTTTGGGGTGTACTAATTAATTGGTAATTAATATATAATTAATTAATAATTAACAAGCCCTATAGTCATGATGAAGCCTCTTCTTCTGGTGTCCAAGAAAATGATGTGGAACCAAGAAGAGGTAAAAGGACCAAAGTTTCTAAAAACTTTGGACCAGATTTTATTGCTTACTTGTCCGAGAAAGAACCTAGAACTTTTAAAGAAACAATGTCTTCTACAGAGGTTCCTTTATGGAAGGAAGCAATTAAAAGTGAAATGGAATCCATTATGAAAACTAACACATGGGAATTGGTTGATTTACCTCCCGGTAGTAAACCAATTGGTCATAAATGGATTTTCAAGAAGAAACTTAAGGCGGATGGAACCATTGACAAGTTCAAGGCACGTTTAGTAGCCAAAGGTTATCGCCAAAAGGAAGGGTTGGATTATTTCGACACTTATTCTCCAGTTTCTCACGTAACGTCCATTAGGATGTTAATAACGATTGCGGCTGTGTACAACTTTGATATACATCAAATGGATGTAAAAACAGCGTTTTTAAATGGAGAACTTGATGAAGAAATATATATGGAACAACCTGAAGGGTTCGTGCTTGAAGGACAAGAAAGCAAAGTGTGCAAATTGATTAAGTCATTATATGGACTTAAACAAGCACCAAAACAATGGCACGAGAAATTTGATCATACTTTGTTGACACATGGATTCAAAATAAATGAATCTGATAAATGTGTCTACATTAAGAGTAATGATCAAACTTGAGTTATTGTATGCTTGTATGTGGATGATATGCTCATAATGGGAAGAGATAAAGATGTAATAAATAAAACAAAGAAAATGTTGAATTCAAGTTTTGACATGAAAGACTTAGGTCAAGCCGATGTCATTTTAGGAATTCAAATTAAGAGAAATAGTGAAGGGTATGTCCTTACACAATCCCATTATGCAGAAAAAATATTACGACGGTTTGGTCAATTTGACTGCAAACCTGCTACAACTCCTTTTGATGCTGGATGCAAGTTGGAGAAAAATAAAGGCAATGCCATATCTCAACTTGAATATTCTCAAGTAATTGGAATTCAACTAGGCCTGACTTGGCCTATGCAGTAAGTAGGCTTAGTAGATATACAAGTAATCCGGCACAAGAGCATTGGGATGCTTTAGTAAAAGTGTTAAGGTATTTGAAAAATACACTTGTGTACGGATTACACTACACAAAGTATCCACCTGTTGTAGAAGGCTTCAGTGATGCCAATTGGATTTCTGACACTACAGAATCTAAGTCGACAAGTGGATATGTTTTTACCTTGGGAGGTGCAGCAATATCATGGAAATCCTCTAAACAGAAATGTATAGCTCGTTCCACCATGGAGTCAGAGTTTATAGCTTTAGACTTGGCTGGTGAAGAAGCCGAGTGGCCAAAGCCTGTAACTGCTATATGTATACATTGTGATAGTATGGCCGCGCAATCAAGGGCCAAAAGTCATGTATACAATGGGAAGTAGTGACATATCAGGCGTCGGCACAATACTCTTAAGAAGTTGCTCTCCAATGGAATAATATCCATTGATTATGTGAAGTCAAAGGAAAATATAGCCGATCCTTTGACAAAAGGCCTACCACGAGAGCAAACATTATTTACATCAAGAGGAATAGGTCTTAAGCTAATTCAATGAATCGGACTGGGCGGAAACCTAACCTAGCTGATTAGAGATCCTATGGTCTAGGTTCAATAGGCAAATTGGTTGAGTTTGATTCAAAAGTTGAACACACAAGTTACCCATTCTTATGATAAAATGTGTGTTGTCTGTTGAGTTTGAAGGGTTATGTTTTATACATTTAATGACATTAATATCTTGTTATCAGGAGGAATATGGCAGACTATTCTTAATTAAGTCACCTATATAGGAGTAAATAGGACCGCATTTATGAGAATTGAACAGGCTATATTCTCTAAAGCTCCTACGAAATCAGGGATCTGTTCAGGGCCAAAATGAACACAACCGTATGAATTGAAGCGTGGCAGACATGATATGTGTGTAGCATATTATCTCGGTTTACTACTGCGGTGAACAGTTCAAGATCTTCCACATCCACTTCGTCACCAAGTAAACTCGATATGTTTTCACTAGGGTAAGTTCAAGTCCAAAAGACACTTCACCCGATGCATATCATGTATATTCTCTCTCAGTTTTGGGCAGCCTAGTCATACATTTGCATTTGCATTTGCATTCAAATGTGGGGTGATTGTTGGAGAGTTTGAATGAAATTTCAACTCAAATGTGGGGTATTGTTGGAAATTTTTGAGTAGAAATTTCATTGTCCCACATTGGCCATTCCCAAAAGCTTTCATCACTTTATAAGGTTTTGTCCCTTATAGAAAGTAATTGGAGTGACGGATCTTGGATAATAAAATTGGGCTCACCCTTAGGGTTGGGCTTTGGGGTGTACTAATTAATTGGTAATTAATATATAATTAATTTTTAATTAATTTCGAATTTAATGTAATTATTTAATTTTTGTGAACAGACTTATCTTTTCAGATGAAGTCTGAAGTCTATGGAAAAACGCAGAAAAACATAGCACCCCTCTGAAGATATGTCTCCCATCAGTCACAACCCATTTTCATACCTGTTGCGAACAGGCATCTACACACTATATATGCATCCATCTGCATGGCATTTCAGATACAGAAAATTCAACATTCTTCTTCTACAGTTATAAATATTCTTTCCGAGAGAACCACACTGAAATTCGCCAGAAGTCAAATTTTCTGGTGCTGAAATTTTGACTTGATCGTTGAATCCTGGTGAAGCAGACGTCTATAGAACTACAAGCACTGAGTAGGGGCGAAATTTTTGTTTCAAGGACATTGCGGTATGCAAGCCTCGATCTTCATTATTCTGTTTAATATTATTTCATTGTTCATACACTGTTTGCTTTTATTATTTATTAGCATATATAAATTTATCACAGATTGTTGACATATATCCAACAGACAGAAATACCATTCGCTCCCCCCTCCCCGGGGTATTTCTGGGCCCTCTTGGACCGTTGCAGGTAACTTTCTTCTCATAACCTCTTCGACATTCCTTACCATCTGTTTGGTTATCAAGATAACTCGTAAATAATTAGCAAAATATTCAAGTTTTGGAATTTCAATTGTTCTGTCTCTAGATAATTGTAATCTTTCTTTTCCATTGCTAGTTCTAGATAGAATGCATTCTCTCCCGAAAATGCTGCATTGATTTTTTTTTTCCTGGCTCTGTTTGTTTCCCGAGTACATTTTCTCAGAATTTAGGATATCAAGCATACGAATCTGAAGCACATAATTGGTGCAAAACATTTAACTGCCTTTGAAACCGAAAAACAGTTTCTCAAAAACTTTCAATCATTTTAAAAACACTGGTGGTTTTTATGCTGTTGAACTTGATCTTTATGTAATTCGTTGCGGCCTGACTTTTGAGTTGCCCAAAAGTGTTTTCATGTGCGAAACTCTGGTGGTCTTAAAGATGAATTCAAAAGTTTTTACCTATAATCCTCCCATATCTGGGTGTTTTGCAAGTCCCAAGTTCCTCGATGTCACAATTGAAAGACCCAACAGTGACTCAATGGAAAAGCTTTTCACTTGCTGCCCTATACTTGAAGATTTGAGGATAGAGGTAGCACTACTTAGTCATGATGGTTGGAACTTGAAGGTCTCTACGCCTGAACTAAAGATGTTAAGAATGACCTTCAATCGGAGATTGACAAAATTTATTAAGTACAACATTTTTATCAATGCCCCAAAGCTTGAAAACCTTTCATTCAGGATCACTGTGCAGGATCATGCAGCTGCGTTTCTGGCAGTCTTAATCTCTTACAGCTCATGTTTTGGAGGTAAGTATGCCCCAACTTCTTCTTTTTCATACTGTTTGGTAGAGAAGACTATAGGAAGGGGTGGTTAAAACTTGAAAATGGGGAAGGAAGGATTTCTCCATTCGTAATTAGGAAGACTGGAGGGTGAGGCATGAACGCAGGAAAGTTCCATGCACACCTCTTTCCTATGATATTTGGGAAAGATCATTCCTGGCATGCCGTCTTCCTTTCAACTTACATGAGTTTATCTTTATCAATAGTTTATCCTCTGTGCAAGATCACTGTCTGCCTGCTTTTGATAATTTGAGCGAGTTGAAGCTGGTTCTCTATGATTGCTATCATTGGAAATTGCTCATAGAGTTGCTCAATAGATCACCTAATTTGGAACGTCTCATCGTAGAACACAAAGAAGTAAGATCTATTCCACTCATGCTAAGTCATAGCAGCTCTTTACTTGTCACATTTCATTCATTTTTTCAAGACAAAGAATGCCTTGAGGATAACTCGATGAATGAAATTGACGGAAGACATAAACCTTCCATATGCTCAGAGCATCTATGGAATACACCAGAGTCTGCACCTGCTTGTTTGATATCACTCTTCAAGACTATCATCATGAGAGGATTCAAGGGATTTCGGCGCGAGAAGAAAGCGGAAATGTTTCTGTTAGAGAACGGTAAAGAGTTGGTTAAGATGATTATTCATACTGATTTATGCAAGGAATTTTCAACAATTCAGAAGGGCTCAAGGACTTGTCAGTTTGAATTAATGTAAAATGATTAGTTCATCGATTTCGATATATGATGGATTAAATTGGATCCCTAAATTCACAAACCAATATGATTGGCTTATCGTGGATTTCCTTGTTTGAATCGATTTCAATCATGTTTAGTTGGTTATGTGTCTTTTATTCTGTTATTCTCTTTGTTTAGCTTAGTTACCTTTACATTCTGTCATAATGTGATTAGATTAAATCACGATAATTGTTTCACGTTCAACAGTTTGTTTTATCGTTATGAAAACCACTGTCAATTGAATCCTATTTGAACAAATGTTAATCTTTGATCGGATTGAATTGGATTGAAGGATACGCAATCCAATTTACACGATATCAAATACGGATTGACTAAATATTATAAAGTAAGGATTGACTAAATATTATACGCAATCATTTTAAAAACACTAGTGGTTTTTATGCTGTTGAACTTGATCTTTATGTAACTTGTTGCGGCCTGACTTTTGAGTTGCCCAAAAGTGTTTTCATGTGCAAAACACTGGTGGTCTTAAAGATGAATTCAAAAGTTTTTACCTATAATCCTCCCACATCTAGGTGTTTTGCAAGTCTCAAGTTCCTCGATGTCATAATCGGAAGACCCAATAGTGACTCAATGGAAAAGCTTTGCACTTGCTGCCCTGTACTTGAAGATTTGAGGATAGAGGTAGCACTACTTAGTCATGATGGTTGGAACTTGAAGGTCTCTACTCCTGAACTAAAGATGTTCAGAATGACCTTCAACCGGAGATTGACAAAATTTTATTAAGTACAACATTTTTATCAATGCCCTAAAGCTTGAAAACCTTGACTTCATTCAGGATCACTGTGCAGGATCATGCAGCTGCGTTTCTGGCAGTGTTAATCTCTTACAACTCATGTTTTGGAGGTAAGTATGCCCCAACTTCTTCTTTTTCATACTGTTTGGTAGAGAGGACTATAGGAAGTGGTGGTTGAAACTTGAAAGTGGGGAAGGAAAGATTTCTCCATTCGTAATTAGGAAGACTGGAGGGTGATGCATGAACGCAGGAAAGTTCCATGCACACCTATTTCCCATGATATTTGGGAAAGACCATTCCTAGCATGCCGCCTTCCTTTCAACTTGCATGAGTTTATCTTTATCAATAGTTTATCCTCTGTGTAGGCTCACTGTCTGCCTGTTTTTGATAGTTTGAGCGAGTTGAAGCTGGTTCTCTATGATTGTTGTCATTGGAAATTGCTCATAGAGTTGCTCAATAGATCACCTAATTTGGAACGTCTCATCGTAGAACACAAAGAAGTAATATCTATTCCACTCATGCTAAGTCATAGCAGCTCTTTACTTGTCTCATTTCATTCATTTTTTCAGGACAGAGAATGCCGTGAGGATGACTCGATGAATGAAATGGACGGAAGACATAAACCTTCCATATGCTCAGAGCATCTATGGAATACACCAGAGTATGTTCCTGCTTGTTTGATATCACGCCTCAAGACTATCATCATGAGAGGATTCAAGGGATTTTGGCACGAGAAGAAAGCGGACATGTTTTTGTTAGAGAACGGTAAAGTTTTGGTTAAGATGATTATTCATACTGATTTATGCAAGGAATTTTCAACAATTCATAAGGGCCCAAGGACTTGTCAATTTGAATTAATGTAAAATGATTAGTTGATCGATTTCGATAGATGATGGATTAAATTGGATCCCTAAATTCACAAACCAATATGATTGCCTGATCGCGGATTTGCTTGTTTGAATCGATTTCAATCATGTTTAGTTGGTTCTGTATCTTTTCTTCTGTTATTCGCTTTGTTTAGCTTAGTTACCTTTGCATTTTGTCATAATGTGATTAAATCACGATATTTGTTTCACGTTCAACAGTTTGTTTTATCATTATGAAAACCACTGTCAATTGAATCCTATTTGAACAAATGTTAATCTTTGATCGAATTGAATTGGATTGAAGGATACGCAATCCAATTTACACGAAATCAAATACGGATTGACTAAATATTATAAAGTAAGGATAAAACGGACCAGAAGAGAAAACTTGAACCTTGTATTATGAGATTTCAATTTTCTTTTGATACAATGTATATGTGTAAAGGGGAAATCGGCTTCAGGGCCTCGAATGAAATGCGTATTGACTAAATATTATAAAGAAATGATCATGGGATTTTAGTTCCCGTTATCTATGTAAAGAGAAATTAACTTAAGGACCTCAAATGCAAGAATGCCGGCGTTACTAAGTTACCAACGTCTTTATCAAAAAAAGTTACCAACGTAGCATAAGCCTTAACTAAACCCCCTACAGACTTCTTCAACCCCCAAAAACTCTTAAACCAATCGCCCATGTCTCCCTTTAGAACCCTTCACCTCCTTAAACCCCAAAACCCTCGTTTCACTTCCGAAATAGCCCACAAACCCTTCTCGTTCGTCTCCATCGCCCACGGATTCTTCACCTCCTCGCACCAAATCAAAAATCAAACCAGACACAGAAAGCCTCTGGACCTCCTCTTCAAAGAGGCCATTGAACTCTCCCCAAAACCCAAAAACTCCGACAGTGAAGCTGAAACCGAAGACAACCATCTGAAGAAGAGCTTGAGTTATTTGGAGAATGAGGTCAGGACTTGAAAGCCAGTTCGAATGGAGAAAACAAAGCGAATAAGACAGAACCCAATTCGGATTCTAAGGGTAAGGTCAGTTTATACGCAGTGTTAACGAATAAGAAGGTTGCGGCGGATGGTGGCAGTAGGAAGCGGAAAGAGGTTACGAGAGAGAGATCGAGTGTGTTGAAGGATTTGTCGTAGGATATGGAAGTGGTGGCGAGCCATTTGTACAAAGAAAAGAAAGGTACTGTAAAGATGCCAATTTCTTGTTTGTGAATGGTGATAGGTTGGATTTTAGCTACTTCAACAACATCTATGGCCGCAGTTTCATAAGGTTTGTCGTCGAAAGTTTTACCAGAGACAACCAGGTGATTGCAAAGTAAGCATTTTTACCTTATATTTTTCAAGTTTGTTTTTGTTAGCTCTATTTGTTTCTGTATGTTTGTTTACTTGGATGTTTTTCATTTTATGATTCTGTTGACCCTGAAAACTACCAAGCCTACGTGGCGCGCAGACCAAGTAACTAATAAGCTAACTACGTCCTTCAATTGTATGCAGGGTGTGCCAACTCGACGGTCGAACTCGGCTGGTGAGTAAAATTTGTTGATGTTGCGTTATGCAAGCGGCTGACTTCTCGATCTTGCGACTGCGGCCGAGGAAGGAACACGTTTCGGCCTTCAGGTTGGAGCCTGAAGACAAGGCTGTTAATTTTGCGAAGTTCACAAATCGTCAGTGCCGGATTCGGTCACAGTGATTATATTTGTAAAGGTATAAGCATGCCGAATCAACACCAGAGTATAAGGGCACAGATACTCGAAACAGATATACGTCTTAATGGTGAATGTGGTTCGGCCGCCAGAATGCCGAACTCTGAAACGTACTTGGGAATATCCAATCATAAAACAACTCAGCGTTCAACTTGCCAAGCCCTAATACTGTAACACCTCACTTCGCCAAGAAGGCTAATGAAATGACCTCTGCCAATAAGGATTCGAAAATCCTTCTCGACTGAGACTTGGATCGGTAACCAGTCGGCCTCGACCCATGCTGTTTATCCAAGCTGAAGTTGTTCCGCGGTCGGCTGGTTCTACGGCGATAGTGTTGTTTATCCAAACTGAAGGTATCACCGGTTGCCTTCACAGTGCTGTTTGTCCAAACTGAAGATGTGTTGGTGGAAAAAGAAAGTAAAAATCTCAAAGTGTTTGAGAGGTTTCGGGTAGAGCGAGGGTTTGCACAAGGTAGTTGTGTGTTGAGTTAGAGAGGATCCAATGATGCACGACGTCTTGTATTTATAAGGATGAGTACGCGCTGGTTGATAAGCTGATAAAAACTACCATGCTATTAAAACTCTTCCGCTGACTTAAGTCTCGAATAAGCCCTACTGCTCCCAAAACTCTGAACTTAGTTAAAAATGCAATATGCTTAGTCTTATCACATCGAATCCCAAGATTTATCTAAACAACCACTAATTATATATATATATATATATATATATATATAATCACATAGTTGGTAGTCTTTCACACGGCATGTAGGCCAAGTCCATCATCAATTCATCTGACGTCTACCACTCTAATAACCTTGCCTACCTAGGTTTCCTATCTCACCATTTTCCAAGACCATTAAATCCCATGCTTATCACATCATCATAATCTCATCACCTTTAAACCCATCCATGCATGCATCTTGATCAAATGAATTCGTCAGACATCCTAAACCAATTCGAACTGTACTGCTTATTTGGGATATAATTCGCATCTTAGTTATCTGGTTGAAGAAGATGCTAAGATAATTCGTATTAAAAGATAAATATTATGATAAAAACCTTAATATTATCCCTTAACAATAACAAAAATTATCTCCACTTTTCCATCCGACAGTTGAGAATTATGCTCACTCAACGGCCTTGATTACACGGACCGATGGTGTAAATTTGGGTCCAAACATTGCCCCCCAGTTTCCTTGAACTTCGGCTCGTAAGCCGAATGGTTAAGGAAACCTTGGAACTCGCATATCAAAATTTTCCTAGGCTTTGGCTAGAAAACCTTGGAACTCGCAACTCCGCCGAATGACCAAGAAAAACATACAACCGAGAACTACTGAGAAACCATCGCTGAATAAAAATTTATTCAACAAACTAATTTCTAAAATTCCATTCCTTTGACCAAATTTGAGATGAGGTCCACCGAGATATTAAAACAAATCCCCTATTTAGATAGCCTTTTATTGTAGATATCATGCTATGGAAAAGACCCATGATTTTACTGCCGAGCTCGGCAAAAGTTGGCCAAACAAAAGAACAATAAAAGCCAAATCCTGCCAAGCCATATGGTCGAGGACAATAAAACCCATTCGGCAAATACTGACTCTGACGTGATACCGATGTATATCCCAATGTCAGCACGCATGTGATACTACTATATAGGTAGCCTGATAGAATGCAAGTCAGAAGGAAACACCCGAAATGTATATGTGTGTATATATATACAGCCTTATAGTCTGTATGTCAGAAGGAAACACCATCATTTCCCTTTGGGCTCACAGTTGCCTGATGTGATTCTTATATATATATATATATATACACAGCTCGGCCTGAAGCTTTGGGAGCCGTGATGTGATACTTATATATATACAACTCAGCCTGAAGCATTAGGAGCCGAGATACCGCAGAAAATGATCCTAACTGCCGATTATATCAAAGTTGTCCCCTTATTTTCTTATGCATTAGCCAATAAAACCAAATGGTTAAGAACTGCATGGGATATTCCTCGGCCCTCTTTATTTCTTTAAGCATCGGCTGAACAGCCGAATGGTTAAGAAAATAAATTCTTGTTATTATTATTTATTTTATTATGTTTTAACAAAAGAAAACAAACGTGTCCGAATTATAAAGTGGAGGAGGCCAACGATGTTTTATTCCCAGCCGAGATCTTTCAATACTAATATTGCTAATCAAATTTTGCACCAAGCCGAATAAGAATTGACCTCCAAATATTTTTGACTTGGTGAAATATTTTTCATTATGCGTTGAACAATTATTATGCCCCCCAGGCATAATAATTTCGGCTTTTAATTCAAACAACTTAGCCGAAAGAGATTTCTCCATATCGACTTTATCACCAATAATTATATCGATTGGCGTGGTTTGTTCAGCTGAAACCGTGAATTGGTCTTGTTTGTCATTGGAACATTCCTTTGACGAACCATTTTCTAATTCAATTTCTGGCTCAGAGACTTGAACTTTTTCTTCTAAGCCTACCACACTCTCAATGTCGGTCGAAACAAAGGGTGGCCTAGGGTTTTCTTCGGCCGACTTGACAATTTTCTTAGGCCGAATTCTGATTGTGGTCGGAGCGGAAATTTGCCCCTCGGCCTCTTGCCTTTCAAAAATTCTACCCCATCTTTTAAAGCATTGTTTTTGCTCCTCTAATAGGTGATGAAACTCATCCCATGAAGCCTGATTGAGATATATCATGTGAACTTCGTAGTTTTAGCACTGGGTCCCACCGGGCGTGCCAAAATGTTAACCTTAAAAACTACCAAGCCTACGTGGCGTGCAGGCCGAGTAACTAATAAGCTAACTACGTCATTCGGTTGTATGCGGAGTGTGCCAACTCGACAGTCGAACTCGGCCAGTGAGTAAAATTTATTGATGTTGCGTTAGGCGCGCAGCTGACTTCTCGACTTGCGATTGCGACCAAGGAAGGAACACGTCTCGGCCTTCAAGTTCTGGAGCTTGAAGACAAGGCTGCTAATTTTGCGAAGTTCACAAATCGTCAGTGCCGGATTCGGTCACAGTGATTATATTTGTAAAGGTATAAGCACGCCGAATCGACACCAGAGTATAAGGGCACAGATACTCGAAGCAGATATACGTCTTGATGGTGAATGTGGTTCGGCCGTCAAAATGCCGAACTCTGAAACCTACTTAGGAATATCCAATCATAAAACAACTGGGCGTTCAACTCGCTGAGCCCTAATACTGTAACACCTCACTTCGCCGAGAAGGCTAATGAGATGACCTCTGCCAATAAGGATTCGAAAATCCTTCTCGACTGAGACTTGGATAGGTAACCAGTCGGCCTCGACGCAATGTTGTTTATCCAAACTGAAATTGTTCCGCAGTCGGCTAGTTCTACAGCGATAGTGTTGTTTATTCAAACTCAAGGTATCATCAGTTGCCTTCACAGTGCTGTTTGTCCAAACTGAAGATGTGTTGGCAGAAAAAGAAAGTAAAAATCTCAAAGTGTTTAAGAGGTTTCGCGTAGAGCGAGGGTTTGCGCAGGGCAGTTTGTGTGTTGAGTTGGAAAGGATCCAATGATGCACGGCGTCTTGTATTTATAAGGATGAGTACGCGCTAGTTGATAAGCTGATAAAAACTACCATGCTATTAAAACTCTTCCGCTGACTTAAACCTCGGATAAGCCCTACTGCTCCCAAGACTCTGAACATAGTTAAAAATGCAACCAAATTCGATCCTTATGCTTAGTCTTATCACATCGAATCCCAAGATTTATCTAAACAACCACCAATTATATATATATATATATATATATATATATATATATATATATATATATATATATATATATATATAATCACATAGTTGGTAGTCTTTCACACAGCATGTAGGCCAAGTCCATCATCAATTCATCTGATGTCCACCACTCTAATAACCTAGCCTACCTAGGTTTCCTATCTCACCATTTTCCAAGACCATTAAATCCCATGCTTATCACATCATCATAACCTCATCACCTTTAAACCCATCCATGCATGCATCCTAATCAAATGAATCCGTCAAACATCCCAAATCAATTCGAACTGTACTGCTTATTTGGGATATAATTCGCATCTTAGTTATCTGGTTGAAGAATATGCTAAGATAATTTGTATTAAAAGATAAATATTACGATAAAAACCATAATATTATCCCTTAACAATAACAAAAATTATCTCCACTTTTCCATCCGACAGTTGAGAATTATGCTCTCTCAACGACCTTGATTACACGGGCAGATGGTGTAAATTTGGGTTCAATCAGATTCACGTAGATTTCTGAGAAACTTGAGGAAGAAGAAGCGATTTTGGAGGTCTACACGTTATAGTTCTTGTCCAATGTTTCTTTTGATTTCTTGGTAAATGGGGTTTCTAGTCTCTGGTTTAATTGTTTAAGTTGTTTCTTAATCTGTTAATGTGTAAACTCTAACCTGCCAATGGTAAGCGGTTATTTTGATTTGGCTGAGAAATTGGTATGTAAATGTCAGTGTTGATGTGCGTGGTATTTATATTATGTTTTGCTCTTAGTATTGGTTATACATATAGAGGCTGATGAGATGCTTAGGTTGATTATTTTTCCAAGTTACTGTTGGAATGACTATGTTTATAGAGCTTAAAGTAAATTTCACAGAAGAAGAGATATAGTCAGGGATAGAATGCGATGAAGTTTTTTTTTTGGCAATCAGAATGCCATTCATTGAAATTTTAGCTGCCAAAATGTCGGGCTTATGGGGTTTTTCATCATTCTCATTATTACACTTGAAACTTTTAATTTGCCACACGGTATGTAGCTTATACACTGTCATTAGTTGGATGAGTAACGCTGGGGCTTATGAGGCAGGCACTGCTTTGACTAGCTGAGGAACTGTTTTTTCAGTGAGAGGAAAGCTGCATGAATGGAGTAGTAACCTGATACTAATACCATTCATTTTTTCTAAGTGCAAACCTTTGTCAAGGCTTTATGTCAAATTCCTACTTTTACCAAGCAAGATATACTGATTCTTTAGAAGTTCACGAGGTTGTGATTAGCATCAATTTCCAAAATTTGGATACATATGAAGTGTGCTGCATGCTGAAAATATGCTGGGATTACTGTAGAGCTAAAGTTGTTTTAACATGTATGGAAGAAACCATAAACTGTCTGGTTTACGACCATGTCTAATTTAGACCAGAGAGGATCAAACCTTTCTTTAGTGAGAGTAATATCATGTTGCTTGACTATTTAGTTGAGAAGCCATGCGGTGGACCTAGGAAGTAAGAAGATTGGAGATGATTTCAAATTTCAAAACAATCTTTTCATTGCATCCGTGCGCCATTCCTGCAGCCCTTAAAATTACGGAAACAATCTAGTGCAATCTGATATCCGGCTTTAAACACCAAGCTATGTTTAGAGTTTTAGGAAAACGTGTTTATGATTTCATGATTTCATCAAGTTGCTCCAACTATTTATGCGTAATATTGTCGTTTTTGCTAGTAATTTATGTTAATTTGATAGTATTCTAATCAGAAATCTCCATATTTATGCTCTTGATATTTGGTCTTCCAGATTTGAAAAAGGTGGCCCTCCTTGGTTGCCCTTCCCTTGCAAGAAAGAGTGTTTTTGGGGCTAAAAGAATGCGCAATTTTTTTTGAAATTCCAGAAGACAAAGTGAGCAATTATCCTATTATTCTTTTCCTCTCGCTGTTATATCGGCTCAATTAATTGTTGTTTTGTGCTTTTCCTCACCTTCAGGTTTGCAGTAAGTGTGTCTTGAAACAGTCGTGCAAGTTTGCAAATAAGAATGTGTGGAACGGAGGCGCCTAGAATTTGGATCTTAGAGATGTTATGAATACTATCACATTATATGCTCTGGATACTGTGCTTCCAGAGCTCCGACGAAGTCAAGTCTTCTGTTAGTCGACTGCTAAAGGAGGTTTTGAAGCTAAGTCAAGCTACTTTGTGAGGTTTTGAAGCTAAGTCAGACTACTTTGTGAGGCTATTTAGGATCTTCACAAATGTTCCAGGTAAATTGAGGCTCATTGTCTTTGGTTATTGCTTTTTTTTGGGTGTCATTTCGATTAATTTTCTTCTGAACCCTTTTCTTTTTATACAGCAAGGATTCAGGTGCGATGCTTTTGAAAGAATCCAACTCTCCCTGGCATTCGATCTGCAATGCTCAATGTTCTATTTGCTTGTCTTGATCAATGCTCAACCCGATGCCAAGGAATTCAAGCGATGTTTAAGAATAATGCACATCTCCAACTCCAAGGTGACTTGCAACATTCTGTTGAAAGCGTAATTTAACTCATCCTTAAGTCCATTAACATATTCTGTGTATAAAGAGTCACATTCTATGCATTTTTACTCGTTTTTCGATTTTGTTTTGTTCATCCAAGTTCCATCCATCAGTGATGGACTGGACAAGGTTATCGACTTGTTTCTATCTGGGGCATCCAAAGATCTTCTTGCTTGCTTCATTTGGTCCCCAGCATGTGCTGATATCTGCTATCTAAACCGACCATATATTCTGTTCAGGTAACAGCAGTTGAGTTGTAGGCAGGCAAACCAGATTGCATATATCTAAATAGAAACATTACAATATTATTGAGCGGGAATCGAACTCGAGACCTCTAGTGCCGAATATAAATGATGTTTCCATGTGCATTTTAATTTAACCTTAGGCCGTCTGACAATTTGAGCATAAGATCAAAGTATTCTGATTACCTGAATATCTGTGATTTTGTCATGTGTATTTTAGTTTCAGCAGAGAGACAGTTTTGCAAGTCAAAGTGCTTTGTTTAATAACAAGAACTAGTGAAGTCGGCAGCATAATCTTTTGAATGGATATTGGACTTGCTGAGGGATTTCATAAGCACAAGGTTGATGGAGAGTTTGATCGTTATACGACACTTAATTATCGGTCTGTGTTTTTTGTCATACTAAAAAATTTATCTTAAAATTGGATTGGGATGAATGATTTATGCTAGAGAGACTAAATTTCTAAATTAAATTTGTAAACTAAATAATATGTCATCAATAAAAAATAACTACGTTAATCAACACTTAATAATCTAATCATCAACAATCACATTTTTTTAATTCAAATTTAATCCCTCGGATATTATCATTTATTAAATAATGTAGGTTGAATGAAAACAGATTTTGCAAAACCTTTTGTTCTTTGATTTTTTGCCGCGCTCCGCGTTGGCGAGATGTGGGCCCAACAGAAACCAAAGTGGGGCCTGCAGGGTGGTGCTGTTGGCGTGGGGTCACGTGAAACTGCTGCCACGCATGACGCATGCATCGCGATGGAGATGGAGCAAACACCGGGTCCCATTTCGACCGAAAAAAAAAAAGGGGGATCCCAAAACAGTCCGACACGTGCGTGATTATTTTCATTTTCCTCAAAACGACGAATCGGTTTTGTTTTTTTTTTTGGAGAAACAAATGGCAGAGTCGTTATTTTTATTTTCCCAAACGACGAATCGTTTGGACTGTTTCCAGACGGAGGCGGTCTGCGTGGAACAATAAGAACCAATGGCAGAGTCGTAAAATAACGATTAAATAAGACCAAATACGTATCCTCTCCCAAAATCTCTCGGTTATTACAAATCCCAGACATTCATGCTGCTGCTTTCACTTCTCATTTTCCCGGGGTTTCATCAAAATCGCACCCCCCTTCCGATTCCGACACCGCTTTCCCATCAGCCCCTCAACCCGACCCGATTTCAAACCGCCTACATAGATCCGATCCAATTCACCGATCCTCCACAGAATTCAAGTCCCCGGTCGACTTCAGCTCACTCCAATTCTTCCGTTCAACGCCGCTGTCTCGCCGGAACCTCTTCCCTCGGCTTCCGAAGACTCAATTCTCACGCTGCTCCTCAGTTCTCAGCTCAATTTTCTCTGCGTGGTGGCGCCTTTTCGGTTCCAGCTAAGCGAAGGGCTGCTCGATCGGAGATGACGTCGGGGACGCGAATGCCGACGTGGAAGGAGAGAGAGAACAACAAGAGGAGAGAGAGGAGGCGGAGGGCAATAGCGGCGAAGATCTTTGCCGGCCTGAGAATGTACGGCAACTACAAGCTCCCCAAGCACTGCGACAACAATGAGGTCCTCAAGGCTCTCTGCGACGAGGCCGGTTGGACCGTCGAATTGGACGGCACCACTTACCGCAAGGTAAAAAAAAAAACAAAATTCAGTTCTCTTTAACCGCTGTTCAATTGTTTATTACGAGTATTTGATAAGTTTTTACCGCGATAGATTGATTGATTCAATTTCGTTGACAATCTCAACCAAATTGTTGACTTTGAACGATAGTTATCGTTAAGCTTTTAGCTCCGTCGACCGCGCATGTTAGCGATGTGCTAGCGTGCACGCGACGGAGCGGGAGTTGGTTGGCAATATTGATCATCTGCAACATGAAGTGGCGCATGTTAGCAGAAGTAGCTAACTTGCGTCGGGTGCAGCGGCTCATGTTGGCCGGGAAAGTGTCCGGAATCAAGGCAGGCGGATAAATGGGAGGTTTTTGCTAACATGAGCCGGTGGTTACCGGCACATGTTAGCCGAGGGGTAACAATTCAGAGAGAGGGGTTAGATTCGGTCACCGGCGTACGTTAAATCTAATCAGCCCTGTTATTTTTGTTTGTTGGCTTTAAACCTTTAGCTCCTCTCTTCTTTTTTGCTTTTTCTTTTTTGTGAGATCGCTTTTGCGCGTGGGAGCACTACATGCACAGTCTCTCTCTCTCTCTCTCTCTGTTGTCTGAAACCCCAGGGTAGCTACGTAGATCTCGAGGCGACGAAGATGCCCTTTTACCAATTATTTTCAAACTTTACTGCCCAAAATGCCCACTTGCTTTGTGTGCCATTGTCTGAAGTTTTGATCTTTTTTGTGTGTTCACTGCTTTGGTTAGTGCTAAACCTTTTACTTTGTCAAGGGAAACAGAGGCAGAGCCTTTTCTGGGTTGTGCTTGGTTTCTGTTATATCTCGCAGTTATTAAGTTTAGCAACCCTTAATTAATTGTCACTTGTCTACAATTTTTTTTTTTTTTTTAACAAACGATATTATCTACACTAAGGGAGAAAGGGTGGGCTTAGCCTTACAATGTGTTAGCAATAATGTGGTTCAAATTCACTTTTGGCGAGAATCGAACTGAAGACCTCTCACTTACTAGACCATTGTACTAAGTGATATCTTTAATTAAATCGCTTATTAGACAAGGTACCTCTTTTGTTCCACTTTGTGGGGATAGCAAGATTTACTAAGGAATTCTCTGATTATACAGAGTCAACAAGCCAATGTAGAGTAATTTTGTGAGTATTTAGAATCACGCCTTATAAGTGCAATTGAGTTAAGTTTCCGTACTTTAAGAAAAATGTAGTCGTTTGCTAGTACTTGAGTTTAAGAACAATGTAGTCGTTTGCTAGTACTTTAAGAACAATGTAGTCGTTTGCTAGTACTTTAAGCTAGCTCTTTTGCAATCATTTTATCTACATAATATCACACCATTGTCTGATTTTAGGACACGGTAAATGATTAAATTAGGGTTTTCGATTATCAACCATAGGACTGTAGTTGCTAGTACCCAACCTGGCAGCTCAATACATATGACCCTTAGAATTGAGAAAATAACTGGGTGAAAGGTAACTTATCGTTATTTAGGTCAACACACACACACGCATGCATTTTAAAAATGAACTTAGATTGAAGCCTAAAACAGATGAGGTTTCTTCCATATTTGCTTTATTATCAGCCTAATTTTCTCTTAATGAAACTTTGACCGTACCTCTCTGCAAGTTTCATTCAAATTTGTTTATACAAACTTTTTTTTTGGTTTTTTGGTATGTGCCACTAATCATCTTCAATTATATGCAGGGATGCAAGCCAGTCGAACGCATGGACGTGATGGGTGGATCCACATTAGCTAGTCCAAGCTCGTCTTTCCTTCCAAGTAATTGTGTTTCCTACAATCCAAGCCCAGGCTCTTCCTCCTTCCCTAGCCCAACATCATCTTCCTATGCTGCTAACCAGAATGCTGATGGCAGATCCCTTATCCCATGGCTCAAAAATCTCTCCTCTGCATCCTCTTCGGCCTCCTCTTCCAAACTACCGAACCTCTACATCCATGGAGGCTCTATCAGTGCCCCTGTTACCCCTCCATTAAGCTCCCCAACTGCCAGGACACCGAGAATGAGAATTGACTGGGATGACCAGTGTGCTCGGGCAGGCTGGGCTAGGCAGCAATTCCCCTTCATGCCATCTTCTACTCCACCAAGCCCTGGACGGCAGATTGTTCCTGATCCAGAATGGTTTGCTGGGATTCCGGTTCCCCGTGGACCAAATTCTCCAACATTCAGCCTTGTCTCTTCAAACCCATTTGGGTTTAAGGACGAGGTTTTAACTGGTGGTGGATCCCGCATGTGGACTCCCGGGCAAAGCGGGACATGCTCTCCTGCCTTTGCAGCTGGCTCTGATCACACTGCTGACATCCCCATGTCTGAGGTGATTTCAGATGAGTTTGCATTTGGATGCAATACAACAGGGCTGGTTAAGGCATGGGAAGGAGAGAAGATTCACGAAGAGTGTGGATCCGACGATCTGGAGCTCACTCTTGGGAGCTCAAGAACAAGGTGTGTTAGCATAAACATTTGATTTGCAACGTTGAGTGAATTGTTCGTTTGCTCACTCGAACAATGTTATTTACAGGTAAAGGACTGCACCAAGCGAATTTGTATCATGTTACGTTGCATCTAAAGGACTGCACAAAGTGAAGATCACTTGTTATAGAACGAACGTTGATTCCATGTCTGTGCGATTCCAGATAAGAGGAAGAGAAAAAGGAATCAAGTTGAGTTTAACTGGTCACTCTTTTCTATTTATTTTTAATTCTTCGTTTCCTAATTTTTACTTTCTCCCGAGTCATATTTAGTTAGTTATTTTGAGGTGCGGAATGGTAATACAACCCTTTGGTCATTGTTTCTTAGAACAACCTAAGTTTGATTGGAAGGAATCCATGTACATGTATGAATTGGCTGCTGCCTGTGGTTTGCCTTTGAGATTAGTGTTGAATGACCAAAGGGGATTTGGGGTATAGCTCAATTGTCAAACCTTTTCCAAGAGTGAATAGATTTTGTAGTGTTCTCTTCCATTGGCTTTTGTACATACTTCGACATTATACTTGTGTGTTTGGCATGCTAATTATCCGGTTCGTTGGTCGTTTCTATATTATTTGAAAAACATTGCTCGGCTCCTAACACGTAATGAACATTTTCTCAATATGAGACGTACAAAATATCTCATTGTTTGGCATGTCAAGTTTTGATGAGGAATAGCTCCTTACATGTAAGAAGCTAAGTACTTTCGTGGTGATTGATATACGCTCGACAAATTTATTGTTTCTATTAGAATTTATTGATATACAAAGAATGAATCACTTTATCTATAAAGTCTTCTGGTGTGGACCAAACCACCACTACTGCAGCATATTGCGACTGAAAACATATCGGAGCGACCACAAAGGGTATGTCGCTTTGAATCTCCATATTTTAACTATCTTTTGACCAAAAGAAAAGCCGTTGGGAACATAAGACTTTATTTGTCATTGCGAGTTGTGGAATGCCTTGGTGGTTAAGGCATTTCTCTTTAACCCTTTATGTTCCGAGTACAAATCATCCTCCTCCTCTTAGCGTAGATTAATGTAGAATATTGCTTGTATTAGAAGAAAGAATAGAAGAAATTGACTTCATAAAATATTCTAGGTCTGGCAAATTCTCGTGTACATAAACATTTTTGTTGATTATTAATCAACACACGATGTCCATGAAATTTGAATTCAGGACCTCTTCCAACACACCCAGAATGAAATGAACTTTTAAAGTTTTTTACTGCACGGTGCAAATAATCAGGATTCCGAAATAGCTCTGGGATGGCTAAGTAACAAAAGACTCGAAATATTCCATGAAGTAGTAGTACCTAACGGTTCAACTTGTTAATCTTAGGGTTCACCAACACAAGCTGTTCGACGTACGTTCTGAGCACTACTTCGCTGCTACTCCTAAACCCGATCCTATATTCTTATGGTCCTAGTAGCCAATGCAGACCACCATTGACAAAAGCATGTCGCTTATCAGTTATCGCGCCGATCGGCTGTTACCCCTTGGCATATAAAATCATTGGGAACATTGTTAACAACACTGAAACTCTTCCAGCAGCCCTTTGCTAACGACTTAATCCAAACCTCACATTGAGTTTGGGTTTCATGACCTTATAGTCATTGGTACGCGAACCATAACCGAAGCCAATCCAGAAAGGTTTGGCTTTCCTCCCCCACTTCATTGATGACTTGAATAGTCGAAGGTATGTAATCTCAGTATTGAAAAAAGTTTGTGATCTCAAACAAATGACTCTCGGGGTAACAATATAAAACAAAGGGTAAAACAACATGACTGAAATTTAACCACCACGGGGTGGCCTTGTGATTAGGACGAATTTCAGGTTGTACCCCACATGGCACGTCTTGAGTTCAATTTCTGACGCTCGTGAATGACACGATGGTGGTTAAGGAGAGGCCGAAATGTTTTTATGAGTCTTCTCGCCCCTTGGAAGATGAATTACATATGATTTTGTTTGTCATTAATCCGACAATATTCTTATTTGATCGGATTCCTGAAATTCATAACTGTATTTAAGTTGCACATGAGCATGAATCATAATTAATTAAAAAAATTGCATGTTTGGATATATATAACAAAACAAAGCAAAAGTGAAGAAATCTAATGAAGTTCAAGATCTGAACCCGTTTGCTAATAAGAAATGGCATCGGGGTGGCCAAACAATGCAATGCTCTCTACAAAATGATCCATGGAGGAGCAATTATCGTCAATATCAAAATCTTGATCAACTTGGTCGGTGCTAGGGTTCAATGATACCACCTTCAACTCCGAACAATAATCCAAATACGTTTTAAGTATCACTTCACCACTCTTTCTAAAACAAAATGGGATGATTAGTGCGACTGCAGGAAGGCGTATAGTAAATAATTTAGTCCACGATTCCACCACGCCATACTCTTTCATCACCCATACACAAAAACTACGTTTTCTTCTTCTTCTTCTGTCCTTCAAAAAAGGATTGTCATTCTTAAACAAGGCGAGGGAGTCCCCGTATCTTGAAATGCAAAATCCAGAATGTGCCGTTTTTCTCAAAGATTCAGGCATCGCTATCTCGCCAAATAATTCTCTATTCACATCGAACCATGTAATGAAATGATATATCCCTCCCTCTTTTCTACGAATTTGAAGCCAATGCAAAACGCCATTGACAAAAGCTTTCGCTCCTTGATAATTTAATGGCTCAAAAACTTCAGGAATATTACTAACAGCGGCAGTAAGAGTATTCCAGGAGCCCCTTGCTAAAGACCAGACCTCAACCCTACTTGGGGTTAGGGTTTCATTACTCAACGTTCTCAAAACCTTATAGTCTTTCGTATGCGAATCATAGCCAAAGGCATAATAACATTGTATTCTTTCATAACTTTGTCTTCTCACTCTGGGTCCCTCGTCGTCCCGTGTAACACTAGGTGCAGGCAAATTAAAAAACTTTCTAATACAAGGGTTCCAAATTATTGGAGTACCCCTACGATAATAATCAAGGCATATGAGCCCGTTGCAAATTCCGACCACTTCAAATGCCTGATAATATGTGTCCTTGAGATCATCTACGAAAGGACATATAAGCTTGGAATACTCACCCAATTTAGGGTTATCCCAATGCAAGGAGCAAACCATACTCTCTTCGATCCTGCTTTCAGCCAGCAGGAGTAGTAGGTGAGTGTTGTTTTGATCGTTGGATTGGATTGTGCGGCTGAGACGTAAGTCAATGAAGCTAGGGCTTTTGATCATTGCGTTCCACGACTTGCAGACTCCGCTGAACCGAATTAAAGGTTTGATTGGCAACCTCAGCAGAATTTCGTGTATGATTTCTTCAGGAAAATAGTCCACTGACATTGCATTCATCAATCTAATCCCCAGTGACAAGATTCTGCTACAAGTTTGAAGGGAATAAATAGCAGTACTTCGATCAAGAAAGAGTTAGAGCAGTACTTGTGGGTCTTACATATATTTTCTATTTAGCTTCTGTGATTTGGGACTGGGGAGATGCTTTCCCATGTCTATATTCTATTCTCCTAAACCTAATCAAACTAGGATATTAGAAGACTTCCTTTTCCCAAAAAATATAAAAGATTTGTTACGGTCGTAAATCATTTAGGAGTGTCATCATGTGTAGGATTCTATAATATTTTCTATAAGGTAAACTACCAATTTAATCCTTGAATTATCATCTTAGTGAAAATTAGATCATAAACTATTTTTTTTCAGAAAAATTAGTCCCTTAATTATAAAAATCTACCAATTACATCCCTATTGTTATATTCGAAGCTACTATATTCAATTTTCCATCAATTTAAGTCATGTTACTTGCATGTGATACACATTGGAGGGTAAATTGGTAGTTTTTCATTAAGAAATAGTGTAAGTTAACTTTTGAAGGTAAATTAGACATTAAATTCGCAACCTATATGAAATGTTAAGAGTTTATAGCGAGAAAATGATGGTATTACACTCTAAAGTATGTCAAGTGACTTAAGTTGACAAAAAATTGGATAAAATAGCTTTGAATATAACAGTATGGATGAAATTAACAATTTCTAATGAATTTAGGGACTTATTTTACCAAAAAAATAATTCAAGAACCTAATTTTCACTGAGGTAATAGTTCAGGGACTAAATCGACACTTCACATTTTTCTATATAGTTTTCTTGTACATATCTTGTATTACTTGAAGAGCAAGATTATTTCTTCTTTATTACTATAAATAAAGAAAACAGACAAGAAATCACACACAATCTCTCCTCTCTCTCTATCAGCCGTCGGCCCTCTCCCTCTCTTTTTCCTCAGCAAAATAAGTCTATAACATAATTTACCAAATAATTCCGTTTTAGGCACTTTTATGAATCTCCCCCTATATCTATGGTTTATTTATTTGGATTTTGGACTTGTATCCCTTCTCAACTAATAATCAATAAACATGGAAAAGTAATTTCAAAAGTGCGCTTTCATGCAATCGGTAGGGGAAATTTTTATTTGGGATTGTATTGGTCCCGATTTTCTTTTTAATATTCTTGCTGAAAATGTGAACTTATCAATTAGACTTAATTGAATAAAATCTATCGTTTGACAAAAATGCATGATTCATGAAACATACAAAACTGGAAGCAAGTGGTAAACAGTAAATTTAAGATTTAAATATTTTTTACTTGGTTCTAGTCCTTAAAAGAAAGAGAATCAGGATGGCCAAGTAACACAAGGCTCTCTAGAAAATAATCCATAAAACAGTAAAGCGTATCACTCTAAACATAACTTCACCACTCTTTCTGAAACAAGACGGCTCAATCTGTAACTCATGCATGGATACGGTTAATAATTTGAGTAAGTTAGGGAAACTAAATTTTGTAAACTAAATGACATGAAAGTTAATGATTAGATTATTACTTTAAACATTGATAAACGTGCTCATTTCCTATTGGTGACACATCATATAGTTTGCAAATTTAAACTACAAAGCATTACTCTAATAATTTTGTCCACAATTCCGTCGCACCATACTCTTTCATCACCCATAGAGAAATACTGCTATCTTCCACTAAATTTTCGTGAATCTTGAACCAGGCAAGGGACTCCATGTACCTCGAAATAAAACAACGATTCTCTTTTCTCAAATCTTCGGGGCAAAAATATATCACCAAATAATTCATGGGCGATATCAAACGACAAAATAAAGGTATATATCCCCGTCTGTCTTACGATTTTGAACCCAATGCACGGCACCATAGACAAAATCATTTTGTGCATGACGATCCTCCGGAGGCCAAAAGAAGTCTGCAAGAATAGCCCCAGCATTAAGACTCTTCCAAGAACCCCTAGCTAACGACCAAACGTCAACTTCACATGGATTTGTTGCCTTTGTGACAAACGAATCACGAGTCACAGTTCATAACCGTGTAGTCATTTGGTAAGCGAATCGTAACAAATATACCATCAACCTCACGCGTAGGTAAAACCATCACTTTTCTAATGCTAGGGTTTCAAATTATTGCAGCATAGCTATAACTCGAGTCAGCAGCAAGGCATACGAGCCCGTTGCAAGTTCCAATCACATCGACAGCAGATAGAAATTGACTTTTAAGCTTGGTATACTCATCCAATCCGGGGTTGTCGAAGTGCATTGTGAAAATCTGATTGGCTCTTTCTTGCTCGTGGGCAGCATTTAGTAGGAGGTGGCTTTTGGATTTGATTGTGGGGCTGAGCGATAATACTTTGCAGATAATTAAGGAGTTTGAATTTTTAACTAGGCGGTATTATATGCCAATTCAATTTGTATGCTCCATTTACAGTTGATGAATACCTCGCCAGAGGGAGAGCTGCAGAGAGCTCTCCACCAAAGTGGGTTAATTTGATGAACATATACATATGGGCATGTACTCACATGCGACCATATGTAACAAATGTTTTGACAGAATCCAACGATAGGAGCACCGCTAATGAAGAGAGATTCTCTTATGTAATCCCTACAAGAAAAAAATGGGGGAATAATTACAGAATAAACATGACTGTTGCTGGAGTAGCTATTATTAAAAGCGGTTAGAATCCAAGTTATAAAGTTTAAAACCCTTTAATCTAAAAAAGCTCTACCACTAGCACTACGATCTAGTTATAAACCTCGTGCTAAATCTTATGAATTATTATTTTTCAATGTATTCACATTATTTAATAGAAATGGAATAAGGAGGGAATGGGAGAACTTAGGAACATGGGAAAGTAAGGAAAGAGAATGGGATCAACTAACTCCCTAGGTGATCTGATTCATGCTGTTTAGATATTTGATTATGAATTTTAAGAGAAAATTGACGCTTTTTATTCCTTGCGTTAATAAACATAGAATTTTTTTTAAGGTGAGTTGGTTCTATTTTTATATTCTACTAAACGCATGAAATTCAAGATCAAAATGAGATTCTCATTCATTGTAAGTAAACATGCCTTTAATAAAGCCTAAAGCCTCGTGAATCCTAATGTGCTTGCAAGGTGAATCGATGATGCAATCCATGTAGCTAGTGACTATACTGAAAATATAAAAGTAAGATTCTTTTGCAAGTTGCAAGTGGTTGGCTATCTTGGTGGTTAATGGTTATAACTTTCTTCTTCAATTCACTACGACTCTCATAGTTCAAACTCCCCATCTTCTTTGTCTAGTTTAGAATAGTGATATCACTTATATTTTCTTTAATACAATAATCTCACTTATATTAAAATTGAAAAAAAAAAATGACCTCTTCAAACCACTACCTCGCTTAGTCTAGCTTAGCATAGAAATGTTGCTTGTATTATTTATTTATTTTGAACAAAATGTTGCTTTTTAAAAAAAAAAAAAAAAACGATATTATCTGCATTAAGGAGGAGGGGTGAACTTGGTCTCACAATATGCTAGCCATAATGTAGTTCAAATTCGCCTTTGACGATAATCAAATCTAAGATCTCTCACTTACAAGTGATGAGGAACATCACTAGACCATAGTACTAAGTGGTAATGTTGCTTGTATTTTAAATTCTTAAAATCTCTCTAAAATTTGTAATTGGTCTGTGACGGCCTCTAAATCCACTTACTGTGGAGACCAACGTTCTCCCCTATCCACACACATCCTCACAAAGTACACGTCCGTTCCCCGTTAGCGTTGCGTTAACGGAAACCAAGTGCGCCCTTTCTTTTTGTCTTCAGTTGCTTCTTTGGAGCTCATCGAAGAATCAAATCTTTGATTTCCCCTTTTTCAATTTTCGATTTCTCTTTTGAAATTTGGGATTTGTTTTGTTTGCGAATTTTGACTGAAAAACCCTAGAAGCTCGACAACTTCCATTTCCAAGCTCCGAATGCATTTCACTGTTTTCGGTTTTTTTCCTTTTCGAATTTGAACTGAAAACCCTAAGTTTGAAAGCTTAAATTTCAAGCTTGGGATTGTAATTTCACTGTTTTAGGTTTGTTGGACCTAATCAGTAGCTAAAATTCCCAAATTTCATTGTTTTTGGTAACGATAATTTGTCCCTTTGATTTGTGCTATGAAGAAGCTGTGATTGTTTCAGAGGAATAGCAGAAAAAGCATTCAAATTTCGTCGAAATGTCGGTCGAGAGCCCCTTCGAAGCATGGGAGGAGGTACAGCGCCATGGGCAGGACTTGGCGGACCGCCTCACGCAGGGCTTCACAGGTTTAATTCAGTCCCACATCACTCCGCCGTCGTTTCATTGGCCAAACCCTAACACATCGAAGCTCTTCGACCTCGAATTCCCGAACCAAAGTTTTGGCAAGAGGGATTTTGTTGGGTTGGTGGCTGAGAACCCGGGCATTAACGGGGTTTCTGCGATTCTTGATATCGGTAACAGGATTGGGCAAGCGGGGGCGGATTTTGGGGCGTGCTTGAATGGGATGGTTCAGCAGTTCTTTAGGGCCTTACCCGTGCCGTTTAGGCATGATGAGGATGTTGATATGGCGGCAATTCGGATTGATTCGGGTAAGGCTAAGCAGAGAGCTGATATGATTTTGAGTGGCAAGGAGGATTTGGGGTCATTGAAGGAACGGTTGAAGGATTTCAGGGTTGTGGAGAGTGATGGTGGCTCTGATGGTGTGGTGGATGAGGAACTTGGTGGCTTGAATCTAAGGTCTGCCGGTCTTCTGGGTAGACCACTGGTAAGTTTTTTCAACCTATTGTAGTATGTAATTTATGGTCTTTATATATGAACTAGTTGCACCTTTCATTTCTAATTGGAACACCGAGTTACATTTTTAACTTGTTACAGAACCACACATATGAATTATGATAGAGCATGATTGTGTTTCATAGATAATCACTTAGTGCTGATAGAAGTGGAAATTTGCTCAAGTTGTTTTTTGAATGGAAAATATGTCATGTGATAAGTCCTAGATTAAAGTTTACCACTTTATTGTAATCAGTAAGGTGCTCAATAATTTCATGCGATGTTAGAATTTGTGATAGAATGTTATAGTCACTTTTTCATACACGCGGTGCAGTAAGTTTAGGATAAGTTGTAGGATTTTTTTGTTCTGAGGATAGGTTGTATGCTAAACTAGAACTCATGATGAGGGGAATTGTTGAAATTGATGCTATTTCGTTTTTCTTCTGGGAAGTTTTGTAGTGTTGTGATTGGTGGTAAAGTAAACTATAACCATTTGCCTATAATCTACAGGGTGTTTAATATTTTCATGAAATTCTAGGATTTCTAATGCACGTTATGTTTATGATCGGTAGAAGTTTGATTCATATGGGAAATTTATTCATGAAGTGTATTTGGAATGCCATTTACAGTTTAATGGTTAGTGGAACTAGTTGTGATCATTACTAATATCCTGTTAGCACTATCAATTTGTTGTTATCATTCTCATCACTCTGTCGTTATCACTAATCACGCATACCATTAGTTGCAATCTTTTGGAATTTTAGATGGTTGGTCTTGGTAGTATAGTGGTAAGTATTCTTGCATGTCACGCGGGTGACCCGGGTTCGATCCCCGGCAACGGTGCATCGTTTGCCATCCCCACTTAGTGGGAAAAGGCTTTGTTGTTGTTGGCCTTGGTAGTGCAATTATCGACTGCATTTAATTTAATTTATTTTTTATTTTTATTTTTTTTTAATTTTTTTAAATTTTTAATTTTTTTGGGTGCTGGAGTGCAGGGGACTGTAAATACCACAACAAGTTATGATACCAGAACCCGTAAGCTGGAAAGTTCTTTCCTTGCAAGGGGAGACTTATGGAGAGTAGAGGCTTCTAGTGGCAGTTCCACATCTAGAAATGACAATTCATCACTTTTCCTTGTCCAGCTTGGGCCGTTACTCTTTGTTCGTGATGCAACTCTTCTTCTTCCTGTGCATTTGTCAAAGCAACACCTGCTTTGGTATGGCTATGATAGGAAGGTATGAATAAATTCTGTTGGCCAATTGTATTTTGTTACTTCAAGTGTAAAAGTAATTGTTTATCAAACCTGAATAGTTATACTATATCTAGAGATAAAATGATAAATAGAATATGAGTCTCATTTATGTTTGAGTTGTGCTATACTTCTCTCTTTTTCCCCATCATCCAAAATTGACTATTTGGAATAGATTTTCGACCTAGCATTTTATTTGAAGATCTTGTCAATGCATCACTAATATCATAAGAAAGGAATAATCTTGTGCGTGACTGTTTCTGTAACAAGTGAAAGTCTCATTAGAAGTCACCAGTAGAGCATCCAAATGCACCAAAAGTATGGAAGAAGAAAAGAAAAACCTGAAACTTAAATATGTGAATCAATTGCAAGGTGTACAAGAGTAAAACTAATTGGGTGGACTATTGAGGCATTATATCATGTATAGAAGCTTGATGCTTCTCCACATTTTCCAGTTTCCTTGCCATGTTCTCATATACTCGTTTCATTTATCAGAATAGGGTGCATTCTCTTTGTCCGGCTGTGTGGTCAAAACACAGAAGGTGGCTCTTAATGTCAATGGTCTGCCTGAAACCATTAACTTGTGTAAGTTGATTCTTTAGAATAGATATTTCTGTGCTTTCATATATATATTTTTTTCAGTGTCGGCACTTTTATTGGGTCTATGGCGTTGGTTCTCATGATCACATATTCTCTCTCTGTGCCCAGTCATTTGTTGATTTACAGTTTCCAAACGGGCAGTTTACATATATATCTGGTGAAGGACTTAGCACAAGTGCTTTCTTACCTCTTTGTGGAGGCCTTCTACAAGCTCAAGGTCAATATCCTGGAGAAATGATATTCAGTTTCTCTCGCAAGGTTAGATTGCAAACTAGTAAAATGCTTTTTACAAAGAATTGTAGTAGTTTTATTCACAATTTGTACCAGAATAGACTTATATAGATTATTTTACGCTTAGTCTTCTTGTTTGATTATAGTTAAGATTGTTTAAATCTTTTTTGCTTCAGAATAAGTGGGGAACACGCATCACACCCATGATACAATGGCCAGACAAGTCTTTTTCACTGGGTCTTTCGCAAGCCTTGGCTTGGCAGCGATCTGGTCTTATGGTGAAGCCTACAATTCAGTTCAGGTTTGGTTATGTTGTCTCTCTATTATTTTAGCTGTACATTATTGTCTTTCCATTCTAGAAGTTGTTCTCTTATGTGCTATGTTGAGGATTTACAAGAAAAGAGGTACATCAGTTGTTGATACTGGTCTCTATAATAATTAACCACCCAGAAAAACTCAAATGAATGTTACTTATGCTGTTCTGAATCTGATGATAATATGACGTTGAAGTGGTATTACCATTCCCTTCTGGTCTCTGCACACGTCTTGATGAAAAATTATGCCAAAAAAAATGAAGAGCATTAAAATATTTTTACCCTAAAAGGGCTAGGTCCGAAGGACGCCTTTGAGGCCACTGATTTGTTCCAGCAGGACTTTCGCATCCCAATCTTAATTCTTTCTCAGCTTTTTATGATTCTATGGGTTGAGTTGGGCAAAAGGTATGTTCTCAAGTTGAACTGGGGCTTAACAAGAGTAATTTTGTTGTGATATTTCATAGAGTTACACAAGGTGATCATCATATGACGCATATCTGCATGTAACTGTAGGAAATGGTTGGAAATTTTGGAATCTTTGACTTGCGCATGTTTATGTGGCCTAAGATGCGATATTAATCATTAGAGGTTAATTCACATCTGGTTTATTTTGCGGAGGGAAAAATTGGTACCCAGCGTGTTTTAAACTACTTTCTTACATCCCTGTTAAGCCTGTGCACATCAGTAATATTGACATCTTTTAACTGGGTCAAGTAACACATGCAAATTCATCTTTCATCTTCATGTGCGCTTTTAACATTCATTAGTTGGTGTTGATATGTTTCATGGAATTTTACAATGGTCAGTTTATGTCCCACTTTTGGTGGAAGCAATCCTGGTTTGCGGGCAGAGCTCATTCACTCAGTGAAGGAGCAGCTGAATCTTATATGTGGTTGTGCATTTACAGCACATCCTTCTGTTTTTGCTTCAATATCGGTATGTTATTGCTGATACCAGTGCTTATTCTATCATTTTTAGCCTTTAGTTCTCTGGGATCTCACTTATTTTCTTATGCAGCACAAACTTTGTCACCTTTATCCTTACTTGAGCTTTTAATTTCGTGAAAACATCTCAAGAAAATTTTGTTTCACTCTGCTCTTTTCATGATTTCCAAGTAAAATACAAAAGTTATTAAAGACCCTATTCGTCGGAAAGCTGTTTGCTTGATTGTCGTATGAAGTATGTACCATCAGATTTTTTCTTGTATTGATATTTTGGCAAACTTGGCTATGTTTGGGTGAGGTATTGCCAAATCCCAGGGCATTGTGGTCAAGTTAGTAAGGAATAGATCACAAAAAGTTAGGAGGGATTAGAAATGCATCATATGAGCATAACCAAGGAATGTGGGAGGAATTTGCAAAAAAATCCCCTACTTGGAGGGAGTTATTTACAAATCCCTCCTACATGCTTGTTGATGCTCATATGATGTATATCTAAACCCTCCTATCTAATATTTTGTCATTCATTCCTTACTAACTTGGCATTAAACCCTTGGGACTTGGAAATCCCTCACCTAAACATATCTTATAAGTTTTATAATGCTGAGGTGATTTGCCGAAGCTTTTTCATTTAACTTCGTTGTATATGTACAAATCATGGAACACGCATTTACTAACAACATTCCTACACATTCACTAACAGCTTTTTCATTTAACTTCGTTGTATATGTACAAATCATGGAACACGCATTTACTAACAACATTCACTAACAGCATTCCTTTATATGTTTTCCCGTAACTGTTATATGATACGGTTCATTTCTATTAGCCTTAAGTTGTTTTAGGTATTTGTCCTTGCAATTAGGTTACTATATACAATGTACGTAACATATTTGTTTGGACTCTTTGGTATTTACTTTTTTGCTATAAGTTGTGTTTGAAATAACTTACGCACAAGTTACTTTTTTTATATAAGTTGTACTTTGCCGTACTCGCTTGTCTCTTACTATCTTCTTTGTCTGGTCTTGCATCGTCAGGTTGGCAGATCCAAGTGGAATGGAAATGTTGGGGACTCGGGGATTGTTTTGAGAGTGGATACTCCTCTTTCCGATGTTGGTCGACCATACTTATCGATTCAGTTAAATAATGTTCTTGAATTTTGATGGCTTAGGTCCCAACAGAGTGCAAAATGCAAGTGTATATAGTCAGTCTGAAGCTCAAAAACACCCACCACATGTGAATATGTGAATCATGTTCTACTGCTAATTATACCAATGTTACCTGTTTTTGCTCCACTGAGACCTTTTTTGTTTTCTTTTAATTTTTTTTTTTCAATTTTTTTTTTTGCTTGTAATGTTCACTAATTGAAAATTTTGCCCTTCTAGAGAGAAAAATCTTCACACACACTGTGCCTTCAGATATTCCAAACAAGGCCTAATGGAAGGATTTCGGGATAGGAAAAACCAACTTTACAACTTTCAGAATGACAGAAAGATTATTCAGCTGTACAAAAAAAATGAAAAATAAAAAACGAGACACGAAATTGAGAAAAACCTTAATCATGCTTGCATTTCAATGGCTGTTGAACAATTAAAATTGGTGTTTGCTACAGTTAAGCTCAAAGACTTATTTAGTGTTCTTTGGAAGCACTTAACTGCTTTTCTGCCAGAAAATCATGTTTGAGTGATCAAATTTCTTAGTACTGTAACCGATTTTCAGTCTTCCTCTTGGGACAATAATAGGTCTGCAAAATGCTAGGATGAACATCAACTCTGCCAAAAATGAAACAAGACTTGTCCACACAAATATTGTTCTCCTCCATTTCCAAACAAACCTTTTCGACCGAGGAAGCTCAGATTCGAGCACTAGTGATGCAGCGTAAACTTGAGGTAAGCCGGCACCATTTTGGAACTCGGCTCTTTGCTCTAGTATCACCTTCAAGCAGGCAGTCGGCTCGAGTCCTTCAATGTGTCCACTCATTTTTATGTTCAGAACTTGGGTTTCTGATTGTAAACCGGCAATGAGAGGAGCGGTTTTGAGAAATGTTTCGATGAAGTGAATTGGCCCGCTTTTGTATCGCAGCATGCACGGATGGCTTGAGCTGGCTTTGACACTGCTGTTTGCTGACAAGAACTCGACCCTTACCTTGGGGCACAAGAAACGGTAAATGGTAAGTCACGAAAATGCTATTTCAATTAGGCATATAGAATTTACTCAGCTGAAAAATGTGGTGCGTGCTAACAATCTGTGATCAGATGTCATACCTGAAAAACACCCAGCTTGTGATTATATTCGGATTCAGGTGCAGTTAACGAAACAGCGAGCTGCAATTTGTGGTTATAAGGTATCGCACGGTCGCTACTGGCACCAGAAGCTGACATGAGTGGTACAAAAGCAACTGGACTTGATTTGGTATAATCAAAGTTGAGGGCTTCTGTTGTCTGAATTGGATTCTCAACCAAGTTTCTCATAATAAATCCACTTAGTACGAACCCGGATGCCAGAATTCCAAGAAGCATGGAACACACATAGAGTGACCTGAAGAAAGCAAACCCTACATTCACTGCCACTGACTTTTGAGCTTGCACGCGCCGGGATACCGCTGAAGTAACATTGTTAGATATGACACACAATTCAACACTGGACTTGTTCATGTCTCAATCTAAGAAATCTTCAAAAACTTTGAGCGATAGTGGGAGTGTTATTTGTCTGTTGGCTAGTGGCACACCTACCCAGGTGAATCCCCGGCTAGCTCAATTAGGAATTTCCAGATTGTTTTCTTTCACCAACTTGATTGGAGTAATGGATGATACATCAAAACAAATCTTGAACGTTGAATCTCGAAACTAAACTCGTATTTTGTTTACTGGTAGTTGTCTCTACTTAGTTGGAGAATATCCATGATTGAACTCACATAAATGTGAGGATGATACATATTTATGATGAGTTTGATTTGATACATAAACTTTTCTGCGAGGTTTATCCCATCGTAAATTCTATCGTTCCTAAAAAAATGTTGAATTTTGATGTATTATGTACAACAATGTCATGTCATTTGGCGATTGAAATGTATGAAAATGAATACTTGAACACTATTTTCTAGGGAGCTGTAGTCACACCCAGCATTTATCTCTTAACACCAGTCCACTGAACACTTGCAGAGATGTTCGGGGGAATGTGGCCGAACAATTTCGCGACAAGCAGCACCAAATTTCACACAGCATGCCACAATTTGATTGTGAGGGTGAAGAAAGAAAATGCAGGTTTCTTTGCACCAAATGTGGGAGAAATATAATATTGACATTAACTGGTAGAATAAAATCAAGAAACCAATTCTTCAATAACTTCAAAACATATCTGTCTCATAATCTCCTTTAAAAAAAATATGGACCAATTGAATTTGAGAAAAAATAATTTCAAAACCTTCATTTCTTCAGCTTTTCATCACTGTAAATTATTAAGTAGCTTGCTTGTTGAGGAATGTTCCATGTTCTCATCCTTACTAGGAAGAGAAACCGAGGAATCAACCCACGGACCCTCCATTGACGTGCCTCGTACATGACTATCTTGTGAGAACATGGAAACGTTGGTTTGGCTGTCTTGTGATAGCCTCTCAAAGGCCTTAAACCTTGCATCTTGTTCCACTGGACCGCGCTTCATTGGTGCTTGAACTGGAGTTTTGCCTTCGAGCATGCTTACTACAGAAGTCATGGTTGGTCGGAGAGTGGGAGATGGATTTGTGCATAAGAGCGCCAGGTTCAGCATTGTCATCGCCTCCGTTTTAGAGTAGTTTGAACCAAGATCTGGATCCACGAGTTCTAGCATGTTTCCTTGCTCTTGTAGGACATAGGCCTTCACAAACATTTAGCACCTCTTAGAACATATAAATTTTGTTTATTTTAAGGACATTTTGAATGTTCATAACACAAAGAGTGGACCAGGAAGATCTTCTAAGGATTACAGAGTAGAATGGATAAAGCTTACCCCATCAAGAAGATACACGAACTCCTCCTTTGGCTTGTAACCTGTGTTGCTCTTTCCACTAACAATTTCTAAGGCAACGATACCAAAACTGTAAACATCTGCCTTGTCAGTTAAATAACCTCTCATTGCGTATTCAGGAGCCATATAACCTCTGCAGAAATAGCATATAACTTCAGATCAGTGAGTGTGCTGCCATAAATCAACAGCGAACAAAGGCTAAGAGAAGCGTGTATAAATTAGAGTATCAATATCTTTGGATACATAAACCATGCTGTCTTCCTGACCTTCCTTTAACAATGAATGTTGTAAAGCAGTCATACTAATGCATTATAGTGAAGTTCAAATATGTGAGAGATAACACTAACATTGTTCCAGCTATTCGTGTGCTGATATGCGTGTTTTCTTCTTCATCCAGCTTAGCTAAACCGAAGTCAGATATCTTGGCATTTAGATCCTTATCAAGCAGCACATTGGTTGCCTTTATATCCCTATGCACAATTTTCAGTACTGATTCTTCGTGAAGGTAAGCTAATCCACGTGCTATCCCCAAGCATATCTTCTTTCTTGTTTTCCAGTCCAAATGCAGCCGTTGTTCCTCACGACCTACAAATTTACAGAGAAATCAGATAAAAATACCAAATTTGGCATTCTGCTCAAGATGTTGCAAGTGTTTACCAAAAAGCGCGCGTGCAAGACTATTGTTTTCCATGTATTCATATATAAGCAACAACTGGTTTCCTTCAATACAGCAACCGAAAAGCCTCACGAGATTTGGGTGCTGCAAAGCTGATATCATGCCTATCTCGTTAACAAATTCACGGTTGCCTTGCTTTGATTTGGCCGAGAGCTGCTTAACAGCAATGATAGAACCATCTGACAGTACACCCTACGAATTGAGGAAGGTTATTTCAACTTCACATCTATATAAAACGTATTTCTCTATCCGTCCAACAAGCTCTCTCTCCGGTAGAAGACAGGGGGTTTAGGACGGAACTATTTCTTGTGCTAATAATCATTAAATTTCACATTCGTTCTATTACTGCCAACGCCAAATGTGAAAAATAATATTGTTGAAGTGATCATTACCTTGTAAACAGGCCCAAAACCTCCTTCACCAATCTTGTTTGAAGGATCAAAGTTACCAGTGGCTGCTTTAATTTGTCGTAGAGTAAAATAACCAGTTTTTTGTTCCAACCCACGACGCAGTTCTGCCACAAGAAAGAATTTTAGAAAATAACATACAATGAGCATGTGAAAAACTTTATATGCAGAGATTATCCTTACCTTCATCTTCGTCTTTACCCCCTAAGTAACCAGCCATTCGGAGGACTACCAAAACGACTACAACAGACACAAATGAAGCTACTACAATACCGGCAATAGCACCAGCAGATAGCCCCCCAGTATCAACCTTAAAATCTGAGAAGTAAAAGTTCTATGAAGTTAAAGAGGCATGCAAGTTGAAAAAAAAAAAAAAAAAAAAAAACAACCAGAAATCCTACAACACGGGTGAAACTTACTTGGTGTCACAGTAATTGCAGATATAAGAGGCCCATAGACACCTCTGTCGGGAATGGCAGTAGTTCCTTTCCCTGCCCAATATAAGTGAATCTCTAGAGTGCTACCATGAACAGTAACATCCAATTCTTTGACGACAACCTTACCAACACCTCCTGCTTCCTCCATAATATTGAAATCCTTCCAAACCAAATTCCCCTGTGCAAGAATCAAACCACAACATTACTTGCTAGCTTCCACCGAATTTACTGAATAACCAAACCAAATCTTGTAAAACCAGCATATAGACGAAAATTCAACAATAATAAAAATCCACTCGTACTCACTTGAATTGAGATGTCAAATATGCGCTTCCCAAGGCTGCTGAATGTCTGGTCATCAGTATACATTATTTCGGAAAAGTGAAGCTGAACTTTGTAACTACCCTTTAACATGCAAAGGCCATAGTACTTGAGTGAGAGAGGAGAAAGGCGAGCCGTTTGATAAAAGTCTGGACCATCCACATTAAGAGAAAATGTGTTTGTTGCGATGTAATCTGCTTTATCCTTGTTCATGTATACCCCTGTACTACTAAAACCCCATTTTTCAGATGTTGAAATGAAGTGTGATTGTCCCACAGTGCTCAAGTCCTCTTCGTATTCATTACCCTCGAACTCCATCTTCCTCCCTCCGCAATTGATAAATATGGAATGGTCTATAGGTGTGACAAGAATCGTATTAGAAATTTATAAATGACATAAGTTGTTGCATGGTCATGGAAGAAGAAAATTAAATGAATCTAAACTCACGTTTCGGTTTTGACGAGCAAGGGAGGTCCTTCTTTAAGCACCATCTACGCATTGAAAGAATTAAGGCTTGGTCATACATACATTTTGCAAAGGTTGATGAAAGGAGAAGTAAAAGTTTTAGAAAACTTACAAGTTTTCTGAAGACGAATAACTAGAAACTAGATTCCTGTTTAATAATCAAGGGAATTAGCTAGTAAACAATATCCAACGAAGAAAGAGCATGTAATAAGTACATAACGACTTGGGAGAATAACATAGAAAGAATACAGTACTTGGGTTTGGATATTAACAGACTTACACAGTCAACTGTTGACAACTAACAGAAGGCGATCCTGTAAAATTGTTGTAAGACAAGTCCCTGCAACATATTTTACATGGGATTGATTACAACTCTAGATTCATAGAGAAGCATAATTGAAATTGAAATTGAAATCGAAGTTGGATAGCATTTTGCACATAAAGAAATAAACACAGATAAACAGAACTTCATAGATTAGTAAAAGAGTATAGACTGACAAGTTATATTTGCTGTTCAATATCCAGGTTGGTACTTCTCCGGTGAGTGAGTTGTTGGTCAAAAACCTGCAAGCTTAAATTCTTAAGATCAGTGCAGACATAGCTAACTCAAGGAATAAATAAAACACGAAGCATTTGCCCAAATAAACGAATGCTTCTTTTATTTGATTGACTTACATATAATTTAGAGTGGTAACACGCTGAATCGTTTGTGGAATTTCACCAGTCAAGTTGTTAAAGCTCAGGTCTCTACAAGTTAGACAGAGGAAAAAGCCATCGTACTAGCTTACATCAGAGGTTTGTTTTTAAATGGTTAATGAATCCAAAACTCAAAATCTTGTTAAGTGTGGTGACGATAAATCTTGTTCAGTGTGGTTAATGAATCCAAAACTCGAAATCTGATTCTAAAAGCACTCACAATGTTTTTAGTTCTGTCAGCTCGCCAAAATAATTTGGAATTGTACCACTAATTGAACAGTTTCTCAGAGTCCTGAGTCATAGATGCAAACATAAATTAGCATAACTGCATTACTAATTACACGGAAGTAGAATTTTGAGAGGGCTGTATTATACTCACACTAGCTCGATATCCTTCATATCTTTCAAATTAGGAAACGGTGAACTTCCGTTTAAATCAGATATTCTCCTGATACAAAGGACACATCAGAAATATTTATTTGTTTTATTGTTGCAGATTTCGAATTAGCAACCAATCATTAGATCAATACCCTAAATATGTAATTACAAGATAGAGGAGCGGTGATCTCACAATTCAGTTAAGTTTTTCAAAGATGATATGATCGAAGGTATAGGGCCTTCCAAGGATGTGCCTTGCATATCACTGCAGTAGATTTAATATAATTCTTCAGAGGAAACAGTATAAACATTAACCAACATTCTAAAACTTGATTAAAAGAAGTGAATGATGGGAGATGAATATAATGAGGAGCAGCACGCACAGTCTTTCAAGTTTGGTCCAGTTTCCAATAAAACTCGGTATCTTCCCTGATAATCGGCTCCCATCTATCCTACTGCAGGCAGTAAAAGAAGATGAGAAATTGTTTGTTCAAGAATACTATACATCTAAACAATCGAGTCGTGCCACATCACTTACAAATCAGTTAAGTTCTTTAGGTTTCCGTATGATTCTGGTATAGTCCCTGTAAAATTGTTGGCAGAAAGAAGGCTGTGGAAAATGAAAGAGACGGTTATGCATTTATTTCGAAGCTGATAGATTTCTCCGGTATTTATATACATAACAAGGAGCTGACGCCAATCATATGTACATGAAGAGCATAGTCTGATAGAAAACTTCTGATTAATCAACAAAAGTTTTCTACATTGTTTGGATAATTAATTAATGAAAGATTTTAATGACGAATAGAAATGAGAATTTTGTCTTACAGTCTTTCTAAGTTGGTCAGCTTTCCGATGTTTTGGGGAAGATGCCCTTCAAACTGATTGTCTTCCAACACCCTGGAAAATGCAATTTGGCAGTCAAGGTTATGCACATTCCTTCTCTTTTTGTCAATAAGCAAAGAACATTGCAATACTTACAACTCTGTAAGCATAGTAAAGCCATCAATGGGAATTGAACCACTGAGTCGATTTCCCAAAAGATTCCTGCAGCATACCAACAGTTAAATTACATGTTAGGCCTACAAATGCTAAAAGTAGCCACACGACCATTACTTAAGGTCTCAGTGATACGAAGGCATCACTTACAGAGCGCGAAAAGGAGCACGAGAGAGGCTTGCAGGGATTGATCCATTGATGTAATTGCGAGTGAGATCACTGTTTAATACGGACAAACAATAGAAATTCATCTCCATGGTCCATACTCCAGCCAACGTGCATAAATCAATTCAATAAGCTGAGAGACAAATAACGTAAAATGTGTACCACTTACATTGCTTCCAGATGTGTAAGATTTCCGAGTTCCTCAGGTATAACTCCAGTTAAATTGAGACCCTTCATCTCACTATAAAACCAACATTTAAGCAAAACTAATAATTAGAAAGGAACAACAGAACTAAGAACAATAGAACTTCAGACCAACAGAGTCATACATGATTGTGACATGGCAAGTGTTGCTTGGAAAGGAACAGTTGCAAGTGACATTGCTCAGAATCTTATCAGTGAAGTATTTGTAGAAGCCTGCTCCACCATCTTGGCAAGAACTTTGGCTGATGTTCCAATGAGTGTTGTGTAACTTTCTGGAAATTGTTTCAAGAATTTTCACTGCAACGTATGCAAAAATCGATTAGCGATATTAAGTAAATAGGTTCAGTTAGAGAAACATAGATTAGAGGTAACTAAAATAACACAATTCTACCACTTCAACAACCAATTATGCTACATAGTACTTTTTATTGCTGCCTACGTCATGTTTACAACCAATCAAAACTATTCACCGCACCAACTAATCAAAACTACACAAGTCACACCCAACCCAAGCACATACCCACACTTAACATCATCTTCAGAATCAACATTACCAACCCAAATCACATTACAACACTGAGGTTTTATGGGTAATTTGGGACCAATATCGAAGCATCAAACTGCTCCGGCCAGTAGGTCAGGACGGTATGTCTTCAAATATCCCGACTCATAGTTTAAGTAATTTAAAATATATACAGGTCTTGTCATATAAAAAACGGCTATGAGGTTCTTACGATATTAAATAGAGGTTATAAAATTACATCTCCGTGGGATTTATTGACAAATTTGAACAAATATTTCGTAATGTATCGACAAGTTTTGGTAGAAGACTTTTCAGCCAAAACCAAAACAATATAGCAGATTCTTGGAAGCAACTTCAAGAACTTCACGTGGTCAAATTCAATATGCAGAAAGATAATGGTCAATATTCATATATATTTAAAAATATCCTCTTCTTTGGGTCCGACCATTATTTAGTCAAAAAACTAGATCATGTGCCCGTTCACACTACCATGGCATTTACGTAGTCGTCCAACTCAACTATAACCTAATTCCGGTCGACCTAAAATTAATTGTGAAACTCTATCCATGAAAATAATATAATTCATAATTTAATATTTTAAATAGTGACATCTACTTAGTAGTACTGTCCAGTGGTATTCTTCTTAAGCTTGTAAGTGAGAGGTCTTACGTTCGATTCTCGTTAAAAAAAAATTTGAAACACATTATTACTAATTCGTTACGAGGCTTAATCCGCTTCCTCATTTGCTTAATGTAGATATTATTGTTTATTAAAAAAAAAAGTAAATCGTTTGTCATTTTGTTTTATGGACACATTATGCAATCATTGGTATTAAGAAATTGCCACATTATGTAATTATTGGACACTTGTGAGGCAATCAACCTACAACATTTTGCTATATGATAATCAAATATGCTACAAACAAAACAGATAAAGATAATTGAAATTAAAATTACTATTTTTTATTTTATGAAAAAGGAAGAAGATTTTGTAGATTTGGAACAGGCCTATGTCCTCATCTCCTTCAAGGTTTCAAGACATGTAACATCAGTGCGGACAGATGGACTGCCCATTTTGCAATTGTACTCATGTGAATTGTATAAGGACTATTATGTCCCTTATCATCATCTTTATTTTCTCTCTCAATTGCACTGGTACAGCAGGGTAAAACTGTAATCTCAGAGACAAATAGCACAGAGCCAACTGGGAAGACAATGCATGTGGCATGAAACAGAATTATTGTCATGTTGCGTTGCGTGCTGATTTAATATTGCAATATCATGTGAAGAAAAGTTTTTACGTGACATTGTTTTATCTGACAAGAACGTCACGATAATAATGAACTTATTTATAAATCATTCCCCTAAGATGAGGATCCTACGTGTAAAACAAAGAAATGGGAATATTTATAAAGAAATACGGTTGAAACTGATCTTCTTAAGCCAAAACTAAAAGATGTTTGTTTTAAAATGAAGAAAAGTTGAGTAGAAAGATTTTAAATCTCTGATACTAATAGTTGCGGTTCCCCAATTATATTTTGGTTTGCAATTGTTTTATGAAAATTCATGGACCAAAAAGAGAAACGACATTGACAGCGAGCCAGAGAAGCTAGCAGTTAGCACAAGACAGATGCAAAGGAATTCAATCTCCTTGCTTTTTTGCAATTTTCTTAGCAACCAAACAGAGAAGCTGTCGCAACTCACAACACAAAACCAACTGCAATGCAATGCCCTCCTCAATGAAATTTAAACCCAAAAACCTAGAAAATATTTGCAGTTAAAATATATAAAAAAAAAAAATTAAAGCGAGAATGAAGGATTATAGCACTTACCTTCTTCCAGAGGCAAAAGTTGAGCATTCGATTCGAACTCAGTGAAGCAATTCAAAGCCAGAAACCCCAGCAGAAGAACAAAAAAAATCTTAGAACTCGTAAACATGAATCTCATTTTCCTCCAGGACACAATAACTGCTTTTCTTCGATGTTTACAGCAAAACCAATTCCAATCTTATTGTCTTTACATACAACAAATGAAGACAAAACGGAAACAGAAAGAAGAGAGGGAAGGATACAGAGGGAGTGGTTGGTTTTTGGCGTGGAGGGAAAGGGACAAAGAGGTGAGTGAATATGTTTTATGAAGAGAGAGAGAGAGAGAGAGAGGGAGATTGTGGTTTATATACAATGTAAGGAGTCAAAAGGAAAGAGATGCGAAAGAGAGACAGAGGGAGAGAGGGCCGCCGGAACGCCGACAAGGAGTGAGAGAAAAATTACAGTGTTTTTGCTTTGTGGTTATGGAAAGCGTCAAACTGCATTGGTCACGGCGGTCAATAAAATAACACGCAAAAGTTTTTACAGTTTTCTGCGATATCCCTCCGCCCTCCTTCCTTTAAAGCACCTTGACCAAAATGAATAAATAATAAGGGTAATGTTTGAGAGGTCAAATTTGTAAATTAAATAATGTGTAACTAATAAGAATAAGTACATGTTGATAAACGTGTAAGTGATAAACCAAACATCAATTTTATGAGCATGTTTAAATTTGCAAACTAAATTATATCTCACTAATAAGAATGAGCATATTTATTAATGTTTATTTATTTAACTTCTAAAATTTTATCTACAAATTTAGTCTCAATAACATTATCCAAAAAAATGAGATGTTCCAACACGTGTTGTGACCCTTTTTTTTCTGTTTTTTTTTTAACAAAACGTGTTGTGACTTTTAGAGATTCATCTTTTTCACTTATTTTTTTTTGCTTTAGACTATTGATTTATCGTTGATTCGTTCAATTCTATGGCTAAAAAGATAGAGTGATGGAAGAAAAAAGGTATAAAAATCAATCCGGTCTATGATGTATGCTGTGCAAATTTTTGTTCATTTTGATGAAATTTTTTATGTAATGTTTTAAACTATCATTCTTTTATACAAGAATATTATTTTGCTAAGGAGTGAGATATTTTGGCATAAATCACACAATGAGTCGGTCATAATAAATTAATGTTAATTAGGTTTAAACTCGTCATTTACAAGATTCAAATCTTAAATCTTTTTTTAATAGAAAAAAAAATATTATCCTGACTGGTAACTACATATTTGACAAAGAAAAATATTTGCATCTTTTTCCAGAAAAGAAATAAAAAATTTTGCATCCACCCCATGGGATTTACCACATTGTCCACCCTTTTATAACAAAATTATTTTACCATACAAATTTCATTATCACAACCACTATTTTCTTAATTATTATCTAAATATCATTTCTATCAATCAAATCAAAGATCATTTAGGTATCCATATTAATTGAACAAAATGATAGTGTTGCTTCTGAGTAACATATTCATGATGAACCGTTCATGTATTTGATACATATAAATGACTAAAAGATCTCCAATTCAGATAAATTTTTAAATGATGATTAAGAAATTAAACAATTTCAATTATAAATTTGTATGATTAAAAAAGGTTAATCTTGAGGGCTGGATGAGGTGGTGCACTGACACACTCCGACTCGGAATGTCCATTAAGACTCCGAATTGAGATATGATGACCGACACCTGGAAGGTGATGAAGCCATCAAGTGTAGTGACGTGGAAAAATATGAATAAATTTAAACCTAAAAGTGTCTAAATACATGAGTGCTCGATGAGCGGGTATGAATTCTTTTCACACGTGATGACAGAGCATAAGTATAGTACAGTAAAATAGGATGAGAATTATACCATTGATGGTAATCGTCTACACCAAGATTTGTCAATAATCCTCGTCGGTACGAAAACCCTGCTACTAGAACCTGGAGGGACGAAAAATAAGGGTGAGTGGGCCAAAAAATAATTTTTTTTAATAAAAACCTTTTGAAAACGTTATAACTCCTTGCCGTAAAACTTGTATAGTTTCCAAAATATCATACTAAGTATAAGTATGAAAATCAAATGCATGCTAACTGTAAGTCCAGAAATATGCCACCGCATAATAGCTCAACAGTAATATAGATATGATCATGTGCTCAGTAATTTATACTAGCATGTCAGTCGGAGTCAGCAAATGTGACCTGTACGACTGCACCTATCGCTCATCAGACTATGCTAACACACGAGTCGGAGTCACCTAATGTGACATGTACGACAGGCTGGGTGTAATAATAAACGCTCTAGTGCTACGATCACGTGAAGCCGGCGCTATGCACGGGTCACCTACGAGTCAGAATTGCCTAATGCAGTTTGTATGACAAGCTAGCACCTACTTGGATCCAAGTCGAGCATGCGGTGTGGGAGGTAAACATACACGTGAAGGTTGTGCCCTGGCCCTGGGCGGGAGCAATAACACCATGTGTAGCAATGATGAGCACTATATGAACATATGCATGCCAAATTGATTCAACCATTTCAATCCACCACATAAGCTTACCTCGACTTACATGCGCATCCCGTATTCACCTTAGCATTTCAAAGCATTCACAGCAATTATATGCAAGTAATATGCATATGGATATGCCATGATGCAATCTAAAACTCAACCATATCATAGTATTTTAATATAAATATATATACATACATATATATATATATATATATATATATATATAAGACATGGCATAAAATGCATAAATCAATTTAAAAGCATTTTTGGAAACTATCAATCATATATATACTATAAAAAGGAAAAGACTCACTCATCTAGAATCCGCGCTACAACTCCCTAGCACGAATATCAAGGCGTCACAAACGATCGTAGCCTAGAACAATGATCAAATCATGTCTCAGAATTCTTATCGATAGAACACGTACATAAAACACATCCCCCACGTACATTCTAGAATGATTGGTAACCTATTAACCAAAAGTCAACCGTCGGCCAAAAATCGACGGTAGGGTCCACAACCCTACGTAACTCCATCTAGAAGATCCACTCCTCGGATTTTTGATCCATAAATCCCATAGATACACATTATGCTTCTAAACAACATCCTAAAGTTTCGAAATGATCTGACAATCGGATCTTCGCCAATTGCTAAAATTAAGTGGCGGCCAACGTTTTATTTTATAAATTTAAAAATCCAATTCGGGAATATCTATAAGTCAGATCCCCAATCTGTCAATTCCTAATTTCCTTAAATATTACGTACTATAATGTATTAAAGTTTGGTGATGATCCAACGGTTGGATTGTCGATTCATATAAGGGTCAAGTGGCGGTCTCTATCAAAATTATGTTCAAACAATGAGATTTCATCAATCGGACTTCACATATGGAATTAGGGTATCAAATTTAGCCTAGGAAGGTCAGGTGGGGTCTCGGCCCACGCGCCACCACACACGGCAGCCGACAGCCCCAACTCGCCGGAAAATTCAACTATTTCTAAAAATTCTCAAATTTCACAAAAATGAAGATCTTAGTGAGTAGAGCAAGTTTTATACATGTGGCCAAGTCTAATTTGGCCGGGAAAAGCCTCAAATCGCCACGAACCCGGCCTAACCCTAAAATTTGGATGTTCTTGATTCGTCCTCAAATCAACTCCGACACTCTAACCACTGATTAGGCATTGTTCTTGACCTCTTGAGGAGTGTTTTTGTGGTGGTGATTAATGATAATCATTTCAGAAATGGGTGGATTGTTGTTGGGGGTGCTATCGGGCTCGTCGGAGAAGACGACATGAGTTCGTCGTGAAATCTCCACTAACCTCCATCAAGTTTGTGAGGAATTTGAAGAGGGAAGATCATTGAATTGAATGGTGGTAATGGGAGACTCCAACTCGGAGGAAAATGGACAAAAATGGCGACGGAAGAGGCCGCCACAAACCGGGTTTTGAAACGGGTTACGGGTCAAGGGGATCCGGCCCTAGTTTGCTGACATCCCCCTTCTTTCCTTTCCCTCATGTTCCCCTTCCTGATTGGTCAGACTCTCCTCCCTCTTCTCTTGGTTCGTTCCGCATCTCCTTCTCAGATTGGGCAGCCAATGCCCTTTTTTTTCGCCCTTCCTCCTTCATTTCTTCTTCTCATTCCCTTAACTTTCTAAACTAATATTAAAAAAAATATTATAATAACAAAATAATGTTAAAATAACAATATAATAAATAGTAATTCTATACAAAAAAAAAAATACTTTTCGGATTTGTAGTTCCGTAAAATTTTAATCGTAATTCCAAATTCGCTTCCGCTTACACCTATGTGTTTGTAGCGACGAGCATTACGAGGATATGCTAAAGGAATGTTTGATATGTCTCCCAAAATGCTAGTCAACAAAACTCAAAATCCTTGCCTCTAGGGACATTTCTGTAAATTCACACTTTTAAAGTTTATAAAATTGTAAAATTAGGGACGGGTTGTCATAATCTACCCACCTTAAAAAAAAATTTCATCCCCGAAATTTGAAATCACTTTTTAATCAAGAGTAGTGAAAAGGTAGTAGAAAAACAGTTACGTAAAGAAGATAAAAAGTTAGAGAGTTTCATAAAAGAGAATGTAATTCCGTCGCGATCGGAGTGCAGTGATTCCTCTTTTATGCCTCCAAACTCAAACTTTCCTTCTCCTTCAGTTCAATGCCAAAATATAATACTTTAAAAAAAAATTAAACATAGGGTAAAAAATAGACGAATAAAAACATAACGTCAAAATATGTATAAAGTGAAGTAAAGTTAAAATAGTTGTACTGAAATCAAAACCGAACATAGAAAGATTTCACCTACGCTTCTGCAGCATAACGTACTCCGAAAATAAGTGTGTATTATCTTTGGGTTGAGCCCAAACAATAAATAACTAATTAAATAAGTAAATACAAATGCTAACTTAGAATGACCTACTTGTTTACTTGCTTAACAAACCCAACGAATAAGTTATTGATATCACGGTCTGCAGCCCGCAATACCGACAACTCACTGTTGTTTTGATAAGCAAGTAATAATTCCCGAGGGTGCAATATTACCATCATGCCCTCCATTGGAAAATACACATACATTCTCTGAACAAAGCCTTGATCATGCTCACGCACTACCTTCTCAGGCAACCTCGTAAATATCATAAAATTCTCTATATCACAATCTCAATCATTCAAATACTTGTTCGCAATACTCTTATGTAAATCACATACTATGCATGAAATATTTATACCATATCTCAATTGATACCATGTTCATAACCAGGAATGTAATCACAGTTACACATAACTCTAACAAAGGTAAGTGGCTATCAATCATGTATTGCGCATAAATCTCTATATGTCGCTCCAATGGTATCATAGCTAAATCAAGATTTGTAACCGTAGTTACAAACAACTAAAATAAAGATAATGGGTTGCAACCATGCTAATTGTAGGACGAACAAAATGCAACACATTCACTAAGGTCTGAGTAGCTCGTTCAGACTAATCGTTAATCTAAGGGTGAACATGTAATACTGAACAAGATCTAGTACTCATAACCTCCAAAAAGACTTCCAAAGGCTTGAAAGTGAAACGCGTAGCACGGTGAAATATAAATACGTCAAGATGATAATCTGGTCGGGCTTTTGTTTGCCTGAACTTGTATAAAAGTCTAGAAGTAGCTCTTTCATAATGTCATCATCCTCCGAAAGCAAATAGAGAAGAAATTGTGGTTGTCTAGGAAGTTGGACTTTATTTTCTCAAACATCCTCTCAACTCTAACTAAAGGTGGGGCGCGCCTAGACTTAGGAATCTTTTCAAAGACATCAAATGGAGCTTCGATTTTAATTCCTTTCATTTTTGCATTTAATCAGATATCAGACGAAGGCTTTTAAATCACAGCATGTGGAAAAGTTAACAACATCCCACTTTTCTATCTTAGTTGGCTTCAAAAGTGTCTTGTTGTTGAAATTCTAGCGCCCATTTTGAGGAAGAAAGTCATCGTCATTACCGACTTTAAGCTTTGGGGCTGGAAGAACACAGCCTTCCATTTGAATAAAGCTACCACCGCTTGAAGCACCACATAAGCGTAGCATTGGTTTAGCATCATAGTTATTGATTTTTCATATTCTCTACATGTACAAAAATAGCTCGTACAAAACTTATAGCAATATTTCTCCTCTATATTTGGATACAAGAAGTGATTATAATCACTCAAACAATTCCCCGATGATTTTGAAATAACGTCAAATCGATGCTTGTGATCTCCAACTGGATAGGATAAGACAAGCTAAAGATATTCAAGGATAAATAGGTCTTTTGGCGCGATAAACAATAACTACGTTTGCACAACCAAGATGATACATGATGGTACACCCGTAGATGCTGATTTAATATCTTTATTATTGTCGTTCGGTGTGGATGTGTCGGCGAGAACGTCGGGTTCCCTTAAGTGGGGTAGATTGTGAGATCCCACATCGACCAATGGATAGGGGGTGATGTTCCTTATATGTACATACTCCCCTCCTTATAACACGAAACTTTTTGGGAACTCACTGGCTTCGGATTCCATCGGAACTCCAAAGTTAAGCGAGTTTGGGCGAGAGCATTCTTAGGATGGGTAACCCAATGGGAAGTTCTCGTGTGAGTTCCTAGAAACAAAACCGTGAGGGAATGGTAAGCCTAAAGTGGACAATATCGTGCTACGGCAAAGTCGAGACTAGGATGTGACAATTGTCACAACCCGTCCCTAATTTTACAATTTTATAAATTTTAAAAGTGTGAATTTAGCGATGGGTTGTCACATGCACCCCATGAGGTGAATGCAAGTATTGTCTTTTTACAAATACCTTTTCCGTTTTAGCTATCCTTCGATTAAATTTTCATCATTGTGATTTTAATTTTATTAATCAAGATTTCAACTTCATTACAATAAAGACATATATACAGGGTTTCCTTGACCTTGCTAAAACAGGGTCTTTTTAACGTTGATAGGCCAAAGGAACATAGGCTCAAGGAAAGTCAAGGCCCAGAACCTAGAAAAAGTGAGGAGGTCGAGTGCCTCGAATGACTCAGAGCACTTCCCTTGGAAGCCATTATTGAGCGCTGAAGGGTGAAGCCATCTCTAACAACTTTTAGGCACGAGGACCTAGGGGCAGAGGAGACAGGCCTATTCAGATTTAACTTTGGGAAAATAATTCTTGCCAGTTCTTTCTCTTGGGTTCCGAGGATTCTGTGAACGTGATCTTTTATCATACATTATACAGTCATAAATTATTTTAAATTTAAGATTTAAAATTAAATATAAATAGTGCCTAACGAAAACTGATCACACGATATACGATGAACGGTCACGATCACGGGATCCCAAGGAAAAGGGTCATCGTTTTCCTTAACTTTGAGTCAAATAATAAGGAACCGGATCCCCTCCGGACCCTTTGAAATTGAGCCTCCTGACTAAGGGATCCAGGCCATTGAAATTTGATTCAACGGCTACAAACAAGGGACCTCTCTAAAGTTATAATAATTGTAATTGTTGGATCAAATTTCAACGGTTCGGATTCCTTAGTCAAGAAGCTCAGTTTACAAGGATCCGGAGGGGATCCAGTTCTAAATAATAGTTACACAGGAGCTAGAAAGCCTACAAAATGGCTTAAATGTTGACAGATGGGGCTCTCGGGTACAGACTCCCACCAACTACATGGTCGAGCAAGGCACTCGGCCAGCTCATCCCAAGACGGGATGCAAGTGGATCTAGGAAGAAGCCACATCATTGCCACATGTTGGCCAAAGAAAAGGATGACCTTGTTAGGTCAAGTCAATGCATTTGACGTATTAAATACAAGGAAAGTGACATGTTCAGGAAGAAAAAGGGACTCGGAAGAATGCCTATAGAAGGAGACCAAGAACCCCTTAGAAAGGGTCAGATGAATTAAGAGACAAATATATTGTTCTGTAGCCAAACGTTACTTGTAATTCAGTTCATCATAAATAAATCAAAATCAATGGACGTAACCCAATTTTATGGGATGAATCACTTTAACCTTGCGTCCATTTTCCTTAATTGCAAAAGCCCAAATCTAGTAAGGGACCAACTCTTATTCAACATTTGTAAGCCTCACTAGTTTTGAGCGTTAACATACTTATTATGTGAGGAATGATAAACAAAAAATAGATAAAGACAACAAAATTAATATATGGAGGTTTCCGAGCATATACTTGGGATTAATTCAATTATAATAATTAAATACTAGTAGATGAGCATACGCTCTGTGTGTGTGAACAATTTCATTTTAGTTTTTGTTATTGATTATGGAGTGTGATTAGTTTTTAAAATTTTAAAAAGAGTATGGAATAATGATTATGAGAGAATTTCTCTTAATAAGTGCATATTTTTTCTTAATATTACATAATTATTGTTTTGTCATAGGAAAAATAGGTATATGATTGTCATTTTCTCAAAAAAAAAAAAGGGTAAAATAGGAAAAATAGGGATATGATTGTCATTTTGTCAAAATGTACAAAATTAAATCCTCTTGAACCACACACCTCCTTTCACGTTCTCCTCAAGCGCAACCGCTTCAGTTCATTCAAACTATCAAAAAAAATATCATGATTTCACTTACCTGTATGAAAAAACGATGGTGAGACAATTTCTCTTCATAAGTGCATATTTTCTATCTTATTTAAATATTGTGTATCAAAAGTGAGGGTAAAATAAGGATAATAGGGATATGATTGTCATTTTCTCAAAAGATACAAAATTACTATTTTGCCCTCCTTATGTAATATGGTGTATCAAAAGTTAGGGCAAAATAGGAAAAAAAAGGGGCAAAAAGTTCAGAAGATACAAAATTACTATGTTGCCCTCCTTATGTAAACATTGTGTATTAAAAGTGAGGGCAAAATAGGAAAAAAAGGGGTAAAATTTTAACAATGAGGGTTTTCTTAATAATAGTATAGATAAATAATAAACACGGTATTTAATGTCAGTAACATATCTTATTGATTGTAATCGATAATGCAACAAATAAAGAAGGGGTTGGAATTACTTACATGAATCATAGTCGTGTGTGCACCACTTTGTAGATCATCATTATGCTTGTATTCTTTCTCTTCATGATTATTCACGAGAAAGTTCCTTAAGTGTTGAGCTTTTAAGAGTATCTACACTGATACATCAGTAACGAAAATAGAGTGAGGGATTCGATTGTGCTAGCAAGATCACTCACTTGGACTAAATCTTTGGGACAATAGGAAAAATGCTTAGGGGATTTTTTTTTATTCCTATTCTTGTCTGAGAGGACAAATCTAATCTTTAGGGACATGGTCATTTGGTAGTGTTTTTGAAAAATAAATTTTAGTATTTTAAAAATGATTTGACTCTATGATATTCATTTCCAAATGACTTTAATGCTAAGAACTGTCACACATGCTATTCTTGTAAGCGGCCGGTTCTTACAAGAAAACCGAAAATAATCATGGTGAGGTGGCATCTCCAATTTTAAGGCTACATCATCATTAAGTTAACATTCTCATATTGTTCTGCATTAGATTGGATAAAAGTTGGCACTGAAAGAAGGAATTTATCTTATTAAAAAAAATAGTTGATACTAAAAATTATATTAACATTTAGGCTTTTTAGTCAAAATGTTCTACGAAATTTGCATAACACATCATTTTGATCCCTGAGATTGAAAATCAATAGAAATGGTCACATAGATTGTCTACCACCCATTATTTTGGTCCTTCCATTAAAAACTCTGTTAAGTGTCCCGAAACTCTTGGCCGGAAGTTTAGGCAATTTTCAAAGCTTCGTAACTCAATTGTTTCTTAACCAAATTCGACCCATAATATATCAAAATGAAGATAGGAACGTGTAGAACAAGATTATACCTATTTGGAATCCCAATTGTTTCCAGAGATGGCCAGAAAATAGTCTGAAAGGTGACTGGTCCGAGGAAAAATTAGAAAACACGCCGGAAACTAAGTAAACTTTAAACGTTCATAACTTCTTCAATACTCAACGAAATCGAGTGATTCAAAAATAAAAATCATACTTCTCGAACCTTTCTCGACAGCTAACTCGCCATGGTTTGGCTAGAAAACGGCTCAAAAGTGGCTAACTTTGTCTCGAGTTAGCCACTTTCAAGCCTTTTTGGCCAAACCACGGCGAATTAGCCGTTGAGAAAGGTACCATTCTCTTTATCTTATTGAGAAGTATGATTTTTATTTTTGAATCACTCGATTTCGTCGAGTATTGAAGAAGTTATGAACATTTAAAGTTTACCCAATTTCCGGCGAATTTCCCAATTTTCTTGCTGGCCAATCACCTTTCAGGATATTCTCCTGCCATCTCCGACAACCATTGGGCTTCCAAATATGTATAATCTTGTTCTACACTTTCCTATCTTCATTTTGATATATTATGGGTCAAATTTGGTTAAGAAACGATTGAGTTACAAAGTTTTGAAAAAATTGCCCAAACTTCCGGCCAAGAGCTCTGGAACACTTAACGGAGTTTTTAACGGAATGACCAAAATAATGGATGGTGGACAATCTCAGGGACCATTTTTATTGATTTTCAATCTCAGGGACCAAAGTGATGTGTTATGCAAATCTCGGAGATCATTTTGGCTAAAAAGCCTAACATTTGTAATTACCTATTAATTCAATTAAGATAGCCAATAACGGGCTTGAGCCCAAAATGTGTTCACCTATGACTAAACTGGGTCGTCCTAGTCCGCCTACTCTTACGTACGGTTGTAACCTCATTTATTAGAAGAAGTACCACCAAATTGAATTAATAAAGTTAAATATTGTGTCTTGCACATCACACTACTATTTATATTCGACTTTATGTGCTCGTATTGTACGTAATTTATATGCTTAAGGTTATGGAAAGAAATGAATTTACACATAACAATTACCATGCTAAAAAACTTATTTAACTCTTCTATTAACACCATGAGCATGCTAACAATTGAATGCATGGGATGAGTGATTTGGATCTAAGATGAACTCTTGACTTGTAACCACATATTCAAGCTTGCTCACGATTGAAGGCATGGCAGGCCTACATTTTGAAATGGCATTACAATAATGGAAAGCCACATATAAATATACAATACAATGTAAAAAAAATTATATGAATGTACCAAAGTACAATATTACCAATTTTTTTTATATAAAACGTACCAATACTTTATGTACTAATACTTTATGTAAAATGTACTAATTTTTATATGTACAATGTACCAATTTTTTTATTTTTTTTATGTATACTGAACCATATATTTCATGTAAAATGTACCAAATCTTTCAACCGATTTTGCATTCTCTGCAAATTCCAACTTAACCGAGTCAAATTCCAACTTAACCGAGTCTGTGTTGGCCTTATTCAAGTCGTCTTAAATGGCATCACCTACGCCCCTCTGTAGCTAGAGTCGGCTTGATATTTAGGCGCAATGGGCTGGGGTTGCACGACAGGATGTGGGTGCTACCCATATAACCCTAACAATATTTTGATTGTCACTTAATACTACAGTCTAATGGTATTTCTCTTTACTTGTAAGTGAAAGGTTTTAGGTTCGATTTTCGTCAAATACTAGCTTATTGTGAGGCTTAGCCCACTTTCCACCCTTTTAGTCTAAATAATAACGTTTCTTCAAAACATATATGTGGATGCAAATTTTCTCCTCTTCGGTCTTGGACGATTTTGCACCTACAAAACAATCAACACCTTAGGTTAAGGCCAAAAGCCTCACGCGCCCACGATGAATGGGGGGGGGGGGGCTTTGGCCGAAGAACCTCCGATGCCAAAGTTAGAATTAGAGAGAAAAAGTGTTTAGAGTGTTTTTGCCAAAGGATTGGAATTAGGTTTTGTGAGAAATAAGGTCATATTTATAGGAGATGGCGGGTCCCCTTTGGAGAAAAAGGTGGCCGGCCTTTGCTAGGGTTTTTGGGTGAGATTTAGGTTTAATTAGCCCATTTATTGGCTAATTAAACCAAAAGGGAATGTGTTTGTATTTATGAAAAAGGGTTATAATGAGTAGTTGAATGATTGGCTTAAAAAAGGAGGAAAAGAGGAAGCAAAATATGCGAAATAAAAGGGAAATGGTCGGCCCCTCTTTGGAGAGAGAGGACCGGCCCTTTGGGGTAATTGTGAGGCTTTATGGCTAATTTAATTGACAAATTAATGAGGAATAATCTCATTAATTTGCCAATTATCTCCATTTATGTGGGATAATTGTTAGATTTATGAGATAATAGCCTTAAATGCGGATGGATGAAATAATTCGGATTTGTTTACCTTTTATGGGCGCTTTTGACTTGACCGACGATAATTACCGGCTGCTCGCGCGTAGGATTTCTGATGCACCTCAAGGGCATTTTTGTCTCCTTAATCCGAAAGTCCACGTGTCGCCTTGTGATTATTTTTGGCTCCACAAATGCCCCCACACCTGTTGGGCTGCTCGTAGGAAAGGGCAGCAGGTGTAGAGATCTTCTTGCTTCAGGAACTATAGGATTGCTTCCTATCTCGATGTTGATCCTCTCTTTAATTGGAAATTAGGTCCTTTTAGGAAAGGGAAGTAAGCTTCTCTCAAAGCCTATTTAAGTCCACCTTAAGTGGGTTATTAAATCAACTTTGGAGAGCAATTTATTCTACCCTACAAGAGAGAGAAAGCTAGAGGATATTTGTTCCCCCTCCTCTAGCAATCTTCTACATCTTGCCCGTGCAAAGGACCGTCTTTCGTTGATTTCTTCGTCTTCTCCGTGCCACACCGATATAAGAAAAATTTAATTTTTCTTGCCTTCTTCTTGGATGGTGCTATTACGGGGCAGCCGTCGGGGTGGTGCAGCACGTCGGCTGGCAGGGGCCAGGAGTTGGCTCGGCAGGGGCCGATGAGATGTCGTGGCAGGGACCACTGCTTGGGCAGCTCGGCTTACCTAGAGTCAAGGGCAGCTTGAGCGGTTGGGGCCGCGGATTGTGGCGCTGGGGCGCAGTGCTAGGCGAGCCGCATGGCTCATGTCTTTTGGGCTCTTGGACCTGACTTGGGCCAGGCTGGCAGTTGAGAGAAATGAGAAGGTTGCGGGCTTCATGGGCAGCTGGAATGCTGGGCGTGCATACCTCCTGCCTGCTAGAATGCTGGGTTGATCTCCTCTGCCGAGTACCATGAATAGCATTAGCTGCTTAGTCCTCCTTGTGGGGAGAAAAATATCTGCTGCTTATGAGGATCCGCCTGCTACCGAGAGGTCTGTGATTGACATGACTTCCTCCGACGGGAAGAGAAATGAGGCTGCTAGATGTGCCCCCAATGCCGAAGTCTGCTGGGATGGAAGAGACTGCTTGCGTGGGCAGCTGCGAGAGTTCCGCTAAGCCCGCTTCTAGGGAGGCTGATGAGATCTGTGTGCTCTTAAGACCAGACCTTCTCTATTTCTCCAGAAGATTTGCTCGCCTTTACTTTCGAGTCTTCCATCGGTGAAATAGTTGGAGATGGGAGTGTCCACGACGGGGCAGCCGGGAGTGAAGCGCCGGATGGTACCACTGCTGGAGTTGCCGTGGCTGCCGAAGATGTGACAATGGAGCAGTCGTCGGGTGGCCAAGCTGCTGAAGAGTAGTCTTCTAGGTAGCCTTTAGGATCTATTTGTCCAGGTTGCTTTTGCTTGAACTTCTCCAGTCTTTGTCAGTTGTTTACCAATTTTGCTAGAAAATTTAATAAACTTGTCTCCTTCGCTTTTCTCCATCTTCGCTTCTTTTGTTCATGCCTTAACCTTTAGACTTTATAGGCCAATAGCAGGCACGCCACTTTTTTATAAGCAGACAGGTCGCGTAGCCTACATAGTCGTAGGTGTTGGTGTAGAACTTTTCCTTGCAAAGTTGCTAGCCGTAGGGTTGGCAGCCGGACGCCTTACTTACAGAAGCAGGCGGATCCGCGTAACCACTAGGCCATTAACCTTGGCTTTCTCCAATTCTGTAGGTTGCGCAGCAATTGTCACAACACTTTAGGACTTGGCGCAAGTTGCCGCAAAGTTGTTAGTGCAGGATCGACAGCCGGATGCCTTACTCACTGTAGCAGCCGCATCCGCGCGATCCCTAGGCTGTTACCTTGCAAAGTTGCCAGCCGCAGGGTTGGCAGCCGGACGCCTTACTTACAGAAGCAGGCTAATCTGCGTAACCACTAGGCTGTTAACTTTGGTTCTCCCCAATTCCGTAGGCTGCGCAGCTAGTGTCACAACACTTTAGGACTTGGTATAAGTGAAGCTTATCGACTACGTAGCATGTCGGTAGTGGATAAAACTTCACATATGCCTGCTAGCTTGTTTAACCTTTCACAAGAATGTGCGGTCGCATAAGTCTAGCGTGGCTTCACTGCTTGAAGGGCAAGCCGTAGGCAGTCTTCCGGAATCCGTAGGCTACCTTAGTATACTCGGTAGCAGCTTTAGGGTCCCAGGGATAATGTGCCCCCCCCGGTCTCTAGGGCCCGGTTTCCCGCGGATTAGACCAAGAGACCCAAAATCCTTCAGTTAGCTAAGCCTTGAAAAGACCATTGTGGCTACTTCTAGGAATTCCGTCGCAAGCCATCATGCGTCTAGTTATACTAGGGCAACCAGGCTCATCCACGTCTGGATATTCGGAGTAAAGAGTTTATCCTCCCGCGTTGGAGAGCAGATTGGTCCCTCGGGGGCCGTTATTCCTGCAGTGAGTCCCTAAGAAGGGCGCGAGCTTCTGGGCGCGAGCTTCTTTTGAAGCGCATGAGTTGTCAGTTGCCGCAATGGAATCAAGTTGTAAAAGCGTTCCTTGTTGAAAAACAAGTGAACAAATAACTTAATTATAAAGATTGCGGAACAACTGGTAGTCCTCGGCTTGCGAGGGTCGTGCCTGTCTGAGCTGCTTGAGCCTTTCGGGCGTTGTGGAGATCACACGTGGTACTTCCTCAAGTTGTAGGCGTTCCACTGCTTTTTGATCTCCTTATCATTCATGGTGGCGAGGGTGTAGCTTCTTTTGCCGCCTACTCTGCTGATCTTGTAAGGTCCTTCCCAAATAGGGTCCATCTTTTTCGATCCCTCCCTTCGAGCAGTGATGAAGGCCTTCCTCAAAACTAGGTCTCCCGGTTGAAATTGCCGTATCTTGGACCTTTTGTTGTAACTAGAGAGGAGCTGCTGCTGGTAGGATGCGATGCGGGCTATGGTCTGCTCTAACCTTTCCTCCGCCAGGTCTAGGTTTGTGGCAATCTCTTTACTGTTCTGCTCCACATCTGGCAGCAGGGTGGTGATGCTTGGCATGATGATATTGGGAGGAATGATTGCCTCTGAACCGAACGCCAAGGAGAAAGAGGTTTCTCCGGTTGCTCGCCTTTTGGTGGTTCAGTACGCCCACAGACATCCGGGGAGTGCGTCTGGCCACTTTCCTTTCTTGTCGGCAAGGGATTTTTTGAGGCAGTCGAGGATCGTCTTGTTGGAAGCTTAGGCCTGCCCATTGCCTTGCGGATACCTTGGTGTAGACATATGTTGCTTTATGCCGTACTTTTGGAAGAATCCCGCCAAGTCTTTGCCTACGAACTGCGGGCAGTTGTCGGTGACGATGGACTGAGGGATACCAAAGCGGCAAATGATGTTCCTCCAAATGAAGCGTTCTATGTCCGTCTGAGTCGTTGTCGTCATGGGCTCCGCTTCTATCCACTTGGTGAAATAATCGGTCGCCACGATCATCATTCCTCTGCCCCCGGCGGCGGGCGGCATGGGCCCAACCAGGTCGATCGGCCATTGCATGAACGGCCAGGGACTTTCTTGTGGATGAAGCTCGCTGGCGGGCAGGGCTGGTACATGCTTGTAACGTTGGTAGCGGTCGCACTTTTGCACTAACTCCCGGGCATCTTAATGAGTGGCTGGCCAGTAGTAGCCTACGTTGAGAGCTTTTTGCGCTAAAGATCATCCTCCAGAATGGTTCCCACAAATGCCTTCATGGATTGAACTTAAGACCTTTAAATCATCGGGAGACGCCAAACATCGGAGGTGCGGTCCGGTGTAGGATCTTCGAACTAAAATGTCCTTCCACATGTAGTAGTGCGTTGCTCGGGTTTGAAGTTTCCTTGACTCCAATTTTTTTGTGGGGAGCGTGCCGTTGACCAAGTAATCTATAATAGGACTTTACCAATTTGGAGTTGCACTAACCTGCGTCACCTCGGTTGCTGGCTCGGACTTTATGCTCGGCTTATCTAGGTACTCCACCAGAATTGAACACTTGAGCTGGTGATCGAGGGCAGAGCCCAGGCCGGCTAGAACATCTACATAGGCATTTTTCGTCCGTGGAACTTGAGTGAGCGCGTCAGTCTGAAACGCCTCCAGCTGCTTGCGTACCTTCATTAGATATTGCGCCATCCTTGGACGCTTCGCCATGTATTCCTCTGCGGTTTGGCTAGTAATCAGCTGAGAATCAGAATAAATCGCTAGCTTCTTCCCTGCTAAGTCTTTCGCCATACGGAGGCCTGCCAGTAGGGCCTCGTACTCTACTTCATTGTTGAAGCCTAGAGTGATCGTCTGCCCGAGCATTGAACCGTCTTGGGGTGACAAGGACCATGTTTGCTCCCGAACCTTTGTAGTTGGATGTGTCGTCAACATGCAAATGCTGGAAATCTCTATTGAGGGAGCAGGTGCGGCTAAGGTGTGCTCGGCTGCTTCTGGGGCGAACAGGTGCGGCTAAGGTGTGCTCGGCTGCTTCCGGGGAGAGCAGGTGCGGCTAAGGTATGCTCGGCTGCTTCCAGGGGCGTCGATGGACAGCTCTGTTGCTCTGCCTAGGCTAGGCGTGAAGGCGCGGTAGGGAGCTGTAGAGCTGGCGCCATGTTACACGTAGCAGGAAGTGCTCAACTGCCGGTATTGGGCCACTCTAGAGTTGAATTATGGAAAAAAGGTCGGCTGGGGCCGTGTGACACATAGCAGGAGGTAGTGCTCAACTGCTAGTACATGATGCTCCTATGTAGAATCTTTTGGGGCGACGAGGACAAAGCTTGCTTCCGAGTGCTTCCTTCTAGTGTTCGTCTGCCCTTGGCACACCTTTTGGGCTGAGTTGTTACGTTCGTCAGAAAACTTTGCATCGCCAGTGTCTGCGCCTTTATCGTCACGCGTCTAGATTGGGTGGAATAACGCGTCATGAAGATGACTGCGCGAGTTCGAAGGTATGATTTGAGCTTCCAGGTTGCAACAACTATCGCCAAAGTTCATTTTTTGAGTTTCTGGTAGCATCGAGGAGAGCTTTTGAACTGTGGAATACAGGTAGTCGGGCCCCCAGCTCTTCTCGTATGTGGTAGAGCTTATTACTGCCTCAGATACCGTCAAACATGCGAATAGGTCCTCCGTTGCTTCCGGTTTGGATAGTAATGGAGGCGATGTGAGATACTTCTTCAGGTCTTGGAAGGCTTCTTCACATTCTTCATCCCACTCATCACGTTGCGCCCTCTTGATGGCTTTGAAGAAAGGCTTGCATCTATCAGTAGACCTCTAGAGGAAACGGTTGAGGGCGGCTGCTCGTCCAGTCAAGCTTTGGATCTCTTTCAAGGTTGTGGGAGACTTCATTTCCAGAATTTCTCAGATCTGCTTGAGCGCCATCTTCTCGATCATGGTATCAGAGCAAAGTTATCTCTCCTGTGAAGCCGATGATGGGCCCTGGTAATGCGTCGGCTGCCTGGACTTGAGAGATCAATAGGGTCTGCTGGATCTTCCTCTTCTTAGAGTTGCTGGTGGCCCCCAAATGCTCGGATTTCTGCAAAGATACCATTAATCTGGATTGTCTTTGACTGGTGGCTCATCTTCCTCCTCATCATTCATTCTTGGCTGCGCTGCTGGCTTATCCAAATATTCGTCGACTTTGCCTTCCTTCACGAGCTTTTCCAGATAATTCTTCCAAGTGTAGCAGCTGTCAGTGGTGTAACTTGGTGCTCGGTGGAATGCACAATATTTGGCGTGGTCCAACTTGGAAGTATCTCATCTTGATTGCTTTGGTATCTTGAACCACGGCTCATTCTTCACGTCGCGGAGAATTTGATGGATCGAATTGAAAACTTCGAGTAATTCCTGGTCGTGGAGCCTTCTTTGATCATGGGCCTGTCCATCCACTTGGCCTCTTGTCTGCTCTTGCTGGGCCGCTTTCCATCTTCCTTTCTTTAAACCTCCACCAATTCTTTTTGAGGCTGCTCGGGTGCCTTTTCTGCTCGTCGGGCCTCGTCCTAAAGTGCATGCTTCTCTGCTAGGGTGAAGGAATCTGCTAGAGTCAAGTCTTCTTTCATGATCATCTCTCCAAATAAGGGGTGATCTGCGGGGAGGCCCTTTTGAAAGGCTGCACTGGCTATTGAGTCGTCGCATCCAACGATCTTTGCCTTCTCTGCTTTAAACCTCTTCACGTAGTCGCGGAGTGATTCCTTTGGGTTCTTGAACAGGTGATCGGATTTTCCTTGATCGAGCGGTAAGATGAGTATTCTTTGGTGAAGACCAAGGAAAGATCGTCAAAGCTCCCGATGGATTGTGGCAGCAAGGTGTGGAACCAATCTTGCGCTTCGCCTTGTAGAGTAGTCGCGAATATCTTGCACATGAGATCGTCATTGTTTCAATAGAGGATCATCGTGCTTCGGTAGTGCTTTAAGTGTCTCTCCGGGTCCCCATCTCATTTGAAGGATGTGAAATGTGGCATGCTAAACTTGTGTGGACGCTCCGTCTGCTCGATCTTATCTGTGAAGGGTGATTGGCTTGTGTTGGTCATCTCCCGCTGTAGTGCCTCGTCGGTGACCTCGTTGCGTTGGAATTTGCTCAATCGCTTGGTCAAGATTCTCTCTACTTCTTCCTTAGTTAAGGTAATGGAGCTCTCGGCTGCCCCTAGTTTTGACCTGTTGGTCTAGGCTGCTCTTCTATGTGCTCGGCTCGTCTATGCCGCGGTAGCGGTGCATGTGGTGGATTCCTAGCAGGCGAGGGATTTTGCAAGCTGCTGGTTGAACTTGAGCCGGATTGAGTGACTGCTTCTCTCCGTCCGTCATGCTGCCTACTCCGATATGATGTGGAGGATGCTCCTTGCAGGCTTAGCCGCGAATGAACACTTCGCTTGGAAGAATGCTCATGTTGATTATCGGAGTGTGACCCCAACCGTGAGTGTACGCTCGTCCGTGGGCCTAGTCGAGAGTGCACGCTCCTTCGCGCGTTAAGACGGGAGTATACGCTATCTCGGGGGCCCAATTGGGAGCGTGCTCTGCCCAAACGCCTGGTTAGGAGCTGGTCGAGTGGCTGCTTGTCGGGACGCTGCTGGAGAGGTTCTTCATCTGCCCTTGTCCTTCTTCGAGACACGTCGTTTGGGACACGTTGCATCTTGGTGTGCTGCAAGAGCTGGTTCACCAAGGTCGTCCGTTGTGTTAGGGCGCTTGTCAACTCTATGACTTGTCGAGACAAGTGTTGTTCGCCATTTGGATTGGAAGAGCTTGTAAGGAATGTGCCTCCTTGAGTAGTAGAAATGTGGTAGACTTCGGGCGCGAGATTTGAGTTAGGAAGGCTGAGATGGTCTTGGGCTGACTTGGGCCGTAGTAGCGGTGCCATGGACCTCGCCGCGGGTGCGGTGGTTCCCATGGTGTAGCAGGCTTAGGCTGCTTGAAAGATCACGAGGGCATGACAGGCCACGAGAGCAGGCTAGGCCACGGGAGTGGGCTGCTCGGCAGGAACATGATGGATCACGGGAGTGGGCTGCTCAGCGGGAGCAGGCTGGACCACGAGAGTGGGTTGCTCAACGGCAGGAACATGATGGACCACGGGAGTAGGCTGCTCGGCGGGAACATGATGGACCACGGGAGTAGGCTACTCTGCGGGAACAGGCTGGACCACGGGAGTGGGCTGCTCGGCGGTAGTGGGCTGCTCGGCGGGAGCAGGCTGGACCATGGGAGTGGACTGCTCGGCGGGAGCAGGCTGGGCCACGAGAGTGGGCTGCTTTGCGTGCGGCACACATGGGTGCGAGGCTTGGGCTCGGCTAGGCAACGTGTTGGGCTCGCGTTGAGCTTGGAATAACATGGCTTGGGTCGGGACCTTGGATGGCACGGCTCGGGCCGTGGTGATGGCGTCACGGACCTCGCCGCGGTGGGCTACCGTGGTAGCCACCGCGGTGGTTCCCGTGGTGGAAACTCGTGGTGTCGGTGCCGCTCCACTTAGGATTCTCTTTCGGAAAGGTTTGCTACCATGAAGAATGGCAAGACATCCTCGTCTGCTAGTGGCGCCAAAACTTGTCCTTTCCGCTGCTGAGGCCAAGTCGTCTTCTGAAAAGAGAGAGACTGCTTGCATTAGTGGTCCTGATAAATCCGCCAAGTCTAACTCCAAGGAAGCTGCTAAGACTTGTGCGCTTTTGAGGCCGGACCTTCTTGAGGATATGGACGCGTGCGCTGAGTTTGTTGAAGGCGTCAAAGGGTTTGTTGGTCCAGGCTCTTTCGTGAAGCATATGCCTAAGTACAGGAGGGCTGCTCTGCTGACCATGATGCAAAAACGGCGGTTTTGGCTGCTGAGTCCATGGTCCTTGATCAAGAGGATACCAAGGCTGCCCAGGGGGTGGCGAGGTCTATGGCTGCTGAAGCTTACTCCTTGGCCGAGAAAGTTAAAAATTTGGAGTCTGAACTTGCTGCTTTGAAGGGGTCTAACGTCTCTGCTTCCACTTCTCTGCAACTTGAGACTGCTCGCCAAGAGATCACGAACTTGAAGGCTAGGCTTGACGCGAATTTGTCTTCGCTGGGGCAGTGGAGTCCTGGTCTTCCTAGCTGGCGAAGGATCTCTTCGTGGGTTCGCGCTGCATTCTCTTAAGCGACATGGAAAATGCTCCTTGAGGGCCTAAGCGCGAATGAATGCTCTGCCCGGAAAGCTGCTAATGTGGTTCTTCAAAACGTGGCCCCAACCTTGATTGTATGCTCGCTCGTGGGCCTAACCGAGAATGCACGCTCTTCCTCGCGCTAAGACGGGAGTCCATGCTATCTCGGGGGCCCAGTCGAGATTGCACACCGCCCGACTGCTCGGCTTGATTGATTGACTGCTTGGGACACCACTGAGGCAGGTCGGGCTGCGAGGGCAGGAGCAGGCTGCTCAACATGAGGTGCGCGCGAATGCGAGGCTTGGACTGCAGCGGTGGTACCATGGACCTCGCCGCGGGTGGTCGCCGCGGTGGTTCCCATGGTGGAGCCTCGTGGTAGTGGCGCCATCTCCCCTAAAGCCATATTCAATCTCGTAGATTGCCGCGGTCCCACGTCTTGAATGTTTGAATTGTTGCTCATCGAATTTTCTAGATTTCTAACCATTATGTATTTTTCTCTTTTTTTTTATACGCTTTACCAAAGAACTTTTTACAAGTAAAAAATTCTAATAATAAAAACGTACGAAAGAATACAAACAGACTAGAAATTGAAGAAAAAACCTTTGTGTGCGAGAGTCTTTTTCGAGCGTAAACTTCTCCTCTCAATGAAAGCACCAATTTGTGGATGCAAATTTTCTCCTCTTCGGTCTTGGACGATTTTGCACCTACAAAACAATCAACACCTTAGGTTAAGGCCAAAAGCCTCACACGCCCACGATGAATGGGGGGGGCTTTGGCCGAAGAACCTTCGATGCCAAAGTTAGAATTAGAGAGAAAAAGTGTTTAGAGTGTTTTTGCCAAAGGATTGGAATTAGGTTTTGTGAGAAATAGGGTCATATTTATAGGAGATGGCGGGTCCCCTTTGGAGAAAAAGGTGGCCGGCCTTTGCTAGGGTTTTTGGGTGAGATTTAGGTTTAATTAGCCCATTTATTGGCTAATTAAACCAAAAAGGGAATGTGTTTGTATTTATGAAAAAGGGTTATAATGAGTAGTTGAATGATTGGCTTAAAAAAGGAGGAAAAGAGGAAGCAAAATATGGGAAATAAAAGGGAAATGGCCGGCCCCTCTTTGGAGAGAGAGGACCGGCCCTTTGGGGTAATTGTGAGGCTTTATGGCTAATTTAATTGACAAATTAATGAGGAATAATCTTATTAATTTGCCAATTATCTCCATTTATGTGGGATAATTAGTAGATTTATGAGATAATAGCCTTAAATGCGGATGGATGAAATAATTCGGATTTGTTTACCTTTTATGGGCGCTTTTGACTTGACCGACGATAATTACCGGCTGCTCGCGCGTAGGATTTCTGATGCATTTCAAGGGCATTTTTGTCTCCTTAATCCGAAAGTCCATGTGTCGCCTTGTGATTATTTTTGGCTCCACAATATACAATTCATAAGATCATTAATTCCACCTATATCTTTAGTCGTTTTGTTGAAAATCTTTTTAGAGAAAAATACTTAGCCCACTTTCCACATTTTTAGTCTAAATAATAGCGTTTCTTCAAAACATATACAATTCATAAGATCATTAATTCCACATTTATCTTTAGTTGTTTTGTTGAAAATCTTTTTAGAGAAAAATAAAAACTTGATCACGCAAGTTATCCAAATATTGATATTCTATCAACTTGATATAATTGGAGCTCTAAGGTCATCCCAGTTAACCCGTTTTGCTCTTCGGACTGAAGTTTCCCTTTATGTTCTTCTTGCTCTATGATTCCATCCCTATCATCACTGGAAAGTAATTTTGGCTTTTGGGAATAAAGTTAGAAAACTCACAGGTTTAGGGGGATGAATTTGAAATGTGTGAATGTGTCAGACGATCGCATGGCTCTTTACGCAAGTTGAATACGATTATCTTATTATTATTATTTCTTGGCAGATGCATGATGATTTAGTTGTGATATTTGTTGGATTAATTCCAATTTATGGCATCCCATAACTCCTATCCTAGCTGTCAGCTCAAAACCCGTCGGCTTGACCTGCGGGTTCAATTCAAAGTCAAAAACATCCAGCTTCATCGCGTGGACTGGTTGCTTTCGAGACCGTGTTTGCATGCAGACGTGAGAATTAAATAATTAATTGATGGTGACTGGAAACAGTGTTCTTCCAAAAGTACGGATTTCTTTTTTCTTTTAAGATTATCGGATCAAATAATTCGAATCTTAAAAATTGAGATAGATTGTCTGTCCTTCCAATAGCATCTCCTTCCCATCCCTTTATTTTTGTGTGGTCACGGTTAAGCCACGTCAACATTTTATATCATTATATATTTTTGTCTTATTATCTTTATAAAAAATAATTAATATAAAATGTTGACGTGACTTAACCGTGACCGCACAAAAGAGGAGGAGATGGGAAGGAGATGGTTTTGGAAGGGCAGACAATCCTCATCCCTTTAAAATTTCATCCAATGGCAAAAAATTATTACATTTTTTAAGAAATCAAAACATATAAATGGTTCGATGAAATTTCAAAAATCCAAATTACTTAATCTGGTAACCTAAATAGAATAGATCCGAAAAAAAATCTCTTTTTCAGAAGTACCATAAAATGAAAGGACGAAAAATTCCACGATGAAAAGTATTCATGTTCCTGAGTGGATGCTGACCTGGGATTCATATACAGATTTAGATAGATTAGATCCTATATCACAATATAAAAAGCAAACAAAGAAACAAAATCAAAGTAAAAAAGTGTAAACGAATAATAGCAGATAAATATCCCAAAATCGTGTGGTACATTACAACAGAAAAAAAAAATATTATTGTGACATTTCATTCTTACAAACTTTTCAAATGGACTGTTTTTTATATATCGCAATAGATGATTAATATATGAATGATGAATTGAAATATAGACGGTTTATATCTTTGAAAACTGCAAAAAAAAATTATGCCAAAATACACACACATTTAAGGATTTGTAGCACTAGGTATACGTGGCATTAGGTATAACTTTTTATTTTTTTTGCCATATTAATAAATTTCCTTCGTACCTCGAAGTTTTCTAAAAAGAACAAAAAGAAAAAGAAAACGGCAGAAGGCCACTTGTGATGGGTGCTTAATTCTAAAATGTAGTATTTCTCTCAAACATTTGACTATTACTTTAGTCATGGAATGCTGATCAAAGTACAATTAAATATAGAGCTGCGCAATTACCATGTCCACATATCCTGATCAGGAAATTTCCCATGCTTGGCTTAGTTGAAAATAGCAGATAAGTCACGAGTGTATTTTAAATTACTGTTAGTTAATTATTTTAAATTTCATAATCAATATTAATTACCAGTGGATGTACTTTAAATTATGCTTGATTCGTTATTTTAAATTTCATAATCATAGAAAACTAATAGCTATTATTATATACTGTTGTCAAAATCGTGAGTTCAGCTGTTGGAAAGGTTTTTTAATTAAGCTGACTATGAGCTGCAAATAACATGCGTCGACACTGTTTTGCCACAAATTGGTGTATTGAGCAAATAATACCAGTTACTTCAACAGCAACTAAAAAAAAAAAAAAAAAAAAATCCAATTACAACTAATTATTTTTTATCGTCGGTTTTTAGTTATATAGCTTTGGTTGTGTGACCTCGTAATATTTTTATGAAAATTTTCATTTCCCTTGTCAACTAAAAAAAAAAGGTTCTTTGTTTTTGTTGTTATAAAAGGGCGTTCCAATATTATAGAATTCCCACTTGATCAAACAATTGAGATAATTATTCGACAACACAAAAATTGCGATAATTATAATCCACCCATCTCAACTATGTGTAGTTTCACTTAAAAAAATTTATTTCACTTACGTCTCAGTCATCCATTTATGATCACATGACTAAAATTTCACATACGTCTCTCAATCAACCATTTATGTTAAAATTGACTAAAATGTAAAATTCTCAAATATTTAAGTCTTTACATTGGATCCTTATGAAAGAATGTCACTTGGATGTGTAAGCATATCTTTAGCTGAATCTGGCCGGCCACCGGTATCGGTCAAAAAACAGGTTTTCAAAATCTTTTTTATGATAATTTTCTACTAGAATTTGTCTTTGATTAGTATTTTGCACGGACTATGTTCCAGAAAACTCCCAAACTAGAATTTGTCTTTGATTAGTACTACATAGTCATGTGTAGACCCAAAATTACATCAAATGTCATCTAAAATTATATGAAAATATGGTACAAAAATATAATATGAATAATATTACTCCTGTTAAAAAATAGGTTAATTTTTATATTAAATGTTGACTTGGCTTGTGGCAGGCCCAAATGGAATAAAATATTATTATTTAAACATTAATAATTCAAATATAAAATTATTTATATATTTTATAAGAAAATGTGGGATCCACCCACAACCAACCCAAAACCTTCTTCCCGGTTCACCCTCAACCTTTTTCCCAGTTCATCCTGGCCAAGCCCCTCCCGCGAGGAGTTGAAGGAGCACTCCTCCGCCTTCAAGCCCTTCCGCATCCTCAAGAAGCCTCGCACCCGGACGCCGAGTCCTTCGCCTTCCCATCATCCTCCAAGCTCCGACAACTCTCCGACGACGACGAAGACTCCGTCTGCGTCGAGATTAAACCGAAACTGGAGGACGAGGATGATGACTCCAATTGCGTCGTAATTAAGAACGAACTGGAAGATGACGATGCCGACGAGGTCCTGGAGACTAGGCCGGTCAATCGTGGCCATCGGTTCGTGGTCGAGGACGAGGATAGCGATGGGGATTGGGCTAATATTGAGTCAACGAGGAAGGACGGAGCTGTATAGGGCCTGGGGGCATCCGCCCCCACTCAATTCTGTGTGTACTTTTGTATTCCAATTCTTAAGCCCTAATTAAACAACAAATGAAAAAATGGATTGCATTTCAATTTCAACTCAAATTAAACTATAAAAAAAAATGGTCTAGTAGAAAAAAGACAAGGTGTATCTACTAGTTTACATGCTTGTGAGATTAGCATTAACTTTTACAGTAACGTGTGGAGGAGTATTATAAGATGTTGTATGAAAAACTTTATATATTAATGGATAAGTGTTTTATGCAGTAAATTTTTAAGTTTTTAAATTGTACTTATTGTTTGAGGATGCCCCATTCTTACAAATTTCTAGCTTCGTTCTTGTCAACCAGTGAGAAAGAAGAGGAGGCGGTAGAGGAATTGGAGGAGGACGACGTGGTTGGGAAGGTTGTGCAGAAGTATGCAAAAATATCGGCCGATTTGAGAAAGGAGCTCCATGGGTCGTTGGCTCCGGCGTTGTTTGATCCGTACGCCGAAGCGGAACGGAATGTGAGGGAGGCGACAGAGATTTTAGCAGAGTGTTGTGGAGGAGGAAGGGGAGGACCGCAGGGGAGGAAGGTGGAGATGGAGGAGGAGAAGGAAGGAAATGGTGGTCTTGGAGAAGAAAGGAGATGGCGCTGGATTGGATTGGGAGAAGGGAGAAGGGAGAAGGGAGAGGGAGGAGAGGGAGAGAGAATTGAATTGAGAGAGATTTTTAAATTTTTAATATTTAATTATTTTTTAATTTAGTTGGTGGGTCTTCTGTCTGCCACCTCAGGAGATAACAAACAAATTAACAGATATTTTAACGAAAATACAATATTGAAATAAATTCGTAAGTTGATATATGATATTATAATGTTTAAAAAATGAAGTATAAAATTATGATTCGACTCATAATTAAAGTAATTTTGTGTAATTTACCCTAAATTTAACTAAATCACGGCAAGCGGAATTCAAACTTGATGCATGACAGTGACGTAACTAGTTTGGCTAAACTCAAATCTTATTTAATTCTTTTACAAGTAATTTATGTAAATGTATATTTAATTATATAAATAATTAAATAAAAATAAATAGAGTAAGTAGTTGGGAATAATTTTTTTTTTCTTTCTTGTTTGGTGTGTGTGGATTTAAGGGCAAGTACGGTAACACAAGTCATTGACTTACGTCTCTGTCGAGGTCCAGTCCTTCCCTCCCCTCAAGTGAATAAAAAGCTGTAATTCAGACATACAATCCAACAAATTCCAAAACCTCTCAACATATTCCATCCAGCTAGCTGCACAAACTGATCCTTTTGTCTCTGGTTTTCTCTTCAAATGTGAAAGACTTTGACTAGAAAGATGATGAATATGTTCTTCCCTCGACTTCTTCCTCATTCTATTTTCTTTGTAGCTTGCTTTGTAACTTTTGCCTTTGGAGCTACTCGATTGCCAAATGATGAAGGTACGAGTAATTCACCTCAATATCTCTATGTCAAATATCTTCCTTGGTTTCCTTTGTTTCATTCTATAAATGATAGTTTTAAGTTCGTTTGATAATCTTTTAGTTTTCAATTTTTTTGAGTTTTCAAAATTTGGTTTGGGTTGATTTTGGTTTTCTGTTTACATTTTTCTGAGAAGTGAAAACAGTTACCAATCAACTAAAAATTAAAAATTAAAAATTAAAATAGTTATCAAATGAACCTTAAGTAAACAGATATTTGCTTGAACTTAGTAGAAATTTTCATTCATATGATGCTGAGGTGCACTCTGTAGTTCTTCTCTATGCATCAAAACTTTTTTTGTACTATTTTGTTGAACACGATGTTAATTTGTTGCCTTTTATTTTGCGTATATGCAGTGCAAACTTTGAAAGACATAGCAAAGACACTGAGGAAGAAGGGCTGGGATTTCAGTGGAGACGCAGATCCATGCAGCGGCCAACTTCCATGGACTAATTCAAGCGCACCCGATGGATTTGAGAATGCCATCAACTGTAATTGCTCCTCCACTGTCTGCCATATTACCGGAATGTAAACCTCTCTCTCTCTCTCTCTCTCAAAAACAAACATGCCTGACTCAGAACTAAGTGAGATTTTTCAATGTGTCTGGAATATGAGTTGGTATACCATGTATCATTATATAAATGGTGAATTACTTGTGTTAAAAAAATTAACACAATTTGAAAAATAAAACTTCATTCCACTTATATAATGACACACGGTCTACGTTCCGAACACAACTTTTCCACAACTCACAAGTTGATACCAAATAATCTTATCGGCTTTTTGTGATTTAAATTGATGTGCATTTATTGGTGCCACCCCGAACAAAAGTTTTTCCGGAATATTATTAGATCGCTTGGGATATTGACTTCGATTAGAATTAAGAAATTAAAATGCTACTTGTTTTTTAATTAACGGGGAGACAAACTTGAATTTGGTACATCTTTTAAATCTAATATGAGAAGTACCATTAGATTATCAACTAGTTAGTAAAATGCTACTGGTGCTAAATTTTTTTTTTGGAATGTTTTAATATAGGCGCCTCATTTTTTAATTTAGTTGAATAAACATTGGTTCCTTTTAAGAATTTGATTAAACATTTTTTACACAATTTTGTTAGAACTATGTTTGATTATATTGGTGCATTTGATTTTATGATACATTTTGTTTTTTGGTACATTTAGAATCTAAATGTACCAAAAGTTAGTACGTTTTTTTTTAAAATAAATGTTCCATAACTTTTAAATACATTTTTTTTATAAAATTAATGAAGTTTGTTTTTTATTTTATTTTATTTATTTTTTATAAAAGTATTAATGACTTTGTTTTTTAATGAAAGAAGAGACTAATTAAATATAATAACAGATATAAAAAAGTTATTTTTCAGTGATAGTGATGAATTACTTAAAGAGAGATTATATTCACACACCCCAAATTACTTCTCCCACATCCTTTTAATTTTTTAATATTTTCTACACACCACTAACACTTGATAGAAAAAATATTAAAAAATTAAAAGTGTGTGGGAGAAGTAATTTGGGTGTGTGAATATAATCTCCCTTGTTTAAATTAATGTTTTTAATAAAACCACAAATTTGAACCATATTATTGCTAATTCATTGTGAGACTTAGCGCAGTCCTCCACCCCTATTGTTTGTTAAAAATAAAAAAGTAAAAAAAATAATGCCTTGAATTTAAAATTCCTAGATTGTAGGAAATTAGTTGTTAGCTAGTTTAAGTAAATATATATTAAATGAATAAATAAAATGCTAAGTTGGTAATTGATTAAAGCATCTTCATCAAATTTTGTAAAAGAACATATGTTTAATCTAAAAAGTTGGAAAAAATGCAGGAGATTCTAATTACTCATTTTTTTTGTTTCACCATAGGGAATATATCGTTAATATATATATGGAAATGTTATTGGCACTTCAAAAATCTCATTCTACACTCCTTACAAGTGTATTTTTCTTTCCTAATATAGAAAGTTTGGAGTATAGAATGAGATTTTTGGAGTGCTAATAACAATTATATATATATATATATATATAGTTTTATGTTTGTATAGTTCTCTTGTTTGAGACACGTTGTGAATATAAAACGTTACTTTACAGCGAAAAGAATTGGAAAGAAGTTGTTAATAATAGCTTACCGAGAGAAATTGGTGATTCTTTGTTTTCAATTTATTTGACACATAATATGCATATGAGATTATTGCATTAAAAAACACCAATTTAAGTACTTAATGTGTCACTTAGTCATTTTTACTTGTAAGTGAGAGGTTTTAGGTTCAATTCTTGCCAAAAGCGTATTTGAACCATATTATTGCTAACTCATTGTGAGATTTAGACCACTTTCCTACGCCTTAGTGTAGATAATCGTTTATTAAAAAAAAAATACTTAATGTGATAAAGAGAACATAAGTTGGAAAATAAACGTTGGGTATAGAATTGTCATTGATTAACTTATTTCTTAAGCCATTAAAAATTGCTCATTATATTTTTCTTTTCTGGATAAAAAGTTTGCTCGTTGTGTTTTTTGAACGAGTTCCATCTCATGATGTATATAACTTTTAAGAGAAATATAAAGAAAAAGTTGGGAAATAAAGAAAAAGCAACGTACAAATTAGGCGCCTTTTGTTGTGAAAGGTTGAGAAGGATCGGATCAAAGTTTTTCAGTCTTTGTCATACGAATAACATTAAAAGAAAAAAACAAGAAAGGTCTACGTCCACGTACCATCCAGTGACATTGTATAATATCTACATGAAGACTATTCTAGGTCAATGAATCTTAATGAGCATAAAATTTTGTAATTGTTCAGTATTCAAGCGGATAATTTAAGTGTTATAAAATAAGTGAGAGAATACGAAAAAAAATATTATTATTTTTATTTGTAAAATGATATTTGATATATAGCTTGAAAAAATTCCTTCTCAATTAGCGTATTCTCCTACAAAGAAAAATAACTGTGCATGTGAGAGAGGAGAATAACTTACATTGAATAATTTTTTTTTTTATTAAAAAAAGTTTCATATAAACAAAGCTTTATAAAACTTACGTTGAATCATATATTAATACGTGTAACTTTTTCTTAGCATGATATTTATTATTATATTAAAAATATTAAAAAATAATAAATTCGTTGTATCTAAATTGTTCACAAATGTGCGAGGAGAAATGTTTGATTAGATGGTTGGAATTCGGTTTTGTGGACCCCACGTCTATTTGCTATAGTATCAATCAATTTGTCAATAGGAAAACCAATGAAAAGTCCAAAAAAACTTCCCTTTTTAACGAAAAGTCATTTTTAAAGGTATAATGAATAATATCAGTTAAAGGTAAAAAAATGGTTTTTCGTTAAAAGTGAACAGTACGGACCTTTTCATTAAACCTTCCTTTTTCAATATGAAACCTCCAAAATAAAGTAGGAATTATTGTAAGGCCTAGTGTGGGCCTCATTGAGTTGTCTATTGGCAACTTGGCACGTCGTATTCACTCATTCAACCTTACGCAAGGTAGCTAGGCCAATTGATTACAATTGGATTTGAGGGATGTTAATAGCACAGTCGAGCTCGTCTGATTCTTTGTGATTTTCTCACGCCCCGACCCTATCTTCGGATATATTTTTTTAGAGTGCTGAGAATACGATTCTTTACATCAAATATCATAATACAAATGATTGAATATATGAAAAAAAAATTTATAATCACTTGCATTATAACACTTAGTGTTCCGATCTGGCACATTTACTGTTTGTGTAATTGCTCTAGTTTTATTCTTTTTAAAGGATATTGGACATTTTCCTTTGGTTTTCAAGTAAGAAAAATTCCTTTTGCCTATTTAACTACCTGACCAAAGGTAAGTATTTTCTGTGATTAAAGTCTCACTTTTGAGGCATCTTTTCCTTTTAGTCACAATATAGATGCGTAATGGGTCTCTTTTAATTTGCGACTAATCTTTGAAACCTGTTTACTGATGAAACACAGAATTCTAAAAGCTCAGGATTTGCAAGGAATTCTCCCACTAGAGCTGGTAAATCTCACCCATCTTCAAGAAATGTAAGTACATTTTTGCCACTCCAAGTTTAAATTATTTAATGAAATATTAAAAAGGAGAAATTTGATATAAGTGCAATTTTTTTAGCCAATAGTAGAAATAGTCCAATTTATTAAAATAAGTCCAATTCTTTAAATTTAATAATTTAATTATCAATAATTATCTATTCACTAATAAGATTTATTATAAAAATCAAAACTGATAATCTTTAAATTTAATTATTTTTGGACCTAGATCTAAAAGCCCCTATTAAAAACTGATTCTTTGATAATTTGATAATCTTTACAGACTCATACATGAGTTTCTTTTATACAGGAATAGGAAAAACACGATCCTATATCTAAGCCTAGGAAAAAGTAGTTGCCTAGTTTACAATGCTACAAAAGGAAATATAATCTGTACAATCAATTAAGCATGATACATGGAGAATAGGAGATCAAATCTTTAGCTGACTTACTCCCTTTTCTCAACATGTAAAAAGAAAATACTTTGAGTCTTGTAAATGGTTTATTCTAATTTCATATATAGCTTACCTTTATGTCTGTTGTCAATGAGACAATAACTGGTTTCTTTCTTTCTCCTTCAGCGACCTCACCCGCAACTACCTGAGCGGTACCATCCCTCCAGAATGGAGCTCTCTTCCATTTCTGAACATGTAATGTCTTCTCTCAAGCTGCATGTATTTTTGTGTTTGATGTTCATGTCATGTTCTTATTGCTTTATTTGGTCACTCCAATGTTCTTCAACCATTTCTTTCTTAAACTATGAATCTACTACATCGAGTTTTGTTCATGATGGGCTTCCGTGGTCATGAGGCGTTTGAATCATAAATATTGAATCGAACACATGGGGTTCATTGCCTTCGTATTGGCGAACATGTTAATGTTATTGAGCCTCTTGCTTGATAAAAGTGATCTTAAGACTATACTTTTTTATGCAGATCCCTTCTTGGAAATCGTTTGACGGGTTCTATCCCCAAAGAGCTCGGAAAAATCACCACCCTGAAGAGTTTGTGAGTGTTGATTGAGCATTTGTTTCTTGCTTACCGCATTTGATTCTGTGGAGATCCTTAATGATGTTTTTTAATCAATGGAATTGAATTTGTTTGTATAGGGACATTAGTTTCAATAATTTCTCTGGACCTCTCCCTCTGGAGCTTGGATCTTGGGCCAACATAGAAAGAATGTGAGAGTCCTATTTAAATTTTACCATGTTAAAAAGTATTTGGTTTATTTGTAATTTTCTTTCTTATAGACAAATTCTGAATGTTTTCACCAATAAATCATCTACTTCTTTATCATTGATATATTGTTATATCTGTTTCATACTTAGGCTGCTTTCCTCAAACAACTTTACTGGGGAGTTGCCAGAAACATTTGCAACGCTTACCAAAATAAAGGACTTGTAAGCTTCTGTGGTTATTTCTTCTTAAAGGTTTCCTGAGCACTTACACAATTTTTTTTATTGCTTTCTGATACTAATTCGTAGTATTTTCCCTTATCCAATCATTATGCAGTCGGGTTGGTGACAGTCACTTTTCCGGGCAGATACCTGATTTTATTGGGAACTGGACAAATCTTGAAAAACTGTGAGTGTTTTTCTTTTGTGTATCATATTTCTGCTATTTGATTCTGAATATTATCACTAATTCATATGTTATGACTCGTTGAAACAGAGTGATTCAGGCTAGCGGTTTGACAGGGCCAATTCCATCTGGCATTTCTCTTTTGACAAACTTAACTGAGTTGTTAGTATATCTCGTCTCTATTTATAAATACAAAACGATTAGCGAAATGCGAAGTTTATGTTCATGGTCAATTTTAACATGCAGGAGAATCACTGACTTGAGTGGACCTGAATCACCCATTCCAAAGCTCGATAAGATGAAAAAGATGAAGACACTGTGAGTTAATGGTTCCATGACACAAAATTTCTGTCTGTACCGGAAGTCTTCTATAAACTCAAAGCTTCGGTGTTTTTGTTGCAGGATGTTGAGGAGTTGCAACCTTACTGGAAAGCTACCTCCATATCTTATGCAAATGAAAAAATTGAAAACTTTGTAAGTACAAATGTCTTAGTCCCTATTTTTTCAGTCTTCAAATAAAAAATTTCTTCTAGATGTGAGTCTACTAATTCAAGGATTATTGAAGTGACTTGACGATGTTGGGCGGACTTTATGTTTCTGTATTTATTAAGAGAACATCTCTTTCAGATGTCATTTCCCTCTCTGCAGAGAGCACATCTAAACTGCATTTGCTCTTTGTTTGTGCAGAGACCTCAGCTTTAACAAGCTGACCGGAACAATTCCAAGCAGCTTGGCTAGTCCTAGTCTAAAAAAAGTGGATTATATGTACGCAATTGGAATCACCAATCTTGTCTTTCTTATATGAAATTCACTCAGACATTCTTCAATGGTTTTGTTACACCCCAGCCTGACAAGCTGGAAGTATTTCCAATCACAATTACTATAATTATCAGTCACGGGTTATACTGCAATAAAATTTATTATGCAATTAACTGACATAAGGTGATCACCCTTAGATGTGTCTTTCGGATGGAAGTAATGATCTAATGCACCCAGAGTTGGCAAACTCAAATTTTCAAACCTTTACAAAGAATTTCCTAAGAACAAACACACTATATTCTTTACTGAGTTTTTCTGTATTCATTATTTTTAGATTCTTAACTGGAAACTTACTGACTGGACCTGTACCTGTTGGGCTGAAAAACAACGTGTAAGCTTCTCTTCCAAATGCTACTCTTTACTTACTAAGGAAATTTATGCTTTTTTATTTACTAAGATAGATATAAAACTATTATATCAAAAACTTCATTCGAAACATGTTAATGCCTACCTCTTTCTCCTCACCCTTGTTTCCTTTTGTACTGACATACTACATCTAGAAAAGAATTGGTTAGTGCTTCTTTGGTTCTGGTTTATGAAACTTCAATGAATATGAGGACTGGAGAAGATGATTAATACTGAAAATGAAAGGATGAAGAAAATCGAGAATGTATGTCCTCGCTGCCCTGCAGAATGCAGCAGAGGAAAATCCTTCATAATTCGACATTCTCTCTCTCTCTCTCTCTCTCTCTCACGCAAGTCGTGCAAAGAGAATATTACCATTGGCAAAACACAGCTGGATCCTTGGACATCACAAAGTAATCTCAGCCACACATCTAACTATTTTCTAGGATCATCACACATGGCATTATTTGCCTTACATCTTTGAACCTCACACTTGGCAATATTACAACTCAAGTGAATACACACTTAAGCTCATAACTTATTTCACTAATTCTAATCAGCTAGAGAATTACAATTCAACAGAAGTTGCATCATAGCTCTTTTTGTGCAGTGATCTTTCATATAACAACCTCGCCATACCGGATGGAAATTGTCAACAACGAAGCGGCATGTAAGAATGTCTTCATTAGCTTGAAGTTAATCTGTTTGTGTTATGTGGAGAAAAGCTTAACTTTTCATTTGTGTTAATTTCTGCAGTAACTTGTTTGCAAGCTCGTCAAAAGGCAATAGTTCGTAAGTTCAAATTAATCGTCTCAAAGGTTGCACCTATAAATTTACTTTGGTATCCAACGGTGTATTATGTACTATATTTTTTTTCCAACTTCTTATGTATGATTGCTGACATTTTCTGTTCCCTGAACTACTCTATCAGGAGAATTGTTTCATGTTTCAAAACTTCAGAGTGTCCAAAATGTAAGCCGAGTTTCTACACAAATAATTACCTTTATTTTCTCGGTTATTTCTTTTTTAGTTTTCCTCCTCAATGCCTACTAATCTCCATTTTCATTTTTCATAGATTTCTACTCTCTCCATATAAATTGTGGTGGCGGAGAATATACTGTCCCTGGAGGGAAGGGTACACAATATGATGATGACATATTTTCAGCTGGACCTTCTTCATTTTACGAGAGCAAAACAAATTGGGCATTAAGCAGCACCGGTTACTTCACTGATGATGACCAACCTATGGACACCTTTACATCGAATAATATAACTAGACTCTCTATGACCGAACCTCAACTGTACATGAATGCACGCCTTTCTCCCATCTCTCTAACTTATTTTGGGTTTTGTCTGGGAAATGGAAGCTACAATGTAAGCCTCCATTTTGCAGAGATAATGTTTGAAAATGGGTCAACATATAAAAGCTTGGGAAGGCGCATATTCGATATTTACATTCAGGTAACTAATCGCATCCACTTCCATGTATACCACTGAATTATTCTAATTTTGAACAAGCATTGTTTATATTTTGGTCGATTTGAATGTTAACTTTCACATTTATGATCATGAAATGTTAAGCAACTAAATTAGTATATATACATATATTGCAGGGAAAACTAGAGGAGAAGGACTTCAATATCATGGATGAAGCCAGTGCGTTTGGTGATGCAGTCACAAAGAACTTTACTACTCTTGTAACTAATAATACATTGGAGATTCGTTTATATTGGGCCGGGAAAGGGACGACAGGCATCCCTGTTAGAGGAGTCTATGGTCCTCTTATTTCAGCTATTTCAGTAAACCCAAGTAAGTTTTCACTAATCTGAGCTTCGTCTAATTACTATGCATTGACCATATGCATTGATATATCTACTAAATTAAGAGATCCGACTTCAGTTCTGCAAGGTTTTTCTTCAAATTTTCCTTTCCCTTGTATATTCGCATAAATGCTTCTGTGTTTTTCGTGTTTTACATAGTTTGAGCCAAGACTTGAAGAAATACTCTCTTAAATTTTCTTATCACATAATACTGTTTTTTTCCTAGGTGACAGGTTTGCGCTTTTAAATACAACAAAATTCAACTTCAAGGATTTTTAACTATTTACATGAAAACTAATCATTTCACTTGAGAAACATAATATTTACAACCATCCAAAGAAAGTTTGTTCGAGGGATTACTTCGTTTACTCTCTACTTATTTAAGGATGCCCCAAAGACCGGGTTCAATCTTCTGTTTACTTGTGCATTAAATAGTTGGTTGAATAATCCACCCTCATATCAATTACATTGACATTTATTCTAATTTAAGCTAATCTTTATTTTGGCAGACTTTGATGTCCCGCCAGAACCTAGCACATCAACTGGTGGAGGTGGCGTGCCTGTAGGTGCCGTGGTTGGAATTGTGGTTGGAGGAGTCTTCATTGTACTACTGATATTTGGTATTCTTTGGAAGAGAGGCCTCCTAGGACAACAAAAGACATTGGAGGATGGTATTAATTTGCAGTTTATTCTGTTATACTGGTTTTTCCATTTTTGTTTCTCCATTACTATTTCTTATCGAACTTTTTTCGTAACTAAGAACAATATTTATGCAATTTTGCATGGTTCTCATGCATATTGACGTGCTCACACAAAGATAGTAATTATTTGGATATTGAGCTTTCCGGCACTTTGATGTTGCTATAATATATTTATCGTCCAAACTCATGATGCAGAGTGTCTGCCTATAGATTCAGTTACTAGTTAAATTCAAGAATCAGGCACAAAATATTGAGTACTAAGAATTCTATCCTTCTGAAAGGTTTCTTAGACACAATATCTTATGAGTTTTACTTGTTATACAGATTTGAAGGGTGTGGACCTGCAAACTGGTAAATTTACCTTCAAGCAACTCAAAGATGCCACAAGCAACTTTGACAAAGCCAATAAGATTGGTGAAGGAGGTTTTGGATCTGTTTATAAGGTATTCTTCGGAGCCAATATTTATTAATGTATTAAAAAAAATTTCTAATTTGATACTGACCATTCCTAATGAAAGTTAATTTTCCCCAAAGTGATGCGAATTTGACTATCTTTCTCAAATGCAGGGCGTTCTAGCAGATGGCACCGTAATAGCTGTTAAGCAGCTTTCTTCCAAATCAAAGCAAGGGAATCGTGAATTTGTTAATGAGATTGGCATGATTTCTGCTCTACAACACCCTCATCTTGTCAAGCTCCACGGATGTTGTATTGAAGGAAATCAACTATTGCTTGTTTATGAGTACCTGGAAAATAATAGCGTCGCACATGCTTTGTTCAGTAAATATCAGTCTCATTGGCCAAAAGTTCATTTCATTCATACAATGGGCATAAAAGATCTTATGCACTAAAAATATGTCCTTTACAACTAACTTTGTTTAATTTGGCAAATTGAAGGGGAAAAAGAAAGTCATTTGAAGTTGGATTGGCCAACAAGGCACAAGATTTGTATTGGTACAGCAAGAGGTTTGGCTTATCTTCATGAGGAATCAAGATTGAAGGTCGTTCATAGAGACATCAAGGCTACTAATGTTTTGCTTGATAGAAATCTTAACCCGAAAATATCTGACTTTGGATTGGCCAAGCTTGATGAAGAGGATAATACACACATTAGCACTCGTATTGCTGGAACTTAGTGAGTCCCTACACTTTTATTTATCTTCTTATTCTCTTGTTTTAATCTTCTTCCACCTTGAAAAAAGAAGATAGAGCAAACGGAAAGTCTCTAACTTACATAATTTTCAACCTAACCAAATCCTTGTTGTTCAAGAAATTTGAAGGACAGATTTGTTCTTTCAATATAGTTGTATTACTGATTATCTCTCTAACTATTGGAAGCATTCAATTAGCAATATTTTTACTGATTATTTTAGGTCAATCTGGGTTAATGATATGATTTCATGATATTGCAGTGGATATATGGCGCCCGAATATGCAATGCGGGGTTATTTGACTGATAAAGCAGATGTCTATAGTTTTGGTATTCTTGTATTGGAAATTGTTAGCGGGAGAAACAACACAACTTACCGGAAAAAGGAAGAAAGCTTTTATCTTCTTGATTGGGTAACATGAATCTACTACTTCCTAATTTAACTTCAAATTTTCTTAATATGCCTTGTATGTGTGAAAGTACATTTGAATCGATGAAGTTTAATCCAAAGACAATTTATATAGCTTTTGTTACTTCCATTTTTTGTAGGCACGACTTCTAAAAGATCAGGGGAATTTGATGGACCTAGTTGATCCAAGGTTGGGATCAGACTTTAATAAAGAGGAGATGATTGTTGCAATCAATGTGGCTCTCCTTTGTTGCAATGTTACTTCGACAGTTAGGCCTACCATGTCTTCGGTTGTGAGCATGCTCGAAGGAAAGGCTGTTGTTCATGAGTCGGTCTCGAATCTAAATGCCGAGAGTATTGAGATTGATGCAATGAGGAAACATTTTCAATCTAGTTTTGGAAGGGGCACGGGCGAGAAACAAATAGAAATGGGGTCAACTGAAGGGCCATGGACTGGTTCGTCTGCGTCTGCTCACGATCTGTATCCCATCAATCCTGATTCAGATTACTGGGAGAATAGAAGCGAGAGAACTTGAGCTGCATGGTTATCAGTTTGACTCAACCTTAGCACTCTCAAACATATCAGCTAATTAATCATTTGTATTTTCCTCTATAACTATTTGTTGGCATGAATCAACCATATAGTTTGGGAATGTGATCAAGTGATTGATTCCATGTATAATTGGGATTCTTATTTCCTATTTTATGGGACCTCTTGTACCACGATCATTGGGAGTGGTACTAAGAGGGGAGGGTTACATTATGTGGATGATGTGGTACCGGGCCGAGTCAACCAAGTCTGCAGTGGTCAGAATAACAATATCAAGCAAATTTGGCTATGACATCGTCGACTAGGACATGCATCCTTTATTATTTTAAAAAAAATTACTTTTGTCTTTATTTAATGGCGTTTCAAACTCTAATTTTCAGTATAATGATTGCAATCTTGCAAAAAGTCATCGTACTTCTTTATCATTTGAGTTTCAATAAAAGAGCAGTGCCTTTTGAGTTAATTCATTCAGATGTTTGGGGCCTTCACCAATAGAAACTCACCATGGTATTCGTTAGTATGTTACGTTTGTCGATGATTGCATCAAAATGACTTGGCTCTATATTATGAAACAAAATTGGGAAAATCTTTCAACTGTTTTATCGCATGATTGGAAGTCAAATTTCTCTTCTATCCTATCAAAGTTCTTCGAACTGATAATGGTGGAGAATATCTTAATTCGGAGCTACCACAATTTTTTGCATCGCATGGCATACTTCTTGAGATTACTCGTCCTCAAACTCATCAACAAAACGGTGTGGAAAAACGCAAGATCAGACATGTCTTGAAGACTACACAAGCTCTTCTCATTGGGGCTCATGCCCCTCGTACTGATTGGGTAGATGCAATTACGTATTCCGTTTATCTCCTTAATCGAATGCCTTCTGGAGTTCATGACTTTCAAACTCCCATGGAAGTCTTAATTACTTTACCATCCGCTCTCCAATTATCACCTCGCATAAGTGTATCTTCACAAGAATCAACAAAGTAAATTGAATCCGTGTGCCTTTCGTTGTGTCTTTTTAGGGTTTAATAGCCAACTACCATCCACCCACTAAGAAATTTTATGTCACCATAGACGTCATGTTTTTCGAAACAGGGATGTTCTTCATCACTGATCAAACCCACTCTACCCTTCTGGGGGGAATTGCATAGTACAAATGAAGAATACAGTTGGTTTGATGTCCCACTTGAACGGGACATCTGAGGCAGCCCATCTGATGGATCTGGGCCCAACAACAAATCTGGAGAGACCGAGATGGCAGATTGAGATTTAAGCAATAATTCAGGCGGAGTTTCAAGAGGAGTGGGCCACGGCATTAATTCATGCAAGCCCGCATGCAGCCCAGTAATGGACCATAGCACACCGATCCAAATATGCCCAGAAATGGGCCACGATACAACTAGTCAAACAGGGCAAATTCCAACCAATCTTTGCTTTTGATTGAGTGTTAGTGAAGAAGAAGATTAATTTCGAACTACATTTATTTAGCCTTCTGTCTCTCTGTGCCATTCATTTGCTTAATGTAAACGTGCACTTAATTTCATGCACGGTTTTTTTTTTTAAAGTTTTTCCTTTTTATTTGTTTTATAACATTATGTAAGTGTCGGTTTGTCTGAAGAATATGACTGTTTTCTTTAATTTATTGTGTTGCCGGTTTAAATGGGCCGATCTTTATATTGTAACTTAGATTATCTATTTTATGAGTTGAGATTTTCTGTACTTATTTTTGTCTGTGGCCCCTCTGTCCCTTGCTTAATTGGCTGAGAATTTAGTTTATTTTATTTTATTTTATTTTAATTATTGTCATGTTAACATTAATTATATTTAGTTCAATAAACAAAGGCATAGAAGGGCCACAAACAAAAATGGGTGCAAAAAATCTCAACTCGTATTTTATTAAGAGAAGACCCCTTGTCAACTTTTTTCCTCACTTTTTTTAATTTTGCTCTCACTTTTCAATACACACTCTTGACTGAGGGCAAAATAGTAATTTTATACCTTTTGACAAACTGACAATTATATCCCCATTTTCCTTATTTTACCCTCACTTTTGATATACAATATTTACATAAAGAGGGCAAAATGGTAATTATGTAATATTAAGAAAAATATGCCCTTATCATGAGATCCCATCATCATTGTCTCATAACTTTTTTTTTAAAAAAAAAAAAATTTAGAAACTAATCACACTCCTTGTAACACCCCAACCCCCATTTAGTTGTGTAATTTCATTTCTCCCCTAAAGTGTACTGAAAACTATCAATTAAATCCCTCTTTCTATTTTAATCGGGACCGTTCATCAGATTTCCTCTTTAGACCCCAAACTGCCACTTGGCAGCACCCCAACTCTCCTCCTTTTTCTTTGTCGCTGACCCCTACCCGAGTCCCCCCTTTCTCTTTCTTCTATTTTCCTTTCTTCTCTCTTCTTCTCTGTAACTCTTTGTGCTCTCTCGAAACTCTCACCTCTCTTCTTCCCTCTTGCGCTGAGACCACACCCACGCACCCACAACCACGCACTACCGGCGCCATCATCTCGCCTTTCTCTCTCTATCTCTCTCATCGCACCGTTGCAACAAGGGTAGTAGACCCAGGAGGTTCTCCGGCGAACCCCTTCACAGTTTTCGGTCGGGTAAGCTTCGAGATCCCTTCTTTCTGTTTTAGATTGTGCTTAGTTGGGATTTTAGAAGCTTATTCCATTTTTTTTTCACCAAGGTTCTAGCACGGGTTCAACGCGGGGGAAGGCACACCCATTTTCCGGTGCACCCGTGGGTAGCAGAGCTTTTCCGGTCAACTTCGACGGTCTTACGGCGAACCAAAGGTACCATTGTGCTCATCTCTTCATTATCTTCAATTTGGTACCTAGATCGGGGTCTTAAACCACCGTTTTCAGTCGGCCGGAGCTGTAGCAGCTCCAGTGTTCTTCCTCGGCAACCCAAGGCCTTTCAGCCCAAATCCCTAGGCCGTTCAGTTTTTAATTGCATTTTAATTGTCTAAAGACCCAAGCCCTTTGGGCTTTTATGCCGAGCCTAACCCAACCCAACAACCAAATTTCCTTTTATTTTGTTTTTGTATAAAAAGGCCCTTGGGCCGTTCTAAGATAGGGCCCTCGGCCCGTTCGTCTGAAACCCAAGGTCCAAACCCTAAAACCCTTTAAGCCCAAAACCCTTATAACCCAAGACCCTAACCCGGATCCAAGCCCAAACCCGATGAACCTTTGACACCGTTTGACCGTTGACTTTGACCTTCGAGTTGACATTTTTCTGATTTCGTTCGGGACCCCTCTTAGGCTAATTTTGACGTCCTGGACCCGTTTTTGAAGTCCGTTTTTCCAAATTAAACCGTTTGTGCTTAGGGGCTTCTTATTATGGCGTTCCATCTCGCTAGTCTGCATAGCTTTCGATGACGAAGTACTGTGAGTGGGCCCCTTCTAAAAATGCATGTTTTGATAGTAGAAATGCATACATGAAAAACATGATTTGATGATTATATTCTATGAGATGTTTTGAGATAACATGCTTATTGAGGCTAGTTTGAATTACTTCTATTTTTTTTATAACCCATGTTCTTTATAGGATATCTGATCGATGACGATACAATATTTAGAACATGTTTCGAACACCTCTTTATAATATAGACGATCGATGACTTTATACTATGAAGTTGCTTTTCAATTCTTATGCTAAATGGTTTTGTATTTACCTAGTGGTCCATATTCCGCTACAGGACTTAGGGATAGTGTCCGGTCCGTCCCGGGCGACGGTTTGGTGCTGGCATAGGGCCTAAAGGGTGTTTCCTCTGGCTGTTTAGCACAGAGATAGGGAGCCGGCAAGGGGCCTGGAGTGATATTTCCTCTGACTGTCTGCTCAGAGACGGGGAGCCGGCATGAGGCCTGAAGTGTTACTTATGAATTATGATTTGAGATATTGCACGGCATGCTAGGTTTCGGAAAACCTATGTTTATCATGATATATATATGTGTTTTCATAAAACCTGGGGGTTAGTATGTTGATAACTGTTTTAGTATATGTATATCAAATTGGTCCACTCACCTTTGTTTTGCGCTCCCTTCAGGGCATAGAATCGAGGCATACAATCCCGACGTCAAGGTACTTCCGCATCGGCATCTTCGAGTCCTCTCGGAGTAGGACCCATTCTTTGTTTCATTCAATTTTATATTAATTATTTTAGTTTTCTAGATTAGTGTATGCTCTGAACACGTTCCTTAAATGATTATTCTTCTATATTTATAAGACTTATTTATTCCTTATTCTCAGCAATTGCACTCAATAAATGGCTTGCGTCACCCTTCGGGTGTCGGCCAGCACGTGACCATCCCAGTGTTCCGAGGATATCGGGATCGGGGCGTCACTCCTTAATAAAATAAAAATGAAATTGTTCACACACAAAGTATGTGCTCATCTTCTAGTTAATAATAAAATCAATTGTAATATATATATTCTCAAAACATAAAGGGTTATTTTTTTCGTTTTCTGATGGTGTTGGACACAATTTATTTCTTAGAAACTTGACATGAACAACACGGTTAAGCTAATAGATAAATTTGGGACACAAATATGGATTTCTTTTCTAATAAGTTCATCACTTAGACATTCTACATAATTAACATTTAAGTAGGTGGCCAAATTATATCCTAAAGATATTGATATATTAAATACATGTAAATATTGTAGTCAAATTCATATTTTTATCACAAATGGGTCCATGAAATTGACAAACTCATCAAAATGATATCTGAAATTGAAAATTGATAAATGTTTTCTGTGAATATGGAGATTGTTGTCGGTGGCTGAGTTCAAAGAAGAAGGAGAAGATGAGGATTATTAGTTTGTTGTTTTTCATTTTACCTTTTAAAATTTTTGAAACACTTTCTTTAATCCATGGGTCATCATATTATTGGAGTGCAGAGTCTTCTGTGTATCACATTAGCACATAATAGATTTTTTTAATATAATTCGGACATAAGACAACATTGATTTGCAACACCCATATTCAAGGACGATATTATTCAATTTTCAACTTCAGATATCATCTTGATACAGTGGATCAATTTCAGAACTACTTATAATAAAAATGTAATATAATATAATAACTTAAGTTTAACAAGTCACTACCCGCGAAACCAATCTTTTTAACATGTTACTAAGGGGTCTATCCATTGTCAAATGATAAGATAATTATATTAAAATTTAACTAACTTACGGCAAGCGGATTCAAACTTGGTGAGGATAAAACACAATGACGTAACTAGCTTGGCTAAACTCAAATCTTCTATTTTAAATTAATTCTTTTACAAGTAATTTATGTAAATGTATCTTTAATTATATAAATAATTAAATAAAAATAAATAGAGTAAGTGGTTGGGAATATTTTTTTTTTCTTTCCTTTCTTGTTTGGTCTTTGGTTTCAAGGGCAAGTAAGGTAAAAACCCGGATCATTTCCGGATCCCAATATCCTAAGCCTAGGGATCATTTAATCCGGATCGTTGAAAATTGATTTAAATACTACAATTATTATAATTTTAGAGGGATCACTGTTTGTAGTTGTTGGATCAAATTTCAACGGTCCGGATGATTTGATTCCTAAGCTTAGGATATTGGGATCCGGAGAGATCCGGGTTCGTAATAACACAAGTCATTGACTTCCGTTTGTGTCCTTCGAGGTCCACTCCGTCCCTCCCCTCAAGCGAATAAAAAGCTGTAATTCAAACTCATTCTCCTCACAAATCTTTCCTTCCTCGCCACTCTCACAAATTTTCTTACATACAATCCAATAAATTCCAAAGCCTCTCATCATATTCCATCCAGCTAGTGCACAAACTGATCCTCTTGTCTCTGGTTTTCTCTTCAAATGTGAAAGACTTTGCCTAGAAAAATGATGAATATGTTCATCCCTCGACTTCTTCCTCATTCTCATTTCTTTGTAGCTTGCTTTGTAACTTTTGCCTTTGGAGCTACTCGATTGCCAAATGATGAAGGTACGAGTAATTCACCTCAATATCTCTATGTCAAATATCTTCCTTAGTTTCCTTTGTTTCATTCTATAAATAATAGTTTTAAGTTCGTTTGATAATCTTTTAGTTTTCAAAATTTGGTTTGGGTTGATTTTGGTTTTCAGTTTACATTTTTCCGAGAAGTGAAAACAGTTACCAATGAACTAAAAATTAAAAATTAAAAACTAAAACTGTTATCAAATGAACCTTAAGTAAACAGATATTTGCGTGAACTTAGTAGAAATTTTCAATCATATGATGCTGAGGTGCACTCTGTTGTTCTTGTCCATGCATCAAAATTCTTTTTTAATATTTTGTTGAGCACGATGTTAATTTGTTGCCTTTTATTTTGCGTATATGCAGTGCAAACTTTGAAAGACATAGCAAAGACACTGGGGAAGAAGGGCTGGGATTTCAGTGGAGACGCAGATCCATGCAGCGGCCAACTTCCATGGACTAATTCAAACGCACGCAAAGGATTTGAGAATGCCATCAACTGTAATTGCTCCTCTACCGTCTGCCATATTACCGGAATGTAAACCTCTCTCTCTCTCTCTCTCTCTCTCTCTCAAAAACAAACATGCCCGACTCAGAACTAAGTGAGATTTTTCAATGTGTCTGGAACATGAGTTGGTATACCACGTGTCATTATATAAATGGTGAGTTACTTGTGTTAAAAAAATTAACACAATTTGAAAAATAAAACTTCATTCCACTTATATAATGACACGCGGTCTACGTTCCGAACACAACTTTTCCACATCTCACAAGATGATACCAAATAATCTTATCGTCTTTTTGTGATTTAAATTGATGTACATTTATTGGTGGGGTTCCACCCTCAACAAAAGTTTTTCCGGAATTGAATCCTTTCACAAGAGGGATCCCCATTTTTCTAAAAAATAGGGACACCATCTTGACCGTTGGATTTGACTTTAATGAAATTATGTGGTTGAGATTGTGTGGCCTGTGTTTTAATTTCAACCACACAAATTTCATCATTGTGAATAGACGTGGCATTTGTGTCGTGTTGTCTGTGTTCGTGTCGTTTTCGTGTCATACCCGATATCTTAACAGGTTGTGTCGTGTAACACCCGTTAAAATAAATGGGTAAAATGACATGACCCGAAATCGACCCGATAATATTAACAAGTAATATGATCTGACCCGTTACCCGTTACCCGTTAAGGAAAATATATTTTAAACCAATAAATAATCAAATGAAAAACATAATACTAAATAAATATATACATACTATATTTTCACATCCAAAACATAAAAATGCATTTTTCTTTTAAGTATATTTTCGCTTACCTAAAGTCTTTAATAGTTTTTTAATTAATGTATAAGTGTAAAAAAAAATATAGAAAAAATATATAAACGCTCGTAATGACAAGCTTTACAACTTTCATGAAGAGCTTAGCTTCAAAATTCGCCACTATAATCATATAAATCATATATCAAAATAAACGTTCGTAATGACAAGCATATCTATAGCCAACCGTTACTTGTAATTCAGTTCATCATAAATAAATAACAATCAGTGGATGTAACCTAATTTTATAGGGTGTCCATTTTCCTTAATTGCAAAAGCCCAAATCCACTAAGGGACCAACTCTTATTCAACATTTGTAAGCCTCATTAGTTTTGAGCGTTAACATACTTATTATGTGAGGAATGATAAACAAAAAATAAATAAAGACAACAAAATTAATATATGGAGGTTTCCGAGCATATAATTGGGATTATATCAATTATAATAATAAAATACTAGTAGATGAGCACACACTATGTGTGTGTAAACAATTTCATTTTAGTTTTTGTTATTGATTAAGGAGTGTGATTAGTTTTTAAAATTTTGAAAAGAGTATGGAATAATTGACACACCCCGACCTAAATCAAGGCGTGCTAGCCGTCACGTGAGGGTGACGTAGCCATATACGCTGTGCGGAAGTGATAAGAGAATAACAATGCGAGTAAATAAAAACCAAAATGACTAATTTAGACTAGGCGAACATATAAGTGCAAGAGACAAGATTTAAGTGTGACAACACATAATCAGAGCAGATGTAGCCTAAGTGCAGTCCAGCAGGACAAATACTAATTATACAATACCATATGGATGGTCCTACATTAATTACAGACTGTCAGAACCGTCGTAGTCTCCTCCTAAGCCACCAACAAGCACTCCTACCTATAACCTGGAGGGGCGCAAAACAGAAAGTGTGAGTGGGCAAAAACAAAGCTTTTAAAAGCATTTCTTTTTTCTCAAAAGTTATAACCCCTCGTCGTAAATCCTGTATAATTTCCCAGAAAATAGAATATACATATATATATATATATATATATCTCAAAAATCATTTCCACAATCCAAAAATTCCAACATGTATGCCATGCAAGATATCACAAGAATAATCAAGTCAAACAGATGAAATAAAATGATGAATAATAAAGTGTCAGCTGGAATCACCTAGGGTGGTCTGTACGGTTGAACCTATAGCCCATCAAGTGTGCATGCACACGAGTCGGAACCACCTAATGTGGTCTGTACGACAGGACTAGGTGTAATAAGTACGCTCAAGTGCTACGATCACATGAAGGCTATGCGATAAATCGCGGGTCACCTACGAGTCTGAACCACCTAGTGTGGTTTGTACGACAGGAATGTGCACCTGACTTGGATCCAAGGTGAGCGTATGGTGCAAGAGGTGAACATCACATGAAGGACTGTGCCCTGGCCACGGGCGAGAGCACTAACGCCGGGGTGCAGGTTTATGAGCTCTAAAATCATCAAACTATAACCACAATCACGCAACTTACCACCAACAACAAATACTTACCTGGAACTTACCTGAACGTCTGTGGCATTAACAATAGATTATGCAACTATTAAATGCATGTTCTAAAACGTAAAGTATTTTGCATGGCATTTCAAAGCATAAAACCATTTAAATAAGTTTTCTGGGAAAAATACCAAGCATATATACATATATAGAAAACCAAAATGCCCGTAGTCCCTAAGTCTCACTTGACTGTGCTCGTCCTCTGGAAACGTCTCACCTATATGCTTACAACTATTTTAACGTTATTTTGAAGCACATAACCAAAATTAGGTAATAACTTCTCATACGTTGCTCAATTGGGGTATTTGAATATACCATCGTGGCCTACTCAACCCCACGAGGAATCAAATCATCCGGACCGTTGAAATTTGACGTCTCACGTGCCCTCATGCTCCGGCCAAGGCACGGCCAAGGCACGGCCACACGCTCCATCCACGAGCAGGCACGTGCCTGGCACGCGGACGGAATAGTTAACTCCGTTAGAGAATATTTCGTTAAATAATAGAATATTCCATTAAAGATACTTGACACCGTTAGTCGCCGTTAGGAATATTCTGTCAAAGTTGACGGAATATTCTCTTTCTTCTCCGGCAAGTCACCGGATTCCAGTGCCGGCCGCCGTCTATATCGCCAGTTTCTTGAAAAATTTCAAAACTCAATAACTCACTCATTTTTCAACCAATTTCTATGAAATTTGCACCAAAATGAGGCTAGAGATGAGAAGGACATTTCCTTACCACTTTTAAGCCCTAAAACCAAATGAAAATGGCCAGAAAATCTTCGACATTTTCGGTCATCTCTGCAACTCGATGAACAGGCCTAATCTGACGTTAAAACTTGTCCAAAAATGTCCTAACAGCTTCGTAAGGATGACTTAAGACCCTTTCAAGCCTCAAAACGTCGAGAAAAACACACGATCACGTCGGCGGAACTGTGCGCCTCGTCGAAGCTTATGGTTTCTGGGGTTCCCGACGTCCATTTGACAAACTAAAGGTATGGTTAAGTTCGTAAGGTCACAGAGAAGGTAACAGTGACATCCTAAGGCTCGATCTGTGCGTGGAAGTGAGAGTTGGAAGTTGTCCATACAAACTGTATGGAAAAAAAAAAGAATCGAGAGAGAGAGTGAAGGATGATGATGGTCTGTGTGTGTGAGTGCACGTGTGATGGTGTGTCTGGATTGGCACCCAAATACATCTCTAGTTCCTAATTGGGCCCCTAACACAACTACAAAAATCAACCTAACAAACCCTAAATTCTAATTGGGTCCAAAATTGTAGGAAACAATATAATTGGACCATTTTTCTTAGCCCATTTACACAAATACAACCCAACGCTCAAGGGCAAAAACGTCATTTCCACGTTGTTGAAGACTTAATATAAATAAATTCGGGACGGGCTGTGTCACATCCCGGGCCCGCTCCACCACCGTAGCACGATATTGTCTGCTTTGGGTCCCGACTACGCCCTCACGGTTTTGTTTTTGGGAACTACTCACACGAGAACTTCCCAGTGGGTCACCCATCATGGGAGTGCTCTCGCGCGCTACTCGCTTAACTTCGGAGTTCCCATGGAACCCGAAGCCAGTGAGCTCCCAAAAGGCCTCGCGCTAGGTAGGGATGAGAATATACATATAAGGATCACTCCCCTGGGCGATGTGGGATCTCACAATCCACCCCCCTTAGGGGCCCAACGTCCTCGTCGGCACACCACGGCCAGGGTTAGGCTCTGATACCAAATTGTCACATCCCGACCCGGGGTCCACCACATCCCGGGCCCGCTCCACCACCGTAGCATGATATTGTCCGCTTTGGGCCCTGACTACGCCCTCACGGTTTTGTTTTTGGGAACTCACACGAGAACTTCCCAGTGGGTCACCCATCATGGGAGTGCTCTCGCGCGCTACTCGCTTAACTTCGGAGTTCCTATGGAACCCGAAGCTAGTGAGCTCCCAAAAGGCCTCGCGCTAGATAGGGATGAGAATTTACATATAAGGATCACTCCCCTGGGCGATGTGGGATCTCACAGGCTGTCACAATAATGATGATGAGACAATTTCTCTTAATAAGTGCATATTTTTTCTTAATATTACATAATTATTGTTTTGTCATAGGAAAAATAGGTATATGTAGGGCTGGAAAAAAATCCCAAAAATCCCAAACCAAACCGAAAGTTTCGATATGGGATTCGGTTTTGCATTTCATTTTTTCTGTATTCCCATACCGAACCGAAAATAAACATTTATATATATATATATATATATATAAGAGAATTATTCCAACCCTTCATTGTTTTGGATTTAATCTTTGCCGTTCATTTGTTTTTAGGTCAGAACCCCATTTCATAGTTCACTTCCTTTCCTTCTGTTCCATCATTTCTATCGAACAACCCTCATCTCATCTCTGATCTCTCCCTCATCGAGTCGGCGAGCCCTCATCTCATCTCTCTCTCTGTGACGAATTCCGACCAGCCACGGGCCCATCACCACACGTGACTCTCCAGCCTTCCTTCTCTAGAATTCCGGCGAGCCCTCATCTCATCTCTTTCTCTTCAATTTTTATGTATTATTCAGTGAAAAAATCCAACTGGGTTCTAGAATTCGTGAGCTTTTTATCAAAAGGTATGTGTTTGTTCAATAAAGTTCATTGGGTATGCCGTAAATTTGCTTTTGATTCTGATTGTTTTGATGTTTTTGCGATTCCAGTGTATCGATTTGTGTGAATCAAATTTTTGTTAAGGTACCAGAATGGAATAATATTCCCATAAGGCTGAGGCATATGATTCGTGCCGGCGGCTGTAGCTGAACACTAAAATAGCTGTGGCATGAAAGTGACCATTGTTATTTGGACTTACTAGTTCGATAAGATTTGCTTTCGTTCGAGAATCGAAAAACAACTAGCGTTTGCCGAGTTCCAGCTTGCCTTGGTACTAGTTGATCTTATGCATCACTTTCTGGGCTTTCAATCTACAACACTCCAATATTTATATGTCAATGGAATCAATATGCATTTATGAGTTATAGATCTTGTATGCATTTTTTATAAACAGCTTTTTCATAATTAAGTTACGTTGTTTATTAGGTTAATGCCATCTTTATTGCAATGATATTAGTATTGTAAGTTGTAACAATCTTGCGTCTGATAAATATTTGAATAGGCAAATTAGTAGAATTAAGCCAATAAATTTGTATTACATGTGTAGTATAAATTGGATGTATCCATTGCATTCAAAATGATTGGCAGATTAGTAGATAGTAGAAACAAGCCTTGTTTGATTGGCAGATTAGTAAAAAAAAAATGGCATATTGGGCCCAAAAATATAATATGTCAAATTTTAGTCCAAAATCCCGAAATTATTTCGGGATTCCGAAAATTGGGATTCCCGAAAATTTGGTTTGGGATCGGTATTGAAATTGGGATTCCCGAAAATTTCGGTTTGGGAATTGGGACAAGGGTTTCAGTATGGGATCCCATACCGAACCACCCCTAGGTATATGATTGTCATTTTCTCAAAAAAATGTGGGTAAAATAGGAAAAATAGGAATATGATTGTCATTTTGTCAAAAGGTACAAAATTAAAGCCTCTTCAACCGCACACCTCATTCCACATTCTCCTCAAGCGCAACTGTTTCAATTCATTCAAACTATCCAAAAAACATCATGATTTCAGTAACTGTATGGAAAAATGATGGTGGGATAATTTATCTTCATAAGTGCATATTTTTTTAAGGAAAATAGGGATATGATTGTCATTTTCTCAAAATATACAAAATTACTATTTTGCCCTCCTTATGTAAATATTGTGTATTTTAGTGAGGGCAAAATAGGAAAAAGGGGCAAAAGGTTCAAAAGATACAAAATTACTATTTTGCCTTCCTTTGTAAACATTGTGTATCAAAAGTGAGGGTAAAATAGGAAAAAAGGGGCAAAAAATTGACAATGAGGGTTTTCTTAATAATAGTATAGATTGAACGCAAAATAAATAATAAACACGATATTTAATGTTAGTAACATATCTTATTGATTGTAATCGATTATGCAACAAATAAAGAAGGGACGGAATTACTTACATGAATCATAGTCGTGTGTGCACCACTTTGTAGATCATCATTATGCTTGTATTCTTTCTCTTCATGATTATTCACGAGAAAGTTTCTTAAGTGTTGAGCATTTAAGAGTATCTACACTGATACATCAGTAATGAAAGATGGAGTGAGGGATTCGATTGTGCTAGCAAGATCACTCACTTGGACTAAATCTTTGGGACAATAGGAAAAATGCGTAGGGGATTTTTTTTTTCTTCCTATTCTTGATCTACACTGATACATCAGTAACGAAAGATGGAGTGAGGGATTCGATTGTGCTAGCAAGATCACTCACTTGGACCAAATCTTTGAGACAATAGGAAAAACGCCTAGGGGATTTTTTTTTATTTTTTATTTTTTCCTATTCTTGTCGGAGAGGACAAATCTAATTGTTAGGGACATGGTCATTCGGTAGTGTTTTTGAAAAATTAATTTTAGTATTTTAAAAATGATTTGACTTTATGATATTCATTTCCAAATAACTTTAGGGTGCGTTTGTTGCACCGGACTATCTCGGACTGGACTAACTTCAGAGACTAAGCTGGACTGGCTTAGACTAGACTAAGCTTGACTGATTTAATGAAGCGTTTGATGCAGTGTCGGACTAAGAAGCAGGATAACTATTAAATTTAGATACTATATTTTGATCATACTCATAGAACCCAGATCACACTTATTTCAGATAACCCTCAATTAACATTTCAAAATTAATCAAGAAAATATGTAATAAATCATGTATAAACTTTATCAAATATAATCAAGTTTAAATACCAACTCAGACGATTCCAAAGATCTACCAAAAAGTAAATAAGAAATATACCAACTCAGACACCAAAAAATCAAACATTCAAAGATCAATGGCAGAACGCCAATAATCAAATGGCAGAACACCAACAATCAAACAGACAAAGCATTTGTTCAAAAAAAAAAAAAAAAAAAAGAAAAAAACGAATCCCCTAAGATGAATCAGAAAGAATCCCCAAAGACTACAAGACGAATCTCCCCTCTCTTGCTGCAAGACGAATCTGCAATTTGCGTGACGACGAAGAAGAGTAGGGTGGTGGGGCTATCGGTGCAAAGAGGAGAGAAGCATACTAGAGGTGAATTGAATAACTGTCGGAGAAGAGGAGTGGGGTGGGTGGGGTGGGTGGGGCTGTCGGAGCAAAGAGAATACAGAAACAAACGAAGCATATGAAGAAGACGAAACGAAGTAGACGAAGTGAAGCGAGCGAAGCGAGAAGGGGCTTAGCAGTCCTCTCATATTTGGGGGTCTCGCTAAGACCTTCTAACGAAGGTGTTAGTCGGGACGAGTCCCACTTAATACCATTAAAGGTAATCCCTCCCTGTAACAAACACAAGACTAGACTGACTTTTAGTCCAGTCTAGTCTAGTGAGACTTAACGAAGGAAAACAAACACGCCCTTAAACTGTCACACATGCTATTCTTGTAAGCGGCCGGTTATTACAAGAAAACCGAAAATAATCATGGTGAGGTGGCATCTCCAATTTTAAGGCTACATCATCATTAAGTTAACATTTTCATATTTTTTTTAAGGCAAGTTAACATTTTCATATTGTTCTGCATTAGATTGGATAAAAGTTGGCACTGAAAGAAGGAATTTATCTTATTAAAAAAATAGTTGATACTAAAAATTATATTAACATTTAGACTTTTTAGTCAAAATGGTCAATGAGATTTGCATAACACATTGCTTTGGTTTCTGAGATTGTTCACCATCTATTATTTTGGTCCTTCCATTAAAAACCCGAAGCTCTTTAGTCGGAAGTTTGGGCAATTTTCAAAGCTTCGTAACTCAATCGTTTCTTAACCAAATTCAACCCATATAGGAAAGTGTAGAACAAGATTATACCTATTTGGAAGCCCAATTGTTTCCAGAGATGGCCAGAAAATAGCTTGAAAGGTGACTGGTCCGCGGAAAAATTAGAAAACACACCGGAAACTAGGTAAACTTTAAACGTCCATAACTTCTTCAATACTCAACGAAATCGAGTGATTCAAAAACGAAAATTATACTTCTCGAACCTTTCTCGACGACTAACTTGCCATGGTTTGGCCAGAAAACGGCTCGAAAGTGGTTGTCTTTGTCTCGAGTTAGCCACTTTCAAGCCGTTTTCTGGCCAAACCACGGTGAATTAGCCGTTGAGAAAGGTACCATTCTCTTTATCTTATTGAGAAGTATGATTTTTGTTTTTGAATCACTCGATTTTGTTGAGTATTGAAGAAGTTATGAACGTTTAAATTTACCCAATTTCCAACGAGTTTTCCAATTTTCCTGCTGACCAGTGACATTTTAGGATATTTTTCGGCCATCTCCGACAACCATTGGGCTTCCAAATAGGTATAATCTTGTTCTACACTTTCCTATCTTCATTTTCATAAATTATGGGTCGAATTTGGTTAAGAAACGATTGAGTTATGAAGCTTTGAAAAAAGTGCCCAAACTTCCGGCCAAGAGCTCTGGAACACTTAACGGAGTTTTTAACGGAATGACCAAAATAATGGATGGTGGACAATCTCAGGGACCATTTTTATTGATTTTCAATCTCAAGGACCAAAGTGATGTCTTATGCAAATCTCGGGGACCATTTTGGCTAAAAAGCCTAACATTTATAATTACCTATTAATTCAATTAAGATAGCCAATAACGGGCTTGAGCCCAAAATGTGTTCACCTATGGCTAAACGGGATCGTCCTAGTCCGCCTACTCTTACATACTGTTGTAACCTCATTTATTAGAAGAAGTACCTCCAAATTGTATTAATAAAGTTAAATATTGTGTCTTGCACATCACAATACTATTTATATTCTACTTTACGTGCTCATATTGTACGTAATTTATGTGCTTAAGGTTATGGAAAGAAATGAATTTACACATAACAATTACCATGCTAAAAAACTTATTTAACTCTTCTATTAACACCATGAGCATGCTAACAACTGAATGCATGGTAGGCCTTCAGTTACTTGATGAGTGATTTGGATCTAAGATGAACTCTTGACTAGTAACCACATAATCAAGCTTGCTCACGATTGAAGGCATGGTAGGCCTACATTTTGAAATGGCATTACAATAATGGAGAGTCACATATAAATATACAATACAATGTAAAAAAAATTATATGAATGTACCAAAGTACAATATACCAATTTTTTTTTATATAAAACGTACCAATTATTTATGTACCAATACTTTATGTAAAATGTACTAAATTTTTATGTAAAATGTACTAATTTTTATATGTACAATGTACCAAATTTTTTATTTTTTATATTTTTTTTATGTAAACTGCACCATATATTTCATGTAAAATGTACCAAATCTTTCAACCGATTTTGCATTCTCTGCAAATTCCAACTTACTGTGTTGGCCTTATTCAAGTCGTCTTAAATGGCATCACCTACGCCCATCTGTAGCTAGAGTCGGCTTGATATTTAGGCGCAATGGGCTGGGGTTGCACGACAGGATGTGGGTGTTACCCATATAACCCTAACAATATTTTGATTATCACTTAGTACTACAGTCAAACGGTATTTCTCTTTACTTGTAAGTGAAATGTCTTAGGTTCGATTTTCGTCAAATACTAGCTTATTGTGAGGCTTAGCCCACTTTTCACCTTTTTAGTCTAAATGTCGTTTTGTTGAAAATCTTTTTAGAGAAAAATATTTAGCCCACTTTCCATCATTTTAGTCTAAATAATAGCTTTTCTTCAAAACATATACAATTCATAAGATCATTAATTCCACCTTTATCTTTAGTCGTTTTGTTGAAAATATTTTTAGAGAAAAATACTTAGCCCACTTTCCACCATTTTAGTCTAAATAATAGCGTTTCTTCAAAACATATACAATTCATAAGATCATTTATTCCACCTTTATCTTTAGTCGTTTTGTTGAAAATCTTTTTAGAGAAAAATAAAAACTTGATCACGCAAGTTATCCAAATATTGATATTCTATCAACTTGATATAATTGGAGCTCTAAGGTCATCCCAGTTAACCCGTTTTGCTCTTCGGACTGAAGTTTCCCTTTGGGTGCGTTTGGTACGTGGCATGGGACGGAACAGACTGGGACGGAATCGTTCCGTCCCATGTTTGGCGCGCTAAAATTATGTGGAACGCCTGTCCCGCGGAACGAAAATGAGCTAAATTTTGGTTCCGCTCAACCCCCCTGGAACGGGTTTTTCCATCCCGTGGAACACAAAAATCATAAAATTTAAGACAAAAATAACCCTTAGCTTTTTCAAAATTTACCCCATCCAAAAAACAAACCCTACTTCTTCGTTCTTCTCTCTGCCTCCGCTGCCTTTTCCCGCAGCTTCATCCTCATCCTCTCCCCCTAGCAATTGCATCTCCAGGTTGGATCTTCATCTTCTCCCGTAGCCGCTGCATCTGCATCTCCAGTTCGATCGATCTTCTCCCGTAGCCGCTGCTTTGCTTCGATTTCTTTGAATTTTTTTTTTCTGATTTGCTGTTTTGTGCTGTTTTGCTTCGATTTCTTTGAACCCCATCCAAAATTTCCAATCTGCTGTTTTGCTTCGAGTTCTTCTCTCCGATTTGTTTAATCATTCTTTCTTTTTCAAAATTTCCAAAATTTCCACGTCTTTCATTAATCATTCTTTCTAGTTTATGCTTTCTTTTTCTTAATCTTAAGATTTGTTTAATCACTTAATTAATTGTTTAATCCCTTGCTTCTGGCGGACAGTTTATGTTCCTTAACAAGATCTCCCCGCATCAACATTTTTTCTGTTTCTGAAATTACATAAGCAGCAGCAAGAAGGAAGAAAAAAAAATACATAAGCAGCAGCAAAAAGGAAGAAACAGCAAGAAGGAAGAAACAAGAAAAAAAAAAAGAAAAAAAAAAAGATAAGCAGCAGCAAGAAGGAAGAAACAGCAGGAAGGAAGAAAAAAAAATAAAATAGATAAGCAGCAGCAAGAAGAAGAAACAGCAAGAAGGAAGAAACAAAAAAAAAAGAAAAAAAGATAAGCAGCAGCAAGAAGGAAGAAACAAAAAAACAAAAAAAAAAAGTCTGTCCCGTCCAAGCCACATTGCACCAAACAATAGACGGAACATGGGTAAGTTAGTCATTTTAATCTTTTGGTTCCGTTCCGTCCTGCGCGTACCAAACGCAGAACGGAACAACTCTCCCGTTCTGTCCTGCGCATACCAAACATAACATGGAACCACTGTTCCGTCCCGTCCCGTCCTGTCCCGTCCCGTCCCGTTCCGTTTCTTCCCGTCCCGTTTCGTTCCTTCCCGTCTGCGTACCAAACGCACCCTTTATGTTCTTCTTGCTCTATGATTCCATCCCTATCATCACTGGAAAGTAATTTTGGCTTTTGGGAATAAAGTTAGATAATTCACAGGTTTAGGGGGATGAATTTGAAATGTGTGAATGTGTCAGACGATCACATGGCTCTTTACGCAAGTTGAATACGATTATATTATTATTATTATTATTATTTCTTGGCAGATGCATGATGATTTCGTTGTGATATTTGTTGGATTAATTCCCATTGATGGCATCCCATAACTCTTATCCTAGCTGTCAGCTCAAAACCCGTCGGCTTGACCTGCGCTTTCAATTCAAAGTCAAAAACATCCAACTTCAACGCGTGGACTGGTTGATTTCGAGACTAAAGATGTCGGGCCAAAAAGTTGTTAATAATGGAAAATAGATGAATGGCTAGGGCCTTTTGTGCTGTTTAGCCTAGGCAAACAACTTTTCGTAGGTTCGTGTTTGAATGCAGACGTGAGAATTAAATAATTAATTGATGGTGACGGGAAACAGTGTTCTTCCAAAAGTACGGATTTCTTCCTTTAAGATAATCCAATCAAGTAATTCGGATCTTTAAAATAAAGATAGATTATCTGCCATTCCAATATCATCTCCTTCTCATCCCCTCTTTTTTATGCGATCACGGTTAAGCCACGTCAACATTTTATATTTTTGTCTTATTATCTTTATAAAAAAAATTTAATATACAATATTGACGTAACTTAACCGTGACCGCACAAAAGAGGAGGGGATGGGAAGTGGATGGTTTTGGGAGGGCAGACAATCCTCATCCCTTTAAAATTTCATCCAACGGTAAAATTATTACATCTTTTAAGGAATCAAAACATATGAACCGTTCGATGAAATTTTAAAAATCCTCATCACTTTATCTTATTGAGAAGTTTTCTAAAAAGAACAAAAAGAAAAAGAAAACGGCAGAAGGCCACTTGTGAGAGCAACTCCAGCCGTGTGGAGTGCTCGGGGGACAGGGGAGAGGAAAGGGCCTGAGGCCCGGTGGACTGTGCTCCAGCCATGTGGAGCCCGAGTGAAGGTGGGAGCCCGAGGGCCGGGGGGTGGGGAATCGACGGGCCTGTGGCCCGAGGGCCAACCATTTTTTTTTTTTTTTTTTTTTTTATGTCAGGCGCGTGCCCCTCACTCGCGAGTGGGGGCGCGTCGCCCGACCGGAAATCAGAAAACGTGGCCCGCCCGCGCAGATGTGCAAGTGACTGTTGGGAAGCCACGTGGCTTCCCACGGTCCGTTCGATCAAAATGCCTTTAAATACCAGCCGTCCAATCCTAAAAAAAAATCTAATTTGAAATTAAAAAAGAAAAAGAAAAAACAGTTTAATAATTAAGAAAAGTTACCGTTGTGACACGTGGCACAATCTTTTCGGATAATAACACGTGGCGCAATTTCGAACGAGTTAAAATATGATCGAAATCTATCGTCAAAGATTCTGAAAAGATAACGACACGTGGCACGATGACATTGGATAAAAATCTTATCGAAATCCTTCGCTAAATAATTATTTTTTTAGATAAAATGACACGTGGCGCAACGAGAACGGTTTAAAAATTCTTATCCAAAATTACAAATAATTTTATTTTGTATTATTTAAACAAAAAAAAAAACTATTATTTTAATTGCCTATTGCCAGGAGAGGGCTCCAAGGATGGAGATGAAAATGGTAATTACTGTTCATTAATGGTAGTTACTATTCATTTAAGGTAGTTACTGTTCAATATGGTGGATTGAATAGTGGATTGTCAGGGGAGAGGGTTCCATGGGTGGAGTTGCTATGATGAGTGCTTAATTCTAAAATGTAGTATTTCTCTCAAACATTTGACTATTACTTTAGTCATGGAATGCTGATCAAAGTACAATTAAATATAGAGCTGCGCAATTACCATGTCCACATATCCTGATCAGTGGGTGTACTTTAAATTATGCTTGATTAATTATTTTAATTTTCATAATCGTAGAAAACTAATAGCTTACTATATACTGTTGTCAAACTTGTGAGTTCAGCTGTTGGAAAGGTTTTTTAATTAAGCTGACTATGAGCTGCAAATAACATGCGTCGACACTGTTTTGTAACAAATTGGTGTATTGAGCAAATAATACCAGTTACTTCAACAACAACAACAACAACAAAATCCAGTTACAACTAATTATTTTTTATCGTCGGTTGCTAGTTATAAATATAACTCTGGTCCTGTGACCTCGTAATATTTTTATGAAAATTTTCATTTCCCTTGTCAACTAAAAAAAAAAGCTCTTTGTTTTTGTTGTTAAAAAAGGGCGTTCCAATATTATAGAATTCCCACTTGATCAAACAATTGAGATAATTATTCGACAACACAAAAATTGCGATAATTATAATCCACCCATCTCAACTATGTGTAGTTTTACTTAAAAAAATATATTTCACATACGTCTCAGTCATCCATTTATGATCACGACTAAAATTTCACGTACATCTCAATCAACCATTTATGTTAAAATTGACTAAAATGCAAAATTCTCAAATATTTAAGTCTTTAAATTGGATCCTTATGAAAGAATGTCACTTGGATGTGTAAGCATATCTTTAGCTGAATCTGGCCGGCCACCGGTATCGGTCAAAAAACAGGTTCTCAAAATCTTTTTTATGATATTTTTCTACTAGAATTTGTCTTTGATTAGTATTTTGCACGGACTATGTTCGAGAAAGCTCCCAAACTAGAATTTGTCTTTGATTAGTACTACATAGTCATGTGTGGACCCAAAATTACATCATCGGCTCGTGCAATCAAGACCGTTGAGTAGGTATAACTCCTAATCGTCAGATTTTTATTTTCTTTTTCCGCAAACCTATCTTCAATTTAGATAAACATATTATGAAGGCAATCGACGACATTTTCAACCGACGACATCTTCAAATTTTGTTTCGAGACCAAAGATGCCGGGCCAAAATGTTGTTAATAATGGAAAACAGATGAAGCTTTTGGCCTTTTATGCGGTTTAGCCTAGGCAAACAACTTTTCGTAGGTACGTGTTTGCATGCAGACATGATAATTAAATAATTAATTGCTGGTGAATGGAAACAGTCTTCTTCCAAAAGTACGGATTTCTTCTTTTAAGATTCATCGGATCAAGTAATTCGGATTTTTAAAATGAGGCAGATTGTCTACTTTTCTAATACTATTTCCTTCCCATCCCTTCATCTTTGTGCGGTCAATTCACGTTAATATTTTATATTTTTGTCTTATTATCTTTATAAAAAAAATTAATATAAAATGTTGACGTGGCTTAACCGTGACCACACAAAAGATGAGGGGATGGGAAGTGGATGGTTTTGGGAGGGTAGACAATCCCCATCCCTTTAAAATTTCATCCAACGGTAAAAAATTATTACATCTTTTAAGAAATCAAAACATATAAATCATTTGATGAAATTTCAAAAATCTAAATTACTTAATCCAGTAACCTTAATGAAATAAATCTGGAAAGAATCTCTTTTTCAGAAGCACCATGGAAAATGAAAGGACGAAAAATTCGACGATGAAAAGTATTCATGTTCCTGAGTGGATGCTGACCTGGGATTCATATACAGGTTTAGATAGATTAGATCCTATATCACAATATAAAAAGCAACCAAAGAAACAAAGTCAAAGTAAAAAAGTGTAAACTGTTGCAGTTATATTTAGAATAGGAATATGATTGTGTAAATTCTGGAGAATATGAGATAGTATCTTCTATTCCTATTAGGACTAGATTACCTATTAAATGTTGTAATCCTAAAGGGAAAGTTATTTACCCTTTCTACTACTATAAATAAAGGCACAATAGGGTGAATCAAATACACCTCACAATTAAATCAATCTCTCTTCTCTCTAAAGTGGCCGGCCTCTCTCTCTCACTCTCTCCCTAGATCGCTTAATCAATTAGGCCTACAACACGTTATCAGCACGCTCTTGCCAGAAGCTAAGATTTACCAGGAGCTAAGGAATTGACGCATCGTAGGAGGAGGTTATCATCCACTATATTCAAAGGCTTCATTGTTTTCTGCTACTCAGGTATGCTTAAAATAAAATAAGATATTTGAAACAACCCATGAAGCATGAAAACATTCCCTATGATGCATGAACCCCCTATGTTTATATTTTCCTTCTGATATATATACTCATATATTCATATATATATTTGTTTCATGTATCGCACAATTAAATTGTTATGTGGAATTTGTGAGTCAAATTATAAAAACAAATTAGAAGCAAGTTAGGGTTTCCTAAACCCTAAGGGATTTTTGAAAAAAAAAAAACAGAAAAAAAAAAGGGGAAACTTGGGATTTGGTGCGGCATGCACCATCCATGTGCGCAAAAACAACACCAGGCTTCAGCCTGGACAACTTCTTGCTGGGCCTGCAACCCACGGCCTTCACGGCCCGCACCCATATGAAGCCAGCCCACGTGGCTGGGCACCATATGCACACACGGCACAAGCCAGCCCTCGGCTGGGCTTTTCCGCAAAGGCCCACGACCTGGTTTCTTTTCCTTCGTGTGCTACCCAAAACAAAGGCCAGCTTTTCGCTGAACCCTTTCCCCCGTCCAACCCAGCACCGGCTGGGAGGATTCTCTCCCCGTGGCCTGCAGCCATGTTTCCGAGGCCCTGTTAGGCCCTGCCATTTTTACTCAAGGCACCCCGTGCCTTATCACACCCACAACACAAAGCCCAAATTATTTTGGGGCTTCAATTTCGATCCAATAATATTTTGTTAATATTATTTTGCTTCTACAATCGACCCTGTATGGCCCGATTTATTGAATTAATTAAAAGTGACCTGCATTCCATTAATCTGATAATGAATCCAAAATTCTTGACCTAAAGATCACTTTTGGACATTAACGGTTCAATAATTTCTCTTTATACTTTGAACCGTTACATATTTTCGTAGTAACGAAGCTCTCACACTTGAGTTCCCGAAGAAACTCAAACCCACTACACTAAGTTAGTATATTGCATTCTGTGTTTCTTGCAGGAACCTCTCATTATGAACTAATCGTTCATAAAAATACTAAATTGAACCTGTAGTTTCAAATTTAGTGCCTTTGAAACCTGAAGTTTTCATTCAAAACATACCACATGAACCTGTAGTTTTCATGCATAAATTAAACCAATACATGTCTAAAGAACCTGTATGTTCTCCGATATATGTCTATGGCTTACCATATGACTAATCACGTTTTTTTCCCTTCGTTTTAGGGACATGTCGAACTTGAACAAGCTCGATTTCACCGCTCTAGAAGTCTCTGGAAGAAACTATCTGAAGTGGGTTCAAGACGTGAAGCTCCATTTAACTGCAAAGGGCATTAGAGCCACCATCGAGACTCCTATCCCGACAAACCTGTTGACGAAGCTCAGAAGGCTACTGCAATGATATTCATTCGAAGACACATCCATGATGCACTGCAGACCGAGTATCTTGCTGAAGATGACCCACGCACCCTTTGGCTTGCTCTGGCTGACCGTTTCGTTCACCAGAAAGACATATACTTGCCTGAAGCAAAACATGACTGGCAGCATCTTCGCTTCCAAGACTTTAAGTTTGTGAATGAATACAACTCTGAAGTTTGTAAAATTCGTTCTTTGTTGAAATTCTACAAAGTGGAACTCACCGAATCAGATCTCCTGGAGAAGACCTATTTGACCTTCCATGCTACCAATATTGTCCTGCAGCAACAATATAGGGCACAGAAATTCACCAAGTTCTTGGATTTGATCTCTGTTTTACTTCTCGCTGAAAAGCAGAACCAGCTTTTGATGAGAAACCATCAAGCTCGACCCACTGGCTCACACGCCGCGCCTGAAGCGCATGCGACTAACTATCGCAGCCAAAAACGACGACAAACTCGTCATGGCCGTGGAAATGGGAGACAAACCCAACCACGAGCCCAAGGTCAACAGAGTGTCGTACATAAGGGCAGAATTACGACCCAGCAGCGTCCACCACTCGCCCCTAAGGTCCCAAACTTCAAGAACAAGGGCAAAGCTCCCATTCAGGCTGCTTCTACTGAATTGGACATGTGTTATCGCTGTGGATCAAATGATCATTGGTCAAGCGTATGCCGAGCTTCCCCTGAGGCTATTGCCAAGTATCATTCCCGTTGTGAGTCTAACTTTGCATATGTGGATCATCCGGAAGATGCAACTACATCAATGGAGATATCAGATTTCCAGGAGGCGTCAACACCTATGTAAGGGCACGTACACCTAGTGGCCGACCCCCTACCCTATATTGTTAGGTTTATGGTTTAATTTTGAACAATTTTTCTAAGTATTTGGAATAATTTGTTTGGTTTTGGTTTGTTTTGAATTATGGATTGTTATTGAAATAGATATTATTTTCTCGAATCACTTAATTGAATGAATGGACTTATATTTATACATGTGACCAATTCAATCAATTTCTTTCTAGGTATGTTTAGTGGGGAAGTTAATTGTCTGGCAGATAGTGCAACCACGCACACCATCTTGCGTGAACGACATTATTTTACTAACTTGATACCTAAGAAAGCTCATTTGACAACTCTCTCAGGCCCATCCAACCTGATTGAAGGATACGGAAAGGCACATATCATGTTGTCTAATGGTACAATCTTGACCATTAAGGAGGCACTCTATTCTCCACGTTCCGGAAGAACGTTCCTGAGTTTTAGAGATATTCGAGATAATAAATATCATCTTGAAACCATTGAAGACAATGGTTCTGAATATCTTTGTATAACTTCATACGAATATGGCCAGAAGCATATTCATGAGAAGTTGGAACGTCTGCCGAATGGGTTGTACATCACGACCATTCGAGGCATAGAAGCCCACAATGTGGCCGGCCCTATGCTTAAGTTCCAGGACACTTTGTTGCTTTGGCACGATCGTTTGGACACCTTGGACGTGACATGATAGGCCGTATCCTCAAATCTTCTCACGGGCATAAGTTGCATCCCTATGTTGGGGTCCCGACATGCTAAGCATGTTCTATAGGGAAGTTGAATATTCAACCCTCCTACACAAAGATTATTCACGACCCCTCTAAATTTCTTCAGAGGATTCAAGGGGACATTGTGTGGACCTATCCAACAAACCTGCGGACCAATTAAATATTTTATGGTGTTGGTTGATGCATCGACAAGATGGTCACATGTTTGCTTGTTGTCCACACGTAACGTCGCGTTTGCTAAACTCCTAGCTCAAATCATTAAGCTAAGGGCTCACCACCTTGATTATCCGATCAAGTCGATTCGATTGGATAACGCTGGAGAGTTTACGTCACAGACTTTTGACGAGTATTGCATGTCAGTAGGGATTAATGTGGAACATCATGTGCCCCATGTTCACGCCTAAAACGACCTGACAGAAGCTTTCATAAAGCGCCTTCAAATGATAGCTCATACTTTGGTTATGAGAACCAAACTGCCGGTATCTACCTGGGGCTATGCAATACTGCACGCAGCTAGGTTGGTCCGCCTGAGGCCCATCGCTACCCAACCACATTCACCGTTATAGTTGGTCACTGGATACGAGCCTGACGTCTCATATTTACTGGTGTTTGGGTGCGCCATTTATGTGTCAATAACGCCGCCACTACGTACCAAAATGGATCCTCAGAGAAAAATAGGAATCTATGTCGGTTATGATTCGCCATCAATTGTTCGATACTTAGAACCCTTGACAGGAGATCTTTTTTCCGCACTGTTAGGGGAGATAAGCATGCTAACGTTCCCGTAGAACACCGCGAATTGTCGTGGTATGCTCTCACTATGTCTCATTTAGATCCCCGTACTGCCCAGTCTGAAACTGTGGTGTGACGAATTATAGGTCTTCAGAGCAATGCTCAAAGCATGCCGGATGCTTTTAATGATCTAGCAAAGGTGACAAGATCACATATACCTGCTGCAAACACACCTGCAAGGATAGATGTACCCCGTGTATGTCAACAACCAGCCTGGGAAGGTCGGGCCGTCCCCAAAGGTGGGGAGGCCGCACCCTCCACGCAGGAAGGTACATTGGCGGCTAGCCAATCATCTGCTCCGACCCTGAAGCGTGGCAAACCCTCTAGTTCAAAGGATTCACAACCCCGGATGAGGAAAACGGCACCAACTAGTGACCATAGTTTGAATCCGACCATCGCTCACTCATCCGTTCCAACGCATGATGTTATTCTAGATTATGGTGATGCTTCAGACGAAACATGCTGGCCTCCTGAGAATCGCGAGATTTCGGTCCACTACACAGTATTGGATGAGGTTTGCAATAGGAATGAGATGATCGTCGACAATGCATTTGCGTACTCAGTAGCTAGTGACATCATGCTTAGCGATGACATTGAACCACGTTCCGTCGATGAATGTCGAAGTAGAATCGATTGGTCAAACTGGAAACAAGCAATCCAGGTCGAACTCGATTCGCTCGCGAAACGTAAGGTATTTGGACCTATCATTCCTACACCACCATGCGTGAAGCCTGTTGGCTAGTGGGTTTTCGTGAGGAAGCGTAATGAGAAGAATGAAATAGTGTGATACAAAGCACGCCTCATAGCGCAAGGCTTCTCTCAGCGCCTTGGAATTGATTATGGACATCATAACATTCCGCTACCTAATCAGTTTGGTAGTTTTCGAAAAACTGAATATGCAGCTTATGGACGTGGTAACCACGTATCTCTATGGGGATCTATATACGGAAATGTACATGAAAGTTCCAGAAGGACTTCCATTGACTGGTTCAAATAGTTCTAGACCACAGAACACTCTCTCAATTAGGTTGAGGAGGTCACTCTACGAATTGAAATAATCCGGGCGGATGTGGTATAACCGTCTGAGTGAATATTTGCCAAGTCAGGGTTATGTGAACAACGAACTATGCCCATGCGTGTTCATAAAGAAGTCACATTCCGGATTTGCAATCGTTGCAGTTTATGTCGATGACATGAACCTCATCGGAACTCCTGCAGAGCTTGAGGAAGTTTTTGCACACTTGAAATTGGAATTTGAGATGAAGGATCTTGGGAAAACTCGATACTGTCTCGGCTTGGAGATCGAGCATTGTTCGGATGAAATCCTAATACATCAATCGAACAACACCCAAAAGGTGTTGCGACGCTTTAATGAGGATAAAGCGAATCCTTCGAGCACACCCATGGTCGTTCGGACTTTAGATGCTAAACAAGATCCCTTCCGTCCAAATGAGGATGATGAAGAGATTTTGGAACCCGAAGTTCCTTACCTAAGTGCAATTGGGGATTTATTGTACTTGGCTCAGTACACTAGACCCGACATCTCCTTTGCTATGAATCTATTGGCTAGATACAGCAATGCGCCCACACGCAAGCACTGGAATGGTGTTAAAGACATTTTTCGCTACCTCAAGGGTACTACGGATTTAGGCTTGTTCTATACCCGTAAATCTCCAAGTGGTGCCGCCCCTATGGTCCTTAGATTGATTCTCGCCTTGTTGGTTACGCAGATGCTGGATATCTGTTTGACCCACATAGAGCACGTTCTCAAACGGGTTATGTCTTTACAGTTGGGGACACCGCTATATCTTGAAGGTCTACTAAGCAAACGCTAGTCGCGACTTCATCTAACCATGTTGAGATTCTCGCCCTGCATGAAGCATCGCGTGAGTGCTTTTGGCTGAGAGAAGTGATGGAACATATTCGATGCACTAGTGGTCTTACATCAGTCGTTGACCTTCATACGACGATCTTTGAAGACAATGCAGCATGTATCGAGCAGTTAAAGAAGTGATACATCAAGGGAGACAACACCAAGCACATAGCGCCAAAGTTTTTTTACTCAAATGAGCAACAGCAGCATCAGAACATCGAAGTCAAGCAAATCCGTTCCCAGGACAACCTGGCCGACCTCTTCACCAAGTCGTTGCCCAAGTCTACATTTCAGAAGCTCGTCCAAGGAATCGGTATGCGTAAACTGTCTGAATTAAATAGTTTGTAGTTCTCTTATTTAGAAGTTATGTCTAACTCATGGGAAGTATCCAGAAGCATACTCACATGATCTTAATGTACTCTTTTTTCCTACGATTAGGAGCATTTTTCCCACTGGGTTTTTACTACCTAACAAGGTTTTAATGAGGCACCCATCCTTGGATGATCATACTCCGTTGAGTTCACTACACTCGTCCAGTTTGACGTTTGTTTAAGACATTATGCATATTTTCTTACTTTTCCCTTAGTCTATGGGTTTTTCCCTATTCCTTGGGTTTTACCATAGCAAGGTTTTTGTGAGTTTTTACACATGCATACTTCAACGTAAATATGAGACTCGCGATTGCTCATTGTGTCGATGACTTCATCAACTATTCTACCTTATCTGCTGAAGATCTGATGCGATGGTTTGTTGAGTATTTACGCACTCAAGGGGGATTGTTGCAGTCATATTTAGAATAGGAATGTGATTGTGTAAATCCTGGAGAATATGGGATAGTATCTTATATTCCTATTAGGACTAGATTACCTATTAAATGTTGTAATCCTAAAGGGAAAGTTATTTACCCTTTCTACTACTATAAATAAAGGCACAATGGGGTGAATCAAATACACCTCACAATTAAATCAATCTCTCATCTCTCTAAAGTGGCCGGCCTCTCTCTCTCACTCTCTCCCTAGATCGCTCAATCAATTAGGCCTACAACATAAACGAATAATTGCAGAAAAATATCCCAAAATCGTGTGGTACATTACAACAGAAAAAAATGGTAAATTACATAGTAGCCCCTCAGGTTTGAGGTCTATTACAACCCCATACAACATCTTTAAAACATTTCACTTTCATAATTACAAGAGTATAATAAATATACACCGAGTTACACATAGTCCTGAAAATGCCAATAAGACATAAATCCAGAAGATTCAACTCCTTGTCAAAATTAGGCTTGGGTGAGTTGTTTTTAGAAGGGATTGAAGCACAAATGGTCATGAAATTATCATAAAATTTACATGGAAGATATTAGAAAATCGCTATATGGGCATCATAAAAGCATGTGAGAGTCGATAGTGATTTTTAAACCCTTACTTGGTTTAAGTTATTTACAAATCTTTTTTACATGTCTTTACAATGCTTATACAGTGTTTTGTAATCTCTCATAACTAGCATTTTATAATTCATTTTTTACTAATTTGGTCTTAAGTTCACAGGGCTAGAATCCTTCCCCCAAACATAGCTCAAACTCAAAGGACTCACACCCTCCAAAATAAAGTAGACAACAATACTACAATTGACATAAGTTTTTGTGTGGTAGTGAATTATTATGCGCTCATGCAAATATTAGAGTGAATTGTAGCAATAGTCCCTCAACTTTAATCAAATTGGAGCAATGGTCCCTCAACTAAAAATCTATTACCATTGGTCTCTCAACTTATCAAAATGTTTAGCTATAGTCCTTTTCATCAACTTAGTCAAAATTTTGTCAAAATAAGTTATGTTGTAATAACCATTTATATAATTAGGGTCCCTCAACTCATCAAAGTGTGTAATTATGATCATTTTCATCAACTACGTCAATTTTTTTTTTTGTCAAAACAGGTTATGTTGGAAGGACCATTGCTACAATTAGGTTAAAGTTAAGGGACCATTTCTCCAGTTAAATTAAATTTGAGGGACCAATGGTAATGGATTTTTAGTTGAGGGACCATAACTGCACGTTTTGATGAGTTGAGGGACCATTGCTCCAATTGAGTTAAAGTTCAGGAACCATAACTACAATTTACTCGCAGATATTAATTTGTAGATAAATTATGGGAAGTGAATTCTGTATACTTCTTTTCGTTGCACTCTCTTTTCATTTTTTTTAATATTTGAATTGAATTTAGAAGAATTCAAAAAACAAAGTAGCCCAAAATGATCTATGTGAAAATTATTTCTATAAACTCTGTACACACACACACACAAAACAATTAGTGATGTTCCATACCAACTTATACAGTAAACCAACTGATAAGCTGGAAAAGATGATTATAATGATAGCATCCAATTCCTATCAATGACTTTATACTTGGAGAACTAAATATTAATATTATATACAAATAATCTTAGTATTGTTTTCTTGTAGGATCATATATGTTTTTAATTATAAATGATTTTTTTTTAAATTTTCTGCGTATGAAAGATAAATTGAAATATAGACGGTTCAGATCTTTGAAAAAAAATTTTGAAATGAAAACTACAAAAAATTGTGTCAAAATATATACTCACACACATTTAAGGATGTGTAGCACTAGGTATACGTGGCATTAGGTTATAGTTTTTTTTATCTTTCATATTAATAAATTTCCCTTGTATCTCGAAGTTTTCTAGAAAAAACCAAAAAAAAAAAAAAATGTAGTATTTCTCTGAAACATTTGACTATTACTTTAGTCATGGAATGCTGATCAAAGTACAATTAAATAGTTTCACTTAGAATCGTAACTCTTGGCTTATATAGCATGAAAACAAAAATAGAGAACATTTGTATATTGCTTGCTATCTTCAGTTAGTCAACTACAGCAACTTGATTAAGAAAGCACGTATATAGAGCTGCGCAATTACCATGTCCACATATATCCCGATCAGGAAATTTCCCTTGCTTGGTTGGCTTAGTTGAAAATAGCAGATAAGTCAAGAGTGTATTTTAAATTTCATAATCAATATTAATTACCAGTGGGTGTACTTTAAATTATGCTTGATTAATTATTTTAAATTTCATAATCATAGAAAACTAATAGCTTATTATATATTGTTGTCAAAATCGTGATTTCGGCTGTTGGAAAGTTTTTTTTAATACTATGAACTGCAAATAATATGCGTCGACATTGTTTTGTACAAATTGGTGTATTGAGTAAATAATACCAGTTACTTCAAAAAAAAAAAAAAAAAAACAGTTACAACTAATTATTTTTTATCGTCAATTGTTAATTACAAATATAGCTCAAATCCCATAACCTCGTATTATCTCTACTAATTAATAGAACCCTCTTTGTCAATCAAAAGAAGGTGAAAAGACAAATTAGTCTTCTATCACACAAAAAAAATGATGGGCAATAATGTAATTTCACATGTCCAAATTTTACAGTTTTTTATGGAAGCATCACCTACATGTGATGTTAAAATAACCTCCAATAATTAAAAAAAAAAAAAAAAAAAAAACCCCAAAAACCACCACTCCCCCCACGTTCTCTCCCTCCCTCCCTCCCTCCCTCCCTCCCTCTCTCTCTTCTTCTCATCTTCTAAAAACATGTCTTCATACACACAAAGTGTGTGCCATATGCTAGTTTTTATAAAAATTTTCATTTCCTTTGTCAACTAAAAAAAAGCTCTTTGTTTTTGTTTTTAAAAAACGGCTTTCCAATATTATAGAATGGGTTTATATCACAAATGGTCCCTGACATTCATCAAACACATCATTTTGGTCCTTGACATTCAAAATCAATAGAAATGGTCCCTGAGATTGATCAAACACATCACAAATGGTCATTCCATTAAAAACTCTTTGGGCAATTTTCTAAGCTTCGTAACTCAATCGTTTCTTAACCAAATTTAACTCATAATATATCAAAATGAAGATAGGAAAGTGTAGAACAACATTATACCTATTTGGAAACCCAATGGTTGCCGGAGATGGCCGTAAAATAGCCTCAAATGTGACTGGTCCGCAAAAAAACTGGAAAATTCGCCGGAAACTGGGTAAACTTTAAACGTTCATAACTTCTTCAATACTTAACGAAATTGAGTGATTCAAAAATGAAAATCATACATCTCGACTAGACAAAGAGAATGGTACCTTTATTGATTGCTAATTCACCATGGTTTGGCCGGAAAACAGCTCGAAATTGGATAACCATTTTCGAGTTAGCCAATTTCAAGCCGTTTTCCGGCCAAACTACGGCGACTTAGCCATCAAGAAAAATACCATTCTCTTTGTCTCATCGAGAAGTATGATTTTTGTTTTTGAATCACTCGATTTTGTTGATTATTGAAGAAGTTATGAACGTTTAAAGTTTACCCAGTTTCCGGCGAATTTTCCAGTTTTTTTGCGGACCAGTCACATTTGAGGCTATTTTCCGGCCATATCCGGCAACCATTGGGCTTCAAAATAGGTATAATCTTTTTCTACATTTTCCTATCTTCATTTTGATGTATTATGAGTCAAATTTGGTTAAGAAACGATTGAGTTACGAAGCTTAGAAAATTGCCCAAAGAGTTTTTAACGGAAGGACCATTTGTGATGTGTTTGATCAATCTCAGGGACCATTTCTATTGATTTTGAATGTCAGGGACCAAAATGATGTGTTTGATGAATGTCAGGGACCATTTGTGATATAAACCCTTATAGAATTCCCACTTGATCAAACAATTTAGATAATTATTCGACAAAAAAAAAAACAATTGCGATAATTATAATCAATCCATCTCAACTATTTGCAGTTTTACTTAAAAAAATTTATTCCACATACGTCTCAGTCATCCATTTATGATCACATGACTAAAATTTCACATACGTCTCAATCAACCATTTATGTTAAAAATGACTAAAATGGAAAATTGTCATATATTAAAGTCCTTAAATTGGAAAGAATGCCACTTGGGTGTGTATGCATATCTTTAGCTGCATCTGGGCGCCCACCGGTACCGGTCAAAAAAAAGGCTTTCAAAATCTTTTATATGATATTTTTATACTAGAATTTGTCTTTGATTAATATTTTGCATGGACCATGTTCGAGAGAGCTCCCAAACTTGACCTCGGCAGGCGTTACTGTTTAGTAATACATAGTCCATACAAATTTTTGTGATGATTATCTAAACTACATATTGATAAAATTTTCATTATCAACCAAAAGTTTATGAAATTATTATTCTAACCTTTTAATTAAAACTGAATATATATAAGAAATGTGGGCAGTAATGTAATTTCACACAATCAAAATTTTATTTTTTTTAAAGCCTCACCTATATGTGATGCTAACATATTTCTAATTAAAAAATAAATAAATAAAGCTCTCTCCTCTCTCTCTCTCCCCATCCCATGCTCTCTCTCCCTCCTTTCCTCTCTCCTTCCCTTTTAAATACAAAAAATACAAAATTTTCACACATTTTGTGTGTGGCCATATGCTAGTATTCCACAGTATGATCCAATACTTTTTGGTAATTTAGGTCATGATAATCAATTCAATAACTCCTGCCTTATACCTATATAGCGAAAAGTAATATAAGGGGCAGATTCATGTCACCATACTTTTACACTGCTTTTGATACTTGTTTTTGTGGGGCACAATTCGTAATGTATTTCAAGGATCCAAACTGTCTATCATTTAGGTTTTCCTTCAAATATCATGTCTACCAAAAATCACCTAAATATGAAATCATATGATCGTTGAATGTCTTAACGGTTTTATATTTGGTTAATTTTTTGTAAGAATGATCTATGAATAATTTTCTCAAAAATAAACAGCTTAGATCGTTAAAAGTACTTTACATAGTGGAAGCCACAAAACGGTTGTCAAAAATTGTGTAAAAAATGGTGTCACAAATTCAGTCCAAATATATATGTTATAGTTTTTATTTTATAATGAATATCTACCCTTTTACTCACATTTTATTTTCAGTAGTATGTAAGAAGGATTATGCTATCTACACACTCTTTTTTACTTCTCATACATCCTTATTAATTTTTATCTTTTAATCTTCCTCCATTCATTCGATCTGATGACCAAAAGTTAAAAAATTGTATGAAAAGTAAAAAAAAATGTGTAAATAGAAAACCCTATCGGAGAAACCATTAAAGGACTGGTCTGTAATTCTATATTTACAAATTTTTACTCCCAAAATGAGACAGAGCTTCATAATTTTTAATTTTTGAATTTTCTGATTGACTTGGGGTTGCGGTACATACGGATGTAAGCAAGACCTCCTGCTGAAACGTTCAGCAGCGAAGTGGCGTTCCTTGATCTCAGCTGAATAGTCAATTGATCGTATTCATAACCAGCCAATCTTTACTTTTTGATTGAGTGGTAGTGAAGAAGTCCAAGTCCAATAAGATTAATTTCGAGCGACATTTATTTAGCCTTCTGTCACTCTCTGCCATTCATTTGCTTGATGTAGACGTGCACTAAATTTCATGCACGGTTTTTTTTTTTGGTTGAAGTTTTTCATTTTTTATTTCTTTTATAACAGTATGTAAGTGTTGGATTGTCAGAAGAATATGATTTTTTTTCTTTAATTTATTGTGTCTCCGGTTTAAACGTTTCGATCTTCATAGTGTAACTTATTAGATATTAATAATAAGATTGATTGTAATAGAAAAAAATAATAAATATTCCCAAAACGGAAAAAGCGTCATTTTTTTCGTTTTCAGATGATGTTGGATACAATTTATTTCTTAAAAACTTGACATGAACAACAATGTTAAGCTAATAGATAAATTTGAGACACAAATACGGATTTCTTTTCTAATAAGTTCATCACTTAGACATTCGACATAATTAACTTTTGAATAGGTGGCCAAATTATGTCCTAAAGTTGTATTAAATACATGTAAATATTGTAGTCAAATTCATATTTTTATCACAGATGATCAATGAAATTGACAAATACATTAAAATGATACATGAAATTGAAAATTGATCAATGTTATCTATAAATATGGAGATTGTTGTCGGTGACTGAGTTCAAAGAAGAAGGAGAAGATGAGGATTTTTAGTTTGTTGTTTTTCTTTTTTTTTACCTTTTTAAAATTTTGAAACACTTTCTTTAGTCCATGTGTCATCATATTATTGGAGTGCAGAATCTTATCTGTGTCATATCAGCATATAATATATACATATATATATATATATATATATATTTAACAGAATTCAGACAGAAGACGACACTGATTTGCAACACCCATATTCTGGAACGATATTATTCAATTTTCAATTTCAGATATCATCTTAATAAGGTGTGTCAATTTTAGAAACCACTTATAGTAAAAATTTAATATAATATAATAACTTAAGTTTAACAAGTCACTACCTGCGAAACCTGTCTTTTTAACTTGTTACTAAGAAGTCTATCTATTGTCAAACGATAAGATTTATATTAAATTTATGGATAAATTACACAAAACTACCTCAACTATTAGTCGAATCACAATTTCATACCTCATCTTTTAAACATTACAATGTCATAATCAACTTAGGAATTCGTTCCAATGTTGTACCTCTGTTAAAAGAGTAATACTATTCATACCATGCTTTTATATCATATTTCTATACCATCTTAAGTGACATCTGACAGCTACATCATTTGAAAAATTTGCAAAACCCAAGGAAACAAATGAGAAAAACTCATCGTATACCACAATCATCAACTATTTAACTAGTTTTTCTTAATTATTAGTTTATTAAATAATGAACTAAATTTAAAAATCTGATTAATTCAAAAGATGTGGCTGTCCACATCAAATGCCACCTAAGATGATATGAAAATGTGGTACAAAAATATAATAGGAATAATATTACTCCTGTTAAAAAATAGGTTAATTTTTGTATTAAATGTTGACCTGGCTTGTGGCAGGCCCAAATGAAATAAAATATTATTATTTAAACATTAGTAATTCAAATATAAAATTATTTATATATTTTATAAGAAAATGTGGGATCCACCCACAACAAACCCATAACCTTCTTCCCGGTTCACCCTCAACCTTTTTCCCAGTTCATCCTGGCCAAGCCCCTCCCGCGAGGAGTTGAAGGAGCACTCCTCCGCCTTCAAGCACTTCCGCATCCTCAAGAATCCTCGCACCCGGACGCCGAGTCCTTCGCCTTCCCATCATCCTCCAAGCTCCGACAACTCTCCGACGACGACGAAGACTCCGTCTGCGTCGAGATTAAACCGAAACTGGAGGATGAGGATGATGACTCCAATTGCGTCGTAATTAAGAACGAACTGGAAGATGACGATGCCGACGAGGTCCTGGAGACTAGGCCGGTCAATCGTGGCCATCGGTTCGTGGTCGAGGACGAGGATAGCGATGGGGATTGGGCTAATATTGAGTCAACGAGGAAGGACGGAGCTGTATAGGGCCTGGGGGGCATCCGCCCCCACTCAATTATGTGTGTACTTTTGTATTCCAATTCTTAAGCCCTAATTAAACAACAAATGAAAAAATGGATTGCATTTCAATTTCAATTCAAATTAAACTATAAAAAAAAAAAATGGTCTAGTAGAAAAAAGACAAGGTGTATCTACTAGTTTACATGCTTATGACATTAGCATTAACTTTTACAGTAACGTGTTGAGGAGTATTATAAGATGTTGTATGAAAAACTTTATATATTAATGGATAAGTGTTTTATGCAGTAAATTTTTAAGTTTTTTAATTGTACTTATTGTTTGAGGATGTCCCATTCTTACAAATTTCTGGCTTCGTCCTTGTCAACCAGTGAGAAAGAAGAGGAGGCGGTAGAGGAATTGGAGGAGGACGACGTGGTTGGGAAGGTTGTGCAAAAATATCGGCCGATTTGAGAAACGAGCTCCATGGGTCGTTGGCTCCGGCGTTGTTTGATCCGTACGCCGAAGCGGAACGGAATGTGGGGGAGGCGACAGAGATTTTAGCAGAGTGTTGTGGAGGAGGAAGGGGAGGACCGCAAGGGAGGAAGGTGGAGATGGAGGAGGAGAAGGAAGGAAATGGTGGTCTTGGAGAAGAAAGGAGATGGCGCTGGATTGGATTGGGAGAAGGGAGAAGGGAGAGAGAGGAGGGAGAGAGAGAATTGAATTGAGAGAGATTTTTAAATTTTTAATATTTAATTATTTTTTAATTTAGTTGGTGGGTCTTCTGTCTGCCACGTCAGGAGATAACAAACAAATTAACAGATATTTTAACGAAAATACAATATTGAAATAAATTCGTAAGTTGATATATGACATTATAATGTTTAAAAAAAGAAGTATAAAATTATGATTCGACTCATAATTAAAGTAATTTTGTGTAATTTACCCTAAATTTAACTAAATCACGGCAAGCAGAATTCAAACTTGATGCATGACAGTGACGTAACTAGTTTGGCTAAACTCAAATCTTATTTTATTCTTTTACAAGTAATTTATGTAAATGTATATTTAATTATATAAATAATTAAATAAAAATAAATAGAGTAAGTGGTTGGGAATAATTTTTTTTTTCTTTCTTGTTTGGGGTGTGTGGATTTAAGGGCAAGTACGGTAACACAAGTCATTGACTTCCGTTTCTGTCGAGGTCCACTCCTTCCCTCCCCTCAAGTGAATAAAAAGCTATAATTCAGACTCATTCTCCTCACAAATCTTTCTTTCTTCACCACTCTCACAAACTTTCATACATACAATCCAACAAATTCCAAAACCTCTCAACATATTCCATCCAGCTAGCTGCACAAACTGATCCTTTTGTCTCTGGTTTTGTCTTCAAATGTGAAAGACTTAGCCTAGAAAGATGATGAATATGTTCTTCCCTCGACTTCTTCCTCATTCTATTTTCTTTGTAGCTTGCTTTGTAACTTTTGCCTTTGGAGCTACTCGATTGCCAAATGATGAAGGTACGAGTAATTCACCTCAATATCTCTATGTCAAATATCTTCCTTGGTTTCCTTTGTTTCATTCTATAAATGATAGTTTTAAGTTCGTTTGATAATCTTTTAGTTTTCAATTTTTTTTGAGTTTTCAAAATTTGGTTTGGGTTGATTTTGGTTTTCTGTTTACATTTTTCTGAGAAGTGAAAACAGTTACCAATCAACTAAAAATTAAAAATTACAAATTAAAATGGTTATCAAATGAACCTTAAGTAAATAGATATTTGCTTGAACTTAGCAGAAATTTTCATTCATATGATGCTGAGGTGCACTCTGTAGTTCTTGTCTATGCATCAAAACTTTTTTTTTACTATTTTGTTGAACACGATGTTAATTTGTTGCCTTTTATTTTGCGTATATGCAGTGCAAACTTTGAAAGACATAGCAAAGACACTGAGGAAGAAGGGCTGGGATTTCAGTGGAGACGCAGATCCATGCAGCGGCCAACTTCCATGGACTAATTCAAGCGCACCCGATATATTTGAGAATGCCATCAACTGTAATTGCTCCTCCACTGTCTGCCATATTACCGGAATGTAAACCTCTCTCTCTCTCTCTCTCTCGAAAACAAACATGCCCGACTCAGAACTAAGTGATATTTTTCAATGTGTCTGGAATATAAGTTGGTATACCATGTGTCATTATATAAATGGTGAGGTACTTGTGTTAAAAAAATTAACACAATTTAAAAAATAAAACTTCATTCCACTTATATAATGACACGCGGTCTACGTTCCGAACACAACTTTTCCACATCTCACAAGTTGATACCAAATAATCTTATCGGCTTTTTGTGATTTAAATTGATGTGCTTTTATTGGTGCCACCCCGAACAAAAGTTTTTCCGGAATATTATTAGATCGCTTGGGATATTTACTTCGATTAGAATTAAGAAATTAAAATGCTACTTGTTTTTTAATTAACGGGGAGACAAACTTGAATTTGGTACATCTTTTAAATCTAATAACAGAAGTACCATTAGTTTATCAACTAGTTAGTAAAATGCTACTGGTGCTAAGTTTTTTTGTTGGAACGTTTTAATATAGGCATCTCATTTTTTAATTTAGTTGAGTAAACATGGGTTCCTTTTAAGAATTTGATTAAACATTTTTCACACAATTTTGTTAGAGGTGCGTTTAATTATATTTGTGCATTTGATTTTATGGTACATTTTGTTTCTTGGTACATTAGATCTAAATGTACCAAAAGTTAGTACGTTTTTTTATTTTATTTTTTTATTTTTTATAAATGTACCATAACTTTTAAATACATTTTTTTTATAAAATTAATGAAGTTTGTTTTTTATTTTATTTTATTTATTTTTTATAAAAGTATTAATGACTTTGTTTTTTATTATGAAAGAAGAGACTAATTAAATATAATAACAGATATAAAAAAGTTATTTTTCAGTGATAGTGATGAATTACTTAAAGAGAGATTATATTCACACCCCAAATTACTTCTCCCACATCCTTTTAATTTTTTAATATTTTCTACACATCACTAACACTTGATAGAAAAAATATTAAAAAGTTAAAAGTGTGTGGGAGAAGTAATTTGGGTGTGTGAATATAATCTCCCTTATTTAAATTAATGTTTTTAATAAAACCACGAATTTGAACCATATTATTGCTAATTTATTGTGAGACTTAGCGCAGTCCTCCACCCCTATCGTTTGTTAAAAATAAAAAAAATAAAAAAATAATGCCTTGAATTTAAAATTCCTAGATTGTAGGAAATTAGTTGTTAGCTAGTTTAAGTAAATATATATATATATATATATATATATATATATATATATATTAAATGAATAAATAAAATGCTAAGTTGGTAATTGATGAAAGCATCTTCATCAAATTTTGTAAAAGAACATATGTTTAATCTAAAAAGTTGGAAAAAAATGCAGGAGATTCTAATTACTCCTTTTTTTTGTTTCACCATAGGGAACCATATCGTTAATATATATATATATATATATATATATATATGTATGAAAGTGTTATTGGCACTTCAAAAATCTCATTCTACACTCCTTACAAGTGTATTTTTCTTTCCTAATATAGAAAGTTTGGAGTATAGAATGAGATTTTTGGAGTGCTAATAGCAATTATATATATATATATATAGTTTTATGTTTGTATAGTTCTCTTGTTTGAGACACGTGAATATAGAATGTTACTTTACAGCGAAAAGAGTTGGAAAGAAGTTAATAATAGCTTACCGAGAGAAATTTGTGATTCTTTGTTTTCAATTTATTTGACACATAATATGCATATGAGATTATTGCATTAAAAAACACCAATTTAAGTACTTAATGTGTCGCTTAGTACTTTTTTACTTGTAAGTGAGAGGTTTTAGATTCCATTCTTACCAAATGCGTATTTAAACCATATTATTGCTAACTCATTGTGAGGTTTAGACCACTTTCCTACGCCTTAGTGTAGATAATCGTTTATTAAAAAAAATACTTAATGTGATAAAGAGAACATAAGTTGGAAAATAAACGTTGGGTATAGAAGTGTCATTGATTAACTTATTTCTTAAGCCATTAAAAATTGCTCATTATATTTTTCTTTTCTGGATAAAAAGTTTGCTCGTTGTGTTTTTCGAACGAGTTCCATCTCACGATGTATATAACTTTTAAGAGAAATATAAAGAAAAAGTTGAGAAAATAAAGAAAAAGCAACGTACAGATTAGGCGCCTTTTGTTGTGAAAGGTTGAGAAGGATCGGATCAAAGTTTTTCAGTCTCTGTCATACGAATAACATTAAAAGAAAAAAACAAGAAAGGTCTACTTCCATGTACCATCCAGTGACATTGTATAATATCTACATGAAGACTTTTCTAGGTCAATGAATCTTAATGAACATAAAATTTTGTAATTGTTCAGTATTCAAGCGGATAATTTAAGTGTTATAAAATAAGTGAGAGAATACGAAAAAAAAAAAATATTATTATTTTTATTTGTAATATGATATTTGATATACAGCTTGAAAAAATTCCTTCTCAATGAGCGTATTCTCCTACAAAGAAAATTAACTGTGCATGTGAAAGAGGAGAATAATTTACATTAAATAATTTTCTTTTATTAAAAAAAGTTTCATATAAACAAAGCTTTATAAAACTTACGTTGAATCATATATTAATACGTGTAACTTTTTCTTAGCATGATATTTATTATTATATTAAAAATATTAAAAAATAATAAATTCGTTGTATCTAAACTGTTCACAAATGTGCGAGGAGAAATGTTTGATTAGATGGTTGGAATTCGGTTTTGTGGACCCCACGTCTATTTGCTATAAGTATCAATCAATTTTTCAGTATGAAACCTCCAAAATAAAGTAGGAATTATTGTAAGGCCTAGTGTGGGCCTCATCGAGTTGTCTATTGATTACAATTGGATTTGAGGGATGTTAGTTTAATAGCACAGTCGAGCTCGTCTGTTTCTTTGTGATTTTCTCACGCCCCGACCCTATCTTCGGATAGATTTTTTTAGAACGCTGAGAATACGATCCGGTAAATCAAATATCATAATACGAATGGTTGAATATATGAATTTTTTTTTATAACCACTTGCATTACTAAGTACCGATCCGGCACTGCTTGTGTAATTGCTCTTGTTTTATTCTTTTTAAAGGACATTGGATATTTTCCTTTGGTTTTCAAGTAAGAAAAATTCCTTTTGCCTATTTAACTACCTGACCAAAGGTAAGTATTTTCTGTGATTAAAGTCTCACTTTTGAGGCATCTTTTCCTTTTAGTCACAATATAGATGCGTAATGAGACTCTTTTAATTTGCGACTAATCTTTGAAACATGTTTACTGATGAAACACAGAATTCTAAAAGCTCAGGATTTGCAAGGAATTCTCCCACTAGAGCTGGTTAATCTCACCCATCTTCAAGAAATGTAAGTACATTTTTGCCACTCCAAGTTTAAATTATTTAATGTAATATTGAAAAGGAGAAATTTGATATAAGTCCAATTTTTTTAGCCAATAGTAGAAATGGTCCAATTTATTAAAATAAGTCCAATTCTTTAAATTTAATTATTTTATTATCAATAATTATCTATTCACTAATAAGATTTATTATAAAAATCAAATTTCTTCATAATTATCTCTTTGATTATTTCTTTTTATTCATATTTTTTGTTATTTCTTGTTCTTCCTCCCGCTTTAAACCTTATTTATAGATTTTGTTTTTAATTTTTATAATCAACCTATACACGTTAATTATTTTTATGTATCTATATGACATATTCTTTTTTATGATCAATGTGTCACAGATTAATGTGTCTTACTTGTAGGTATATTATGTTTTTTTCCTACTTTTTAGTTAGGTTTCATATCTCGCTTACAGGTATAATATACATTCATATATTTGTTACTTGAGTTAAGGTAGAATGTTTTATAGGTAATTTATGTTAGTATATTAGTTTTTTTTTTTTTTTTGTTATAAGATATTAATTAGATTTTTTTGAGTTGAAAAATGCATAATATTAGAAGATTTTAATTGATTTTTAATATTTAAAAAAAATATAAAATGAGTATAAAAGAAATAAAAACATGTAATTAGATAACTGGACTTATTCCTAAAACTCATCTATATTTTTGGACCTAGATCTAAAAGCCCCTATTAAAACTGATTCTTTGATAATTTGATAATCTTTACAGACTCATACATGAGTTTCTTTTATACAGGAATAGGAAAAACACGATCCTATATCTAAGCCTAGGAAAAAGTAGTTGCCTAGTTTACAATGCTACAAAAGGAAATATAATATCAATTAAGCATGATACATGGAGAATAGGAGATCAAATCTTTAGCTGACTTACTCCCTTTTCTCAACATGTAAAAAGAAAATACTTTGAGTCTTGTAAATGGTTTATTCTAATTTCATATATAGCTTACCTTTATGTCTGTTGTCAATGAGACAATAACTGGTTTCTTTCTTTCTCCTTCAGCGACCTCACCCGCAACTACCTGAGCGGTACCATCCCTCCAGAATGGAGCTCTCTTCCACTTCTGAACATGTACTGTCTTCTCTCACACTGCATACATTTTTGTGTTTGATGTTCATGTCATGTTCTTGTTACTTTATTTGGTCACTCCAATGTTCTTCAGCCATTTCTTTCTTAAACTATGAATCTACTGCATTGGGTTTTGTTCATGATAATGAGCTTCCGTGGTCATGAGGCGTTTGAATCATAAATATTGAATCGAACACATGGGGTTCATTGCCTTCGTATTGATGAACATGTTAATGTTGTTGAGCCTCTTGCTTGATAAAAGTGATCTTAAGACTACAGTTTTTGATGCAGATCCCTTGTTGGAAATCATTTGACGGGTTCTATCCCCAAAGAGCTCGGAAACATCACCACCCTGAAGAGTTTGTGAGTGTTGATTGCGCATTTGTTTCTTGCTTTACCCCATTTGACTCTATGGAGATCCTTAATGACGTTTTTTTAATCAATGGAATTGAATTTGTTTGTATAGGGACATCAGTTTCAATAATTTTTCAGGACCTCTCCCTAAGGAGCTTGGGTCATGGACCAACATAGAAAGAATGTAAGAGTCCTATTCAAATTTTACCGTGTTAAAAAGTATTTGGTTTATTTGGAATTTTCTTTCTTGTAGACAAATTCTGGATGTTTTCACCAATAAATCATCTACTTCGTTATCATTGATATATTGTTATATCTGTTTCGTACCTAGGCTGCTTTCCTCAAACAACTTTACTGGGGAGTTGCCAGAAACATTTGCAATGCTTACCAAAATAAAGGACTTGTAAGCTTCCGTGGTTCTATCTTCTTAAAGGTTTCCTGAGCACTTACACAATTTTTTTTATTGCTTTCTGATACTAATTCGTAGTATTTTCCCTTATCCAATCATTATGCAGTCGGGTTGGTGACAGTCACTTTTCCGGGCAGATACCTGATTTTATTGGGAAGAACTGGACAAATCTTGAAAAACTGTGAGTGTTTTTCATTTGTGTATCATATTTCTGCTATTTGATTCTGAATATTATCACTAATTCATATGTTATGGCTCGTTGAAACAGAGTGATTCAGGCTAGCGGTTTGACAGGGCCAATTCCTTCTGGCATTTCTCTTTTGACAAACTTAACTGACTTGTTAGTATATCTCGTCTCTATTTATAAATACAAAACGATTAGCAAAATGCGAAGTTTATGTTCATGGTCAATTTTAAAATGCAGGAGAATCACTGACTTGAGTGGACCTGAATCACCCATTCCAAAGCTCGATAAGATGAAAAACATGAAGACACTGTGAGTTAATGGTTCCATGACACAAAATTTCTGTCTGTACCGGAAGTCTTCTATAAACTCAAAGCTTTGGTATTTCTGTTGCAGGATGTTGAGAAGTTGCAACCTTGTTGGACGGCTACCTCCAAATCTTGGGCAAATGGCTAAATTGGAAACTTTGTAAGTACAAATGTATTCGTCCCTATTTTTTTGTGACTTCAGATAAAAAAATTTCTTCTAGATGTGATTCTACTAATTTAAGGATTATTAAAGTGACTTAGACGATGTTGGAGGGACATTAAGTTTCTGTATTTATTAAGAGAACATCTCTTTCAGATGACATTTCCCTCTCTGCAGAGAGCATATCTAAACTGCATTTGGTATTTGTTTGTGCAGAGACCTCAGCTTTAACAAGCTGACCGGAACAATTCCAAGCAGCTTGGCTAGTCCCTAGTCTAGCAAAAGTGGATTATATGTACGCAATTGGAATCACCAATCTTGTCTTTCTTATATGAAATTCACTCAGACATTCTTCAATGGTTTTGTTACACCCCAGCCTGACAAGCTGTAAGTATTTCCAATCACAATTACTATAATTATGAGTCACGGGTTATACTGCAGTAAAATTTAGTTTATTCATTAGAGTCATTACTACTTATGCACCCAGAGTTGGCAAACTCAAATTTTCAAACCTTTACAAAGAAATTCCTAAGAACAAACACTATATTCTTTACTGAGTTTTTCTGTATTCATTATTTTTAGATACTTAACTGGAAACTTACTGACTGGACCTGTACCTGATGGGCTGAAAAACAACGTGTAAGCTTCTCTTCCAAATGCTACTCTTTAGTTACTAAGGAAATTTATGCTTTTTTTTTTTACTAAGATAGATATAAAACTATTATATCAAAAACTTCATTCGAACCATGTTAATGCCTACCTCTTTCTCCTCACCCTTGTTTCCTTTTGTACTGACATACTACATCTAGAAAAGAATTGGTTAGTGCTTCTTTGGTTCTGGTTTATGAAACTTCAATGAATATGAGGACTGGAGAAGATGATTAATACTGAAAATGAAAGGATGAAGAAAATCGAGAATGTATGTCCTCGCTGCTCTGCAGAATGCAGCAGAGGAAAATCCTTCATAATTCGACATTCTCTCACTCTCTCTCTCTCTCTCACGCAAGTCGTGCAAAGAGAATATTACCATTGGCAAAACACAGCTGGATCCTTGGACATCACAAAGTAATCTCGGCCACACATCTAACTATTTTCTAGGATCATCACACATGGCATTATTTGCCTTACATCTTTGAACCTCACACTTGGCAATATTACAACTCAAGTGAATACACACTTAAGCTCATAACTTATTTCACTAATTCTAATCAGCTAGAGAATTACAATTCAACAGAAGTTGCATCATAGCTCTTTTTGTGCAGTGATCTTTCATATAACAACCTCGCCATACCGGATGGAAATTGTCAACAACGAAGCGGCATGTAAGAATGTCTTCATTAGCTTGAAGTTAATCTGTTTGTGTTATGTGGAGAAAAGCTTAACTTTTCATTTGTGTTAATTTCTGCAGTAACTTGTTTGCAAGCTCGTCAGAAGGCAATAGTTCGTAAGTTCAAATTAATCGTCTCAAAGCTTGCACCTATAAATTTACTTTGGTATCCAACGGTGTATTATGTACTATTTTTTTTTTTTCCCAACTTCTCATGTATGATTGCTGACATTTTCTGTTCCCTGAACTACTCTATCAGGAGAATTGTTTCATGTTTCAAAACTTCACAGTGTCTAAAATGTAAGCCGAGTTTCTACACAAATAATTACCTTTATTTTCTCGGTTATTTCTTTTTTAGTTTTCCTCCTCAATGCCTACTAATCTCCATTTTCCTTTTTCATAGATTTATACTCTCTCCATATAAATTGTGGTGGGGAACAATATACTGTCCCTGGAGAGAAGGATACACAATATGATGATGACACATTTTCAGCTGGACCTTCATCATTTTACCCGAGCAGAACAAATTGGGCATTAAGCAGCACCGGTTACTTCCCTGATGATGACCAACCTATGGACACCTTTACAAAGACTAATGAAACTAGACTCTCTATGACCGAACCTCAACTGTACATGAATGCACGCCTTTCTCCCATCTCTCTAACTTATTTTGGGTTTTGTCTGGGAAATGGAAACTACACTGTAAGCCTCCATTTTGCAGAGATAATGTTTAGAAATGGCCCAACATATAAAAGCTTGGGAAGGCGCATATTCAATATTTACATTCAGGTAACTAATCGCATCCACTTCCATGTATACCAGTGAATTATTCTAATTTTCAACAAGCATTGTTTATATTTTGGTCGATTTGAATGTTAACTTTCACATTTATGATCATGAAATGTTAAGCAACTAAATTAGTATATATACATATATTGCAGGGAAAACTAGAGAAGAAGGACTTCAATATCATGGATGAAGCCCGTGCGTTTGGTGATGCAGTCACAAAGAACTTTACTACTCTTGTAACTGATAATACATTGGAGATTCGTTTATATTGGGCCGGGAAAGGGACGACAGGCATCCCTGTTAGAGGAGTCTATGGTCCTCTTATTTCAGCTATTTCAGTAAACCCAAGTAAGTTTTCACTAATCTGAGCTTCGTCTAATTACTATGCATTGACCATATGCACTGATATATCTACTAAATTAAGAGATCCGACTTCAGTTCTACAAGGTTTTTCTTCAAATTTTCCTTTCCCTTGTATTTTCGCATAAATGCTGCTGTGTTTTTCGTGTTTTACATAGTTTGAGCCAAGACTTGAAGAAATACTCTCTTAAATTTTCTTATCACATAATACTGTTTTTTTCCTAGGTGACAGGTTTGCGCTTTTAAATACAACAAAATTCAACTTCAAGGATTTTTAACTATTTACATGAAAACTAATCATTTCACTTGAGAAACATAATATTTACAACCATCCAAAGAAAGTTTGTTCGAGGGATTACTTCGTTTACTCTCTACTTATTTAAGGATGCCCCAAAGACCGGGTTCAATCTTCTGTTTACTTGTGCATTAAATAGTTGGTTGAATAATCCACCCTCATATCAATTACATTGACATTTATTCTAATTTAAGCTAATCTTTATTTTGGCAGACTTTGATGCCCCGCCAGAACCTAGCACATCAACTGGTGGAGGTGGCGTGCCTGTAGGTGCCGTGGTTGGAATTGTGGTTGGAGGAGTCTTCATTGTACTACTGATATTTGGTATTCTTTGGAAGAGAGGCCTCCTAGGACAACAAAAGACATTGGAGGATGGTATTAATTTGCAGTTTATTCTGTTATACTGGTTTTTCCTTTTTTGTTTCTCCATTACTATTTCTTATCGAACTTTTTTCGTAACTAAGAACAATATTTATGCTATTTTGCATGGTTCTCATGCATATTGACGTGCTCACACAAAGATAGTAATTATTTGGATATTGAGCTTTCCGGCACTTTGATGTTGCTATAATATATTTATCGTCCAAACTCATGATGCAGAGTGTCTGCCTATAGATTCAGTTACTAGTTAAATTCAAGAATCAGGCACAAAATATTAAGAACTAAGAATTCTATCCTTCTGAAAGGTTTCTTAGACACAATATCTTATGAGTTTTGCTTGTTATACAGATTTGAAGGGTGTGGATCTGCAAACTGGTAAATTTACCTTCAAGCAACTCAAAGATGCCACAAGCAACTTTGACAAAGCCAATAAGATTGGTGAAGGAGGTTTTGGATCTGTTTATAAGGTATTCTTCGGAGCCAATATTTATTAATGTATTAATTTTTTTTTCTAATTTGATACTGTCCGTTTCTAATGAAAGTTAATTTTCCCCATAGTGATGCTTGACTATCTTTCTCAAATGCAGGGCGTTTTAGCAGATGGCACCGTAATAGCTGTTAAGCAGCTTTCTTCCAAATCAAAGCAAGGGAATCGTGAATTTGTTAATGAGATTGGCATGATTTCTGCTCTACAACACCCTCATCTTGTCAAGCTCCACGGATGTTGTATTGAAGGAAATCAACTATTGCTTGTCTATGAGTACCTGGAAAATAATAGCGTCGCTCATGCTTTGTTCAGTAAATATCAGTCTCATTGGCCAAAAGTTCATTTCATTCATACAGTGGGCATAAAAGATCTTATGCACTAAAAATATGTCCTTTACAACTAACTTTGTTTAATTTGGCAAATTGAAGGGGAAAAGGAAAGTCATTTGAAGTTGGATTGGCCAACAAGGCACAAGATTTGTATTGGTACAGCAAGAGGTTTGGCTTATCTTCACGAGGAATCAAGATTGAAGGTCGTTCATAGAGACATCAAGGCTACGAATGTTCTGCTTGATAGAAATCTTAACCCGAAAATATCTGACTTTGGATTGGCCAAGCTTGATGAAGAGGATAATACACACATTAGCACTCGTATTGCTGGAACTTAGTAAGTCCCTACACTTTTATTTATCTTCTTATTCTCTTGTTTTAATCTTCTTCCACCCTGAAAAAAGAAGATAGAGCAAAAGGAAAGTCTCTAACTTACATAATTTTCAACCTAACCAAATCCTTGTTGTTCAAGAAATTTGAAGGGCAGATTTGTTCTTTCAATATAGTTGTATTACTGATTATCTCTCTAACTATTGGAAGTATTCAATTAGCAATATTTTTACTAATTATTTTAGCTCAATCTGGGTTAATGATATGATTTCATGATATTGCAGTGGATATATGGCGCCCGAATATGCAATGCGGGGTTATCTGACTGATAAAGCAGATGTCCATAGTTTTGGTATTCTTGTATTGGAAATTGTTAGCGGGAGAAACAACACAACTTACCGGAAAAAGGAAGAAAGCTTTTATCTTCTTGATTGGGTAACATGAATCTACTACTTCCTAATTTAACTTCAAATTTTCTTAATATGCCTTGTATGTGTGAAAGTACATTTGAATCGATGAAGTTTAATCCAAAGACAAAATTTATATAGCTTTTGTTACTTCCATTTTTTGTAGGCACGACTTCTAAAAGATCAGGGGAATTTGATGGACCTAGTTGATCCAAGGTTGGGATCGGACTTTAATAAAGAGGAGATGATTGTTGCAATCAATGTGGCTCTCCTTTGTTGCAATGTTACTTCGACAGCTAGGCCTACCATGTCTTCGGTTGTGAGCATGCTCGAAGGAAAGGCTGTTGTTCATGAGTCGGTCTCGAATCCAAATGCCGAGAGTATTGAGATTGATGCAATGAGGAAACATTTTCAATCTAGTTTTGGAAGGGGCACGAGCGAGAAACAGATAGAAATGGGGTCAACTGAAGGGCCATGGACTGGTTCGTCTGCGTCTGCTCACGATCTGTATCCCGTCAATCCTGATTCAGATTACTGGGAGAATAGAAGCAAGAGAACTTGAGCTGCATGGTTATCAGTTTGACTCAACCTTAGCACTCTCAAACATATCAGCTAATTAATCATTTGTATTTTCCTCTATAACTATTTGTTGGCATGAATCAACCATATAGTTTGGGAATGTGATCAATTGATTGATTCCATGTATAATTGGGATTCTTATTTCCTATTTTATAGGACCTCTTGTACCACGATCATTGGGAGTGGTACCAAGAGGAGAGGGTTATATTATGTGGATGATGTGGTACCGGGCCGAGTCAACCAAGTCTGCAGTGGTCACAATAACAATATCAAGCAAATTTGGCTATGGCATCGTCGACTAGGACATGCATCCTTTATTATTTAAAAAAAAAATACTTTTGTCTTTATTTAATGGCGTTTCAAACTCTAATTTTCAGTATAATGATTGCAATCTTGCAAAAAGTCATCGGACTTCTTTATCATTTGAGTTTCAATAAAAGAGCAGTGCCTTTTGAGTTAATTCATTCAGATGTTTGGGGCCTTCACCAATAGAAACTCACCATGGTATTCGTTAGTATGTTACGTTTGTCGATGATTGCATCAAAATGACTTGGCTCTATATTATGAAACAAAATTGGGAAAATCTTTCAACTGTTTTATCGCATGATTGGAAGTCAAATTTCTCTTCTATCCTATCAAAGTTCTTCGAACTGATAATGGTGGAGAATATCTTAATTCGGAGCTACCACAATTTTTCGCATCGCATGGCATACTTCTTGAGATTACTCGTCCTCAAACTCATCAACAAAACGGTGTGGAAAAACGCAAGAACAGACATGTCTTGAAGACTACACAAGCTCTTCTCATTGGGGCTCATGCCCCTCGTACTTATTGGGTAGATGCAGTTACGTATTCCGTTTATCTCCTTAATCGAATGCCTTCTCGAGTTCATGACTTTCAAACTCCCATGGAAGTCTTAATTACTTTACCATCCGCTCTCCAATTATCACCTCGCATATTTGGGTGCGTGGCCTAAGTGTATCTTCACAAGAATCAACAAGCTAAATTGAATCTGTGTGCCATTCGTTGTGTCTTTTTGGGGTTTAATAGCCAACTACCATCCACCCACTAAGCAATTTTATGTCACCATAGACGTCACGTTTTTCGAAACAGAGATGTTCTTCATCACTGATCAAACCCACTCTACCCTTCTGGGGGGAGTTGCGTAGTACAAATGAAGAATACAGTGGGTTTGATGTCCCACTTGAACGGGACATCTGAGGCAGCCCATCTGATGGATCTGGGCCCAACAACAGTTCTGGAGAGACCGAGATGGCAGATTGAGATTTAAGCAATAATTCAGGCGGAGTTTCAAGAGGAGTGGGCCACGGCATTAATTCATGCAAGCCAGTATGCAGCCCAGTAATGGACCATAGCACACCGATCCAAATAAGCCCAGAACTGGGCCACGATACAACTAGTCAAACAGGGCAAATTCCAACCAATCTTTGCTTTTGATTGAGTGTTAGTGAAGAAGAAGATTAATTTCGAACTAAATTTATTTAGCCTTCTGTCTCTCTGTGCCATTCATTTGCTTAATGTAAACGTGCACTTAATTTCATGCACGGTTTTTTTTTTTTTTTTTTAAGTTTTTCCTTTTTATTTGTTTTATAACATTATGTAAGTGTCGGATTGTCTGAAGAATATGACTTTTTTCTTTAATTTATTGTGTTGCCGGTTTAAATGGGTCGATCTTTATATTGTAAGTTAGATTATCTATTTTATGAGTTGAGATTTTCTGTACTCATTTTTGCATGTGGCTCCTCTGTCCCTTGCTTAATTGGCTGAGGATTTGGTTTATTTTATTTTATTTTAATTATTGTCATGTTAACATTAATTATGTTTAGTTCAATAAGTAAAAGCATAGAAGGACCACAAACAAAAATGGGTGCAAAAAATCTCAACTCGTATTTTATTAAGAGAAGACCCCTTGTCAACTTTTTTCCTCACTTTTTTTAATTTTGCTCTCACTTTTCAATACACACTCTTGACTGAGGGCAAAATAGTAATTTTGTACCTTTTGACAAACTGACAATCATATCCCCATTTTCCTTATTTTACCCTCACTTTGGATACACAATATTTACATAAAGAGGGCAAAATGGCAGCACCCCAACTCTCCTCCTTTTTGTTTGTCGCTGACCCCTACCCGAGTCCCCCTTTTCTCTTTCTTCTATTTTCCTTTCTTCTCTCTTCTTCTCTGTAACTCTCTGTGCTTTCTCGAAACTCACACCTCTCTTCTTCCCTCTTGCGCTAAGACCACACCCGCGCACCCACAACCACGCACCACCGGCACCATCATCTCGCCTTTCTCTCTCTCTCTCTCTCTCTCTCTCTCTCTCCCATCGCACCGTCACAACAAGGGTAGTAGACCCAGGAGGTTCTCCGGCGAACCCCTTCACGGTTTTCGGTCGGGTAAGCTTCAAGATCCCTTATTTCTGTTTTAGATTGTGCTTAGTTGGGATTTTAGAAGCTTATTCCATTTTTTTTTTCACCAAGGTTCTAGCACGGGTTTAATGCGGGGGAAGGCACACCTATTTTCTGGTGCACCCGTGGGTAGCAGAGTTTTTCCGGTCAACTTCGACGGTCTTACGGCAAACCAAAGGTACCTTTGTACTCCTCTCTTCATTATCTTCAATTTGGTACCTAGATCGGGGTCTTAAACCACTGTTTTCAGTCGGCCGAAGCTGTAGCAGCTCCGGTGTTCTTCCCCGGCGACCCAAGGCTTTTCAGGCCGTGTTCAAGGATCTCGGGCCTTAAGCCCATTGTGGGTCAACCCAAATCCCTAGCCCGTTCAGTGTTTAATTGCATTTTAATTATCTAAAGACCCAAGCCCTTTGGGCTTTTATGCCGAGCCCAACCCAACAACCAAATTTCCTTTTATTTTGTTTTAGTATAAAAAGACCCTTGGGCCGTTCTAAGATAGGGCTCTCGGCCCGTTCGTCTGAAACCCAAAACCCTTGAGGACCCAAACCCAAGGTCCAAACCCTTATAATCCAAGACCCAAACCCGGATCCAAGCCCAAACCCAATGGACCTTTGACTGGTCTGACCTTTGACCGGTCAACGTTGACTGTTGACTTTGACCTTTGAGTTGACTTTTTTGATTTCGTTCGGGACCCCTCCTAAGTTAATTTCGACGTCCTGGACCCGTTTTTTAAGTCCGTTTTCCCAAATTAAACCGTTTGTGCTTAGGGGCTAATTATTATGGCGTTCTATCTTCGCTAGTCTGCGCAGCTTTCGATGGCTAAGTACTGTGAGTGGACCCCTTCTAAAAATGCATGTTTTGATAGTAGAAATGCATTCATGAAAAGCATGATTTGATGATTATATTCTATGAGATGTTTTGAGATAACATGCTTAATGAGGCTAGTTTGAATTACTACTATTTTTCCTATAACCCATGTTCTTTATAGGATATCTGATCGATGACGATACAATATTTAGAACATGTTTCGAACACCTCTTTATAGTATAGACGATCGATGACTTTATACTATGAAGTTGCTTTTCAATTCTTATGCTAAATGGTTTTGTATTTACCTAGTGGTCCATATTCCGCTACGGGACGTAGGGATAGTGTCTGGTCCGTCCCGGGCGACAGTTTGGTGCTGGCATAGGGCCTGGAGGGTGTTTCCTCTGGCTATTTAGCACAGAGACGGGGAGCCGGCATGGGGCCTGAAGTGTTATTCTGGACATTCACTAGCGATTATTATTTATGAATTATGATTTGAGATATTGCACGGCATGCTAGGTTTCGGAAAACCTATGTTTATCATGATATATATATGTGTTTTCATAAAACCTGGGGGTTAGTATGTTGATAACTGTTTTAGTATATGTATATCAAATTGGTCCACTCACCTTTGTTTTGCGCCCCCTTAAGGGCCTAGAATCGAGGCATACAATCCCGGCGTCAAGGCACTTCCGCATCGGCATCTTCGAGTCCTCTCGGAGTAGGACCCATTCTTTGTTTCATTCAATTTTATATTAATTATTTTAGTGTTCTAGATTAGTGTATGCTTTGAACACGTTCCTTAAATGATTATTCTTCTATATTTATAAGACTTACTTATTCCTTATTCTCAGCAATTGCACTCAATAAATGACTTGCGTCACCCTTCGAGTGTCGGCTATCACGTGACCATCCCAGTGTCCCGAGGACATCGGGATCGGGGGCGTCACTCCTTAATAAAAAAAAATGAAATTGTTCACACACAAAGTATGTGCTCATCTTCTAGTTAATAATAAAATCAATTGTAATATATATTCTCAAAACAGAAAGGGTTATTTTTTTCGTTTTCAAATTGTGTTGGACACAATTTATTTCTTAGAAACTTGACATGAACAACACGGTTAAGCTAATAGATAAATTTGGGACACAAATATGGATTTCTTTTCTAATAAGTTCATCACTTAGACATTCTACATAATTAACATTTAAATAGGTGGCCAAATTATATCCTAAAGATATTGATATATTAAATACATGTAAATATTGTAGTCAAATTCATATTTTTATCACCGATGGTCCATGAAATTAACAAACTCATCAAAATGATATCTGAAATTGAAAATTGATCAATGTCTTCTGTGAATATGGAGATTGTTGTCAGGTGGCTGAGTTCAAAGAAGAAGGAGAAGATGAGGATTGTTAGTTTGTTGTTTTTCTTCTTTTTACCTTTTAAAATTTTTGAAACACTTTCTTTAATCCATGTGTCATCATATTATTGGAGTGCAGAGTCTTCTGTGTGTCACATCAGCACATAATAGATTTTTTTTTAACATAATTCAGACAGAAGACAACATTGATTTGCAACACCCACATTCAAGGACGATATTATTCAATTTTCAACTTCAGATATCATCTTGATACAGTGGGTCAATTTCAGAACTACTTATAATAAAAATGTAATATAATATAATAACTTAAGTTTAACAAGTCACTACCCGCGAAACCAATCTTTTTAACATGTTACTAAGGAGTCTATCCATTGTCAAACGATAAGATAATTATATTAAATTTAACTAAATTACGGCAAGCGGATTCAAACTTGGTGAGGATAAAACACAATGACGTAACTAGCTTGGCTAAACTCAAATCTTCTATTTTAAATTAATTCTTTTACAAGTAATTTATGTAAATGTATCTTTAATTATATAAATAATTAAATAAAAATAAATAGAGTAAGTGGTTGGGAATAATTTTTTTTTTCTTTCCTTTCTTGTTTGGTCTTTGGTTTCAAGGGCAAGTAAGGTAAGAACCCGGATCATTTCCGGATCCCAATATCCTAAGCCTAGGGATCATTTAATCCGGGCCGTTGAAAATTGATTCAAATACTACAATTATTATAACTTTAGAGGGACCACTGTTTGTAGTTGTTGGATCAAATTTCAACGGTCCGGATGATTTGATTCCTAAGCTTAGGATATTGGGATCCGGAGAGATCCGGGTTCGCAATAACAGAAGTCATTGACTTCCGTTTGTGTCCTTCGAGGTCCACTCCGTCCCTCCCCTCAAGCGAATAAAAAGCTGTAATTCAAACTCATTCTCCTCACAAATCTTTCCTTCCTCGCCACTCTCACAAATTTTCATACATACAATCCAACAAATTCCAAAGCCTCTCATCATATTCCATCCAGCTAGCTGCACAAACTGATCCTCTTGTCTCTGGTTTTCTCTTCAAATGTGTACGAGTAATTCACCTCAATATCTCTATGTCAAATATCTTCCTTAGTTTCCTTTGTTTCATTCTATAAATGATAGTTTTAAGTTCGTTTGATAATCTTTTAGTTTTCAAAATTTGGTTTGGGTTGATTTTGGTTTTCAGTTTACATTTTTCCGAGAAGTGAAAACAGTTACCAATGAACTAAAAATTAAAAATTAAAAATTAAAACTGTTATCAAATGAAGTAAACAGATATTTGCGTGAACTTAGTAGAAATTTTCAATCATATGATGCTGAGGTGCACTCTGTAGTTCTTGTCCATGCATCAAAATTCTTTTTTACTATTTTGTTGAGCACGATGTTAATTTGTTGCCTTTTATTTTGCGTATATGCGGTGCAAACTTTGAAAGACATAGCAAAGACACTGGGGAAGAAGGGCTGGGATTTCAGTGGAGACGCAGATCCATGCAGCGGCCAACTTCCATGGACTAATTCAAACGCACCCAAAGGATTTGAGAATGCCATCAACTGTAATTGCTCCTCCACTGTCTGCCATATTACCGGAATGTAAACCTCTCTCTCTCTCTCTCTCTCTCTCTCTCTCAAAAACAAACATGCCCGACTCAGAACTAAGTGAGATTTTTCAATATGTCTAGAACATGAGTTGGTATACCACGTGTCATTATATAAATGGTGAGTTACTTGTGTTAAAAAGAATTAACACAATTTGAAAAATAAAACTTCATTCCACTTATATAATGACACGCGGTCTACGTTCCGAACACAACTTTTCCGCATCTCACAAGATGATACCAAATAATCTTATCGGCTTTTTGTGATTTAAATTGATGTGCATTTATTGGTGGGGTTCCACCCTCAACAAAAGTTTTTCCGGAATGGAATCCTTTCACAAGAGGGATCAAATGGAGACACCCTCTTGACCGTTGGATTTGACTTTAATGAAATTGTGTGGTTGAGATTGTGTGACATGTGTTTTAATCTCAACCACACAAATTTCATCATTGTGAATAGACCTGGCATTCGTGTCGTGTTTTCCGTGTTCGTGTCGTTTTCGTGTCATACCCGATATCTTAACAGGTCGTGTCGTGTAACACCCGTTAAAATAAATGGGTAAAATGACCTGACCCGATAATATTAACAGGTAATATGATCCGACCCGTTACCCATTAAGGAAAATATATTTTAAACCAATAAATAATCAAATGAAAAACATAATACTAAATAAATATATACATACTATATTTTCACATCCAAAACATAAAAACGCATTTTTCTTTTAAGTATATTTTCGCTTACGTAAAGTCTTTAATAGTTTTTTAATTAATGTATAAGTGTAAAAAAATATAGAAAAATATATATAAACGCTCGTAATGACAAGCTTTACAACTTTCATGAAGAGCTTAGCTTTAAAATTCGCCACTATAATCATATAAATCATATATCAAAATAAACGCTCGTAATGACAAGCATATCTATAGCCAAGCGTTACTTGTAATTCAGTTCACCATAAATAAATAAAAATCAGTGGATGTCACCTAATTTTATAGGGTGAACCACTTAAACATTGTGTCCATTTTCCTTAATTGCAAAAGCCCAAATCCACTAAGGGACCAACTCTTATTCAACATTTGTAAGCCTCACTAGTTTTGAGCGTTAACATACTTATTATGTGAGGAATGATAAACAAAAAATAAATAAAGACAACAAAATTAATATATGGAGGTTTCCGAGCATATAATTGGGATTATATCAATTATAATAATAAAATACTAGTAGATGAGCACACACTCTGTGTGTGTGAACAATTTCATTTTAGTTTTTGTTATTGATTAAGGAGTGATTAGTTTTTAAAATTTTAAAAAGAGTATGGAATAATTGACACACCCCGACCTAAATCAAGGCGTGCTAGCCGTCACGTGAGGGTGACGTAGCCATGTACGCAGTGCGGAAGTGATAAGAGAATAACAATGCGAGTAAATAAAAACCAAAATGACTAATTTAGACTAGGCGAACATATAAGTGCAAGAGACAAGATTTAAGTGTGACAACACATAATCAGAGCAGATGTAGCCTAAGTGCAGTCCAGCAGGACAAATACTAATTATACAATACCATATGGATGGTCCTACATTAATTACAGACTGTCAGAACCAGCCGTAGTCTCCTCCTAAGCCACCAACAAGCACTCCTACCTAGAACCTGGAGGGGCGCAAAACAGAAAGTGTAAGTGGGCGAAAACAAAGCTTTTAAAAGCATTTCTTTTTTCTCAAAAGTTGTAACCCCTCGTCGCAAATCCTATATAATTTCCCAGAAAATAGAATATACATATATATATATATATATATATATATATATATATATATATATATATATATATATATCTCAAAAGTCATTTCCACAATCCAAAAATCTCAACATGTATGCCATGCAAGATATCACAAGAATAATCAAGTCAACCAGATGAAATAAAATTATGAATAATAAAGTGTCAGCCGGAACCACCTAGGGTGGTTTGTATGGCTGAACCTATAGCCCATCAAGTGTGCATGCACACGAGTCGGAACCACCTAATGTGGTCTGTACTACAGGACTAGGTGTAATAAGTACGCTCAAGTGCTACGACCACATGAAGGCTGTGTGATAAATCGCGGGTCACCTACGAGTCGGAACCACCTAGTGTGGTCTGTACGACAGGAATGTGCACCTGACTTGGATCCAAGGTGAGCGTGTGGTGCAAGAGGTGAACATCACGTGAAGGACTGTGCCCTGGCCACGGGCGGGAGCATTAACACCGGGGTGCAGGTTTATGAGCTCTAAAATCATCAAACTATAACCACAATCACGCAACTTACCACTAACAACAAATACTTACCTGGAACTTACCTAAACGTCCGTGGCATTAACAATATATTATGCAACTATTAAATGCATGTTCTAAAACGTAAAGTATTTTGCATGGCATTTCAAAGCATAAAACCATTTAAATAAGTTTTCTGGGAAAAATACCAAGCATATATACATATATAGAAAACCAAAATGCCCACTCTTTGATACGTAGAAGGATTGTAGTCCCCGAGTCTCGCTTGACTGCGCTCATCCTCTGGAAACGTCTCACCTATATGCGAAACAACTATTTTAACGTTATTTTGAAGCACATAACCAAAATTAGGTAATAACTTCTCATACGTTGCTCAATTGGGGTATTTGAATATACCATCGTGGCCTACTCAACCCCACGAACATCCCCATATTTTTACAAAAAAATTTCGACGTCTCACGCGCCCTCATGCTCCAGCCAAGGCACGGCCACACGCGCCGCCCACGCGCAGGCACGTGCCTGGCATGCGGACGAAATAGTTAACGCCGTTAGAGAATATTCCGTTAAATAATAGAATATTTCGTTAAAGATACCTGACACCGTTAGGAATATTCTGTCAAAGTTGACGGAATATTCTCTTTCTTCTCCGGCAAGTCACCGGATTCCAGCGCCGGCCGCCGTCTATAACGCCGGTTTCTTGAAAAATTTCAAAACTCAATAACTCACTCATTTTTCAACCAATTTCTATGAAATTTGCACCAAAATGAGGCTAGAGATGAGAATGACATTTCCTTACCACTTTTAAGCCCTAAAACCAACTGAAAATGGCCGGAAAATCTTCGACATTTCCGGTCATCTTTGCAACTCGATGAACAGACCTAATCCGACGTTAAAACTTGTCCAAAAATGTCCTAACAGCTTCGTAAGGAGTACTTAAGACCCTCTCAAGCCTCAAAACGTTGAGAAAAACACACGATCACGTCGGTGGAACTGTGCACCTCGTCGAAGCTTATGGTTTCTGGGGTTCCCGACGTCCGTTTGACAAACTAAAGGTATGGTTAAGTTCGTAAGGTCACAGAGAAGGTAACGGTGACATCCTAAGGCTCGATCTGTGCATGGAAGTGAGAGTTGGAAGTTGTCCGTACAAACTGTACAGAAAAAAAAAAGAATCGAGAGAGAGAGTGAAGGATGATGATGGTCTGCGTGTGTGAGTGCACGTGTGATGGTGTGTCCTGGATTGGGCACCCAAATACATCTCTAGTTCCTAATTGGGCCCCTAACACAACTACAAAAATCAACCTAACAAACCCTAAATTCTAATTGGGTCCAAAATTGTAGGAAACAATATAATTGGACCATTTTTCTTAGCCCATTTACACAAATACAACCCAACGCTCAAGGGCAAAAACGTCATTTCCACGTTGTTGAAGACATAATATAAATAAATTCGGGACGGGCTGTCACAATAATGATGATGAGACAATTTCTCTTAATAAGTGCATATTTTTTCTTAATATTACATAATTATCGTTTTGTCATAGGAAAAATAGGTATATGATTGTCGTTTTCTCAAAAAAATGTGGGTAAAATAGGAAAAATAGGAATATGATTGTCATTTTGTCAAAAGGTACAAAATTAAAGCCTCTTCAACCGCACACATCATTCCACATTCTTCTCAAGCGCAACTGCTTCAGTTCATTCAAACTATCAAAAAACATCATGATTTCAATAACTGTATGGAAAAATGATGGTGGGACAATTTCTCTTCATAAGTGCATATTTTTTATCTTATGTAAATATTGTGTATCAAAAGTGAGGGTAAAATAGGGATATGATTGTCATTTTCTCAAAAGATACAAAATTACTATTTTGCCCTCCTTATGTAAATATTGTGTATTTTAGTGAGGGCAAAATAGGAAAAAGGGGGCAAAAAGTTCAAAAGATACAAAATTACTATTTTGCCTTCCTTTGTAACCATTGTGTATCAAAAGTGAGAGTAAAATAGGAAAAAAAGGGGCAAAAAATTGACAATGAGGGTTTTCTTAATAATAGTATAGATTGAACGCAAAATAAATAATAAACACGATATTTAATGTCAGTAACATATCTTATTGATTGTAATCGATAATGCAACAAATAAAGAAGGGACGGAATTACATACATGAATCATAGTCGTGTGTGCACCACTTTGTAGATCATCATTATGCTTGTATTCTTTCTCTTCATGATTATTCACGAGAAAGTTCCTTAAGTGTTGAGCATTTAAGAGTATCTACACTGATACATCAGTAACGAAAGATGGAGTGAGGGATTCGATTGTGCTAGCAAGATCACTCACTTGGACTAAATCTTTGGGACAATAGGAAAAATGCCTAGGGGATTTTTTTTTCTTTCTATTCTTGATCTACACTGATACATCAGTAACGAAAGATGGAGTGAGGGATTCGATTGTGCTAGCGAGATCACTCACTTGGACTAAATCTTTGGGACAATAGGAAAAACGCCTAGGGGATTTATTTATTTATTTATTTTTTATTTTTTCCTATTCTTGTCTGAGAGGACAAATCTAATCGTTAGGGACATGGTCATTCGGTAGTGTTTTTGAAAAATTAATTTTAGTATTTTAAAAATGATTTGACTCTATGATATTCATTTCCAAATAACTTTAGGGTGCGTTTGTTGCACCGGACTATCTCGGACTGAACTAGCTTCAGGGACTAAGTTGGACTGGCTTAGACTAGACTAAGCTAGACTGATTTAATGAAGCGTTTGATGCAGTGTCGGACTAAGAAGCAGGATAACTATTAAATTTAGATACTATATTTTGATCATACTTATTTCATAGAACCCAGATCACACTTAATTCAGATAACCCTCAATTAACATTTCAAAATTAATCAAGAAAATATGTAATAAATCATGTATAAACTTTATCAAATATAATCAAGTTTAAATACCAACTCAGACGATTCCAAAGATCTATCAAAAAGTAAAATAAGAAATATACCAACTCAGACACCAAAAAATCAAACATCCAAAGATCAATGGCAGAACACCAGTAATCAAATGGCAAAGCACCAGCAATCAAACAAACAAAGCATTTGTTCAAAAAAAAAAAAAGAAGAAAAAAATGAATCCCCAAAGATGAATCAGAAAGAATCCCCAAAGACTACAAGACGAATCTCCCCTCTCTTGCTGCAAGACGAATCTCTCCTCTCTCGCTTCAAGACGAATCTGCATTTGCGTGATGACGAAGAAGAGTAGGGTGGTGGGGCTATCAGTGCAAAGAGAAGAGAAGCAAACTAGAGGTGAATTGAACAACTGTCGGAGAAGAGGAGTGGGGTGGGTGGGGCTGTCGGTGCAAAGAGAAGACAGAAACAAACGAAGCATATGAAGAAGACGAAACGAAGCAGACGAAGTGAAGCGAGCGAAGCGAGAAGGGACTTAGCAGTCCTCTCGTATTTGGGGGGGGGGGGTCTCGCTAAGACCTTCTAACGAAAGTGTTAGTCGGGACGAGTCCCACTTAATACCATTAAAGGTAATCCCTCCCTGTAACAAACACAAGACTAGACTGACTTTTAGTCCAGTCTAGTCTAGTGAGACTTAACAAAGGGAAACAAAAGTCTAGTCTAGTGAGACTTAACGAAGGGAAACAAACACACCCTTAATGCTAAGAACTGTCACACATGCTATTCTTGTAAGCAGCCGGTTATTACAAGAAAACCGAAAATAATCATGGTGAGGTGGAATCTCCAATTTTAAGGCTACATCATCATTAAGTTAACATTTTCATATTGTTCTGCATTAGATTGGATAAAAGTTGACACTGAAAGAAAGAAAAAGTTGGCACTGAAAGAAGGAATTTATCTTATTAAAAAAATAGTTGATACTAAAAATTATATTAACATTTAGACTTTTTAGTCAAAATGGTCAATGAGATTTGCATAACACATCGCTTTGGTTTCTGAGATTGTTCACCATCTATTATTTTGGTCTTTCCATTAAAAACCCGAAGCTCTTTAGCCGGAAGTTTGGGCAATTTTCAAAGCTTCGTAACTCAATCGTTTCTTAACCAAATTCAACCCATATAGGAAAGTGTAGAACAAGATTATACCTATTTGGAAGCCCAATTGTTTCTAGAGATGGCCAGAAAATAGCTTGAAAGGTGACTGGTCCGCGGAAAAATTAGAAAACACGCCGGAAACTAGGTAAACTTTAAACGTTCATAACTTTTTCAATACTCAACGAAATCGAGTGATTCATGAAAATTATACTTCTCGAACCTTTCTCGATGACTAACTCGCCATGGTTTGGCCAGAAAACGGCTCGAAAGTGGTTGTCTTTGTCTCGAGTTAGCCACTTTCAAGCTATTTTCTGGCCAAACCACGTCGAATTAGCCGTTGAGAAAGGTACCATTCTCTTTATCTTATTGAGAAGTATGATTTTTGTTTTTGAATCACTCGATTTCGTTGAGTATTGAAGAAGTTATGAACGTTTAAATTTACCCAATTTCCAACGAGTTTTCCAATTTTCCTGCTGACCAGTGACATTTTAGGATATTTTTTGGCCATCTCCGACAACCATTGGGCTTCCAAATAGGTATAATCTTGTTATACACTTTCCTATCTTCATTTTCATAAATTATGGGTCGAATTTGGTTAAGAAACGATTGAGTTATGAAGCTTTGAAAAAATTGCCCAAACTTCCCGGCCAAGAGCTCTGGAACACTTAACGGAGTTTTTAACGGAATGACCAAAATAATTGATCGTGGACAATCTCAGGGACCATTTTTATTGATTTTCAATCTCAGGGACCAAAGTGATGTGTTATGCAAATCTCGAGGACCATTTTGGCTAAAAAGCCTAACATTTATAATTACCTATTAATTCAATTAAGATAGCCAATAACGGGCTTGAGCCCAAAATGTGTTCACCTATGGCTAAACAGGGTCGTCCTAGTCCGCCTACTCTTACGTACTGTTGTAACCTCATTTATTAGAAGAAGTACCTCCAAATTGAATTAATAAAGTTAAATATTGTGTCTTGCACATCACAATACTATTTATATTCTACTTTATGTGCTCATATTGTACGTAATTTATGTGCTTAAGGTTATGGAAAGAAATGAATTTACACATAACAATTACCATGCTAAAAAACTTATTTAACTCTTCTATTAACACCATGAGCATGCTAACAACTGAATGCATGGTAGGCCTTCAGTTACTTGATGAGTGATTTGGATCTAAGATGAACTCTTGACTAGTAACCACATAATCAAGCTTGCTCACGATTGAAGGCATGGTAGGCCTACATTTTGAAATGGCATTACAATAATGGAGAGCCACATATAAATATACAATACAATGTAAAAAAATTTATATGAATGTACCAAAGTACAATATACCAATTTTTTTATTTAAAACGTACCAATTATTTATGTACCAATATTTTATGTAAAATGTACCAAATTTTTATGTAAAATGTACTAATTTTTATATGTACAATCTACCAAATTTTTTTGTAAAATGTATCAATTTTTATGTACCAATTTGTTACATGTAAAATGTACCAAATTTTTTTTTTTTTTTTATATATGTAAACTGCACCATATATTTCATGTAAAATGTCCCTATATTTCTTTATGTAAGATGTACCAAATCTTTCCACCATAATGATTTTGCATTCTCTGCAAATTCCAACTTAACCCAGTCTGTGATGGCCTTATTCAAGTCGTCTTAAATGGCATCACCTACGCCCCTCTGTAGCTAGAGTCGGCTTGATATTTGGGCGCAATGGGCTGGGGTTGCACGACAGGATGTGGGTGTTACCCATCTAACCCTAACAATACGTTGATTGTCACTTAGTATTACGATCTAGTGGTATTTATCTTCACTTGTAAGTGAAAGCTCTTAAGTTCGATTATCGTCAAAAGCTAATTTGAATTACATTTTTGCTAGCTCATTGTGAGGCTTAGCCCACTTCCTACTCTCTTAGTCTAAATAATAGCGTTTCTTCCAAAAAAAAAAAAAAAAAAAAAAAAAAAAAAAAAAAAAACTAATACTTTGATTAGAACTCATTGACTTGTTGTAGGGCAGCATTACAAATTAACATGTATAATTCATAAGATCATTAATTCCACCTTTATCTTTAGTCGTTTTGTTGAAAATCTTTTTAGAGAAAAATAAAAACTTGATCACACAAGCTATCCAAATATTGATTCCACCTTCATCCCTGTTAACCCGTTTTGCACTTTGGACTAAAGTTACCCTTTATTTTCTTGCTCTATGATTCCATGCCTGTCATCACTGGAAAGTAATTTTGGCTTTTGGGAATAAAGTTAGAAAATTCACAGGTTTAGGGGGATGAATTTGAAGGAGGTAGATTGTCTGTCCTTTTGTTTGGGTGCTCTTCTCATGTCTTCTTATTTGTGCCATTACAGTTAAGTTACGTCAATATTTTATATTCCTATTGTTTTTTTACTTATTATTTTTATAAAAAAATCAATATAAAATGTTAAGATGACTTAATCGTGATCGCATAAAATAAAAAAACATGAGAAGGGCACTCAAACAGGCAGACAGTCTGCCTCCGAATTTGAAATGTGTGAATGTGTCAGACGATCACATGGCCCTTTACGCAAGTTGAATACGATTATATTATTATTATTTCTTGGCAGATGCATGATGATTTACTTGTGATATTTGTTGGATTAATTTAATTCTCATTTATGGCATCTCCTATCCTAGCTGTCAGCTCAAAACCGTCGGCTTGACCTGCGGTTTCAATTCAAAGTCAAAAACATCCAGCTTCAACGCATGGACTGGTTGATTTCGAGACCAAAGATGTCGGGCCAAAAAGTTGTTAATAATCGAAAACAGATGAAGGCTGTAGCCTTTTATGCGGTTTAGCCTAGGCAAACAACTTTTCGTAGGTACGTGTTTGCATGCAGACATGAGAATTAAATAATTAATTGATGGTGACTGGAAACAGTGTTCCTCCAAAAGTACGGATTTCTTTCCTAAAGATTATCGGATCAAATAATTCGAATTTTTAAAATTTCATTCAACGGTAAAAAATTATTATATCTTTTAAAAAATCAAAACAAATGAATCGTTTGATGAAATTTTAAAAATTCAAATCACTTAATTCAATAGCCCTACTCGTTTTTAATATTATTTCTAACTTTTGATAAAAATAAAAAAATAAAAAAATAGCCTTATGAAAGAAATCAGGAGAGAATCTCCCAGAAGTACCATGGAAAATTTTAAGCCAAATGGGTAATGTTAAAAAGATCAAAATTTTAAACCAAATTTGCAAATCAAATTATGTGTTACCAATAAAAAATAAACATGTTAATCGACGCATAATTAATAATCCAATCATCTACAGGCATATCATTTGGTTTGCAAATTTGATTTAAAAAATTTTGATCTTCAAAGCATTATTCAAACCAAAATATCCCAAGGGTATAATGGTATTTGAAAAAACTTTAAAAGCACGTCTTTGAGAATATGCTGAGTCATGACTCACAGTTGTAAAATAAGAAAATTACTTAGTTAGATCAATGGATCAAATTGATAAGCTAAATCTTTAGGATTAAACTTAATAATTCACTACTAATTGGTCTTATATCTAATAATTTGAGTCAAAATCAATGTGTACTCTTATGAGGGAATTGTTAAAAGAATGGACATTGTATGTGCTTATAAGTAAGTTGGAATACTCCTGTGAGATGGTCTTAGGATTTGATGATTGTGGACTTCTTGGATCTCAGCGGAATAGGGCTTGTAAGCCCATAATGTATGACCAAGGTATGCATGGTCTGTTAAGGGCAGAACAATTATATTGAGTTTAAAATACATATGACCTGCTCTAATAAGTCAGGATATTTTATATCTCGACAGAGATGTGCCTTGATAATCATATGAGGTCAGTTTAATTTAATTATATAATTGATCATTACAATTGGGGAAAATTACAAAAGAGTATAATAAATATACATTGAGTTACACAAAGTTACACACAGTCCTAAAAACGCCAATAAGACATAGATCCAGAAGATTCAACTCCTTGTCAAAATTAGGCTTGGGTGAGTGGTTTTTAGAAGGGATTGAAGCACAGATGGTCATGAAATTATCATAAAATTTTATATGGAAGAGATTAGAAAATCGCTATATGAGCATCATAAAAGCATGTGAGAGTCGATAGTGATTTTTAAACCCTTGCTTGGTTTAAGTCATTTACAAATCTTTTTTACATGCCTTTACAATGCTTATACGGTGTTTTTGTAATCTCTCATATCTAGCATTTTATAATTCATTTTTTTTTTACTAATTTGGTCTTAAGTTCACAGGGCTAGAAACCTTCCCCCAAACGTAGCTCAAAGGACTCACACCCAGTTCTCCAAAAAAAAAAAAAAAAGACTCACACCCTCCAAAATAAAGTAGACAACAATACCACAATTGACATAAGTTTTTGTGTGGTAGTGAATTATTATCACATGCGCTCATGCAGATATTAATATGTAGATAAATTATGGGAAGTGAATTATATATACTTCTTTTCGTTGCACTCTCTTTTCATTTTTTTATTTTATATTTGAATTGAATTTAGAAGAATTCAGAAAATAAAGTAGCCCAAAATGATCTATGTGAAAATTATTTGTATAAACTCTGTACACACACACACACACAAAACAATTAATGATGTTCCATACCAACTTATACAGTAAACCAACTGATAAGGTGGAAAAGATGATTATAATGTTAGCATCCAATTCCTATCAATGACTTTATACTTGGAGAGCTAAATATTAATATTATATACAAATAATCTTAGTATTGTTTTCTTGTAGGATCATATATGTTTTTAATTATAAATGAATTTTTTTAATTTTTTGCGATGATAATATACGAATGATGAATTGAAATATAGATGGTTTAGATCTTTAAAAAAAAAATTATGAAATGAAAACTACAAAAAATTGTGTCAAAATACACACACACATTTAAGGATTTGTAGCACTAGGTATACGTGGCATTAGGTATAACTTTTTATTTTTTTTTCCATATTAATAAATTTCCTTCGTACCTCGAAGTTTTCTAAAAAGAACAAAAAAAAAAAAAAAACAAGAAAAAAAAAAAAAAACAAAAAAAAAAAGGGGGCAGAAGGCCACTTGTGATGAGTGCTTTATTCTAAAATGTAATTATTACTTTAGTCATGGAATAATCGTAACTCTTGGCTTATAGCATGAAAACAAAAATAGAGAACATTTGTATATTGCTTGCAAGCAATTAGCTTCAGTTAGTCAACTACAGCAACTTGATTAAGAAATCATGTATATAGGGCTGCGCAACCATGTTTTCGTATCCTGATCAGGAAATTTCCCATGCTTGGCTTTAGTTGAAAATAGCAGATAAGTCAAGAGTGTATTTTAAATTACTGTTAATTAATTATTTTAAATTTCATAATCAATATTAATTACCAGTGGGTGTACTTTAAAGTTTAAATTATGCTTGATTAATTATTTTAAATTTCATAATCATAGAAAACTAATAGCTTATTATACCAGTGTGCATGCATATCTTTAGCTGAATCTGGCCGGCCACCGGTATCGGTCAAAAAAGGGGTTTTCAAAATCTTTTTTATGATATTTTTCTACTAGAATTTGTCGTTGATTAGTATTTTGCACGGACTATGTCCGAGAGATCTCCCAAACTTGATCTCGGCAGGCAGCGTTCACTGTTTAGTAATACATATTCCATACAAATTTTCGTGCTGATTATTTGTACATATTAATAAAATTCTTATCAATAAAAAGTTCATGAAATTATTATTTTAATCCTTTAATTAAAACTGAACATATATAAGAAATATGAACAATAATGTAATTTCATATAAATAAAATTTTGCTTTTTTCTTTCTTTCAAAGTCTCACATATACATGATTCTAACATATCTCTAATTAAAAAATAAAAAATAAAGCTCTCTCCTCTCTCCCCCCATCCCACGCTCTCCCTCTTTTCCTCTCTCCCTCTTTTCCTCTCTCCTTCCATTTTAAATAGGGTTTTTTTTTTTATCACCAATGATCCTTGACATTTACCAAACTCATCATTTTGGTCCATCACTTTCAAAATCAATCAATATCATCCCTGACATTTACCACCGCACATCAATTTGGTCATTCCGTTTATATTCCGTCAAATATTTCTATTAGTTTGCATGTGGGACCCACAAAGCCAATAAAATGGTGACACGTGTATTACACAAAAGAAGGTTTTTATCACAAATGGTCCTTGACATTGATCAAACTCTTCATTCTAGTCTCTGAGTTTCAAAAATCAATAAATTTTGGTCATTATTTTTTGTTAGTGTGATAATATAGTCCCACTGATCCAATCGTATGGTGCCACATGGATTAACTATTAAAAAAAATATTTTTTTAGATTTAAAACTAAAAGTACTATAAGAAATTAAAAATAAAAACTAAAAGGAAAAAAAAAAAAAAGACATCATCATCTTGTCATCTGTGAACTCACTTCTCATTCTCTCTAGTTGGTTATAATCCTTTCAAATTTGAATTGAATTTGGATTCGATTTTATCAAATTTAGATTGAATCTTATTTTCCAATCGGGATTGTGGGATGCTAGATAAAGGTCAGCACGGAATATTCGCCAATTGGTTCACCATAAAAAAATTAGTTTCTTATAGTTAATCCACTTGGCGCCATATGATTGGACTAGTGAGACCGCATCAGCACACTAACAAAAAATATGGACGAAATTTTAATGAAAGGACTATATTGATGTGCGATAGTGAAAGTCAGTGACCAAATTTATTGATTTTTGAAACTCAAGGACCAGAATGAGGAGTTTGATCAATGTCAGGGACCATTTGTGATAAAAACCTTCTTTTGTGTAATACATGTGTCACCATTTTATTAACTTTGTGGGTCCCACATGCAAACTAACAGAAATATTTGACGGAATATAAACAGAAAGACCAAATTGATGTGCGGTGGTGATTGTTAGGAACGACATTGATTGATTTTGAAAGTGAGGGACCAAAATGATGAGTTTGGTCAACCTCATGGACCAATGGTGATAAAAACCCTTTTAAATACCAAAAATACAAAATTTTCACACACATTTTGTGTGTAGCCATATGCTAGTATTCCACAGTATGATCCAATACTTTTTGGTAATTTAGGTCATGATAATCAATTCAATAACTCCCACCTTATACCTATATAGCCAAAAGTAATATATGGGACATATTCATGTCATCATATTTTTACACAATTTTTTATACTTGTTTTTGTGGGGCTCATTTCATAATGTTTTTCAAGGATGAATGTCCATCTTTTAGGGTTTCCTTCAAATATCATGTCTGACACACCCCGACCGAGATCGAGACATGCTAGCCGTTACGTGAGGGTGACGTAGCCATGTGCACAGTGCGGAAGCATTAAAATGAGAAGAAATATGAATAAATAAAAACAAAATTCAAGGAGTGTGAACATAATCAGAGTATATTTAGTCTAGGTGCAGTCGAACATAAGGAGTACTTAAATAAAAACACCCAAAGGGTCCTACATAGGTGATAGTCCGTCAGAATCGCTGCTGCAGCCTCAGATGCCACCAACGAAGCTACCTAATACCTGGAGGGGCTCAAAACAAAAGCTTGAGTGGGCAAAAACAAAGTCTTTCAAAAATCATTTAAAAAACAAACTTTATATCCCCTCGCCGTAAAACTTGTATACTTTCCTAGAAAATGGTCTATACGACAGGACTGTGTACCTAACTTGGATCCAAGATGAGCGTGTGGTGCGGGAGGTGAACATCACGTGAAAGATTATGCCCCTAACTCTGGGCGGGAGCACTAACACCGGGGTGCAGGTTAATGAGCTCTCAATGCATCTCATCATACTTTTCATAACTCAACTTCTATTTAACCTCACATAATCTTACCTGAAACTTATCTGAGCCCCCACAGCACCAACAATCATGCGCATACAATTCATAATTCATATTCATAAGTATATATGCATTGGCATGACAATTCATTTATAAAGGCATTTACAATGCAATTCTGGGAAAATACGTAGTATATAGGTATATACGGAAAACAAAAGCCCACTCACTGGTAAGTAGATGGATCGTAGCCCCCGTGCCTAGCCTGGCTACGCTCGTCCTCTGGATAGGTCTCGCCTATGTGAGAAACAACTATAAATACGTTATTTTAGAACACATAAACGAAACTAGGTAATAACTTCTCATACATTGCTCAATTGAGGTGTGTGAATATACCAAGATGATCTACACAACCTCAGGAACATCCCCATATTTTTAGAAGAATTTTTCATGACCCCACGCGCCCACACGCGCCAGCAAACGCACGGCCAGACGCGCCCCCACACGCAGGCACATGCCTGGCACGCTGACGGTAACAGTTCACGCCGTCAGGAATATTCTGAGGAATATTCCATTAAAAGCTAACAGAATTTGTTAAAACTAACTAACGCCGTTAGAATATTCTGTCAGTTTTGACGGAATATTCTCTGTCTTCTTCCTCATAACTCCGGCGACCGTCGCCGGCGCCGGAAACTGGGTAAAACTTCCAACTTCTTATTCTCACTTGTTTTTCACCCATTTTTCATAAAACTTGAACCAAAATGAAGCATAGGGTATAGAGAAACGCGTTATACCTATTTCAAACCTCAAATCTCACGAAATCATGTCGGAAGGAGTTTGAAACTCCGGCCACCTCTGCAACTCCTCGAATATGAGCTTTCCGACGTCCAATTCTTGCCAACGAACCACTCCGAGGTTCGTGAGGACCTCATAAAGCTTGCTATGGTCCTTAAAGTCACAGAAAAACATCCATTAAAAAGTTGATGAATAGTGTTCTTCTCGGAAATTCATTTTCCGAGGTATTCTTACGTTAAAACTCGTCCAAACATAACCCAAAACACTTAGGGGAAAAAGGAAATACCTTTTGAGTCTTAGAACGGCTTGAAACCTCCACGATCTGATTTGGTGTATTGGTCACCCAACGGTAACTTTGGTTTCTAGGGTTTTCGAATGAGTCACAACCAGCTAAAGCTATAGTTGTGCTCGTGAACTCACCAGGATCTCAATGGTGGTCCTAATTAACTAGCTCGATCTGCAAAGGAATGGAGGTCAATCGTGCTTGTCCGTACGTTTGCAGAGGGAAAGAGAGAATCCGAGAGTGAGTGAGAGAGAAGAGAACACGGGAGAGAGAGAGTGATCCAAGGGTGTGTATGTGTGGTCCTCACACTAACACATCACCCAAAAACAAAACAAAATCTAACCTTAGGTTCTAATTGGTCCTTAACCAAAATTTACTACAAACCCTAATGATAAATGGTTCCCATTAGTTCGGAACGACAACCATTGGTCAAAAAATTACAACTTTGGGCTTTCAAACTTAGCCCATAATTACACAGGTAACCCACGTTCAAGGGTAGTTTTGTAAATTCACAACATCGAGAAAATAAATGTACGAATTCCAGGACGGGCTGTCACAATCTACCCCCCTTAAAGAATTTCATCCTCGAAATTTCAAACAACAACCAAACAAGTACTAATAACCATAAAACAAGCGTGGGTACAAATCTCTCATCCAATCCTTAGTCTCCCATGTTGCTTCTTCCACTGTGTGGTTTCTCCACAAGACCTTTACCATCCGAATTGTCTTGTTTCTCAACTCTTTGTCCTTCCAATCTAGAATCGTTACTGGTTCTTCCTCGTAGGTCAAGTCTGGACTAATCTCAAGCTGTTGAGGAAGTATCACGTGTGAAGGGTCTGAAACATAATGACTAAGCATAGAGACATGAAACACATTATGCACTCTAGCCAACTCCAGAGGCAACTCGAGTCTATAAGCAACCTCACCAACTCGCTCAATGATCTGGTAAGGTCCGATGTACCTAGGGCTCAACTTACCCTTCTTCCCGAACCTTACAACTCCTTTCCAAGGCGATAACTTCAAGAATACCCAATCACCTATGGCATACACCCTGTCAGTGGTATGTCTATCGGCAAGGCTCTTCTGTCGATCCTAGGCCGCTTTCATATTAGCTTTAATCACTTGCACATTCTGAGTAGTCTCCTCTACTATCTCAGGGCCCACTAATGGTCTCTCACCAACTTTCGACCAACATAACGGTGTGTGACAAGCTCTACCATAAAGTGCCTCAAACGGTGCCATCCCGATACTAGAATGGTAGCTGTTATTATAGGCAAACTCCATCAAATCCAACTTTGCATGCCAATCATCACCGAACTGAAGTACTGAAGCTCTCAGCATATCCTCTAAAGTCTGAGTCATCCTCTCCGACTGGCCATCTGTCTGAGGATGATACGATGTGCTGTAACGTAGTTCTGCACCAAAAGCTTCGTGGAAAGCCTTCCAAAACTTAGAAGTAAATCTAGGATCTTGATCTCAGATAATACTCACCGGCACTCCATGGTACTTCACAATCTTCAACAAGAATAACTCAACTAATTTGTTTAGAGAATACTTTTCCCTCACTGGAATGAAGTGTGCTGACTTAGTAAGCCAATCAACAATCACCCAAACTCCATCATAACCGTTCCGTGTACGAGGAAGCTTGTACACAAAATCCATAGTGATATTTTCCCATTTTCACTGTGGAACGAGAAGTGGTTGCATCAAACCAAACGGCTTCTTCCTTTCGGCTTTCACCTGCTGACAAATGGCACACCTACTAACGTACTCTGCAATTTCTCTCTTCATGCCCGGCCAATAGTAGAACGGTCTAATGGTATGGTACATCTTCATACCTCCCGGATGCATAGCATATGCTGAAATATGTGCCTCATCAAGGATCACATTCTTTAACTCTGCATTATTTGGCACGTACATTCGGTTTTCTTGCATCAACATACCATCAGTTTCCCGAATCTTAAGATCTTTCTTTTTCCCTTCACCTCTAGCCCGGATCAGTTCTTGAATTTCTTCATCTTCCATTTGAGTAGCAAGAATCCGGTCAATTAGAATAGGCCTAACCTGAAAATTTGCAAGTATGGCTTCCTTTCTATCTTCCATTTGCAATTTCACTCTGGTAGCCCTTAAGTCACCAAGAAGAGGAACTCTACTAGCATACAAGGCATTAACTCGGCCTTGAGATTTTTCGCCTGATTGCGTCTGCAACTACATTTGCACGACCTGGGTGATAATCAATCGTGCAATTATAGTCACTCAACAGTTCCACCCACCTTCGCTGTCGAAGATTAAGGTCTTTTTGGGTGAAAATATACTGAAGGCTCTTATGGTCTGTAAAGATCTTACACTCATCTCCATAAAGATAATGCCTCCAGATCTTCAAGGAGAAAATAATAGCAGCTAATTCCAAGTCATGTGTAGGATAATTCATTTCATGCGGTTTCAACTGCCTTGACGCATAAGCAATTACCATACCATGTTGCATCAAAACACAACCCAAACCATTCAGAGAAGCATCACTGTAAATCTCATAATTACCACTATCGTCCGGAAGTGTCAGAACATGCGCATGAGTGAGATAATACTTCAGTTGCTGGAAACTCTGCTCGCAATTCTCGTCCCACTCAAATTTAACATTCTTCCTTGTTAGCCTCGTCAGTGGCAACGCTAAGATCGAGAAATCCTGAACAAACCGTCTGTAGTGACCTGCTAAGCCCAGGAAACTCCATACCTCGGTGACGGTTCGTGGTTGCTCCCAATTCTCCACAGCTGTTATCTTTTGTGGATCTACCTGAATGCCTTGAGCCGAAATGACATGACCCAAGAATGCCACTTCTTTTAGCCAAAATTGGCATTTACTAAACTTAGCATAAAGGCGATGCTCCCTCAACTTCCTTAACACTAGAGTGAGATGTCGTCCATGCTTTTCTTTCGACTTAGAATACACCAGAATGTCATCAGTAAAAACAATGACAAATCTATCCAAGTATTGCTGAAATACCTTATTCATCAAACCCATAAAAGCTGCTGGTGCATTCGTTAATCCAAACGGCATGACAAGGAACTCATAATGACCATAACGAGTCCTAAAAGCCGTTTTAGGGACATCATCACTCCTGATCTTCAGCTGATAATACCCAGACCTCAAATCAATTTTCGAGAACACCCGAGCCTTCAAAGTTGGTCAAATAGATCATTTATACGTGGCAATGGGTAACAGTTTTTAATTGCTACCATGTTCAATTGCCGATAATCGATACACAGCCTCAAGGTTCCATCTTTCTTCCGAACAAACAACACTGGGGCTCCCCAAGGCGAAACACTAGGTTGAATGAAACCTTTATCAACCAATTCCTGTAGCTGAATCTTTAACTCTCTCAACTCAGCAGGAGCCATTCTATGTGGAGTCAAAGAAATAGGGTCCGTACCTGGCAACAAATCGATGGTGAACTCCACATCTCTATTAGGCGGTAACCCAAGCAAATCATCAGGGAAGACATCTGGAAAATGCCTAACCACTCGAACTTCCTCCACGCTACTGGGAGTGATATCATTTAGCACAATATGAGCTAAGTACCCCTGGCATCCTTTATTCAACAACTTATTTGCCTTTAAGGCAGAAATGACACCATGCCTTACTCCACTACGTTCTCCTACGAACGTAACTCCAGATAAACCTGGGCGATGAAAAGTCACCGTCTTCTCACGAAAGTGAATGTCGACAGAGTTATAGTGTAACCAGTTTGCTCCCAAAATCACATCAAAGTCCACAAGCTTTAATGGGAGAAGATTAGCTGGCATAACCACATCCTCGATCAACACTGGACAACCTGGGTAAACGTAGTTAATAGAACACCTTTCTCCTCTAGGCATATAAAATTCTAACTCATAACCCATAGGTGTAGATTGAGGTTGAGTCAACTGAGCAAATGTATGAGAGATAACAGAATGGGTAGCTCCACAGTCAATCAAGACTCTAGCAAAATGACCAAGGACATTTAACGTACCCATTATCAAGTCTGGATGGTTCTGGGCATCCTGCAAAGTAATATTATTAATACGCCCCTGGGCCTGCTGACGTCATCCTCGACCTCGACTGGCACGAACACCTCGGCCCTATGTACTATGACCCTGACCTGCCTGGCTGTGCTGCTGTGATGACCCAGCACTACTAGCAGCAACATCGACCTGCTGGGGCTGTCCTCCCGACTGCCACTGAGACCCACTAGCTGAAGACTGGCCCAAGCCACTCGGCTGATACCACAATAACCTCCTGAATACGGGCCATAACCACTCTGCTGGTAGGGATCTTGAGGATACTAGTATTGTTCCGAAGGATAAGGAATCGGATCCCCCTGATAGTGGTACGCACCTCCACGACCTGCTGGAACATAACCACTAGGTCCTGAATACTGCTGGGTCGGAACCGATGGTGGTAAGGAAAACTGCTGTAGCGGCTGTGGCTGTTGTGGCTGCTGTGGCGGCTGAAGTCTCTATGGATCCTGTGGGCAATACTTAGCCAAATGCCCCGTCTGTCCACATGTATAGCATCCACTGCTTCCTCGACGACACTCCCTAAAATGTCTGTTATTGCACCTACGGCACAAGGGAGAGCTTGTACCACTTGACTATCTCGGCTTCTGAAAGCGGGGTCCTCTAGTGGGTATACCTCATCTCCCCTGTCCTGTGGCACTGAAGCCCCTACTGGAAGAGCTAGAACTATTCCCATTCTTCTTAAAACTCTGGGTCTGTCGAGGCCCCTGAGATGACAGCCCCTTGCCCTTAACATACCTACGAGTCGAACCTACTAAAAGTGGTCTATACGACATGACTGTGCACCTAACTTGGATCCAAGATGAGCGTGTGGTGCGGGAGGTGAACATCATGTGAAAGACTATGCCCCTAACTTTGGGCGGGAGCACTAACACCGGGGTGCAGGTTAATGAGCTCTCAATGCATCTCATCATGCTTTTCATAACTCAACTTCTATTTAACCTCACATAATCTTAACTGAAACTTACCTGAGCCCCCACAGCACCAACAATCATGCGCATACAATTCATAATGCATATTCATAAATATATATGCATTGGCATGACAATTCATTTATAAAGGCATTTACAATGCAATTCTGGGAAAATACGTAGTATATAGGTATATACGGAAAACAAAAGCCCACTCCCTGGTAAGTAGATGGATCGTAGCCCCCATGCCTAGCCTGGCTACGCTCGTCCTCTGGATAGGTCTCGCCTATGTGAGAAAAAACTATAAATACGTTATTTTAGAACACATAAACGAAACTAGGTAATAACTTCTCATACATTGCTCAATTGAGGTGTATGAATATACCAAGATGATCTACACAACCTCAGGAACATCTCCATATTTTTAGAATAATTTTTCATGACCCCACGCGCCCACATGCACCGGCCAAGGCATGGCCAGACGCGCCTCCACGCGCAGGCACGTGCCTGGCACACTGACGGTAACAGTTCACGCCGTCAGGTATATTCTGAGGAATATTCCGTTAAAAGCTAACAGAATCTGTTAAAACTAACTAACGCCGTTAGAATATTCCGGCAGTTTTGATGGAATATTATCTGTCTTCTTCCTCATAACTCCGGTGACCGTCGCAGCGCCGGAAACTGGATAAAACTTCCAACTTCTTATTCTCACTTGTTTTTCACCCATTTTTCATAAAACTTGAACCAAAATGAAGCTTAGGGTATAGAGAAACACGTTATACCTATTTCAAACCTCAAATCTCACGAAATCACGTCGGAATGAGTTCGAAACTCCGGCCACCTCTGCAACTCCTTGAATCTGAGCTTTCCGACGTCTAATTCTTGCCAATGAACCATTCCGAGGTTCGTGAGGACCTCCTAAAGCTTGCTATGGTCCTTAAAGTCACAGAAAAACGTCCATTAAAAAGTTGATGAATAGTGTTCTTTTCGGAAATTCATTTTCCGAGGTATTCTCACATTAAAACTCGTCCAAACATAACCTAAAACACTTAGGGGAAAAAGGAAATACCTTTTGAGTCTTAGAAAGGCTTGAAACCTCCACGATCTGATTTGGTGTACTGTGCACCCAACGGTGACTTTGGTTTCTAGGGTTTTCGAAGGAGTCACAACCAGCTAAAGCTATGGTTGTGCTCGTGAACTCACCAGGATCTCAATGGTGGTCCTAACTAGCTCGATCTGCAAAGGAATGGAGGTCAACCGTGCTTGTCCGTACGTTTGCAGAGGGAAAGAGAGAATCCGAGAGTGAGTGAGAGAGAAGAGAGCACGGGAGAGAGAGAGAGTGATCCAAGGGTGTGTGTGTGTGGTCCTCACACTAACACATCACCCAAAAACAAAACAAAATCTAACCTTAGGTTCTAATTGGTCCTTAACCAAAATTTACTACAAACCCTAATGATAAATGGTTCCCATTAGTTTGGAACTACAACCATTGGTCCAAAAAGTACAACTTTGGGCTTTCAAACTTAGCCCATAATTACACAGGTAACCCATGTTCAAGGGTAGTTTTGTAAATTCACAACATCAAGAAAATAAATGTACGAATTCCGGGACGGGCTGTCACAATGTCTACTAAAAATCCCATAAATATGAAATCATATGACCATTGAATGTCTTAATGGTTTTATATTTGGTTATTTTTTTGCAAGAATGATCTATAAATAATTTTCTCAAAAATAGACGGTTAAAATCGTTAAAAGTACTTTACGTAGTGGACGCTACAAAATGTGTGTAAAGAAATGATGTCACAAATTCGTCCCAAATATATATGTTATAGTTTTTATTTTATAATGAATATCTACCCTTTTAATTACTTTTTATTTTCAGTAGTATCTAAGAAGAGAGTTGTGCTATTACTTCTCACACATTCTTGTTAATTTATGTCATTTGATTTTCTTCAATTCATTTGATTCGATGATCGAAAATTAAAAAATATATATATAAAAAGTAAAAAAAAAAATGTAAATAACACATCCTATCTATCTGAATAAGCATTAACTAACGGGTCCGTAATTCTGAAGTTACAAGTTTTTACTTCAAAAGGAGACAGGGTTGCCTAATTTTAATTTTTTAAGTTTCTGATTGACTTAGGGTTGCGGTACGTACGGAATATAGTGCTTTGATCTCAGCTGAATAGTCAAGTGATCGTATTCATATACCACCCAACCTTTTCTTTTGATTGAGTGTCGGTGAAGAAGTCAAGTCGTGTAAGACTACATTTAGTTAGCCTTCTGTCACTCTGTGCCATTCATTTGCTTAATGTAGACCTGCACTTAAATTTCATGCACGGTTTTATTTGAAGTTTTTCCTTTTTATTTATTTTATATCTTTATGTAAGTGTCAGATAGTCTGAACAGTATGACTTTTTTATTTAATTTATTGAGTTCTAGTTTAAACTCTTCGATCTTTAACTAATAAGATCGATTGTAAGATCAATTTATTAATAATAAGATCGATTGTAATAAGATATATATATCTATATATATTCTCAAAACGGACAAAGGTTTTTTTTTTTCGTTTTCAGATGGTGTTGGACATGAACACCATTTATTTCTTAGAAACTTGACATGAACAGCACTGTTAAGCTAATAGATAAATTTGAGACACAAGTATGGATTTCTTTTCTAATAAGTTCATCACTTAGACATCCTACATAATTAACATTTAAATAGGTGGCCAAATTATATCCTAAAGATATTGATTATATTAAATACATGTATATATTGTAGTCAAATTCATATTTTTATCACAGATGGTCCATGAAATTGACAAACGTATTAAAATGATATTTGAAATTAAAAATTGATCACTGTCGTCTGTGAATATGGAGATTGTTGTCAGTGGCTGAGTTTAAAGAAGAAGGAGAAGATGAGGATTGTAAGTTTGTTTCTTCTCTTATTTTTACCTTTTTAAATTTTTGAAACACTTTCTTTAATCCATATGTCATCATATTATTGGAGTGCAGAGTCTTATATGTGCCGCATCAGCACATAATAGATTTTTTTTAACAGAATTCAGACGTAAGACGACATTAATTTGCAATACCCATATTCAGGGACAATTTATTCAATTTTCAACTTCAAATATTGTTTTGATGTAGTGGATCAATTTCAGAAACGACTTATAATAAAAAAATTAATATAATATAATAACTTAAGTTTAACAAGTTACTACCCATGAAACCAGTCTTTTTAACATGTTATACTAAGGAGTCTATCCATTGTCAAACGATAAGATAATTATATTAAATTTAACTAAATTACGGCAAGCGGAATTCAAACTTGGTGCAGGATAAAACACAGTGATGTAATTAGTATGGCTAAACTCAGATCTTCTATTTTAAATTAATTCTTTTACAAGTAATTTATGTAAATGTATCTTTAATTATATAAATAATTAAATAATTAAATAAATAGTAAGTGGTTGGGAATAATATTTTTTTAGGAAAACTAATGAAAAAAGTTTGAAAACTTTGAGTTTTAACGGACAAAATAAATGGTAAAGTAAATAGTACCAGAATTAATTTTTTAGTATAAAAATATGATTTTTCGTTAAAATGAATAATACCGGAAGCTTTTCGTTTTTTTTTTTCCTTTCTTGTTTGGTCTTTGGTTATAAGGGCAAGTAAGGTAACACAAGTCATTGACTTTCGTTTGTGTCCTTCGAGGTCCACTCCTTCCCTACCCTCAAGCGAATAAAAAGCTGTAATTCAGACTCATTCTCCTCACAAATCTTTCTTTCTTCGCCACTCTCACAAATTTTCATACATACAATCCAACAAATTCCAAAACCTCTCAACATATTCCATTCAGCTAGCTGCACAAACTGATCCTTTTGTCTCTGGTTTTCTCTTCAAATGTGAAAGACTGCGCCTAGAAAAATGATGAATATGTTCTTCCCTCGACTTCTTGCTCATTCTCTTTTCTTTGTAGCTTGCTTTGTAACATTTGTGTTGGGAGCTGCTCGATTGCCAAATGATGAAGGTACGAGTAATTCACCTCAATATCTCTATGTCAAATATCTTCCTTAGTTTCCTCTGTTTCATTCTATAAATGATAGTTTTAAGTTCGTTTGATAATTTTTTAATTTTCAGTTCATTTTGAGTTTTCAAAATTTGGTTTGGGTTGATTTTGATTTTCAGTTTACATTTTTCCGAGAAGTGAAAACAGTTACCAATGAACTAAAAATTAAAAATCAAAATAGTTATCAAATGAACCTTAAGTAAACAGATATTTGTGTGAACTTAGTAGAAATTTTCAATCATATGATGCTGAGGTGCACTCTGTAGATCTTGTCTATGCATCAATTTATTTTATTTTTTTACTATTTCGTTGAGCACGATGTTAATTTGTTGCCTTTTATTTTGCGTATATGCAGTGCAAACTTTGAAAGACATAGCAAAGACACTGGGGAAGACGGACTGGAATTTCAGTGGAGACGCAGATCCATGCAGCGGCCAACTTCCATGGACTAATCCAAGCGCACCCAAAGGATTTGAGAAATCCATCGGATGTAATTGCTCAAACACTGTCTGCCATATTACCAGCATGTAAACCTCTCAATCTCTCTCTCTCTCTCTCTAAAAAACAAACATGCCCGATTAAGTGAGATTTTTCAATGTGTTCGGAACATAGACTGGTATACCACATGTTACTATATAAATGATGAGTTACTTGTATTAAAAAATTAACACAATTTGAAAAATAAAACTTATTTCCACTTATATAACGACACTTGGGTGTATGTTCCAAACACAATTTTTCTACATCTCTCAAGCTAATACCAAATAATCTTATCGGGTTTTTGTAATTTAAATTGATGAGCATTTATTGGTGCCACCCCCAACAAAAGTTTTTCCGGAATATTTTTAGATGGCTGGGGTCCGGGGATATTTACTTCGATTAGAATTAAGAAATTAAAATGCTACTTGTTTTTTAATTAACGAGGAGGAACTTGCCTCTGCAACTTTAGGGTTTGAAGCACCGAAGTACGATTAGACTATCAACTAGTGTAAATGCTACTGATGTTAAATCTTTTTGTTGGGACATTTTGATATAGGCATCTCATTTTTTCAATTTCGTTGATTAAATATTGGTTCTTTTTAAGAATTTGATTAAACATTTTTTACACAATTTTATTAGATGTACGTTTAATTATATTGGTACATTTGAGTTTATAGTACCAAAAGTTGGTACGTTTTGAAGTTATTTTACAGTGATAGTGAGGAATTACTTAAATTAATGTTTTTAATAAAGCCACGAATTTGAATCATTCGGAGACTTAGCGTACTCATCCACCTCTATCGTTTGTTAAAAACAAAAAAAAGTAAAAAACATAATGCCACGAATTTAAAATTCCTAGATTGTAGGAAATTAGTTGTTAGCTAGTTTAAGTGAATATATATTAAATAAATAAATAAAATGCTAAGTTGGTAATTGATGAAAGCATCTTCATCAAATTTTGTTTCACCATATATATTAAATAAATAAATAAAATGCTAAGTTGAAAAAAAATGCAGGAGATTCTATTCACTCATTTTTTTTGTTTCACCATAGAGAACATAAAACTATATATATATATATATACACACACACACACACGCATACATACATACATATACATATATAGTTTTATCTTTGTTTAGTTCTTTTGTTTGAGATATGTTGTGAATATAGAATGTTACTTTACAGCGAAAAGAGTTGTAAAGAAATTGTTAATAATAGATTACTGAAAGAAATAGGTGATTCTTTGTTTTCAATTTATTTGACAAATAATATGCACATGAGATTGTTGCGTTAATAAACACCAATTTTAGCACTTAATGTGTCACTTAGTCCCTTTTTACTTAGTAAGCAAGATGTTTTAGGTTCGATTCTCGCCAAAGGTGTATTTGAACCATATTATTGCTAACTCATTGTGAGGTTTAGCTCATTCCCTCACGTTTTAATGTAGATAATATCGTTTATTAAAAAAAAATACTTAATGTGGTAAAGAGAACATGAGTCGGAAAATAAACGTTGGGTCTATATAGAATTGTCATTTGATTAACTTATTTCTTAAGCCATTAAAAATTGCTCATTATATTTTTCTTTTCTGGATAAACAGTTTGCTCGTTGTGTTTTGAACGAGTTCCATCTCATGATATATAGAACTATTAAGAGAAAAATAAAGAAAAAATTGAGAAATAAAGAAAAAGCAATGTACAGATTAGGCGCCGTTTGATGTGAAAGGTTGAGATTCGAGAAGGATAAGATCAAGGTTTTTCAGTCTTTGTTATAAGAATAACATTAAAAGAAAAAAACAAGAAAGGTCTACGTCCATGTATCATCCAGTGACATTGTATAATATCTACACGAAGACTTTTTTAGGTCAATGAATCTTAATGGGCAGAAAATTTTGTAATTATTCGGTATCCAAGCGAGTAATTTAAGTGTTACAAAATAGGTGAGAGAATACGAAAAAAAAAGGAAAATTAGAATCCCTTACACTTTTTTTTTATACTTTTTAGATTAAACATTTGTTCTTTTCTAAAATTTGATTAAGAGGCTTTGAACAATTACCACATCAACATTTTTCTCTTTTTTAAATTACATATAATTTGTTTAAAAAAGCATCTTCACTTCACCTTGTAACTAATTACCTACAATTTAGGGAGTTTAATTTTCCCAGCCCTTCTCCCACGTTTTAATGCCTCTTTCTGTAAAAAAATAATAATAATTAATTAAATTAATTTAAACTCCTACATTGTTAATGACCCTTTCTATACAAAAAAAATTAATTAATTAAGGTAATTCCTGATTATTAGTAAAAAAAAAAGCAATAAAACTTATAGTTTGAAAACAAATGTACCAAAAATTCAAATGTGCCAAAAATTAAATGTCCCAAAAATTCAAATGTACCAAGAAACCAAATGTATCAAAAATTCAAATGTACCAAGAAGCCAAATGTACCAAAAATTCAAATGTACCAAGTAACCAAATGTTACCGATATAATCAAACGTACCGATATAACCAAATGTACCGATATAATCAAACGTACCGATCTAACCAAATGTACCTAGCAACGAGTTTTTTTACATTCTATTTAATTTACTAAAATAAATATTTTAATAAAAAATAAAAAAAAAATCTTAAATCATCATAATAATAGATGCATAAAAATAGGAGGAAAATAAGGAATGCTAACATGAATAGACTTCTAATAAAATAAAATTAAACACCAAATTGTAGGAAAAATGTTTAATCAAAATTTTCAAAGGAATAGATGTTTAGTCTATGATATTTAAAAACGAGGTGTCTATATCAAAACGTCCCAAAAAAAAAATATCATTTTCTCTATGTATAATATGATATTTAGTGTGCCGCTTGAAAAAATCCCTTCTCAATGAGCGTTTTCTCCTACCAAAAAAATTAACTATGCATGTAAGAGTGGAAAATAACTTATATTGAACAAATTTTTTTAATTTTATTAAACAAAGCTTCTTATAAAAAGCGCTTTATAAAATTTACGTTGAATCATATATTAATGCATGTAAATTTTTCTTAACGTGATATATATTATTATATTAAAAAACTGCTCACAAATGTGCGAGGAGAAATGTTGATTAGATGGTTGGAATTCGGTTTTGTGGACCCCACGTCTATTTGCTATAAGTATAAATCAAATTTTCAATATGAAACCTCCAAAATAAAGTAGGAATTATAAGGCCTAGTGTGGTCCTCATCGAGTTGTCTTTTGGCAACTTGGCACGTTGTATTCACTCATTCAACCTTACGTCGGGCAAGGTAGCAAGGCCAATTGATTCCAATTGGATTTGAGTGATGCTAGTTTAATAGCACAGTCGAGCTCCTTTGTTTCTTTGTGATTTTCTCACGCCCCGGCCCTAGCTTCGGAAAGATTTTTAGTGGGTTGAGAATACGATCCGGTACATCAAGTATCATAATACAAATGGTTGGATACATAAAAAAAGTTTTCAACCATTTGCATTATGATACTTTGTGTACCGAACCTTCTTCTTAACACACTGAAATTTTTTCCTAAGTTCATGGCGTAAAATTTTTGAAGCTGTTATTGTGTATGTGAAGTAAGTAAATGTTGTTACTGTTTAGAGCTATGAAAAGTGACTATCTCTTTTTTTTTTTTTTTTCATGCACACTGTTAAGTTCAGTTTTTGACGAATCAAGGGACATAAATAAAAATAAATTGAATCTAATTTCTTAGAGCTATAAATTATTCTTGACGTGCAAGTTAGGATTGAAAATTTCGATCTCTACCAATTCAGTTTTTGTTGGAACAAAATTATGAAGAAAATTGCAATATATTTTAAAATTCCCAAATGGGCTTTGGCCGCCTTACACTAGAACGGACTTACCCGTCCTTACACCGTTACTAATTTGCGGTCGACCCTAGTTGGGTTTCCATTTCCCAATCCTTCACCCCTCCAGATTTTTTATTTTTTTCTTCAACCAGCAACCAATTGGAAGTTTTTCTTGGTCTAATAAGATCTTCTTGTGCCTTGAAAGTCAAGAAAATGCAAAAAGACCAATCTATTTCTCTTATTGAATAAACAATGAAACATTCAACCCTACCATGTACAGCAATTCAACTTATCTGCAAAATCGAGTTCTGGGATGTGACCAATTTGCTCAATTACTATAACAATGTGTTTCTGATCTGGCTATGAGCCAGCATAGATGTTCCATGGCATGCTGAGTTGTTAGGACTTGGTATTGCTGCTGTGCTGTATTTAGGCTTGATTCTTGCATACTTGATCAACGTATAAATGTTCGTAGTCACCATGATTCTTGCATACTTATTATACACATACAACTCTGTATTGACAAAGTTATTAGTTACAAAGTTAACGAAAGAATGATTCACGGTGTGCTTGTAACAAAAACACATTTACCGTTTGTGTAATTCCTCAAGTTCTATTCTTTCTAAAGAACATTGGACATTTTCCTTTGGATTTAAAGTAAGAAAACCAATTCCGTTTTCCTATTTAATTCCCTGGCCAAAAGTAAGTATTTTATGTGATAAATTAGTGTTTGACCTGGTCGGTCTCATTTCTGTGGCAGCTTTTCATTTTAGTCACAGTATAGATGCGTAATGGATATCTGTTAATTTGCAACTAATCTTTGAAACCTTGTTTTCCAATGAAACACAGAGTTCTAAAAGCCCAAGATTTGCAAGGAACACTCCCACTGGAGCTGGTAAATCTCACCTATCTTCAAGAAATGTAAGCACATTTTAACCCCTCGAAGTTTACATTATTTAAAATAAAATAACTATGTGTCTTGTAAATGGTTTATTCTAATTTCATATTAGCTTCCCTTTATTTATGTTGTTAATGAGACAATAACTGGTTTCTTTCTTTCTCCTTCAGCGACCTCACCCGCAACTACCTGAACGGTACCATCCCTCCAAAATGGAGCTCTCTTCCACTTGTGAACATGTACTGTCTTCTCTCACACTGCATACATTTTTGTGTTTGATGTTCATGTCATGTTCTTGTTACTTTATTTGGTCACTCCAATGTTCTTCAGCCATTTCTTTCCTAAACTATGAATCTACTACATTGGATTTTGTTCATGATAATGAGCTTCTGTGGTCACGAGGCGTTTGAATCACAAGTAGTGAATCGAACACATGGGGTTCATTGCCTTCGTATTGACGAACATGTTAATGTTATTGAGCCTCTTGCTTGATAAAAGTGATCTTAAGACTATAGTTTTTAATGCAGATCCCTTGTTGGAAATCATTTGACGGGTTCTATCCCCAAAGAGCTCGGAGACATCACCACCCTGAAAAGTTTGTGAGTGTTGATTGCGCATTTGTTTCTTGCGTACCCCATTTGATTCTATGGAGATCCTTAATGATGTTTTTTTTAATCAGTGGAATTGAATTGAATTTTTTTTTATTTTTTGTATAGGGACATCAGTTTCAATAATTTCTCTGGACCCCTCCCTCAGGAGCTTGGGTCTTTGGTCAACATAGAGAGGATGTAAGAGTCCTTTTCAAATTTTACCGTGTTAAAAAATATTTGGGTTATTTGGAATTTTCTTGTAGACAAATTCTGGATACTTTCACCGGTAAATCATCGACTTCATTATCGTTGATATAATTGTTATATCTATTTCATTTTTAGGTTGCTTTCCTCAAACAACTTTAATGGGGAGTTGCCAAAAACATTTTCAAAGCTTACCAAAATAAAGGACTTGTAAGCTTCTGTGGTATTTCTTCTTAAAGGTTTCCTGAGCACTTAGACATTTGTTTTACTGCTTTCTGATACTAGCTGGTACTATTTTCCCTTTTTCCAATCATTATGCAGTCGGATTAGTGACAGTCAATTTTCCGGGCAGATACCTGATTTTATTGGGAACTGGACAAATCTTGATAAACTGTGAGTGTTTTTCTCTTGTGTGTCATCTTTTCTGTTATTTGATTTGAATATTGTCACTAATTCAAATGTTATAACTCGTTAAAACAGATTGATTCAGGCTAGCGGTTTGACAGGGCCAATTCCTTCTGGCATTTTTCTTTTGACAAGCTTGACTGACTTGTGAGTTTATCTGGTCTCTATTTATAAATACAAAACGATTAGCAAAATGCGTAGTTTATGTTCATGGCTCAATTTTAACATGCAGGAGAATCACTGACTTGAGTGGACCTGAATCACCCATTCCTTCGCTCGATAAGATGAAAAAAATGAAGACACTGTGAGTTAATGGTTCCATGACACAAATTTCTGTCTGTACATAAAGTTTTCTGTAAACTCAAAGCTTTGGTCTGTTGCAGGATGTTGAGGAGTTGCAACCTTACTGGACAACTATCTCCAGATCTTGCGCAAATGAACTTGAAAACTTTGTAAGTACAAATGTCTTAGTCCCTACTTTTTCCGTCTTCAAATAAAAAATTTCTTCTATAAGTGATTCTACTAATTCAAGGATTATTGAAGTGACTCGGACGATTTTGGGCGGACTTTATGTTTCTGTATTTATTAAGAGAACATCTCTTTCAGATGTCATTCCCTCTCTACAGTGAGCACATCTAAACCGCATTTGCTATTTGTTTGTGCAGAGACCTCAGTTTTAACAAGCTGACCGGAGAAATTCCAAGCAGCTTCGCTAGTCTAGCAGATACGAATTATATGTAAGCTATTGGAATGACCAATCTAGTCTTTCTTACATGAAATTGACGCAGACATTCTTCAATGGTTTTGTTACACCCCAGCCTGACAAGCTGGAAGTATTTCCAATCATGATTACTATAATTATGAGTCACAGGTTATACGACAATGAAAATGAAAACGGCTCTTCTGCTCAGAAACGAAATGTTTAGTTTATTCATTAGAGTCATTACTACTCATGCAATTAACTGACATAAGGTGATCACCCTTAGATGTGTCTTTCAGATGGAAGTACTGATCTAATGCACTCAGAGTTGGCAAACTCAAATTTTCAAACCTTTACAAAGAGATTCGTAAGAACAAACACTATATTCTTTACTGAGTTTTTCTGTATTCATTATTTTAGATTCTTAACTGGAAACTTGCTGACTGGACCTGTACCTGCTTGGCCGAAAAAAAACGTGTAAGCTTCTCTTCCAAGTGCTACTCTTTAGTTACTCAGGAAATTTATGCTGTTTTTTTTACTAAAATAGATATAAAACTATTATATCAAAAACTTCATTCGAACCCTGTTAATGCCTACCTCTTTCTCCTCACCCTTGTTTCATTTTGTACTGACAAACTACATCTGGAAAAGAATTTGTTAATGCTTCTTTGATTCTGGTTTATGAAACCTCAATGAATATGAGGACTGGAGAAGATAATTAATACTGAAAAAGAAGGGATGAAGAAAATCACACACAGAATGTACTCGCTGCCCTGCCAAATGCAGTAGAGGAAAATCCTTCTTCATTCAATATCTCTCACTCTCTCACACACAAGTCGTGCAAAGAAAATGTTACCGTTAGCAAAGCACAGCTGGATCCTTAGACATCACAAAGTGATCTTAGCCACACATCTAACTATTTTCTAAGATCATCACACATGGCATTATTTGCCTTACATCTTTGAACCTCACACTTGGCAATATTACAACACAAGTGAATACACAATTAAGCTCATAACTTATTTCGCTAATTCTAATCAGCTAGAGACTTACAATTCAACAGAATTTGCATCATAGCTCTTTTTGTGCAGTGATCTTTCATATAACAACCTCGAGGATGCAAGTTGTCAACCACGAGGCGGCATGTAAGAATGTCTCCATTGGCTTGAAGTTAATCTGTTTGTGTTATGTGGAGCAAAGCTTAGCTTAACTTGTCATTTGGGTTATTTTCTGCAGTAACTTGTTTGCAAGCTCGTCAAAAGGCAATAGTTCGTAAGTTCAAATTAACCGTCTCAAAGCATGCACCTATAAATTTACTTCGGTTTCCAACGGTGTATTCTGTACTATTTTTTTTTCCAACTTCCTCTCATTTATGATTGCTGACATTTTCTGTACCCTGAATTACTCTATCAGAACTGTTTCATGTTTCAAAACTTCAGAGTGTCCAAAATGTAAGCCGAGTTTCTACACAAATAATTACCTTTATTTTTTCGGTTCCTTCTTTTTTAGTTTTCCTCCTCAATGCCTACTAATCTCCATTTTCTTTTTTCATAGATTTGTACTACTCACTCCATATAAATTGTGGTGGGGATCCATTTACTGTCCCTGGAAAGAATGGTACACAATATGATGGTGACATATTTTCAGCTGGACCATCATTTTACGAGAGAAAAACAAATTGGGCATTAAGCAGCACCGGTTATTTCCCTGATGATGACCGCACTACGGACGCCTTTATATGGACTAATGAAACTATACTCTCTATGGCCAATCCTCAACTGTACATGAACGCGCGCCTTTCCCCCATCTCTCTAACTTATTTTGGGTTTTGTCTGGGATATGGAAACTACACTGTAAGCCTCCATTTTGCAGAGATAATGTTTGAAAATGGCCCAACATATAAAAGCGTGGGAAGGCGCATATTCGATATTTACATTCAGGTAACTAATCGCACCCACTTCCATGAATACCAGTGAATTATTCTAATTTTCAACAAGCATTGTTTATATTTTGGTCGATTTGAATGTTAACTTTCACATTTATGATCATGAAATGTTAAGCAACAAAATTAGTAATATATACATATATATATTGCAGGGAAAACTAGAGAAGGAGGACTTCAATATCATGGATGAAGCCCGTGAGTTTGGTGATGTTGTCATAAGGAACTTTACTGCTCCTGTAACTAATAATACATTGGAGATTCGTTTATATTGGGCCGGGAAAGGGACGACAGGCATCCCTGTTAGAGGAGTCTATGGTCCTCTTATTTCAGCTATTTCAGTAGTCCCAAGTAAGTTTTCACTGATCCGAGCTTCGTCTAATTACTATGCATCGACCATATGCGTTGATATATCTACTAAATTAAGAGATCCAAGGTTCTTCAATATTTCATTTCCCTTGTATTTTCACAAAAATGCTTCTGCGCTTTTCTCCTGTTTTACATAGTTTGAGCCAAGACTTGAAGAAATACTCTCTTAAATTTTCTTATCACATAATATGCTGTTTTTTTTTCTAGGTGACGGTATGCGCTTTTAAATACAACAAAATTCAACTTCGAGGATTTTTAACTATTTATATGAAAACAATCCATTTCACTTAAGGAAACATATATATAATAGGGTAAACTCCCAATATAGTCCCTGAATTATCACCTTAGTGAAAATTAGGCCCCTAAACTATTTTTTCTGAAAAATAAGTCCCTCAATTATAAAAATCTGCCAATTACATCCCTAATGTTATATTCGAAGCTACTCTGTTCAATTTTCGTCAATTTAAGTCACGTTACTTGCATGTGATACACATTGGAGGGTAGATCGGTAGTTTTTCATAAAGAAATAGTGTATAGAGTTACCTTTGGAGGAGAAATTGGTAGTTTTTCATAAAAAAATAGTGTAAGTTAACTTTTGAGGGTAAATTAGACATTAAATTCGCAACCTATATGAAATGTTAAGCACTTATAGACGAGAAAATGATGGTATTACACTATAAAGTGTGTCAAGTGACTTAAGTTAACGAAAAATTGGATAAAATAGCTTTGAATATAATAGTAGGGATGAAATTAGCAATTTCTAATGAATTTAGGGACTTATTTTACCAAAAAAATAATTTAGAGATCTAATTTTCACTGAGGTGATAGTTCAGGGACTAAATCGACACTTCACCCTATAAATATTTACAACCATCCAAAGAAAGTTTGTTCGAGGGATTACTTCATATATTATCTACTATTTAAGGATGCCCCAAAGACCGGGTTCAATCTTCTGTTTCCGTGTGCATTAGATACCTGGTTGAATAATCTACTCTCATATCAATTACATTTACATTTACTCTAATTTAAGCTATATTCTTTTTTCCGACAGAGGACTTTAAACCCCCGCCAAAACCTGTAAGTGACACATCAACTGGTGGAAGTGGCGTGCCTGTAGGTGCCGTGGTTGGAATTGTGGTTGGAGGAGTCTTCATTGTACTACTGATATTTGGTATTCTTTGGAAGAGAGGCCTCCTAGGACAACAAAAGACACTGGAGGATGGTATTAATTTGCAGTTTATTCTGTTATACTGGTTTTTCCTTTTTTGTTTCTCCATTACTATTTCTTATCGAACTTTTTTCGTAACTAAGAACAATATTTATGCTATTTTGCATGGTTCTCATGCATATTGACGTGCACACACAAAGACAATAATTATTTGGATATTGAGCTTTCCGGCACTTTGATGTTGCTATAATATATTTATCGTCTAAACTCATGATGCAGAGTGTCTGCCTATAGATCCAGTTACTAGTTGAATTCAAGAATCAGGCACAAAATATTAAGAACTAAGAATTCTACCCTTCTGAAAGTTTTCTTAGACACAATATCTTATGAATTTTACTTGTTATACAGATTTGAAGGGTGTGGACCTGCAAACTGGTAAATTTACCTTCAAGCAACTCAAAGATGCCACAAGCAACTTTGACAAAGCCAATAAGATTGGTGAAGGTGGTTTTGGATCTGTTTATAAGGTATTCTTCAGAGCCAGTATTTATTTATGTATTAAATTTTTTTCTAATTTGATACTATCCGTCCTAATGAAAGTTAATTTGCTACAAAGTGATGAGAATTTCGCTATCTTTCTCAAATGCAGGGCGTTTTAGCAGATGGCACCGTAATAGCTGTTAAGCAGCTTTCTTCCAAATCAAAGCAAGGGAATCGTGAATTTGTTAATGAGATTGGCATGATTTCTGCTCTGCAACACCCTCATCTTGTCAAGCTCCACGGATGTTGTATTGAAGGAAATCAATTATTGCTTGTCTATGAGTACCTGGAAAATAATAGCGTCGCTCATGCTTTGTTCAGTAAATATCAGTCTCGTTTGCCAAAAGTTCATTTCATTCATATAGTGGGCATAAAAGATCTTATGCACTAAAAATATGTCCTTTACAACTAACTTTGTTTAATTTGGCAAATTGAAGGGGAAAAAGAAAGTCATTTGAAGTTGGATTGGCCAACAAGGCACAAGATTTGTATTGGTACAGCAAGAGGTTTGGCTTATCTTCATGAGGAATCAAGATTGAAGGTCGTTCATAGAGACATCAAGGCTACTAATGTTCTGCTTGATAAAAATCTTAATCCGAAAATATCTGACTTTGGATTGGCCAAGCTTGATGAAGAGGATAATACACACATTAGCACTCGTATTGCTGGAACTTAGTGAGTCCCTACACTTTTAGTTATCTTCTTATTCTCTTGTTTTCATCTTCTTCCACCCCGAAAAAAGAAGATACAGCAAAAGGAAAGTCTCTAACTTACATAATTTTCAACCTAATCAAATCCTTGTTGTTCAAGAAATTTGAAGGGCTGATTTGTTCTTTCAATATAGTTGTATTACTGATTAACTCTCTAACTATTTGATTAATATTAAGTATTCAATTAGCAATGTTTTTACTACTTATTTTAGCTCAATTTGGGTTAATGATATGATTTCATGATATTGCAGTGGATATATGGCGCCCGAATATGCAATGCGAGGTTATCTGACTGATAAAGCAGATGTCTATAGTTTTGGTATTCTCGTATTGGAAATTGTTAGCGGGAGAAACAACACAACTTACCGGAAAAAGGAAGAAAGCTTTTATCTTCTTGATTGGGTAACATGAATCTACTACTTCCTAATTTAACTTCAAATTTTCTTAATATGCCTTATATGTGTGAAAGTACATTTGAATCGATAAAGTTTAATCCAAAGACATAATTTATATTGCTTTTGTTACTTCCATTTTTCGTAGGCACGACTTCTAAAAGAGCAAGGGAATTTGATGGACCTAGTTGATCCAAGGTTGGGATCAGACTTTAATAAAGAGGAGATGATTGTTGCAATCAATGTGGCTCTCCTTTGTTGCAATGTTACTTCGACAGCTAGGCCTACCATGTCTTCAGTTGTGAGCATGCTCGAAGGAAAGGCTGTTGTTCATGAGTCAGTCTCAGATCCAAAAGCCGAGAGTATTGAGATTGATGCAATGAGGAAACACTTTCAATCTAGTTTTGGAAGGGGCACGAGCGAGAAACAAATAGAAATGGGGTCAACTGAAGGGCCATGGACTGGTTCGTCTGCGTCTGCTCACGATCTGTATCCCGTCAATCCTGATTCAAATTACTGGGAGAATAGAAGCGAGAGAACTTGAGCTGCACGGTTATCAGTTTGGCTCAAACTTAGCATACTCAAACATATCAGCTAATTAATCATCTGTATTTCCTCTATAACTATTTGTTGGCGTGAATCAACCATATAGTTTGAGAATGTGATCATGTGATTGATTCCTTGTATAATTGGGATTCTTATTTCCTATTTTAGACGACCTCTTGTACCACGATCATTGGGCGTGGTACTAAGAGGAGAGGGTTATATTATGTGGATGATGTGGTACCGAGCTGAGTCAACCAAGTCCGCAGTGGTTACAATAACAAGATCAAGCAAATTTGGCTATGACATCGTCGACTAGGACATGCATCCTTTGGTTATTTAAAAAAAATTACTTCTGTCTTTATTTAATGACGTTTCAGAGTTTGATTTTCAGTGTAATGATTGCATTTTTGCAAAAAGTCATCGTACTTCTTATCATTTGAGTTTCAATAAAAGAATTGAGCTTTTTGAGATAATTCATTCAGATGTTTGGGGCCTTCACCAATGGCAACGCACCATGGTATTCGTTAGTATGTTACGTTTGTCAACGATTACACCAGAATGATTTGGCTCTATATTATGAAACAAAAGAGTGATGTTGGGCAAATCTTTCAACAGTTTTATTGCATGATTGGAAGTCAAATTTCTCTTATGTCCTATCAAAGTTCTTCGAACTGATAATGGTGGAGAATATCTTAATTCAGAGCTACCACAATTTTTCGCAGCACAAGGCATACTTCATGAGACTACTTATCCTCAAACTCCTCAACAAAACGGTGCGGAAGAACGCAAAAACATACATATCTTGGAGATTACACGAGCTATTCTCATTGGGGCTCATGCCCCTCCTGCTTATTGGGAAGATGCAGTTACGTATTCCGTTTATCTCTTTAATCGAATGCCTTCTCGAGTTCATGACTTTTGAACTCCCATGGAAGTCTTAACAGATCATGTTACTTTACCATCCTCTCTCCAATTATCACCTCACATATTTAGGTGCGTGGCCTAAGTGTATCTTCACAAGAATCAACGAAGTCAATTGAATCTATGTAGACTTTGAAAGGCTCTCTATGGACTCAAATAGTCACCCAGAGCATGGTTTGGAAGATTTACCGAAACAATGAAGAAGTATGGCTATAGACAGGGAAATGCAGATCACACCCTGTTTATCAAACGCATGGGAGGTAAAGTTACTTTATTGATAATCTATGCGGATCATATGGTAGTCATTGGTGACGATACAGAATAGATAAAAAGGTTGCAGGAGTACTTGTCTTAGAATTTGAGATGAAAGATCTAGGGGAGAGATGAAAGATCTAAGGGGCTTGAAAGACTTCATGGGCATTGAAGTTGCTCGTTTTTGTGACGGTATTTATTTGTCTCAGCGAAAGTATGTTCTTGATCTTCTTTCTAAAACTGGAATGTTGGCTTGTAAAGCAGTGGAAACTCCCATTGTCCAAAACCATCATCTGGCAATCTACCAAGATCAAATTCCTACCAATAAAGAAAGATATCAAAGATTGGTAGGACGGTTGATTTACCTGTCGCTTACACGGCGAGATATTGCTTATGCAGTCGGTGTTGTTAGCCAGTTTATGCATGCTCTTAGTGAAGATCACATGACAGTTATGATGCATATACTGAGTTATCTTAAAAGAGCACTAGGTAAAAGATTACTCTTTTTAAAAAGCATAGACATATGGAGGTAAATGGATATACTAATATTGATTGGGCAGGAAACATTATCGATCGTCGCTCCACATCAGGCTACTTCACATTCGTGGTAGGAAATCTAGTAACTTGGAGGACCAAGAAGCAAAATGTGGTGGCTAGATCCACGACAGAAGAGGAGTATAAGGGGATGGTACATGGAAGTTGTGAATTGTTATGGCTCAAGATTCTTCTAAATGAGATCGGGTTTAAACCTCAGGGGGTTATGTTGTTATACTATTACAATCAAGTAGCTAGGGAAATAGCCAATAATCCAGTGCAACATGACCATACAAAGCATGTGGGGGTAGATAGACACTTCATCAAAGAAAAGTTAGACGTAAAGTTGATTGATATTCCATACTTGAGGTCTGAAGAACAATTGGCTAGTGTGTTAACTCATGCAATGCCAGCAAGGATGTTTCAAGACTCACATAGCAAGTTGGGCTCATGAGATATCTACGCACCAACTTGAGGGGGAGTATTGGCATGAGTCAACCATATAGTTTAGGAATGTGATCATGTGATTGATTCATTGTATAATTGGGATTCTTATTTCTTATTTCTTATTTTATAGGACCTCTTGTACAACAATATATTTACCTCCTAGAGAGAAGAATAATACATACAATTAAAATCAATGTGTATATCTTATGAGGAATTGTTAAGAGAAAAGATATTGCATGTGCTTATAAGTAAGTTGGGCTACTTCTGTGAGATGGTCTCGGGGCATGATGTTTGTGGACTTCTTGGATCTCTGCTGAATAGGGCTTGTAAGCCCATAACGTATGACTAATGCACCCAGAGTCTGTTAAGGGCAAAACAATTATATTGAGTTTAAAATACATGTGGCCTGCTCTAACAAATTGGGATATTTTCTGTCCTGACAGAGATGTGCCTTGATAATCATATGAGGTCAGTTTAATGTAATTATTTAATTGGTCATTAGAGTTGTTGTGGATAATTACAAAAGAGTATAATAAATGTACACTGAGTTACACATAGTCCTAAATTAGTACTTAGTCTAAAGACGCCAATAAGACATTGATTCAGAAGATTCAACTTCTCGTCCTCATCATATCAGGTCAACCTATTATGCCACCATTACCAACACCTCCACAATTTGTAGATCGCAATGGATGCTTAAACAAAACTGATCCATCAAGGATCTTACCATGCAAGGTAGACCAATCACAAATCTGTAGAAGCAAAAAGACAAATCAATGACAAAACCCAATATATCAGAAGGTAGATCTGGAAAATTTCTGACCAAACACGCCTGATTTAAGGCCCTAGAGACCGCCCTAGAGACCTAGGGAAAAGACAAAACCTTGCAAGAGGCAATGAAGAACAAGCCTAGCACAAGAAGGCTTGGGTGATTGGTCTTCAGAAGGGATTAAGCAAAGTTAGTCATGAAATTATCATAAACTGTTATATAAAAGAGATTAGAAAATCACTATATGAGCATCTGAAAAGCATGTGAGAGTCGAGAGTGATTTGCAAATCCTTAATTACTTGGTTTCAGTCGTTTACAAATCATTTTTATATGTCTTTACAATTCTTATACGGTGATTTTGTAATCTCTCATGCCTAGCATTTTATAGTCCATTCTTTACAAGCTTGGTAATACATAGGACTGTGGAATCCTTCCCCAAACATAGTTCAAAGGACTCACACCCACCAAATAAATTAGACAACAATACTAGCAATTGACATAAGTTTTTGTGTTGTAGTGAATTATTGGAAGTGAATTCTATATATTTCTTTTTGTTGCACTCACTTTTCATTTTTTATATCTGAATTGAATTCAGAAGAATTCAGGAAACAAAGTAGCCCAAAATGATCTATGTTCATAAACTACATATATGTGTGTGTGTACAAAACAATTAAGGCCATCTCCAACCGAGGGCTGGCCAGAGGGCTCGTTTGAGCCCTCTGGCCCTCCAAGATTCTCCAAGATATTAATATTTTAATGAACAGTACAGGGCCATATTTGCCTCCGTCTCCAACCGAGGGCCAGAGGGCCAGAGGGCTCGTTTTAGCCCTGTCACAAAAAACCGTCTCCAACCGAGGGCCAGAGGGCCATAGGGCCAAACATAATTTATTATTTTAAAGCTACAATTTAAATTCAAATCCAAACATAATTTATTTTTTTATGTTGTACAATTTTAATGTTGGTTAATGTTATTTAATGTTGTTTCATATTGTTTAATGTTGTTTCATGTTACTTAATTTAATTTAATGTTGTATAATGGCCTAGGAAGTTATAGGAAAAAAATAGAATTGAAAAAAAATATTGAAGGAAATTATTGAAAAATTGAAACAAATATTATAGATGAAGGAAATATTGGAAAATATATTGAAGGAAATATTGAGAAATATATTGAAAAAAATTGAGAAGGAAAAATTGAGAAGGAAATATTAAAGAAGGAAATATTGAAGAAAGAAATATTGAGAATGTTTAAATTAAAAAAAAAAAAAAAAAAAAAAAAAAAAACAAACAAAGAAGCACAACGGCTAGCTGAGCTAGCCGTTACATTCAAAAAAAATTCAAACTAGTGCTGTCGGTTGTAACCGACAGCAATAGAAAATTAAAAAAAAAAATTGCTGTGGTTTGTCTATTACTGTCGGTTATAACCGACAGTATTAAAAAATCCTTCTTTAATGCTGTCGGTTATAACCGACAGCAACAGGAAAACATTAAAAAAAAAAATAGCCAGCCCGGGGCTGGCTGGCTGGCCGAACACAGCCAGCCCTCCAGCCCTCTAGCCCTCTCCGATTCCGTGGGGCCCTCCCAGATTCCAGAGCCCTCTGGCCTAGCCCTCGGTTGGAGACGGTTTTAGGGCCATTTTCGGCCCTCTGGCCCTCTGGCCCCTTCGGTTGGAGATGGCCTAATGTTCCATACCAACTTATACAGTCAACCAGCTGATAAACTGGAAAAGATGATGATAATGATAGCATCTAATTCCTTTTTTTTTATCAATAGAACTTTCATTATATTAAAAAACTAGTACGAGGCCCAAAAGGAACCCGATAAACAAACAACAGATAAGATAAAAGGCCCAAGCAGAATGAGAATTCCAATCCAAGATACCACTAGAGGCCCTCACAAAGTTTGACCCGAAGACTGCAATAACAAACAACAAAAGAACCCTAATCTCAAGCTGCATAAATCAGACCACTACTGCAGTCACATCCTCGGAGGAAGCTAAACTCTGAACCGAGAAGGTAGACACCAGATCCAAATCCCCTTCACGAACCCCTGCAAATATATACAAACAAAGTATCATATGGGTAGAGAGTGAGGCTAAGTGGGTATGTCAAAAGCCCAAACTTGGCCTCGATGGGAATCTGGCATGGGCATGCTGTTTGGGGGAGGGGAAGTGAGGGAGGGTTGTAGATTTGGTATCCAATTTCTAATCGGAGCCCGTCTATCCGAGTACATGGTGGGATGTGGATGGAGTGTCACAGCTAAGAAGGAGGGAGGATGGAAAATTAAAAGACAGAAAATAGTAAAAGGAGGCAAAAGATGTCGGATAAGGAGCATGAAGCCCAAATATGAGACAAGTTTAGGGGATAGTTGAGATCTGAACTGAGATAAACTCAGGGAGAACTGGGAATGAAACGAAAGAAGGAGACTGGAAAGAGAAGGGGAAGAAGAGGTGGATGTAGGAAGCGTGATAGAGCAGGGGAAGTGAGAGGGCATGAAAAAGAAGAAAAAGGCAAAGGAGAAAAGGAAGGAAGAAGAAGTAGTGGGCTGCCGCCTATCCCGAGCAAGAGCAAGAAGCGGCGGCTGAAAGTTGAAATGAAGAAGAGGCTCTGGATCTGATCTGATCTGAGAGAGAGAGAGAGAGAGAGAGAGAGAGAGAGAGAGAGAGAGAGAGAGGGGGGGGGGTAAGTGCGCATCCAATTCTTATCAATGACTTTATATTTGGAGGATTAAAGATTAATATTATATACAAATAATTTTAGTATTGTTTTTTAGGACCATATATGTTTTTAATTATAAATGAATCTTTTTTAATTTTTTTAATTTTTTGTGATGATGATTATTGAATGATAAATTGAAATATAAACGAAATTCAGATCTTAAAAAAAAAATTACAAAATGGAAACAAAAAAATTGAGTCAAAATGTGTGTCAAAATATATTTACACACATTTAAGGATGTGCAGCACTAGGTATACGTAGCAACAGGCCACTTGTGATGAGTGATTAATTCTAAAATGTAGTATTTCTCTCAAACATTTGATTATTACTTCAGTCATGGAATGCTGATCAAAATCCATATTAAATAATATCAATTAGAATCATGACTCTTGCCTTATAGTATGAAAAAAATACAGAACATTTGTATATTGCTTGCAAGCAATTAGCTTCAGTTAGTCAACTCCAGCATCTTGATTAAGAAAGCATATATATAGAGCTGCACAATTATCATGTACACATATCCTGATCAGGAAATTTCCCATGCTTGGCTTAGTTGAAAATAGAGTGTATTTTAAATTACTGTTAATTAATTATTTTAAATTTTATAATCAATATTAATTACCAGTGGGTGTACTTTAATTATGCCTGATTAATTATTTTAAATTTCATAATCATAGAAAACTGATAGCTTATTATAAACTGTTGTCAAAATCGTGAGTTTTGTTTGACAACTCATAATTATGAATTTTGTGTGTTTATCCAGTGAGTATTTTTCTTAACCCCTCTTTTTGTTTGATTAGTTTTGTGTGTTTATAAATTATGATAAAAGTGGCTGTAAGAATATCGATTCTTTGGGAATTTTTTGTCAGTCATTTGAATTAACTGCAGGGAATATTTTTGCCTTTGGGTTGTGTATTTCACCAATGTAAAATTTTAATTTAGGCGAGTTAGTGATGTTAATTTATATCTTGGGTAAATGATTCAGTTCCTTATTTTTGTTGTTTAAATTGGTTCATATGAATATTGATTTTGATTCGACAATTATGGAGGCCATAAAGAGAGAGAAAAGTGCGGCAATAGTAGGGAGAAGAGAGAGAGATGTGTGATTGTGGGTGTGTTTGATTCACCCATTGTGCCTTTATTTATAGTAGTAGGATAGGTAAAAACCTTTCCCTTTAGGATTACAACATTTAATAGGTAATCTACTCCTAATAGGAATATAAGAGATATTCCAAGATATACTAGGATTTACACAATCACATTCCTATTCTAATAGGATTACAACACTTCCCCTTGAGTGTGTAAATACTCAAGTAAATGGCGCATCAGGTCTTCAGTGATGAAGCAAGTATAGTTGATGAAGTCGTCGGCACAATGAGCAAATGCGAGTCTCGGATCAACGAAAGAATGCATAAAAAAAAGTAAAACTCACAAAAAGCTTGCTGATGAGTCCATATTATACTATATATTTTACCCTATTCTTAGTATTAATTTATTGGTTATTTTGTGAGAATTTTGATACTTTGGTTTATATTTTCAATGTAGGACATTCGACTTCATCTGTAGCAAAAAGTAATCAAACAAATGAATTTTGGAGTAATTCAAATTGGAGAATGTTCGTGAGTCTTTCAAGATGATTGTATCAAAGTTTTAGATTTTTCTACTTAGCCGTTTGACCGTGGTGATGAAAAGAAGGCCCAGCGCGCAGCTTTCCCAGGTTGATGTTTCTGGACATTTTGGGTATTTTAGAGGTCAATATGACATATTTTGAGGAATATTCCTTCTGAGGATTTGTAGGGGACGTCTCGAGCTTTCAAAAGAGACCTTTTGGGACCAAATCGGAGTTTATTTGATTGGTAAAAAGTGTGATTTTCTGAGAAGTCCGAATTTTAGTTCAAATAGGAAACTTTTATTTTCTGTTTTATTATTTTATTATGTTTCCTAGTTTTATTCTAAGACCTTTTCTAGGTAGGTTTTATTTTTTTAGTAGTATAAATAAGACTTTTTAGCCATTAGGATCCGTACACAACATAGAGAGGGAGAGAAAAGGAGGGGGGAGAACGCAATACTTTGGCTTTAGAGAGGTTTTGACGATTCAAGTTTATTTTCAAGGTGTTTTTTATCCATGTTTTTAATAATATTTTGTTTTATGGCATGCTGAGTTCTTAGGACTTGGTATTACTGCTGTGCTGTATTTAGGCTGGATTCTTGCATACTTGATCAACATATAATTGTACGTAGTCACCATGACTCTTGCATACTTATTATACACATACAACTCTGTATCGACAAAGTTATTAGTTACAAAGTTAATGAAAGAATGATTCACAGTGTGCTTGTAACAAATACACATTTACCGTTTGTGTAATTCCTCAAGTTCTATTCTTTCTAAAGAACATTGGACATTTTCCTTCGGATTTAAAGTAAGAAAACCAATTCCGTCTTCCTATTTAAATCCCTGACCGAAAGTAAGTATTTTCTGTGATAAATTAGTGTTTTTCCTGTTTGGTCTCATTTCTGTGGCAGCTTTTCATTTTAGTCACAGTATAGATGCGTAATGGATATCTGTTAATTTGCAACTAATCTTCGAACTGTTTTCCGATGAAACACAGAATTTTAAAATCCCAAAATTTGCCAGGAACACTCCCACTAGAGCTGGTAAATCTCACCTATCTTCAAGAAATGTAAGCACATTTTTACCCCTTCAAGTTTACATTATTTAAAGTATAAAGAAAATAACTTTGTGTCGTGTAAATGGTTTATTCTAATTTCATATATAGCTTACCTTTATTTCTGTTGTCAATGAGACAATAACTGGTTTCTTTCTTTCTCCTTCAGCGACCTCTCCCGCAACTACCTGAATGGTACCATCCCTCCAGAATGGAGCTCTCTTCCACTTGTGAACATGTACCGTCTTCTCACACACTGCATACATTTTTGTGTTTGATGCTCATGTCATGTTCTTGTTACTTTATTTGGCACTCCAGTGTTCTTCAGCCATTTCTTTCTTAAACCAAGAATCTACTACGTTGGGTTTTGTTCATGATAATGAGCTTCCGTGGTCATGAGGCGTTTGAATCATAATTATTGAATAGAACACATGGGGTTGATTGCCTTCATATTGACGAACATGTTAATGTTGTTGAGCCTCTTGCTTGATGAAAGTAATCTTAAGACTATAGTTTTTGATGCAGATCCCTTGTTGGGAATTGTTTGACAGGTTCTATCCCCAAAGAGCTCGGAGACATCAATACCCTGAAGAGTTTGTGAGTGTTGATTGCGCATTTGTTTCTTGCTTACCCCATTTGATTCTATGTTGATACTTAATGATGTTTTTTAAATCAATGGAATTGAATTTGTTCGTATAGGGACATCAGTTTCAATAATTTTTCTGGACCTCTCCCTAAGGAGCTTGGGTCATGGGCCAACATAGAAAGAATGTAAGAGTCCTATTCAAAATTTACCGTGTTAAAAAGTATTTGGTTTATTTGGAATTTTCTTTCTTGTAGACAAATTCTGGATGTTTTCACCAGTAAATCATTTACTTCTTTATCATTGATATAATTGTTATATCTATATATTACTTAGGCTGCTTTCCTCAAACAACTTTACTGGGGAGTTGCCAGAAACATTTGCAATGCTTACCAAAATAAAGGACTTGTAAGCTTCTGTGGTTCTTTCTTCTTAAAGGTTTCCTGAGCACTTAATACATTTTTTTTTACTGCTTTCTGATACTAACTGGTAGTATTTTCCCTTTTCCAATCATTATGCAGTCGGGTTAGTGACAGTCACTTTTCCGGGCATATACCTGATTTTATTAAGAACTGGACAAATCTTACAAAATTGTGAGTGTTTTTCTTTTGTGTGTCATCTTTCTGCTATTTGATTCTGAATATTATCACTAATTAATATGTTATGTCTCGTTGAAACAGATTGATTCAGGCTAGCGGTTTGACAGGGCCAATTCCTTCTGGCATTTCTCTTTTGACAAGATTAACTGAATTGTTAGTATATCTCGTCTTCATTTATAAATACAAAACGATTAGCGAAATGCGAAGTTTATGTTCATGGTCAATTTTAACTTGCAGGACAATCACTGACTTGAGTGGACCTGAATCATCCATTCCTTCGCTCGATAAGATGAACAACATGAAGACACTGTGAGTTAATGGTTCCATGACACAAAATTTCCGTCTGTACCGGAAATATAAACTCAAAGCTTTGGTGTTTCTGTTGCAGGATCTTGAGAAGTTGCAACCTTGTTGGACAGCTACCTCCAAATCTTGGGCAAATGGCTAAACTGGAAACTTTGTAAGTACAAATGTATTCGTCCCTATTTTTTTCCGACTTCAGATAAAAAAATTTCTTCTAGATGTGATTATACTAATTTAAGGATTATTAAAGTGACTTGGACAATGTTGGAGGGACATTAAGTTTCTGTATTTATTAAGAGAACATCTCTTTCAGATGACATTTCCCTCTCTGCAGAGAGCATATCTAAACTGCATTTGGTATTTGTTTGTGCAGAGACCTCAGCTTTAACAAGCTGACCGGAGAAATTCCAAGCAGCTTTGTTGCTAGTCTAGCAAAAGAGGATTATATGTAAGCAATTGGAATGACCAATCTAGTCTTTCTTATATGAAAATTCACGCAGATGTTCTTCAGTGGTTTTGTTACACCCTAGCCTGACAAGCTGGAAGTATTTCCAATCACGATTACTATAATTATGAGTCACGGGTTATACTGCACACAAATTTAGTTTATTCATTAGAGTCATTACTACTCATGCAATTAAGTGACATAAGGTGATCACCCTTAGATGTGTCTTTCAGATGGAAGTACTGATCTAATGCACTCAGAGTTGGCAAACTCAAAATTTCAAACCTTTACAAAGAAGTTCCTAAGAACAAACACTATATTCTGTACTGAGTTTTCTGTATTCATTATTTTTAGATTCTTAACTGGAAACTTGCTGACTGGAACCGTACCTACCGGGCTGAAAGGCATCGTGTAAGCTTCTCTTCCAAATGCTACTTCTTAGTTGCTTAGTAAGGAAATTTATGCTGTTTTTTTACTAAAATAGATATAAAACTATGATATAAAAACTTCATTCCAGCCATGTTAATGCCTACCTCTTTCTCCTTACCCTTATTTCCTTTTGTACTCACATACTACATATGGAAAACAATTTGCATCACAGCTCTTTTTGTGCAGTGATCTTTCATATAACAACCTTACCATAGGGGATGGAGATTGTAAACAAAAACAAGGAGGCAGCATGTAAGAATGTTTTCGTTAGCTTGAAGTTTCTGTTTGTGTCTTGTGGTGCGAGCTTAACTTTTCATTTGTGCTAATTTCAGCCGGAACTTGTTTGCAAGCTCGTCAAATGGCAATAGTTCGTAAGTTCAAATTAATCGTCTCAAAGCATGCACCTATAAATTTACTTCGGTTTCCAACGGTGTATTCTGTATTGTTTTTTTTTTCCAACTTCTTCTCATTTATGATTGCTGACATTTTCTGTACCTTAAATTACTCTATCAGGAGAACTGTTTCATGTTTCAGAACTGCACCGTGTCCATCATGTAGGCCGAGTTTCTACACAAATGATTACCTTTCTCTTTTCGGTTCATTCTTTTTTAGTTTTCCTCATCAACTCCTACTAATCTCCACCTTCTTTTTTTCATAGATTTGTACTACTCTCTCCGTATAAATTGTGGTGGGAAAAATTTTACTGTCCCTGAAAAGACAAATACATCATATGATGATGACATAGATTCAGCTCAACCTTCATCATTTTACGAGAGCACAACAAATTGGGCATTAAGCAACAATGGTTACTTCACTGAAGACGACCAAACTACGAACACCCTTACAGCTAATAATAAAACTAGACTCTCTATGACCGATCCTCAATTGTACACGGACGCACGCCTTTCTCCCATCTCTCTAACTTACTTTGGGTTTTGTTTGGGAAATGGAAACTACACCGTAAAACTCCATTTTGCAGAGATAATGTTTGAAAATGGCCCAACATATAAAAGCTTGGGAAGGCGCATATTCGATATTTACATTCAGGTAACTAATCGCATCCACTTCCATGTATACCACTGAATTATTCTAATTTTCAACAAGCATTGTTTATATTTTGGTCGATTTGAATGTTAACTTTCACATTTATGATCATGAAATGTTAAGCAACTAAATTAGTATATATATATATATATATATATATTGCAGAGAATACTAGTGGAGAAGGACTTCAATATCATGGATGAAGCCCGTGAGTTTGGTGATGTAGTCATAAAGAACTGTACTGCTCTTGTAACTGATAATACATTGGAGATTCGTTTATATTGGGCCGGGAAAGGGACGACACGCATCCCTGATAGAGGAGTCTATGGTCCACTTATTTCAGCTATTTCAGTAGACCCAAGTAAGTTTTTCACTGATCTGAGCTCCGTCTAATTACTATGCCTCGACCATATGCATTGATATATCTACTAAATTAAGAGATCCGACTTCAGTTCTGCTAGGTTCTTCTTCTTCAATATTTCTTTTCCCTTGTATTTTCGCATAAATGCTTTCGTGTTTTACATAGTTTGAGCCAAGACTTGAAGAAATACTCTCTTAAATTTCCTTATCGCATGATATGTTGTTTTTTTTTTTCTAGGTGACAGGTTTGCGCTTTTAAATACAACAAAATTCAACTTCGAAGATTTTTAACTATTTACATGAAAACTAACCATTTCACTTGAGGAAACATATAATATTTACAACCATCCAAAGAAAGTTTGTTCGAGGGATTACTTCATTTACTCTCTACTTATTTAAGGATGCCCCAAAGACCGGGTTCAATCTTATGTTTACATGTGCATCAGATAGTTGGTTGACTAATCCACTCTCATATCAATTACTTTTACATTTATTCTAATTTAAGCTAATCTTTATTCTTCCAGACTTTGATCCCCCGCCAGAACCCAGCACACCCCCGCCAGAACCTAGCACATCAACTGGTGGAGGTGGCGTGCCTGTAGGTGCCGTGGTTGGAATTGTGGTTGGAGGAGTCTTCATTGTACTATTGATATTTGGTATACTTTGGAAGAGAGACCTCCTAGGACAACAAAAGACATTGGAGGATGGTATTAATTTGCAGTGTATTCTGTTATACTGGTTTTTCCTGTTTTGTTTCTCCTTTACTTTCTTATTGAACTTTTTTTCGTATCTAAGAACAATATTTATGCTATTTTGCATGGTTCTCATGCATATTGACGTGCACACACAAAGACAGTGTTACTATAATATATTTATTGTCCAAACTCAAGATGCAGAGTGTCTGCCTACAGATCCAGTTACTAGTTAAATTCAAGAATCAGGCACAAAATATTAAGAACTAAGAATTCTATCCTTCTGAAAGTTTTCATAGACACAATATCTAATGATTTTTACTTGTTATACTGATTTGAAGGGTGTGGACCTGCAAACTGGTAAATTTACCTTCAAGCAACTCAAAGATGTCACAAGCAACTTTGACAAAGCCAATAAGATTGGTGAAGGTGGTTTTGGATCTGTTTATAAGGTATTCTTCGGAGCCAATATTTATTTATGTATTACATTTTTTTCTAATTTGATACTGTCCGTCCTAATGAAAGTTAATTTGCTTCATACTGATGCGAATTTGACTATCTTTCTCAAATGCAGGGCGTTCTAGCAGATGGCACCGTAATAGCTGTTAAGCAGCTTTCTTCCAAATCAAAGCAAGGGAATCGTGAATTTGTTAATGAGATCGGCATGATTTCTGCTCTGCAACACCCTCATCTTGTCAAGCTCCACGGATGTTGTATTGAAGGAAATCAACTATTGCTTGTCTATGAGTACCTGGAAAATAATAGCGTCGCTCATGCCTTGTTCAGTAAATATCAGTCTCGTTTGCCAAAAGTTCATTTCATTCACACAGTGGGCATAAAAGATCTTATGCACTAAAAATATGTCCTTTACAACTAACTTTGTTTAATTTGGCAAATTGAAGGGGAAAAAGAAAGTTATTTGAAGTTGGATTGGCCAACAAGGCACAAGATTTGTATTGGTACAGCAAGAGGTTTGCCTTATCTTCATGAGGAATCAAGATTGAAGGTCGTTCATAGAGACATCAAGGCTACAAATGTTCTGCTTGATAGAAATCTTAACCCGAAAATATCTAACTTTGGATTGGCCAAGCTTGATGAAGAGGATAATACACACATTAGCACTCGTATTGCTGGAACTTAGTGAGTCCCTACACTTTTATTTATCGTCTTATTCTCTTGTTTTAATCATCTTCCACCCTGAAAAAAGAAGATAGAGCAAAAGGAAAGTCTCTAACTTACATAATTTTCAACCTAACCAAATCCTTGTTGTTCAAGAAATTTGAAGGGCAGATTTGTTCTTTCAATATAGTTGTATTACTGATTATCTCTCTAAATATTGGAAGTATTCAATTAGCAATATTTTTACTGATTATTTTAGCTCAATCTGGGTTAATGATATGATTTCATGATATTGCAGTGGATATATGGCGCCCGAATATGCAATGCGGGGTTATTTGACTGATAAAGCAGATGTCTATAGTTTTGGTATTCTTGTATTGGAAATTGTTAGCGGGAGAAACAACACAACTTACCGGAAAAAGGAAGAAAGCTTTTATCTTCTTGATTGGGTAACATGAATCTACTACTTCCTAATTTAACTTCAAATTTTTCTTAATATGCCTTGTATGTGTGAAAGTACATTTGAATCGATGAAGTTTAATCCAAAGACTTACTTCCATTTTTTGTAGGCACGACTTCTAAAAGATCAGGGGAATTTGATGGACCTAGTTGATCCAAGGTTGGGATCAGACTTTAATAAAGAGGAGATGATTGTTGCAATCAATGTGGCTCTCCTTTGTTGCAATGCTACTTCGACAGCTAGGCCTACCATGTCTTCAGTTGTGAGCATGCTCGAAGGAAAGGCTGTTGTTCATGAGTCGGTCTCGAATCCAAATGCCGAGAGTATTGAGATTGATGCAATGAGGAAACATTTTCAATCTAGTTTTGGAAGGGGCAAGGGCGAGAAACAAATAGAAATGGGGTCAACTGAAGGGCCATGGACTGCTTCGTCTGCGTCTGCTCACGATCTGTATCCTGTCAATCCTGATTCAGATTACTGGGAGAATAGAAGCGAGAGAACTTGAGCTGCATGGTTATCAGTTTGACTCAACCTTAGCACACTCAAACATATCAGCTATTTGTTGGCGTGAATCAACCATATAGTTTGGGAATGTGATCAAGTGATTGATTCCATGTATAATTGGGATTCTTATTTCCTATTTTATAGGACCTCTTGTACCACGATCATTGGGAGTGGTACTAAGAGGAGAGGGTTATATTATGTGGATGATGTGGTACCGGGCCGAGTCAACCAAGTCTGCAGTGGTCAGAATAACAATATCAAGCAAATTTGGCTATGGCATCGTCGACTAGGACATGCATCCTTTGTTATTTAAAAAAAAATTACTTTTGTCTTTATTTAATGGCGTTTCAAACTCTAATTTTCAGTATAATGATTGCAATCTTGCAAAAAAGTCATCGTACTTCTTTATCATTTGAGTTTCAATAAAAGAGCAGTGCCTTTTGAGTTAATTCATTCAGATGTTTGGGGCCTTCACCAATAGAAACTCACCATGATATTCGTTAGTATGTTATGTTTGTCGATGATTGCATCAAAATGACTTGGCTCTATATTATGAAACAAAAGAGTGATGTTGGGAAAATCTTTCAATTGTTTTATTGCATGATTGGAAGTCAAATTTCTCTTCTATCCTATCAAAGTTCTTCGAACTGATAATGGTGGAGAATATCTTAATTCGGAGCTACCACAATTTTTCGCATCGCATGACATACTTCTTGAGATTACTCGTCCTCAAACTCATCAACAAAACGGTGTGGAAAAACGCAAGAACAGACATATCTTGAAGACTACACAAGCTCTTCTCATTGGGGCTCATGCCCCTCGTACTTATTGGGTAGATGCAGTTACGTATTCCGTTTATCTCCTTAATCGAATGCCTTCTCGAGTTCATGACTTTCGAACTTCCATGGAAGTCTTAATTACTTTACCATCCTCTCTCCAATTATCACCTCGCATATTTGGGTGCGTGGCCTAAGTGTATCTTCACAAGAATCAACAAAGTAAATTGAATCCATGTGCCATTCATTGTGTCTTTTTAGGGTTTAATAGCCAACTACCATCCACCCACTAAGCAATTTTATGTCACCATGGACGTCACGTTTTTCGAAACAGAGATGTTCTTCATCACTGATCAAACCCACTCTACCCTTCTGGGGGGAGTTGCGTAGTACAAATGAAGAATACAGTGGGTTTGATGTCCCACATGAACGGGACAGCTCAGGCAGCCCATCTGATGGATCTGGGCCCAACAACAGTTCTGGAGAGACCGAGATGGCAGATTGAGATTTAAGCAATAATTCAAGCGGAGTTTCAAGAGGAGTGGGCCACGGCATTAATTCATGCAAGCCAGTATGCAGCCCAGTAATGGACTATAGCACACTGATCCAAATAAGCCCAGAACTGGGCCACGATACAACTAGTCAAACAGGGCAAATTCCAACCAATCTTTGCTTTTGATTGAGTGTTAGTGAAGAAGAAGATTAATTTCGAACTACATTTATTTAGCCTTCTGTCTCTCTGTGCCATTCATTTGCTTAATGTAAACGTGCACTTAATTTCATGCACGGTTTTTTTTTTATTTTTTTTTATTTTTTTTATTTTAAGTTTTTCCTTTTTATTTGTTTTATAACATTATGTAAGTGTCGGATTGTCTGAAGAATAGGACTTTTTTTTTTAATTTATTGTGTTGCCGGTTTAAATGGGCCGATCTTTATATTGTAACTTAGATTATCTATTTTATGAGTTGAGATTTTCTGTACTCATTTTTGCCTGTGACCCCTCTGTCCCTTGCTTAATTGGCTGAGATTTTGGTTTATTTTATTTTATTTTAATTATTGTCATGTTAACATTAATTATGTTTAGTTCAATAAGCAAAGGCATAGAAGGGCCACAAACAAAAATGGGTGCAAAAAATCTCAACTCGTATTTTATTAAGAGAAGACCCCTTGTCAACTTTTTTCCTCACTTTTTTTAATTTTGCTCTCACTTTTCAATACACACTCTTGACTGAGGCAAAATAGTAATTTTGTACCTTTTGACAAACTGACAATCATATCCCCATTTTCCTTATTTTACCCTCACTTTTGATACACAATATTTACTCAAAGAGGGCAAAATAGTAATTATGTAATATTAAGAAAAATATGCCCTTATCAAGAGATCCCATCATCATTGTCTCATACTTTTTTCTTTTCTTTTTTTTTAAATTTAGAAACTAATCACACTCCTTGTAACACCCCAACCCCTATTTAGTTGTGTAATTTCATTTCTCCCCTAAAGTGTACTGAAAACTATCAATTAAATCCCTCTTTCTATTTTAATCGGGACCGTTCATCAGATTTCCTCTTTAGACCCCAAACTGCCACTTGGCAGCACCCCAACTCTCCTCCTTTTTCTTTGTCGCTGACCCCTACCCGAGTCCCCTCTTTGTCTTTCTTCTATTTTCGTTTCTTCTCTCTTCTTCTCTGTAACTCTCTGTGCTCTCTCGAAACTCTCACCTATCTTCTTCTCTCTTGTGCTGAGACCACACCCACAACCACGCACCACCGGCGCCATCATCTCGCCTCTCTCTCTCTCTCTCTCTCTCTCTCTCTCTCTCTCTCTCCCGTCGCACCGTCGCAACAAGGGTAGTAGACCCAGGAGGTTCTCCGGCGAACCCCTTCACGGTTTTCGATCGGGTAAGCTTCGAGATCCCTTCTTTCTGTTTTAGATTGTGCTTAGTTGGGATTTTAGAAGCTTATTCCATTTTTTTTTTCACCAAGGCTCTAGCACGGGTTCAACGCGAGGGAAGACACCCCTTTTTCCGGTGCACCCGTGGGTAGCAGAGCTTTTTCGGTCAACTTCGACGATCTTACGGCAAACCAAAGGTACCTTTGTGCTCCTCTCTTCATTATCTTCAATTTGGTACCTAGATCGGGGTCTTAAACCACCGTTTTCAGTCGGCCGGAGCTGTAGCAGCTCCAGTGTTCTTCCCCGGCGACCCAAGGCCTTTCAAGCCGTGTTCAAGGATCTCGGGCCTTAAGCCCGTTGTGGGTCAGCCCAAATCCCTAGCCCAATTAAAGACCCAAGCCCTTTGGGCTTTTATGCCGAGCCCAACCCAACAACCAAATTTCCTTTTATTTTGTTTTAGTATAAAAAGGCCCTTGGGCCGTTCTAAGATAGGGCCCTCGGCCCGTTCGTCTGAACCCCAAAACCCTTGAGGACCCAAACCCAAGGTCCAAACCCTAAAAGCCTTTAAGCCCAAAACCCTTATAACCCAAGACCCAAACCCGGATCCAAGCCCAAACCCGATGGACCTTTGACCCGTTTGACCGTTGACTGGTGTGACCTTTGACCGGTCAATGTTGACCATTGACTTTGACCTTCGAGTTGACTTTTCTGATTTCGTTCGGGACCCCTCCTAGGCTAATTTCGACGTCCTGGACCCGTTTTTGAAGTCTGTTTTCCCAAATTAAATCGTTTGTGCTTAGGGGCTAATTATTATGGCATTCTATCTTCGCTAGTCTGCGCAACTTTCGATGGCGAAGTACTGTGAGTGGACCCCTTCTAAATATTCATGTTTTGATAGTAGAAATGCATACATGAAAAGCATGATTTGATGATTATATTCTATGAGATGTTTTGAGATAACATGCTTATTGAGGCTAGTTTGAATTACTACTATTTTTCCTATAACCCATGTTCTTTATAGGATATCTGATCGATGACGATACAATATTTAGAATATGTTTCGAACACCTCTTTATAGTATAGACGATCGATGACTTTATACTATGAAGTTGCTTTTCAATTCTTATGCTAAATGGTTTTGTATTTACCTAGTGGTCCATATTCCGCTACGGGACGTAGGGATAGTGTCTGGTCCGTCCCGGGCGACGGTTTGGTGCTGGCATAGGGCCTGGAGGGTGTTTCCTCTGGCTGTTTAGCACAGAGATGGGGAGCCGGCAAGGGGCCTATAGTGATATTTCCTCTAACTGTCTGCTCAGAGACGGGGAGCCGGCATGGGGCTTGAAGTGTTATTCTGGACATTCACTAGCGATTATTATTTATGAATTATGATTTGAGATATTGCACGGCATGCTAGGTTTCGGAAAACCTATGTTTATCATGATATATATATATAGGAATTGCTTAAGGGAAGGGATCCCCATTTTTTCAAAAAAATGGGGACACGCTCCCCACCTTTGGATTTAACTTTAATGAAATTGTGTGGTTGAGATTGTGTGGCTTGTGTTTTAATCTTAACCACACAATTTCATTAAAGTCAATCTAATGGTGGGGAGCGTGTCCCCATTTTTTTGAAAAAATGGGGATCCCTCCCCTTAAGCAGCCTGTATATATATATATATATATATATATATATATATATATATATATATATATATATGTTTTCATAAAACCTGGAGGTTAGTATGTTGATAACTGTTTTAGTATATGTATATCAAATTGGTCCACTCACCTTTGTTTTGCGCCCCCCTTCAGGGCATAGAATCGAGGCATACAATCCCGGCGTTAAGACACTTCCGCATCGCCATCTTCGAGTCCTCTTGGAGTAGGACCCATTCTTTGTTTCATTCAATTTTATATTAATTATTTTAGTGTTCTAGATTAGTGTATGCTCTGAACATGTTCCTTAAATAATTATTCTTCTATAATTATAAGACTTATTTATTCCTTATTCTCAGCAATTGCACTCAATAAATGGCTTGCGTCACCCTTCGGGTGTCGGCCAGCACGTGACCATCCCAGTGCCCCGAGGACATCGGGATCGGGGCGTGTCACTCCTTAATAAATAAAAAAATGAAATTGTTCACACACAAAGTATGTGCTCATCTTCTAGTTAATAATAAAATCAATTGTAATATATATATATATATATATATATATATATATATATTCTCAAAACGGAAAGGGTTATTTTTTTTCGTTTTTAGATGGTGTTGGACACAATTTATTTCTTAGAAACTTGACATGAACAACACGGTTAAGCTAATAGATAAATTTGGGACACAAATATGGATTTCTTTTCTAATAAGTTCATCACTTAGACATTCTACATAATTAACATTTAAATAGGTGGCCAAATTATATCCTAAAGTATTGATATATTAAATACATGTAAATATTGTAGTCAAATTCATATTTTTATCACAGATGGTCCATGAAATTGACAAACTCATCAAAATGATATCTGTAATTGAAAATTGATTAATGTTTTCTGTGAATATGGAGATTGTTGTCGGTGGCTGAGTTCAAAGAAGGAGAAGATGAGGATTGTTAGTTTGTTGTTTTTCTTCTTTTTACCTTTTAAAAATTTTGAAACACTTTTTTTAATCCATGTGTCATCATATTATTGGAGTGCAGAGTTTTCTGTGTGTCACATCAGCACATAATAGATTTTTTTAACATAATTCAGACAGAAGATAACATTGATTTGCAACACCCATATTCAAGGACGATATTATTCAATTTTCAACTTCAGATATCATCTTGATACAGTGGGTCAATTTCAGAACTATTTATAATAAAAATGTAATATAATATAATAACTTAAGTTTAACAAGTCACTACCCGCGAAACCAATCTTTTTAACATGTTACTAAGGAGTCTATCCATTGTCAAACAATAAGAAGCGGATTCAAACTTGGTGAGGATAAAACACAATGACGTAACTAGCTTGGCTAAACTCAAATCTTCTATTTTAAATTAATTCTTTTACAAGTAATTTATGTAAATGTATCTTTAATTATATAAATAATTAAATAAAAATAAATAGAGTAAGTGGTTGGGAATAATTTTTTTTTCTTTCCTTTCTTGTTTGGTCTTTGGTTTCAAGGGCAAGTAAGGTAAGAACCCGGATCATTTCCGGATCCCAATATCCTAAGCCTAGGGATCATTTAATCCGGGCCGTTGAAAATTGATTCAAATACTACAATTATTATAACTTTAGAGGGACCATTGTTTATAGCTGTTGGATCAAATTTCAACGGTCCAGATGATTTGATTCCTAGACTTAGGATATTGGGATCCGGAGAGATCCGGGTTCGTAATAACACAAGTCATTGACTTCCGTTTGTGTCCTTCGAGGTCCACTCCGTCCCTCCCCTCAAGCGAATAAAAAGCTGTAATTCAAACTCATTCTCCTAACAAATCTTTCCTTCCTCGCCACTCTCACAAATTTTCATACATACAATCCAACAAATTCCAAAGCCTCTCATCATATTCCATCCAGCTAGTGCACAAACTGATCCTCTTGTCTCTGGTTTTCTCTTCAAATGTGAAAGACTTTGCCTAGAAAAATGATGAATATGTTCATCCCTCGACTTCTTCCTCATTCTCATTTCTTTGTAGCTTGCTTTGTAACTTTTGCCTTTGGAGCTACTCGATTGCCAAATGATGAAGGTACGAGTAATTCACCTCAATATCTCTATGTCAAATATCTTCCTTAGTTTCCTTTGTTTCATTCTATAAATGATAGTTTTAAGTTCGTTTGATAATCTTTTAGTTTTCAAAATTTGGTTTGGGTTGATTTTGGTTTTCAGTTTACATCCAATGAACTAAAAATTAAAAATTAAAAATTAAAACTGTTATCAAATGAACCTTAAGTAAACAGATATTTGCGTGAACTTAGTAGAAATTTTCAATCATATGATGCTGAGGTGCACTCTGTAGTTCTTGTCCATGCATCAAAATTCTTTTTTACTATTTTGTTGAGCACGATGTTAATTTGTTGCCTTTTATTTTGCGTATATGGAGTGCAAACTTTGAAAGACATAGCAAAGACACTGGGGAAGAAGGGCTGGGATTTCAGTGGAGACGCAGATCCATGCAGCGGCCAACTTCCATGGACTAATTCAAACGCACCCAAGGGATTTGAGAATGCCATCAACTGTAATTGCTCCTCCACTGTCTGCCATATTACCGGAATGTAAACCTCTCTCTCTCTCTCTCTCTCTCTCTCTCTCTCAAAAACAAACATGCCCGACTCATAACTAAGTGAGATTTTTCAATGTGTCTGGAACATGAGTTGGTATACCACGTGTCATTATATAAATGGTGAGTTACTTGTATAATGACACGCGGTCTACGTTCCGAACACAACTTTTCCACATCTCACAAGATGATACCAAATAATCTTATCGGCTTTTTGTGATTTAAATTGATGTGCATTTATTGGTGGGGTTCCACCCTCAACAAAAGTTTTTCCGGAATGGAATCCTTTTACAAGAGGGATCCCCATTTTTCTAAAAAATGGGGACACTCCTTGACCGTTGGATTTGACTTTAATAAAATTGTGTGGTTGAGATTGTGTGGCCTATGTTTTAATCTCAACCACACAAATTTCATCATTGTGAATAGACCTGGCATTCATGTCGTGTTGTCCGTATTCGTGTCGTTTTCATGTCATACCCGATATCTTAACAGGTCGTGTCGTGTAACACCCGTTAAAATAAATGGTTAAAATGACCTGACCCGAAATCGACCCGATAATATTAACAGGTAATATGATCCGACCCGTTACCCGTTAAGGAAAATATATTTTAAACCAATAAATAATCAAATGAAAAATATAATACTAAATAAATATATACATACTATATTTTCACATCCAAAACATAAAAACGCATTTTTCTTTTAAGTATATTTTCGCTTACCTAAAGTCTTTAATAGTTTTTTAATTAATGTATAGGTGTAAAAAAATATAGAAAAAATATATAAACGCTCGTAATGACAAGATTTACAACTTTCATGAAGAGCTTAGCTTCAAAATTCGCCACTATAATCATATAAATCATATATCAAAATAAACGCTCGTAATGACAAGCATATCTATAGCCAAGCGTTACTTGTAATTCAGTTCATCATAAATAAATAAAAATCAGTGGATGTAACCTAATTTTATAGGGTGAACCACTTAAACATTACGTCCATTTTCCTTAATTGCAAAAGCCCAAATCCACTAAGGGACCAACTCTTATTCAACATTTGTAAGCCTCACTAGTTTTGAGCGTTAACATACTTATTATGTGAGGAATGATAAACAAAAAATAAATAAAGACAACAAAACTAATATATGGAGGTTTCCGAGCATATAATTGGGATTATATCAATTATAATAATAAAATACTAGTAGATGAGCACACACTCTGTGTGTGTGAACAATTTCATTTTAGTTTTTGTTATTGATTAAGGAGTGTGATTAGTTTTTAAAATTTTAAAAAGAGTATGGAATAATTGACACACCCCGACCTAAATCCAGGCGTGCTAGCCGTCACGTGAGGGTGACGTAGCCATGTACGCAGTGCGAAAGTGATAAGAGAATAACAATGCGAGTAAATAAAAACCAAAATGACTAATTTAGACTAGGCGAACATATAAGTGCAAGAGACAAGATTTAAGTGTGACAACACATAATCGGAGCAGATGTAGCCTAAGTGCAGTCCAGCAGGACAAATACTAATTATACAATACCATATGGATGGTCCTACATTAATTACAGACTGTCAGAACCGCCGTAGTCTCCTCCTAAGCCACCAACAAGCACTCCTACCTAGAACCTGGAGGGGCGCAAAACAGAAAGTGTGAGTGGGCGAAAACAAAGCTTTTAAAAGCATTTCTTTTTTCTCAAAAGTTATAACCCCTCGCCGTAAATCCTGTATAATTTTCCAGAAAATAGAATATACATATATATATATATATATATATATATATCTCAAAAATCATTTCCACAATCCAAAAATCCCAACATGTATGCCATGCAAGATATCACAAGAATAATCAAGTCAACCAGATGAAATAAAATGATGAATAATAAAGTGTCAGCCGGAACCACCTAGGGTGGTCTGTACGGCTGAACCTATAGCCCATCAAGTGTGCATGCACACGAGTCGGAACCACCTAATGTGGTCTGTACGACAGGACTAGGTGTAATAAGTACGCTCAAGTGCTACGATCACATGAAGGCTGTGCGATAAATCGTGGGTCACCTATGAGTCGGAACCACCTAGTGTGGTCTGTACGACAGGAATGTGCACCTGACTTGGATCCAAGGTGAGCGTGTGGTGCAAGAGGTGAACATCACGTGAAGGACTGTGCCTTGACCACAGGCGGGAGCACTAACACCGGGGTGCAGGTTTATGAGCTCTAAAATCATCAAACTATAACCACAATCACGCAACTTACCACCAACAACAAATACTTACCTGGAACTTACCTGAACGTCCGTGGCATTAACAATAGATTATGCAACTATTAAATGCATGTTCTAAAACGTAAAGTATTTTGCATGGCATTTCAAAGCATAAAACCATTTAAATAAGTTTTCTGGGAAAAATACCAAGCATATATACATATATAGAAAACCAAAATGCCCACTCTTTGATACGTAGAAGGATTGTAGTCCCCGAGTCTCGCTTGACTGCGCTCGTCCTCTGGAAACGTCTCACCTATATGCGAAACAACTATTTTAACGTTATTTTGAAGCACATAACCAAAATTAGGTAATAACTTCTCATACGTTGCTCAATTGGGGTATTTGAATATACCATCATGGCCTACTCAACCCCACGAACATCCCCATATTTTTACAAAAAAATTTCGACGTCTCACGCGCCCTTATGCTCCGGCCAAGGCACGTGCCTGGCACGCGGACGGAATAGTTAACGCCGTTAGAGAATATTTCGTTAAATAATAGAATATTCCTTTAAAGATACCTGACACCGTTAGTCGACGTTAGGAATATTCCGTCAAAGTTGACGGAATATTCTTTTTCTTCTCCGGCAAGTCACCGGATTCCAGCGCCGGCCGCTGTCTATATCGCCGGTTTCTTGAAAAATTTCAAAACTCATTAACTTACTCATTTTTCAACCAATTTCTATGAAATTTGCACCAAAATGAGGCTAGATATGAGAAGGACATTTCCTTACCACTTTTAAGACCTAAAACCAACTGAAAGTGGCCGGAAAATCTTCGACACTTTCGGTCATCTCTGCAACTCGATGAACAGACCTAATCCGACGTTAAAACTTGTCAAAAAATGTCCTAACATCTTCGTAAGGACGACTTAAGACCCTCTCAAGCCTCAAAACGTCGAGAAAAACACATGATCACGTCGGTGGAACTGTGCACCTTGTCGAAGCTTATGGTTTCTGGGGTTCCCGACGTCCGTTTGACAAACTAAAGGTATGGTTAAGTTCGTAAGGTCACAGAGAAGGTAACGGTGACATCCTAAGGCTCGATCTGTGCGTGGAAGTGAGAGTTGGAAGTTGTCCGTACAAACTGTACGAAAAAAAAAAGAATCGAGAGAGAGAGTGAATGATGATGATGGTATGCGTGTGTGAGTGCACGTGTGATGGTGTGTCCGGATTGGGCACCCAAATACATCTCTAGTTCCTAATTGGGCCCCTAACACAACTACAAAAATCAACCTAACAAACCCTAAATTCTAATTGGGTCCAAAATTGTAAGAAACAATATAATTGGACCATTTTTCTTAGCCCATTTACACAAATACAACCCAACGCTCAAGGGCAAAAATGTCATTTCCACGTTGTTGAAGACTTAATATAAATAAATTCGGGACGGGCTGTCACAATAATGATGATGAGACAATTTCTCTTAATAAGTGCATATTTTTTCTTAATATTACATAATTATTGTTTTGTCATAGGAAAAATAGGTATATGATTGTCATTTTCTCAAAAAAAATGTGGGTAAAATAGGAAAAATAGGAATATGATTGTCATTTTGTCAAAAGGTACAAAATTAAAGCCTCTTCAACCGCACACCTCATTCCACATTCTCCTCAAGCGCAACTGCTTCAGTTCATTCAAACTATCCAAAAAACATCATGATTTCAATAACTGTATGGAAAAATGATGGTCGGACAATTTCTCTTCATAAGTGCATGTTTGTTATCTTATGTAAATATTGTGTATCAAAAGTGAGGGTAAAATAAGGAAAATAGGGATATGATTGTCATTTTCTCAAAAGATGCAAAATTACTATTTTGCCCTCCTTATGTAAATATTGTGTATTTTAGTGAGGGAAAAATAGGAAAAAAGGGGCAAAAAGTTCAAAAGATACAAAATTACTATTTTGCCTTCCTTTGTAAACATTGTGTATCAAAAGTGAGGGTAAAATAGGAAAAAAAGGGGCAAAAAATTGACAATGAGGGTTTTCTTAATAATAGTATAGATTGAACGCAAAATAAATAATAAACACGATATTTAATATCAGTAACATATCTTATTGATTGTAATCGATAATGCAACAAATAAAGAAGGGACAGAATTACTTACATGAATCATAGTCGTGTGTGCACCACTTTGTAGATCATCATTATGCTTGTATTCTTTCTCTTCATGATTATTCACGAGAAAGTTCCTTAAGTGTTGAGCATTTAAGAGTATCTACACTGATACATCAGTAACGAAAGATGGAGTGAGGGATTCGATTGTGCTAGCAAGATCACTCACTTGGACTAAATCTTTGGGACAATAGGAAAAATGCCTAGGGGAGTTTTTTTCTTCCTATTCTTGATCTACACTGATACATTAGTAACGAAAGATGGAGTGAGGGCTTCGATTGTGCTAGCAAGATCACTCACTTGGACTAAATCTTTGGGACAATAGGAAAAACGCCTAGGGGATTTTTTTTATTTTTTATTTTTTCCTATTCTTGTCTGAGAGGACAAATCTAATCGTTAGGGACATGGTCATTCGGTAGTGTTTTTGAAGAATTAATTTTAGTATTTTAAAAATGATTTGACTTTATGATATTCATTTCCAAATAACTTTAGGGTGCGTTTGTTGCACCGGACTATCTCGGACTGGACTAGTTTCAGGGACTAAGCTGGACTGGCTTAGACTAGACTAAGCTGGACTGATTTAATGAAACGTTTGATGCAGTGTCGGACTAAGAAGCAGGATAACTATTAAATTTAGATACTATATTTTGATCATACTTATTTCATAGAACCCAGATCACACTTATTTCAGATAACCCTCAATTAACATTTCAAAATTAATCAAGAAAATATGTAATAAATCATGTATAAACTTTATCAAATATAATCAAGTTTAAATACCAACTCAGACGATTCCAAAGATCTACCAAAAAGTAAAATAAGAAATATACCAACTCAGACACCAAAAAATCAAACATCCAAAGATCAATGGCAGAACACCAGTAATCAAATGGCAGAACACCAGCAATCAAACAGACAAAGCATTTGTTCAAAAAAAAAAAAAAAAAAAAACGAATCCCCAAAGATGAATTAGAAAGAATCCCCAAAGACCACAAGACGAATCTTCCCTCTCTTGCTGCAAGACGAATCCCAATTTGCAAGACGAATCTCTCCTTTCTCGCTTCAAGACAAATCTGCAATTTGCGTGACGATGAAGAAGAGTAGGGTGGTGGGGCTATCGATGCAAAGAGGAGAGAAGCAGACTAGAGGTGAATTGAACAGCTGTCGGAGAAGAGGAGTGGGGTGGGGGGGCTGTCGGTGCAAAGAGAAGACAGAAACAAACGAAGCATATGAAGAAGACGAAATGAAGCAGACAAAGTGAAGCGAGCGAAGCGAGAAGGGGCTTAGCAGTCCTCTCGTATTTGGGGGGTCTCGCTAAGACCTTCTAACGAAGGTGTTAGTCGGGACGAGTTCCACTTAATACCAATAAAGGTAATCCCTCCCTGTAACAAACACAAGACTAGACTGACTTTTAGTCCAGTCTAGTCTAGTGAGACTTAACGAAGGGAAACAAACACACCCTTAATGCTAAGAACTGTCACACATGCTATTCTTGTAAGTGGCCGGTTATTACAAGAAAACCGAAAATAATCATGGTGAGGTGGCATCTCCAATTTTAAGGCTACATCATCATTAAGTTAACATTTTCATATTTTTTGAAGGCAAGTTAACATTTTCATATTGTTCTGCATTAGATTGGATAAAAGTTGGCACTGAAAGAAAGAAAAAGTTGGCACTGAAAGAAGGAATTTATCTTATTAAAAAAATAGTTGATACTAAAAATTATATTAACATTTAGACTTTTTAGTCAAAATGGTCAATGAGATTTGCATAACACATCGCTTTGGTTTCTAAGATTGTTCACCATCTATTATTTTGGTCCTTCCATTAAAAACCCGAAGCTCTTTAGCCGGAAGTTTGGGCAATTTTCAAAGTTTCGTAACTCAATCGTTTCTTAACCAAATTCAACCCATATAGGAAAGTGTAGAACAAGATTATACCTATTTGGAAGCCCAATTGTTTTCAGAGATGGCCAGAAAATAGCTTGAAAGGTGACTGGTCCGCGAAAAAATTAGAAAACACACCGGAAACTAAGTAAACTTTAAACGTTCATAACTTCTTCAATACTCAACGAAATCGAGTGATTCAAAAACAAAAATTATACTTCTCGAACCTTTCTCGACGACTAACTCGCCATGGTTTGGCCAAAAAAGGGCTCGAAAGTGGTTGTCTTTGTCTCGAGTTAGCCACTTTCAAGCCGTTTTCTGGCCAAACCACGACGAATTAGCCGTTGAGAAAGGTACCATTCTCTTTATCTTATTGAGAAGTATGATTTTTGTTTTTGAATCACTCGATTTCGTTGAGTATTGAAGAAGTTATGAACGTTTAAATTTACCCAATTTCCAACGAGTGTTCCAATTTTCCTGCTGACCAGTGACATTTTAGGATATTTTTCGGCCATCTCCGACAACCATTGGGCTTCCAAATAGGTATAATCTTATTCTACACTTTCCTATCTTCATTTTCATAAATTATGGGTCGAATTTGGTTAAGAAACGATTGAGTTATGAAGCTTTGAAAAAATTGCCCAAACTTCCGGCCAAGAGCTCTGGAACACTTAACGGAGTTTTTAACAAAATGACCAAAATAATGGATGGTGGACAATCTCAGGGACCATTTTTATTGATTTTCAATCTCAGTGACCAAAATGATGTGTTATGCAAATCTCGATGACCATTTTGGCTAAAAAGCCTAACATTTATAATTACCTATTAATTCTAGGGGTGGGCACGGGCCGGGCCCAATTTTGAAGGAACCGGACCTACCCGTTTTAAATTGTAACGGGCCGGGCCGGGCCGGGTAAAGAGATTTTCAGTTTTGGAACCGGACCTTACCCGATCCGTTTCAAACGGGCCGGTCCACGGGTCCAACTCTATTTTTCTTTTTTCATTTTTTTTTAAATGGTGCAGCAGCCGCTGCACTCCAGTGCACAGCAGCAGCATATTACACGGAGTATGAAACACAGATTGTGCACAGCAACATACAAATATAATACCAAATCATTGAAATTAGAGTTCTCAAGGATCATGGTATCCTTATGCTTAATCCTAATTTCGACCCCATCCACCCAAATCATTTGAGCAAAAGATTTGAAATTGGAACAAAACAGAGGTCAAGATTCCCAACCCAACAAAATCCCTAAATCTAGAAACCCTAATATAATTTTCAATCCTAAATCCCCAAAACATAATACCTTAAAAAACTATGAATCTGAGTCAGACGGAGGGGATGGATGATTAGTTCTTCGACTTCGTCGTTCGTCCCTTCGAGTTCGACTGAGGAACTGACTTCGAGAGAATGAGTGAGAGAAAGAGACACAGAGCAGAGGTTTAGGTTACATTAGAAATTAAGGAGCACCAGATCATCGACCACGATCGCATTTCCCATCTGAATTCTGTGCATGCATTCAAAAATTAAACCCACAAAAAACGAAGAAATTTGCTATAAATTGACAGAAAAAAGAGGAGAACGGATTTCAATTACCTTGGATCGAGGTCTGAGGATGATGGGTGGCGTGGTGCCGTTGTTCGCCGAGGAGAATCGACAGTCGGTGAGGGAGGGGGAGGACGATTGGAGTCGACAGTCGAGTCAAGGGACCGAGTCTGAGAGGGAGAGTCTGAGAGAGAGTCAGAGTGAAGTCGAGATGAGAGAGAGATGGGTGGCGTGGTGCCGTTGTTCGCCGAGGAGAAGCGACGGTCGGTGAGGGAGGGGGAGGACGATTGGAGTCGACAGTCGAGTCGAGGGACTGAGTCTGAGAGGGAGAGTCTGAGAGAGAGTCAGAGTGAAGTCGAGATGAGAGAGAGATGGGTGGCGTGGTGCCGTTGTTCGCCGAGGAGAATCGACGGTCGGTGAGGGAGGGGGAGGACGATTGGAGTCGACGGTCGAGTCGAGGGACTGAGTCTGAGAAGGAGAGTCTGAGAGAGAGTCAGAGTGAAGTCGAGATGAGAGAGATAGAGAACCTAGGGTAAAACTAAAACTAACGGTTCAGATTACATATGGTAGCTTATTCATCAATCTGGCCCGTCTATTTCAATTACAAACGGGCCGGTCCGGGTACCTGCGGTTCCTATACTTCAGGAACCGGCCCGACCCGAAACTCACAAAGACCCGCCCCGGCCCGCCCCGTTTCTATTTTTTAAAAATAGGAACCGACCCGTACCCGCCCCGAACCGCGGTTCCTGTACCCGTTTGCCCACCCCTAATTAATTCAATTAAGATTACCAATAACGGGCTTGAGCCCAAAATGTGTTCACCTATGGCTAAACTGGGTCGTCCTAGTCCACCTACTCTTACGTACTGTTGTAACCTCATTTATGAGAAGAAGTACTTCCAAATTGAATTAATAAAGTTAAATATTGTGTCTTGCACATCACAATACTATTTATATTCTACTTTATGTGCTCATATTGTACGTAATTTATGTGCTTAAGGTTATGGAAAGAAATGAATTTACACATAACAATTACCATGCTAAAAAACTTATTTAACTCTTCTATTAACACCATGAGCATGCTAACAACTGAATGCATGGTAGGCCTTCAGTTACTTGATGAGTGATTTGGATCTAAGATGAACTCTTGACTAGTAACCACATAATCAAGCTTGCTCACGATTGAAGGCATGGTAGGCCTACATTTTGAAATGGCATTACAATAATGGAGAGCCACATATAAATATACAATACAATGTAAAAAAAATTATATGAATGTACCAAAGTACAATATACCATTTTTTTTTATTTAAAACGTACCAATTATTTATGTACCAATATTTTATGTAAAATGTACCAAATTTTTATGTAAAATGTACTAATTTTTATATGTACAATCTACCAAATTTTTTTGTAAAATGTATCAATTTTTATGTACCACTTTGTTACATGTAAAATGTACCAATTTTTTTTTTTTATATGTAAACTGCACCATATATTTCATGTAAAATGTACCTATATTTCTTTATGTAAGATGTACCAAATCTTTCCACCATAATGATTTTTGCATTCTCTGCAAATTCCAACTTAACCCAGTCTGTGTTGGCCTTATTCACGTCGTCTTAAATGGCATCACCTACGCCCATCTGTAGCTAGAGTCGGCTTGATATTTAGGCGCAATGGGCTGGGGTTGCACGACAGGATGTGGGTGTTACCCATCAAACCCTAACAATACTTTGATTGTCACTTAGTATTACGATTTAGTGGTATTTCTCTTCACTTGTAAGTAAAAGGTATTAGGTTCGATTCTCATCAAAGACTAATTTGAATCACATTTTTGCTAGCTCATTGTGAGACTTAGCCCACTTCCCACCCTCTTAATATAAATAATAGCGTTTCTTCAAAAAAAAAAAAAACCAATACTTTGATTAGAACTCATTGACTTGTTGTAGGGCAGCATTACAAATTAACATATATAATTCATAAGATCATTAATTCCACCTTTATCTTTAGTCGTTTTGTTGAAAATCTTTTTAGAGAAAAATAAAAACTTGATCACACAAGTTATCCAAATATGGATTCCACCTTCATCCCTGTTAACCCGTTTTGCACTTTGGACTAAAGTTTCCCTTTATTTTCTTGCTCTATGATTCCATGCCTGTCATCACTGGAAAGTAATTTTGGCTTTTGGGAATAAAGTTAGAAAATTCACAGGTTTAGGGGGATGAATTTGAAGGAGGCAGATTGTCTGTCCATCTGTTTGGGTGCTCTTCTCATGCCTTCTTATTTGTGCGATTACGGTTAAGTTACGTCAATATTTTATATACTTATTGCTTTTTAACTTATTATTTCTATAAAAAAAATCAATATAAAATGTTAACGTAACTTAATCATCATCGCACAAAATAAAAAAACATGGAAGAACAGACAATCCGCCTCTCAGACTATCACATGGCTCTTTACGCAAGTTGAATAATTTTATATTATTATTATTTCTTGGCGGATGCATGATGATTTACTTGTGATATTTGTTGGATTAATTTAATTCCCATTTATGGCATCTCCTATCCTAGCTGTCAGCTCAAAACCGTCGGCTTGACCTGCGGTTTCAATTCAAAGTCAAAAACATCCAGCTTCAACGCATGGTTTCGAGACCAAAGATGGCAAACAACTTTTCGTAGGTACGTGTTTGCATGCATACGTGAGAATTAAATAATTAATTGATGGTGACCGGAAACAGTGTTCCTCTAAAAGTACGGATTTCTTTAGTTAAGATCTTCGAATTAAGTAATTTGGACCTTTAAAATTTTATCCAACAGTAAAAAATTATTACATTTTTTAAGAAATCAAAACAGTTGAATCGTTTGATGAAATTTCAAAAGTCTAAATCACTTAATTCAATAACCTTAGACCATCTTCAATGGTTGGGCTAAAAGCCAAACATTTTAACCCGGAAAATTTAGCTTTTAGCTCAGAAACAGTTTTTCTACTCTAACCGTTTTACCCTAAAATTTTAGCATGGGATTATTAAAGAATAAACTTAGGCTATTTTTTTTTTCTTAAATTAATTTTAAAAAAAAATAAATATGCAGACTTTCGTAAATTAATTTTATGAACATTTTAATCTAAAAAAATTTAAATTCTGATAAGTATTTTCACTCGGTTCGGTTGAACCCACACCGATTTCTGGGCTAAATTCTGGGGGGAATCTAGCCTTGGTTTATCATTTAGCATTTAGCCCAAATTTTTCCCTTAGGTTGGAGTGAGTTTGGAAGGAAATTTTGAGAAATAATTTAACTTTTAGCCCACTATTGGAAAATAGATCAGTCTCTCCCAGAAGTACCATGGAAAATGAAAGGACGAAAAATTCCATGATGAAAAGTATTCATGTTCCTGAGTGGATGCTGACCTGGGATTCATACAGGTTTAGATTAGAGTCTATATCACAATATAAAAAGCAAACAAAGAAACAAAATCAAAGTAAAAAAGTGTAAACGAATAATTGCAGAAAAATATCCTAAAATCTTGTGGTACATTACAACAGAAAAAAAAAATTATTGTGACATTTCATACAAATTGACTGTTTTTTATATATAGCAATAGATGATTCCAATGTTTATAGTCGAAAAGGATAGTCACAATAGATTTTTTTAATAGAGTTTTAAAGAAAAGCCCGCGGTACTGTTCACTTTAACGAAAAACCACATTTTTACACTAAAAAGTCAAACTTGGTACTATTCACTTTACCCTTTATTTTGTCCTTATCGTTAAAACTTAAAGTTTTCAAGCCCTTTTCATTAGTTTTCTTTTTTTTAAACCAAAAGATGTCTTTTTATAAGCCAAAGGGGTAATGCTAGGAATATCAAAATTTTAAACCAAATTTGCAAACTAAATGATGTGTAAAAAATAAACATGTTAATCGACTCATAATTAATAATCCAATCATCTACAACCATATCATTTGGTTTGCAAATTTTATTTAAAAAAATTTGATCTTCAAAGCATTATCCAAACCAAAATATCCCAAGGGTATAATGGTATTTGAAAAAACTTTAGAAGCAGCTTTGAAAATATGCTGAGTCATGACTCACAGTTGTAAAATAAGAAAATTACTTAGTTAGATCAAAATCAATGGATCAAATTGATAAGCTAAATCTTTAGGATTAAACTTAATAATTCACTACTAATTGGTCTTATATCTAATAATTTGAGTCAAAATCAATGTGTACTCTTATGAGGGAATTGTTAAAAGAATGAACATTGTATGTGCTTATAAGTAAGTTGGAATACTCCTGTGAGATGGTCTTAGGATTTGATGACTGTGGACTTCTTGGATCTCAGCGGAATAGGGCTTGTAAGCCCATAATTTATGACCAATGTATGCATGGTCTGTTAAGGGCAGAACAATTATATTGAGTTTAAAATACATATGACCTGCTCTAATAAGTCAGGATATTTTATATCTCGACAGAGATGTGCCTTGATAATCATATGAGGTCAGTTTAATTTAATTATATAATTGATCATTACAATTGGGGAAAATTACAAAAGAGTATAATAAATATACATTGAGTTACACAAAGTTACACACAGTCCTAAAAACGCCAATAAGACATAGATCCAGAAGATTCAACTCCTTGTCAAAATTAGGCTTGGGTGAGTGGTTTTTAGAAGGGATTGAAGCACAGATGGTCATGAAATTATCATAAAATTTTATATGGAAGAGATTAGAAAATCGCTATATGAGCATCATAAAAGCATGTGAGAGTCGATAGTGATTTTTAAACCCTTGCTTGGTTTAAGTCATTTACAAATCTTTTTTACATGCCTTTACAATCACTAGAACAAAACAGTTCATCTATCACGTCAATTCTACCACGGGCATATATAGCTCGTGGTAAAAATTATTCAATTACCACGGCCAAGTTTTACTCGTGGTGGATAACATTAATTCACCACAGTCAGATTTTGATCCGTTGTTAAAAGTGAATAATCTACAACGAACATTTAAATCCGTGATGGAATATCATAATTACCACAAGATATGCTCGTAATGGTTACTTCAAATTACTACATCGTCTTTTGTGAATTCACCACGTCTTTGGTTCGTGATGGATGTTTTTATCATACATAATTGAAAACATTTGAAAAAAAGCGGGATGTTAAAAATTTGGAGGGTTGCCAAAATTTTGGCATGGCTTCCAAAATGACGGTTTCTCCGCTTCCTTCGTCAGCCGTCTTTTGGGTTTAACCTTTTACTTCTGCTCCTTTCTTTCATCCGTTCGTTATTCTCGCTGTTGCTCTGCAATTGTTTACTATGTTTGTTGCCTCACAAAATATTGGGCAAACAGGAGGGGAAAGCTCCTGATTTTCGTGATTTGATCGATATAATTTTTGGTGTGCGATTTGAGGGGGGTCTCTGCTATTTTCAAATCTAGGGTTCTGGGTGTTTTCTGCGCTCTTAAAAAATTGTTTTCCCAGATTTGCAGAGTTGGTGTTCTGCGTCTTCTTTTGTGCAGTTTTGGAAGGGATTTTTGTTTAAGGTGAGAAACTTGCAATGAACATCTGTGTTTTATTCGATTTCCCTTCCTTGGTGTGTTAATCTGATCCCGATATTTTTTTTTTCTTTTGATTCTGTTTTTAGGTGCGGAAGAACATGTATTTACCTCTTTTAGAAACCCCCAAATTCCAGAAATCCCTAACCTTTAGCGATGATCTGGTGAGCATTTATTGTGGTATTTTTCTGTCAAATTATTTGTGTTTTCCTTGGTTTTTTGGGTTTGTTCAAGTTCTTGAGGAATCTTTAGTTTTTGGGTTTGTTCAAGTTCTTGAGGAATCTTTAGTTTTTGCTTCGGTGGTCTGTGGCATGGTCATGATTGTTATATGATATTCTCTTCTTGTTAGAACTGGGAGCATGGAAGGCTATTCTCATTACAAGAACAAATTGATCATAAGGTAAACTGTGCTTGCTTTATGGTTTTGTTTAAATGGTCGGGCGGACAAAGGAGACCAGAGATCTGTGATACATCTTCAAGTTGTTTATGTGGTGGTTTAATGTCCCGAATAATGGAGTGAAGCATTTTGAATGTCATTTCTTCCGAAATCAATTGCCTTCTAGTTGATCTGCTTGTATTAAAAATATCAAACCGTGAAATCCAAATTACTGAATTGAGCATCTGAAATTATAAGTTTTCATGTCATTCCATGCGTTTGTTTTATTTTAAAAGCAGCAATCCAACTTTGACTTGCAGATCTGACTTCTGTTTAGAACACTATTCGATTTCTCCTTTTCCAATACTTTTCCTATTGGCACTCATTCGCTAATTTGTGTATTTGGAACTTATTAATTATAACAGGCTTAATAGAATAGTATATTAGAGTCGCATATAGTGCTGACTTGTAACTAAATTTGTGTGCAGATGGACTTCATCAAACAGGAATTGCAAAATAATGAAGTTTAATTTTTAATTTCTCTCCAATTTCCTACTGGTGCGATAATTTTCTCTCCAATTTCTGCTGCTAATTTCAGTTTAATGTTTGCTGTATGGAGAAGAGGGGTGTATAAGTGAAATATATGTTCCTAAATCACCTTAAGATTGTTGGACCAAGTTAGATATCTCTTGCATTTGAGTTCTGTAGCATTTGCTTGTCAGCAATGCTGTATCCACTAAACTTTATTTCTAGCATATACATCAGCAACATTGCAAAGACACATCCATTGCCTTTACTTTAACACTCAAGCACTCGTTAATCAGAAGCATTTCCCAATGTCAATACAAAATGTTCTCTTGTTTCAGTTTTTTGTGTGTGATTGTTTACTGACAGTAGTATTTTTTTTTATGAACATAAGCATTGTGATTGAGTGCCCTCTCTTCCTCTGTTTTTTTATTTTTTTTATTTTTTTATTTCATTCGGGTGTCATCCATAATGTATTTCTCCTATGTAGAAAATAAAGGGGTTTAATTGTTTATTGGGTGTGTTTTTAATCTTCGATCAATGGTTGGGTGATGAACATCTGTCAGCATTTCCTGGCTCTGAACGAGGATTATTAGTGTACCATATTTTTTGGAGCATTGCATGTACTTTTCACCAGTATAAGCTTCTATGGGATCTTGAGTTTGATTTTTCTTTTGTGTTCTTTATGAACAACTTCATATGCTTTTGCTTGTTACAGATGGCTCTTCCATTGATGTCAGCTCAAGCCATGACTCAGCAAGTAAATTGATTGTATTTATGTTCATATATATAAATTTGCACAATTTATTTTTCTCATAAATACATGAGGTGTCTTTTTCATTGGCCGATTAGCAGTACATATATATTTCTCTTTTGCAGGCTACAAGGCATGCACGTCGGGTATACGTTGGTGGGCTTCCTCCCTTGGCTAATGAGCAAGTTATAGTACTGAATTTTATTTTGGATTCTTTCCCAACTAATAGCAAGTGTTTTGACTCTATACTGGAGTGGAGATGAACAATGAATCTAGGCTAAAGTTTGATGCCATTTGTGTCATCACTCTAGAATCTAGGGATTTACTTTGTATATAAGGAAGCTTATAAGGTAGCTTTCTGTAGGTTGTTACAGGGCCAACTGCGATGAGTTACAAATAAGCCAAAATTTTGATTAAATGTTTTTCAAATTTTTATGTAGTTATTATATTGTAGTAAATATGGAATTTTGTTGGTTATTCTGTACTAAAATATATAAATATAGATATATATATATATATATATATATTTGTTAAATAGTTTTATTATTTTTTTTAATTTTGAAAAATAATTTATAACGGGCATTAGCTGTGGTCAATTAGTAATCGACAACGGTCATAGCACGTGGTGTTAGATTCCAATTTACCACGGGTATAATCCGTGGTTATATTGCATTTGACAACGGGGCATAGTCCGTGGTAGAAACTGAGACTTTTTATCACATTCAGAATACTAACGGGCACAGTGTCCGTGGTGGATTGCAATTTACCACGGGCATCAACCGTGGTAGATGAGCTTTTTTCTACTAGTGAATGCTTATACGGTGTTTTTGTAATCTCTCATATCTAGCATTTTATAATTCATTTTTTACTAATTTGGTCTTAAGTTCACAGGGCTAGAATCCTTCCCCCAAACGTAGCTCAAAGGACTCACACCCTCCAAAATAAAGTAGACAACAATACCACAATTGACATAAGTTTTTGTGTGGTAGTGAATTATTATCACATGCGCTCATGCAGATATTAATGTGTAGATAAATTATGGGAAGTGAATTATATATACTTCTTTTCGTTGCACTCTCTTTTCATTTTTTTTATTTTATATTTGAATTGAATTTAGAAGAATTCAGAAAATAAAGTAGCCCAAAATGATCTATGTGAAAATTATTTGTATAAACTCTGTACACACACACACACACAAAACAATTAATGATGTTCCATACCAACTTATACAGTAAACCAACTGATAAGGTGGAAAAGATGATTATAATGTTAGCATCCAATTCCTATCAATGACTTTATACTTGGAGAGCTAAATATTAATATTATATACAAATAATCTTAGTATTGTTTTCTTGTAGGATCATATATGTTTTTAATTATAAATGAATTTTTTTAATTTTTTGCGATGATAATATACGAATGATGAATTGAAATATAGACGGTTTAGATCTTTAAAAAAAAAATTATAAAATGAAAACTACAAAAAATTGTGTCAAAATACACACACACACATTTAAGGATTTGTAGCACTAGGTATACGTGGCATTAGGTATAACTTTTTATTTATTTTTTCCATATTAATAAATTTCCTTCATATCTCGAAGTTTTCTAAAAAAAAAAAAAAAAAAAAAAAAAAGAAGAAAGGGGCAGAAGGCCACTTGTGATGAGTGCTTAATTCTAAAATGTAGTATTTCTCTCAAACATTTGACTATTACTTTAGTCATGGAATAATCGTAACTCTTGGCTTATAGCATGAAAACAAAAATAGAGAACATTTGTATATTGCTTGCAAGCAATTAGCTTCAGTTAGTCAACTACAGCAACTTGATTAAGAAAGCATGTATATAGAGCTGCGCAATTACCATGTTCTCATGTCCTGATCAGGAAATTTCCCATGCTTGGCTTAGTTGAAAGTAGCAGATAAGTCAAGAATGTATTTTAAATTACTGTTAATTAATTATTTTAAATTTCATAATCAATATTAATTACCAGTGGGTGTACTTTAAAGTTTAAATTATGCTTGATTAATTATTTTAAATTATGTTCTCCTTATATAGTGTTGTCAAAATCGTCGGCTGTTGGAAAGGTTTTTTAAATTAAGCTGACTATGAGCTGCAAATAATATGTGTCGACATTGTTTTGCCACAAATTGGTGTATTGAGCAAATAATACCAGTTACTTCAAAAAAAAAAAAAAAAAAAGTTACAACTAATTATTTTTTATCACCGGTTGCTAGTTACAAATATAACTAAAGTCTCTTGATCTCGTAATATTTTTATAAAAAATTTCATTTTATTATTCAACAAAAAAAAAAAAAAACAATTGCGATAATTATAATCCATCCTATCTCAACTATTTGCAGTTTTACTTAAAAAAAATTATTTCACATATATCTCAGTTATCCATTTATGATCACATGACTAAAATTTCACATACGTCTCAATCAACCATTTATGTTAAAATTGGGAAGAGATCTCTCCCACCACATCCTAAGAATCCGAAGATCTAGATTCTTGAAATTTGATCTAATGACTATAAACAGAAAACTTCACTAAAGCTATAATAATTGTAACCGTTGGATCAAATTTTAAGAGTTCGGATCTCCGAATCCTTAGAATTTGGTAGAAAAGATCCACAGCATTAGAATTGACTAAAATGCAAAATTCTCATATATTAAAGTCTTCAAATTGGATCCGTATGAAAGAATGTCACTTGGGTGTGTGTGCATATCTTTAGCTGAATCTGGCCGGCCACCGGTATCGGTCAAAAAAGGGGTTTTCAAAATCTTTTTTATGATATTTTTCTACTAGAATTTGTCTTTGATTAGTATTTTGCACGGACTATGTCCGAGAGATCTCCCAAACTTGATCTCGGCAGGCAGCGTTCACTGTTTAGTAATACATAGTCCATACAAATTTTCGTGCTGATTATTTGTACATATTAATAAAATTCTCATTATCAATAAAAAGTTCATGAAATTATTATTTTAATCCTTTAATTAAAACTGAACATATATAAGAAATATGAACAATAATGTAATTTCATATAAATAAAATTTTGCTTTTTTCTTTCTTTCAAAGTCTCACATATACATGATTCTAACATATCTTTAATTAAAAAAAATAAAAAATACAGCTCTCTCCTCTCTCCCCCCATCCCACGCTCTCTCTCTCCCTCTTTTCCTCTCTCCTTCCATTTTAAATAGGGTTTTTATCACCAATGATCCTTGACATTGACCAAACTCATCATTTTGGTCCCTCACTTTCAAAATCAATCAATACCATCCCTGACATTTACCGCCGCACATCAATTTGGTCACTCCGCTTATATTCCGTCAAATATTTCTATTAGTTTGCATGTAGGACCCACAAAGCCAATAAAATGGTGACACGTGTATTACACAAAAGAAGGTTTTTATCACAAATGGTCATTGACATTGATCAAACTCTTCATTCTAGTCCCTGAGTTTCAAAAATCAATAAATTTGGTCTCTGACTTTAAGTACTGTACATCCATTTAGTCATTCCGTTAAAATTTTGGTCATTATTTTTTGTTAGTGTGATAATATGGTCCCACTGATCCAATCGTATGGCGCCACATGGATTAACTATAAAAAAAATATTTTTTTTAAGATTTAAAACTAAAAGTACTATAAGAAATTAAAAATAAAAACTAAAAGGAAAAAAAAGAAGAAAGACATCATCATCTTGTCCTCTGTGAACTCACTTTTCATTCTCTCTAGTTGGTTATAATCCTTTCAAATTTGAATTGAATTTGGATTCGATTTTATCGAATTTAGATTGAATCTTATTTTCCAATCGGGATTGTGGAATGCTAGATAAAGGTCAGCACGGAATATTCGTCAATTGGTTCACCATAAAAAAATTAGTTTCTTATAGTTAATCCACTTGGCGCCATATGATTGGACTAGTGAGACCGCATCAGCACACTAACAAAAAATATGGACAAAATTTTAATGAAAGGACTATATTGATGTGCGATAGTGAAAGTCAAGGACCAAATTTATTGATTTTTGAACCTCAAGGACCAGAATGAGGAGTTTGATCAATGTCAGGGACCATTTGTGATAAAAACCTTCTTTTGTTTAATACACGTGTCACCATTTTATTGACTTTGTGGGTCCCACATGCAAACTAACAGAAATATTTGACGGAATATAAACAGAAAGACCAAATTGATGTGCGGTGGTGATTGTCAGGGACGACATTGATTGATTTTGAAAGTGAGGGACCAAAATGATGAGTTTGGTCAACCTCAGGGACCATTGGTGATAAAAACCCTTTTAAATACCAAAAATACAAAAATTTCACACACATTTTGTGTGTAGCCATATGCTAGTATTCCACAGTATGATCCAATACTTTTTGGTAATTTAGGTCATGATAATCAATTCAATAACTCCCACCTTATACCTATATAGCCAAAAGTAATATATGGGGTAGATTCATGTCATCATATTTTTACACAATTTTTGATACTTGTTTTTGTGGGGCTCATTTCATAATGTTTTTCAAGGATGAATGTCTATCTTTTAGGGTTTCCTTCAAATATCATGTCTGACACACCCTGACCGAGATCGAGGCATGCTGGCCATTACGTGAGGGTGACGTAGCCATGTGCACAGTGCGGAAGCATTAAAATGAGAAGAAATATGAATAAATAAAAACCAAATTCAAGGAGTGTGAACATAATCAGAGTATATTTAGTCTAGGTGCAGTCGAACATAATGAGTACTTAAATAAAAACACCCAAATGGTCCTACATAGGTGATAGTCTGTCAGAATCGCTGCTGCAACCTCAGATGCCACCAACGAAGCTACCTAATACCTGGAGGGGATCAAAACAAAAGCATGAGTGGGCAAAAACAAAGTATTTCGAAAATCATTTCAAAAACAAACTTTATATCCCATCGCCGTAAAACCTGTATACTTTCCCAGAAAATGGTCTATACGACAGGACTGTGCACCTAACTTGGATCCAAGATGAGTGTGTGGTGCGGGAGGTGAACATCACGTGAAAGACTATGCCCCTAACTCTGGGCGGGAGCACTAACACTGGGGTGCAGGTTAATGAGCTCTCAATGCATCTCATCATACTTTTCATAACTCAACTTCTATTTAACCTCACATAATCTTACCTGAAACTTACCTGAGCCCCCACAGCACCAACAATCATGCGCATGCAATTCATAATGCATATTCATAAGTATATATGCATTGGCATGACAATTCATTTATAAAGGCATTTACAATGCAATTCTGGGAAAATACGTAGTATATAGGTATATACGGAAAACAAAAGCCCACTCACTGGTAAGTAGATGGATCGTAGCCCCCGTGCCTAGCCTGGCTATGCTCGTCCTCTGGATAGGTCTCGCCTATGTGAGAAACAACTATAAATACGTTATTTTAGAACACATAAACGAAACTAGGTAATAACTTCTCATACATTGCTCAATTGAGGTGTGTGAATATACCAAGATGATCTACATAACCTCAGGAACATCCCCATATTTTTAGAATAATTTTTCATGACCCCACGCTCCCACACACGCCAGCCAAGGCACGGCCAGACGCGCCCCCACACGCAGGCACGTGCCTGGCACACTGACGGTAACAGTTCACGCCGTCAGGCATATTCTGAGGAATATTCCATTAAAAGCTAACAGAATCTGTTAAAACTAACTAACGCCGTTAGATATTCCGTCAGTTTTGACGGAATATTCTCTGTTTTCTTCCTCATAACTCCGGCGACCGTTGCCGCCGCCGGAAACTGGGTAAAACTTCCAACTTCTTATTCTCACTTGTTTTTCACCCATTTTTCATAAAACTTGAACCAAAATGAAGCTTAGGGTATAGAGAAACACGTTATACCTATTTCAAACCTCAAATCTCACGAAATCATGTCGGAAGGAGTTCGAAACTCCGGCCACCTCTGCAACTCCTCGAATCTGAGCTTTCCGACGTCCAATTCTTGCCAACGAACCACTCCGAGGTTCGTGAGGACCTCCTAAAGCTTGCTATGGTCCTTAAAGTCACAGAAAAACGTCCATTAAAAAGTTGATGAATAGTGTTCTTCTCGGAAATTCATTTTCTGAGGTATTCTCACGTTAAAACTCGTCCAAACATAACCCAAAACACTTAGGGGAAAAAGGAAATATCTTTTGAGTCTTAGAACGGCTTGAAACCTCCACGATCTGATTTGGTGTACTGTGCACCCAACGGTGACTTTGGTTTCTAGGGTTTTCGAAGGAGTCACAACCAGCTAAAGCTATGGTTGTGCTCGTGAACTCACCAGGATCTCAATGGTGGTCCTAACTAGCTCGATCTGCAAAGGAATGGAGGTCAACCGTGCTTGTCCGTACGTTTGCAGAGGGAAAGAGAGAATCCGAGAATGAGTGAGAGAGAAGAGAGCACGGGAGAGAGAGTGATCCAAAGGGTGTGTGTGTGTGGTCCTCACACTAACACATCACCCAAAAACAAAACAAAATCTAACCTTAGGTTCTAATTGGTCCTTAACCAAAATTTACTACAAACCCTAATGATAAATGGTTCCCATTAGTTTGGAACTACAACCATTGGTCCAAAAAGTACAACTGTGGGCTTTCAAACTTAGCCCATAATTACACAGGTAACCCACGTTCAAGGGTAGTTTTGTAAATTCACAACATCGAGAAAATAAATGTACGAAGTCCGGGACGGGCTGTCACAATGTCTACTAAAAATCACATAAATATGAAATCATATGACCATTGAATGTCTTAATGGTTTTATATTTGGTTAATTTTTTGCAAGAATGATCTATAAATAATTTTCTAAAAAATAGACGGTTCAAATCCTTAAAAGTACTTTACGTAGTGGACGCTACAAAATGTGTGTAAAAAAAATGATGTCACAAATTCGCCCCAAATATATATGTTATAGTTTTTATTTTATAATGAATATCTACCCTTTTAATTACATTTTATTTTTAGTAGTAAGAAGAGTTGTGCTATTACTTCTCACACACCATTGTTAATTTATGTCATTTGATTTTCTTCAATTCATTTGATTCGATGATCGAAAATTTTAAAAAATATATATATAAAAAGTAAAAAAAAAATGTAAATAACACATCCTATCTGATTAACCATTAGGGTGCGTTTGGTATGTGGGACGGGACGAGACGGAATGGGACGAGGCGTTCCGTCCCGCGTTTGGTACGCAAAAAATGGGTGGAACGCACTGTTCCACGAGACAGAAATTGGGCCGTTTTGCGTCCCGCCTCCCCCTGGAACGGATTGTTCCACGTATGTGGAACACAAAAATTCCACTGTCTACCCTCCCTCTCTCTCACAGCCTCCCTCTCCCGTAGCTTCGTTACCCTCCCTCTCTCATGTAGCCTCCTCCTCCACCACAAACCTAGCAACCCAAATGCTTCGTTACCCTCCCTCTCCCGTAGCTTCGTTACCCTCCCTCGATCTCTGAATTCAATTTCCACCAAAACCCCCAAACAAACAAACACCAAACCCGGTTTTGTCGCATAGCAGAGAGGAGACCACGGCCGCCTGTTCAATCCCTCCGTGCTCCCCGATGAATTCGAGCTCGATTTCGGGCTTTCTGGGCTGAGTCGGAGACGAATCCGCCGAAATACCTGCGAAACAGACCGAAACACACTTCCTTCTAGGGAAAAACTCGGTGGGTTGTTGGTAATTTCGAGGGCCGGCGCCGGAAACTTGCGCTGGCCAGAACGACGCGGCGTTTGCGAAGTGCAGGGAAATTATAGTTTGATGCAGCTCAGTCCACACTCGCCTCCCTTAGCCTTTTCATATCGTTGGTTTTAAATTGGGGAAAAATAGTTTGATTTATTGGAATTGAAGAGAAATATAATGAAATGAAGAGAAAGTATGGGTTTGATTTACTGGGTTTGATTTTTACTGGGATCTATATGAGCATGCGGGAGAGAGAGAGAGAGAGAGAGAGAGTCAAATGGAAGAAGAGAAAGCAGAGAAACGGGAGAGAGAGAGTCAAATAAAAAGGGTAAGTTAGTCATTTAATCCAGTTTCGTTCTGTTCCATCTTGCCAGTAAGAATCTTTGTTTCGTTCTGTCCCGTTCCGTCCCGTCTGCGTACCAAACGCTACCTTAACTAACAGGTCTGTAATTCTGAAGTTACAAGTTTTTACTTCAAAAGGAGACAGGGCTTCCTAATTTTAATTTTTTAAGGGACAATACTTGGGTACTGAATAGTCAGTACCCATTTTTACTGACCATCAATAAAAATTTGACACCTGTCCATTTAATATTATTTCCATTTTTACTGACCACCAATAAAAATTTGACACCTGTCCATTTAATATTATTTCAGACTCATACAATTTTTGTAACCAAACACCTCTTATCCCCCCAAGTTTTGCAATGGAGATTTGGACAAATTCTGAACTTTTCCAACCTCTACCTCCGTCGACCCACTCTTGTTCCGTCGACCACATCCACATATCCTCCTCCTTCATCTCTCTTCCATCAAACCTGCCCCAAATCAACCATCTTTTTTCTTGATGCAATCATGGTGGCAAGGAGAGGAAGCGACGCCAAGTCGCAACGAACGAGTGAGCAGGTGTGTAAGTGCTGCCATGGTGAAGGAGAAGGTTGGGTATGAGTGGGCAGGGTTTAGTTTGATGAAGGAGAGAGATTGATTAAGAAATTCGAGTTGGATGTGAAGCAATGGGATCTGCGGCATGGGCTGAGGACGACGGCAGACGGAGTGGAGGGAGAAGATCTTTGTTTGGTAACATGTTTACAACAAGAATTTCTGTTTGGTCACAAAGATTGCAAGTTTTGGAGTTTACAGGTGTCTTAAAATGATTGGTCCACATAATTTGGTGTGTAAAATAGGTAGTGAATATTCAGTACCCAAGTATTGTCCTTTTTTAAGTTTCTGATTGACTTGGGGTTGCGGTACGTACGGAATATAGTGCTTTGATCTCAGCTGAATAGTCAAGTGATCGTATTCATATACCAACCAACCTTTTCTTTTGATTGAGTGTCGGTGAAGAAGTCCAAGTCGTGTAAGACTACATTTAGTTAGCCTTCTGTCACTCCGTGCCATTCATTTGCTTAATGTAGACGTGCACTTAAATTTCATGCACGGTTTTTTTTTTAAGTTTTTCCTTTTTATTTATTTTATATCTTTATGTAAGTGTCAGATCGTCTGAACAGTATGACTTTTTTCTTTAATTTATTGAGTTCCAGTTTAAACTCTTCGATCTTTAAATTGTAACTTAGATTATTAATAATAAGATCGATTGTAATAAGATACATATATATATATATATATATATATATATTCTCAAAACGGACAAAGGTTTTTTTTTTTTCGTTTTCAGATGGTGTTGGACATGAACACCATTTATTTCTTAGAAACTTGACATGAACAGCACTGTTAAGCTAATAGATAAATTTGAGACACAAGAATGGATTTCTTTTCTAATAAGTTCATCACTTAGACATTCTACATAATTAACATTTAAATAGGTGGCCAAATTATATCCTAAAGATATTGATTATATTAAATACATGTATATATTGTAGTCAAATTCATATTTTTATCACAGATGGTCCATGAAAATGACAAACGCATTAAAATGATATTTGAAATTAAAAATTGATCATTGTCGTCTGTGAATATGGAGATTGTTGTCGGTGGCTGAGTTCAAAGAAGAAGGAGAAGATGAGGATTGTAAGTTTGTTTCTTCTCTTATTTTGACCTTTTTAAATTTTTGAAACACTTTCTTTAATCCATGTGTCATCATATTATTGGAGTGCAGAGTCTTATATGTGCCGCATCAGCACATAATAGATTTTTTTTAACAGAATTCAGACGTAAGACGACATTAATTTGCAATACCCATATTCAGGGACGATTTATTCAATTTTCAACTTCAGATATCGTTTTGATGTAGTGGATCAATTTCAGAAACGACTTATAATAAAAAAATTAATATAATATAATAACTTAAGTTTAACAAGTTACTACCCACGAAACCAGTCTTTTTAACATGTTACTAGGAGTCTATCCATTGTCAAACGATAAGATAATTATATTAAATTTAACTAAATTACGGCAAGCGGAATTCAAACTTGGTGCAAGATAAAACACAGTGATGTAACTAGTATGGCTAAACTCAGATCTTCTATTTTAAATTAATTCTTTTACAAGTAATTTATGTAAATGTATCTTTAATTATATAAATCATTAAATAATTAAATAAATAGAGTAAGTGGTTGGGAATAATATTTTTTTAGGAAAACTAATGAAAAAAGTTTGAAAACTTTAAGTTTTAACGGACAAAATAAATGGTAAAGTGAATAGTACCAGAATTAATTTTTTAATGTAAAAATATGATTTTTCGTTAAAATGAATAATGCCGAAAGCTTTTTATTACTATTATTATTATTATTTTTCCTTTCTTGTTTGGTCTTTGGTTATAAGGGCAAGTAAGGCAATACAAGTCATTGACTTTTGTTTGTGTCCTTCGAGGTCCACTCCTTCCCTACCCTCAAGCGAATAAAAAGCTGTAATTCACTCATTCTCCTCACAAATCTTTCTTTCTTCGCCACTCTCACAAATTTTCATACATACAATCCAACAAATTCCAAAACCTCTCAACATATTCTATTCAGCTAGCTGCACAAACTGATCCTTTTGTCTCTGGTTTTCTCTTCAAATGTGAAAGACTGCGCCTAGAAAAATGATGAATATGTTCTTCCCTCGACTTCTTGCTCATTCTCTTTTCTTTGTAGCTTGCTTTGTAACATTTGTGTTGGGAGCTGCTCGATTGCCAAATGATGAAGGTACGAGTAATTCACCTCAATATCTCTATGTCAAATATCTTCCTTAGTTTCCTCTGTTTCATTCTATAAATGATAGTTTTAAGTTCGTTTGATAATTTTTTAATTTTCAGTTCTTTTTGAGTTTTCAAAATTTGGTTTGGGTTGATTTTGATTTTCAGTTTACATTTTTCCGAGAAGTGAAAACAGTTACCAATGAACTAAAAATTAAAAATCAAAATAGTTATCAAATGAACCTTAAGTAAACAGATATTTGTGTGAACTTAGTAGAAATTTTCAATCATATGATGCTGAGGTGCACTCTGTAGATCTTGTCTATGCATCAAATTTTTTTATTTTTTATTTTATTTTTTTTTACTATTTCGTTGAGCACGATGTTAATTTGTTGCCTTTTATTTTGCGTATATGCAGTGCAAACTTTGAAAGACATAGCAAAGACACTAGGGAAGACGGACTGGAATTTCAGTGGAGACGCAGATCCATGCAGCGGCCAACTTCCATGGACTAATCCAAGCGCACCCAAAGGATTTGAGAAATCCATCAAATGTAATTGCTCAAACACTGTCTGCCATATTACCAGCATGTAAACCTCTCAATCTCTCTCTCTCTCTCTCTCTCTCTCTCTCTCTCTAAAAAACAAACATGCCCGACTAAGTGAGATTTTTCAATGTGTCCGGAATATAGACTGGTATACCACATGTTACTATATAAATGATGAGTTACTTGTGTTAAAAAATTAACACAATTTGAAAAATAAAACTTATTTCCACTTATATAACGACACTTGGGTGTATGTTCCAAACACAATTTTTCTACATCTCACAAGCTAATACCAAATAATCTTATCGGGTTTTTGTAATTTAAATTGATGAGCTGGTGCCACCCCCAACAAAAGTTTTTCCGGAATATTTTTAGATCGCTGGGGTCCGGGGATATTTACTTCGATTAGAATTAAGAAATTAAAATGCTACTTGTTTTTTAATTAACGAGGAGGAACTTTCCTCTGCAACTTTAGGGTTTGAAGCACCGAAGTACGATTAGACTATCAACTAGTGTAAATGCTACTGGTGTTAAATCTTTTTGTTAGGACGTTTTGATATAGGCATCTCATTTTTTCAATTTCGTTGATTAAATATCAGTTCTTTTTAAGAATTTGATTAAACATTTTTTACACAATTTTATTAGAGGTATGTTTAATTATATTGGTACATTTGAGTTTATAGTACCAAAAGTTGGTACGTTTTGTTTTAAATGTACCATAACTTTTAAATTTTTATGAAATTAATGATTTTTTATTTATTTATAAAAGTATTATTGACTTTTTTTTTAATGAAAGAAGAGACTAATTAAATATAATAACAGAAATAAAAAAAGTTATTTTACAGTGATAGTGAGGAATTACTTAAATTAATGTTTTTAATAAAGCCACGAATTTGAATCATTCGGAGACTTAGTGTACTCATCCACCTTTATCGTTTGTTAAAAATAAAAAACATAATGCCTTTAAAATTCCTAGATTGTAGGAAATTAGTTGTTAGCTAGTTTAAGTGAATATATATTAAATAAATAAATAAAATGCTAAGTTGGTAATTGATGAAAGCATCTTCATCAAATTTTGTTTCACCATATATATTAAATAAATAAATAAAATGCTAAGTTGAAAAAAAATGCAGGAGATTCTATTCACTCATTTTTTTTGTTTCACCATAGAGAACATAAAACTATATATATATATATATATATATATATATATATATATACACACACATACATACATACATATACACATATAGTTTTATGTTCGTTTAGTTCTTTTGTTTGAGACACGTTGTGAATATAGAATGTTACTTTACAGCGAAAAGAGTTGTAAATAAATTGTTAATAATAATTACTGAAAGAAATAGGTGATTCTTTGTTTTCAATTTATTTGACAAATAATATGCACATAAGATTGTTGCGTTAATAAACACCAATTTTAGCTCATTCTCTCACGTTTTAATGTAGATAATATCGTTTATTAAAAAAAATACTTAGTGTGGTAAAGAGAACATGAGTCGGAAAATAAACGTTGGGTCTATATAGAATTGTCATTTGATTAACTTATTTCTTAAGCCATTAAAAATTGCTCATTATATTTTTCTTTTCTGGATAAACAGTTTGCTCGTTGTGTTTTGAACGAGTTCCATCTCATGATATATAGAACTATTAAGAGAAAAATAAAGAAAAAGTTGAGAAATAAAGAAAAAGCAACGTACAGATTAGGCGCCGTTTGATGTGAAAGGTTGAGATTCGAGAAGGATAAGATCAAGGTTTTTCAGTCTTTGTCATAAGAATAACATTAAAAGAAAAAAGCAAGAAAGGTCTACGTCCATGTATCATCCAGTTACATTGTATAATATCTACACGAAGACTTTTTTAGGTCAATGAATCTTAATGGGCAGAAAATTTTGTAATTATTCGGTATCCAAGCGAGTAATTTAAGTGTTACAAAATAGGTGACAGAATACGAAAAAAAAATATCATTTTCTCTATGTATAATATGATATTTAGTGTGCCGCTTGAAAAAATCCCTTCTCAATGTGCGTTTTCTCGCACCAAAAAAAATTAACTATGCATGTAAGAGTGGAGAATAACTTATATTGAACAATTTTTTTTTTTAAATTTATTAAACAAAGCTTCTTATAAAAAGCGCTTTATAAAATTTACGTTGAATCATATATTAATGCATGTAAATTTTTCTTAACGTGATATATATTATTATATTAAAAAACTGCTCACAAATGTGCGAGAGAAATGTTGATTAGATGGTTGGAATTCGGTTTTGTGGACCCCACGTCTATTTGCTATAAGTATAAATCAAATTTTCAATATGAAGCCTCCAAAATAAAGTAGGAATTATAAGGCCTAGTGTGGTCCTCATCGAGTTGTCTATTGGCAACTTGGCACGTCGTATTCACTCATTCAACCTTACGTCAGGGCAAGGTAGCAAGGCCAATTGATTCCAATTGGATTTGAGTGATGCTAGTTTAATAGCACAGTCGAGCTCCTTTGTTTCTTTGTGATTTTCTCACGCCCCGGCCCTAGCTTCGGAAAGATTTTTAGTGCGTTGAGAATACGATCCGGTACATCAAGTATCATAATACAAGTGGTTGGATAGATAAAAAAAGTTTCTAACCATTTGCATTATGATATTTAGTGTACCAAACCTTCTTCTTAACACACTGAAACTTTTTCCTAAGTTCATGGCGTAAAATTTTTGAAGCTCTTATTGTGTATGTGAAGTAAGTAAATGTTGCTACTGTTTAGAGCTATGAAAAGTGATTATCGCTCATCTTTTTTTTTTCATGCACACTGTTAAGTTCTGTTTTTGACGAATCAAGAGACATAAATAAAAATAAATTGAATCTAATTTCTTAGAGCTATAAATTATTCTTGACGTGCAAGTTAGGATTGAAAATTTTGATCTCTACCAATTCAGTTTTTGTAGGAACAAAATTATGAAGAAAATTGGAATATATTTTAAAATTCCCAAATGGGCTTTGGCCGCCTTACACTAGAACGGACTTAGCCGTCCTTACACCATTACTAATTTGCGGTCGACCCTAGTTGGGTTTCCATTTCCCAATCCTTCACGCCTCCAAATTTTTTATTTTTTTCTTCAACCAGCAACCAATTGGAAGTTTTTCTTGGTCTAATAAGATCTTCTTGTGCCTTGAAAGTCAAGAAAATGAAAAAGGACCAATCTATTTCTCTTATTGAATGAACAATGAAACATTCAACCCTACCATGTACAGCAATTCAACTTATCTGCAAAATCGAGTTCTGGGATGTGACCAATTTGCCCAATTACTATAACAATGTGTTTCTGATCTGGCTATGAGCCAGCATAGATGTTCCATGGTATGATCAACGTATAATTGTTCGTAGTCACCATGATTCTTGCATACTTATTATACACATACAACTCTGTATCGACAAAGTTATTAGTTACAAAGCTAATGAAAGAATGATTCACGGTGTGCTTGTAACAAAAACACATTTACCGTTTGTGTAATTCCTCAAGTTCTATTCTTTCTAAAGAACATTGGACATTTTCCTTTGGATTTAAAGTAAGAAAACCAGTTCTGTCTTCCTATTTAATTCCCTGACCAAAAGTAAGTATTTTCTGTGATGATTAAGTGTTTGACCTGTTTGGTCTCATTTCTCTGGCAGCTTTTCAATTTATTCACAGTATAGATGCGTAATGGATATCTGTTAATTTGCAACTAATCTTTGAAACCCTGTTTTCCGATGAAACACAGAGTTCTAAAAGCTCAAGATTTGCAAGGACGACTCCCACTAGAGCTGGTAAATCTCACCTATCTTCAAGAAATGTAAGCACATTTTAACCCCCTCCAAGTTTACATTATTTAAAATAAAATAATTATGTGTCGTGTAAATGGTTTATTCTAATTTCATATATAGCTTACCTTTATTTATGTTGTTAATGAGACAATAACTGGTTTCTTTCTTTCTCCTTCAGCGACCTCACCCGCAACTACCTGAGCGGTACCATCCCTCCAGAATGGAGCTCTATTCCACTTCTGCGCATGTACTGTCTTCTCTCACACTGCATGAATTTTTGTGTTGGATGTTCATGTCATGTTCTTATTGCTTTATTTGGTCACTCCAATGTTCTTCAGCCATTTCTTTCTTAAACTATGAATCTACTACATTGGGTTTTGTTCATGATGATGGGCTTCTGTGGTCATGACTTATGAGGCGTTTGAATCATCCATATTGAATCGAACACATGGGGGTGTAACATGTTAATGTTATTGATACTCTTGCTTGATAAAAGTGATCTTAAGACTATAGTTTTTGATGCAGATCCCTTGTTGGAAATCGTTTGACAGGTCCTATCCCCAAAGAGCTCGGAGACATCACCACCCTGAAGAGTTTGTGAGTGTTGATTGCGCATTTGTTTCTTGCTTACCCCATTTGATTCTATGATGATCCTTAATGATGTTTTTTTAATCAATGGAATTGAATTTGTTTGTATAGGGACATCAGTTTCAATAATTTCTCTGGGCCTCTACCTCAAGAGCTTGGATCTTTGGGCAACATAGAAAGAATGTACGAGTCCTATTCAAATTTTACCGTGTTAAAAAGTATTTGGTTTATTTGGAATTTTCTTTCTTGTAGACAGATTCTGGATGTTTTCACCAGTAAATCATCTACTTCTTTATCATTGATATATTGTTATATCTGTTTCATACTTAGGCTGCTTTCCTCAAACAACTTTAGCGAGGAGTTGCCAAAAACATTTGCAATGCTTAGCAAAATAAAGGACTTGTAAGCTTCTGTGGTTCTTTCTTCTTAAAGGTTTCCTGATCACTTATACATTCTTTTTACTGCTTTCTGATACTAATTCATAGTATTTTCCCTTTTCCAATCATTATGTAGTCGGGTTAGTGACAGTCACTTTTCCGGGCAGATACCTGATTTTATTGAGAACTGGACAAATCTTGAAAAACTGTGAGCGTTTTTCTTTTGTGTGTCATCTTTCTGCTATTTGATTTGAATATTATCACTAATTCAAATGTTATAACTCGTTAAAACAGATTGATTCAGGCTAGCGGTTTGACAGGGCCAATTCCTTCTGGCATTTCTCTTTTGACAAGCTTGACTGACTTGTTAGTATATCTCGTCTCTATTTATAAATACAAGACGATTTGCGAAATGCGTAGTTTATGTTCATGGCTCAATTTTAACATGCAGGAGAATCACTGACTTGAGTGGACCTGAATCAGACATTCCTTTGCTCAATAATATGACAAACATGAAGACATTGTGAGTTAATGGTTCCATGACACAAATTTCTGTCTATACCAGAAGCCTTCTATAAACTCAAAGCTTTGGTGTCTGTTGCAGGATGTTGAGGAGTTGCAACCTTACTGGAAAGCTACCTCCATATCTTGGGCAAATGAACAAATTGAAAACTTTGTAAGTACAAATGTCTTAGTCCCTATTTTTTCGGTCTTCAAATAAAAAATTTCTTCTAGATGCAATTCTACTAATTCAACAATTATTGAAGTGACTTAGACGATGTTGGGCAGACGTTATGTTTCTGTATTTATAATTTTATTAAGATAGGTTGGGGTGAACAGCTCATATGCGACATTTTCTTCATTCATGAGGTTCCTCATGAGTGCCTTCTCGTTCTCGGTTGCTCTTGCTATTGTCTGATTTTTGGTCCAACCGGGAAAAAATTCATGAATAGGGTTTCACCTCATATCCGTAGGTTCTTATTGATTTCTGTTTGTGTTCTCTCTTTCAGATGTCATTTCTGTTTGTGTTCTCTCTTTCAGATGTCATTTCCCTCTCTGCAGAGAGCACATCTAAACTGCATTTGCTATTTATTTGTGCAGAGATCTCAGCTTTAACAAGCTGACCGGAGAAATTCCAAGCAGCTTCGCTAGTCTAGCAAATGTGGATTATATGTAAGCAATTGGAATGACCAATCTAGTCTTTCTTACATGAAATTCACGCAGACATTCTTCAATGGTCTTGTTACCCCCCAGCCTGACAAACTGGAAGTATTTCAAATCATGATTACTATAGTTATGAGTCACGGGATATACTGCAATGAAACTGAAAACGACTCTTCTGCTCAGAAATGAAATGTTAAGTTTATTCATTAGAGTCATTAATACTCATGCTATTAACTGACATAAGGTGATCACCCTTAGATGTGTCTTTCATATGGAAGTATTGATCTAATGCACCCAGAGTTGGCAAACTCAAATTTTCAGACCTTTACAAAGAAATTCCTAAGAACAAACACTAATATTCGTTACTGAGTTTTTTTGTACTCATTATTTTTAGATTCTTAACTGGAAACTTGCTGACTGGATCTGTACCTACTTGGCCGAAAGACAATGTGTAAGCTTCTCTTCCAAATACTATTCTTTAGTTACTAAGGAAATTTATGCTGTTTTTTTACTAATATAGATATAAAACTTATCAAAAACTTCATTCGAACCATGTTATTGCCTACCTCTTTCTCCTCACCCTTGTTTCCTTTTGTACTGACATACTACATCTGGAAAATAATCTGTTAGTGCTTCTTTGATTCTGTTTTATGAAACCTCAATGAATATGAGGACTGGGGGGAAGATGATTAATAATGAAAATGAAAGGATGAAGAAAATCACACAGAGAATGTAGGTCCTCGCTGCTCTGCGGAATGCAGTCGAGGAAAATCCTTCTTAATTCGACACACTCTCTCTCTCTCTCACACACACACACACACACAAGTCGTGCAAAGAGAATATTACCATTAGCAAAACACAGCTGGATCCTTGGACATCACAAAGTGATCTCAGCCACACATCTAACTATTTTCTAGGATCACATGGCATTATTACATCTTTGAACCTCACACTTGGGGAATATTACAACTCAAGTGAATGCACGCTTAAGCTCATAACTTATTTCACTAATTCTATCAGCTAGAGAATTACAATTCAACAGAATTTGCATCATAGCTCTTTTTGTGCAGTGATCTTTCATATAACAACCTCGCCATAGGGGATGCAACTTGTCAACCACGAGGCGGCCTGTAAGAATGTCTTCATTAGCTTGAAGTTAATCTGTTTGTGTTATGTGGAGAAAAGCTTAACTTTTCATTTGTGTTATTTCTGCAGTAACTTGTTTGCGAGCCCGTCAAAAGGCAATAGTTCGTAAGTTCAAATTAATCGTCTCAAAGCATGCACTTATAAATTTACTTTGGTATCCAATGGTGTATTCTGTATTTTTTTTTTTCCAACTTCTCATTTATATTGCTGACATTTTCTGTTCCCTGAATTACTCTATCAGGAGAACTGTTTCATGTTTAAAAACTTCAGAGTGTCCAAAATGTAAGCCGAGTTTCTACACAAATAATTACCTTTATTTTCTCGGTTCATTTTTTTTTTTTAGTTTTCCTCCTCAATGCCCACTAATCTCCATTTTGTTTTTTCATAGATTTGTACTACTCTCTCCATATAAATTGTGGTGGGAAAAAAATTACTGTCCCTGGACAGAAAGATACAGTATATGATGATGACACATTTTCAGCTGGACCTTCATCATTTTACAAGAGCAGCACAAATTGGGCATTAAGCAGCACTGGTTGCTTCACTGATGATGACCGCCCTAGCGACTCCTTTACATGGACTAATGAAACTAGACTCTCTATGACCGATCCTCAACTGTACATGAATGCACGCCTTTCTCCCATCTCTCTAACTTATTTTGGGTTTTGTCTGGGAAATGGAAACTACACTGTAAACCTCCATTTTGCTGAGATAATGTTTAAAAATGGCACAACATATAAAAGCGTGGGAAGGCGCATATTCGATATTTACATTCAGGTAACTAATCGCATCCACTTCCATGTATGCCAGTGAATTACTCTACTTTTCAACAAGCATTGTTTATATTTTGGTCGATTTGAATGTTAACTTTCACATTTATGATCATGAAATGTTAAGCAACTAAATTAGTATATATACATACATATATTGCAGGGAAAACTAGTGAAGAAGGACTTCAATATCATGGATGAAGCCCGTGTGTTTGGTGATGTAGTCATAAAGAACTTTACTACTCCTGTAACTAATAATACATTGGAGATTCGTTTATATTGGGCCGGGAAAGGGACGACAGGCATCCCTGTTAGAGGAGTCTATGGTCCTCTTATTTCAGCTATTTCAGTAAACCCAAGTAAGTTTTCACTAATCTGAGCTTCGTCTAATTACTATTTTTTTTAATATTACATAATTACTATTTTGTCCTTACATATTGTGTATCAAAAGTGAGGGTAAAATTAGAAAAATAAGTATATGATTGTCATTTTCTTAAAAAAAGAGGGTAAAATAGGAAAGATAGTGATATGATTGTCATTTGTCAAAAGGTAGAAAATTACTATTTTGACCTCCTTTTGTCAATAGTGTGTATAAAAAGTGAGAGCAAAATAGGAAAAAAAGGGAAACAAAGTTAACAAGGAGGGTTTTCTTAATAATAGTATAGATGCGTTGACCATATGCATTGATATATCTACTAAATTAAGAGATCCGACTTTAGTTCTGCAAGGTTCTTCTTCTTCAATTTTTCCTTTCCCTTGCATTTTCGCCTAGATGCTTCTGTGTTTTTCATGTTTTACATAGTTTGAGCCAAGACTTGAAGAAATACTCTCTTAAATTTTCTTATCACATAATATACTGTTTTTTTTCCTAGGTGACAGGTTTGCGCTTTTAAATACAACAAAATTCAACTTCAAGGATTTTTAACTATTTACATGAAAACTAATCATTTCACTTGAGGAAACATATAATATTTACAACCATCCAAAGAAAGTTTGTTCGAGGGATTACTTCATTTACTCTCTACTTATTTAAGGATGCCCCAAAGACCGGGTTCAATCTTCTGTTTACGTGTGCATTAAATAGTTGGTTGAATAATCCACCCTCATCAATTACATTGACATTTATTCTAATTTAAGCTAATCTTTATTCTGGCAGACTTTGATCCCCCGCCAGAACCTAGCACACCAACTGGTGGAGGTGGCGTGCCTGTAGGTGCCGTGGTTGGAATTGTGGTTGGAGGAGTCTTCATTGTACTACTGATATTTGGTATTCTTTGGAAGAGATGCCTCCTAGGACAACAAAAGACATTGGAGGATGGTATTAATTTGCAGTTTATTCTGTTATACTAGTTTTTCCTATTTTGTTTCTCCATTACTTTTTCATATCGAACTTTTTTTTCGTAACTAAGAACAATATTTATGCTATTTTGCATGGTTCTCATGCATATTGACGTGCACACACAAAGACAGTAATTATTTGGATATTGAGCTTTCCGGCACTTTGATGTTGCTATAATATATTTATCGTCCAAACTCATGATGCAGTGTCTGCCTATAGATCCAGTTACTAGTTAAATTCAAGAATCAGGCACAAAATATTAAGAACTAAGAATTCTATCCTTCTGAAAGTTTTCTTAGACACAATATCTTATGAGTTTTACTTGTCATACAGATTTGAAGGGTGTGGACCTGCAAACTGGTAAATTTACCTTCAAGCAACTCAAAGATGCCACAAGCAACTTTGACAAAGCCAATAAGATTGGTGAAGGTGGTTTTGGATCTGTTTATAAGGTATTCTTCGGAGCCAATATTTATATATGTATTACATTTTTTTCTAATTTGATACTGTCCGTCCTAATGAAAGTTAATTTGCTCCATAGTGATGCGAATTTGACTATCTTTCTCAAATGCAGGGCGTTCTAGCAAATGGCACTGTAATAGCTGTTAAGCAGCTTTCTTCCAAATCAAAGCAAGGGAATCGTGAATTTGTTAATGAGATTGGCATGATTTCTGCTCTGCAACACCCTCATCTTGTCAAGCTCCACGGATGTTGTATTGAAGGAAATCAACTATTGCTTGTCTATGAGTACCTGGAAAATAATAGCGTCGCTCATGCTTTGTTCAGTAAATATCAATCTCGTTTGCCAAAAGTTCATTTCATTCATACAGTGGGCATAAAAGATCTTATGCGCTAAAAATATGTCCTTTACAACTAACTTTGTTTAATTTGGCAAATTGAAGGGGAAAAAGAAAGTCATTTGAAGTTGGATTGGCCAACAAGGCACAAGATTTGTATTGGTACAGCAAGAGGTTTGGCTTATCTTCATGAGGAATCAAGATTAAAGGTTGTTCATAGAGACATCAAAGCTACTAATGTTCTGCTTGATAAAAATCTTAACCCGAAAATATCTGACTTTGGATTGGCCAAGCTTGATGAAGAGGATAATACACACATTAGCACTCGTATTGCTGGAACTTAGTGAGTCCCTACACTTTTATTTATCTTCTTATTCTCTTGTTTTAATCTTCTTCCACCCTGAAAAAAGAAGATAGAGCAAAAGGAAAGTCTCTAACTTACATAATTTTCAACCTAACCAAATCCTTCTTGTTCAAGAAATTTGAAGGGCAGATTTGTTCTTTCAATATAGTTGTATTACTGATTATCTCTCTAACTATTGGATTAATATTAAGTATTCAATTAGCAATATTTTTACTACTTATTTTAGCTCAATTTGGGTTAATGATATGATTTCATGATATTGCAGTGGATATATGGCACCCGAATATGCAATGCGGGGTTATCTGACTGATAAAGCAGATGTCTATAGTTTTGGTATTCTCGTATTGGAAATTGTTAGCGGGAGAAACAACACAACTTACCGAAAAAAGGAAGAAAGCTTTTATCTTCTTGATTGGGTAACATGAATCTACTACTTCCTAATTTAACTTCAAATTTTCTTAATATGCCTTATATGTGTGAAAGTACATTTGAATCGATGAAGTTTAATCCAAAGACATAATTTATATTGCTTTTGTTACTTCCATTTTTCGTAGGCACGACTTCTAAAAGAGCAAGGGAATTTGATGGACCTAGTTGATCCAAGGTTGGGATCAGACTTTAATAAAGAGGAGATGATTGTTGCAATCAATGTGGCTCTCCTTTGTTGCAATGTTACTTCGACAGCTAGGCCTACCATGTCTTCAGTTGTGAGCATACTCGAAGGAAAGGCTGTTGTTCATGAGTCAGTCTCGGATCCAAAAGCCGAGAGTATTGAGATTGATGCAATGAGGAAACATTTTCAATCTAGTTTTGGAAGGGGCACGGGCGAGAAACAGATAGAAACGGGGTCAACTGAAGGGCCATGGACTGGTTCGTCTGCATCTGCTCACGATCTGTATCCCGTCAATCCTGATTCAGATTATTGGGAGAACAGAAGCGAGAGAACTTGAGCTGCACGGTTATCAGTTTGACTCAACCTTAGCACACTCAAACATATCAGCTAATTAATCATCTGTATTTCCTCTATAACTATTTGTTGGCGTGAATTGACCATATAGTTTGGGAATGTGATCATGTGATTGATTCCTTGTATAATTGGGATTCTTATTTCCTATTTTATAGGACCTCTTGTACCACGATCATTGGGCGTGGTGTAAGAGGAGAGGGTTATATTATGTGGATGATGTGGTACCGAGCCGAGTCAACCAAGTTCGCAGTGGTTACAATAACAAGATCAAGCAAATTTGGCTATGACATCATCGACGAGGACATGCATCCTTTGGTTATTTAAAAAAATTACTTGTCTTTATTTAATGACGTTTCAGACTCTGATTTTTAGTGTAATGATTGCATTCTTGCAAAAAGTCATCGTACTTCTTATTATTTGAGTTTCAATAAAAGAACAAAGCCTTTTGAGATAATTCATTCAGATGTTTGGGGCCTTCACTAATAGCAACGCACCATGGTATTCGTTAGTATGTTACGTTTGCTGATGATTGCACCAGAATGACTTGGCTCTATATTATTGAACAAAAGAGTGATGTTGGGCAAATCTTTCAACAGTTTTATCGCATGATTGGAAGTCAAATTTCTCTTCTGTCCTATCAAAGTTCTTCGAACTGATAATGGTGGAGAATATCTTAATTCGGAGCTACCACAATTTTTCGCAGCACAAGGCATACTTCATGAGACTACTTATCCTCAAACTCCTCAACAAAACGGTACGGAAGAACGCAAAAACATACATATCTTGGAGATTACACGAGCTATTCTCATTGGGGCTCATGCCCTTCCTGCTTATTGGGCAGATGCAGTTACGTATTTCGTTTATCTCTTTAATCGAATGCCTTCTCAAGTTCATGAGTTTTGAACTCCCATGGAAGTCTTAACATATCATGTTACTTTATCATCCTCTCTCCAATTATCACCTCGCATATTTAGGTGCGTGGCATAAGTGTATCTTGACAAGAATCAACAAAGTAAATTGAATCTGTGTGCCGTTCATTGTGTCTTTTTGGGGTTTAGTACCAACAAAAGGGATACTGGTGCTACCATCCACCCACTAAGCAATTTTATGTCACCATAGATGTCACATTTTTCGAAACATAGATGTTTTTCATCACTGATCAAACCCACTCTACCCTTCTAGGGGAGTTTCGTAGCACAAATAATGAATACAGTGGGTTTGATGTCCCCCTTGAACGGGATAGCTCAGGCAGCCCATCTGATAAATCTGGGGCCAACAACAGTTCTGGAGAGGCCGAGATGGCAGACTGAGATTTCATCAACAATTCAGGCCGAGTTTCAAGAAGAATGGGCCACGACATCAGTTCATGCAAGCCAGCATACAGCCCAGTAATGGACCATAGCACACCGAGCTAAATAAGCCCAGAAATAGGCCACGATACCACTAGTCAAACAGGGCAAATTCCAATGGCCTATGACCTTGACTCGCGTGACACACCTAAGCAACAATATGCAATGGACCTTTACAGTTTATGCAGGCAGAAGAAATTAATTGGTCTTCGAGCGATACCGAGACTATGCAAATGGAAAATAACCTTCATCCTTCTCCATCAGTACAAGCTTATTGTGGAGCAAAAAATAATCCAAAGCGACACGTGGATTTTTGGATTAAAAAGGAGGTAAAAATACCCTTGAGACATATCGGGATTCCTACACATGAGCAGCGGACACTCATCCATCAACCAAGTCAAAAGTGCCCAAAATAGGTAACCATTCAAAACCTATTTCATCAATCCTCATCAAATCCTTTACACAAGGTAACTCCTAAATCTTCTCTTTTTATTATATTAATTAGTTAGTCAATTAGGCAATTATTCTATTAATTGGCTAATTAATTAGTTAATTATTCAATTATTCCCAATTAAACACAAATCAGGAACCTAGCCCACAAAAAGAGCCAAGAGACCGGTCCTCTCTCACCCAAGGAGGCCGACCACACCCCTATAAAAGCTCTCTCATTATCTCCAAAACTCAATTCGAACTCTCTTGCAAAATTCTCTAAATTCTCCAAACACTTTTCTCACAAAATTCTAATTTTGGCATCGGAGATTCTTCGGCCAAAACCCCCCCCATTCATCATGGGCGCGTGAGGCTCTTGGCCTTGACCTAGTGTTATTTGTTTTGTAGGTGCAATTTTGTCCAAGAAGGAGAAGGCGAAAATTTACATCCACAAATTAGTGCTTTCATTGAGAGGAAGAAATCCACACTCGTAGAAGATTCTCGCATAAAAATGTTTTTTCTCTATTTTCTAGTCCACTTGTATTTTTTCATACGTTCTTATTATTAGAATATTTTATTTGCAAAGATTATTTGATAAAACGTAAAAGAGAAGTACAATGGCTAGAAATTTAGAAAATTCAACAAGTGAAAATTCCAATATTCAAGAGATGGGACCGCGGCGATCCTCGAGGCTAAATGTGACAATAAGTGGAGCGACACCACCACTACGAGGCTCCACCATGGCAATCACCGCGGTGGCCACTACGGCAACCACCCGCGACGAGGTCCATGACACCAAAGCTACGACCCAAGCCATGTCATTCCAAGCCCAAGGCAAACCGGCCCATGCCGCCCAAATCCAACGTGAGCCCAATGCGTTGCCGAGCCGAGCCCAAGCCTCGCACTCACGTGCGCCACACGTCGAGCAGCCCACTCCCGTGGCCCAGCCTGCTCCCACCAAGCAACCCACTCCCGTGGCCCAGCCTGCTCCCCCCAGCAGCCTACTCCCGCCAAGCAGCCTACTCCCATGGCCCAGCCTGCTCCCTTGGCTTCCCGAGCAGCCCAAGTCAGCCTAATCGAGCTGGGGGCATTTTCACCACACTTCTATGCGGATTTGACATTTCCCAATTCAAATCTCGCTCCCGGAGCCTACCACACTTCCACTGCTTAAGGAGGCATATTCCTTCCAAGCTCTTCCAATCCAAATGGCGAACAACACTTGTCTGGACAAGTCATAGAGTTGACGAGCACCCTTGCACAACAGACGACCTTGATGAATCAGCTCTTGCAGCACACCGAGATGCAACGTGCTCCTGACAAGGTGTCCTGAATTAGGACGAGGGCAGACGAAGAACCTCTCCAGCAGCGTCCTGGCAAGCAGCTACTTGACCAGTCACGAACCGAGGGTTCTAATGGAGTACACTCTCTACTAGGCCCCAGAGATAGCGTATACTCCCGTCTTAGCGGGTGGAGGAGCTTGCACTCTCAGTTAGGCTCATGAACAACCTTCCAGGCGAAGTGTTCATTAGCAGCAAGGCCCGCAAGGAGCATCATTCACCTCACATCAGAGTAGGCAGCACATCGGATGAAGAGAAGCAGACGCTCAATTCGGCTCAAATTCAACCAGCAGCCTGCGAGTTACCAGCTCGCCTGTTAGGAACATACCATACCCACCGTAGTCGCGGCATAAACGAGCTGAACACATGGAAGAACAGCCTAGACCAACAGGTCATAATCGGGGGCAGCCGAGAGCTCTGCCACCCTAGCAAAGGCAAATTCAGGAAGAAGTAGAAAGACTCTTGACCGAGCGATTGCGTGATTTCCTGCGTAATGAAACTATTGACAAGGCGCTCCGATGAGACATGACCAACATAAGCGAGCCATCTTTCAATGACAAGATCGAGCAGACAGGACTACCCCACATAGATTGCCAAATATAAAGACTACTTATGTTCCAACAAACACAGTAGCTCAGCCTAATAGCGCGCCGGGGATAGACAAGTACCAGAAGGACACACCAGCCCAACTACCAAGAACCGGGGGCAGGCCTTGTTCTCAACACTCTAGACAATTCCTCCTGCTGCGTATAACCTGGCCCAAGCCAGTCCCAGCTTTGCTTTCACAGCCGTGCCTACCTGCTCCACGGCTCCCGATAGTCATTGATCCATCACCATGGCTCATAATTGTGCCAATCTTGCACCATGGCTCCCAGCCATGTCGATCTTGCCCTGTGTCTTGCGTTAACCAAACCTCAAAAAGGCACATGACGAAACACCTAATGATGACACAATAATTATGGGAGCAACTCACTGTGCTTACACCCTTACGCGGGTTCCATAAGCAGTTCGAAGTCTCAAGCAGATCGCCAAACATGACCTCGCAGGCTAAGGATTATTTCGGTTGTCCAGCAGACCAGCTTTCCTCAGCTGCACTCACGACAACAACTTCCATGATCTCCAGTGCGAGAGGGTAAACTAATCCCTCGACACCCATATGGGTAAGCTCTCTAGTGCGAGAGGATAAACTAATTGCTCTCCAGTGCGAGAGGGTAAACCAATTCCCCGACACCCATATGGGTCTGCTCTCTAGTGCGAGAGGATAAACTAAGTGCTCTCCAGTGCGAGAGGGTAAACCAATTCCTCGACAAACTAATTGCTCTCCAGTGCGAGAGGGTAAACCAATTCCCCGACACCCATATAGGTCTGCTCTCCAATGCGAGAGGATAAACTAATTGTTCTCCAGTGCGAGAGGGTAAACCAATTCCCCGACACCCAAAAGGGTATGCTCTCAAGTGCGAGAGATTAAACCAATTGCTCTCTATTGCGAGAGGGTAAACCAATTCCCCGACACCCATATGGGTAAGCTCTCCAGTGCGAGAGGGTAAACTAATTGCTCTCCAGTGCGAGAAGGTAAACCAATTACTCTCCAGTGCGAGAGGGTAAACCAATTGCTCTCCAGTGCGAGAGGGTAAACTAATTCCTTGACACCCATTTGGGTAAGCTCTCCAATGCGGGAAGGCCAAAAGCTCAAAAGATTGAATGCTTGAAGACCAACTAGGCAGGGAATGGTCAGGGGGCAACATCCACTTTGCACTCAACAGTTCGCTCATCCGACACTTCATCTTCAGCAGCTTCGATCTCGGTAGCTCCATCCTTGACTGCTCTGTCTACAGCAACTGAGAAATCAAACTCGAGCATTTTCCTCATTTTTGGTAAGCAGCCTAGACATGGTAGCCCAAATCGTTGCTCATGCCACGCCACTTCCTTGGCCCATGCCGAGCCAATCCTTGGCTTCAATCAAGCCGAGCAGCACAAGCAATGGCTCATGCCTCACCACCTCATTGGCCTATGCCAAGCCCTGGCCCCTGCCAGCCGACGTGCCGCACCATCCCGACGGCTGCCCCGTGGCAGCACCTCCCAAGAAGAAGACGAGGAGAATTAGGTTTTTCTTACATCGGTGTGGCGCCAAGAAGACAAAGAAATCAACGGAATATGGTTCTTTGCACGGGCAAGCAAAGAAGAGTGCTAGGGGAGGGGGAACAAATATCCTCTAGCTTTCTCTCTTTCTTGTAATTGCCCTCCGAAGTTGATTTAATCCATTACTTAAGGTAGGCTTAAATAGGCTTTGGAGGCAATTTATTTCCCTTTCCTAGAAGAATCTGCATTAAAGCTGGAGGTCTCTACACCTGTTGCCCTTTCCTGCGAGCAGCCCAACATGTGTGGGAGCATTTGTGGAGCCAAAAATAATCACAAGGCGACACATGGATTTTTGGATTAAAAAGGGGGCAAAAATACCCTTGAGGCATATCAGGATTCCTACACACGAGCAGAGGGCAATCATCCCTCAACCAAGTCAAAAGTGCCCAAAATAGGTAACCATTCACGACCTATTTCATCCATCCTCATCAAATCCTCTCCACAAGGTAACTCCTAAATCTTCCCTTTTTATTATATTAATTAGCTAGTCAATTAGGCAATTATTCTATTAATTGGCTAATTAATTAGTTAATTATTCAATTATTCCCAATTAAAGACAAATCAGGAACCTAGCCCACAAAAAAAAGCCAAGTGGCCGGTCCTCTCTCACCCAAGGAGGCAGGCCACACCTCTATAAAAGCCCTATCATTCTCTCCAAAACTCAATTCGAACTCTCTTGCAAAATTCTTTAATTCTCCAAACACTTTTCTCTCAAAATTCTGACTTTGGCATTAGAGGTTCTTCGGCCAAAGCCCCCCAATTCATCATGGGCGTGTGAGGTTCTTGGCCTTGACCTAAGGTGTTAATTGTTTTGTAGGAGAAGAAGGAAATTTGCATCCACACTTATGTCCTCGCGGATATTTAAGAGCTACATTTTCACACTTTGGGTATGGTTGAAAATTCTTATATTTTACCTCTAGACAAAATTGTGGGAAACCACCTAATAGGTTTTCTCCTGATGAAAAAGTGAGATGTGCGATTGCACAGTATGTGTCCACTTATCAACTATAGCCCAAGTACCAAGCTTTGGTGAATTAAATGGCTGAGATTAAAATTAAAAAAAAAGTGGAAGAGGCTTGTGAGATCCTCGTTGGACATAAGCCATGGAAGTAGAAATGGAAGCTTTACGGAAGAATGGAACGTGGAATGTGGTACCACTACCACGAGGGAAGAGACCGGTGGGATGTAAATGGGTATTCACCATAAAGCACAAAGCAGATGGATTGATTGATAGATCAAGGCAAGATTGGCAGCAAAAGGGTACACGCAGACATTTGGGGTTGACTACTAGGAAACGTTTGCTCCGGTAGAAAAAATGAATACTATTCGAGTTCTTTTGTCCTTAATTATTAACTTAGATTGGTCATTGAAACAGTTTGATGTGAAAAATGCTTTCTTACATAGGGACCTGGAAGAAGTATACATAGATTTTTCACCAGGACATGAAGTGCCAAATGGAGCAGGAAAAGTGTGTAGACTTTAAAAGGCTCTTTATGGACTCAAACAGTCACCCAGAGCATGGTTTGGAAGATTCACCGAAACAATGAAGAAGTATGGCTATAGACAGGGAAATGCAGATCACACCCTGTTTATCAAACGCATGGGAGGTAAAGTTACTTTATTAATAATCTATGCGGATCATATGGTAGTCACTGGTGACGATACATAATAGATAAAAGGGTTGCAAGAGTACCTCTCTTAGAATTTGAGATGAAAGATCTAGGGGGAGAGATGGAAAATCTAAAGAGCTTGAAAAACTTCATGGGCATTGAAGTTGCTCGTTTTTGTGACGGTATTTATTTGTCTCAGTGAAAGTATGTTCTTGATCTTCTTTCTAAAACTGGAATGTTGGCTTGTAAACCAGCGGAAACTCCCATTGTGCAAAACCATCATCTGGCAATCTACCAAGATCAAATTCCTACCAATAAAGAAAGATATCAAAGATTGGTAGGACGGTTGATTTACCTGTCGCTTACACGGTGAGATATTGCTTATGCAATCGGTGTTGTTAGCCGGTTTATGCATGCTCTTAGTGAAGATCGCATGACAGTTATGATGCGTATACTGAGTTATCTTAAAAGAGCACCAGGTAGAAGATTACTCTTCAAAAAGTTGGGCAGGAAACATTACCGATCGCCACTCCACATCAGGCTACTTCACATTCGTGGCAGGAAATCTAGTAACTTGGAGGAGCAAGAAGCAAAATGTGGTGGCTAGATCCACGGTAGAAGAGGAGTATTGGGGGATGGTACATGGAAGTTGTGAATTGTTATGGCTCAAGATTCTTCTTAATGATATCGGGTTTAAACCTCAGGGGGTTATGTTGTTATACTATTACAATCAAGTAGCTAAGGAAATAACCAATAATCCAGTGCAACATGACCATACAAAGCATGTGGAGGTAGATAGACACTTCATCAAAGAAAATTTAGACGTAAAGTTGATTGATATTCCGTACTTGAGGTCTGAAGAACAATTGGCTAGTGTGTTAACTCATGCAATACCGGCAAGGATGTTTCAAGACTCACATAGCAAGTTGGGCTCATGAGATATCTACGCACCAACTTGAGGGGGGGTATTGGCATGAGTCAACCATATAGTTTAGGAATGTGATCATGTGATTGATTCCTTACAGAATTGGGATTTTTATTTCTTATTTCTTATTTTATAGGACTTCTTGTACAACTATATATTTACCTCCTAGAGAGAAGAATAATACATACAATTAAAATCAATGTGTACATCTTATGAGGAATTGTTAAGAGAAAAGATATTGCATGTGCTTATAAGTAAATTGGGCTACTCCTTTGAGATGGTCTCGGGGCATGATGTTTGTGGACTTCTTGGATCTCTGCGGAATAGGGCTTGTAAGCCCATAACGTATGACTAATGCACGCAGAGTCTGTTAAGGGTAGAACAATTATATTGAGTTTAAAATACATGTGGCCTGCTCTAACAAATTGGGATATTTTCTGTCCCGACAGAGATGTGCCTTGATAATCATATGAGGTCAGTTTAATGTAATTATTTAATTGGTCATTAGAGTTGTTGTGGATAATTACAAAAGAGTATAATAAATGTACATTGAGTTACACACAGTCCTAAATTAGTACTTAGTCTAAAAACGCCAATAAGACATAGATCCAGAAGATTCAACTTCTAGCCCTCATCATATCAGATCAACCTATTATGCCACCATTACCAATACCTCCACAATTTGTAGATCGCAATGGATGCTTAAACAAAACTGATCCATCAAGGATCTTACCATACAAGGTAGACCAATCGCAAATCTGTAGAAGAAAAATGACAAATCAATGACAAAACCCAATATATCATAAGGTAGATCTGGAAATTTTTTGACCAAACTCGCCTGATTCAAAGCCCTAGAGACCTAGGGAGAAGACAAAACCTTGCAAGAGGCAATGAAGAACAAGCCTAGCACAAGAAGGCTAGGGAGCAAAAGCTCTCCACATAATTACGGGAGAGAGGCCCGATGGTCCTAGGACTCCTTGTGAAGATTAGGCTTGGGTGATTGGTTTTCAGAAGGGATCAAGCAAAGTTAGTCATGAAATTATCATAAACTGTTATATAGAAGAAATTAGAAAATCACTATATGAGCATCTGAAAAGCATGTGAGAGTTGAGAGTGATTTGCAAATCCTTAATTACTTGGTTTCAGTCGTTTACAAATCCTTTTTACATGTCTTTACAATTCTTATACGGTGATTTTGTAATCTTATACCTAGCATTTTATAGTCCATTCTTTACAAGCTTGGTAATACATAGGACTGTGGAATCCTTCCCCAAACATAGTTCAAAGGAGTCACACCCACCAAATAAATTAGACAACAATACTAGCAATTGACATAAGTTTTTGTGTGGTAGTGAATTATTGGAAGTGAATTCTATATATTTCTTTTTGTTGCACTCGCTTTTCATTTTTTATATCTGAATTGAATTCAGAAGAATTCAGGAAACAAAGTAGCCCAAAATGATCTATGTGAAAATTATTTTCATAAACTACATATATGTATGTGTGTACAAAACAATTAATGTTCCATACCAACTTATACAGTCAACCAGCTGATAAACTGGAAAAGATGATGATAATGATAGCATCTAATTCCTTTTTTTGATCAATAGAACTTTCATTATATTAAAAAACTAGTACAAGGCCCAAAAGGGACCCAATAAACAAATAATAGATAAGATAAAAGGCCCAAGCAGAATGAGAATTCCAATCCAAGATACCACTGCAGGCCTTCACAAACTTAGACCCGAAGGCTGCAATAACAAACAACAAAAGAACCCTAACCTCAAGCTGCATAAATCAGACCACTGCCACAGTCACATCCTCGGAGGAAGCTAAATTCCGAACCGAAAAGGTAGACACCATATTCAAATCCCCTTCACAAACCCCTGCAAATATATACGAACAAAGTATCATATGGGTAGAGAGTGAGGCTAAGTGGGTATGTCAAAAGCCCAACAATTGGCCTTGATGGGAATCTGGCATGGGCATGCTGTTTGGGGGAGGGGAAGTGAGGGAGGGTAGTAGATTTGGTATCCAATTTCTAATCGGAGCCCGTCTATCCGAGTACATGGTGGGATGTGGATGGAGTGTCACAACTAAGAAGGAGGGAGGATGGAAAATTAAAAGACAGAAAACAGTAAAAGTAGGCAAAAGATGCTGGATAAGGAGCATGAAGCCCAAATATGAGACAAGTTTAGGGGATAGTTGAGATCCGAACTGAGATAAACTCAGGGAGAACCGGGAATGAAACGAAAGAAGGAGATTGGAAAGAGAAGATGAAGAAGAGGTGGATGCAGGAAGCGTGATAGAGCAGGGGAAGTGAGAGGACATGAAAAAGAAGAAAAAGGCAAATGAGAGAAGGAAGGAAGGAAGGAAGAAAGGAAGAAGTAGTGGGTTGCCGCCTATCCCGAGCAAGAGCAAGAGGCGGCGACTGAAAGTTGAAGCTGGAGAAGAGGCTTTAGATCTGAGCTGAGAGAGAGAGAGAGAGAGAGAGAGAGAGAGAGAGAGACATAACGAGGTAAGTGCGCATCCAATTCTTGTGAGAGAGAACGAGGTAAGTGCGCATCCAATTCTTATCAATGACTTTATATTTGGAGGATTAAAGATTAATATTATATACAAATAATTTTAGTATTGTTTTTTAGGACCATATATGTTTTTAATTATAAATGAATCTTTTTAAATTTTTTAAATTTTTTGTGATGATGATTATTGGATGATAAATTGAAATATAAACGGAATTCAGATCTTAAAAAAAATTACAAAATGGAAACCAAAAAATGGTGTCAAAATGTGACAACCTATTCCTAATTTTACGTTTTTATTTATTTTAAAAGCGTGAATTGACGAAAATACCATAAAGGCGAGGGTAATGACTTTAGTTGACCGTTAGTTCATGATACGTATGAACTATTACTTTACCGTATTCCAAAAGTACTCGACGGTACGAACACGTAAGCACAAACATAATCGAATTTGAAGCTACGATGGAGATTTTATGGAAGTACGAAGTTGAATGGCATCTTAATAATTTTGTTACTATGGGTAATTATCTTTTATTATTTAAATATTTTCTCTAAGCTTTCTGACCAATGGGACCCACCCACGTGGGAGTCCCTATCCTTTCCTCCAATCCCGTATCATTTCCTTCTAAAAATCTGGAACATCTCTCTCATATTATTTTATTATTTCAAATCCCCTTCCTCACTCATCCTACTCCTCCACTAGATGAGTGACACCTCATCACTACCCAACTCTCTCTTTCTCCATTTCTCTCTGCAAATGCAGAGAAACCCGAGACCTTCACCACACAAACACCTCGCCACTCCGGCGAGCTCCATCACCTCTGACCAAGGTAGGCCACATAAACTCTCTTTCTTATACCCTTTTTGCTGTCCAGCAACGAGCACTAGGCTATGGGTTTATGTTGTTGACATTTTAGTGCAGAAAACATGAAGGAGAGCCTTCATTTTTTTTTTTTGGAAACTTCAAAACCATGGTCGTTTGGCCACCTTCTAGCCATTTTTCCGGCCAACCTCGTGCTCCGTCGAGCCTTCCAAAGGTATGAATCTCTTCTCTATATTCCTAACTTCAAAGTGGCTTTTGAATCACTAAGTTTTGGTTCACTATTGACAAGGTTCTAAAAAACGTTAGGCGCTAGTCGGGCAGCGGGCTAGCGCCTAGCGCCTAGGCGGGCGCTTAGACGGTCTAGGTAGATTTAGGTAAATTTCTTTTATATCTTGTAAGTAAGTGCATATTGACACTTACAAAAAATTATATTTGTATAAAATTCATGAATACAATAACACTTCCCTTTAAAAACACACATATATGCCATATTAGTTAAGATATTTTGAATGATTATATCTAATTTTCATAAAATAAAATTAAAAATCCCACTTGTGTCAGTGTGTGGTGTGAAGAGATGTATGCATCCTCCCAAATTTAAAAAGGCACCACGTGTGTGGTCATGTGTGAAAACCGAAAACTTATATTCATTTTATTCATTTTGTGTCAGTGTGTGGTCATGCACCATCCATCCCTAGTCCCCATCCCTCACACATCAGTCAAGAGACTCCTTTTTGGTGTGAAAACCGAAAACTTTTATTCATTTTATTTCTTTCATTTTTGTCATCGACTTCGTCTTCTTTCCTTTCCACTTCTTCTTTCTTTTTCTTTCTGTTTTCCTTCTGTTCATTCTCCTTTTTTTCTTGTTTCATCTTCTTCTGTTTTGCACTGTAAGTTCCTCTTCTTCGATGGATTTCAGAGAGAGGGAGTTGCAACAGCTAAGAATGTGGTGGTGCACAGAGAGAGGGAGTCGAAGAGGTGGAATTTCTTCTCAGGAAACCTTCACTCCACCTAGACCGCCGCCTAGACCACCCAGGCCGCCTAAGAGCGCCTAACAGCTCCCCAATTTTTCTTAACGATTCGGACCTAATCGCATTGGCACCACCACGCCCAGCGCCTAGGCCGTTTTTTAGAACAATGACTATCGAACTAGAAATTAGCCCTGAAAGTTTGGAAGAAATTATGCAGATTTTTCAACAAGAACCCGTGACCATTTGGCCACATTAAGACCGAATTTCCGATCAACACTGACAATGTTTGGACTTTTAGTAGGTATGGATCTATTCCCTACATTTCTAGCTTCAAATGGGTTTTTGTATCATCGATTTTGGTGGTGATTTGAGCTAGTTATTAGCTTTGAAAGTTGGGATGAAACTTCCCAGATTTCTGGGAACTAGGAACCGTGGTCATTTGGCCATGTTCAGGCCATTTTTTCCGGCCACCACAGACCTTATCTCGGCCCTGTTTTGAGGTGGTTTTGTTCCTTACAGTTCTACCTTCAAAATGGCTTTCAAATCATAGATTTTAGTTGAGAAACGATTGAGTTATCGGTAGTTAAATTTGTCTAAAAAAAAAAAAAATCTGTCAAGAAGAAGGGGCCTTAAGCCCAAAACCCAGCCCACATTCTTTTGGTCCAAATCTTTGGGCCAATGCTCCAGCCGGCCCATTTTCGAAATTTGGGCTCAGAAATACTTGGAATATTCTAGGAATATTCTTAGAATATTCTTGTGTTATCATTGTCAAAATTTCTTGGAAACCCTCATAGGCTAATTTCGACGCGCTGATTCCAAATCCGCCGTCTGTTTCTCCAAATTCAAACGTTTTTAATTGAGTTTTACTAATGGGTCTCAATATTATGCTTAGGTGCAATTACTATTGGAGACTCCGGCTTCTTATGTCCTAACTGCTTCGTTTCGACTGTGTATTTGTGAGTGGGCAGTTTATTTTATACCTATACATATTTATAGTTTCCCTAAATGATTAGTTACTTCACTTTTATGCTTATATTGCCAAGTCTTCGTTATTGTGATATAAATTGTGATAAATGCTGCTATATGGTTGGGATATTACTGTCATGCCATTCATACATATTTGTACGTGCTCATCTTGCTGCACCCCGGTGTTAGTACTTCGCCCAGGGCCAGGGCCAGTCCTTCACGTGTATGTTCACATCCGCACCATTCGCTCGCCTTGGATCCAAGTTAGGTGTCAGTCATGTCGGGTAGATTGCATTAGGCAATCCAACTTATGTGTGACCGTGCTTCTGCACCAGTCTTCACGTGATCATAGTACTAGAGCGTATTGATTACACCCAGTCCTGTCGGGTAGAATTACCTTAGGCAATTCCAACTCGTGTGTTAGCACATATTGATGAGCAATTGATTATACTTGATTATCACCTGATTATATTACTGTGGCATTTGATATATCATGACTTGGCATATTTCCAATTATATTACTATTGTAATATTGTTTACATACCTACGTAGTATGTTTTCAGGAAACTATACTTGTTTTACGGCGAAGGGTTAGTATATTCGAAAATAAAGATTTTCTTACAAGCATTGTTTTGCTGACCCACTCAACTTTGTTTTTTCTCCCCTCCAGGTTTAGTAGCTGTGCTTACATGTAAACGAGGGTTCTGGCAAATCACAGTAATTAGGGTGAAGGTTATACCACTAAAGATAATCATAGCAACAGGCTACTTGTGACGAGTGCTTAGTTCTAAAATGTAGTATTTCTCTCAAACATTTGATTATTACTTTAGTCATGGAATGCTGATCAAATTCCATATTAAATAATATCAATTGGAATCTTGACTCTTGCCTTATAGTATGAAAAAAATACAGAACATTTGTATATTGCTTGCAAGCAATTAGCTTCAGTTAGTCAACTCCAGCATCTTGATTAAGAAAGCATATATGTAGAGCTGCACAATTATCATGTACACATATCCTGATCAGGAAATTTCCCATGCTTGGCTTAGTTGAAAATAGCAGATAAGTCAAGAGTGTATTTTAAATTACTGTTAATTAATTATTTAAAATTTTATAATCAATATTATTTACCGGTGGGTGTACTTTAAATTATGCCTGATTAATTATTTTAAATTTAATAATCATAGAAAACTAATAGCTTATGAATTTTGTGTGTTTATCCAGTGAGTATTTTACTTAACCCCTCTTTTTGTTTGATTAGTTTTGTGTGTTTATAAAATATGATAAAAGTGGCTGTAAGAATATCGATTCTTTGGGAATTTTTTGTCAGTCATTTGAATTAACTGCAGGGAATACTTTTACTTTTGGGTTGTGTATTTCACCAATGTAAATTTTTAATTTAGGCGAGTTAGTGATGTTAATTTATATCTTGGGTAAATGATTCAGTTCCTTACTTTTGTTGTTTAAATTGGTTCATATGAATATTGATTTTGATTCGACATTGAATTATATCTTGGATAAGCAGCATGTATAAATTTGTCAAGAATACTAATTAATTACATACTGTTGTAGGTATAATTTACTAAACAATTATGGAGGCCATAGAGAGAGAGAGAAAGGTGCGGCAATGGTAGAGAGAAGAGAGAGATGTGTAATTGTGGGTGTGTTTGATTCACCCATTGTGCCTTTATTTATAGTAGTAGGATAGGTAAAAACCTTTCCCTTTGGGATTACAACATTTAATAGGCAATCTACTTCTAATAGAAATATAAGAGATATTCCAAGATATACTAGGATTTACACAATCACATTCCTAATCTAATAGGATTGCAACACTCCCCCTTTAGTGTGTAAATACTCAAGTAAATGGCGCATCAGGTCTTCAGTGATGAAGCAAGTATAGTTGATGAAGTCGTTGGCACAATGAGCAAATGTGAGTCTCATATCAACAGGAGAATGCATAAAAAAAGTAAATGTTAGGATGCCAAGTGGCATCACTTAGTTAGCCAGGTGTCAATTGTTGAGTTGGATCTCCTTAGCCTGTAACCAGCTATATAAGATGAGATATGTGCAGATGCAAGGGGTGAATGAATATTTGATTGTATTAGTATTCTTGTTAGTATATCTTGCATTTGAGTAAAGGTTGAAGTGGGTTCTATCATTGGTATCGAGCCAGTCTTGATCCCTCAATCCCTTCTCTTTTGCCGATTGAATCGTGCATCGACGAAGGAAGCCATGGAACCTCAGAACTATCTTGCTGCAATTAACGACACTCTCAATGTGCTAATCCAGCGATTTGACGCCATGGAAGCTCGTCAAGATTCTTCTGATGCTCGATTCGAGAAACTATACCGCGATTGTGTGGACAAATGCGATATGGGTTCGCATCCGCCGTTCATCAAAATGGCATCTCCTATCTCTCTTATGAAATCGAATCAACTCGTTCTCAAGCTTCAATCTTTCCACAATGAAAAGGTTCGAGCTCGAGAGAAAGTAGATGAATTCTGGTCTCAGTTGACTCGTCCTTGTCTACGACCCATATTGAAGAAATTCAAGAAGGTTCACAACTACGACAAACACCATAACGATGATTCTGCGACATTTCGTTCCAACCCTAGATTTCAAGAAAGTTTTGGGTTCTTTCGAAGTGAATGGGCTAGGAAGAACAAAAATGTTTTCGATTTGTTTGACAAGGAAGCTAAAGATTCGATGAAAAGTCCTCCATTTCTTGATTCTGATTGCACGACAGACACCACAAAGGATTTGGTTTATGGGTTTCCTGTTTCTGATTATGACTTTATAGGAATGGAGAAAAAAGTTGCTGCTTCAAGTTGTGTACCAAGGAAGGTGAAGACTCCTTGCTCTGTGATGTGGGTCTTTGTTCTTGTCTTGAAGTGGTTTTAATTTCGGTCGAAAAATTTGGTGAAAATGATGCCCACCATGTGTTCGTTGGACGGCAGCAAACGTTCGACATTTCTTGTTTAAAGCTTGGCTTCCATGAATTCACTCGTGACAAAGGCGAAACAAATATTCAAAGGCTCATTCATTCGAAATCAGCGACTGTTCTTGAATCTGATTGTAAGAATGGTGAATCCCAAGTTTTTATTTTGGAAATTCATGTTTCTAATGTTGAGTTCAAGAAAGCTAAATTGCCTAGTTCGGGTGCACTCTGCATGTTCGACAAAATGTCAAACGCAGGTTACATTCTTGATATTAAGCTTGGGTACCATATGAGCATTCGTGATAAAGGTGGTACCAATTTTCTCTCTAGTTTTGAGTCAATAGATTTACTGGCAAGCTGCAAGGCCTCAGGTTTTTGTGTTGTTTTCAATCGTTCCATGGGCTACTACTGCAAGGGAATTTGTGACAAGGGAGGAACAACTATTCAAAGGCTCTTAAATTCGAAATCTACTAGAAAAGTTGAACCCATTTTGGTACAAGATGATGCTTGTACTAGTGTTGTTCTTATTCTTCAACTCTGCTACCATAAAGGAATTTGTGACAAAGGTGGAGGCTTGCCAAAAGACAAGATTTGGAAGGACCATTCAAGAATATTCAGATACAAGATTGGTAAAATCTTTATTTCTTCTTGTACAAATGAATCTGAAAATGCTACTACATATAACAAGGATGGAACTGTTTGTCTCTATGAATTCAACTCAATGGATTTTCTGGCAATATGTGTGTTGGATTTTGTTCTTAATGCAAAAAAGAGGAATTTTGTGGAGGAAGCTGACCCCTTTATTGGACCTGCTGCGAAAACTTGTCATGCACTCAATGTGTTTGAGGAAATTCCAGACTCCAGATGTTATGTTTTTTATTGTGACATGTGCTACTGCAAGGGTATTCGGGATAAGGGTGGTGGCTCAAAATTCAGGTATATGGTTACTCTGAATATTCATTTTTCTTGTATGAATGCATATGGAGATTCTATTAAATGCACCAAATGGTTGGAAGAAAAGCCACCCAAATCGGTCGTGTATGTTTCTTTAGGAAGCATGGTGTCTTTGAGCGCAAAACAGATGGAGGAGTTGGCACTGGGATTGAAAGAAAGTGGACTGCATTTCTTGTGGGTGATAAGAGAATTAGAACGCAGTAAGCTGTGCGATGGAATTGTCGACTCGGCAAAGGAACATGGTTTGTTTGTGACTGATGGAAACCGAATCATTAGCAGAGCAAGTGGTGACCATTTTAGAGCTCATATTGGGGTCAAGGAAAATAAGCTACATAAGGAAGCCTATTTGGAAACTAATGGAAATGCATGTGGGTTTCCTCCACCATCAAAACTTGGTTATTTGGATCTGCCCAAGAAGAAGACAAGTAAGACAGGAAAGATGAGGAATGGAAAATTGAGCATTGCCAGTAAATTGGTCAATGGAAAACACTTACATTCTGAAGGTTCACTGGTTGGAGCAATTCTTCTCTGTCATGGGATTGCTATTAGCATAATATCTTCTTTTATAGCAAATAAAAGAGAAGTTGACAAGTTAAATGATTTGTTGAAGCAGACCGAGAACTAGGTTCAGGATCTAGAGGAGGAATTCGAAATGAAAATTACTCTACAAAACTTGATTTGTGCAGCAATTCTAATATGACTCTTTGGTCAGTACCATTGCTCAATTTTTTGGGAGGGTGTAATGTGAAGTTAATGTTTTCAGCAGTGAGCTCTTGGTGGAAGCATAGACTTATGGTTTCATTAGTTCAATACATATGTTGTTGCTCGTTTACAAGGAAAAAACATATCAGTCTTCGTACTACTTGTGGAAGCATATTGCTGCAGCAAATTAATAGGAATGCTACTGCTATATACTACTGGCTTATGTCGCTCATTGTCTCTAGATCAACCTATAGTAGTTGGATCCATTGCAAAATCATAATCAAAAGAATGCTATTGGAATTTTCAAAGCTAAACCTTGAGGACAAGGTTGATTTCTAAGGGAGGGGTAATGTTAGGATGCCAAGTGGCATCACTTAGTTAGCCAGGTGTCAATTGTTGAGTTGGATCTCATTAGCCTATAACCAGCTATATAAGATGAGATATGTGCAGATGCAAGGGGTGAATGAATATTTGATTGTATTAGTATTCTTGTTAGTATATCTTGCATTTGAGTAAAGGTTGAAGTGGGTTCTATCAGTAAAACTCACAAAAACCTTGCTATAGTAAAACCCAAGGTGGGAGAAAACCCATAGTCTGAGGAGAAAAGTGAGAAGTTGCATTAAGTCAAAAGTATATGTCTTTTGGACGCAAGTAGAATAGCTCACAATGGTATGATCAGCCCAGGATGGATGCCTCGTTAAGACCTAGTTAGGTAGCAAAAACCCAGTGGAAAAAAATGCTCCTAATCGTAGGGAAAAAGAGTACATTAAGATCAAGTGAGTATATTTCTGGATACTCCCCCTGAGTTTGACATAACTTCCAAACGAGAACTACAAGCATTGCATATGATAATTTGGCATACCAATTCCTCGGACAAGCTTCTAGAAGGTTGACTTTGGCTGTGACATCATGTAGAGGTCGGCAAGGTTGTCTGGGATCGGCTTGCATGACTTCAATCTCCTGATGATTTGCTGATGTAGATGTAGACATAATATGTCTTGGTGTTGACTTCGTTGATGTATCATGGCTTGGTCGGGTGGATATGTGCGACATAGTCTTCATAGGTTGTCGTTATGACTTAACGATAGATGAAAACAACAATTCCTTCAAATATGCTCAACAAGAACTCCTAACCATGTCTCACTTGTGGTGTAGTGAAGTGAGGTGAGTCTTGGAACGATTCAAAGATTTTGCAATTGAGGTCGTATCATGGACCTCCAAGATATTGCGATATCCCTAACGGTAAAGACATAATTATTTAGGGATTTTACCCTGTGTGGGTTTGATAAGTAACCTGCGTCAGCATAACAAACAAGGCAAGCATCATTTCAAGGATCAGAGGGGTTGGATCTGCTCGAGATGCGTTGGGATTTGCCCTCGTAGTACCTTCAGGGTATGTCTTTAATACAAAATTCAGTGGTTGCGTGTAGGCGCGGTGATGTATCTTTACCAAGATCAACAACGAAGGAGATGTCTTGTTTTAATACAATAAGCTAAGTACAATGAAGCGCGAAGTTGAACTTAGATATGAAATTTCAGATTCCATAACCTCTTCAAGGGTCTCATTTGCATATAACTTATGGATGGTCAAAGGTATACTCAAAAGTAACACCTTCGGGGTGTAGTTCAATTGGTAGACCAAAATACCTTCAGAACAATGCTTCAACTTCAGGTCAAGGCATAAACGAGTTTTCCCAAGATCCTTCATCTCAAATTCCATCTTCAGGTGCAAGGCAGTTTTCTCAAGCTCTTCCAGAGTCTTAGTGAGATTATGTTAACAACATAAACTGTAACTCTAGCAATTGGGAATAAGACTTCATAGTTTAACACATAAGGGCATAATTCATATCCCTGACTGATCAAATAATCACTTAGACGGGTATACCACATCCGTCAGATTGTAAGTGAACGCCTCAAACAAGTTAAGAGGGTGTTCCGTGGTTTGGAACTATTTGAACCAGTCCATGTAATTCTTCAGGAACTTACATGTAACTCTTCGTATCTATATCCCCATGGAGGAAGACTAACCATATTTCATAATGCTGCTATCAATCACAGGATGTTTTGAGAGAAACCTTGCACCGTAAGGTGTGCATCATATCACACTATTTCATTTATCTCATAACGCTTCATTTCCCACTTGTAACACAACAGGGTTACCTTGGGCAGTGTATGAACGACAGGTCCAAGCACACTTTGGTAAGGAATTTGACCTGGATTGTTATTTTGGTTGTCCAATCAGTTATATGTTGTCACTTAATCAACGAAACATGGTTTGATATCGTTGATTTTCATTTATGTCGGTAGCTACCATATAAGTGAAAACATCATCGAAGGTAATCTCATTTCAATTCCATTTAGCTCATCCAAACTAGTATACTGGACCAAGAACTTCAAGTCTCGGGGGTAATCCGGATTATTCTCATGAGATGGAAATGATTTGAGACAACGATCAAGTATAGATTCATTGTTGTGCCATGTCTTCCTCTTCTTGGGAAGGGAATCATACGAACAAATGATCTGTCGTGCTCCAAGCCAAGATAGATTGATTGGCTATCTGCCGGTGTACCGGACCGTCCAACAGGGGCGTCCAAACCGTTCAACAGGGGCGGCATACCCTCCAGGGATGTTGACTCGATGTTCGTTAAGTATGTTTATCCTTGCAGACATGTTTGTAGCTGGTATATGATATCGTCACTTTAGCTAGATAAGAGGAATGCATCTGGAGCAACATTCTGAATGCTAGAATTTATCGCACTTGCTTATCACACTTGTGCGGTACGAGGATCGAGAAGAGATATAGTGGGCAACGTCCATGCAATTCATGCCATTCTACATGAATGTTGACGTTCTTATCTCCCCCTAACGGGAAGACTGTCTCATTAAAGTGACGACCCGCAAATGAGTGGTAAAGAGATCGCGTGCAAGGGCTCAAAGAGAGTTAGTGTGAAGGAGAATCATAACCGAAAAAGATTCACATCCTTCTTTGAGGACCCATGTTGGTACATTGCGGCGGTGCAACTTGGCACATGGAATGCACACCCAAATGTGTAAATACGAAAAACGTCAGGTTCGTACCTAGTAACTAACTGTAACGTCATATAGGTTGGGTAGCAATAGGCCTCAAGGCGGACTAACATAACTACGTACAAGATTGTATAGCCCCAGGCAGAAATCGAAAACTTGGTACGTTTACCAAAATCTGGACGATCATTTAAATTACGCTTTATGATTGCTAGGCAAGACTATTTGGGGTGAACATGGGAATTCGATGTTCAATTATAAACCCAAAATCCAAAATACATGCAATACTTTATCGAAAACTGTCGATATAAACTCTATGGCATTATCCAGTCTCCTGGACCTTAAGGGATAAGTAAGGTGGTGAGCCCTTAATCGGCCATGAGGTTTAGCAGCAATGTATGTGGACAAACAGGTGACCAGTTTATTGATTCATTAACCAAAACAATAAGTATTTATATGGTCCGCATTTTGGTTGGATTAGTCCACATATATTCCCTTGAATCCACTTATGAAAAATGGTGATTTCGTATCTTTGCGAGGGATGATTTAGAAGATCAATTTCCCTAATGAGTAGGCTTGGCAAAGTGTGCTTGTAGGCACAAGATCCTTACTTCAGGTAAGGTGATGCGTCGTAGCATTATTGTTCGACCTAAGTGTCCCAAAAGGTCGTGCTAAAGCCAGTAAACTGCTAAATCACCAGGCTCCAGGCCGGCCACATGTGGTGTGTTCCCAGTTGGGAGACAACCCATTGGCCCCAAATCAAAGCTTCAGGCTCATTTTTGGAGGTGGTGCAAAGATATTTCACTCTGTTTTCTTCAGTGGTTTCATTTATGATCACTGTCATCTCGAATCTCCTTAAAAACTCATCGACATGGAGAATTTAAGGTCCCTTAAATGGTAATTCAGTACCATTCAGACAATTAGGAGCGTGCCAATGCTCTTAATCAGGTTGGATATACCTGAAGTCGTTGTTAGATATGTGATTAAGGTGTAAAGTTAGTGTGCATAGTATGCATTCATCCAGACAACTAACTTTTCCACATTCCTACCTAATCACGTGTTTAATTGAATTGGTCACATGTATTAAGAAATATGATTCAATTAACTCACATTCGAGGACAATATCAATAAGATTATCCATAAGTAAAACATACACCAAACTTGAATCCAAGAACATAGAAAAATGTTCACAAAGGAAATGGTTTACTAAGAGGGGATTCGGCCAACAAGGCCATCTATGTCAAAATTCTGTTATTCTAACGGTGTTTGGTGGAGAAAAATTAGTCTCACATATTGACTACTAGAATGGTACTCCTCAATGACATTGGTAGGGGCACGAACAGGTGCATAACCAATGATCTATTCCATCGAGACAGAAGTAGATTCTGCAGGGTTGAGGTTCGGGAATATTATCCCTTATTCGTGAAGTTTTAGGTCTTAGGTGTCAAGGATCACGCTTCAGGCATGATGCCACACCTTGGCAGGCCCTGATTCTACCATATGTTTATGGTAGTAATCAGATCCGAGAATTTGGTAATCTTTCGCTTTCTACACTGCTGCTTCAGGGGCGAGTTAGAAACATGGAAGGACGAGAAAAGTATTCTCCAGTCAAAATTCGATCGGATTTATAAACTTCAGAATTGTACTCATTCATAGATGTAATCATGGTGTGCTTCAGGCAATGTCTTTCATGATTAAACGGTCCATAGAAGCGAGCCAAAGAGCCATGGAATCCTCGTTCGGGAGGTATTTCCATTTGTAATGCTTCGGGCATAAGTCTTCAAATGAAGATCATGGCGAAGGCTTATTCAGCTCTTCCATGCCATTGGTGGCTACAATGGTTTCTCAGCTTCTTGATAGTCAAGTGGAGATTCACATCTTGTACCCCACATAAAGTGGTTTCTAATAGAAACGTTCAAATCAGGAAAATCAAACTTGTGACGGTTCGACAATCCACTGAATTGGAGGGAACAAGATTGTGATTAGTGTTATCGGAATGAATCATCCATAAGCATCAAAGTTAGAACATTCGGGTTCTAAGACATGGTTTTCATGAAAAACGTCGGGTTTTCATGGGTGTATTGTTTTATGAAAATTTCGGGTTTCAAAGGCACTAAATTTGAAACTACAAGTTCAATTTAGTTTATGAACGTTTAGTTCATAAAAGAGTGGTTCCTGCAAGAACACAGAATGCAATATACAACTAAGTGTAGTGGATTTGAGGTTTTTGGGGAACTCAAGTGTGAGCGCTTCGGGACTACGAAAGTGAGTCAACGGTTCAAAGAAAAGAAATAGAATATTGAATTGTTAATGTCCAAAGTGATCTTCAGGTCAATAATTTTTGGATTCATTATTAGATTAATGGATTGCAGGTCACTTTTTATTAATTCAATAGATCAGGACCATTCGGGGTCAATCTTAGAAGCAAAAATAATTATAACATTCGGGTTAAAATGATTTAGAATGCCAAAAATTAGCATTAGATTCAAAAAGCCATAGCCCAATAACATTGGGCTTGGGTGCCCTGAGTAGGGCACCAAAAATACGGGCTGAATAGAAAGAAAAAAAGCCAAAAATTTCTTTGGGCGAGAAAAGGTGGCAGCCCAACATTGGATTGCGGGTTGCTGTTTAATTCGCATAGCCCAGCAGCTGCAAGCTGCAGGTTAGGCCGTGTGAGGCTGCTGCAAGCAGCCCAATTACCTGCAAAAACAAGCTTGCAGGCTTACTACAGTCATGGGCCAGGAGGAATAGTACAGCAGCAAAGGAAAGAAGAAACGTAGGCCTGTTTGGTTGAATCGAGTTTGCTGGACAAGCCCAGCACCGGCTGGCTTGGTCTGGAGCAAGTTGGGCAAGAGAAAGCCTAGCGAGAAAGGTGCTGGCTTTGTGTGTTTGGAAGGGCAGGAGGCCAGCAAGTCAAACCCAGGCCTAGAGCTTGGTTCACACACGCAACAAACAATAAAAACCTTTGAATTTGTAGAAGTTCCTTCTCGGAAAGCCGGAATTGCATCTTCAATGCGTTGTATCACGTTTAACACAGAAAAATTAAATTGAATCAATAGCATGTAGATCAATTCAATAAAACAATAAATTAATCATAAAAAGAATGATTAAAACGTAATACTCCTCTGATTGAAGATCAAACTCTTGTTTGTGCAGCGTCAAGAGCGTGCTGATAACGTGTTGAAGACATAATTTACTGAACAATTATGGAGGCCATAGAGAGAGAGATAAAGGTGCGGTAATGGTAGAGAGAAGAGAGAGATGTGTAATTGTGGGTGTGTTTGATTCACCCATTGTGCATTTATTTATAGTAGTAGGATAAGTAAAAACCTTTCCCTTTAGGATTACAACATTTAATAGGTAATCTACTCCTAATAGGAATATAAGAGATATTCCAAGATATACTAGGATTTACACAATCACATTCCTAATCCAATAGGACTGCAACACATACTACTGCTCACCGATTTGTTAAATTCATTCAAGCGTTTTTAATTTTTTTTAATTAATTAAATTATAAATAAGTATTAATGGCCTTCATTTGGTACCAATCAATTAAGTGAGAGATGAGTTGTTTGAATGTTTGATTTTACTTGAATCAGAATCTCCAACTAGGAGAAAGAGAAGGATCCGAATGGGAGCAAGGCACAACATGGAACAAACGAGCGCATGATAATTTTATGTTCAGGGGATTTGGGGAAAGGGTGACTTATTAGAGCAAATGTAGAAATATAGGGAATAATTCGAATGATAACTTTGAGGGTACGACTTGAATTGTTTTCTTAAAGTGTTAATTGCCCGCACTCGAATGAGTTTGCTAAAGGGTTCTTGGCAAATCACTTCCAGGATACAACAAAATATAGAATATTCGATTAGCAAAACTAAAATATATTCCCTTAGAAATAACTAGAAAGAAATTGTATGAATGTGATGGAGAGAGAGGAAAGCAATGAATGTAGAAACAAATTTTCAAACTTGTGTGTGAAACATTATGCCACAATAGGTATTTATAGACATTAAAGCACCCGTTCATCGAGTCCCTTCATTTTAGTTGAAGATATACAACCCTTCTTAATAGTGTTGACCCAAAAAACATATCTTCTATTTAGAATTTTCAAAATATAAATATTGACTAATTACATTTTTTAACTACTCATACAATTTAAGTAAGCATCATGTTTTTTAACCAAAAGTTGCAGTTCAACCAAAAGGTACAAGGTTGAATTAAACCCAACCTTTTTATACATATGTTGCCGCACACATGCTGCGGATCGCAGCAGCACTAAGTCATATATATCCACATATTATATATTCATAAATTTTATATATTAATATATATAATAACTATTGAAATCTCTAACATGACCAATCATCTAAAAAAACTCAGGTTTATGGTTGTTCCTCTTTGAATTGCATGAACATGGCTGCATATTTATTTCTTGAAGAAATTAGGTTCTCATCCTTCTTTTTGCTACTTCATTGATTAAAATCCTATTACTTTTCAATTTTTGATCAAGGTCCTTGGGTATTAATAACATCATTAATTATTTCAATAATAAAATATTTTTTTTATTTCTAAATATATTCATTTAATGTTAAAAATATTACAATTAGTTTATTTATATTTATGAATACCTTTTTTATCATATATTTTTAGTTTTAGTTTGTACCCATTTTTAATTTGTAATTCTTTTTTAATTTGTACCAATTTTCTTTTCAATTTTATTTTGTACCCACATATTAATTTCTTTTTATGCCCATATTTTTTAAAGTTTATTTGTATTTGTACCCATTTATTTTTTTTTATTTGTACTTTTTATTTTGCTAAATGTACCCATGCTAATTATATGTACCCATTCATGTAAAACTTTTTAATCTTAAAATGTACTCATTCTTAAATATACCAATTTGTTATATGTAAAATGTACCCTTTTTTTTATATATAAAATCTATTCAATTTTTTTAATCCATTTTTAAAGTTATATGGGTACATTCTTTTTTCTTTGATTTTAAAATGTATCCATGTCAAACTTAATCGAAGAAATTTACTAATGTTATTAAGCCTAATATCTTTTTTTTTTTTTAGTGATTTTGAAGAATGTACCCATGTTTTGATACAATAATTTTTTTGGTTAATTTTGATGAATGTACCCATGTTTATATATACACACACACACAACAGTATATTTATATTTTAATATTTTTAATTCCACAAATTATGGTTTTTTATATTTAAAATCTCATTTATATAAACAACTAAAATTTCTAATTTTCAATTTAAAAAATATAGTAACGTACATATAAATAAATTATCACATTAATTTCAGGGACCTCAATCAAAAATTAAAAACCAACAAGGTTTCAATAAAAAAATATTCATGACCAAGGACCGCATCCAAAGTCTCCCTTATTTCTTTTGTGTCAATTATTAGAAAGAATGCACTCATGGACATTCTTTTAGACATAATTAACAGGAACATCAAAATGGTTAATTCTACTCTGCCCTCAGTTATATTGTTCACCTCACAATGTTCCTTACCCTTCTCTTGACATGGTAGTGCATGATAGTAATAGTTATAACTCATATATTTGATTTGTCACTAGGAAATCAAGTAATTATTAGGGCAAACAATAGCGAGGTAAGATTAAATTGAGTATGTGCCTTATATGTATATGCCCATCTCCATTTAGCACTAGACATTTTGGAGACTCACTGGCTTCAGATTCCATCGGAATTCCAAAGTTAAGCGAGTTCGAGTGAGAGAATTCCCAAGATGGGTGACTCATTGGGAAGTTCTCTTGTGAGTTCCCAGAAACAAAATCATGAGGGCGTGGCCGGGGCCTAAAGCGGACAATATCGTGCTACAACAGAGTCGATACTGGGATGTGACATAATGGTATCAGAGACACTCTGCTGTGTGGTGCGAGTGTGCCGACGAGGACGTCGGGCCCCTAAGGGGGGTGGATTGTAATATCCCACATCGACCAATGGAGAGAGGGTGATGTGCCTTATATGTACATGCCCACCTCCATTTAGCACGAGGCCTTTTGGGGACTCACTGACTTCGGATTCCATCAGAACTTCGAAGTTAAGCGAGTTCGGGCGAGACTGGGAAGTTCTCGTGTGAGTTCCAAGAAACAAAACCGTGAGGGCGTGGCTCGAACCCAAAGTGGACATTATCGTGCTACAACGGAGTTGAGACTGGGATATGACAAACATAGAGTTCATGCCATTAATTTTTCTTTTGCTATTTTCTTAGTTTCTCATCCACTGCATATGGAGTGTTCAAGATGGATCATTTTCTCTATGTAAGTACTATGCTAACCGTTACACCAATTTTTATTTTTTATTTTTTTGTATTTATTTATTTTTTTTTTACTTTCTTATGTGTCAGTCGATCAGAGCAAATGTATCTTGACAAAGAACCATATGTGCACACTTTCAAAGAGGAGGCCACTCCATTTGGGTTGCTTGCAAGGGGCATTTATGCAGCAAAACTTAAGGTGCGTGGTAGTTAGTTGGGTGAATAATCGCGAGGTTGGGTTCGGTTATGTGTTGATTCAACATAGGGTTCATGCCATTTAATTTAGGGTTTTTATCACAAATGGTCCCTGACATTGATCAAACACATCATTTTGGTCCCTGACATTGAAAATCAATAGAAATGGTCCCTGAGATTGATCAAACACATTACAAATGGTCCTTCCGTTAAAAACTCTTTGGGCAATTTTCAAAGCTCCGTAAGTCAATCGTTTCGCAACCAAATTCGACTCATAATATATCAAAATGAAGATAGGAAAGTGTTGAACAAGATTATACCTATTTTGAAGCCCAATGGTTGCCGGAGATGGCCGGAAAATAGCCTCAAATGTGACTGGTCTGCAGAAAAACTGGAAAACTCGCCTGGAACTGGGTAAACTTTAAACGTTCATAACTTCTTCAATAATCAACGAAATCGAGTGATTAAAAAAAATCATACTTCTCGATTAGACAAAGAGAATGGTATCTTTCTTGATGGCTAACTCGCCGTAGTTTGGCCGGAAAATGGCTCGAAATTGGCTAACTCGAAATTGGTGAGCTGTTTTCCGGCCAAACCACGGTGAAATAGCAGTCAATAAAGGTACCATTCTTTTTGTCTCGTCGAGAAGTATGATTTTCATTTTTGAATCACTCAATTTCGTTTAGTATTGAAGAAGTTATGAACGTTTTAAGTTTACCTAGTTTCCGGCGAGTTTTCTAGTTTTTCCGCGGACCAGTCACATTTGAGCTATTTTCCAGCCATCTCCGGCAACCATTGGGCTTCCAAATAGGTATAATCGTGTTCTACACTTTTCTATCTTCATTTTGATATATTATAGGTCAAATTTGGTTAAAAAACGATTGAGTTACGAAGCTTTGAAAATTGCCCAAAGAGTTTTTAACGGAATGACCATTTGTGATGTGTTTGGTCAATCTCATGGACCATTTCTATTGATTTTCAATGTCATGGACCAGAATGATGCATTTGATTAATGTCAGGGACCATTTGTGATAAAAACTCTTTAATTTTTCTTTTGCTACTTTCTTAGTTTCTCATCCACTGCATATGGAGTGTTCGAGATGGACCATTTTCTCTATGCAAATATTGTATTTCTTTCAATCCAAAATTTTAGTAGTCATATAATCTCGCTCATCGTAGCACTTATTTTTCATTCTCATTTCTTGGTTCAAAATACTTTGGAGAAAGGTCATCACTTTCTTCAAACTATATGCCATCGGATTTAAAATTAGAGTGATATGAACAGTAACAGTTTTTGAAAGATTTTTTTTTCTCATAAGGATGGAAATCCTTTTAAGGTGCGTAATATGTTGTCAAATATTTGCCAAAGTCCCTGCCTTTTTTTCAACTGAGAGCTAAGTGTTTCGATTTCAAGCTGGCATTATAACATATGACCGAATAGCATAAGCATTTTCACTATCAATATAATTTTCTGAAAGGAAACCAAATAGAACAATATTTTTGTCATTTTTTGCATGTAAATAGGACAATGTTTATTAAATCTTTTGTATGCAAATACTACTATCGATCCAAAGCCACAAGGACTACCTAGGTGGAATGTGTTGATCTAATCTTTTTGACAAAGTTGTTCACTTAACGTTTTCATTGTAATTGGGTTAACTGTCACATCCCGACCCGAGCTCGCACCACATCCCGAAACCAGTGAGCTCCCAAAAGACCTCGTGCTAAAGGAGGCGGGCATGTACATATAAGGCATATAGAATGTAAGATCCCACATCGCTCAGGGGTGTGGATCCTGTAAGTCTTATATGTATATTCACATCTCTACCTAGCACGAGGCATTTTGGGAGCTCACTGGCTTCGGGTTCCGCAGGAACTCCGAAGTTAAGCGAGAATGGGCCAGAGCATTTCCAGGATGGGTGACCCATTGGGAAGTTCTGCTTGTGTGAGTTTCCAAAAACAAAACCGTGAGGGCGTGGCTGGGCCCAAAGCGGACAATATCGTGCTATGGCGGAGTCGAGCCAGGGATGTGGTGAGGGCCCGGGACGGGATGTAACAGAAAATCCACTTCCCTGAGTGATGTGGGATCTAACATTAACTGCTGCAATTCTTTTAAGTAAAGTATTGATTTTTTATTGGTCTTTTATTTAATTATGTTATGTGTGTGTAATTTTGTTTTTTGTTTTGGTTTTTAACTAATATGAAATGGTGGATATGCAGGGAAACTTGGTGCTTCGATGGACAACTTTTGTCATATTTTATCAATGTAAATGAAACAATATTCCCTTTTTTTTTTTTTTTTTTTTTGAGCACTGAGTTTTTTCAGTGGTGCTATTTTTGAACAATTTATGATACCATTTGTAAAATTTAGTCAAAAACATTTTTAACAACTATGATATAGCTTGATTTCAATTCATAATCACTTCTTTTGTTAAATTTAAGCTTGAATCCATTAGTAAATCTTTATACTTTATGTCCAAATACATATATAATAATTGTATAGTTTTTATAATGTTGTTGAGCATTTTTAGTGTGTTTTTTATGTGCGTAAAGAATGAAAAGTGCACTGTTCACAGAAGCAAAATAGGGGACATCTTCTACTTCATATGAGAAAAGAAGAGGTTAGTTTGATTATGATTGCTTCATATGGGAAGAAGAGGTTAGTTTGATTATATGATTGCTTTTCTGATTTGGTTAAATTCGAAGTTAGTCGACTTGCGTCTAATTTAGTCGTTTGCGTTGTTTGCATATGTAGTTGTTTTGTAACTTAGTTGATTTGGGTTTGTACATTTTTTTTTCATCTTGGAGTCATTGGCTTGCAGGTTTTCGAGTGTTAAATTGTTTAATCCCTGGTATAATATATTCTACAATAACATGTTAACAACTGTTTAAAACCAAGATGATCTTATCTCATTTTCGAAGCAAATTAAAAAACTAATGATCAACTCACATGTTAAAAAAATTATAAACTTAAAGAACTTAAATTAACAACCACTGCTTGTTCAGTGTAACACAGATTTCTTCCGCTTGATTGTTAAGAAAATGTTAAAAAGGAAAACAACTTAATTTTGGTGCTATTGTTGTGATGAATACTTATTTTCACTAGCTTATTAAGTTTTGGATAACCTAAGAACTTAAGGTCTTCAGTTTTAATATTTAAACAATAATGTGTTTTTTTTGGTGCTATGGTTATAGAAGAGTATTACAGGAAAAGTTATGTTTATTTTTCCAGAAAAGAGTAAGAAAGGTGAGTTGATCATAGGATTTAAGTTTTAACAATTCAACTTTTTAAAATTGGGTAAATGCTGGCATATGATGCTACATTGAAGATGCTACTTCAATTTTAAGTTTTAACTCTATACTCTTTTTTTTATTCAGTTTTTGTCAAGCTATCATACATAATAACATAAGTTTAGCATTTACCAAAACAATTAAACATGTAACATAACCTAGCATTTACATTTTTCATTTACAGTTGGTAGTCACGGATCAACTCACTCTCAACTTTGTATCAACATTGGAGCATGCCTTAAAAGTGTAAGATCTTTTTTATTCTATTTTGTAAAATAAATTAAGTTTTGAAGTTTATGTATTCTGAAACTTAGGTATATATATAATACATGCAAATACAAAAAAACTTACAACTTTATATATTTAGGCTGTATCGATGAAACATTTTTTATGTAAAAATTCTCTAACATTTTAAGTGTAAAGAGTATTGATGCCTAAAATCCTGTCATCATTTTTTTTTTCCATCAAAATTTTGCAATCGGTTGAATTGTTTTCAAATATGTGGTTGCCAAATGTGTGCCACGTGACAAAAATAATAATTTTTTAATTAAAAAAAAAAAACATACACACACAAACTAAAACCCCACCCCCGCAAAAAAACCCAGAAACCTTACCCTCGACCTAACTCCCTCTCCTCCACTCTCTTTCATTCTCAATAACCGAGTCATTAAACCGGGAAGGAAGTACCTGAACTCGGCCCCGCGACGTCTTGTAATGCCCTGGCCCCGAAATATTTATTTCGGGAATTAGTTTTGTGGATAGGCCCTGTCTACAAATTTATTAAAAAAATTTAACTTCCTATTTAAAATCATTTCCTTCTTTTAGGCCAAAATTTCTTTTAACTACCAACACTCGTTTTGTTTAATCTCACATATTTTATGGCTGCATCTAACATCTCGTTAGACTGCCTACGTACCCTAATCAGGGATCAAGCCAGTCGTAGTTCACATTTCAATTTCTAACTCAATTACGAAAATTAATTAAATGGCTAACAACCACTAACTAGATTCAACAATTTAATCACGCCAAAAGCATATCAAAAATGGTTTCAGTACATTAATATTAGCTTGAAAACACGGCGTTGGCCCACGCGCCGCCGCCTATGGCGGTTGGCAGCCCCGAATCGCCGGAAAATATCAACTATTTCTAAAAATTCCCAAAAATTACAGAAATGAAGATCTCAAAGAGTAGAGTAAACTTTATACCTGTGGCCAAGTCCAATTTGGCCGGAAAAGTCTCCAATTTTATCAAAACCCGCCGGAAACCCTTAAATGGGTGTGTTTCGATCCTTCACCTCCAGTGCCCCGCCGCTCCTACGGTGGTTTGGGCTTTGTTCTAGGCCTCAAAGGAGGTCTAATGATGGTGGTAATTGGAGAAAAACCTTTCACAAATGGTGAATTTCGAGTAAGAGGACCCGCGACACCCAGATTTCCTATTTTCAAGACTAATTTCTCTCAAATTTGAGGTAAAATCGGTAGAAGGGAGGATGAGGGATGAGGGATGATTTACAGGTGGTGGGGAGCTTCAATTCGCCGGAAAAAGGGTTAAAACCCGTCAGAAATAGCCTTAAAGGTGGTGGGGAGCTTCAATTCGCCGGAAAAAGGGTTAAAACCCGTCAGAAATAGCCTTAAATCCTGACCAGGTCGGGTTTGCCCAGTCGCGGGTCAAGATCTCCCGCATCCCTTTCTCTCCTTGCCCCTCGTTTCTTTCCTTCCCCATTCGTCCTCCTCCATCTTGATTTCTCTTCCCTTCTTCCTCCTTTCTATTCTTTCCTTTTAATTTCAGCTGTCCTTCCTTCTGGAGTTTTCTAAAGGGATTTAAAATTACCATAATATCCTTGACTTTAAACGTTAATAACTTCTTCATTATAATACCATTTCACGAACGGTTTACGTCCACGCATTCGTGAGATCGAGCTCTATTCAAAGCTATAAATTTTGACCTAAAGGTCTACGGTTTTTAAATAATTAATTTCCAAACTTCAACCTTCGTAGCTAGTATAATTTAAAACTAAATTCAAGTAAATTAATATAGTTTCTCCAAAAATAACATAAAATCTCAATAATTCAAATAGGTAATTATAATAATTTCTAGAAATAAAACTTTAAAATTCCTCTTTCTCTATTTCCATAACCATAAATCGATTTATTTTCGATTTCCTTCACATATTCATATATTTAAATTTTCAGGTATTACACATCTTCACCAGTAGCGGCCGCGAAACCTCCGTCTTTGCTGTGGTGGCTGACACCCTATTCTTCGATTTCGACTCATCCTCGGGGGAGCAGGAGACTTCGGGGATAATACCGGCGGCCCCAACCGAGTCGAGCAAACTGTGGAGGTTGACAGGGACAATACCGGCGGCGACCTCGCCGAGCAGATTGAGAAGGTAATACCCATTAGTCTTCCTCTTCTTCCTGCCCGAGTTATCGTCGTCTTCACCTGGTGACTCGCCGAGTCTGCACCGTTTCAGACTCGGCATTTGGGATTTGAGATTCTTCTTGATAATCATTGTATCAGAAAATTAAAACTCACAAACTCCACGAATCGATGAATCCCATAAACCCAAAAGGTGAAATCTTTTCACTGCAGCATTAACATTCATAAAACCCTTTTGATTTCATAAAAAACGCAATTCCCAAATCGCCTATAAACCCTAATCCCCAACTGGGTTTCCCCAAAACAGAGCAGTTCAAACGAAACCCGCTACATAATCGTTTTCTGGGGAAACAAATAGAAAAATTAGGAGAGAAACAGAGCAGAAAGAATGCTCGCGAATCAGATGAAAAGGATCGAAATTGAGAAGAAAACAGTTGGATTGGGAAATAGGAATCTATCTATATATCCAGGAAGTCTCTTTCCAACTGCTTCAGAGCGCAGAGAGAGAGAGAGTGTGGAGGAGAAGGAGGTGGGTCGGGGGGGAGGGGGCAAGGTTTCTGGATTTGTTTGCAGGGGTTGGGGTTGTAGGGAGGTGGGTTTCAGTTTTTTATTTTTTTTTTTACTTTTATTAAAAAAAATATTTTTTTTTACTACGTGGCAGACATTTGCCAACGCACGAATGTGGCAATCATATTAGTTTTTAACGGATTAATGGATGAAAAATGTAATAGATGTATTATATTGAAATAAAATAGTATTTGAGGTATGAAAATGAAATGTTTTAAAGATGTGAGGAATTGAAATCGACCCCAAATCGAGGTGGTAAAGTGTAATTTACCCAAAAAAAAAAAATGGAAAGATTGAAAAACCGTATAAGTTAAATGGCAACAAACAGTCAGCCAAATTTTTCATGGAATTCTACAGTGAGTATTAATATCTCTATAACTTTAACTATCCTCAACTTCAACAATATTTTCTGCCTTTTCTTATTTAATTGTTTTTGCATTTGAACGAACATTATACAATGCCCTCTGTTTCACCTCTGTTCCCAGTTCTCTTGCGTCCTTGGTACAACGAAATGGCCGTTTTGCCCTTCTCGGCCATCGTTTCTATCTCTGCTTTGACCGCATCGTTTTCACTTTACCTTTTCCCTTTGTTTTTTCATCTTCGTTGCTCTGCGATTTTCTCCTTCTTCGTCACTCCCTCTTTTGCTGCCAAATCTTTGCTCTTTCTTCGCAAAATAGTCTCCGAAGAGATCCTGGCTTTAAATTGATTGGGGATTTGGTTTCCGGTCTTCTCCGATGTCGAACTCTTTGTTTGATTTTATTGGGTGTTTTGTTTCCGGTCTTCTCCGGTGTCGAACCCTTTGTTGGCCAGTGTTTTCTTCTCATCTTGCCATTGTTGGGATCACAAATTTAAGGTCAGTTTGTTTTCAATGTTTTATCTTTATTTTTTTATCTCTAGGGGAAGAAATTTAAGGTCTTTGTTTCTGTTTTTTTTTTTTTTTTTTTTAGCGGATCTGCAGGTTGGGACAAGTTTTTTGTCAAATTGGAGGCTGATCATATGCTACCTCTTCGGATTATTGACAAAGAAATTATATTGAGCTTAGGTATGTTTAAAACAACTATGTGCAATTTTCGATTCTTGGTTTGTGTTTATTTGAAAGGAGCCTTGCCAAATTGGTTTTATCTGTTGTGTTTACGATGGTTCTAATAAATTGGTTTCTGAGTAATTTTTCGGTCCAGAATTGTATATGTTTGGAAGAAAGTTTGATATGAGTTGAGATGGTAATGTTTTTTCGCTTTGCTTCTTATTTGGTGTGTGTGGTTGCTTAAGATCTTAATCGTTTTTTAAGAAGGGAGACTCGATTTGTTCTGATTGGTGTGTGTGGTTACTTCAGATTTTAATCGTTTTTTAAGAAGAGAAACTCAGTGCGCTTTCCACTTATTTTTTGGAGTAGTCTTCGTTATTGGTTTGAGTCAATGATGAGCAACGAAAAAACTTTGAAAAGGAAAGTATTCAAAATTAGTTAAGGGTCTTACAAAAATTTAAAAGCTTAAATTCTTAAATAGTGCTTTCTTTGGATTAGTATGCAGAAATCAAAAGGCTTTGAAAAGCAGAGTGTTTAAAATCATTTGAAGCTTTTACAAAGGATTGAGAGCTTCAGTGATTAATTAGAGCTTAATTATGAATTCAACCATATGTTTAGTTAAATTAAACAATGATGTAATGCTGAATTAAGGTGTGTGATTCAATTACCTTTGTGAAAATTAACACTTTTTATATTGGGGATTAAGAACATTGACGGTGGCAATTTTTCTGAATGGTGAGGTATTTCGTTTTGCTTTCGTTGTCAAGTAGCATTCTCACACGGGTGGTGAACAATACATATATTGTATATGGTAGATCAATAACAAACACTATTTTTGGTTCTAATTTTTGGATAATTTGGTATTACTGCAGAGATAATGCAGACAAAAAATTGTTAACTCTTATTTATTAAATAGATGTATCAAATATATTTTGCATGGCAAAGATCATATCTGTTTAGTTAATGATACAACTATTCCAGCTTTTCTTAATTGAGTGGAGTATATTACAGGTCATTAGGCTCCTTTTGCTTCTAAAGTTTTTGAAACCGACCGAAGTCAGTTTGCTGAATCGCTTTTGCGTGTTAGTGATGTATGATTTTCTTTTTGCACAATCATGATGAAAAACTGAATTTGACTTATTTGATTTTGGGTTTTTGTTGTTCCTGTTGCTAAAATTTTGTGTTTTTTTTTCCAATTTTTTTTGGCAGTAAAATCATCGCTGCCACCTAACAAATCTGCTGCTATAATATCAATTGTTATTGTTGGAGGAAGGTAAAGTTACTATCTTGCTTTATAAAGCGTTGGATTTTTCTATTCTTTCTATTTTTTTGTTTTGGGTATTTGTATTTTTTGACTTTTTTCTTTGTTTCTTTGGCTTCTGTAAAATTCTGTTAGTATAATTGTTCATTTTTTTTTACTGTGGCTTTGTACAATAGTGTGTCGTGTTGAAACACATTGTTTTCATTATTGGTTATAGTTATTTGTTATTGTTTTTTGTTCTGTTTTCACACCGTTTCATACAAAATGTTTAATTGCTGACTCATTCCTCTTTAATGCCATGTTAAATTGTTCTGAAACTAATAACGAGATAAACAAACTCAGATAATATTAAGACTGCTCAGTGTCTGCTGTTCACTAAATAAGTGTTGATAATATTGATCCAGCGTAAATTTTATTCTTACACCAATCTTAATACTCATTGAGAAAACAGCTTGGTGATAATCGAAGTATAAAAATAAGCAGATACAGTTTTGGAATGGTTACTGTTTTGGTATCAATTTCAATTATTGTATTTGTTTTCTATTGGGCCAATTCATGATTTATTTGGTTGATAAAAGGATGAAAGCAAAGAAGATACACATTTTTATCAGTTGTTGTATTAATTTATAATTTTTTTTTTTATCAAATTTGTGATTCCATTGTCTAGAGTGACTTCAAAACAAGGTTTAAATTTTTTAATAACAAACGGAGAAAATAATGTTGACAATTATGCTTTGAATATAGTATTTAAAGATGTCTTACAAAATTTATAATTACGTGCTTCGCTTTATGACCTCATAGGTAAAAAATTTTACATTTATTTAAATATAATTAAATAACATGTACAATGCTATTTATCTATAATTTTCTGATTACTGCTAATATAATCAATGTCCTCTTTTTGTATAAGCAGAATGAAAAATAGATTCTTTGCAAGCATCACACAAAGGCCATCGTTTATTCGGTATGAAAACCACAGGTTAATTCAGTCTTAATTGGTTTTTTATTTATTTAAAACAAAACTAATTAAATAATATATCCATTTTTATGTTCATTCTGTCACGATGTTGTTCTAGCGTCTATTTCTGCTTTTCAAGTTTTCCATTGTGAAATTACAATATTGGTATTTGACTTTCGTATTTGATAAATTGTTCACGTCCCATTGGTTCTCTTATAGAAACTTGCACATTTTCACAGGTTTTGTATAACAAACATATTTATATGTATTTATTTATTTGATTGAATTGTTTTATTTTCAGATTTGTAGGCAATGATCTTTTACCGATTGTCTAAGAGCTTCCATAGGACTTGCTCTATGCTGTTCCTTCGCGGTAACCCGTTAGGGATGAAAAAGCTACAAACGACATTGTAAGTCTCAAAAGGTTTAAGAAATTTTATATCTTTTCTTCACATGCTTTTCAAAATTTTCATTATGTTTGAATTTTTATCCGATTTCATATTCTAGCAAGTGCATCGTTGATTTGTCATCTTTGTTATATGAAATGATAAAGAACACTTTCCTAGATGCAGTGTTCATTTATTCTTAATCATAAATTTAATCTAATTTTGTAGGTTCACCTTTTTTCGAAAGAAAATTAATCTGAAAATCCAACTGAGGTATAAACCCTGTGTTTACTTAACGTTTATAATTTATCCTTCCCCACCCTGTATCCCAAATTACAATTGAAGACTCCAACGGTATGTACCAACAATTCAAGCTTTATTCCTTTTTTTTTTTTTACATAATAATATAGTTTTACATTCAATCTTTACTAACATTTTTTCTCAGAAGAATTGGTTGTTACCAATATAAATAATGACTATCTTCTTTGGACTTACTCTAGAATACATGACTAATCCCTTCCCTGATCACTGAGAAGTTTACTTCAATATCTAAAAGTATTAGCCAAGACGTTCCCATTACAAATATACCCTGCCCACATGGCTTAAATCAACCAAAAAACATTTGGTAATAGAGAAATTGTTAAAGCTATCCATATATCATTTTTATTGGTTATTGGCTTCATTTAACAATTCCTCTGTTTCTAAAGTCTTCTTTCATTTAGTTAAAGCATGTGAAACAATTACATCTTTGGTTGGACCATCTTTGTTTATACTTTTAGATATCCATCTTAAACCCCTCAGTGATCAGCACTGTCATTAGCCATGTATTATGACTAAGCCAATAGGAGAAAGTCCTTACCTACAAATTGGTAACATTCGATTCTTCTGAGAAGGAAAAATGGAAATGATGATCGTTTGTCCAAATTATGCAAGTTGAAATAACTTAGCAACTTATACCTCTGTACTATTCAGAACAACGACCTATACGTATCTGATCCATTTTTGTATACCGTCTCCTCCTATTTTTACAAAAAAATTTCATACAAAATTGACTGTTAATTAACAATATAATTATTCAATTTGATCACACAATGCTTTAGTTATAGTCTTTTTATTTTTATTTTTTTTATTTTTTATTTTTTTTTTACAAGGGCTTTCGATTAAACACCAACATGATTACATTTGTGATAACACTGCAACTATACGATTAGTATTATATGAGGTTCCTAAAGAAGAGAACTGAAGCATATTGTTAGCTTAGATTTATATTTCTTTTTACTTTCATGCGGTATTTGATTCTTGACCTTTTCAGTTTTAAAATCAATTTGATGCATAAAAATTTATTCATGCTTACTGTTATTTTACAGCATAACCAGTTATTCTGGAAAGCATCGCCTCCAATCATCATTCATTTGAAGGTACACCATTCTAGCACTATCTTTTATTTGCTTTGATAAAATTATTTCTCAACTGTTTACTTATAAACAATGACAATATTATTTCTTCCCTTAGTTAAATATTAAATACCTAAACACTTTCCTGCGTGTTAACTGTCAATTTACACGCTTAACAACCCTTCACAAACTCACATTTGAATCAACATTTTTTCACACCGTACAACACTACTTTAACCTTTGAATTACAAATACATTGTTTCTTACAATTGCCCCATTACTAGAACAAATTGTACCATTTGTTATTTCTATATGTTTATTCCTTCCGGTAAATACAATGAACACACATACATGTTTGTAAAACTTTCTGCAAATTTTATGCATGAACTTTTAAAACCCGTGGCAACGTGCGGGCACAATTACTAGTCTGTTCTATATTTAAGTTTTACTATATTTCAGATATCAAAACTTGTCTTACTTTGAAGAACAACCACTTGAAACTGGTCTTCATTCTGCTCAAACTTTTGATGAATAATAAATTGGTGCAAAGATTTAATTTTCAAATCATCAGGAAATCCATGATACCCATGTGACATTGTTGGCAAACATTTCATTGTCATTTTCAAACATTTCATGATATCCATGTGACATTGTTGGATCATCATCCACGATACCCATGTGACATTGTTGGCATTGTTGGCAAACATTTCATTTTCAATCATCAGGAAATCCAAGAATAATATATTCGAAAAAATTGTTAAATAAAACCAACCAAATACTTGAGACAAAAAAAGGAAAAACTACATGCATATAGAACTGAAGGAGAAAAAAAAAAATATATATATATATATATATATAGAGAGAGAGAGAGAGAGAGAGAGAGAGAGAGAGTACAATGCTCTAAGCACAAACCTGGGAGCACAAAACACAATTGATATTCACATTAATCAGCTATACCAGAATCACTAACCAAGAAAGACCTGATATGTCACGACCCAACCCAAGGATTAACGTAAATCTTGGTTTAGAACGTGAATCACACCTTAATTATAAACATAACTAATATAATTAAGTCTGTGATATGAAATAAAAACAAGTATAACTCACTTGGAATAAAATTCAACTGAACAACATATCAATATTGAAAGTTTCTGCCAAAATTACAACTTATGAACAATTCAGAGTTAACAGAAAAGTAGTTCTTTATTCAAACAAGAGAGCAAAAGCCAACAAGCTCATCTTTTTATTTCTTTATACATAGTTATACAACAGACAGCAAGCAGACTTTTAGGTTTCTGGTTCTGTACCTGCAAAATTTAGTTAGGGTGATATTAAAAAGCACAGTAGGGACCTATACCTTCATTACTAAAATGGCAGAGAATAATTAACATAGCAGAATTAAAACCATAATCAGAATGATGCGTAAGAATGCAATGGAAATGCCTTAACTATACCCGTTAATCCACATAACTAAACACCCAAACCTTGTACGTCCCATTCCGTACTTATACCACTTGATCCCGAGTGTTTAAATATATGAACTAACCCCCATCCCTAAACATCCCCGAACTCCCCTTTTTGTTAGTCATCTTGCCTAAACTCTTCGTCTCTTGTCCCGAATTACCCTTAAAGAATCTGTGCACTGTGGGCTCGCCTGAGACCTGGTACCTGCTAAGAGTTTGGCTCAACTATACAAAAACTAATAGTCACTACCTTAAATTCCTGAATTTCTTTCCGACAATCCCACTTTACTCCCACACCATGAATCTAAATTTCATTCCGAACATTTATACTCAAATAACCATAAGAAACAATATTCATATTCAACTTGAATTCAATATGTATATCAAACTTGTATGTGTACTTAAGTAAGAAATAATTAAATTAATACATATAGAAGGTTTCCCAGAACCCCCTACCTTGAATTCGATTAATTTTGTTCCTCTGAAGAACCTAATCGGAATACCAAAATACAACCAAAAGTATAAACACAAGTAACACATATTAGAAACCAAACTAAGTGTTTAATCACAAAATTAATATTATCTAAAGAAAGTACATAAATTCTGGAATCTTATAACTCAAATAATGTCATTCAAATAAGGTAAAAAAGACTAGAAAGGAATCTGGAAAAGAAATTAGGTGTGGTAAAAACAGTACCTTGCATCTCCACAAAATCTGCAGAAAAACAACACTATTGAACCAACTTTAGACTCCTTTTTGAACATTCAAAACTAAACCAAATCGTGTAATATTACATGGGTTTTGAATTTTGTGTTCTGTACTTTAAAAGCATATAAAGTTTGTAGAAAACAAAACTCTAAATTGGAAGTTATGCCAAAAGAAAAATGGAGTCTTGAAACTGGAAACCCAAGCCCAAGTTTAAACAAGGTTTTGATTGATCAAAACTCAATGGAACTGAGTGAAAACAATTGGGTTACGATCATGGACATATGTATTTTCAACCCACTAAAACTTTTCTCCAAAGGAGCACATAAAGGCCTATAAATTAAGAGCAAAATAAGGCTACTCGAAACTTGAGTTTTCTCTGCAAAGAAATCAATTTGTCTGCAACTTACATAACAGTACACTTCCAATTCATATAACAAAACCCGAAATACTTCCAGGTAGTCCAAAAGTCAGGTATGCAACACCCAAATATAACATGACTCAATTAACAAGAAATTGACCTTTTGAACCAAACCATTGATCAAGAAATTTGATCTACACACCCAATCCGAATTACCCAACTCTAATTCATGTTTAGATTGGTTCGTTGAATGATTGACAACCCTAAATAAAACGAAGAACTCCAAATATATCATGGTAGTTTCAATTCCACTTAAGGAAATTAAATTCGAAAAATCAAAATAATCAAGGAACAATAAATTTACCCTTCAAATCTCTGAATCATTCCCTCAAAATCAAGTTCTATAACTCTCAATTTCTCTGCCCCTTTTCTATTTCTGATGTTTTCCCACTTCTCTGCAACCTTTTTTATAGTTTCTCTAATCCTACTCAATCCTATCAGAGTCATGATGAAAACCTAGCTTCCTAGGCCATCCACCTCCTGCTTATAGACCTCTGTGGCTCTTCTCAGTTCATCCTCTGCCGAACACACTCCTTGGTGAAATAGGAGATGAACAACTCTCTATAACACACTCCTTTGATCAATAAAACCTTGACCTATCACTACATTTCCTAATCTCTGTCCGATTTGAATATGAAGAAAGAATAATTTTTCCTAAAGCTGTGGAAGAGCCACAAACCTCCTCCCAGCTTCCTTGTTTCCCTCGTACAGAAAGGAAGAATGTGAAAGAACGTTCTTTTCCTTAAAAAGAAATTTTGTCCTTGAAATTTAAACTTACTTAAAACAATGAAGAGTTTTGGATATTTCATACGCATTTCCTTCTCTAACTCCAATGTAGCTTCCTCTACATTACCATGTTGCCATAGAACTTTAACTAATGGATTAGTTTTTGTGTGTAGCACTTGCGTTTTGTGATCTTGTATTTGAATCAGCCTCCCCAGTCGATTACATGAGACGGATCTGGTTCATACTTTCTAAGCATAGAGACATGGAATACATTATGTATGCCTGAAAGTTGAGGAGGTGGTGCTAATTTGTAAGTGACTTCGTTTGTTCTTTCCAATATTTCAAATGTTCCAATAAATCGTGGTGATATTTTTCCAGACTTTCCAAACCTTTTGATTCCTTTTCTTGGTGATACCTTAAGAAATACATTATCACCAACATCAAACTTTAAAGGCTTTGTCCTTCTATCTGCATAACTTTTTTGTCGACTTTGAGCTGTTAAGAGACGTTGTCTGATGACTTTGATCTTTTCAGTAGTATCTTGTACATAATCGGGTCCTATTAACGCAGTTTCCCCTACATCTGTCCAACATAAAGGTGATCGGCAAGGTCTTCCATACAATGCTTCATACGGTGCCATCTAAATGCTTAATTGATAACTATTATTGTAAGCGAACTTTGGTAATGATAAATGGTCTTCCCAACTTCCGCCAAAGTCTAAAATACAAGCTCTCAACATGTCCTCCAAAATTTGAATAGTTTTTTCTGACTGCCCATCTGTTTGTGGATGAAAGGCACTACTGAAATTGAGCTTTGTTCCGAAAGCTTTTTGTAAACTTCCCCATAATTGAGAAGTAAATTTAGAATTTCTATCTGACACAATCGAAATAGGAATTCCATGTAATTTTACTATCTCTTGAACATAAAGTTTCCCAAGAATTTTTGTAGAATAGATGGTTTTAGTTGGTAAGAAATGTGCTGACTTGGTCAGACGATCCACAATAACCCATATCGCGTCTCGTTGTTTTGGAGATTTTGGTAAACCTGTAATAAAATCCATAGTTACATGATCCCATTTCCACTCTGCTATGGGTAACGATTGTAGTGGGCCTGATGGTTTATGATGTTCAACTTTTACTTGCTGACAAATGAGACATTTTGCAACAAAACCCACTACGTCACTTTTCATATCGTTCCACCAAAACTGACGTCGAAGATCTTGATACATCTTGGTTCTTCCAGGATGAATTGTATAAGATGAATAATGACCTTGTCGGAGAACGTCATTTCTAAGATCAGAAAAATTTGGTACGTACAATCTATTCAAATACTTCAATCCACTGTCTGCATGCAATTTCCATCCTTCAATTGTCTCTCCAGTTGAAATTTTTGTTTGAATGGATTGAGATAGAGAATTAGTTTGTTGTGCATCAATAATCCTCCCAACTAAAGATGGGTGTGTAACTAAATTACATAAATATGCACAACCTTCTTGTATTCCCACATGCAACTCAAAGTCATAAAGGCATTCGATCATCTTTGACTTTTGATAATACAAATTAGCCACAAATCCTTGGGGTTTTCTACTTAAGGCGTCTGCTACAACATTAGCCTTTCCTGGATGGTAATGTAAACCAAAGTCATAATCTTCTAAATATTCCATCCACCGTCGTTGCCTTAGATTTAACTTTCTGTGTGAATAAGTATTCCAAACTTTTATGATCAGAATAGAGTACAAATCGTTCCCCGTACAAGTAATGTCTCTACGTCTTCAATGCGTGAACAATAGCTGCCAATTCAAGGTCATGTGTCGGATAATTTTTTTCGTGTGGTTTTAGTTGACGAGAAGCATAAGCAACAACTCCATTTGATTGCATCAAAACACATCCTAGTCCACATAATGACGCATTCGTGTAAACTATGTAGCCAACTCCTGTTTCAAGAATGATTAACACAGGAGCAGTTGTCAATCGAACTTTTAACTCTCGAAATGATTCTTCACACTCATTAGTCCAAACAAATTTAACTCATTTTTGTGTCAATTTGGTCATTGGAGCGGCTAATCGAGAAAAATCTTTAATAAATCTTCTATAATAACCAGCCAAACCTAGAAAACTTCGTATCTCATGAACATTTTTTGGTTGACTCCAATTCAACACTGCTTCTACCTTTGAAGTGTCTACTGCGATGCTTTTATTTGAAATAACATGTCCTAAAAATGTTACTTCAGTCAGCCAGAACTCACACTCACTTAACTTGGCAAACAATTTATGTTCTCCCAATGTCTGTAAAACGATTGACAAGTGTTCTTCATGCTCTTCCTTAGATTTGGAATAGATAAGAATGTCATCAATGAAGACAATAACAAATTGGTCCAAAAATGTCATCAATGAAGACAATAACAAATTGGTCCAAATATGGCTGGAAAACTCGATTCATTAAATCCATGAATACTGCTGGAGCATTCGTTAATCTAAACGGCATGACCAAAAATTCATAATGTCCATATCAAGTTCTGAAAGCAGTTTTTGGTATATCTTCTGCCTTTACTCTAAGTTGGTGATAACCAGAACGAAGATCAATCTTCGAAAAATATCTAGCACCTCTCAATTGATCAAATAAATCATCAATCCTAGGCAAATGGTACTTATTCTTTATCGTGATTCTATTTAGTAAACGATAATCAATACATAACCTAAGGGTTAAATCACTTTTCTTTACAAATAAGGTAGGAGCACCCCAAGGTGATGTACTGGGCCGAATAAAACCTTTCTCTTGAAGCTCTTGAAGTTGCTTTTTGAGTTCCTTCAATTCTGCTGGTGCCATACGATATGGAGGTATAAAAATAGGCGATGTTCTTGGATACGTCTCAATAGAAAATTCTATTTCTCTAATAGGTGGTAATCCTGGTAAGTCTTCTGGAAATACATCAATGAAAACCTTCACCACATGAATAGATTCAATTTTGGATTCAATTATACCTTCTACAATCATATGAGCAATCTGTCTCAAATAATTCACTTCTCTTTTATCCAAAATCGAATCAGGTTTTGAGACCTCTATATCACCATAGAAACTAAACTTTTCTCCATCTGGGGTTGTCATGGTTATCAATTTCTTTCCACAATAATAGCTTCAAATCGCTTAAGCAAATCCATTCCAAATATTACCTCATAATCCAACAAGTCCAACAACAACAAATCGCAATCCAATTTATGATGTAATATATCTATTGTGGATGATCTACATACTTGATTTACTTCCACACAACTTCTCCAAGGAGATCCGATAAAAAATGGACGTTTTATATATTCAGACTTTAACTCGAGAATGGATGCAAATAATGTAGATATAAATGAATTTGTAGCACCAGTGTCAAACAGTATCCTAGCCAAAGAGTTGAAGATTAGAAATGCACCTTCCACTAATCTTGGATCTTGTTGTTCAGCTACTTGACCAACAGCACAAACTCAACCTTGAGCAAGTTGTTCAGGTCTCATAGCACCTAGCGGTGCCCTAGGTCTCCTTGGTGCAGGTTGTCCTCTTGGACGTTGTGCCTGTTGATTAACAGGTCCTCTAAATTGATTTTGGGGAGGTTGGTACGGAGCACGATATGGTGGTGGTGGTGCATGGAATTGTGGCTGTGGAATTCTAGGTGCTTGGTTCATTTGCAACCTTGGACATTCCCTTTGATAGTGTCCTAATTGCCCACAATTAAAGCAAGATCATCCTCGAGTTTGATCAAAGAGTGTTTGATTTTGTTGAAAGCCAGGTGGAACAAACCTTGAGCGTTTACTACTTTGCCCTCCACCTGGGTTCTTATCCTCCAAAGCTCTTTTAGAACCTAAAAATCCTCTTTTCTGCCATTAAAGCACAATCAACAACCTCAGCATACCTCTTCAGTTTAAAAAGTTCAACTTTTTCTTTGATCTCTGATCTTAATCCTCTTCTAACTTTGTTGCTTTAGTAGTCTCATCTGGAATCATGTAAGGTGCAAAACACATTAATTCTTCAAACTTCGACACATATTGTGCCACATTCATTTCATTATGGGAAAGATTTGCAAATTCTCTGGTCTTCATGGCTCTCATAGTCTCAGGGAAATACTTCTCCAAAAATATAACTTGGAATGTTATCCAAGTTGTAATTTGAAGATCAGGATTAACTAGCACAGATTCCCACCAGTGATAAGCTTGTCCTTCCAAATAAGTACAAGCAATTGTTACTTTCAGATTTTCCGAAACCCTCTGATCATTCAACTTTCTCTTGATCTGGCGTAACCATTCCTCCGCTTGCATTGGGTTTGGGTCACCTTTAAATATTGATGGTCGGGTCTTACGAAATTCCCCTTGAATCCTCATTATTTGATCACTTTCTGTTTCCTCATGAGGTTCATGGTTATGTTGACCTGTCTCACGAATCGTTGATGCCATATCATGAATAGCTAATAATACTTCCATATTATTGTTCATACCATTATCACCATGTCCTTCTACTTCCGCCATTTCTATAACCAAAATTTGAAAAATAAATCTACCATAATAATATTTAAAATAAAATACCTTAAAGAATAGAGAACTTAAAGAGAAATAAAACAAGAATTTTGTAAGTTCAATCATGACCAAGCAAATCAATCAAATAAGAGTAAACCACTTAGAAAAACTTGATCACATTCGCTTACAAGATATAATTTGTAGCAGTACCTTAAGAAATAATAATAAAACAACTAAAAACAATCATTCAAATAGATAGTATCATATATTGAATAAAAGCTACTTTTGTTGGAATGCAATACTATGTTATATAAAACCAATCAATAGTTATTTTCTCTTTTCATACTTGTACAAAAGATGTGAAACAAGTCTAATTCACCCCTCTTTTGTTTTCTTTCCAACAGTAGTTCAATCAACGCATAACCAAGCAGAACAAAAGGATACAATCTCAAAAGTATAAGTCAAACTTTAGATGTATAAATTAAAATAAACACGCCCATTATACAATGCTAGCCTATTGGTTATAGGCTAACGTTAGTAGCGACACATAATTTACAAAGCTTTCCCAAAAGCTTTAAGAAACATATTTCATAAACTACAAAAGTATATCGAAACTTCTATTACAAGCAGCAGCAAAAACGCATCAACGCCTATCCTTTGAAGGCTATTACTTCTCCCAAAAACATCTATAAGGCTGCACACTAATTACACCAAAAATCAGCCCTTCACTGCAAAATATTTACACCAGTCACTTCCCAAACTTGAACTTAGTCTTCATTTAAATCGAACTGACGTTCGGGAAGCCTAACACTTTCAGAAGGTTCAACAGGGTCCTCTTCAGGGTCATTTTCATCATCAAACTCAGAACTAATGTAGATAACAGGTGGAGGAGTAACCGATGGTGCAGGAATAAAAGCTACATTATCAGATAGGTCTTCCGGAATCTCTGGTACTCCTTGGGCTCGAACTTGAACTGGAACCTGGGCTAAGTTAACACCTGGTGGAGGCCATACATTTTGCACTTAAAGCTGTCACATGGTTCATCACATCACCATAAAGATTTTCACTGGACTCTATCTGCATACGGTATTGAGTCTTGATGTTCAACGACTTGTTTATATGCCTAACTACTTCCCGTTGCATCTCTGGCATGTAAAACATTCTTCTATGGTTGCTTTCTAATGTATCATACACCAACTCCATAAAGGCTTCATTACGAAGGCGGGTATGGTACATGTCTTCAACATAAGGCTCTAAATTGTTGGGTCCCAGCTTAAATCCACCCCATGCATCATTTCCATTTGCAGGATGCATCTAAACATCAAGCAAGAGAGCAAAAGCCAACAAGAGAGCAAAAGCCAACAAGCTCATCTTTTTATTTCTTTATACATAGTTACATAACAGACAGCAAGCAGACTTTTAGGTTTCTGGTTCTGTACCTGCAAAATTTAGTTAGGGTGAGCTTAAAAAGCACAATAGGTGTTGAGAATATCGCGTTTAAGAATGGGAAAAATAGAACAAACTCCGGAAATCGGAAAACAAATAACCAAGATAAATAACACCAAGAATTTACGTGGTTTGACAATATGTGCCTACGTCCACGGGACAGCAATAACAATCTTTCACTGTGTCAATAATGAGTACAACCAATAATCTTGCCAAATCTTTAGAACTAGGACTTGACGAAAAACTTGAAAGAACAAGAACAAGAAATACATTATCTCTTTTCTTCTCTCTCGCACACACTTTACAATATTCTCTCACTCTAATCCCTTGAGTGGTATACAATTTATTGTTTTGCTACCTTCTCAAAACTAGTACAATAGCCCCTTTATATAGACATAATAAAGGTCTTCTTCAATAAGGATTATTAATCCTAATTGGAATCTAGTTATAAAACCCACTCCAATTGAGAAACTAACTCCAATTGGGTAAACAACTCCAATTGGGAAAACAATTTAATCCTCTAAGACTATAACTCCTTATAGAATTAGGACAACTTATCATGGGCAGGAAAAAACCCAACAATCTCCCCCTTCCAGACCATGAGGAAGGTATCCATAATAGGATTGCTCCTCTTGACCGAACTCCCATTGATCGAACTACTCATTAACCAAGACCCTCTTGATTAGACTTCTCTTGACCAGGCTCCCCCTGATCGCAATACCCATCGTCATTGGCAAAGGCAATTATAGACTTCTTTGCCAGAAAAACATCAATCATCTGCATTAAAGAAGCTCTTCATCGTAAGTCACAATACCTGCAGTATTGTTCCCATCCTTTTGTTCTCTTTTCCATTTACGACAATGCTTCTTCATGTGACCCTTTTTCCCACAATAGTGGCAGTCGCCATTGAATTTCGTCTCACCAAAATTTTTGCCTCTTTTCTCTGTGACAAAGAGTTGACTAGCACCTGCACCTGAAGCTTTTCTCCTTGTTTCTTCATTAAACATGCTATCCTTAACAGCATCCATAGACAGTACGCCATTAGAAGCCGAATTGCTTACAGTTACGACGAATGTTTCCCAACTATTTGGCAAGGATCCTAGCAATAAAAGTGCTAGCAGCTTTTCTTCAATATTCAAACCCATAGTGGCTACCTGATTGATCACGTTCTGAAAGTTGTTCAAGTGCTCGGTTACACTAACATCTTCCGCATACTTCATGTTGACAAGCTCTTTGATAAGGAATGCTTTCTTGGCAGCCGTCTTCTTCTCAAAGAGGGATTCTAACTTCTTCCAGAGAGCTTGCGCATCAGTTTCTTTAGACACATGGTGATAGATGCTCTCATCCACCCATTGTCTAATCGTACCAATAGTTTTACGATTCATCTTGGTCCAATTGGCATCTGACATATTTGTTGGCTTGCTATTAATACCTTCAATTGGCTCATGGAGATCTTTACAATAAAGCATGTCCTCCATTCTTGATTTCCACGTAACCCAGTTGGAGCAGGTGAGTTTCATCATAATTGCACCCTCTATTCTAAACGGATATCAGCCAAACCAGGCTCTGATACCACTTGTTGAGAATATCGCGTTTAAGAATGGGAAAAATAGAACAAACTCCGGAAATCGAAAAACAAATAACCAAGATAAATAACACCAAGAATTTACGTGGTTCGGCAATATGTGCCTACATCCACGGGACAGCAACAACAATCTTTCACTATGTCAATAATGAGTACAACCAATAATCTTGCCAAATCTTTAGAACTAGGACTTGACGAAAAACTTGAAAGAACAAGAACAAGAAATACACTATCTCTTTTCTTCTCTCTCGCACACACTTTACAATATTCTCTCACTCTAATCCCTCGAGTGGTATACAATTTATTGTTTTGCTACCTTCTCAAAACTAGTACAATAGCCCCTTTATATAGACATAATAAATGTCTTCTTCAATAAGGATTATTAATCCTAATTGGAATCTAGTTATAAAACCCACTCCAATTGAGAAACTAACTCCAATTGGGAAAACAATTTAATCCTCTAAGACTATAACTCCTTATAGACTTAGGACAACTTATCATAGGCGGGAAAAAACCCAACAGTAGGGACCTATACCTTCATTACTAAAATAGCAGAGATTAATTAACATAGCAGAATTAAAACCATAATCAGAATGATGCATAAGAATGCAATGCAAATGCCTTAACTATACCCGTTAATCCACATAACTAAACACCCAGACCTTGTACGTCCCATTCCGTACTTATACCACTTGATCCCGAGTGTTTAAATATATGAACTAACCCCCATCCCTAAACATCCCCGAACTCCCCTTTTTGTTAGTCATCTTGCCTAAACTCTTCGTCTCCAGTCCTGATTTACCCTTAAAGAATCTGTGCACTGCGGGCTCGCATGAGACTTGGTACCTACTAAGAGTTTGGCTCAACTACACAAAAACTAAGAGTCACTACCTTAAATTCCCGAAGTTCTTTCCGACAATCCCACTGTACTCCCACATCATGAATCTAGATTTCATTTCGAACATTTATACTCAAATAACCATCAGAAACAATATTCATATTCAACTCGAATTCAATATGTATATCAAACTTGTATGTGTACTTAAGTAAGAAATAATTAAATTAATACATATAGAAGGTTTCCCATAACCCCTACCTTGAATTCGATTAATTTTGTTCCTCTGAAGAACCTAATCGGAATACAAAAATACAACCAAAAGTATAAACACAAGTAACACATATTAGAAACCAAACTAAGTGTTTAATCACAAAATTAATATTATCTAAAGAAAGTACATAAATTCTAGAATCTTATAACTCAAATAATGTCATTCAAATAAGGTAAAAAAGACTAGAAAGGAATCTGGAAATGAAATTAGGTGTGGTAAAAACAGTACTTTGCATCTACACAAAATCTGCAGAAAAACAGCACTATTGAACCAAATTTAGACTCCTTTATGAACATTCAAAACTAAACCAAATCGTGTAATATTACATGGGTTTTGAAGTTTGTGTTCTGTACTTTAAAAGCATATAAAGTTTGTAGAAAACGAAACTCTAAATTGGAAGTTATGCCAAAAGAAAAATGGAGTCTTGAAACTGGAAACCCAGATTTCTGCTACTGTTTGGCAGCTCGCGACCCAAGTTTAAACAAGGTTTTGATTGATCAAAACTCAACAGAACTGAGTGAAAACAATTGGGTTACGATCATGGACATATGTATTTTCAACCCACTAAAACTTTTCTCCAAAGGAGCACATAAAGACCTATAAATTAAGAGCAAAATAAGGCTACTCGAAACTTGAGTTTTCTCTGCAAAGAAATCTATTTTTCTGCAACTTACATAACAGTACACTTCCAATTCATATAACAAAACCCGAAATACTTCCAGGTAGTCCAGAAGTCATGTATACAACACCCAAATATAACATGACTCCAAATTAACAAGAAATTGACCTTTTGAACCAAACCCTTGATCAAGAAATTTGATCTACACACCCAATCCGAATTACCCAACTCTAATTCATGTCCAGATTGGTTCGTTGAATGATAGAAAACCCTAAATAAAACGAAGAACTCCAAATATATCATGGCAATTTCAATTCCACTTAAGGAAATTAAACTCGAAAATCAAAATAATCAAGGAACAAGAAATTTACCCTTCAAATCTCTGAATCCTTCCTTCAAAATCACGTTCTCTAACTCTCAATTTCTCTGCCCCTTTTCTATTTCTTATGTGTTCCCACTTCTCTGCAACCCCTTTTATAGTTTCTCTAATCCTACTCAATCCTATCAGAGTCATGATGAAAACCTAGCTTCCTAGGCCATCCACCTCCTGCTTATAGACCTCTGTGGCTCTTCTCAGTTCATCCTCTGCCGAACACACTCTTTGGTGAAATAGGAGATGAACAACTCTCTATAACACACTCCTTTGATCAATCAAACCTCGACCTATCACTACATTTCCTAATCTCTGTCCGATTTGAGTACGAAGAAAGAAGAATTTTTCCTAAAGCTGTGGAAGAGCCACGAACCTCCTCCCAGCTTCCTTGTTTCCCTCGTACAGAAAGGAAGAACGCGAAAGAACGTTCTTTTCCTTCTTTTGTAAAAGATATCTTCTTCTTCTTTTTTAATTTTTTAATTTTTAATTTTATTTTTTTTAATACTACTTCATTGCTATACCCAAAAAAAATCCTTATTTGTACCCTAAAACAATAATAATAACAATAAAAAAAAAAAAGTATAGTATTAAAAGCTACTAAACAAATAAAACTAAGCAGACTAAAATTTTGTATAGAAACAATTATAATCACACTTCACTCTTAATTAAACGAGATATATTACATGATAGTAAACAGTTTTAGTTATGTACAGAGTTTGCATCTGCTGCAAGTCTCCGAGTACTTTTGCCGGGACTGCAGTGAAGGGAAGGGAAAAAGAATTGAACTCTAACATAAAGTATTTTATAAATATCATACATTGTCATGAAAAACATGTATTTTCAAATTATAGATACAATTTATACATCAATAGAGTAGATAACGGGAACTGCCAAAGCATCAATATAAAAAATAAAAAGCATCAGTGGACATGGAGCCTATGATAAACGTCAAGTAATTGACATTATTCAAAAAGGCATCTGCTAAAGTGTAATTAACCCCACCTAGTTTAATTAATGAACTCAACTCGTATCCCATCATATTCTTAATAACTATCCAAACCATGAATGAGATATTGTTGGATCGTCATCCAAGAACTGATTCAGATGATTCCCATCGTCAAATAGATTTTCCCCGGTGCAACATAAAAGCATTGTTGAGAACCAATGGAAGAAAATATGTTAACAACGGAACCATATATGTGAGGCAAGTTGGTATGACATGAAAACAAAAAGTGAAATTGTCCACTTAAAAGCACTGTTCTAAAAATCCCCGCCTAGCACCGCCTAGGCCCCGCCTAGGCGCTAGGCGGCTGGTCACCGCCCCGATTAATGCCTAGACCGCCTAGGCATCCGCCTAGCCCACCCAGACCTGCTAAGGCGCCCATCTAGACCGCCTAGACCGCCTAGCCCGCCTAGACACCTGCCTAGGTTGCAACTCACTTAGATAAAAAATAGATAACTTTCCTTTTGCATTTTATTATTTCCAATAAATTGTAAGAGACTTGTTGAATACTTAAATAAACACACATTATATGTTTGCTCCCTATGTTTTCATTATGTTCCAATACTTCATAATATAGATGTCATTCAATTTTCTAGTTTATGACGAAATTATGTATATTTTAAGTATAAACAGACACTTGTTTACACGAAATAGAATAAATTTACTTAAATCCGCCTAGTCGTCCGCCTAGACTCCGCCTATGCGCTAGGCCCTATCCCGCCGCCCGACTAGCGCCTAGCGCCTTTTAGAACCTTGCTTAAAAGTCATGCATTATTGTTTAAGAAATATGTCAGTGCGTCCATTCTTCTAAGATAACGATGAATCATGGGCAGTTGAGACCTCATTTTCAAAGATCTCCTCTTGTAAATCAAATGTAATTTTGCTTGAAGGTAAATCTTTGTAATAACCCATAACCCAGAACAATGCTTAAAAGCCAATTTATACACTGAAAACCACATAACTTCACGTCTCTTCTAGAAGGTAACTTTTTGTTCTAATCCATAACCTAGAACAAATGTTCAAAACCCCAATCCGAAATTTTATCTGGGTACTAACTTCTATAATTTCCAAATCACAAAACTCCAATATGGGTATGCCGAAACACAATCAAAAATTCAAATTCTTTGTGTACAGGACAACATAAAGATTGAGACTTCTTCTTCTTTTTCTTTTTCTTTTTTTTTTTTTTTTTTTTTTTTTTTTACTTCTACAACTCTACTCACTTTCGAGCCCTAAATTTCCCTGAAACAAACAGAAAGTGAAAGAAGTCGTACCTGGTTCGAAAGAGCGGACACTCGAGTTTGGTGGAACAGTGATGGCAGAGATCTCTGGTGAGAAAGCTAATAAGATGGGCCAAACCATTGAACAAAAAAACCCAGATTTTTAAAATTAAAATCACAAAAATTTGAACAAAGAAAAAGAGAACCCAAAAACCAAACCCAAAACAAATATGTCCGAAAACTCACCAGGAAACCAAGGTATGGCAGAGTGGAATTGGACTTGGATGAGGCCAATTCAAGGAATTTTAGTTTTGTTGTGAGGAGAAGAACATGAACATGAACAACCCAATCCAAACAAAATTCTAGAGAGAGAGAGAGGACTTACCACGAAATCTAAGCCCCTTGAGGAATTTCTTCGAATCGGAACGGGATAGACAGCATATGTTTTGGTTCGTGCAAAATAGGGAGAGAGAGCTAGTGTTCGTGTAGCAAATGGAGGACCACCGGAAGCAAATTAAAAGCCCAGCTTTGTGAGAGAAAGAAGCGGAAACGGAAAGAAAATTCGAGATGTAGTGGAAGCGGAGATAAATAAGTAAATCCACTGTGTAAGGAGGGAAAACAACGGAGAACATAGAAGCAAATAAGGGCATTACCGCCATTTCACTGTTCACGAACAGTGAAAAATAGTCCTGGGGAACCCGGTTTTAGTATATGTACTAGCAATTCAACCCGCGCGATGCTGTGGGTTTTGAAACCGTGTTTAACATGCAGAATATATTAAAATCTACTTACATTTATATCCAAATCTATTTACATCCTTACGTTCCATAAGGTAAAAAAGATGAGTTTGTAGAATATATTACACATTAAAAATATCTTTGTTTTCCATGTCCCAACTTTTCACATTGTTCTCTATTGGCACTCATACTTCACTCAGTACCAATTGATATAACTAATAGTGTAAATCATGTGCAATTCAATGATACGTACTAAATTTTGGAAGTTCATAAAAAAGTTAAACTGTAAAAGTATATGCCAAATGATAAATTTGCCAACAATGAAGAATGGGGCATCGACAATGAAGAAACATTCACTGCAAGAAGCAAAATTGAGAAAATTAAATAAACAGCAGCATGGACGTTTGGAAACAAAGTAGGAGTAGCAACTATAAATGAAGAATGTGCAATCAACATTGAAAGTGCATTATATGAACTTGGATCTCATAACTAAAACACACGTTCTCCCTCTCAAGAGTCAAGACTACGAAAGAAGCCATGTTTAAGTCAATTCAAATTTCATTCATCACCAAACAATGGAATTTTTTTGTCAAAAGTTACTGCTTTCTTACAAAATCTTCATCTAAAACAAATATATAATTTATTTTTTTATTTTTTTAAGAAATGCTAAGTGCAATAGATAACAAAGAGGTAAATCTATCTTTTTTTATATGAAGAAAATAATACTACAATGTGACATTAATTAATGATGACAGCTGAAGTAATATTACTATGCCTTTTTCGTGTCGTTTTTTGATTTAGATAATATATGTTAATATAAAAAAAAAAAAAAAAAATTAAATACCCTTTAGTTGAATCTACTTGAATCTTTATCACTCTGGATGCGTTGAGCTCACAGTAATCTCACACAGCAATTTCTAACAACAGTTTTACCATAAAAATGTAAAACCATCTCTCAATCAGTATTTTTCATCTTATATTGCGAGTGATCTGCTGCCATGGCTATAAATTCTTTAGGAGAAATCATTTTTCTACTAAAAAAAATAGAAACGAAGAAAAGGTAAAGAAGAACATTAATACATGCATACCTCAATTCTGAAAACAAAGAGGGAGCCATTTTTCACCAAGCTCTTCCTGTCAGGAGGAACAACAGAAGACTAAGAAAAACAAATCATGGATTCCCAATATAAAACTTCATTCTTCATGTATAAATTCAGGGTTTGTGTGTAAAGCTGCTCACTTTAGATTCAATTGGGGTTTCATAAAAAAATTGTTATTAATCACATCTTATGGTGCTGAATCATGACTTTTTCCTTCCGTCTTATGGATTTATGTATTTTTTTCTCAGTGAATTCAAAATGAAATTAGAATAACGGATTTACTATAAACAAATTGATGAAATTTTTATTTGCATGTTTGTGTTGGTCTTGTTTTTTATGTGCATGATGTGCATGGCTTATGCTTGGCATGTTTCTCATATTTTGGTCCCAAGATTAACAAAATGGGTTATTTTTGTCTATTTCCCTAAAATATAATAAATGAGATTCAAAAACCCATATTTTACAAATCAATTTCGGTAGCAACCCCCATGGTTCTTGTTAAGATACATATATCTACAGAGATAAAGCTTTACCTCACCTCAAAAAGAATGGCACCATTATATTTGTAGGGTAAAGTCACCATCTTCTGGAAGCTTGACAGCCGTATAGGTTCCCTCCCCAAAGAGCGCCCCAAGAAATGGTGCAGTGAGGTAGACCCATGTGGCTTTGTAATTGTTTGCAGCTACTACTGGCCCTAACGTTCTCACTGGGTTCATTGAAGCTCCTATTGTTTCCCTGCACAATTGTGAAAAGGAAACAAAACACTTCAAGAGATCATCCTGAAATAGCATTGTGTCTGGCATCCTTTTATATATAAACTTGCTGAATTCTTGTTTCTACATAAGTTTAAGAATGCATTCATTTTTCCTGTGAATTGTGTGATCCCAATGTATTAACATCTGATATGGCATATAACACATTAATTTATGTTTAAAAAAAAACTAAAAATTAAGCACCAAATCTTTCACTTTAAATTCCATAGAAATCAAACCTCTGAAACAAAAAGTTATTAGGTTTCCTTTTGTGAGGAGGAGTTCACAACTCATAGCTCTGCAAGATGGGCATCGACTGTAGATTCAATTGGTCTCGGATTTCACATTCATTCTCTGCCATTTGCAAAAATCGTAGAGCAGCCACCCTCTCCGGTTGCAATCCTCGTAGAGAATCGCCACGTCAGCCTTGGAAAAAACTGGTAGCAAAGCAGAAACATGTAAAAGAGTGGTGCCATACCTGTGGAGCTCTTGAGTACGGAAAGGCTCTGGTTCCTTTTAAAACAACAAAAAATAAAATAAGAAACCCGCTTGAGAAACTGGACAATAACTTACTCTGATTCACCTAAATCATACCGATACAGGCATGAAAATGGTGGTTTTTGTTCCAGAGATGAAGGGGAGACGATTGGTGGTAACGACAAGGTTCGGTTAGCCGGATTTTGGCTGGAAAGAGCTTGCCGGAGTTTGTCACAGAAACCCTTACAGATGTGCACCGATTTTGTGAAACAAGAGACTCCAAACAAAATACCCAAGAAAATCAAAGACACGATCTCGCGGGAGATTATTTTGCGCAAAAAAAAAAACGAAAGATTTGAGAGAAAACAGGACGCGACTAAGACGGAGAAAAACAAAATGAAGGAAGCAGAAAAAGGGGAAGCCAAAGGTAAAAGCAAAACAAATGAGTCGAACTAGAGAAACGAAGGATGAAAGAGACGTGGCTAGCATGGGCAAAACGGACATTCCACTGCACAAAAGAGATGAGAAAACGGTAATGCCAGAAGAAGCCGAGGACATTTCCGACCTTTCACTGTTCATTAACAGTGAAAAACAGTGCTTGGGAACTGGGTATTAGTATATGTATAATAATATCCAATTCTCTCTCCTTCCCAAACGTTGTAACAAACACATTGGGACATACTGCTTCTGCTTTGAAAGTTATTGATTCATAGACACTATGAGCATCACCTTCTATTCTGTTGGTTTTTTATTGTTCTTCATCATGAAAAAAAAAAGAAACTTTGGATATAAAATGGTGGCTGACAAACACCAAAACATGACAAGTATTATTGATACTCTCAGAAAAATTACTTCCTCTCTTACACTCCCATTAATTTTTGTTTCAATTTCTTATTTTCTGCGTCAAATATTGTAAATCTGAATTAGCCTAATAATGTTAACATATAACTGAAACTTCTTTGTGTGCAGAAGGAAGACATCTCATTGGAACCAACTCAATCCAACAAAACTTTTGCCACTCTCAAAAACATTATCCAAACTCTCAGCTCAAGTAACTACTCACTTTCCATATGCTTTTCATTTCTTGATACCTAATGTAAATTTTTAACAATCAGATCACATAACTTAGCATTTACATTTATATGATTTCTAATTATTTGGCATTTACATTTATATGATTTCTAATTATTTATTAATTAAAATTTATATACTCTTGCTATGTCAGAAACATAATTATCCATCCAATTTATAGTCTTGTGGCGACGAGCGGGCAATCTAGTTGTTCTACTAGAATTTGTCTTTGATTAGTATTTTGCATGGACCTGTTGGATTTATCCAATATAAATCAACTTTTAGGTGGGCTACTGTGGATGCAAATTTCTTCCTCCTTCTTCTTGGACAAAATTGCACCTACAAAACAAATAACACCTTAGGTCAAGGCCAAGAGCCTCACGCGCCCATGATGAATTGGGGTGGGGGAGGGCTTTGGCCGAAGAACCTCTGATGCCAATGTTAAAATTTTGAGGGAAAAATGTATGGAGAATTTAGAGAATTTAGCAAGAGTGTAGAACTTAGATTTTTAGAGAAAATGGGGTAGTATATATAGGGTATGGCTGGCCCCCTTTGGCGAGATGGTAACCGGCCCTTTGTAGTATTTACGGCCAATTAATAGATTAATTAGGTAATATTAATTAGCTAATTAATATAATTTGAAAGGAATGTTTGGGAGGTTACCTTGTGGAGAAGATTTGATGAGGATGGATGAAATAGGTTTTGAATAAATACCTATTTTGGGCACTTTTGACTTGATTGTGGGATGATTGTCCACTGCTCGTGCGTAGGAGTTTCGGTGTTCCTCGAGGGTAATTTTGTCTTTTTTGTCCAAAAATCCATGTGTCACCTTTTGATTATTTTTGGCTCCATAAATGCCCCCACACCTGTTGGGCTGCTCGTAGGAAAATGCAGCAGGTGTAGAGATATTCTTGCTTTAGGAAACGTAGGATTGTTTCCTATTTTGATGTATATTCCCTCTTTAATAGGAAATTGGATCCTTCTAGGAAAGGGAAATAAATTTCTCTCAAAGCCTATTTAAGTCCACCTTAAGTTGGTTATTAAATCAACTTTGGAGAGCGATTTATTCTACCCTACAAGAGAGAGAGTTTAGACGATATTTGTTCCCCCTCCTCTAGTAATCTTCTACATCTTGCCCGTGCAAATGATCGTCTTTCGTTGCTTTCTTCGTCTTCTCAGCGCTGCACCTAGGTAAGAAAAATTTAATTTTTCTTTTCTTCTTCTTGGATATTGCTGTTGCGGGGCAACTGTAGAGGCGGTGCGACAAGTCGGCTGGCAGGGGCTAGGAGTCAGGTCGACATGGGCCGAGGATGTGTCGTGGTATGGACCACTGCTTGGGCTGCTTAGCTTAGACCTAAAGGTAGCTTGTGCGGCTAGGGCCGCAGATTGAGGCGTTGGGGCGCAATGCTAGGCGAGCCACATGGCTCATATCCTTTGGGCTCTTGGACCTGACGCGGCCAGGCCGGCAATTGAGAGAAACGAAGAAGTCCCAGGCCTAATGGGTTGCTGGAATGCTGGGCATGCAGGCCTCTTACCTGTTGGAATGCTGGGTTGAGCTCCCTTGTTGAGTACCGTGTATGGCATTGGCTGCTTAGTCCTCTTCGTTGGGAGAAAGGTAGGCTGCTCCCAAAATATGAGGTAAAGAGGATCAAGGCGGTTGCATTAGCTCATCTGATCGCTGTCGTGAAACTTACTATGAATGAAGGTGGAAAGAAGAAATCTTCCCCGCCTACTCAAGAGATGCTGGTTGAGAAAAAATTGAAGACTTTCTCTGCTGTTTGTGAGGGTCCGCTGCTGCCTAGAAGCTTATGATTGACATGACTTATTCTAATGGGAAGAAAAATGTGGATGCTAGATCTGAGCATATGGCGCCTGCCATGTCGAGAATGGCTTGTACGATTGCTGATAGGATTGCTCAGTGTAGAGGTCCTGTCATGCCCCTAATGCCGAAGTCTGTACCAAGACGTCATTTGGGAGCTAAGTTCGGTTCACCTTTGGAGAGGCTTGCTATTATGAAGAACGATAAGGTGGACTCTGCTGCTAAAGTGGCGCCAAGGCTTACTCCCTATACTGCTGAAATTGATTCGCCTGTTGGGAAGGAGAAGACTGCTCGCGTGGGCAGCTGTGAGAAATCCACTAAGCCTGCTTCTAGGGAGGCTGCTGAGATCTGTGTGCTTTTGAAACCAGATTTGCTTGAAGACATGAACGCTTGTGCCAAGTTTGTTGATGACGTTAGAAAGGTTGTTTGCCCAAGTTCCTTTGCGAAGCATACGACCCAATATAGAAGGACTGCTCTACTTGCTGTGATACAGATATAGCAAGGATGCCAAGGTGGTGGCAAAGACTATGGCAGCTGAAGCTTATTCCTCGACCGATGAGATCAAGAGGTTGGATTCTAAGCTTGTTGCTTTGACAGGGTCTAATATTTCTGCCCTCACCTTTCTGCAGCTTGAGACCACTCGCCAAGAGATCGTTGGCTTGAAGGCTAGGTTTGACGCGATCCAAGTTAAGTATGAAAGTGCAGAGAATGAGATTGGATGTTACATACCTCAGATTCAAGATCTTGAGTTTGCAGTTTTTGATCTTTGTTTTGCTGCTTATGCAAAGGATGAAGAGTTGATTGCCGCTTATAACCAAGTGATCCACTTCAACAAGGTCGTTGATAGGCTTGAACCCCAAGTGTTGGAACTCCAAGGTGCGCTGAAGATCAACAAAAGTTTGAAGAAAGAAGTGGATGAGTTGTAACGCGTCTGTGTTGGTTTGCTCGAGTACAATGAGCAGCTGACGGGTGAGAAATATGGGCTCAAGGTTTCAAGACCTTCTCTATTTCTTCGGAAGACTTGCTTGCTTTTACTTTTGAGGTTTCCATTGGCGAAGTAGTGGGAAAAGTTGGTGCCCAGGTTGGGGGCAGCCAGGGGTGAAGCGCTAGATGATGCTTCTGCTAAGAGCGTCGCGGCTGCTAAAGGTGTGGCAACCGAGTAGTCGTGGGATCTCCAAGCTGTTGTAGTCTTATAGATAGCCTTTAGGATTTTCTTTGTTTTTCCTTGTAGCTCTTGTTTTGCTTGAACTCCTTCGATCTTTGCTAGTTGTTTATAAACATGTTTCCTTTGTTTTTCTTCATCTTTGCTTCTTTTATTCATACCCTAACCTTTAGACTTTATAGACCAGTGGCAGGCGTGCTACTTTTCTATAAGCAAAAAGGCATGCGTAGCCTATGCAACCGTAGGTGTTGGTGTAGAACTTTGCAAAGTTGTTAGCCATAGAGCTGGCAGTTGGATGCCTTACTTACAGAAGCAGACAAGTCCGCGTAACCACTAGGCTGTTAACCTTGGCCTTCTCCAATTTCGTAGGTTGCATAGCAAGTATCTCAACACTTTAGGACTTGGTGTAGGTTGTTCCGCGCTTGGCAGAGGTGAAGCTTATCGACTACGTAGCATGTCGGCAATGGATAAAGCTTCGTATATACACGTTAGCTTGTTTAACCTTTCATAAGAATGTGCGGTTGTATAAGTCTAGCATGGCTTTACTGCTCGAATGGCAAGTCGAATGCAGTCTTCCAGAAACCGTAGGCTACCTTAATGCACTCGCTAGCAGCTTTAGGGTTCCAGGGCAGCCGTTCATCGGATGTACTGTGTAATGTGCCCCCTCCATCTCTAGGACCCGGTTCCCTGCGAATTAGGCCAAGAGACCCAAAATCCTTTAGTTAGCTAAGCCTTGAAAAGGACCATTGTGGCTATTTTTAGGAATCCCGGCGCAAACCATCGTGCATCTAGTTATACTAGGGCAGCCCGGCTCATCCACTTCTGGATATTCGTAGTGTAGAGTTTATCTTCCCATCTTGGAGAGTTGACCCATGTGGGTGTTGGGGAATTGGTTTACCCTCTCGCACTAGAGAGCAATTAGTTTACCTTCTCACACGGGAGAGCATGGTTGGTCTCTCGGGGGGGGGGGGGGGGGGCGCAATTCCTGTGATGAGTCCCTAAGAAGGGCGCAGTCTTCTTTTGAATGGCATGAGTGATCAGTTGTTGTAAGCATGCAGCCAAGCTAAGTTATGATTACTTCTTAATTCCTCATTGAAAAATGAGTGAAACGAACGAGAACTTAGCAATAAGGTAGAAACTGCATAACAACTGGATAGTCCTCGGCTTATGAGGTGGTGCATGTCGAGCTGCTTAAGTCTTCGGGCTTTGATGTAGCGAGAGGTCACACATGGTACTTCCTCAGATTGTAGGCATTCCACTGTTTTTTGATATTTTTGTCATTTCATGGTGGCGAAGGTGTAATTACTCTTGCCGTCTACTCTGCTAATCTTATGCGGACCTTCCCAGATATGATCCATCTTTTTGAAGCCTTCTCTACGGGCAGTGATAAAGGTTTTTCTTAGGACTAGATCTCCAGGCTGGAACTGCCGGATCTTGGCCCTTTTGTTGTAGCTGAAGAGGAGTTGCTGCTGGTAGACTGCGATGCGGGTGATGGTATGGTCGCGCTTTTCCTCTGCCAGATCTAAGCTTGTGGCCATCTCCTTACCGTTCTGCTCAATGCTTGGTAGTAGAGTTATGATACTTAGCTTGATGACATTGGAATGAATGATTGCTTCTGAGCCAAATGCCAAAAAAGAAAGGAGTCTCACCGGTTGTTCGTCTTTTGGTGGTGCGATATGCTCATAGACATCCGGGGAGTTCGTCTGGCCATTTTCCCTTCTTGTTGGTGAGGGATTTCTTGAGGCAGTTGATGATTATTTTGTTGGATGCTTCGACCTGCCCATTGCCTTGAGGATATCTCGGCGTGGACATATGTTGCTTGATGCCATACTTTTGGAAGAACTTCGCCAAATCTTTGCCTATGAATTGCAGGTCGTTGTCAGTGATGATGACCTGAGGGATGCCAAATCAGCAAATGATGTTCTTCCATATGAAAGTGGTCTATGTCCGTCTTAGTCGTGGTCGTCATAGGCTTTGCTTCTACCCATTTGGTGAAGTAATATGTTGCCACAATCATCATGCCTCTGACCCCAGTAGTAGGCAGCATAGGTCCTACCAGGTCGATTACCCGCTGCACGAACGACCAATGACTCGTCTGCGGGTGTAGCTCGCTGGCAGACAGTCTGGTACCGGCTTGTAGCGTTGGCAGCGGTCGCACTTTTGTACTAACTCCTTAGCATCTTGGTGCATGATAGGTCAGCAATAGCCTACGTTAAGAGCATTTTGTGCTAAGAATCGACCTCCGGAGTGGTTTTCACAAACGTTTTCGTGGATTGAGCTTAGAACCTTCAAGTCATCGAGAGGCGCTAGGCAGCGGAGATGTGGTCCGATGTAAAATCTTCAGATGAGAATGCCATTCCATATGTAGTAGCGTGCTGCCTTTATTTGGAGCTTTCTAGACTCCAACCTTTCCGTGGGGAGTATGCTGTTGACCATGTAATATATAATAAAACTTTACCGGTTGGGAGTTATACTAACCTATGATACTGCGGCTGCCGGCTCTGTCTCTATGCTTGGCTATTCTAAATACTTCACCAGAATAGAGCATTTGAGTTGGTGGCCGAGGGCGAAGCCTAGGTTTAGCGCATCTACGTGGGAGTTGTCTGCCCACAGAACTTGAGTGATAGTGTAAGTCTAAAATGCCTCAAGTTGCTTGCATACCTTCTCTAGATATTGTGCCATCCTTGGATGTTTTGGCCTGTACTCCCCAGTAGTTTGGCTGGTGATGAGCTGGGAATCGGAATGAATTGCAAGCTTCTTCACCGCCAAGTCTTTTGCCATTTAGATACCTGCTAGTAGTGCCTCGTACTCTACTTCGTTGTTGGATGCTTTGAAGCCTAGAGTGATCGCTTGTTCGAGTATCGAACCGTCTGGGGTGACGAGGACCATGTCTGCTCCTGAACTTTTGTAGTTGAGTGCGATGTTGACATGCAAATGCTAGAAGCCTCCATCATATGGAACAGGCGCGACTAAGGCGTGCTCGGCTACCTCCGGGGTGTCACTAGGCCTCTTTGTTGCATCGCCTAGGCTTGATGTGAAGGCACAGTAGGGAGTCGTGGAGCTGGGGCCATGTTACACGCAGCAGGAGATGCTCAACTGTCGGTATTGGACCACTCTAGAGTTGAATTATGGAGAAAGGGTCGGTTGGGACCATGTGACACGTAGCAGGATGTGGTGTTCAACTGTTGGTACATGTTGCTCCTATGTAGAATCTTTTTGGCCGACGAGGACAAAACTTACTTCCGAGTGTGTCTTTCTAGTGTTCGTCTGCCCTTGGCTTGCCTTTTGGGCCGATTTGTTGCATTAGTCAGAAAAATTTGCATCCGCCAGTGTTTACGCCTTTATCGTCGCGCGTCTAGATTGGGCGAAATAATGCATCATGAGGATGACTGCTTGCGTTTGAAGGTAAAACTTGAGCTTCGGGTTGCAACAACTATTGCCAAAGTTAGCTTTTGAATTTCTGGTAGCATCGAGGAGAGCTTTTGAATTGTGGAATAAGGTAGTCGGCCCCCAACTCTTCTCATATGATGGTAGAGTTTATTGTTGCTTCAGATACCGTCAAACTTATGAATAGGTCATCCGCTGCTTCCGGTCTGGATAGTAGGGAGGTGATGTCAGGTACTCTTTCAAGTCTTTGAATCTAGATTTGCGAGCCTCGTCCCAAAATGCATGCTTATCTGCTAGAGCAAAAGAGTCTGCTAGAGTTAGATCTTCTTTCATGATCAATTTTTTGAACAGCAGGTGGTCTGCTATAAGTCATTTTTGAAAGACTGCTCTAGCTATCGAGTTGTTGCATCCAACTATCTTTGCCTTCTTTGCTTTGAACCTCTTCACATAGTGGCGAATCGACTCTTTTGGGTTCTTATTGACGTTGAACAAATGGTCGAACTTCTTTTTGATCTAGCGATATGATGAATATTCTTTGGCGAAAACCAAAGAAAATTCGTCGAAACTCTGGATGGATTGTGGCGGCAGGGTGTAGAACCAATCTTGCACCTCGCCTTGTAGAGTGGTGGCGAATATCTTACACATGAGATCGTTATTGTTTAGATAAAGGATCATTGCGCTTCGGTAGTGCTTCAAGTACCTCTTTGGGTCCTCATCTCCTTTGAAGAATGTGAAATGTGGCATGCTAAACTCGTGTGGAGGCTCTGCTTGCTCGATCTCGTTAGTGAATGGTGATCTGCTTCTGTTGGTTATGTTATGTCGTAGTGCCTCATTGGTGACCTTGTTGCGTTGGAAATCGCGCAATCACTCGATCAAGAGTCTATCTACTTCTTCATGGATTTGCCTTTGTTGAGGTAGTGGAGCTCTCGGTTGCACCCAGTCGTGACCTGCTAGTCTAGGCTACTCTTCTACATGCTCGGCTCGTCTATGCCGCAGCTGCGATGCGTATGGTTCGTTCCTAGTAGGTGAGGGAATTTTTCGCAGGCTGCTGGTTAAGCTTGAGATGGATTGAGTGACTGCTTCTTTCCGTCCGTTGTGCTGCCTACTCCGATATGATGTGGATGATGCTCCTTGCAGGCCTAGCCACGAATAAACGTTTCGCCTGGAAGGCTGTTCATGTTGATTATCAGAGTGTGTCCCCAACCGTGAGTGTATGCTAGAGCTTAGTCGAGAGTGCACGCTGCCCCGCGCGCTTATACGAGAGTATACGCTATCTTGAGGGTCTAATCGGGATGTATACAGCCTGAACACTCGGTTCGTGGTTGCTCGAGTAGCTGCTTGCCAGGACGCTAATGGGGAGGTTCCTCGTCTGCCCTTGTCCTACTTCGGGACACCTCGTCTGGGGCACGTTGGATCTCAGTGCGTTGCAAGAGCTGATTCACCAAGGTTGTCTGTTGTGCAAGGGTGCTCGTCAACTCTATGACTTGTCGGGACAAGTGTTGTTCGCCATTTGGATTGGAAGAGCTTGGAAGGAATGTGCCTCCTTGAGCTGTGGAAGGGTGGTATACTCTAGGCATGATATTTGAGTTGGAAAATGTCAAATCTGAGGAGAAATGTGGTGAAAATGCCCCCGGCTCGATGGTAGGTCCAGATAGTTGAGATAATGTTGGGCCGACTTGGGTTTCTTGGGAAACCACTTGAGCAGGCTGGGCCGTGAGAGCAGGCTGCTTGGCAAGAGTAGGCTGTTCCACAAGAGTAGGCTGTTTGGCAAGAGCAGGCTGGGCCACTGGAGTGGGCTGCTCGGCGTGTGGCGTACATGGGTGCGAGGCTTGGGCTCTACTCGACAACGCATTAGGCTCGCGTTGGATTTGGGCGGCACTGGCCGGTTTGCCTTAAGCTTGGAGTGACATAGCTTGAGCTGTGGCTCGTGGAAGTTTGGATGGCACAGCTTGGGTCGTGGTAGTGGTGTCATGGACCTCGCCGCGGGTGGTTGTCGTGGTGGCCACAGCGGTGGTTTCCATGGTGGAGCCTCGTAGTGTGGTGCCGCTCCACTTATTGTCACATTTAGCCTCGTGGATCGCCGCGGTCCCATCTCTTGAATATTGAAATTTTGACTTTGTTGAATTTTCTAAATTTCTAGCCATTGTATTTCTCTTTTACATTTTATCAAAGAATTTTTGCAAATAAAAAAAATTCTAATAATAAGAACGTACAAAAAATCTACAAATGGACAAGAAAATAGAAAACCTTGGATGCAAGAGTCTTCTACGAGTGTGGGACTCAACTCTCAATGAAAGCACCAATTTGTGGATGCAAATTTCTCTCATTCTTCTTGGACAAAATTGCACCTACAAAACAAATAACACCTTAGGTCAAGGCCAAGAGCCTCATGTGTAAGATCCCACATCGCCCAGGGGAGTGGATCCTCTATGCCTTATATGTATATTCTCATCTCTACTTAGCACGAGGCCTTTTGGGAGCTCACTGGCTTCGGGTTCCGTAGGAACTCCGAAGTTAAACGAGTAGCGCGCGAGAGCAATCCCATGATGGGTGACCCACTGGGAAGTTGCTCGTGAGTTCCCAGAAACAAAATCGTGAGGGCGTAGTCGGGGCCCAAAGCGGACAATATCGTGCTACGGTGGAGTCGAGCCCGGGATGTGGTAGGGGCCCGGGCCGGGATGTGACAATTTGGTATCAGAGCCAATCCCTGGCTGGAAGTGTGCCGACTAGAACGTCGGGCCCCTAAGGGGGTGGATTGTAAGATCCCACATCGCCCAGGGGAGTGGATCCTCTATGCCTTATATGTATATTCCCATCTCTACCTAGCACGAGGCCTTTTGGGAGCTCACTGGCTTCGGGTTGCGTAGGAACTCCGAAGTTAAGCGAGTAGCTCGCGAGAGTAATCCCATGATGGGTGACCCACTGGGAAGTTGCTCGTGAGTTCCCAGAAACAAAACCGTGAGGGCGTAGTTGGGGCCCAAAGCGGACAATATCGTGCTACAGTGGAGTCGAGCCCGAGATGTGGTGGTGGCCCGGGCCGGGATGTGACATCATGAGCCCATGATGAATGGAGGGCTTTGGGCGAAGAACATTCGATGCTAAAGTTAGAATTTTGAGGGAAAAATGTTTGGAGAATTTAGATAATTTAGCAAGAGTGTAGAACTTAGGTTTTTAAAGAAAATGGGAAAGTATATATAGGGCATGGCCGGTCCCGTTTGGAGAGATGGTAAACGGCCCTTTGTGGCATTTTTGGGTGTAATTGGTAGTTAATTAGCCAATTAATAGATTAATTAGGTAATAAATCAATTAATTAGCTAATTAATATAATTTGAAAGGAATGTTTTGGAGGTTACCTTGTGGAGAAGATTTGATGAGGATGGATGAAATAGGTTTTGAATAAATACCTATTTTGGGCACTTTTGACTTGATTGTGGGATGATTGTCCACTGCTCGCGCGTAGGAGTTTCGGTGTTCCTCGAGGGTAATTTTGTCTTTTTAGTCCAAAAATCCACGTGTCACCTCTTGATTAGTTTTGGCTCCACATCTACTACATGTAATAGGAATGTAATATTGGAGAATAATGTTGATTGTGATTTGATCTCTTAAAGATATCAATCCTATATAAGGTGTCTTATATTGAAAATAGGATTGATGTAATCCTTAATTGAATATGATTATGATATTTGACTTGGAGGTTAAGAAAGTAAAGTTTAGGTTTCCTTTATGGATGGAAACCCTAGCTTTTAGCCTATATAAAAACACCTATTCCTATAAGCCCTAGAACACACAAACATTATACTTCCCATAGAGTAGTTGTATTCGGTTAGGAGTTTATAGAAGATCCTGGCGTTGCCGTGCCCCTTCTCTTTTCTTACTCGAGTACCATGATTACAATGGGAATCAGGTTTGTCACTCCTTTTGTATTTTAATTGTATAATCTTATAAGGCTAACAATTAGTATCAGAGCCACTGGTTATATAATTAAAACCTATTAGGTTTAATGTTGGATTACATAATATTCTCATGAACTGCATGTGTTTAATCCAAGTTGTGATTGCATATACTTGGCAACACCACCATGTCGTTTCAATCAGTACAATTGATGATTGTTAATAGGTTATATAACCATTCGGTTTTAGTCAAGAATTTTTAATAATTTTATGGCCCGAATCCTAAAACAAAATTAATCAAGGATATAGCAGCAAATCGTGGCATCAATCCTTATATATAAATCATGGTATCATAACTATTTTACAATGGAAATCATGGGAGGTTTTTCTATTTCAAATATAGTTCAAAGTGATTCCTTTTAACCAGCCATATTAAGCCATCGAAAATAGCTTGCGTTAGGGACACATGAAGTCACACGTATAAAACCACGAACAAGGCACTGAGAAGAATAACAGTTTCGTTCTATTTCAATTTTCATGCTAATGTTTTGGTTGGAATGATTTACCATGTGCCACTGATGATCTCAATTTTTGTAAGCATGCTATATTTGTTCTGACCTTATTGAAGAGTCCCCTCCAATTAGCAAGCAGAACAACGTCATCTACCAAAGCAAAATGGTTTGTTTCATTGACTCTGATTTTCATGATGGTTTATGGTATTTTGGTTGATATATAATATGGTATTTCTCAAGACCCATTTTCATAAAGTCATGTGAATTATCAAGTCAAGCCATGTGAGCCCAGTAAGTCACTATGTTAGTCACCATGTGAAAATTCAGTCATCATTTGAAGTCACCATGTGAAGCATTCAATCATTATTCGCACGGAAAAGTAAGGATCCAATTAGTCAAGAAGAATCACTCAGCATATTCTACAGTAAAAGCAGCAATTATTCCTATAAGTTCACTATTCATCAACAGTAAAAGCAAGTCATCTTCCGTCCCGTGCTTTAACGATAAATAACTCAATCATTCAAGTCTCATTTTCCAAGTCTATAAAAAGAAGACTCTAAAGACAAAGAAAGCAAGTTAATTTCCACATCTTTTCCTCAATTCAATTTTTCTTTGAGTTCACACTATATTCAAAGAAATCAAATATTGTAAACACTTTCATTCTAGAAAAAAGAAGAAGGATGCCTACGAGCACCACCATCCAGTTCTTTCAGTAAATTTTGTCAGTCAATTGTAAGTCATCAAGTAAGTTTTGCAATAAAACTTATTTTCAAATTATATCTCCATCATTATTTTAAAATCATTATTTCCATTATGAATATTTTCATAATAACTGATTTCGATTGGCATAGAATCCTAGATCACGATTTAATAAATTGACTGAGAATGAGGATTTTATGCCAATTGAAATAAGTTGTTATGAAGATATTCATAATGGAAATAATGAATTGATTGAGAGTGAGGATAAATTCAACCATTTAAATTCAACCAACAAAGAATCATTAAACTGGTTCTTAGTGAATTTCCTATTGAACCACAACCAGTTACCGAAACACAGTCATTATCAGACATCTCTCCATCCTCCTCAATCAAAGGAAAGTCAAAGTCTTCCAAGTCATCAAAATCAAAGCACAAAGCTATAGAAATTGAAGACCTTGGACATAAACTTATTGCTCAAACAGCACAGTTACAATCACAAGCAGCCCAATTACAATTAAAGTTAAAATCTAAAAACGAAGAAGACGAAACTTCTCCCGAATCTTCAGATGCATCTTCACAGCAACCAGTAAAGTCAATCAGTCAACACCAGGTGGGCCAACTACCAAGAATCTCAAGACCCATTTGCATAAAGCATGTGAATCATCAAGTCAAGCAATGTGAACACAGTAAGTCACTATGTCAGTCACCATGTGAAAATTCAATCATCATTTGAAGTCACCATGTGAAGCATTCAGTCATTATTCGCATGGAAAAATAGGGATCCAATCAATCAGCAAGAATCACTAAAAGCAACAATTTTCCTACAAGTTCACTATTCATCAATAGTAAAAGCAAGTCATCTTCCATAATGTGCTTCAACAATAAAGAACTCAATCATTAAAGTCTCATTTTCCAAGTCTATAAAAGGAAGACTCTCAAGACAATGAAAGCAAGTTGATTTCCACATCTTTTCCCTCAGTTCAAATTTTCTTTGAGTTCACAGTGTATTCAAAGAAATCAAATATTGTAAACACTTTCATTCTAGAAAAAAGAAGAAGAAGGATGCCTATGAGCACCACTATCCAGTTCTTTCAATAAATTTTGTGAGTCAATTGTAAGTCATCAAGTTTTTCAATAAAATTTATTTTCAAATTATATCTCCATTATTATGTTAAATTCATTATTTCCATTATGAATATTTCCTAACAACTTATTTCAATTGGCATGGAATCCTCATTCTCAGTCAATTCATTTAATATCTTAAATTCAAAGTAAATACAGATGAAGACTTCGTGTCTTTCGTTTTATTCATTTACCACAATTGGTTCCATTGTTTATGTTATAGTTTTTATTTTATAATGAATATCTACCCTTTTAATTACATTTTATTTTCTGTAGTATTTAAGAAATGGTGTGTTATCCATACCGATCCGATGATTGAAAACTAAAATAGTGCGTGAGAAGTAAAAAAAAAAAAAAAAAAAGTAAGAAACCATTAGCGGAAAGATATGTAATTCCAAATTTACAAGTTTTTACTCCTAAAAGGAGACAGAGCTTCTTAATTTTTAATTTTTAATTTTTTACGTTTCTGATTGACTTGGGGTTGGGGTACGTCCGGAATATAGTGCTTGATCTCAGCTGAATAGACAATTGATCGTTTTCATTTTAGTCTTCTGTCACTCTGTGCTATTCATTTGCTTTAGCTAAATATAGACATGCACTTAATTTCGTGCACGACTTTTTTAAAGTTTTTCCTTTTTTATTTAGACTCATTCGCCTCACAAATCTTTCTTTCTTCGCCACTCTCACAAATTTTCTTACATACAATCCAACAAATTCCAAAACCTCTCAACATATTCCATATAGCTAGCCGCACAAACTGATCATTTTGTCTCTGGTTTTCTCTTCAAATGTAAAAGACTTTGCATAGAAAAATGATGAGTATGTTCTTCCCTCGACTTCTTCCTCATTCTCTTTTCTTTGTAGCTTCCTTTGTAACTTTTGCCTTTGGAGCTGCTCGATTGCCAAATGATGAAGGTACGAGTAATTCACCTCAATACCTCTATGTCAAATATCTTCCTTAGTTTCCTTTGTTTCATTGTATAAATGATAGTTTTAAGTTCGTTTGATAATCTTTTAGTTTTCAATTTTTTTGAGTTTTCAAAATTTGGTTTGGGTTGATTTTGGTTTTCAATTTACATTTTTCCGAGAAGTGAAAACAGTTACCAATTAACTAAAAATGAAAAACTGAAAATTAAAATGGTTATCAAACAGACCTTAGGTAAACAGATATTTGTATGAACTTAGTAGAAATTTTCAATCATACGATGCTGAGGTGCACTCTGTAGTTCTTGTCTATGCATTAATTATTATTATTATTATTTATTTATTTTTACTATTTTGTTGAGCACGATGTTAATTTGTTGCATTTTATTTTGCGTATATGCAGTGCAAACTTTGAAAGACATAGCAAAGACACTGGGGAAGACGGACTGGGATTTCAGTGGAGACGCAGATCCATGCAGCGGCCAACCTCCATGGACTGATCCAAGCGCACCCAAAGGATGTGAGTATGCCATCAGCTGTAATTGCTCCTATGAAACTTCCACTGTCTGCCATATTACCAGCATGTAAACCTCTCTCTCTCTCTCTCTCTCTCTCAAAAACAAACATCCGAATTAGAAAATGAGATTTTTCAGAACATGGGTGATATACTACCTGTCACTATATAAATGATGAGTTACTTGTGTTAAAAAATTCACACAATTTGGAAAATAAACTTCTTTTCACTTATATAACAGCACGTGGTGTACTTTCCCACAATGAAAAGTTTCTCTACATTTCACAAGCTAATACCATATAATCTTATAGGGATTTTGTGATTTAAATTGATGTGCATTTATTAGTGCCGCCCCCAACAAAAGTTTTTCGGGAATATTATTAGATCGCTGGGGATATTTTCTTCGAATACAATTAAGTGATTAAAATGCTACTTGTTTTTCAATTAACAGGAAGGCAAATTCGGATTTGGTACATCTTTTAAATCTAATAAGAGAAGTAACATTAGACTATCAACTAGTTAGTAGAATGCTACTGGTGCTAACTTTTTTTGTTGGAACGCTTGATATTGACGCCTTATTTTTCAATTTCGTTGATTAAACGTTTGTTCTTTTTAAAAAAAAAAAATTTATACAATTTTATTAGAGGCACGTTTGATTATATAGTACATTTTGTTTTCTAGTACATTTATAATCGAAACCAAAAGTCGGTATGTTTGTTTTTAAATGTACCATAACTTTTAAAAAAAAATTATATAACTATACGTAAAATTTTAATTAAAAATAATGAAGTTTTTTATGAAAGTCACTGACTTTTTTTTAATGAAAGAAGAGACTAATTAAATATAATAACAAAAATGAAAAGTTTTTTTTTAGTGATAATGAAGAATTATTTAAACTAATATTTTTAATAAAGTCACAAATTTAAAATTTCTAGATTGTAAGCAATTAGTTGTTAGATAGCTTAAGTGGATATATATATATATATATATATATATATATATATATATATATATATATATATATATATATATTAAATAAATGCTGAGTTGGCAATTGATTTCAATTAGATTCGAGGGATGTTAGTCTAATAGCACAGTCGAGCAACGTTTGTTTCTTTGTGATTTTTTTCACGCACTGACCGAGATATTTTTTAGTGTGCCAAAAGTACGATTCGGTACACCAAATATCATAATATAAGTGATTGAATACTTAATAAAAAATTACAACCGCTTGTATTATGACACTTAATGAACCAGATTTGTTCCCTGCACACAAATTTTATCCTAGCTTTGGGGCGTAAAATTTTTAAAGCTGTTATTGTATATGTAAAACAAGTAAATGTTGCTATTGTTTACAGCCAATGTTCTAAAAAACGCTAGGCGCTAGTCGGATGGTGAGTTGGGGCCTAGCGCCTAGGCGGGCTAGGTGGATTAAGTATATTTATTATAAATTAATTAAATTTACCATATGATATAAAAACAAACATGAAAATATGTTATTTCTTAAAAAAAAAAAGAAAAAAAAAAGAATGGTATATGTGATGTTAGAGTTTTAAGCATAGTGAGGTGTGGTCTTAAGGAGGGAAAAGTCTCAAAAAATCCCCCTCTCTATTAAGGATTTCCAAAACAAAACAATTTAATTTTTAAGAATAAAATAATAAAATAATAAAATAAGATATTTTGAATAAAATTAGTATTTAATGTTTTTTTAAATCCCTCCACCCAACCTCCTTCACATCATCCAAGGTTCCAATCCGTGAAGCCACACCAAAAAGGACAATACTTGGACACTGACTACTCAGTACCACAAGTATACTGACTCTGACGTGGCCCACTAACAACCATACACGTATATGTTTGTAAAATAAGTACTATTCTTGCAACCAAACAGCTATCATCACTTTGACTTCAACCATGGAGAAACACAGACCCATTTTTACAGACCATTTTAATGGCTTTCCTCCCAGAAGGCAAGTTTCGAACCTTCCTCTTTGTTGCCCTTATGCACCATTCTCCTCTTACTAACCCAGGGGCCTTAGATCTCTGTACTACCGATAGATTTTTCATTCACAATCAATAACGTATAATTCCAGATTCGCGGGGATGGGTCTTCTTTTCTGATCCATGTTTGTGGTCTGGGAATGGAATTAACAGAGGTCCGGAGGAGAGTCGAATAAGGGATTACAGTCGTGACGACGAAGGAGGGGGTGGGAGTGGGATCGACGGGAAGGAGACGCGGATGGGATGGACAGAGGAGAGGTTGAGGGAGGAGGTGTGGGGATGAGATTGACGGAAAGCGGTTGGGGTGCCGGGTCTGGGAAGTGGGAAGGAAGGAAGAAGATGGGTGGTTGGATTGGATGTGGGTTGAAGATAAAGTACGGGTGTTTGGTTAACAAGACAACAGGTGTTTGGGCAGAGTTTTAAATGACAGATGTTTTAATATTACTGGGCTATGTCATTGGGTTAGTATTTTGGGTACTGAACAGTGTGTACCCAAGTATTGTCCCACCAAAAATTCATCCCACGGTTCCCAACCTATCTCACCTAACCTAGCCCTAATCTATGTCAGACATAATGTAAAAAAATTAAAAACAATTGAATGCTAAGTGTTACACACACACCAACACATCTGATGCATTGGAAAGCAGAAAGCCTTTATTTTGGTTCTTTTTTTAGCGTTTCTTCTTCCATTTTCTATCTTTCTTTTGCTCTGTAATTTTCCTCCTCCGTTTGTGGTGCAAGTTTGCATCCTTAACTGTTCTCTCTCTTCCATCCTCCCTCTTCTCTTTAGATCTTTCATTTTCTACTAAAGATACAACACCGATTGGAAACGAAAGATACGCAGCCGACAACCATCGAAGACCAAAGATTCAATTCGCCAGAAAAAAACTACTGCCTTGGCCACTACCTAGGTCGCCATCTAGGCCGCCTAGACCGCCTAGAAAGCGTCTAGGCGGTCGCCTAACTCCTACCCGATTCAGCCAGACGATTTGGCCCAAATCTCGACGGCACTCCACCGCCTAGGCCAATTTTTAGAACATTGTTTAGAGCTATGAAAAGTGATTATTGCTCGCCTTTTTCTCTTCATGCACTATTGTTTTCTGGCCTTTGATGAATCAAGGGCCATGAATAAAACCAAATTATGCAATAATCATTTTCATAAAGCTATAAGCATTCTTGACATGCAAGTTGAATTAAAAATTTTGATTTCGACCAATTCTCTTTTGTTGGTTTACGAACAAAAATATGAAGAAAATTGGAACGGATCTTAAAATTAGGCCACCTTTGCTATTCTTACATAGTTAAATACTAGCAAAAATACCCGCGCTCCGCTGTGGGGACTTCTAGAAGTATGATCTTGTACCATCTGATTTCTTTTGCTATTCCTAGTTCTTTTTGGCATCATGTGCAAAACCAAATTGATGGCTAGGAAGAAAAAAACGTAAAAATCTGCATAAATTAAATTTTCCATCACCTATATTGTAATTAAATAAAGCAAATACACAATAACCTCTCACAATTATAGAAGTAAGGACTTTCAAATGCCACAATTATTTAACAACTACTATGCATAATTCTTAAAAAATGAGTATAAAATTAACCTCTTTTGAAAAACGAAGGAAGAAAGATGAAAGCTTAAGCCAAAGAATATAACTATGTTGAACTCAATTATTTGACATTAATTACACAAATCCAGTTCCATATATATAGCTAGACAGAAGCTTTATCCTAGAGAGAAACCATGCCCAGATGATTATATAATCTCTACACTGAGTTCCTTGGTTCCCACATTGTAGAGACTAAATCTTAAAACTTTGTCAAGCATTACAGGAAACCATGGAAAAAATAAAAATGACCACAAAGATGGCAAAACAATTAACCACAGGTGGTGTTTATATGCCCACTGAGAAAAAAATCTTCTGCAAGTGAAAAAAAAAGTAATTATATAAAACAAGCCTGTAGCTTTAGCTTAAGGTCGCGCACTATTTGAAAGAGACTCTTGTATCCATTCCAATTATACTCATGTGCACCATATCCCTCTACAATTCCCCACCACCAATCAATCATAACTGATTTCAATACCCTTAGCTGCTTAGCAGACCATCTAGTGATACCTAACTGCCGCCAAAATAAAATACATGATCAAGACCATACAGATTATAGACTAAGCATAAAAACAACTGTTATCTATTAAGCAAAAATTGAACTCCTTGACAAGGCAGGATGTAGAGTAGAAAAGCAAAATTATTGACAGACCGAAAAATAACAATTTAACTTGCATAGTAACAAATATTAGTGAAGTTACAGAACTCAATGGATTACATATACCAGTACAAAAGCAAAACATCAGTGTTTGGGAAGTTACCTTATTTGAAATGTCAGGAAAATCTGGTGTACATACAGGGTAGACATTCCTTGCAAAATTCAGGGCTTCAAAATAAAATAAAAAATAAATTCAAAAGAAATCAAAACTATTAATCCTAACAACTGTTTAGTAAAGGATAAAACATTTGAGAAACAAAAAAAGGGAACTAAATTTAAGTTGAATAGAGGTGATAATTGCTTACCCAGAAATCCAAACGAAATCACCCAAAATTCACGCCCCGAATCCCTACAAATCACCAGAGTTGAAAACCGCTACACTGGGATCATCTACACAGCGACGAACTCCGATCACTGTAACCGATCTCCATCTCATTCCAAAGCCAAAACCTTTTAAGAAGAATAGGGTAATGAATATGATAAAGCCAGTAATGAATGGAACAACCCAATTTCTTTCGCCAATCACCCTTGATGAGTGATGATTCACATACTTCCTCATACTTGTTTATGGGTTCCTATCCAACAAAATTTGGGCTTAGTACCTAAAAACTGTATTAACTCACGAACCCAGAGAGGTTTATCAAATTCAAAGCAAAACCCACATATATTCTGAAGATTCTATAAAAGAGGAGCAAGGAGGCTCAGTTACGGAACCCAAAACGCCATTTTAATGAGCAAATGAATATCTAAATTGGGGTTAACTATTTTCAGCAATAAAAACATGTCTTTCGATCGAAGTTGCATAAATTACATAAATTTTGGATTAAGAGCACTTCCACCGTTAGAATCTTTTCCCCTGGCTATTCACTATTTAATCCATCCAGTGAACAGTAACTGCCCTTAATGAACAGTAACTGCCTTTTGCATCTTGCACTTGAATAGCCCTGGCAATAGGCAATAAATATTAATTTTTTTAATAATACAAAATAATTTTATTTGTAATTTCGGATAAGATTTTTAATCGTTCTCGTTGCGTCACGTGTCATTTTTCGAAAAGACAATTATTGGTGATGGATTTCGATAAGATTTTTATCTAATGTCGTCGTGCCACGTGTCGTTACATTTTCAGAATCTTTAAGGATAGATTTCGATCAGATTTTAAATCATTCTCGTTGCGCCACGTGTTATTATCCGAAAAGATAATTATTGGTGATGGATTTCGATAAGATTTTTATCTAATGCCGTCGTGCCACGTGTCGTTACCTTTTCAAAATCTTTAAGGATAGATTTCGATCAAATTTTTAACGAATGGTGGCATTCCACGTGGCACTATCTACAACCTAATCCTTTCTGAATCCTCCATATAATCCATCATCCATCCTCTGAAAATCTCACACCAATTTTCTCAAGATCTCTATCATTATTCATAGTTTCTGCTTCCTTCTTCACCAAAACCAAAATCTGTATCATTATTCATAGTTTCTGCTTACAATGTCTTCTTCTTCAAGTTTGATGTGGGAAATTGATCAGCAAGAGGAAAAATTGTTTAACCAATTAGAAGGAATGTTCAATCTCCAGGTGGGCCAAAATGAGATGGAAGAAGAGGACGAGGAGCGTAGAATGAGAGATGACGATGCAAGAATGGCTAGAGCCTCACATTCCCATCGAGTCATCCAAGTTGTGGCTCAGAACTCCAGGCCCAGCTGTTCCGGAAAACTTGATAGAAGCATGCATCGACGAGGTGCGGAGCTGTTGGACCATTATTTTGTCCGTAACAGTGCATTCCTTGATACGTACTTCAGACGTCGTTTTAGAATGGAACGATATTTGTTCAACAAAATCATGATTGTTGTTTGCAACCATGATTCTTACTTTGTGCAAAAGAATGATACTTTTGGTGCTATGGGTCTCCTTCCTGAGCAAAAATTTACTGCTATGATGTGGATGCTTGCGTATAGAGCATCTGCAGACCTAGTGGATGAGATAGCAAGGATGGGAAAATCAACCATTCATGAGTCCCTGATGAGGTTTTGCGGAGCAATCAAATCTATCTACACCACTAAGTACCTCCGGAAACCTACTAACATGGACTTGCAAAGGCTTCTGAAGAATGGCGAGATGTGAGGCTTTCCTGGGATGATTGGAAGCATCGATTGTATGCACTGGACGTGGAAAAACTGTCCAAGTGCATGGCAAGGTGCTTATGGGGACAAAAAAAGAGCAAAAAGTATCATTTTGGAGGCGGTGGCATCTTTTGATACATGGATTTGGCACACCTTTTTCGGGGTTCGGGGAGCTCAAAAGGACCTCAACGTCCTTGCCCAATCCCCAGTGTTCAACGATGTCCTGCAAGGAAAGGGACCAAAAGTCATGTACTGCGTGAACGGACGTATGTATGACGGGCCATACTACCTAGCAGACGATATTTACCCAAGGTGGTCATCATTTGTCAAAACAGTGCCACGTCCGTGAAGTGCAAAGGAAAAACACTTTGCAAGCTGTCAAGTTGGGTGCAGGAAGGATGTGGAGCATTGTTTTGGTATCCTCCAAGCTCGCTGGGCGATCGTTAGAGGTGCTGCCAGACTGTTTGATTTAGAGTCGCTTCGATCCATCATGATGACGTGCATCATTCTTCACAACATGATTGTGGAAGATGAGTACGATTATGATGCTGTTGATGAATATGAGCCATACACGATGAACAATTCAAGAACACATATATATTGTGCTCATGACGTCATCGAAGAACCCATGCAACATGAGCCATTAGAAAGGGATGGACGTTACAATGAATGGATCATTCAACGATATACTGCACTTCAAAGGCCATATATGCACAATGCCCGGCAAATTGATTTGATAGAGCACCAATGGAAATTGAAACAAGCTCAAGATACTTAAGTTCATTTAGTGTGTTTGTTTTTATTTGGTGTGTTTATTTAATTTTATTTGGTGTGTTTTTTTTAGTTCATTTAGTGAGTTTTTTTATTATTTGGTGTGTTTATTTAATTTTATTTGGTGTGTTTTTTTAGTTCATTTAGTGAGTTTTTTATTATTTGGTATGTTCCTGTAATTTTATTTGGTGTGTTTATGTCATTTGAATAAAGTACTAAATGAAATAAATTGGAAAGAACATAAAGTACTCTATTCAATAAATAATAAATTACAACCCAAAATGATTGGAAAATTATAGGCTTCTATTACAAAAAGTACTCTGTTCATCATCACTTAACCAATTTGTGGTGCTAGGACCATCTCCTCTTGTCGTGCTAGGACCATCTCCTTTTGCTCTCGCTTCTATTGCACGCCTCTTTCGCACCACTTCCGTTTTCTCTGACTTGCAAAAATATTTAGAATTTGGAAACTTCCTTTCCAAAGGCGTGTTCATAATGTCACGATCTTGTTGAGCCATTCTTTCTTCTCTAACCTGTTCCATTTCTTGCCTAAGTAGCTCTCTTTCTCTTTCATTAGCTTGAAATGCTCTCTCAACAGCTGCAACTTTTGCCTCATCTCTAGCCTTATCAGCCTCAAATTTCACCATTTCCCGCGCCAAAGTCAATTCACCTTGGGAAGCACTCAATTTTCTCTTTGAAGCCTTCTTACCTTGATGCCTAATTGGATAACGGGTCGACCTCGACGCTTGTTCAGGGGGGACATTTTGGGCACTTCTTCTACATCATCTTCATGAACATGCGAGGCATGATCGGGTGTAGAGTGTAGAGGGGTTCTGTTCATGAAAACTTCTGGACCAACATACATAACTCTGAATTTAGGACAATCTTTGACAATATTCCAACATTCCCACCAGGTGAATGATTTGTTTTTGGTTTTGGTTTTGGCACTATACCAAGCTTGTGCTTGAAGTTCCTACACAATGCGGGAGAATAATTATGATGAAAGTAGCTAACAATTAAATAATACAAACAAATAATTATAATGAAAATAGCTAACAAATAAATAATGCAAACAAATAATTATAATGAAAGTAGCTAACAAATAAATAATACAAACAAATAAATAATATATTGTTACCTGATCTGCTAAATTTTCCCCACTTCGAAGATTACCACTACCTTGTGCCAAGGCGTCTCTCCACGTACTAAATGATTGGCTAAGTAATTTCCAACGACTGGACATCGATTCTTTGGTTCTTTTCCCACCCATTTTCTCAAGAAAATTGGTATGAATAAGACTTCACATTTCTCACAACTACTCATTACCCGTAAGCGAATTATGAATAACTTTGACCCAGCTAGTACACAACGCAATATCTTTACGAAGGGACCAATTCGTACCTGCATCAGTAGTCATTTTGTTGAAAAAAATTGGATTGAAACTTTGAGAGAAAGATAGGAATGTGGTTCAAAGTAGTTGAGAAAATATGAAATTGTGGTGTAAGGTAGATGATAATGAGAAGGCATTTATAGAAAAGTAAAAACAATTTTTGTTTTAATTTTAAAAAAAAAAATTTCGGATTTTTATTCATTTTTACAATTTTTTAAATCTTTTTATTCAACTAATTAATCTCTGCCGTTGGATTTAAAAAAAATTGAATTCCAACACTCCAGATTGTGCCACGTGGCACAACGGTAACATTTCTGAATTTTAAAACTATATATTTTTTTATTTATAAAGGAGAATAATATCAACCGTTGATCTCAGATCCAACGATTGATATTAAATAAGATTTTTTTATTTTTTTTACGGTTGCAAATCTGACGGTCCACATTTTGTTGCCGTTGAGATCCAACAGACCATGGGAAGCCACATGACTTCCCAACGGTAACAATTTGAAACTGCGCCGCAGGCCTCATTCGCTGAAAACTTGTCGGATGACGCGCCCCCACGCGCCTAACAGAAAAAAAAAAAAAGGGCTGATGCCTGGCTGACGTCAGCCTTGCGTCAGATAGCCTTTGGGCTCGCGGGCTGGCAATTCGTGACAGGCCTGCTGCTCGGGCAGGCCCTATCCCTCGGGCTCCCTACACGTTGGACTCAATCGGCCGGGCTCTCAGGCCCTGTTCACTGGCCTGTCCCCCGAGCTCCAGCCCACGCTAAAGGTGCTCTAAGGAGGAATAAGAAGCCCAAATTCCAATAAAATAAATTGTATGTAAATTTAAGCTTTATCTGTAGATTGGCAGCGACAAAAGCATACAGGATCCAACGGGAGCCACGTGAGAGAACTGCATGCCCAGCCTTTGACACGTTATCGAGTAAGTTTAAGGATCTGGGTTTTGTCTTTGTCGTTGAACTTTGGAATGATCTGGAGAAATTTGGGTTTTAGGGTTCTAAGGATTTGAGTGAATCGAAATTGATTTGGATGAGCAACTTTTGGTTTCGATTCGCGGTGGAGCAAGGATGAAGAGGTGGAGGAGGAAGGAATGAAAGGGTGAGAAAAATTGGATAGGCAGTATTCGGCTTCGATTCGAAGTAGAGCAAGAATGAAGCGATGCAGAGGAAGGAAGCGGTGCAGACCGCAGAGAAACCTCATTAGCACGCCACGCGTGCAAAAGGGTCTTTCATCTTTTTACTATACCAACTTGAAATACAGAAAGGAAAGACCAATTGGAGAGGGGTATTTTCATCTTTACATTGTCGCTTATGAACAATATTATTTCCATTGCACTTTAATAAATATAACTAACAAGGAATATCCCACGCAATGCTGCGAGATTGAAAATCATACAAAATTTTTGTATGTAGTACCATTTATATACAAAGGATAATACTTGATGTGTGTTACATACTATTAACATACAAAAGATTTGATAGTCCTATTAAAAATCACACAAAATCTACAATCTGACCGAGATACATACTATTTACTTATGAAATCTATAATCTGACTGAGATACATAAGCTTAATATGTGCATACCCCTCTCGACTTTGAACTTCCCTGCATATTTTATATTTAATTTAATCATATTTTACAAAATTTATAGATTAAATTAAATATAAAATCCAACTTATTAATTATTTTCATTTGGGTAATTATCAAAATCGAAAAAAAAGAAGATTAAGTGCGCGTTTGGTACGTGGGACGAGACGGGACGGGACGGAACGAGGCTTTCCGTCCCGCGTTTGGTACGCTAAAAAAGGGTGGAACGAGCTGTTCCACGGGACAGATTTTGGGCATTTTCTTGTCCCGCCTCCCCCCCTGGAACGGGTTGTTCCACGTATGTGGAACACAAAAATTCCACTGTCTACCCTCCCTCTCTCTCCCGTAGCTTTCGTTACCCTCCCTCCTCCTCCACCACAAACCCAGCAACCCAAATGCTTCGTTACCCTCCCTCTCCGCGCTCCACCTTCTTCTCCGACGCTCCGACGAAGCTTCTGTAAATTGAAAAAAAAAAATACAATTTGGGCCGACGCGACGCTCCGATGAAGCTCCGACGAAGCTTCTCCAACGCTCCGACGCTCCGACGAAGCTTCTCCGACGCTCCAACGAAGCTTCTCCGACGCTCCGATGAAGCTCCGATGCATCCGCCTGTGCCGCCGCCTGTGTCTCCACCCGTGTCCGATCCGGTGGTTCACGCTGAGGCTCGCGGTCCGATCCCCGGCGACGCCGCCACCTCCATGCTGGCGGAGTCCAATCCCTACGTTGCCACTCCTGCGCCGCCTCCCCCCTCCTCCGTCCAGAGTGGGTTTGATTTTTACTGGGATCTGAGCATGTGGGAGAGAGAGAGAGTCAAATGGAAAGAAAGCAGAGAAACGGGAGAGAGAGACTTAAATAAAAAGGGTAAATTAGTCATTTAATCCAGTTTCGTTCCGTTCCATCTTGCCAGTACCAAACATGACATGAATCTTTGTTCCGTTCCGTCCCGTTCCGTCCCGTTCCGTCCTGTCCCGTCCCGTCCCGTCCCGTCTGCGTACCAAACGCTACCTAAAAGGTCGAAAGGGAGAATAGGAGAAGAGTCAAATACTAATAACTAAAAAGAAAAAAACGAAAATAAAATCAATATTAAGATTACATAAGCACATTCAATTTGATGATTTGGAAATTAAAGCAAAGACCTTTGACCTTCTATGACATATTAAATACCTCCTTGAGTACAAAACTAGAAAGAAAAGAGGCATAAAATATAGTAACTCTAATTTAGGCTAATCCATTCATATACTAAGTGGCAAGTGGCTCTTACCACAGTGGTAGAAATGAGTTGAGCCATTGCTTGATGGCGTGAGTTCGAATCATTTCGTTGGCTAATCTAATAAAATCTATCGTTTGACCCAAAATAAAAATAAAAAAAATTCATATACTAAATGTTAAAGAGGTTAATATTTTTATTGGAACTAAGACTTTTGCTTTAAACAAAAGAAGAAAAGACGAGGTAGATAGAAAAGCATAAAGTGGAGTACTTACATCAGGCCAAGAATCGATAATGAGCTCCAAAATTCATTGGCTATATCTCATTCTACATCAATTTGTTCCTTCTCAGTTGGCCGCTGAAACCAACCATTCCAAATTAATTATAAGAAATCAATAGGAAGGCTAGTAATCTATTGTCAAAGTTCACCAAATTAATTATAAGAAATCAATAGGAAGGCTAGTAATTTATTGTCAAAGTTCACCGTATATAGATTTCCTCAGAAATAATTCACCGTATGTAGATTTCTTTCAGAAATACGATAAGATAATTACATTAAATCTAAGAGTTGAATTGCAAACTCAAGCATTTCCTTGTAAATAATAACTAATAATAACTCATGACAAAAATTTTACAGAACACAGAAAGTAGAAACATTGGTACCTAATTAAACATGAAAATGACAGAATATGCCGGATTCCAATTAAGCCATCTAAAATCAGAATAAGCCACTTAGTACTACAATCTAGTAGTATTCATTTTCACTTGGAAGTGAAAGGTCTTAGGTTCGAATCTCGTGAATGGCGAATTCAATACCAAATTAGGTTGTCCATTGTGTGGCTTAGCCAAACTTCCATCCCCTTAGTGTAAAAATACGATGTACTTAAAAAAAAGAAAAATTACCACCATAGCGAAACACTACATAATAATCTAATTATTTATGCATTTGGCAAGTTAAAATAAGAAAACCATTCGTACATTAATTCAAAAACTTAAAGCAAAACCACACTCTTATTCCATGGTTGGTTTTATATACGCTAGACAACAAATTACTTCTGTTATTTGCCAACTATCCTCAACCCTCAACCTTGTAACGTAAATCAAGCTGGTTTCACATATACCAATAGAAAACCAAATTATCAGTGTTTGGGAAGTTACTGTATTTGAAATGTCAGGAACATCTGGTGTAAGTACAGAGTAAAACTTGCATCATACTTTCAAATGCTGCTTTAGCTTCTTCACTCTTTTCTTCAATAGCTTTTCTCCGGGCTTCTCTAGCCTATAAAATACATAATAGGAAAGAGAAAATAAAAGTAGTACACTAAAAAACAGTATACTTTTAGACAAACATTGTTCAAATACCCAAATATAATGCATGATATCTGCCAAAAAATAAAATAACTCTCGATTAGATTTCTTTCGTTCACGAACTTTCTCCTTGACAAACTCATGAGATAGAACCAAAAAGGAAAATCTGTCACAACTAGTGCAAGTAGAGGGGAAGGAGGCAAAGATGAGTTACTACCATCTTCAGTACAATTTACCTTAAATTCATCCTTCAGGTCTGCAGATAAGTCCTCCTGCATTGAACTCCATAACCTTTTGGTAGAACTCCATAACCTTTTGATGGACTATCTCATCAACAAATAGGCCGTATCAATTAAACTATTCATAAAGGAATATAATTGAAGGAGTTCAATATGGGTTGTATGTTTATACTTAAGCCATCCAAACTACAAATCAGTATTCCCAAAAGAAACCCATTTCATCAGTAGAACTCAATTCTTTTAGTTTCTGAGCTTACCCAAGGCCCCAAATACAACTTAATTAACAAAACATCAAATACTTGCACACAGATTCATCAAACCATTGAAAAAATTAAAACCCAAAAACTAAAAGCAACAACGCAGAAAACCCAGATCAAAATGACGCCTAAAGACGCCCAAGAAAATCAAATTAGGAAATCATGAGGGCAAGGATCAATGAAGAACTCACCGAAATTGAATCGAATGGAGAGAACAAAGAGCAAGGATAAATAAGGAGGAGCCCTCCGGATGCCCAAAAAAAGAAATGGTTTCTAGGGTTTGATGGGGTGTGCGGGCTGTCGGAGATTTTTTTGGTTCGAATTGAGGTCGAGCGGCACGTAGACGTGGAGGAGGAGATTGTTTTTCTCATTGTGCTGTCCAAGAGAGTAAACGACAGCTAAAGAACTCAGCGGACAGAATGGCAGACTTATAATAACACAAACTAAGCAAGGACAAAATCAGAACTACATTGTTTTTATGAACAGTGTTTCAATTGTTTTTCAGTTTTAGTATATATTGAATTTGTGATCCACCATTGGGTATAAAGCTAATGTAATTCTGATATCTCAAGACCCTGGTGAGGGTTTCCATTTTCCCAAATCCTTTACCCTCTAGATTTTTAATTTTTCTTCAACCAGCTACCAATTGGAAGTTTCTCTTGGTCTAATAATACCTTGTTGTGCCTTGAAATTCAAGAAATTCAGAAAGACTAATCCATTTCTTTTATTGAATGACCAATGAAACATCAATTACAACCTACCATGTACCGCAATTCAAGTTAAGCTTATCTGCAAAATCGAGTTCGTGGGATGTGACCAATTTGCTCAACTACTACAGCAATGTGTTTTTGAGCTGGCCATGAGCCAGCAATGCTGAGTTGTTAGGACTTGGTATTACTGCTGTGCTGTATTTAGGCTTGATTCTTGCATACTTGATCAACGTACAATTTTTCAGAGTCACCATGATTCTTGCATACTTCTTATATACGACTATGTATTGACCTAGTTATTAGTTATAAAGTCAATGAAAGAATGATTCACAGTGTGCTTGTAATAAATGCACATTTACTGTTTGTGTGATTCCTCAAGTTTTATTCTTTCTAAAGAATATTGAACATTTTCTTTCAGTTTTAAAGTAGAACACCAGTTCCTTCTTCCTATTTAATTCCCTAACCAAAAGTAAGTATTTTCTGTGATAAGTTAGTGTTTTACCTGTTTGGTCTCATTTATGTGGCAGCTTTTCCTTTTAGTCATAGGATAAATGCCTAATGAATATATGTTAATTTGCAACTAATCTTTGAGGGTTTTCCGATGGAAAATAGAATTCTAAAATCCCAAGATTTGCAAGGAACACTCCCACTAGAGCTGGTAAATCTTACCTATCTTCAAGAAATGTAAGTACATTTTTACCCCTCCAAGTTTACATTATTTAAAGTACAAAGAAAATAACTTTGTGTCGTGTAAATGGTTTATTCTAATTTCATATACAGCTTACCCTTATGTTTGTTGTCAATGAGACAATAACTGGTTTCTTTCTTTCTCCTTCAGCGACCTCACCCGCAACTACCTTAGCGGTACCATACCTCAAGAATGGAGCTCTCTTCCACTTGTGAACATGTAGTCTTCTCTCACACTGCATACATTTTTGTGTTTGATGCTCATGCAATGTTCTTATTACTTTATTTGGTCACTCCAATGTTCTTCAGCCCTTTCTTTCTTAAACTATGAATCTACTACATTGAGTTTTGTTCATGATAATGAGCTTCCGTGGTCATGAGGTGTTTGAATCATAAATATTGAATCGAACACATGGGGTTCATTGCCTTCGTATTGACAAACATGTTAATGTTATTGAGCCTCTTGCTTGATAAAAGTGATCTTAAGACTCTAGTTTTTTTATGCAGAACCCTTTTTGGAAATCGTTTGACGGGTTCTATCCCCAAAGAGCTCGGAGACATCACCACCCTGAAGAGTTTGTGAGTGTTGATTGTGCATTTGTTTCTTGCTGACCCCATTTGATTCTATGGAGATCCTTAATGATGTTTTTTTAATCAATGGGATTGAATTTGTTTGTATAGGGATATCAGCTTCAATAATTTCTCTGGACCTCTCCCTCAGGAGCTTGGATCTTGGGCCAACATAGAAAGAATGTAAGAGTCCTATTCAAATTTTTCCGTGTTAAAAAGTATTTGGTTTATTTGGAATTTTCTTTCTTGTAGACAAATTCTGGATGTTTTCACCAATAAATTATCTACTTCTTTATCATTGATATATTGTTATATCTGTTTCATACTTAGGCTACTTTCCTCAAACAACTTTACCGGGGAGTTGCCAGAAACATTTGCAACGCTTACCAAAATAAAGGACTTGTAAGCTTCTGTGGTTATTTCTTCTTAAAGGTCTCCTGAGCACTTACACATTTTTTTTTACTGCTTTCTGATACTAACTGGTAGTATTTTCCCTTTTCCAATCATTATGCAGTCGGGTTAGTGACAGTCACTTTTCCGGGCAGATACCTGATTTTATTGAGAACTGGACAAGTCTTAAAAGACTGTGAGTGTTTTTCTTTTGTGTGTCATCTTTCTGCTATTTGATTCTGAATATTATCACTAATTCATATGTTATGACTCGTTGAAACAGATTGATTCAGGCTAGCGGTTTGACAGGGCCAATTCCTTCTGGCATTTCTCTTTTGACAAGCTTAAATGACTTGTTAGTATATCTCGTCTCTATTTATAAATACAAAACGATTAGCAAAATGCTAAGTTTATGTTCATGGTCAATTTTAACATGCAGGAGAATCACTGACTTGAGTGGACCTGAATCACCCATTCCTTCGCTCGATAAGATGAAAAACATGAAGACACTGTGAGTTAATGGTTCCATGACACAAAATTTCCGTCTGTACCAGAAGTCTTCTATAAACTCAAAGCTTTGGTATTTCTGTTGCAGGATGTTGAGAAGTTGCAACCTTGTTGGACGGCTACCTCCAAATCTTGGGCAAATGGCTAAATTGGAAACTTTGTAAGTACAAATGTATTCGTCCCTATTTTTTTGTGACTTCAGATAAAAAAATTTCTTCTAGATGTGATTCTACTAATTTAAGGATTATTAAAGTGACTTAGACGATGTTGGAGGGACATTAAGTTTCTGTATTTATTAAGAGAACATCTCTTTCAGATGACATTTCCCTCTCTGCAGAGAGCATATCTAAACTGCATTTGGTATTTGTTTGCGCAGAGACCTCAGCTTTAACAAGCTGACCGGAGAAATTCCAAGCAGCTTTGCTAGTCTAGCAAAAGTGGATTATATGTAAGCAATTGGAATGACCAATCTAGTCTTTCTTATATGAAATTCACCCAGACCTTCTTCAATGGTTTTGTTACACCCCAGTCTGACAAGCTGGAAGTATTTCCAATCACGATTACTATAATTATGAGTCACGGGTTATACTGCAATAAAATTTAGTTTATTCATTAGAGTCATTACTACTCATGCAATTAAGTGACATAAGGTGATCACCCTTAGATGTGTCTTTCAGATGGAAGTACTGATCTAATGCACTCAGAGTTGGCAAACTCAAATTTTCAAACCTTTACAAAGAAGTTCCTAAGAACGAACACTATATTCTTTACTGAGCTTTCCGTATTCATTATTTTTAGATTCTTAACTGGAAACTTGCTGACTGGACCCATACCTACCTGGCCGAAAGACGTCGTGTAAGCTTCCTTCTGGAATTTTTTACTAAAATAGATATAAAACTATGATATAAAAACTTCATTCCAGCCATGTTAATGCCTACCTCTTTCTCCTTACCCTTATTTCCTTTTGTACTCACATACTACATATGGAAAACAATTTGTTTCATAGCTCTTTTTGTGCAGTGATCTTTCATATAACAACCTCACCATAGGGGATGGAGGTTGTCAACCACGAGGCGGCATGTAAGAATGTTTTCGTTAGCTTGAAGTTTAATTTTGTGTCTTGTGGTGCAAGCTTAACTTTTCATTTGTGCTAATTTCTGCAGGAACTTGTTTGCAAGCTCGTCAAAGGGCAATAGTTCGTAAGTTCAAATTAATCGTCTCAAAGCATGCACCTATAAACTTACTTCGGTTTCCAAGGATGTATTATGTACTATTTTTTTTCCAACTTTTTCTCATTTATGATTGCTGACATTTTCTGTACCCTGAATTACTCTATCAGGAGAACTGTTTCATGTTTCAGAACCGCACAGTGTCCAGCATGTAGGCCGAGTTTCAACACAAATGATTACCTTTCTCTTTTCGGTTCATTCTTTTTTAGTTTTCCTCCTCAACTCCTACTAATCTCCACCTTCTTTTTTTCATAGATTTGTACTACTCTCTCCGTATAAATTGTGGTGGGAAAGAATTTACTGTCCCCGGAGAGACAAATACATCATATGATGGTGACACAGATTCAGCTGGACCTTCATCATTTTACCAGAGCACAACAAATTGGGCATTAAGCAACACTGGTTACTTCACTGATGACGACCAAAATACGGACACCCTTATAGTGAATAATGGAACTAGACTCTATATGGCCAATCCTGACACGCCCCGACCCGGATATTCCCCGAATACCAGGGTAAGCACGTGCTGGCCGACACCCGAAGGTGACGAAAGCCATTTACTGAGTGCAAATACTGAGAAAAGGAATAAATAAGACTTAAATATGAAAGAAAAATGAATGACATTTAAGGAACGTGTTCAGAGCACATCTAATTTAGAACACTAAAAGAATTAATGTAAAATTTAATGAAACAAAGAATGGGTTCTACACCGAGAGGACTCGAAGATGCCGATGCGGAAGTGCCTTGACGTCGGGATTGTATGCCTCGATTCTATGCCCTGAAGGGGGCGCAAAACAAAGGTGAGTGGACCAATTTGATATATATATAGTAAAACAGTTATCAACATACTAACCCCCAGGTTTTATGAAAACACATATATATCATGATAAACATAGGTTTTCCGAAACCTAGCATGTCGTGCAATTTCTCAAATCATATCTCATAAAATAATAGCCGCTAGTGAATGTCCAATGAAACACTTCAGGCCCCATGCCGGCTCCCCGTCTCTGAGCAGACAGTCAGAGGAAAATATCACTACAGGCCCCTTGCCGGCTCCCCGTCTCTGTGCTAAATAGCCAGAGGAAACACCCTCCAGGCCCTATGCCAGCACCAAACCGTCGCCCGGGACGGACCGGACACTATCCCTACGTCCCGTAGCGGAATGTGGACCACTAGGTAAATACAAAACCATTTAGCATAAGTATTGAAAAGCAACTTCATAGTATAAAGTCATCGATCGTCTATACTATGAAGAAGTGTTCGAAACATGTTCTAAATATTATATCGTCATCGATCGGATATCCTATAAAGAACATGGGTTATAGGAAAAATAGTAGTAATTTAAACTAACCTCAGTAAGCATGTTATCTCAAAGCATTTCATAGAACATATTCATCAAATCATGCTTTTCATGTATGCATTTCTAATATTAAAACATGCATTTTTAGAAGGGGTCCACTCACAGTACTTCGCCGTCGAAAGCTGCGCAGACTAGCGAAGATAGAACGCCACTTTACTTGCCCCTAAGCATAATAAATGGTACATTTAGTCAAACTCTATTCAAACAATTTAATTTGGGATAACGGACGTCGGAAACAGATTCAGGACGTCGAATTACCCTAAGAAGAGTCCTGGGTAAATTTCGTGAACGTCACTAGAATATTCCTTGAATATTCCCTGACGGAATATTCCCCGTAAAGGGTTTGGGCTTGGAAACCGGATTAGGGTTTAGGCTTAGGTTAAATAGGGTTAGAACCTATTGGGTTTTGGGTCCTAAGGTGTTTGGGTTAAAAGGGTTTAGGGTGAAAAAGGGTGGTTTGGGCCTAAGCCCAAATCCACACAAACATACACACATATGGCACAACACACGTTCACATGCTACACACATACACCACACATATGCACGTCATGCACTTACACACACCACAAGCATGCACTCACACACGTAAGCACTACACCACACACGCACACACGGCCCAAAGGGCCTGATTTTGTAAAAGGTTTAGCAGCAGCGGCCCAAAGGCCTTGAGCCCTTACGGGCTTGGGTTCTGGGTTGGGCTCGGCAGAAAGCCCAAAGGGCTTGGGTTTTAACTCAATAAAAATAAAAAGGAAATGGGCTGGGCTACTGAACTACACACACGGGCCTAAAGCCCGAGGGGTTTTAAAATGGCCTGAAAGGCCTTGGGTCTTTGGCTAATCACAGGGGCCTAAGGCCCGAGGGTCTTTGCACACGGCCTGAAAAGCCTTGAACGCCGGAGAAGAACACCGGAGCTGTGGTAGCTCCGGCCGACTGAAAACGAGGGTTTAGGACCCCGATCTAGGTACCAACGTGATGTACGAAGATAGGTGAGTATATTGGTACCTTTAGTTTGCCGTAAAACGGTCGGAGATGATCGGAAAAAGTTCCACTACCCACGGGTGCGCCGGAGAATGGGTGTGCTCACCCCGTGTTGAATCCGTGCCAAAAACTTGCTAAAAAGAAAGGGATAAGTCTCCACATCCACAACCAATTATCACACTAACCGGAGGAAGAGAGATTCGAGCTTACCTAATCGGAAAAACACACAGAGGTTCGCCGGAGAACCTTCCTGGGTTCGTCACTCTTGCTGCGACGGGAGAGACAGAATAGGAGAGAGAGACGAAACAATGACGCTGGTGGTGCGTGGCCGTGGGCGCGCTGGTGAGGTCTCGGCACAAGAGAGAAGGAGAAGTAAGAGTTTCGAGAGGAAGCACAGAGAGTTACAGAGAAAGAAAAGAAAGAAAAGAGAAAAGAAAGAGAGAGAAGGGACTCGGGGGACAAAATAAAAGGGTGGGCCCCACGTGGCTCACCAATTAAGAACTAAATAATATTAAAAACAGGGCGGGATGTCACAAATCCTCAACTGTACATGAACGCACGCCTTTCTCCCATCTCTCTAACTTATTTTGGGTTTTGTCTGGGAAATGGAAACTACACTGTAAACCTCCATTTTGCAGAGATAATGTTTGAAAATGGCCCAACATATAAAAGCGTGGGAAGGCGCATATTCGATATTTACATTCAGGTAACTAAACGTTTCCACTTCCATGTATACCAGTGAATTATGTTAACATACAGACTATTATCTAGTATGCAAGCTTCAGAACAACAAACAATGGAGCTTGAATGTAAGAGAGAGAAGGATATTTTAGAGAGAGAACAAGAGCTTGAAGAAGAAGCAAATGAACTGACTTCTCATTTACACGCACACACTGTGCACTAGTATCAGTTAGGAATAAAAGAAATATTCCTTTCATTACATCATTCAAATCTGACCCTTAATTCATCTACCCTATGAGGTGATGACACATGGCTTAAACTATTTCTTACTCTAAGATTACATCTTAGCTGCACACCTGGACTGTGATCCAAGGGCTGACATTTAAACTGAACTCTAATTACATTTTCAGCAGATACACTTATACACTAACAAATTATTCTAATTTTCAACAAGCATTGTTTATATTTTAGTCGATCTGAATGTTAACTTTCACATTTATGATCATGAAATGTTGAGCAACTAAATTAGTATATATACATATATATATTGCAGGGAAAACTAGTGAAGAAGGACTTCAATATCATGGATGAAGGCCGTGTGTTTGGTGATGTAGTCATAAAGAAGTTTACTGCTCCTGTAACTAATAATACATTGGAGATTCGTTTATATTGGGCTGGGAAAGGGACGACAGGCGTCTCTGTTAGAGGAATCTATGGTCCACTTATTTCAGCTATTTCAGTAGACCCAAGTAAGTTTTCATTGATCTGAGCTTCGTCTAATTACTATGCGTCGACCATATGCATTGATATATCTACTAAATTAAGAGATCTGACTTCAGTTCTGCAAGGTTCTTCTTCAATATTTCCTTTCCCTTGTATTTTCAATAAAATGCTTCTGTGCTTTTCTCCTGTTTTACTTAGTTTGGGCCAATACTTGAAGAAATACTCTTAAATTTTCTTATTACATAATATGCTGTTTTTTCCTAGGTGACAGGTATGCGCTTTTAAATACAACGAAATTCTACGTCGGGGATTTTTAACTATTTACATGAAAACTATCCAGTTCACTTAAGGAAACATATAATATTTGCAACCATCCAAAGAAAGTTTGTTCAAGGGATTACTTTATATACTATCTACTTATTTAAGGATGCAACAAAGACCGGGTTCAATCTTCTGTTTCTATGTGCATTAGATAGCTGGTTGAATAAACCACTCTCATATCAATTACATTTACATTTACTATAATTTAAGCTATATTCTTTCTTCCGACAGACTTTGATCCCCCGCCAAAACCTGTAAGTGACACATCAACTGGTAGAAGTGGCGTGCCTGTAGGTGCCGTGGTTGGAATTGTGGTTGGAGGAGTCTTCGTTATACTACTGATATTTGGTATTCTTTGGAAGAAAGGCCTCCTAGGGCAACAAAAGACATTGGAGGATGGTATTAATTTGTAGTTTATTCTGTTATACTGGTTGTTCCTTTTTGTTTCTCCATTACTTTTTGTCATCGAGCTTTTTTCGTAACTAATTAAGTACAATATTTACGCTATTTTTAATGGTTCTCCTGCATATTGACGTGCACCACACAGACGGTAATTATTTAAATATTGAGCTTTCCGGCACTTTGATGTTGCTGTAATATATTTATCGTCCAAACTCATGATGCAAAGTGTCTGGCTATAGATCAAGTTACTAGTTAAATTCTAGAATCAGGCACAAAATATTAGGAACTAAGAATGCTATCGTTCTGAAAGTTTTCTTAGACACAATTTCTTATGAGTTTTACTTATTATCAGATTTGAAGGGTGTGAACCTACAAACTGGTAAATTTACCTTCAAGCAACTCAAAGATGCCACAAGTAACTTTAACAAAGCAAATAAGATTGGTGAAGGTGGTTTTGGTTCTGTTTATAAGGTATTCTTCGGAGCAAATAATTTATTTGTTGATTACATTTTTTTCTTTCTAATTTGATACTGTCCATTCTAATGAAAGTTCATTTGCTCCATAGTGATGCAAATTTGACAATCTTTCTCAAATGTAGGGCGTTTTAGCAGATGGCACCGTAATAGCTGTTAAGCAGCTTTCTTCCAAATCAAAGCAAGGGAATCGTGAATTTGTTAATGAGATTGGCATGATTTCTGCCCTGCAACACCCTCATCTTGTCAAGCTCCACGGATGTTGTATTGAAGGAAATCAATTATTGCTTGTCTATGAGTACCTAGAAAATAATAGCGTCGCTCATGCTTTCTTCAGTAAATATTAGTCTTGTTTGCCAAAAGTTCATTTCATCATACAGTGGCATAAAAGATCTTATGCACTAAAAATATGTCCCTTACAACTAACCTTGTTTAATTTGGCAAATTGAAGGGGCAAAAGAAAGTCATTTGAAGTTGGATTGGCCAACAAGGCACAAGATTTGTATTGGTACAGCAAGAGGTTTGACTTATCTTCATGAGGAATCAAGATTGAAGGTCGTTCATAGAGACATCAAGGCTACTAATGTTCTGCTTGATAAAAATCTTAACCCGAAAATATCTGACTTTGGATTGGCCAAGCTTGATGAAGAGGATAATACACACATTAGCACCCGTATTGCTGGAACTTAGTGAGTCCCTAAACTTTTATTTATCTTCTTATTCTCTTGTTTTGATCTTCTTCCACCCTTAAAAAAGAAGATAGATCAACGGAAAGTCTATAACTTACATAATTTTCAACCTAACCAAATCTTTGTTGTTCAATAAATTTCAAGGGCAGATATGTTCTTTGAATATAGTTGTATTAATGTGTATCTCTCTAACTATTGGATTAATCTTAAGTATTCAATTAGCAATAATTTTACTAATTATTTTAGCTAAATCTGGGTTAATGATATGATTTCATGATATTGTAGTGGATACATGGCTCCCGAATATGCAACGCGGGGTTATCTGACTGATAAAGCAGATGTCTATAGTTTTGGTATTCTCGTATTGGAAATTGTTAGTGGGAGAAACAACACAACTTACTGGAAAAAGGAAGAAAGCTTTTATCTTCTTGATTGGGTAACGTGAATCTATTACTTCCTAATTTAACTTCAAATTTTCTTAATATACCTTGTATGTGTGAAAGTACAATTGAATCGGTGAAGTTTAATCCAAAGAAATAATTTATATTGCTTTTGTTACTTCCATTTTTTATAGGCACGACTTCTAAAAAAGCATGGGAATTTGATGGACCTAGTTGATCCAAGGTTGGAATCAGACTTTAACAAAGAGGAGATGATTGTTGCAATCAATGTGGCTCTCCTTTGTTGCAATGTTACTTCGACAGCTAGGCCTATCATGTCTTCGGTTGTGAGCATGCTCGAAGGAAGGGCTGTTGTTCAAGAGGTGGTCTCGGATCCAAATGCCGAGAGTATTGAGATCGATGCAATGAGGAAACATTTTCAATCTAGTTTTGGAAGGGGCACGGGTGAGAAACAAATAAAAACAGGGTCAACTGAAGGGCTATGGACTGCTTCGTCTGCGTCTGCTCACGATCTGTATCCCGTCAATCCTGATTCAGATTACTGGGAGAACAGAAGCGAGAGAACTTGAGCTGCACGGTTATCAGTTCGACTCAACCTTACCACACTCAAACATATAAGCTAATAAATCATCTGTATTTCCTCTATAACTATTTTCTTTTTTCTGTTTGATAATATTGTAGAAAGCAGAATTGAATAAGTTTCTACAGCATGGTAATTGTAAATTGTGAAATCAGCTCTTTTCAGTATTTTGTAGTATGATAAAATGATTTTCTTTTCGAATAATAAATTGTACTTCAATACCTAGATTGGATCAATTGTTTCGATCAACTTCCTTCAGAATAAAAACTGATCATAATCTTGGGTGCTAAGTTTGCAACACAGGGCAGAGTTTTAGTCAGAGGAAAATGGAATACGTTATTTGGCAGCTAAATTTTGGTATTGGCTCTATTTGAATGGTTTCGTGCTTGTACTGCTGAGTATAAAATAATGGCTCCGGATGTTACTAAAATTAAAGTAGAGCACTTAGTACTAGTTTGGTACTGTTATCTACAGGGTAAGAAGATCGGCTTAGCCTCACAATGGGTTAATAATAATGTGGTTCAAATTTGTCTTTGATGAGAATCGAAGATAAGACCTCTCACTTACAAATGAAGAGAAATACAACTTGACCATAATACTAAGTAGCTAGTTTGGTACTGCTTAAATTATTAAAAAAGTTGGTATCATAAAAAGCTTCCAGCTTCAGAATTTTATATTGGGAGACTTTGGACGCGGTCCCTAACTACCAATGCTCTTTGACTGAAACCTTTGTGGTTTTCAATTTTTTATTAAAGTCCTTGACATTAATGTAATAATGTATTTCTAAGTAGGTTATTAAAATTTAAATTAAAAATGAAATTTGTAGTTATTTATATTAATGAGATTTTAAATAAAACCAAAATTTATGGGATTAAAAAAAATATTAGAGAAATTATATTCTCCAATATATTGTATATATATACATATATGCACATATATACATGGGTACATTGATCAAAACTAACCAAAAAATTATTGTACAAAACATGGGTACATTTTTTCAAAAACACAAAAAAAAAAAAAAAAAAAAGATATGAGACTTAATAAAATTATTAAATTTCTTCTATTAAACTGGACATGTATACATTCTCAAATCAACAAAATATAATGTACCCATATAAGTTTAAAAAATGGATTAGAAAAAAAATTGAATGAATTTTATATAAAAAATGGGTACATTTTATATTAAAAAAAGGTTACATTTTACATATAACAATTTGGTATATAAAAAAATGGGTACATTTAAGATTAAAAGAAAAAAGAATAATTATATGAAGGGTACATATAAGATTAAAAAGTTGAAACTTTTTTATAAAGTTAATGGGTACAAACTTATTCTAATTTTATTTTTTATATTTTGGAAATGTTTTGAATTGAAAATTAATTAGGAGTTTAATAAGGGTGTGAGTATTAAAACCCTAAATCAATTACTAATTGTATTTTAAAAAATTATGTAACTGACATGAAATTCATTAATAAATTAATGCTAGGGACTTTGATCAAAATTTAAAAACTAATAAGGTCTCAGTCAACGACTATTAGAAATTAGGGACCGGATACTAATTTTTCCTTTTGTATTTCACAAATCGTCACTAACGTTTTAAAAAGTCAGCTAAGTTCAGGCAAGTTCCATCGTATTAATTACAAATACAAGAATTGAAAAGGAGGGGAATAGTCGAATAGAGTAAGTTGGTTGAACACTATACTATTTTGGCTATGTGGTGGTTTGTGAAAAGAGGAGATGATGTACACCAAAATCGAAAAGGATGGGCATAGAGTAAATTGATTAAGAGAAGGAACTTAAATTTACCAAAATCGGAAATCATTTGTGGAGGATTTTTCTATATCAATATATTGCTAATATATAAGGTAAAGTAAGATTAAGAGGATATGCATGAAAAGAAAAACGATAGGTGACGTAAGTCATTGCCTAAAAGATAAACAAATTGCCAAGTTTTCTTAAATTTAGTTTTGGAAGTTCTGAAATTTACTTCAATTGCACTGATTTTGATTGTACTAGAATACAGGTATATATAAATACAAGAATTCCTACTACATAGGTAATTGGTACAAACAAAGTAACCAGCCCGTGATGCTCTACCTTATTAAGACAGCCCAACTTGCCTAATATAGATTTAAAACGTTCATTCCCCAAAGCTTTAGTGAAAATGTCGGCAAGCTGTAACATGTCGACAACTTTTCTTTCCATTATTTTATTTCCGATAAAGTGACAACCAATCTCAATGTGCCTTGTACGTTCATGAAATACTGGATTTGCTGCAATGTGAAGAGCAGTGTGATTATCACAAAACAAAGTTGCAGCCCCCTTGTTGCCAAGTTATAGACCACGGAATAGATTTTGTAATCAAGCCAACTCGGAACAGGCTGCTGCCATGGATCTATACTCTGCTTCGGCAAAGGACAAAGAGACTGTCTTTTGACATTTGCTTTTCCACGAAACAAGAGAGTCTCCAAGAAAAACACAACAATCAGTGGGGGGTCGCCGAGTGGTTGGTCATCCCGCCCTATCCAAGTCACAATATGCATTCAACTTCAAATCATTTTCTGAAGAAAACATAATACCTTGTCCGGGTGTCCATTTTAAGTATCTCAAAATGCATAATGCAGCCTCATAGTGTGGCTTCTGAGGTGCTTGCATGAATCTACTCAACAAGTGGATCAAGTACATGATATTTGGCTAAGTAATAGTGAGATAAATTAGACGACTGAACAATCTCCTATATTTAACATGATCATTAAGAATTTCACCCTCATCAGAAAGCAATTTGAGATTTTGCTCCATAGAGAAAGTGCTAGGTTGTGATCCTAAAAGACCCACATCATCGAGAATATCCAACAAGCATTTCCTTTGCAACATAAAAATCCCTTTTTTTTAACGCGCCACTTCTATGCCCAAAAAGTATTTTAAATTACAAACATCTTTGCTACGGAACTTGGTATTTAAAAAATGTTTTAGGCTAATGATTGCAGTTGAATCATTTTCTATAATCAAAATGTCTTCAACATAAATAAAGAGTGAAGTAAATGACCACCTTCGTGTTTAGTGAAAAGCGAATAATCTGCTTTTGATTGAACATAACCAGCAGACCGAATGGCTTGCGGAAACTTGAAAAATCATTGTCGAGAAGTTTGCTTCAAACCATAAAACAATTTATTGAGGTGATATACCAGATTCTCCCCCTATTGGCGAAGATTAAGAGGTGGGACCATGTATATTTCCTCCATGAGATCACCATGAAGGAAGGCATTGTGAACATTCAGCTGATGTAGAGACCATGAAGAGGCGGTGGCAAGAGCAAGAAGGCAGTGGAATGTGACCAGTTTGACAGCAGGGGAAAAGATATCATGATAATCAATACCCTCTGAGTGTACCCCTTAGCGACCAAATGAGCTTTGTAACACTTAATACTACAATCAGAATTGTACTTGACTTTGTAGACCCATTTGCAACCAATGAGTGCCTTACCACGAGGCAAATGCATAACACTCCATGTGTTGTTAGCCTCAAGAGCTTGGATTTTTTTCATCCATGGCTTGATGCCATTTAGGATCTGTGCACGCTTCTAAAAAATAAAAAAGATGTGTAAATAGCACACCTCATCTAAAAAACCATTAACAAACGGGCGTGTAATTCCAAATTTACAAGTTTTTACTCCCAAAAAAGACGGAGCTTCTTAATTTTTAATTTTTTTAATTTTCTGATTGACTTGGGGTTGGGGTACGTACAGAATATAGTGCTTGATCACGGCTGAATAGTCAATTGATCGTATTCATATACCAACCAACCTTTGCTTTTGATTGAGTATTTGTGAAGAAGTCAAAGTCGTGTACGATTAATTTTCAAACTATACAATTAACTACAATTATCTAGCCTTCTATCATTCTGTGCCATTCATTTGTTTTAGCTAAACGTAGACATGCACTTAATTTTCGAACTACAATTATCTAGCCTTCTATCATTCTGTGCCATTCATTTGTTTTAGCTAAATGTAGACATGCACTTAATTTCATGCCCGACTTTTTAAAAATGAATATGACTTTTCTCTTTAATCTGTTGTGTCACCGGTTTAAACATTCCGATCTTCATAGTAGATTATCAATAATAACATCGATTGTAATAAAAAATATATATATTCTCAAAACATGAGAAGGGTTTTTTTTTTTTCGTTTTCAAATGGTGTTGGATCCTCTTCGGATCCTTTTTGTGGGGATCCGAAGGATCAATCAAATCGGTGTATTGAGCAAATAGTACCAGTTACTTCAAAAAAAAAAAAAAGGTTACAACTAATTATTTTTGATCGTCAGTTGCTAGTTACAAATATAGCTAAGGTCCGGTGACCTCGTAATATTTTTATGAAAATTTTCATTTTCTTTGTCAACTAAAAAAACACTCTTTAATTTTGTTGTTAAAAACAGTTTTCTGTTGCAGTCATATTTACAATAGGAATATGATTGTGTAAATCTTAGAGAATATGGGAAAGTATCTTATATTCCTATTAGGAGTAGATTACCTATTAAATATTGTAATCCTAAAGGGAAAGGTTTTTACCTATCCTACTACTATAAATAAAGGCACAATGGAGTAAATCAAGCACACCTTGACGAGTCAATATTATATTATATATTTTACCATATTCTTAGTATAATTTGGTGATTATTTTGGTAGAATTTTGATACTTTGCTTTATATTTTCAATATAGGACATTCGACTTCCTCTAGAGCAAAACATGACCAAACAAATGAATTTTGGAGTGATTCAAATTGGAGGATATTCGTGTGTCCCTTGGCTTGTTCATGTCAAAATTTGGGATTTTTCTACTGAGCCGTTTGACCGTGGTGATGAAAAGAAAGCCCAGCGCGCAGCTTTCCCAGATTGAAGTTTTTGGACGTTTTGGGTATTTTGGAGGTCAAGATGGCATATTTTGAGGAAGATTCCTTTTGATAATTTGTAGGGACGTCTCAAGCTTTCAAAAGAGACCTTTTGGGACCAAATCGGAATTGATTTGGTCGGTCAAAATTGTGATTTTTTGAGAACTCCGAATTTTAGTTCAAATAGGAAACCTTTTATTTTCTGTTTTATCATTTAATTATGTTTCCTAGTTTTATTCTAAGACCTTTTCTAGGTAGGGTTTTATTTTCTAGTAGTATAAATAAGGATTTTTAGCCATTAGGGTTCACTACGCAACCTGGGGGAGAAAAGAAAAAGGGAGAACGCACACACTATTTTGGAGGATTCAAGTTTATTTTCAAGGTGTTTTCTTTCCATGTTCTTAATAATATTTTATTTTATGTTTGTTCGTAACTAGTTTTGTTTGCTAGGGCGAGGCCACGAGCCTTAGCAAGAATATGTAGTTTCTTTTCAATTTGCTTATGATATTATGCATGCAAGTTTTGAGTTCTTAATCACTGTGCTTGAAACTATCTAATTGTCTTGATGATTGGCCACCATTAGGATATTTAGAAAAGTAATTTGATGCAATTTTAGCGGAGGGCTGTCCCTGAAATTGGCGTTGGCTTCTTGTGGTTAATATGTGTAGCTACTTAGGATGGACGACACATCTTAGGAGTTATATGGTTTTCCAAAAGGTTTTCACAAAACTTAATGAGTCTTGCATGTTCACATTCGATCTGGACGCCACAGACGGGTTGCATGTTAGATATACGTTGTTTGTTGGGGGTTCCAAGTAGGGCATACTTTAGGAAAACCTAACCTTCAAAATATGCATGTGTAATTCATAAGTAATTAGAAGATCTACGTAGGATTGTTAAGGTGATGGCAGAACCCTAGTGCTTAAATAGATTGCAAAACTATTTTCTTTTGTTTTCTTTACTTTCTCAATTTATTTAATTGTTTTTAGTTAAATTCGTTTTTAATATTTTAGGTAATAAAATCAATATCTTCCAAACTTCGTTTTCAAATAATTAATTAAGGGTTGGTTTTAACATAAATTATTCATTCAATCCCTGTGGAGAACGACCTTACTTGAGCTGCTATACTACAACAACCTTGTACTCTTGCAAGTATTTTTAAGTGTTTTTATCCCTACTTTTGCAGGTGGTAAAATCCCTATCACACCTCACAATTAAATCAATCTCTCTTCTCTCTAATTGTGGCCGGCCCCCTCTCTCTCTAAACCCTAGATCGTTCAATCAAATAGACTTACAACACGTTATCAGCACGTTCTTACCAGAAGTTGAGGAACTGACGCATTGTAGGAGGAGGCTATCATCCACCAAATTCAAGGGCTTATTCGTTTTCTGCTAATCAGGTACGCTTAAAATAAAAGAAGATATTTGAAACGTCCATGAAGCATGAAAACATTCCCACGAAACCAGTCTTTTTAACATGTTACTAAGGAGCTTATCTATTGCCAAACGATAAGATAATTATATTAAATTTAACTAAATTACGGCAAGTGGAATTCAAACTTGGTGCAGAATAAAACACAGTGACGTAACTAGCTTGACTAAACTCAAATCTTCTATTTTAAATTAATTCTTTTACAAGTAATTTATGTAAATGTATCTTTAATTATATAAATAATTAAATAAAAATAAATAGAGTAAGTGGTTGGGAATAATATATATTTTTTCCTTTCTTGTTTGGTCTTTGGTTTTAAGGAAAACTAATGAAAATGACTTGAAAACTTTGAGTTTTAACGATAAAGACAAAATAAAGGGTAAAATGAATAGTATCAGGATTAACTTTTTAGTGTAAAAATGTGATTTTTCGTTAAAGTAAATAGTACCGGTGCTTTTCGTTAAAGTTTCCTTGATTTGAAGGGCAAGTAAGGTAACACAAGTCATTGACTTCCGTTTGTGTCCTTCGAGGTCCACTCCTTCCCTCCCCTCGAGGGAATAAAAACCTGTAATTCAGACTCATTCTCCTCACAAATCTTTCTTTCTTCGCTACTCTAAAAAATTTTCATACATACAAAATCCAACAAATTCCAAAACCTCTCAACATATTCCATCCAGCTAGCTGCACAAACTGATCCTTTTGTCTCTGGTTTTCTCTTCAAATGTGAAAGACTTCGCCTAGAAAAATGATGAATAAGTTCTTCCCTCAACTTCTTCCTCATTCTCTTTTCTTTGTAGCTTGCTTTGTAACTTTTGCCTTTGGAGCTGCTCGATTGCCAAATGATGAAGGTACGAGTAATTCACCTCAATATCTCTATGTCAAATATCCTCCTTAGTTTCCTCTGTTTCATTCTATAAATGATAGTTTTAAGTTCGTTTGATAATTTTTTAATTTTCAATTCTTTTTGAGTTCTCAAAATTTGGTTTGGGTTGATTTTGATTTTCAGTTAACATTTTTCCGAGAAGTGAAAACAGTTACCAATGAACTAAAAATTAAAATGGTTATCAAATGAACCTTAGGTAAACAGATATTTGTGTGAACTTAGTAGAAATTTTCAATCATATGAGGTGCACTCTGTAGTTCTTGTCTATACATCAATATTTTTTTTTTACTATTTTGTTGAGCACGATGTTAATTTGTTGCCTTTTATTTTGCGTGTATGCAGTGCAAATTTTGAAAGACATAGCAAAGACACTGGGGAAGACGGACTGGGATTTCAGTGGAGTCGCAGATCCATGCAGCGGCCAACTTCCATGGGCTGATCCAAGCGCACCCAAAGGATTAGAGAATGCCATCACCTGTAATTGCTCCTACGAAAACTCCACCGTCTGCCATATTACCAGCATGTAAACCTCTCTCCCTCCCTCTCTCTCTCTCTCTCTCTCTCTCTCTCTCTCAAAAACAACCCGGCTCAGAACTAAGTGAGATTTTTCAGTGTGACGGTATATCACGTGACACGATATAAATAGTGAGTTACTTGTGTTAAAAAATTATAACAATTTGAAAAATAAAATTTTCTTCTACTTATATAACAACACGTGGTGTGTTAAAAAATTATAACAATTTGAAAAATAAAATTTTCTTCTACTTATATAACAACACGTGGTGTATCCAAAATTTCTTCACATCTCAAAAGCTAATACCAAATAATCTTATCGGGATTTTGTGATTTAAATTGATGGCCATTTATTGGTCCCCCCCTCCCCCGCCCCCGGCGGGACATTTTGATATAGCCACCTCATTTTTCATTCTTTTTAAGAATTTGATTAAACATTTTTTTATACAATTTTATTAGAGGCACGTTTGGTTTTATTAGTACATTTGATTTTATGGACATTTTGTTTTTTGGTACATTTAGAATCTAAACGTACCATAAGTTGGTATGTTTGTTTTTAAGTGTACCATAACTTTTAAATACATTTTCTATATAACTAGTTATACGTAAAATTTTAATAAAATTAATGAAGTTTTTTTATGAAAATATTAATGAATTTTTTTTAATGAAAGAAGAGACTAATTAAATATAATTACAGAAATAAAAAGTTACTTTTTTATAATGATAATGAGGAATTACTTAAATTAATATTTTTAATAAAGCCACGAATTTAAAATTTCAAGATTGTAGGAAATAGTTGTTAGATATATATATATATATATACAGGTTGCTTAGGGGGAGGGATCCCCATTTTTTCAAAAAAATGGGGACACGCTCCCCACCGTTGGATTTAACTTTAATGAAATTGTGTGGTTGAGATTGTGTGGCTTGTGTTTTAATCTTAACCACATAATTTCATTAAAGCCAATCTAACGGTGAGGAGCGTGTTCCCATTTTTTTGAAAAAATGGAGATCCCTCCCCTTAAGCAACCTGTATATATATATATTAAATAAATAAATAAATGTTGAGTTGGCAATTGATCAAAACATCTTAATCAAATTTTGTAAAAGAACATATGTTTAGTCTAAACAAGTTGAAAAAAATGGAGGGAATTCTGAATTCTTTGTCTTCAATTTATTTGACACATAATATGCACATGAGATTATTGCATTAGTAAACACTAGGGATTGGCAAATACCCATCGATTATGGGTAACTGCAGTTACCAGCCCATTTAAATTTCACTGTTACAGTTATGGGCAGGGCCGGTCCAGAGATTTTTGAGGCCCGGGGCGACATAAAAAAATGTGCCCTCATTTCATATAAAAAAATGTTTGTTTTCACACGTAAGGCATTGATAAAATTATATTTAGAAAAACACTTCAAACTCAATAATTTAGAAACACGGAATAATTAATTTGTTTTGTATCAAGAGAAGAAAACTAAAAAACTTTGGGCTTACAAGTAGATAGATTATGAGTTTTGTTTTCCATCTAAACTTTTAAAGTGTTTTTGTATAAATCGTGAGTTATTTTTTCTTATTTACTAATCTCGTCAATATAAGACTGAAAAAAATATTAATGTTTTTTGAGTCTTTAAGGATATGTATAAGTAATGAATGAACACTAAATTAAACCTTTTGATGAAACGTAATATTATTTGCAAATTTGGTCTAAAAAATTAGTCTACACATTACTCTTTACTGAAGATTAGACTTGAATTGGAACAGATATTTAAAAATAGCAACCCACATAGCTACTAGCTAGTAAATAAATTAACAACCAAACAAAAATTTGTAAAAATTGAAAAAAAATAAACATGCACATAGCATTTCGAACTTAGGACCTCTCGTTAATTTTAAACAAAATCATTGCTTCCAATTAAACTTCTTGATCATTTAGCCAAATTTTATAAATTTATATTGTTATGAAAAGAAATTTGTAAAAATTGGAATGTAAATAAGCACACATGGTGTTTTGAACCTAAGACCTCCTCATTCATTTTAAGCAACAAAACCATTAGTTCTAGTTAAATTTCTTTGTCATTGAGCCAAATTTTATAAATTTATACTCTTATAAAAACATATATAAATATACCACCCTAATAATTTTGGTGCCCCCAATTTTTTTGGGCCCCGGACGGTCGCCCTGCCCGCACTGGGCCTAGACCGGGCCTGGTTATGGGTAACCGTTTAGATAAATAAATGGTTATGAGTATAACTGTTTACCTGCAAAATTTAAATGGGTGGTTATGAGTATTAATTACGGTTATAAACGGGTAACCGTTTACCCACAACTTAGATATATGCTGTTGACTATAGTGCATGGTTTCTGTAGCTAATATAATATAGTTTTCCTTAACCACTTTAAATTTCGTGGTCCATTATATATATATTATGTTAGTACTTCACATTCTGAGTTAAATAACCCAAGAATACTTAGCAAATTTTATATTACCTTCATTGATAACAATTAAAAATATCGTCAGTAAACTATTATTTCAATTAATGAAATGGTATAGGGACTTAAAAAATTAAAATGCGGAAATGTATGATAAATATACCGTTGTGTTTAATTGTCAGAAAAAGAAAATTATGACAATTTTTTCTTTTTCAATTTTCAAGTTGTTAAAAAAACACGTAGACGTGTAAAAAAGAGTAAATGGTAAAACAGAAAGGATAAACGGGTTAAAAAATAAATAAATGGGTAAACGGGTACTAAACGGTTACGGTTAAATGGGTACGTGATTATGTGTATGGTTAACCGTTTATAAACGGTTATAGGTATGGGTATAACCGTTTAGGGAATTACTGAATGAGTAAACGGTTATGCGGGTATGAGAATAAACGGTTATGGATAAATAACCGTGGTTACCCACCATAACCGTTGCCCATCCCTAGTAAACACCAATTTAAGTACTTAATGTGATAAATTGACATAAGTTGGAAAATAAAAGTTGGGTTATATAGAATTGTGATTGATTAACTTATTTCTTAAGTCATAAAAAATTGCTCATTATATTTTTCTTTTCTGGATAACAGTTTGCTCGTTGTGTTTTGAACGAGTTCCATCTCATGCAATATATAGAAATATTAAGAGAAAAATAAAGAAAAATTTGAGAAAAGAATTAGCCAGTTAGGTGCTATATTAGTCGAATAACTTGACTAAGCAAAAACAATGTACAGATTAGGCGCCTTTTGTTGTGAAAGGTTGAGAAGGATAAGATCAAAGTTTTTCAGTCTTTGTTATAATAACAATCATATTAGAGAAAAAAAAAATACAAGAAAGGTCTACGTCTACGTACCATTCAGTCGACATTATATAATATCTACATGAAGACTTTGCATTTTAGGTCAATGAATCTGAATGAGCAGAAATTTTTGTAAGTACTCGGTATTCAAGCGAGTAATTTAAGTGTTATAAATGAGCAAAGAAATACAAAAAAAAAAAAAATTATTATTTTTATTTGTATTAAGATATGTGGTGTACTGCTTGAAAAAATCTATTCTCAATGAGCACTTTCTTCTCAAACGATAGATTTTGTTAGGTTAGATGTTAAATTTGCTAGTGACGGGATTTGAACTCATGCCATCATACAAGGTCTCAACACTTTTCCATTACTACGGCAAAGGGTCACTTGCATCCTAAGAGAAAATTAACCAGCATGTAGACTACTAAACGAAAAATAAGGGTTAATCTCAGTTAACTACCCTGAAGTTTTGTGGTTCTCAACATTTGATACATAAAGCTTTTTCATCTCAGAGTCATATCTCAAGTTTTAATTTTAGGACAATTTCATACATCCGTTAAGTTGGCTGTTAAGTCAGCATTTAACTGATGACGTTGCACCCACGTGGACAATGATTAAGCGCCACGTGTCAATATGGGTCCATATAAATATTAAAAAAAATTTAAAATTTAAAAAATTTAAAAAATTTAAAAACTAAACAAATAAAAATATGGCCTAGAATGCGGGGCCTTCCCTTTCCTCCACCCGCACCAACCAGCCCTTTTTCTTCTTCTCTTTGACAGCCACCAAAGCTGATCCACCAACTCGAAATTTAAGCCCTAATTCAACCTAAATTTCAGATTGAAGGGCTGGATTAGTCCATTAATCTAAGCGTACGATCCAAAATTCAGTTCCCATTTGTGCTCTTTTCCTCAATAAACAGTAGAGGGCTCAACGAAATGAAGAAATTACAAACAGATGTATAGAAAACGCACCGTTTTGGAGGTAGGGGCCGTACTCGGTGGCAGAGAGGTGCATCTTGATATCGTCGAGGGTCTTGCACTGGCAAAAGTTGTTGTAATCAGCGGCGAGCGGTGACCCCGCACTATGGCCTCCAAGTACCCGCCGTGAATGTTGAAGGTCATCGCTTCGAATCCGTACATTTTCGCTGAAATTTCGAATAATTTACGCGATGTGCCACTGCATGATCCGAAAAATTGAACGTCTCGCGGGAGAGAGAGAGAGGAAGGGAACGATCGGGGAACCAGAAACCCCCTTCTGCGGTGAAATCAATGGAAATCCTAGCGATTTGCAGACGGAAGCTGAAATCTGGAAATTATCCACGCCAATGGAAATCCTATGGGTTATGGCTTTCTACTCTGGTTTGAAATCTCCGCGATGAATGCCTCGTTGTTGTTGTCGACGGAGAAGAAAGAGAGAGAACCCAGGCCATGGTGGTGCTGATTTTCAGATCAACTTTGGTGACTGTCAAAGAGAAGAAGAAAAAGGGTTGGTGCGGGTGGAGGAAAGGGAAGCCCCACATCCATAGGCCATTTTTTTGTTTGTTTAATTTTTTAATTTTATTTTAATTTTTAATTTTTTTTTAATATTTATATGGGCCCATATTGACACGTGGTCTATAGTCATTGTTCACATGAACGCTACGTCATCAGTTAACGGCTGATTTAACAACTAATTTAACAGATGTATGAAACTGTCCCAAAATTAAGTTTTGAGATATGAATCTGCGATGAAAAAAATTTTATGTACCAAATATTGAAAATCATAAAATCTTAGGATATTAAACTGTGATTAATCCAAAAAATAAAGAAAAAGTGAAAATAACTTAAAAGTTGAGAAAATAACTTGACTAAGTAAAATCAACGTACAGATTAGGCGCCTTTTGTTGTGAAAGGTTGAGAAGGACAGGATCAAGGTTTTTCAGTCTTTGTCATACGAACCACGCAAAAGAAAAAAGCCAAGAAAGGTCTACGTCCACGTACCATACGGTCGACATTGTATAATATCTACATGAAGACTTTTTTAGGCCAATGAATATGAATGAGCAGAATTTTTTTTAAGTATTCGGTATTCAAGTGAGTAATTTAAGTGTTATAAATGAGTGAAGAAATATAAAAAAAATATTATTTTTCTAATTTATATTATGATATGTGATGTACTGCTTGAAAAAAATCTCTTCTTAATGAGCGCTTTCTCCTACCGAGAATATATTTTGATAGGTTAGACATTAAATTAGCTAGCGACCGGGTTTGAACCCATATCATTATGCAAGGGCTTAACTTTTCACCACTGTAGTAAAGAACCACTTGCCTCCTACAGAGAAAATTAACTATGCATGTAGGCTAAGTGAGAAGAATAACTTACATTGAACGAGTTAAATATCATAAAATTTTACGTTTAATCATATATTAATACGTGAAATTTTTTGTTAGCATGATATATAATATTATATCAAAAATATTAAAAATAATAAATTTGTTCAATGTAAACGAAAGAAAAAAGAATTAGTTGGTAATTTTATCACGATAGTTTATCTTTTCGAGAGTCGAAAAAACTAATAGAGATAGCGAGGAAAGATGTTGATTAGATGGTTGGAATTCGGTTTTGTGGACCCCATGTCTATTTGATATATGTATCGATCAATTTTTCTTTTCTCCTTCTTCTTCTTCTTTTTTTTTTTTTTTTTTTTTTTCTGTTAAAAAGTATCAATCAATTTTTTCATTACATGTCCCTTAACCTAACCCCATGCCCATGAAACCTCCCAAATAAAGTAGGAATTATAAGGCTTAGTGTGGGCCTCATCGAGTTGCCTATTGACAACTTGGCACGTCGTATTCACTCATTCAACCTTGTGTTGGGCAAGGTAGCTAGACCAATTGATTTCAATTGGATTTGAGGGTTGTTAGTTTAATAGCAAAGTCGAGCTCGTTTGTTTCTTTGTGATTTTCTCACGCCCCGATCGTAGTTTCGGAGAGATTTTTTAGTGTGCTAGGAGTATGGTCCAGTACACCAATTATCATAATACAAGTAGTTAAATACTTGAAATTTTTTTTCAACCGCTTGTATTATGACACTTAATGAACCAGATTTGTGTCCCGCACATAAAATTTCTCCTAGCTTTGGGGCGTAAAAATTTTAACGCTCTTATTGTGTATGTAAAACAAGCAAATGTTGCTACCATTTAGAGCTATGAAAAGTGATTACCACTCGTCTTTTTCTCTTCATGCACGCTATTGATTTCTGACCTTTGACGAATCAAGGACATGAATAAAACCAAATTATGCAATAATCATTTTCATAAAGCTATAAGTTATTCTTGGCATGCAAGTTGGATTGAAAATTTCGATTTTTGACCAATTCTGTTTTTGTCGGTTTACGAACAGAAATATGAAGAAAATTGGAACGTATATTAAAATTAGGCCGCCTTTGCCGTTGTTACACAGTTACTAATTTGTGATCCATCGTTGGGTATAAAGCCAACGTAATTCTGATATCTCTAGACCCTAGTGGGGTTTCCATTTTCCCAAATCGTTTACCCTCTAGATTTTTAATTTTTCTTCAGGCAACCAATTGGAAGTTTTTCTTGGTCTAATAAGACCTTGTTGTGCCTTGACATTCAAGAAATGCAGAAAGACTAATCCATTTCTTTTATTGAATGACCAATGAAACATCAATTACAACCTACCATGGACCGCAATTCAAGTTAAGCTTATCTGCAAAATCGAGTTCATGGGATATTTGCTCAATTACGACAGCAATGTGTTTTTGAGCTGGCCATGAGCCAGCATAGATGTTCTGTGGCATGCTGAGTTGTTAGGACTTGGTATTACTGCTGTGCTGTATTTAGGCTTGATTCTTGCATACTTTGATCAACGTACAAAATTTCGCAGTCACCATGATTCTTGCATACTTCTTATACACGAACAACTTTGTATTGGCCTCATTATTAGTTACAAAGCCGATGAAAGAATGATTCATAATATGCTTGTAACAAATACACACTTTCCGTTTGTGTAATTCCTCAAGTTTTATTCTTTCTAAAGAGCATTGGACATTTTCCTTCGGTTTTAAAGAAAACCAGTTCCTTCTTCCTATTTAATTCCCCGATCAAAAGTAAATATTTTCTGTGATAAATTAGTGTTTTACCTGTTTGGTCTTATTTCTGTGGCAGCTTTTCCTTTTAGTCACAGTATAGATGCGTAATGGATATCTGATAATTTGCAACTAATCTTTGAAACCCTGTTTTCCGATGAAACACAGAATTCTAAAATCCCAAGATTTGCAAGGAACACTCCCACTAGAGCTGGTAAATCTCACCTATCTTCAAGAAATGTAAGCACATTTTTACCCCTCCTCGTTTACAATATTTAAATTAAAAAGAAAATAACTATGTGTCGTGTAAATGGTTTATTCTAATTTCATATATAGCTTACTATTGAAGTATGAAGTATCAGCCTTTAACCCTAGTTTCAGTCTTTTATCCTTGTATCAGTCTTTAACCCTAATATAGGATATTAAGCACTGGATTAAGGTTGCTGCCCTTCTGTTTCTGATTAGATTGGGTTGCTTCTTTGTTAAGCATCCTATCTTACAGCCACCCTAATCTTTGGCGTGATCCATAAGTCTCGGTGCACAATCCTAAGAACGGACGTTACGGTTTTACTCGATAGGTTGTTATTAGGGTTAGGGTTTTAGGTTGTGCTGTTGTTCCCTTTATAAGCTATTTTGTGTTTGTAATCAAACTATGAATGAAATACAAGGTTTCTATTATTTCAACATGGTATCAGAGCAATGATCCCTCAAGGACCTGCTTCTGTGTTCATTCTTAAACCCTTCCAAATCCAAACCAGTTAAGCCATTATGGTAACCCTAGCAGAAAAAGAAAAAACCTCAGTTTCAAAAAGCGAAACCATGGATACCAATCAAATTCAACGTTTGAGCTCTGTGCTTCTAAACGAATTCAACTATCTGCCTTGGTCACGAGCAATTACGCTCGCTCTTGGAGGACCTGGAAAGCTCCCTTTCATCCAGAGGGCTGACACCATGCCTGAGATAACTTCGCCAGATTATGCAGCATGGGTGTCCCAAGATCAACTTATCATGTCTTGGCTGTTAAACTCTATGGAGCCAAAGATGTCTGAGATTTTCAGTTATTCAGAGTCTTCCTATCAGCTTTGGAATTCTGTACGAGACATGTATGAGGATCTAAACAATGCTACATGAGTTTTCCAGCTTAAGAAAGATCTCACGGAATTACAACAGGGTAATCTTTCTTTTGTACAACATCTTGGTAACTTGAAGGCCAAATGGAATGAATTAGATCTCTACAGACCTCATACCACAGACACAACCATCCTTTTAAAGTGTGCTGAAGAAGACAAGGTGTTTCAATTGCTTGCCAGCCTTGGACCAAAATATGAAGATCTTAAAAGTCACATTTTGATGTCACCTGAGCTTCCCACCTTTCAGATGGTCTGCAACGTTATTCAACGTGAAGAAGTAAGAAATAAGGTCATGAACGCAGACGTGGTCGTTGGAGAATCAGTTCCTAGGCCATCAGAAGCAAGAGCCTTTACCTTCTCCAGACCATACAAGGGAAAACGACCAGACTTAAAGTGTTCTCACTATGAGAAGATAGGTCGTCCAGGCATTGGACACATAAAAGAAAAGTGCTGGATTCTTCATCCAGAACTTAAACCCAAGTTCAACGATGATGGAAGAGCACCAAGAAATCAAACGAAGCCTGCCTACATGCCTAGAGCAAATCATGCTTGCAAAAATGTCACTAGTAATGTGATAAACTCTTCCTCTAATCCCATTACTCTCATAAATGAATTTGCTAACTTCTTGCAACAGAAACAAGAAAGAACAAATCATGAAAGCCCCTCAGCCATGCTTGGCAAGTTCGCTGGCTTCCTCGCACAATCAAGCTCAGTGTCACAAGATGACATGCCAGGTATTGTTGCAACTATTTCCACTGCATTGGATCTTAGTAGTAGTCGTGATTTTTGGATAGTTGACTCAGGAGCTTCTGATCACATGACTAACGATGCATCTTTGTTAAATGATTTTCAAAACTTCTCCACTCCTTCTTTTGTCTCCGTAGCTAATGGCACCAAAGTTCGTATTATAGGCAGAGGAAAACTCAAAATCTTCTCTAGTAAAAAAGAATCTCTTGTCATGCATGTCCTTTCCTTCCCTTTCAAACTGTTGTCAGTAGGAAAAATAACAAAATTGCTCAATTGTCTTGCAATTTTTTCCACTCACTGTGTGATTTTCCAGGATCAAGTTTCGAAGGAAACGATTGGTAAAGGGTTCTTCCTCAATGGACTGTACTATGTCAACTTCTCTTCAAGTTTTCCAAAAAGTTTCTACATAAACTCAAACACAGCAAACAAGGAGCAACTATGGCACATGAGATTAGCTCATCCTTCGTCACATGTTGTGTCTTTCCTTTTTCCTAGTTTCTGTCAAGGTTCTAAAAAACGCTAGGCGCTAGTCGGGCGGAAGGCTGGCGCCTAGCGCCTAGGCGGCTAGGCGAGGTCTAGGCGGGCGCCTAGGCGGCCTAGGCGGATTTAGGTAAATTTCTTGTATATCTTGTAAATAAATGCATAACTTACAAAAAAAACTATACTTTGTATGAAATTCATGGATAAGATAATAAAAGAATGATAAAATGCAAAAAGAGTATCCAACAAGTCCAAAATTTAAAAACACATTAAGCATATATGTCATATAACCATGGTGATGAGTATTGTAGGATGACACATATACAACAAGTTCACAATTTTAAACCACTTAGACTTAGATAGGAATTTTTTTTTTGATGTCAATAAAAAAAAAAAAAAAAAAAAAAAAAAGCCTAGCACCGCCTAGCCCGCCTCGCCCGCCTAGCCGCCTAGCCCGCCTAGGCGGCTGCCTAGAGCCCATCCGATTTTTTCAACCGATTTGCACAAAAACGCCTCGGACCACCACGGCCTAGCCCCTAGGCCGTTTTTTAGAACATTGGTTTCTGTAAAGTGATCCCAGATTGTGAAGTTTGTCACAAATCAAAGTTCACCAAGTTACCTTTCCCCCATTCTCTCTCTAGAGCTACCAAAGCATTTGAAATTGTCCATTCCGATTTTTGGGGACCTGCCACCTTAGAGTCTTTTGATGGTTACAAATTCTATATATCTTTCATTGATGATTTCTCTAGAACTACCTTTGTGTATTTACTTAAATTCAAGCATGAGGCCTTCCAGTGTTTCAAAAATTTCCATAACTTAGTTAAAAATCATTTTGATTCTAATATTGGCATCTTAAGGTCTGATAATGGGTCTGAGTACATTTCCAAAAGCATGACAACCTACTTAAGTGAGCATGAAATTTTGCAACAAACGAGTTGTGTAGGAACGCCACAACAAAATGGCATTTCAGAAAGAAAGAACCGGGATTTGCTTGAGAAAACTCGAGCACTAATGCTGCAAGCAAAGGTTCCAAAGAAGTTCTGGTCTCAAGCTATACAAACAGCTGCATACATCATAAATCGTCTTCCTAGCAGAATCTTGAAGTTCAAGTCTCCCTATCAAATTCTCAAGGGGAGAGAAATTGACATAAGTCATCTCCGTGTGTTTGGATGCGTATGCTATGTGCACATTCAATCCATCCATAGAGATAAACTTGATCCAAGAGCTATCAAGTGTGCATTCCTAGGCTACTCAACTTCTCAAAAGGGATACAAGTGCTATGATTCTAAGACCAGAAAGGTGTTTGTATCCAGGGATGTACGCTTTAACGAGACGAATTCTTTCTTTCAGAAGCATGATGATGAACCTCAGGGGGAGCTCTCCTATGAAGTGTTTCCCACTCATCTCTTCCTTGATGATCCAAGGCAGTTAACACCTCACAATGAAGCAGTTGAGATGGAGCCAGCTCCTGAAAATATGGAAGCAGAAGATGAAGAAGTAATTCACGAAAGGAGAGAGCCCCAACTTGAACAACCTCCTCATCCACGAAGGAATCCTTCTCGAAATAGACAACCACCAGCTAGGCTTGATGATTTTGAAATCTACACGCCTAGACATCCTATCGGACAAGTGGTCTACCATAGCAAGATCTCTCCCTCTCATGCTGCTTTTGTGACTAAATTATCTCAAAACTCTGAGCCTCGATCCTTCGAAGAGGCAAATCAATCTCCTGTTTGGCGGCGTGCCATGCTTGAAGAACTAAAGGCACTCGATGAAAATCAAACTTGGAGCATTGTTTCACTTCCAAAAGGACAGCGTGTGGTTGGGGCAAGATGGATTTACAAAACAAAGTTTCACTCAGATGGAACCATAGAGCGGCACAAGGCCAGGTTAGTTGCAAGGGGCTTCACGCAAACCTTCGGGGTAGATTACAAAGAAACTTTTGCCCCGGTGGAAAAGATGAACACAGTTAGAGTGCTTCTTTCAGCGGCTATAAATTCACACTGGTCTCTACATCAAATGGATGTAAAAAACGCCTTCCTACATGAAGAGTTAGAAGAAGAGGTGTACATGCGTCTACCACCAGGTCATGAACGAGAGAAGGAATAAGGAATAGTCTGCAAGCTTCACAAGGCCATCTACGGCCTCAAGCAATCTCCAAGAGCTTGGTACTCAAAACTAAGTTCAGTCCTCATGTCATCCGGTTTTAAAAGAAGCAGTGCAGACTCTTCAATGTTCACTAGGATTGGTACACATGGAAGATTAGTAGTACTTGTTTATGTTGATGATCTGATTGTCACAGGAGATAATCCAGAAGAAATAACTGCTCTCAAAGCCACCATACATTCAACCTTCTCAATCAAAGATCTCGGCAGACTACGCTACTTTCTTGGAATAGAAATGGATCAATCTCCAACTGGTCTGTTTTTAAACCAACAAAAGTACGTTCTTGATCTTTTAGAAGAAGCCAACATGATGCATTGCAAGCCAGCCAAAACACCACTACCAACAAATTTCAAGGATGAAACCTCTGGCAACCAACTTGCAAATGCAACGAAGTATCAAAGGTTTGTAGGCAAACTTATCTATTTGACTATAACCAAACCTGACATTGCTTATGATGTTAGCTTTGTCAGCCAGGTCATGCATTCTCCCTCATCTCATCATCTGCAACTGGTTAAAAGGATCATTCGGTACCTAAAAGGTTCAATGTCTACCGGGATTTTCATGCAAAACAACGGACACTTCATCATTGAAGGATACACAGACTCTGATTGGACAGGCAACGTTCTTGATCGAAAATCCACAACTGGTTACTGCACTCTTGTTGGTGGTAACCTAGTTACGTGGAAAAGCAAAAAGCAATCCGTTGTAGCCAGGTCAAGCGCAGAAGCAGAGTACCGCGCAATGGCATCTACAACATGCGAACTAATTTGGCTCAAGAGTTTGCTACGTGATCTTGAACTCATCTCCTCCAAGCCAATTCTTCTTCATTGTGACAATCAAGCAGCTATGCATATTGCTGCCAACTCCGTCTTCCATGAACGCACCAAGCATATCGAGGTTGACTGTCATTTCGTCCGCAACCATGTCCAGTCCAAACTGTTACAAACTGTCTTTGTTCGCTCCAATGATCAACTTGCCGATGTGTTTACCAAGCCTCTTCCTTCTGCTCAACTTGATCGTCTTCTCTTCAAGCTTGGATCGAGAAAATCTCTCGATCCGGCTTGAGGGGGAGTATTGAAGTATGAAGTATCAGCCTTTAACCCTAGTTTCAGTCTTTTATCCTTGTATCAGTCTTTAACCCTAATACAGGATATTAAGCACTGGATTAAGGTTGATGCCCTTCTGTTTCTGATTAGATTGGGTTGCTTCTTTGTTAAGCATCCTATCTTACAGCCACCCTAATCTCTGGCGTGATCCATAAGTCTCAGTGCACACTTCCAAGAACGGACATTATGGTTTTACCCGATAGGTTGTTATTAGGGTTAGGGTTTTAGGTTGTGCTGTTGTTCCCTTTATAAGCTATTTTGTGTTTGTAATCAAACTATGAATGAAATACAAGGTTTCTATTATTTCAACACTTACCTTTATTTCTGTTGTCAATGAAACAATAACTGGTTTCTTTTTTTCTCCTTCAGCGACCTCACCCGCAACTACCTGAGCGGTACCATCCCTCCAGAATGGAGCTCTCTTCCACTTCTGAACATGTACTGTCTTCTCTCAAGCTGCATGTATTTTTGTGTTTGATGTTCATGTCATGTTCTTATTGCTTTATTTGGTCACTCCAATGTTCTTCAACCATTTCTGTCTTAAACTATGAATCTACTACATCGAGTTTTGTTCACGATGGGCTTCCGTGGTCATGAGGCGTTTGAATCATAAATATTGAATCGAACACATGGGGTTCATTGCCTTCGTATTGGTGAACATGTTAATGTTATTGAGCCTCTTGCTTGATAAAAGTGATCTTAAGACTATACTTTTTTATGCAGATCCCTTCTTGGAAATCGTTTGACGGGTTCTATCCCCAAAGAGCTCGGAAAAATCACCACCCTGAAGAGTTTGTGAGTGTTGATTGAGCATTTGTTTCTTGCTTACCGCATTTGATTCTGTGGAGATCCTTAATGATGTTTTTTAATCAATGGAATTGAATTTGTTTGTATAGGGACATTAGTTTCAATAATTTCTCTGGACCTCTCCCTCAGGAGCTTGGATCTTGGGCCAACATAGAAAGAATGTAAGAGTCCTATTTAAATTTTACCATGTTAAAAAGTATTTGGTTTATTTGGAATTTTCTTTCTTATAGACAAATTCTGAAGGTTTTCACCAATAAATCATCTACTTCTTTATCATTGATATATTGTTATATCTGTTTCATACTTAGGCTGCTTTCCTCAAACAACTTTAGTGGGGAGTTGCCAGAAACATTTGCAATGCTTACCAAAATAAAGGACTTGTAAGCTTCTGTGGTTCTTTCTTCTTAAAGGTTTCCTGAGCACTTATACATTTCTTTTACTGCTTTCTGATACTAATTCGTAGTATTTTCCCTTTTCCAATCATTATGCAGTCGGGTTAGTGACAGTCACTTTTCCGAGCAGATACCTGATTTTATTGAGAACTGGACAAATCTTGAAAAACTGTGAGTATTTTTCTTTTGTGTGTCATCTTTCTGCTATTTGATTCTGAATATTATCTCTAATTCATATGTTATGACTCGTTGAAACAGAGTGATTCAAGCTAGCGGTTTGACAGGGCCAATTCCCTCTGGCATTTCTCTTTTGACAAACTTAACTGACTTGTTAGTATATCCCGTCTATATTTTTATATACAAAACGCTTAGCGAAATGCGTAGTTTATGTTCATGGCTCAATTTTAACCTGCAGGAGAATCACTGACTTGATTGGACCTGAATCACCCATTCCTTCTTTCAATAAGATGAAAAACATGAGGACACTGTGAGTTAATGGTTCCATGACACACAATTTTTGTCTGTACCAGAAGTCTTCTGTAAACTCAAAGCATTGGTGTCTGTTGCAGGATGTTGAGGAGTTGCAACCTTATTGGAAAGCTACCTCCATATCTTGCGCAAATGAACAAATTGAAAACTTTGTAAGTTCAAATGTCTTAGTCCCTATTTTTCCCATCTTCAAATAAAAAATTTCTTCTAGATGTGATTCTACTAATTCAAGATTTATTGAAGTGACTTGACGATGTTGGGAGGACTTTATGTTTCTGTATTTATTAAGAGAACTTCTCTTTCAGATATCATTTCCCTCTCTGCAGGGAGCACATCTAAACTGCATTTGCTATTTGTTTGTGCAGAGACCTCAGCTTTAACAAGCTGACTGGAGAAATTCCAAGCAGCTTCGGTAGTCTAGATGATGTGGCTTATATGTAAGCAATTGGAATGACCAATCTAGTCTTTCTTACATGAAATTCAAGCAGACATTCTTCAATGGTTTTGTTACACCCCAGCCTGACAAGCTGGAAGTATTTCCAATCATGATTACTATAATTATGAGTCACGGGTTATAATGCAATAGAATTTTGTTTATTCATGAAATTAATTGATGGAAGTACTGATCTAATGAAAACGGCTTCTCTGCTCAGAAATGAAATGTTTAGTTTATTCATTAGAGTCATTACTACTCATGCAATTAACTGACATAAGGTGATCACCCTTAGATGTGTCTTTCAGATGGAAGTACCGACCTAATGCACTCAGAGTTGGCAAACTCAAATTTTCAAACCTTTGCAGAGAAATTCCCAAGAACAAACACTATATTCTTTACTGAGTTTTTTCTGTATTCTTTATTTTTAGATTCCTAACTGGAAACTTGCTGACTGGACCTGTACCTACTTGGCCGAGAGACAACGTGTAAGCTTCTCTTCCAAATGCTACTCTTTAGCTACTAAGGAAATTTATGCTGTTTTTTTTACAAAGATAGATATAAAACTATTATATCAACAACTTCATTCGAACCATGTGAATGCCTACCTCTTTCTCCTCACCCTTGTTTCCTTTTGTACTCACATACTACACCTGGAAAAGAATTTGTTAGTGCTTCTTTGATTCTGGTTTATGAAACCTCAATGAATATGAGGACTTGGGGGGAAGATGATTAATAATGAAAATGAAAGGATAAAGAAAATCACAGAGAGAATGTAGGTCCTCGCTGCTCTGCAGAATGCAGCAGAGGAAAATCCTTCTTCATTCAATATTCTCTCACTCTCTCTATCACACTCAAGTCGTGCAAAGAGAATATTACCGTTAGCAAAGAACAGCCGGATCCTTAGACATCACAAAGTGATCTTAGCCATACATCTAACTATTTTCTAGGATCCGTAGACTTCGCACATGGCATTATTTGCCGTACATCTTTGAACCTCACACTCGGCAATATTACAACTCAAGTGAATATAGAATTAAGCTCATAACTTATTTCACTAATTCTAATCAGCTAGAGACTTACAGTTCAACATAATTTGCATCATAGCTCTTTTTGTGCAGTGATCTTTCATATAACAACCTCGCCATAGAGGATGCAAGTTGTCAACCACGAGGTGGCACGTAAGAATGTCTTCATTAGCTTGAAGTTAATCTGTTTGTGTTATGTGGAGAAAAGCTTAACTTTTCATTTGTGTTAATTTCTGCAGTAACTTGTTTGCAAGCTCGTCAAAAGGAAATAGTTCGTAAGTTCAAATTAATCGTCTCAAAGCATGCACCTATAAATTTACTTCGGTATCCAATGGTGTATTCCGTACTATTTTTGTTCCAACTTCGTCTCATTTATGATTGCTGACATTTTCTGTACCCTGAATTACTCTATCAGAAAAACTGTTTCATGTTTCAAAACTTCAGAGTGTCCAAAATGTAAGCCGAGTTTCTACAAAAATAATTACCTTTATTTTTTCGGTTCATTCTTTTTTAGTTTTCCTCCTCAATGCCCACTAATCTCCAATTTCTTTTTTCATAGATTTGTACTACTCTCTCCATATAAATTGTGGTGGGAAACAATTTATTCTCCCTGGAGGAAAAGATACAGTATACGATGATGACACATTTTCAGCCGGACCTTCATCATTTTACCTGAGCAGAACAAATTGGGCATTAAGCAGCACCGGTTACTTCCCTGATGATGACCGCCCTTATGACACCTTTATATGGACTAATGAAACTAGACTCTCTATGGCCAATCCTCAACTGTACATGAACGCACGCCTTTCTCCCATCTCTCTAACTTATTTTGGGTTTTGTCTGGGAAATGGAAACTACACTGTAAACCTCCATTTTGCAGAGATAATGTTTAGAAATGGCAAAACATATGGAAGCTTGGGAAGGCGGATATTCGATATTTACATTCAGGTAAGTATCGCATATCCACTTCCATGTATACCAGTGAAGTATTCTAATTTTCAACAAGCATTGTTTATATTTTGGTCGATTTGAATGTTAACTTTCACATTTATGATCATGAAATGTTAAGCAACTAAATGAGTGGTGTGTGTGTGTGTGTATATATTGCAGGGAAAACTAGTGAAGAAGGACTTCAATATCATGGATGAGGCTGGTGTGTTTGGTGATGTAGTCATAAAGAACTTTACTGCTCCTGTAACTAATAATACATTGGAGATTCGTTTCTATTGGGCCGGGAGAGGGACGACAGGCATCCCCTTTAGAGGTGTCTATGGTCCTCTTATTTCAGCTATTTCAGTAGACCCAAGTAAGTTTTCACCGATCTGAGCTTTCGTCTAATTACTATGCGTCGACCATATGCATTGATATATCTACTAAATTAAGAGATCCGACTTCAGTTCTGCAAGGTTTTTCTTCTTCAATATTTCCTTTCCCTTGTATTTTCAGAAAAATGCTTCTGTGTTTTTCTCCTGTTTTACATAGTTTGAGCCAAGACTTGAAGAAATACTCTCTTAAATTTTCTTATCACATAATATGCTGTTTTTTTCTAGGTGATGGGTATGCTCTTTTAAATACAACAAAATTCAACTTCGAGGATTTTTAACTATTTACATGAAAACTATCCGGTTCACTTAAGGAAACATATAATACTTATAACCATCCAAAGAAAGTTTGTTTGAGGGATTACTTCATATACTATCTACTTATTTAAGGATGCCCCAAAGACCAGGTTTCAATCTTCTGTTTCTGTGTGCATTAGATAGTTGGTTGAATAATCCACTCTCATATCAATTACATTTACATTTAGGGAATTGTTATTGGCACTCCAAAAATCTCATTCTATACTCCAAACTTTCTACATTTGGAAAGAAAAATACACTTGTGAGGAATGTAGAATGAGATTTTTGGAGTGCCAATAACACTTCCTTACATTTACTCTAACTTAAGCTATATTCTTTCTTCCGACAGACTTTGATCCTCCGCCAAAACTTGTAAGTGACACATCAACTGGTGGAAGTGGCGTGCCTGTAGGTGTAGTGGTTGGAATTGTGGTTGGAGGAGTCTTCATTATACTACTGATATTTGGTATTCTTTGGAAGAGAAACAACAGAAGACATTGGAGGATGGTATTAATTTGCAGTTTATTATGTTATACTGGTTTTTCCTTTTTGTTCCTCTATTACTTTCTCTCATCGAGCATTTTTCGTAACTAAGTACGATATTTATGCTATTTTGCGTGGTTCTCATGCGTGCACCACAAAGACAGTAATTATTTAGATATTGAGCTTTCCGGCACTTTGATGTTTCTGTAATATATTTATCGTCCAAACACCATGCAAAGTGTCTACCTATAGATCCAGTTACTTGTTAAATTCTATAATTAGGCACAAAATATTAAGAACTAAGAATGCTATTGTTCTGAATGTTTTCTTAAGACACAATTTCTTATGAGTTTTAGTTGTTATACAGATTTGAAGGGTGTGGACCTGCAAACTGGTCAATTTACCTTCAAGCAACTCAAAGATGCCACTATTGGCGTGTAACCCTTCAGCCGAAGACTTGGAGGCAAAGAAAGAATTCAAACTTTATTTTAATGTTTGTTTCATGTTTAAATTTGAGCCATTGGATTATAGTCCATGTGGCTAGCCTTACTTGTATCTTAAGTGATAGATTATAACAAGTGGCATCATCTCATAGGATGATAGCAATTAAGGGATGAGATTAAGTGTGTTATTGATGAGTGTATAAAGCCAACAACCTCATATGTTTGTTGTGAGGGAATAATTTTCAATCAATTAGTGTCATCATTCTCCTCCTAAAATTTCTCTCTGCCATTTTCGGCATTACACAGACCTCTGCAAGCTTTCATAGAAGCTTACCAAACATTCCCATACACTAACAGTCACAAGCAACTTTAACAAAGCCAATAAGATTGGTGAAGGTGGTTTTGGTTCTGTTTATAAGGTATTCTTCGGAGCAAATAATTTATTTATTGATTACATTTTTTTTCTTCTAATTTGATATTGTCCGTTCTAATGAAAGTTAATTTGCTCCATGGTGATGCGAATTTGACTTTCTTTCTCAAATGTAGGCGTTGTAGCAGATGGCACCGTATATAGTTGTTAAGCAGCTTTCTTCCAAATCAAAGCAAGGGAATCGTGAATTTGTCAATGAGATTGGCATGATTTCTGCTCTACAACACCCTTATCTTGTCAAGCTGCACGAAGGTTGTATTAAAGGAAATCAACTATTGCTTGTCTATGAGTACTTGGAAAATAATAGAGTTGCTCATGCTTTGTTCAGTAAATATCAGTCTCGTTTGCCAAAAGTTCATTTCATTCATATAGTGGGCATAAAAGATCTTATGAACTAAAAATATGTCCCTTACAATTAACTTTGTTTAATTTGGCAAATTGAATGGGCAAACGAAAGTCATTTGAAGTTGGATTGGCCAACAAGGCACAAGATTTGTATTGGTACAACAAGAGGTTTGGCTTATCTTCATGAGGAATCAACATTGAAGGTCATTCATAGAGACATCGAGGCTACTAATGTTCTGCTTGATAAAAATCTTAACTAAAAAATATCTGACTTTGGATTGGCCAAGCTTGATGAAGAGGATAATACACACATTAGCACCCGTATTGCTGGAACTTAGTGAGTCCCTAAACTTTTATTTATCTTCTTATTCTCTTGTTTTGATCTTCTTCCACCCTTAAAAAAGAAGATAGAGCAACGGAAAGTCTCTAACGTACATAATTTTTAACCTCACCAAATCTTTGTTGTTCAAGAAATTTCAAGGGCAAATTTGTTCTTTCAATATAGTTGTATTACTGTGTATCTCTCTAACTATTGGATTAATCTTAAGTATTCAATTAGCAATATTTTTACTAGTTATTTTTGCTAAATCTGGGTTAATGATATTGCAGTGGATATATGGCGCCGAAATATACAATGCGTGGTTATCTGACTGATAAAGTAGATGTCTATAGTTTTTGTTGAATTATAAGTAGTGAGCTGATTAGTATTAGTGAATAAGCCATGTGTTTAATTGTGTATTCACTTGTGCTTAAGATTGCCAAGTGTAAGGCTCAAATATGTAAGACTACGAGTGTCATGTGTAATGATCCTAGCTATTAGCTAGATGCGTGGCTGAGATTAGTTTCTAGAGAGAGAGTAATCCAACTAAGTGATTCTAACGGTTTTATTCCTCTCTACATGACTTGTGTGGGTGTGAGAGAAGCAATCAATAAGAATAATATTTCCTCAATGATTTGCAGAGTGAAAGAAGGAACCATATCTTATCTCTTGTGCATTCATCCTTCTTTGATTCTTTCTTCTTTCAAAATTATCAATTTACTTAGCTATATTTCGATTCACACTAACATGGCCTCGGAGCTAGGTTGGATCGTTTGTAGCTGGGTGTAAGCTGTGCAATTAGGGACGTCATCGGAACTGGGAAATAGAGCTTCAGCTGAGCTCATCCTAGTCTGGTGGAGTTCGCCAGAGTTTCTTGTGTGATCTAATACTGCGTGTTTTCGATACATCCGAGCTCACAATGGCCGGATCTGGAAGTTCAGAAGTAAGGATTCCGATCTTCTCTGGTGAGAACTATGAGTTATGGAAGATCAAGATGACGACGATTTTCAAGTCTCATGGATTGTGGAAATTGGTAGAGAAAATGATTACACTCCCTGGTGACTCAAAGAAGAAAAATAAGGTTGATGAAGCTGAAGCAGTGGATGATGATGATGAACAAACTGCTGTGATATTCATGAAGGATGCTAAAGCTCTCGGGATTATTCAAAATGCAGTTTCCGATTAGATTTTCTCTCGAATCGCCAACGCATATTCATCTAAAATGGCTTGGGATCTGTTGTATGGAGAATACCATGGTGGTGATCAGGTACGATCGGTGAAACTTCAAAATCTTAGACGTGAGTTTGAATATGCTAGAATGCGAGATGGTGAATCTTTATCTAGCTATCTTACTCGTTTAAATGAGATGATTAATCAAATGAAAACATTTGGAGAGACACTTTCAAATGAGATATTAGTACAGAAAATGTTGATTAGTCTTAGTAAGGCATATGACCCTATATGTCATGTGATTGAAAATACCAAATGTCTTGAAACTGTTGAGCTACAAGAAGTGGTTGCAATTTTGAAAAGCCAAGAGCAGCATTTTGATTTACTCTCATCTGATACAATTGAGAAGGCATTTGCCTCTTTTTCTATGAGAACAATGGACAGAATAAGAGCAATACTCAGCCTGGTAATTACCAGACATAGAAGAACTGGAATTCAAAGGGTAAAAAATGGAATTCAAAGCCAAGGTTTCAACAAAAACCATTTGGCACACCTGCACAGAAATTCAAACTCATCATAGCCTATGGGTCAAGTAGGTGCAAAACCTCAATGCGAAGTGTGTTCCAAGTATAACTTTGGTGAATGTAGACATAAGGGAAGTGTTGAAGGTGGTCCTTGTTGTTGCAGAGAAGAGAGAGTGACGGGTGAGGAGAGAAGAAGAAGATGAGAGAGAGAGAGATCTGATTGGCTGAGAAGAAATGGGAAAGAATTGGATTGGTGGTGAGGGTCATGGGACAGATTTTTAAAGAGGAGAAATGATAAGGTTTCGTACAATTTGAAATCAGACGAAATCTAAAGCGCCTTATCAAAAACAGTGGTTTTCAAACACTGAAAAATTAACACGCACGTGTATAATTTTACCCGTTGTTAACTCACTTTAACTAAACGTAACTTTTTCGTTACAAAACTGATTTGGGTCTAACTCGCGCTCACGCGTTCGTAACAACGAGTACTATTTAATTACGATTCTAGGAAAAATAAATTAAAAGCTAAAATACTACGCCCACGTCAGGTTCCACTTTCCCAATAAGGGCATAATCGTCAAATTACACAATCGAAAAGGAAATTATATGGAAAATTAGGGACGGGTCGTCACATGTGTAGCACTAGATGCACTAGGTGTATTTTTTTTTTCATATCAATAAATTTCACTAGTATTATCAAAGTTTTCAAAACAAAACAAAAAAAAAAAAAAAAAAAAGATGTCGCAGAAGGCCACTTGTGGTGAGTGCTTAATTCTAAAATGTAGCATTTCTCTCAAACATTTGACCATTACTTTAGTCATGGAATGCTGATCAAAATGCAATTAAATAGTATCACTAAGAATCATAACTCTTGGCTTATAGTATGAAAAAAAATACAGAACATTTGCATATTGCTTGCAAGCAATTAGCTTCAGTTAGTCAACTCCAGCAACTTGATTAAGAAAGCATGTATATAGAGCTACGCAATTACCATGTCCACATATCCTGATCAGGAAATTTCCCATGCTTGGCTTAGTTAATTATTTTAAATTTCATAATCAATATTAATTACCAGTGGGTGTACTTTAAATTATGCTTGATTAATTATTTTAAATTTCATAATCATAGAAAACTAATAGCTTATTACATGCTGTTGTCAAAATCGTGAGTTCGGCTGTTGGAAAGGTTTTTTTAATTAAGCTGACTATGAGCTCCAAATAATATGCGTCGACACTGTTTTGCCACAAATTGGTGTACTGAGCAAATAATACCAGTTACTTCAAGAAAAAAATAAACAGTTACAACTAATTATTTTTGATCGTTGGTTGCTAGTTACAAATATAGTTAAGATCCCGTGACCTCGTAATATTTTTATAAAATTTTTCATTTTCTTTGTCAACTAGAAAAAAAAAGCTATTTGTTTTTGTTGTTAAAAAAGGGCTTTCCAATATTATAGAATTCCAACTTAATCTAACAATTGAGATAATTATTCGACAAAAAAATTGCGATAATTATAATCCATCCATCTCAACTATTTGCAGTTTTACTTAAATTTTTTTTATTTCACATACGTCTCAGTCATCCATTTATGATCACATGACTAAAATTTCACATACGTCTCAATCAACCATTTATGTTAAAACTGACTGAAATAAAATTTCACATACCTCTCAATCAACCATTTATGCTAAAATTGACTGAAATGCAAAATTCTCATATATTAAAGTCTTTAAATTGGATCCTTATGAAAGAATGGCAATTGGGTTTGTATGCATATCTTTAGTTGAATCTGGCCGGCCACCAGTATTGGTAAAAAAAACAGGTTTTCAAAATCTTTTTATGAAATTTTTCTACCAGGATTTGTCTTTGATTAGTATTTTGCATGGACTATGTTCGAGAGAGTTCCAAACATGACCTCGGCAGGCGTTCACTGTTTAGCAATACATAATCCATATAAATTTTCGTGCTGATTATCTGAATTACATATTAATAAAATTCTCATTGTCAACCAAACATTTATAAAATTACCATTCTATCCTTTTAATTAAAACTGAACATATTGTTTGGGCCCAAAATGACATTGGGTCGAGCTCGGACCATCCTCGGCCCAGGACCTGCGCGAAGGCAGTGAGTTGGCGCTATGGGCCACGGATTAGGAGGAATCCTATCTGGAAAAGGAAGGAAGAACAGATAAGTATAAGAATGTGATAGAGGCTGAGACCCGTTAGGAAAAGAAGTCCCAAGAAGAAAGTGAATCAAACTCACAATTGGAGGCAGGTTCAGAGTCCTAGTTGGATTGGGATTGGCCGAGATAGAATTGGATTAGTATCGACTGGGGTAGAGTTAGACTAGGAAGAGGAGTTCTATCCAAGGACGGTTTGGAGTATTTGCATTACTATAAATAGAGGGGGGAGCATAACATTAAGCCTCTCCAACTCAACACACAAAATTGCCTTGCGCAAACTCTCTCAACCTTTGAGATTTTTATTTTCTTTTTCACCAACACATATTTAGTTTGGATAAACAGCACTGTGAAGGCAACCGGTGATATCTTCAGTTTGGATAAACAACACTATCGCCGTAGAACCAGTCGGTCGCGGAGCACCTTCTGTTTGGATAAACAGCACTGCGCCGAGGTCGATTGGTTATCTATCCAAGTCTCGGTCGAGAAGGACTTTCGGGTTCCTATCGATAGAGGTCATCTCACCAGCCTTTTCGACGAAGTGAGGTGTTACGAATTACCGAGCTCGGCACATCGAACGCCGAGTTGTTTTATGATTGGATACTCACAGGTTAGTTTCAGAGTTCGGTATTCCGACGACCGAACCACTTTCACCGTCAAGACATACGTCTGTTTTGAGTATCTGTGCCCCTATACTTTGGTGTCGATGCGACGTGCTTATACTTTTACAAACATAATCACTGTGACCGAATCCGGCACCGACGATTCGTGAACTTCGCAAGACTAGCAGCCTTGTCTTCAGGCTCTAGAACCCAAAGGCCGAGGTGCGTTCCTTCCTCGGCCGTAGTCGTAAGATTCAGAAGTCAGCCGCGCACACAACGCAACATCAACATTTTACTCACCGGCCGAGTTCGGCCGTCGAGTTGGCACGCCCCGCATTCGACCGAAAGACGTAGTTAGCTTATAGATTATTCGGCCTGCGCGCCACGTAGGCTTGGTAGTTTTTAGGGTCAACATTTTGGCACGCCCGGTGGGACCAAGTGCTAAACCTTCGAAGTTCATGACCATTGAAACACGGTCAGTAACAAAGAAATCAACCATGGGAAAGTCGACCGCTACTCACTCAAGTCAGAACCCCGGGACCGAAGGTCAATTACGGGCACAGACCACTGCTGCCGTGACACCTGAGGCATCGAAAGGGACACGACAAAAAAGAGAAGCGAGCATTGGCGAGTTACCTCGGGACACATGGACCCTCGCAAAAATAACAAAGTGAGCCGTGATCGAGGGCATAGTGGAGGATTGTGATGAAGATGGTGGTGAGGGGTCCGACCCACCAACCAGATCATTTTTTCGACGAAGGCTCGAAGAACAGTCTCTGCAGTTCGAACAGACGTTCAGTCAAGGAATAAGAGGAATACTCGAAGAAATACATAGTCAAAACGCCATGCACACGAGATTGCTCGAAGCCGTGGTTAACAATACCCAACATATTGGCTTTTCTGATCGTTTCAAACAGCCTATTCCAAAAAATAATTTCGTATCAGTATCACCGGTCGAGGCAGGACCTGCTCGGCTCAAAATGGTCGATCTGGACAAGAGGGGTGGATCAAGCAGTCGGACAGATGATTTTGATTCAAGTGTGGAAACAACGTCTGTGGACGTAGTTGAAGTTCAGCGAATGATTGATTCGGCTCTGAAGAAAGGGCCCAAAATTTATCCACCCATATCCAGCTTACGTGGAGAAGTTCGAGTATCCAAAAGGCCTTAAGATCCCAGATTTCAGTCTTTTTGCTGGAGAATCGTCTTTATCCTCTTTAGAGCATGTCGCCCGTTTCACTGCCCAGTGTGGAGAAGTTAGTGGTGACTTCTATAAGTTACGATTGTTTAACTTCTCACTCAAAGGTTCGGCATTCGCGTGGTACATTAACCTCCCACCTAATTCCATTCAAAGTTGGGAAGAACTGGTCGAGAAGTTTCACGAACAGTTCTATCGGCCGGGGATGGAAATGTCAGTCTCTTCGTTGGCTAGAATGGCACAAGACTCCGACGAATCGCCGATGGATTATCTTACAAGATTCAAATCGGCCAGGAACTAGTGCCGAGTACCCTTGCCAGAAGTTGAGTTTGTTCGACTCGCGTTGAACGATTTAGACGTGGAATATAAGAAGAAATTCTTGGGGGCGAACTTCCGCGACATGTACGAATTAGCTCAACATGTCGAGCAATACGATTATCTGCTCTGCGAAGAGAAAATTTCGAAGTCCCCATCCCAAGGAACCATCTATAAAATCCCACGGTTAGCTATGTATCGACGAAATCTGAAGAATACGCCAGCATAGATGCGGCCGAAATAGTGATTGACAAACCATATATATGTTTGATATCACTAAGGCCGACGCCATCTTCGATCAATTGTTACTTGCCAAGATTATAAAACTTCGACCGGGACACAACATTCCCAAGGTCGAAGATCTGAAGGGGCGGGTATATTGCAAATATCACAATTCGAGCAAACACATGACAAACAATTGTGTCATGTTTCGGGATACTATTCAAAGATGGATTGACGATGGAAAACTTAAATTTTCGGAGAAGAGAATGGGAGTTGATATTGACCCTTTCCCTACAACGACGGTGGGTATGGTCGATGCTCATTTACCTTGAGACAAAGGAAAAGGAAAGATCGAGTTCGCCTCGGCGCGACATATCCCAAGAAAGGGGACCCAACCGCGGCTTCAAATCGATTTGTTTTCAAATTCCCCACCTCGAGATTCGGTCGGACCAGCCATCGTCGAATCCATGTCAAGTTCAAAGGTCGAGATCGTCCCAGCTCGGCACGTCCGAACAAAAGGTCTTCAACCACGACTCAAGATCGATTTGTTCTCGAATTCCCCACCTCGAGATTCGGTCGGACCAGCCATCGTCTAATCCATGACAAGTTCTGGTGCTGAATAAGCCCTTGAATCTGCAACCCTGTGCACACAACGCAAAGCAGATGTTCCAGTTGAACCAAGAGCACGGCCACGACAAGTAGAAATACCATGTGAGCGCTCAGTCCCGACGACGTTTCAAAGAACGCCCGGCTCGAGTCCGCGCAATACCGTTTTCAACAGGCTCGACCCACAGAAGGTTAAATCATCTTCGGCCAGACGACGACTCGACTTTGATCTCCCATTCTACAATGAAGAGTATTATTCCCACAATTCTAGCAGCTCGAGCTCTTCCGCAAGTCGAAGAACTTTCAAACCTCCTGAACCTCAAGACCAACTATGGTATACTTATCACTCGCCCAAAGGTGTGTACACTGCGTTATCCAAATCACAGAAGCGTCGACTCCAAAGAATAGATTGTCTGGCCCGCCGACAGGCGGCACAAGAGACTTCGGCTACTTCAGGCCACAAATGGCAGCCGAAAGAGAAAGTTGGCAAAGACGATGATCGGTAAACCCTAGCAATTATGACAGAGTTAGTACACGGCAAACAGTCGGTTGATCGCGTCCTAGAAACCACATTTGAGGAAGCCGAGAAGCGAATCAAACTGCTTATTCGGCCTGGGGAAATGAAGGCACGACTTGAGCATTTTAAGAAGGAGGCCGAAGATAAACTTCCTCCACTTCCTGTAGAATAACCGTTGATCATAATCCGACGAAATCTACATCCACCATTCCTCGGTGAAGCCCTACAGTACATGCGAGAGTTTCATAGACATCATTCGGCCAATGATTTATATGGTTTACTGAAAGCATGTCAAGACACGATCGACCTTATCTCGACCTGCCCAGATGCTGAACGAATCATCCAAAAGAATTCGGACTTCGAATTGAAAGCTAGGTTCCAGCACATACGTGAAGCCTGAGTTCTCGGCTTCACAGTCGATCCATTTACAAACATCAACCCAGGTGAACTCCCCTTTTCCCTTAAAGATCTCCAGTACTTACGATATCATTTTGAGGTATTTTCAACCGTTTCTCTCTTCAGCCTTACGGCCGATGAAATACGTCGTGTCGAGCATTTGGATGCCTATCTGGACATCAAAGACACCTGAATAGCATACCAAGAACAAACTCGGGCCACGACACAAGTCCCAAACCCGGCGCCAGTATCAAGGAACCCAGAGGGCAAGAAAGAGAATCAGGAGGAGACCCTTAGGGACGAGGAGGAGAACCTTGGGGACGAGGATGAAATTCTGGAGGACGAGACTCTAGAGGAAGAAGAACCGACGAAGGATGAAGATCCCAATTCGATGGGCCCTTCAATCCTCGACAACATGGAAATCAGCATGGTCCATGTCTTGCCTGCCAATTTTCAGTCGACCACGTCCCAACCAAGCTTCCTAGATGGCGACGTCGTGGTCGAAGAAGCTACCATAGTCTACTTCGTCTCTCCCACCGAGGTCGAGCTAATGGCTAAGGACGATAACCTCAAGGCAGCTTTGACAGAATTATTTCCTCGGTCTGCGGCAGCCAACCTTCGTCACCTCAAACCATTGTATGTCACATCCCACATCGAAGGATATCCGGTCTAAAAAATCTTCGTCGACTGTGGGGCTACTGTCAATATAATGCCCGTAACCATCATGAAGGCCTTACACCGCTCCAACGACGAACTTATCCCATCAGGAATTACCATGAGCAGCTTCGTCGGGGACAAGTCTCAAACAAAAGGAGTGCTACCGTTGGAAGTAAGCATCGCTGGTCGCAACCACATGACAGCTTTCTTCATAGTTGATTCGAAGACCGAGTACAATGCGCTGCTCGGTCGGGATTGGATTCACCAAACCAGTTGTATTCCTTCTTCGTTATATCAAGTCCTCGTCTTTTGGAATGGTAAATCAATCGTCGTACATCCGGCCGACCATCAGCCCTTTGAGGCCAACATGGTCCAAGCACGGTACTATGACGACCACGTTGGTTACATTACTCTACAAGGGCTCAATGAAGAGGGACGACCGACTCGCATTTCAGTTCAGAAAGCGGTCAAGGTTGGCGCCGAAACTGTCTATCAGGATTCGGCGAGACTCGGACTGGCTAACTTTATCACCGACCCTGATGTCTGACACCAGTCAAACCCGACGCCGAGCTGCGGTTTCATCGATTATGGAACGACTGCTGGCTCATTGGCATATCATATCCAAACAATCTCATTTGGGTATCAATCTTGTGGAGTTCTTTGCCGAAGACGATAGCGGTCCGATGCTCTCTTTTGACAATATTCCAGCCGCTCCGGCCGACCTTGAAGACACTCGGCCTCAGGTTAAGGATCCATTGGAAGAGGTGAATGTTGGAACGGCCGAGGATCCCCGACCATTATTTATTAGTGCTCTGCTCCCCCAATCTATGAAAACAAAGCTTTGCAAGCTACTTCATGAATTTAAAGATTGTTTCGCTTGGAGCTATCATGAGATGCCTGGTCTTGATCGCACACTCGTCGAGCACGAATTACGTATCAAACCGAGTTGCAAGCCCTTTCGTCAACCACCCCGACGATTCTCGACCGAGGTCCAACTCGGCATCAAAGATGAACTCGTTCGTCTTTTAAACACCGGGTTCATTCGGACAGCTCGATACGTCGAATGGCTCACAAATATCGTCCTAATACTCAAGAAAAACGGCGCCCTCCGCATATGCATCGATTTTCGCAATCTCAATCTGGCGACACCCAAGGACGAGTATACAATGCCAATCTCAGACCTACTCATTGACGCCGCGGCCAATCATGCCATGTTATCCTTCATGGACGGCCATGCTGGTTATAACCAGATCTTCATCGCCGAAGCCGATGTCCATAAAACTGCCTTTCGTTGCCCGGGGGCACTCGGCACTTATGAATGGGTAGTCATGCCTTTCGGCCTTAAAAACGCTGGTGCCACATATCAAAGCGCCATGAACGCCATCTTTCACGATCTGATTGGCACGACCGTTGAAGTATACATCGATGATGTGGTGGTAAAATCAAAGAGCCGCCGAACGCATCTTGATGATATTCGGCAGGCTTTCCTTCGTATGCGCCGACATCATCTCAAGATGAAACTTGCTAAATGAGCCTTCGGTGTGTCGGCCGGCAACTTTTTGGGCTTTCTTGTCCATCATCGGGGCATTGAGATAAATGAGAACAAGGCTCGAGCAATTTTGAGCGCTCCACCACCAACCACCAAAAAGCAACTACAGTCGTTGCTCGGCCAAATAAATTTTCTTCGCAGTTTCATAGCAAATTCAGCGGGCAAAATGAAGGCATTCTCCACACTTCTGAAACTCAAAGATTCAGACAAGTTCGAGTGGCGTGAAGAACACCAAGCAGCTTTCACGTAAATCAAAGTCTCTCTTACAAAACCACCCGTTCTCGTTCCCCCTCGACGCGATAAACCTCTAAAACTTTACATATCCGCGGCCGAGGAATCCATTGGCTGCCTCCTCGCTCAAGACAATGACGCAGGTCGCGAGCAGACCGTTTTCTATCTCAGTCGGAGGCTCAACTCTCTAGAGATCAATTACTCCCCCGTCGAAAAGCTTTGCTTGGCTCTATTTTTCACCGCATCCAAACTTCGGCACTACATGCTACCGTCGGTCACTCATGTCATTGCTCAAACAGACGTCATCCGATACATGCTCACTCGGCCAATAGTCAAAGGCCGAATTAGGAAATGGACGATGGCGTTATCTGAATTTAGCTTACAATATGTACCTCAGAAAGCAGTCAAGGGGCAAGCTCTCGCCGATTTTCTTGCTCAGCACCCCTCCTCATACGACTTCGGGGAAGACGATGTCGAGATCGGCATGGTAGAAGCACACGACAATTTTTGGATGCTTTACTTTGATGGTTCTAGTACCTCGACATCGGCCGGCATGGGCATCGTCATCCAATCACCACAACAACACCGTTGGTTTTTCTCGCTCAAACTCGACTTTGAGTGTACCAACAATCAGGCCGAATACGAGGCCCTTGTCATCGATCTCGGCGTTCTTCATGAATTACGAGCGCCTCGCGTATTTGTCCTCGACGATTCCGAACTTGTCATTAACCAGCTCAATGGCACTTTCCGCTGCATGAGTTGCACTCTGGCACCTTATCGCATGGTTGCCAGCTACTTGGCCGAGTCATTCGACGATATTACATTTCGTCATGTTTCTCGAGATCGAAACACTATCGCCGATGAATTCGCCCAGCTGACCTCCGGAGCACAACTCTTGGGGGGCGAGGTAGGACGGATAATACCCACAATGCACCAGTCATATCCGGCCCTGGTTAATCAACAAGTCCTTCATCGCGACCAAGTAATTCGGACGTGCGTGATGTCTCTACCATCGTTATTGGAACGAGAAGAATCACTGATTGTTTGTGCGGTCGAGGCATTACCAGACGATTGGAGAAGACCACTTATGCAATACCTTGATAACCCGAGCGGCAAGCACGATCGTAAGACAAGGGTGCATGCCACGAATTACGTCATATATCAGAATGAGCTATACCGAAAAGGTGAAGACGGTCTATTACTATTATGCCTCGGGCCACGAGAGGCCACCCAAGCAGTCGCAGAAGTACACGAAGGGATCTGCGGAGCCCATCAATCAGGTCGAAATATGCGATGGCTGCTACGCCGCCACGGGTATTTTTGGCCGAGCATGTTAAAGGATTGCATCGAGTTCGCCCGAGGGTGTGTGCAGTGCCAAATCCATGGCCCCATACAAAGAGTACCAGCCGAGGCGCTACATTCGGTGACTAAACCTTGGCCGTTTAGAGGCTGGGCCATGGATGTAATTGGCAAAATTACACCATCCTCCGGAGCAGCAAAACATGCATGGATACTAGTGGCGACAGACTACTTCACTAAATGGGTCGAGGCAAAATCATATGTCGAGTTAACGTCCAGAGAAGTCTGTAATTTCGTGGAAGAGAACATCGTGACAAGATTCGGTATGCCAGAAACGATCATAACAGACAATGGCACGATTTTCACATCCGACAGGTTTAAGGAATATACGAGTAGATTGAATATTCGACTCGAACAGTCTACGCTAGGGATGGGCAATCTTTATGGCGGGCGGGTAACCGCGGTTATTTATCCATAACCGTTTATTCTCATACCCGCATAACCGTTTACCCGTTGGGTAATTGCCTAAACGGTTATACCTATACCCATAACCGTTTATAAACGGTTACCCATACCCATAACCGCGTACCCATTTAACCGTAACCGTTTAATACCCGTTTACCCATTTATCCTTTTTTTAACCCGTTTATCCTTTCTTTTTTTACCATTTACTCTTTTTTTTTTATCATTTACTCCTTTTTCACCTGTCTACATGTTTTTTTAACAACTTGAAAATTAAAAAAAGAAAAATTTGTCATAATTTCTTTTTCTAACAATTAAACACCGTTATAGGTACATTCATCATACATTTCCGCATTTTAATTTTTTAAGTCCTTATATATCATTCCAATAATTGAAATAACAGTTTACGGACTATATTTTTAACTGTTAACAATGAAGGTAATATAAAATTGGTTAGGTATTCTTGGGTTACGAAAACTGTTAAAAGATAGTATTATTTGGTTATTTAACTCGGAATGTAAAGTATTAACATAATATATATAATGGACCATGAAATCATACACTATAGTCAATAGCATTGATCTAAGTTTTGTCCTATAGGGAATATGATTTGTGTTAATTATATATATATAAAATAAATGGGTAAACGGTTACCCGTTTATAACCGTGATTAATACCCATAATCGCCCATTTAAATTTCGCGGGTAAACGGTTATACCCATAACCGTTTATTTATCTAAACGGTTACCCATAACCGTAACCGTTTAATTTAAGCGGGCGGGTAACCGCGGTTACCCATAACCAATGGGTATTTGCCCATCCCTAGTCTACGCCGTATTACCCACATGCGAACGGACAAGCCGAGGCGAGTAACAAAGTTTTGATCGGCATCCTCGAGAAAATGGTGAAGGAAAGCCTGGTATGTGGCATCTAAAGCTAAATGAAGCTTTGTGGGCTTATCGAACCTCACCACGATCGGCGACCGGAACAACGTCGTATGCCTTGACTTATGGGCATGACGCAATGCTGCCAGTCGAACTAAGTGTAAACTCGCTGCGAATAATCGAACAGAGTAGTTTGTTCAACGCCGAGTACAGCCAAGCCATGAGACAGAGTTAGAAGATTTAGAAGAAGCTCGACTTGATGCTTACAACCTATTAGCGGCGCAAAAGAAGATTGCCGAACGATCTTATAATCAACGGGTTAGACAGAAAACATTCGGCGAAGGAGAGTTAGTTTGGCAGACTGTATTACCGATTGGAGTTAAAGATCCTAGGTTCGGCAAATGGTCGCCGAATTGGGAAAGATCATTCGTTGTTCACAAGGTTCTCTGCAAGGGGGCATATCGTCTCAAGGACCGAATAGGTTTAATTCATAAGTTACCAATTAATCGAAAGTTCTTAAAGAAATATTATCCGGTTACTTGGGAAATGCGAGAGTAATAAATGAGTTCTCGGCAAGGGAGCAGACCGTATCAAAGACAGTAACATCCGGTATCCGGCAAATGTAAGATTGATAAATTTTCATTAAGATTTGCAAAAAAGGGGTACAAGTTAAAGATTACAATAAAAGGCCCTAAGGCGAAGAAGGGAGGACGGATCCAAGGAAGGCCTTCAACTCCAGCCACCTCAGCTCACCCATCGCCACCTCAGCTTGCCGGATTTTCTTGTCCAGTTTTAGCTGCTCGACTCGCTTGCTGTTGGTTGCGTATTCGACTAAGGTAGATTTACCTGACTCGAATTCCTTTTCAAGCTCAGAAGCGAAGGTCGACCGTTGACTCTGGAGTTCAGCAATTTGGCGATTGAGGTCGGCCAGCTGTTCCTTATTTGATATGAACACCTCTACCTTCGGACGAAGGGTCTCCTGGACAGCAGTTGCAGCCTTCCAGTCAGCTTCGGCTCGAAAGGCTCGATCGAAAATACCAAAGTATTCCCGAGTTCGTTCCAACATCGAGGACGCCTGAGTGACGGCAGCGTTATCCAGATGACCGTTGGCGGCAAGATCATTCAAACATGCCCCAACAGAGTCAAGACCCTTACGCTCAAGGATCTGGGAGGCCGAGAGGGAGAACAGTTCTTGCAGCTTGGCAGCAGAATCTGCGGCAGCTGAGTCCCGTGAAGCAGAGGTCGAAGGCCCGGCCGTTCTCTTCAACGTGTTGTCCAAAAGGGCGTCGAACTCCGCTTCCTAAGAAGGCTGCATGGAGAGACAAAGGTCAGAATAAGTGTAGCCATAAAAAGATAAGGAGAGAAGATAATAGACCTGACGTGATGAGACCTCGGCCATATCCCCTGGGTCATTGCTCGAACCCAGGGAACTTAAAGGCCGAGCCTAGTGTCTGAGATTGCTCCTCAATTCACGCGGCCGATGGAGGTTGTCTACATTCGACGGCCACTGAGGCGGCCAAGAAATATAGACAACGCCCCTTGGCGCGTAGAATTTTCGGTGAAAAGAATGGGAAGACACCTAGCATTTAATATCTCCTCGATTTAGAATTTTGAAAATAGACAAGACAGAACTAAAAGTAAGAAACAGAGGGCCTTACATAAGCTGACGTAACTTCCTGATGAGGGATGCCGAGGTCGACGTCTTGTGGGTGCACCGGGGTCTCTGCCGTAGCCTCTGGCTCGACAGGAGGAACCGTCTCCGGGGCAGTCACCCCCACCCCAACCGGAGCAGAGGCGTTTACCTCGGTCGGGGCAGTGGTTTCGCCCCGGCTGGAGCAATAACCGGAGTAACCTCGACCACAGCTGGGGTAGCTATATCCGCCTCGACCACAACAGGATCAGGTAGTCGAACGACCTTGCTGGGTGGTTGGGAAGAGGGGACTAAGGGTGTCAAGGGACGAGGGCGACGCGCCAGTGGAATCTCTTCACTGGCATCGTCCCGCAACAACAAAATGATGGTGTTAGCATCGGGATAAAATGGGACACCATACTTGTATTTATTCTACATTTTTCATACCTCCTCCAAAACGATCGATGTTCGTTTTGGATGTTGTGGGAATTGTTTCTCGACCACCACCTCCAGAACAGGTGGCGCTTGGGACGCTGGGATGGTCGACCTCGGCCGCTGCTCCAACAGGTCCTGGACGGAAGGAGTAGAAAGGGGAGCCTCCAGGTTGGTCGCCTCGGTAGTCTGGCTGGAGATAACATGAATCTCCCGCTCTCCCTTCTGCGCCTACTTCTTGACACGTTTTGGAGGATGGGGGGCTTCACGAATCGGCTCAACCTCTTAGTGGGGGCGTTTGCTCGGAAGATTAGGCACAACAGCATCGGCCTTCTTGGATAGAACCGCCCTTTTCTTGGCCGCGGCCGCAGCGATCACAACCGCCTGTTTCAGCGCTCGACCACCTAAAGAAAGGAAAATAAAAATAGAATTGAGTGATAGAATGGAGTTACCAAAGTGAAGTAAACATTGGGCGGATAGAGACAGCCGATTACCTGAGTTCTTCTCCTTAACAGGAGGGGCGGCAGTTTTTAGGGGACGGTCGCCGAAGATCTTGGTAATGATATCCTCGACTGACCCCCCGAAGAAGTCCTGGGTGTATGCTTCCCACCAATCCCTAAAAGTATCAGTGCTGAGGGTCTCAGGAACAGATGGTCAGAGACGGAATTGTTCGCACCGCTCTTGGAACTCCTTTTCAGTGTCTCGACATTCCCTCTCAGACGAACCGGTGAGCCGTCCTCGGCTAAGAAGGGAACGGGAGCGAAGTAGAGGCACCGGGCAGCCTTGGAGGTAACCAAGTTGCCTGGCGGTAAATTGGGGATGATAAACCTCCCAGCTTGCCCGGCGAGCATCGCAACCTAGGGGAAGGTCGCGCGACAGCACGAACGACCCCCAATTTTGTCGAAGGGCACCATCCTCGCCTTCGCTCCAAACCAAAGTCGGAAGATTGATGGAGGAAGGATAATCGCGACGACGACATACAAGGAACTCGTCGTCGGAGAAGTCTTCAAGGCCAAAGAAGTACTTGAAGACTTCCTCAGCCTGATGAGGGGGCGCCGGGTGGGAGGCCAGTTGAAGACCGAGTGCCTCGGTAGGGAGAAAGTCGGGAATCTCCGGCCGAAGCATGGTGAAGTAGGTCTGCAGCCAGAGTTGAAATACCCAAAGAGGTCCACTCTGGTACGGGTCGATCTTATGGATAGTCGCCTCGGCCAGGAAACGCAATAGGCTGGCAAGAATGGCCGGGCTTAGCGCCAGGACGTGACCACTGGCCAGGGCTTCGGCCACAGGCATATTTTCGACCAAGCATTTGATCGATTTGGTAATTTGTTGTACCAGTAGAACAAAAAGGCCTCATGCTCCCCGTTGCGGGGTCTCTCCTCCCCTCGACTAGCAAAATGAACGATAAGGGTGCTGTAGTTGAAGAAGTTCTTGTGCAACTTTTGAACTTCCTCCTTCGAAGGTTCTTGACCACTTCGGCCCAGTGTCTTAACGGCCCGAGCATCGAACAAGGCTTTGAGATCCAAGTTCGACGAACATCCAAAGAGGGCAGCATCGATTGGGAGACCGGATGGTGAAGTCCCAAGGATAGCCGAGATGTCGAGGACGTTGGGGCCAATAGGTCCAAGGGGGAGAACCATGGTGTTGGTGGCCGAGCACCAGAAACTCAAGGCCGCCATGAGAAGATCCTTATCCATAGCAATCTCCACCGTCGAGAGTCTGATGGCGTCGTAGATTCCAAGAGCTTTCCACTCTTGGCCGAAGAATTTTTCCATGCGATCGACCCAGAAGGCCCAGGTCGCAGTAGTCGAGGGCCAGGCCCCTTGGGGTTTTGACATTTCCCACTTCGACCACTCAAAGCCTTGTCGAAGGGGCGCCAGGCAGTGGTCATTCAAAAGATTGGTAATGGTTGTGGGAACGAGTTTCTTGAACAGAGGCCCAAGAATCTGATGTGTGGCGCTTGAATCGCTCTCAAAGCGTACGTTCTTGACAGCGCAGTGATCGATAAAGTCCTTGCATTTAGTGCATTCCTCGGAGAGTTGAGAGATGAAGGATGCCATGGTTGGTGAAGAGGGTTAAAAAGTGAATTTCTGGGTTGAAAATGCTTAAGAATGAAGCTCTGGGTTTCTGGAGATTCGAGAGAAATGAGCAAAGCAATTTCAGAGATTTGGAAGCGTAAAATGGAAATGAAAGAAAAAGGGATATTTATAGGTGCTTCTCAGGAAGATCAATCGGTTCGTTTTTGAAATTTGAAATGGACCAATCAATGTGACTGCGCGCCATGATGTGTTTCAGAAAATCCAGGTGAAAGGACCGAAGATCTCGCAAATTGAGGGAATATCTCGAGTTTTGAGGATGCACGATTACGTGTGACGGCGAAATTAAATGCAACGGGACACTTCGACGGTTGCGTGCGTCCAGATAGATGATTACGAACTGTTGGGATGATCGAGGACTGACGCGTGGCGAGTTCGGGAAGGATTCGAGGGAAACATCATTGCTCATAAATGGGCATGGCATTATTTTCTGGGACAGCTCATCGGTCGTTGCGAGAGAAGTGTTGTCGTTTCTCTTCTTCAAGGCCGAGGCTTGACCATGGGCTATGGGTCGACGACCTCAGAAGCGAGGGGGAAGTGTTTGTGCCCAAAATGACATTGGGTCGAGCTCGGACCATCCTCGGCCCATGACCTGCGCGAAGGCAGTGAGTTGGCGCTATGAGCCACGGATTAGGAGGAATCCTATCTGGAAAAGGAAGGAAGAACAGATAAGTATAAGAATGTGATAGAGGCCGAAACCCGTTAGGAAAAGAAGTCCCTAGAAGAAAGTGAATCAAACTCATAATTGGAGGCAGGTTCAGAGTCCTAGTTGGATTGGGATTGGCCGAGATAGAATTGGATTAGTATCGGCTGGGGTAGAGTTAGACTAGGAAGAGGAGTTCTATCCAAGGACGGTTTGGAGTATTTGCATTACTATAAATAGAGGGGGGAAGCATAACATTAAGCCTCTCCAACTCAACACACAAAACTGCCCTGCGCAAACTCTCTCAACCTTTGAGATTTTTATTTTCTTTTTCGCCAACACATCTTCAGTTTGGATAAACAGCACTGTGAAGGCAACCGGTGGTATCTTCAGTTTGGATAAACAACATTATTGCCGTAGAACCAGTTGGTCGCGGAGCACCTTCAGTTTGGATAAACAGCACTGCGCCGAGGTCGGTTGGTTATCTATCCAAGTCTCGGTCTAGAAGGACTTTCGGGTTCTTATCGATAGAGGTCATCTCACCAGCCTTTTCGGCGAAGTGAGGTGTTACGAATTACCGAGCTCGGCACATCGAACGCCGAGTTGTTTTATGATTGGATACTCACAGGTTAGTTTCAGAGTTCGGTATTCCGACGGCCGAACCACTTTTACCGTCAAGACATACGTCTGTTTTGAGTATCTGTGCCCCTATACTTTGGTGTCGATTCGACGTTCTTATACTTTTACAAACATAATCACTATGATCGAATCCGGCGCCGACGATTCGTGAACTTCGCAAGACTAGCAGCCTTGTCTTCAGGCTCTAGAACCCAAAGGCCGAGGTGCGTTCCTTCCTCGGCCGTAGTCGCAAGATTCAGAAGTCAACCGCGCACACAACGCAACATCAACATTTTACTCACCGGTCGAGTTCGGCCGTCGAGTTGGCATGCCCCGCATTCGACCGAATGACGTAGTTAGCTTATAGATTATTCGGCCTGCGCGCCACGTAGGCTTGGTAGTTTTTAGGGTCAACACATATATAAGAAATGTAAGCAGTAATGTAATTTCACACCGTCAAAATTTTGCTTTTTCTTTTCTTTTCAAAGTTTCACCTATATGTGATTCTAACATATCTCTAATTAAAGAAATAAAAAATAAAGTTCTCTCCTCTCTCTCCCCATCCCACGCTCTCTCTCCCCCTCTTTTCCTCTCTCCCTCCATTTTAAATACAAAAAATACAAAATTTTCACACATTTTGTGTGTGGCCATATGCTAGTATTTCACAATATGATCCAATACTTTTTGGTAATTTAGGTCATGATAATCAATTTCTGCATGTCTATTGTGATGCAAATTTCTTCCTCCTTACTCTTGGACAAAATTGCATCTACAAAACAAATAACATCTTAGGTCAAGGCCAAGAGCCTCACGTGCTCATGATGAATGGGGGAGGGCTTTGGCCGAAGAACTTCCGATGCCAAAGTTAGAATTTTGAGGGAAAAATGTTTGGAGAATTTAGAGAATTTAGAAAGAGAATTGGAATTAAGTTTTGGAGAGATTGAGAGGGCGTTTATAGGGATGTGGCCGGCCTCCTTGGGTGAGGGAGGACCGGCCACTTGACTCCTTTTGTGGGTTAGGTTCTTGATTTGTGTTCAATTGGGAATAATGGAATAATTAACTAACTAATTAGCCAATTAATAGAATAATTGCCTAATTGATTAGCTAATTGATATAATAAAAGGGGAAAGATTTGAGAGTTACCTTGTGGAGAGGATTTAATGAGGATGGATGAACTAGGTTTTGAATTGTTACCTATTTTGGGCACTTTTAACTTGGTTGAGGGATGATTGTCCGCTGCTCACGCGTAGGAATCCCGGTGTGCCTCGAGGGTAATTTTGTCCTTTTATACCTAAAAATCCACGTGTCGCGTTGTGATTATTTTTGGATCCACATCTATGTGTTTGCAGGGGAACCTCGATCGACAGCCGTGGTAACAAGGGAGACAACTAGAGATGGCAATTGAGATTTTAAACAGCTAGCCACGGATCAAGGCTAAGAAGGTATAGAATTGCTTCCCTCTGTCAATTGTGAAACGGGATCTGTAAATATTGTCAAAATTTGTAAGTAACAAACACAAGTGTTGAAATACTGTTTCTATTTTCTATTTTTGGTTGAATTATAAATTTTTCAGTTCTTATTTCTTATTTTATGATTTTGTAAACTCAAGGTTAACTCTCCTGGTGTTATCGTTATGCTGGTGAATCTGGAAAAATTTGTTGATTATGTAATTGAAATGACTATATTTAAGTTTCTAGAGGATCGTTACTCAAGTTCTTAGATGGATGCAAAGATTGTGGAACTTCCTGGAATTGTAAAATGACACAATTTCATCTAAAGCGTGTGGTATTAATAATGGGATTAGTAAGTGGGTGCTCAGCGGGCCCCATTTTTAAAAACATAAATTGCAATTTGGACACGGATGCTAAAAGACATCTTTTCTCTGACAAAATATTTAAGATTTTTAACAAAAAAAAAACAAAGATATTAAAATATCAGATCTCTACTGTTCATTTGCACACCGATGTATAAATGGTGTTGTTTGTTACAATAGAGACTCCTATTTAGGACATGGACTCTATTTAGTGGCTGCATGGTGGCAATTGATGTTTGACACCGAATTCAATGTCCATTGTTTTCAATAGGCACCAATAGGATCGGTGCTTTATGGCTATTTTTCTAGTAGTGAATTAACACAATTTGAAAAATAAAACTTTTTTCTACTTATACAACAACACGTGGTGTACTTTCCGAACACAATGAAAAATTTATTTACATCTCACAAGCTAATACCGAATAATCTTATCGGGTTTTTGTGATTTAAATTGATGTGCATTTATTGGTGCCGCCCCCACCAAATAATTTTCCGGAATATTATTAAATCATTGGGGATATTTTCTTCGATTAGAATTACATAATTAAAATACTACTTGTTTTTCAATTAACGGAGAGGCAAATTCGGATTTGATGCATCTTTTAAATTTAATCAGAAAAGTACCATTAGACTATCAACTAGTTAGTAGAATGCTAATGGTGCTAACTTTTTTTTGTTGGGACGTTTTGATTTAGATACCTCATTTTTCAAATTTGTTGAATAATTTTTTGTTTTTTTTAAGAATTTGATTAAACACTTTTTTATACAATTTTATTAGAAGCACGTTTGATTATATTGGTACATTTAATTATATAGTACATTTTGTTTCTTGGTACATTTAGAATCGAAACGTACCAAAAGTCGATATGTTTGTTTTTAAATGTACTTTAACTTTTAAAAATATTTTTTATATAACTATACGTAAAATTTTAATAAAAATCATGAAGTTTTTTTTATGAAAGTATTATTGATTTCTTTTTTTTAATGAAAGAAGAGACTAATTAAATATAATAACAAAAAGGGTTTATATCACAAATGGTCCCTGAAATTGACCCCATCAATCATGATGGTCCCTGAAATTGAAAATCGATCAATGTAGTCCCTGAATTTTAACTCGCGAATCAATGTGGTTCTTCTGTTAGTGTTCCGTCCAAATTAACACTAAAAAAAGGTTAGAAAACCAATTTTTCATGGTAAAATGACCAAAAAAAGGTTAGAGAACCACTTTTTTTTGTTTTTATTTTAGTTTTAGCACCAAATCCATGAAAAAATGGAGAGAAAAGTGAACATGGAAAAAAGAAAAGAGAGGTAGTAAGTAAAATTATAAGTAACAGGGTTATTTTTTATCATTTTACCATGAAAAATTGGTTCTCTAACCTTTTTTTAAAGTTAATTTGGACGGAACACTAACAAAAGGACCACATTGATTCGCGAGTTAAAATTCAGGGACTACATTGATCGATTTTCAATTTCAGGGACCATCATGATTGATGGGGTCAATTTCAGGGATCATTTGTGATATAAACCCTAACAAAAATACAAAGATATTTTTTTTAGTGATAATGATGAATTTCTTAAACTAATATTTTTAATAAAGCAGCCACTCAGTATTTCGGTCTGGTGGTATTCCTCTTCACTTGAAAGTGAGAGGTCTGTTGACCCTAAAAACTACCAAACCTATGTGGCACGCAGGCCGAGTAACTAATATGCAAATTATGTCATTCAGTTGTGTGCGGGGCGTGCCAACTCGTCGGTCAAGTTCGAGCAGGGAGTAAAATATGTTGATGTGGTGTTGGGCGCGCTACTGGTTTCTTGATCTCGACTGCGGCCAAGGAAGGAACAACTCTCGGCCTTCGGGTTATAGAGCTTGAAGACAAGGCTGCTAGTTTTTTTGAAGTTCACAAATCGTCGGCGTCGGGTTCGGTCTCGGTAATTATATTCATGAGAGTGTAAGTACGTCGAACTAGTACCAGACTGTACAGACACAAATACTCGAAAAAGATAAATGTCTTGATTGTAAATGTGGTTCGGCCGTCAGAATATTGAACTCTAAAATGTACTTGCGAGTATCCAATCATAAAATAAAACTAGGCTTTGAATGTGCCGAGCCTAGTAACCTAGTAACACCTCACTTCGTCGAAAAGGTTGATGAGAAGACCTCTTCCAACAAGGACTCGAAAATCCTTGTCGACCAAGACTTGGATAATAACTAGTCGGTCTCGAAGCAGTGCTGTTTATCCAAACTGAAGGTGCTCCTTGATTGGCTAATTTCACGGCTCCAATGCTATTTATCCAGATTGAAGATGTCATTGGTTGCCTTCACATTATTCGTTATTCAAACTGAAGATGTGTTGGCGAGAAGAAAGAGAAGGAAAAAATCTCAGGGTTGTTGAGAAGCTTTGCGCAGGGCAATTTGTGAAGGGCTTTAAATGTTGCCTGCAACTTTGTATTTATAGTGTGGAGCCAAAAATAATCGAGAAAAATATGGAGGCGACACGTGGATTCTAGGGTAATAAAAAGACAAAAATACTCTCAAGGCACACCGAAGCTTCTATGCGCAAGCAGCGGACAATCATCCCTCAATCAAGGTCAAAAGTGCCCAAAATAGGTATTTATTTAGAACCTATTTCATCAACCTTCATCAAATCTTCCCCACAAGGTAACTCCCAAATTATTTCTTTCAAATTATATTAATTAACTCTCAAAAAATACCAAAGGTGGCCAGTTCCCACCTCTCCAAATGGGGCCGGCCACACCCCTATAAATACCACATCATTTTCTCCAAAACCCAATTCCAACTCTCTTGCAAAATTCTCTAAACTCTCTGAACACTTTCCCTCAAAATTCTAACTTTGGCATCGGTGGTTCTTCGGCCAAAGACCCCCCATTCATCGTGGGCGCGTGAGGCTCTTGGCATTGACCTAAGGTGTTAATTGTTTTGCAGGTGCATTTTCGTCCAAGAACAAGAAGGAAGAAATTTGCATCCACAAATTGGTGCTTTCATTGAGAGTCTTGATCGAACGCTCGTAGAAGACTCTCGTATTCGTAGATTTTTTGTACTTTCTTATTCTTGAAATTTTTATTTGTAAGTGGAGCGGCACCACCCCCACAGGGCACCACCGTAGCAACTACCACGGTGGCCACCCTCAACAAAACCCATAGAGCCAAGGCCACGATCCAAGCCGTGCCATTTCAACCTTCAAGAGCCCAAGCCCTAGCCGAGCCGGCTCAAGCGGCCAAAGCCCAACGCGTTGCCAAGCCGAGCCTTAGCCTCGCACCCACGTGTGCCACACGCCGAGCAGTCCACTTCAGTGACCCAGCCTGCTCCTACAGCCCAGCTTACTCCCGGGGCCTTTCAAGCAGCTCCCATCGGTCCAAGACCGGTCCAACCGTCTTGGCTCCAAATTTCTGGGCCTACGATTGAATCGGGGACATTTTCACCATATTTCTCCGCGGATTTGACATTTCCCAACTTAAATCTCGTACCCAGAGTCTACCTCACTTCCACTGCTCAAGGAGATGCATTCATTCTAAGCTCTTCCAATCCGAATGGCGAACAACACTTGTCTCAACAGGTCAGAGTTGACAAGCACCCCTGCACAACAGATGACCTTGGTGAATCAGCTATTGCAGCGATCCGAGATGCAACATGCCCCAGATGAGGTGTCCCGATGTAGGACAAGGGCAGACGAAGAACCTCTTCAGCAACCTCTTGGCAAGCAGCCACTCGACCAGCCACGAATTGAGCATTCGGGCAGTGCATACTCCCGACTGGGCCCCCGAGATAGCGTATACTCTCGTCTTAGCGGGAGGAGGAGCATGCACTCTCGACTAGGCCCACAGACGAGCCTACACTCACGGTTGAGGCCACACTCTGATAGCCAACATGAGCAAACTTCCAGGCGAAGTGTTCATTCGCGGCTAGGCTCGCAAAGAGCATCCTCGACCTCGCATCGGAGTAGGCAGCACGACGGACGAAGAGAAGCAGTCACTCAATCCAGCTCAAGTTCAACCGACAGCCTGCGAAGAATTCCCTCGTCTGCCAGGAATATACCACATGCACTGCTGCCGCGACATATACGAGCCGAACACATAAAAGAATAGCCTAGACTAGTAGGTCAAGACCAGAAGTAGCCGAGAGCTCTGCTACCCCAACAAAGGCAGATTCAGGAAGAGGTAGAGTTAAACGAACGATTGCGTAATTTCCAACGCAACGAAATCGCCGATGAAGCACTACTGCGGGACATGACCAACATGAGCGGGTCACCTTTGATGGATGAGATCGAGCAGACAGAGCCTTCACTTAAGTTTAGCATGCCACATTTCACATCTTTTAAAGGAGATGGAGATTTGGAAAGGCACTTGAAGCACTACCGAAGCACGATGGTCCTTTATCGGAACACCGATGCCCTTACATGCAAGATATTCGCCACCACCTTACAAGGCGAGGCGCAAGATTGGTTTCACACCATACCACCAAGATTCATCCGAAGTTTTAACAATATTTCCTTGGTTTTCACCAAAGAATACTCATCATACCGCTCGATCAAGAAAAAATCCGACCATTTGTTCAATGTGCAGAAGAATCTAAAGGAGTCGTTCCACGACTATGTGAAAAGGTTCAAAGCAGAGAAGGCAAAGATAGTTGGATGCGACAACTCGATAGCAAGTGCAACCTTCCAAAAAAGACTCCCAGCAGACCGCCCACTGTTCGGAGAATTGATCATGAAAGAAGATCTAAGTCTGGCAGAGAAGCATGCACTTCCAGACGAGGCTCGACGAGCAGACAAGGCACCCGAGCAGTCTCGAAAATAGTCGGCAGTGGCTCAAAAGAAGAAGGATGAGAAGTAGTACAACAAAAACAGGTAGGAAGCCAAGCGTAGGGACATACCCACGACCAAAGAAAGCCTCACGACAAAGAACTACTCTAAGTTCTCAATCCCGATTCACCAAATCCTTCGCGACATCAAGAATGAGCCATGGTTCAAACTGTCGAGGCAATTAAAAGGAGATACTTCCAAGTTGGATCACACCAAGTATTGCGCATTCCATCGAGGTCCTGGTCACATGACCGACGACTGTTACACTTGGAAGAACTACCTAGAGAAGCTCGTGAAAGAAAGCAAGGTCGACAGATACTTGGACAAGCCAGCTGCGCAGCCTAAAAAGAACACAGACGCCGACAAAGAACCGCTGACCAAGATGATTCGGATTAATGGCACCTTAGCCGAATCCGAGCACTTGAGGGCCACCAAAAACTCCAAAAAAGGAAGATCCGACAGGTTCTATTAGTCTCACAGGTCTAAGCCGTCAACACCCAACCTAGACCCATCGATGGCTTCATCGAGCAGGATGTAGAAGGAGTCGACTTTCCACAAGACGACACATTAGTAGTATCTGTCAACCTAGCCCATGCTATAGTCGATAGAATGATGGTCGACAATGGAAGTGCAGTCAACCTACTTCAACTCTCAGTAATTTAGAAGATAGGCTTGGAAAACACAATTATACGTCGAGTAGAGGTACTCATTGGATTCAATGGGCACACCTCGACGGCCATCGGCCACATTACATTTGACTTGAAAACATCACCAGTTGTCTCAAAGCAGACGTTCACGATCGTAAGCAACCTATCTCTCTACAATGGGTTAATTAAGCTGGATGCCGTCACCCCCGGGATGAGGGGTCGAAGAAATCAAGTCTGACCAGGTCGCATCTCCACGATGAACTATGCAAGTATTGAAGGAATCAAGAAAGAAGACATTTACCTCTATAGAGGGTTCCGAGGTCCAAAAGGACGATGAAGTTACCAAAATTGCAATTACAGCAGTCGGACCAAGAAGATGGCGTCCAAGACAACGCGTCGGCAGACAAGATGGGGTGGAAACTTGAAGAAGACGTTGAAGACATCATTCTTGATCCCTAGCAGTTGGAGAAGATTGCTAGAATCGGCTCACGTCTGAGCTTAAAGGAAAATAAGGAACTCATGGCTTTCCTTAGGGAAAATAGTGATGTCATTGCGTGGTCACCTTCCGACATGCCTAGCATCGACCACAAGATAGCTTGCCATAAGTTGCACGTCGACCCTGCTGCCAAACCGGTGATCCAAAAAAGAAGGCATTTTGCACCCGAACGAGTGACGATCATCGAAGTAGAAATTGACAAGCTATTGGAGGCCAAATTCATAGAAGAAGTAACACACTCAACATGGCTTGCCAACGTTGTGCTAGTAAAGAAGAAAAAGAAGGGCAAATTGAGGGCTTGCGTAGACTACACCGACCTCAACAAGGCATGCCTAAAAGATCCTTATTCGCTTCCTCGAATCGATCTATTAGTAGATTCAACTTCTCGAAACCAGCTGCTCAGTTTCTTGGACGCATACTCTGGCTACAACCAAATAGCCATGTACGAGCCTGACAAGGAGAAAACTGCGTTCATGATCGAGCGAGGCACCTATTGCTACAAGGTCATGCTCTTTGGCCTCAAGAACGCGGGAGCCACTTACCAAAGGTTAATAAACATGATGTTCAAGAAACAAATTGAAGTAACCATGGAGGTCTATGTCGATAACATCATGGTGAAGGGCAAGCAGCGATTAGACCATATTGGCAACCTGGCAGAAACTTTCAACATCCTAAGAAAGTACAAGATGAAGCTCAGCTCCACCAAATGCACATTTGGAGTATCTTCAAGCAGATTCTTAGGATACCTAGTAACCCAACGAGGAATCGAGGCATATCCCAAACAAATCTGAGCAATCCTAGAGATGAAATCTTCTACCACCTTGAAGGAGATCTAAAGCTTAACCAGACGAGCAGCCGCCCTCAACCGCTTGCTCTCGTGGTCCACCAATCGATGTAAGCCCTTTTTCAAGGCCATCAAGAGGGCCCAATGAGACAAATGGGATGATGAGTGCGAAACAGCTTTCCAATACCTGAAGAAGTACCTCACATCACCTCCCTTACTATCAAAGCCGAAAGCAGCGGATGCCTTATACATCTACTTGGCAGTCTCTAAAGTAGTAGTGAGCTCTGCCCTTATACGAGAAGAGCTAGGGGCCCAACTGCCGGTATTCTACACTTCTAAACTCTTCTTGACATGAAAACTAGATATCCAAAGATCGAGAAATTAATTTTGGCGCTAGTTGTTGCGGCTCGAAAGCTCAGACCATACTTTCAAGCTCATACAGTTATCGTCATGACTCAATATCCTCTACGATCAATCTTACATGGTCTGGACGCTTCTTAATGACTGATGAAATGGGCGTTGGAACTTGGCTAATACGGTCTAATTTTTCGACCTCGCACGGTAATAAAGGCCCAAGCCTTGGCGGACTTCGTAGCAGAATTCACGCCTAGCCTAGGCGATGCAACAAAGCGGCCCAACGACACCCCGAAGCTAGCCGAGCATGCCCTAGCCATGCCTGCTCCACCCGATGAAGACTTCTGGCATTTGCAAGTTGACGGCGCATCCAACTACAAAGGCTTGGGAGCAGGCGTGTTCCTTATCACCCCAGACGGTTCAATGCTCGAGCATGTGATCACTCTAGGCTTCAAAGCTTCCAACAATGAAGCAGAGTACGAGACCCTACTAGCAGGCCTCCGAATGGTAAAATATTTGGCGATGGAAAAGCTCGTAATCCATTCCGATTCTCAGCTAATCACCAGCCAGGCTACTGGGAGTACATGGCAAAACATCCAAGGATGACGCAATATCTATAGAAGGTACATAAGCAACTTGAGGCATTTCAGACTTACACTCTCACTCAAGTTCCGCGGGCAGACAACGTCCATGCAGATATGCTAGCCGGCCTAGGCTTCGCCCTTGACCACAACTCAAACGCTCTATTCCTGTGAAGTATCTAGATAAACCAAGCATAGAGACGAAGCCAGCAGCCGAAGTTTCACAGGTTAGTATAACTCCTAACTGGCGAAGTTCTATTATAAACCACTTAGTCAATGGCACACTCCCCATGGAAAGGTTAGAGTCTAGAAAGCTCTAAATAAAGGCAGCACGCTACTACATGTGGAACGACATTCTCGTCCGAAGATCCTACACTGGACCACATCTCCACTGCCTGGTGCCTCCTGACGACCTAAAGGTTCTAAGCTCAATCCACAAAGGTGTTTGTGGAAATCACTCCAAAGGCCGATCCTTAGCGCAGAAGGCTCTTAATGCAGGCTACTACTGGCCTACCATGCATCAAGATGCTAAAGAATCAGTACAAATGTACGACCGTTGCCAATGCTACAAGCCAGTACTAGCATTGCCTGCCAGTGAACTACACCCGCAGACGAGTCATTGGTCGTTCATGCAATGGGCAATTGACTTGGTAGAACCAATGTCTCCCGCTATTGGAGGTAAAGGCATGATGATTGTGGCAACTGATTACTTCACCAAATGCGTACAAGCGTAGCCTATAACAACCATAACTCAGACGGACATAGAGTGTTTCATATGAAGGAACGTCATTTGCCGATTTGGCATCCTTCAGTCCATTGTCACCGACAACAGCCTGCAATTAGTGGGCAAAGATTTGGCAAAGTTCTTCCAAAAATATAGTATCAAGCAGAACATGTCCACACCTAGAAATCCTTAAGGCAATGGGCAGGCCAAAGCATCCAAAATCTCTCACCGACAAAAAGGGAAAATGGCCAGACGAACTCCCCGAATGTCTCTCGACATATCGTACCACCAAAAGATGAGCAACCGGTGATACTCCTTTCCTTTTGACATTTGGCTCAGTAGCAATCATTTCTCCCATTGTCACCGTGCCAAATATTAGCACTCTACTGCCAAGCATTGAGCAGAACAGTAAGAAGATGGCCATAAGCTTAGATTTAGCAGAGGAGAAGCGTGAGCAGACCATCACCCACATCGCAGCTTACCACCAGCAGCTCATCTCCAGCTCCAACAAAAGGGCCAAGATCCGACAGTTCCAACTCGGAGATCTAGTCCTAAGAAAAGCCTTCATCACTGTTCGCAGGGAAGACTCCAAAAGGATGGATCCCATCTGGGAAGGGCCGTACAAGATCAACAAATTAGGCAGCAAGGGTAATTACACCCTTGCCACCATGAACAACAAAGTTATCAAAAAGCAGTGGAACGCTTACAATCTGATGAAGTACAATGTGTGACCTTCTACTACATCAAAGCCTGAATAACTCAAGCAGCTCAACAGGCACCACCTCGCGAGCTGATGATTATCCAGTTGTCATGCAGTCTCTAATTTACAACTAAGTTTTCGTTCATTTCACTCGTTTTTCAATTAGGAATTCAGAAGTAATTTACAACTTGGTTTGACTACATGTCTACAACAACTGATCACTCTTGCACTTCAAAAGAAGACCGCGCCCTTCTTAGGAACTCATCGCAGGAGTCGCACCCCCTGAAGACCATTCATGCTCTCCAGTGCGAGAGGGTAAACCAATTCCTCGAAACCTACATAGGTCTGCTCTCCAAAGCAAGATGATAAACTCTACACTCCGAATATCCAGATGTGGATTAACCAGGCTGCCCTAGTATAACTAGATGCACGATGGCTAGTGTCGCGATTCCTAGAAGTAGCCACAATGGTCTTTTTCAAAGCTTCGCTAACTGAAGGATTTTGTGTCTCTTGACCTAATCCGCGTGGAACCGGGCCCTAGAGACGGAAGGGGCACATAACGCAGTACGCCCTATGGACGGCTACCCTGTAACCCTAAAACTGCTATCGAGTGCATTAAGGTAGCCTACAGTTTCTAAAAGACTGACTACGGCTTGCCCTTCGAGCAGTAAGCCGTATTAAGCTTATACAACCGCACATTTTTGTGAGAGGTTAAACAAGTTAGCGTGCATATACGAAGTTTCACCAATTACCGACATGCTATGCAGTTGATGGGCTTCATTTCTACCAAAGTGTGGAAAGACTTACACCAAGTCCTAAAGTGTTGTGATACTTGCTATACAACCTACGGAATTGGAAAAAGCCAAGGTTAACAACCTAGTGGTTATGCAGACTCGTCTGCTTCTGTAAGTAAGGCATCAGGCTGTCGACCTTTTGGCCAACAACTTTGTAAAGTTCTACACCAACACCTACAGTTGCGTAGGCTACGCAAGCCTGTCTGCTTATAGAAAAGAAGCACGCCTGCCACTGGTCCATAAAAGTCTAAAGGTTAGGGTATGAACAAAAGAAGCAAAGATGGAGAAAAGTGAAGGAAGCAAGTTTATTAAATTTTCTAGCAAAATTGATAAACAACTAGCAAAGATCGAAGGAGTTCAAGCAAAGCAAAAGCAACAAGGAAAAGAAAGAAAATTCTAAAGACTATCTAGAAGGCCACTCTTCAGTAGCTTGGACATCCCACGGCTACTCGGTCGCCACACCTTCAGCAGTAGCAGCTTCTTCAGCAGCAACACCATTCGGCGCTTCATCTCCGGCTGTTCCAGCCTGGACATCAACCTCTCCGACTACTTCACCACTGGAAGCCTCAAAAGTAAAGGCAAACAAGTATTCTAGAGAGATAGAGAAGGTCTTGAAGTTTTTACCAGAAAACTCAAAGTCAGATGATTGTCCAAAGAGATGGTCTACATAACCCAACTTGTAGAAATCAGCTTGACTCTGAGTAAGCAAAGCCTCAAACCCAGCCTCGAACCCTTCAACTACTCATTCTCCTCGAGCAGACAAGCACGGATCCACTGTAGCTCATCCACTTCCTTCTTCGGACTGTCGTTGATCTTCAAAGAACGCTGAAGTTCCAACGCTTGAGGTTCAAGCCTATTAATGATCTTCTTGAAGTAGATCACTTGGTTGTAAGCAGCGATCAGTTCTTCATCCTTAGCATAAGCAGCGAAGCGGAGTTCAGAGACGACACGCTCGAGGTCTTGAATCTGAGGTATGTAACACCAAATCTCCTTCTCTGCACCTTCATACTTAACTTGGATCGCATCAAGCCTAGTTTTCAAATCTACGATCTCTTGGCGAGCGGTCTCAAGCTGCAGAGAAGTGGGGCCAGAGATATCAGACCCCTTCAAAGCTGCAAGCTTAGATTCCAACCTCTTGACTTTTTCGGCCGATGAGTAAGCTTATGCTGCCATAGTCCTTGCCACTTCCTTGGCAGTCTTGGTGTCTTATTGATCAATGAGCATAAACTCAACTGCTATAATCGTTGTCTTCTGCATTATAGCCAGCAAAGTAGTCATCATATTCTCGGTTGTATGCTTCACAAAAGAACTTGGGCCAACAACCCCTGTAACTCCACCAACAAACTTAGCACATACATCTATGTCATCGAGTAGATCTGGTCTCAAAAGTGCACAAATCTCAGCAACTTCCCTAGAAATAGACTTGGTGGATTTCTCATGGCTGCCTATGTGAGCAACTTTTTTTTCTTCTTGGAAGACAAATTGATCTCAGCAACAGAGTGAGCAAGTTTTGGCGCCACTTTAGCAAGCAAGGACACCTTGTCACTTTTCATAGTCATAAGCCTCTCCAAAGGTGAACCAGACTTAGCCCTACACGGACGTTTTGATACAAATTTTGGCACTGGGGTCACGGCAGAACTTCTACGCTAAGCGATCCTGTCAGCAATTAAGCTAGCCACCTTTGGAACGGCAGGTGTCACCAGCATAAATCTAGCAGCCTCATCCTTTTCACCCTTGGGAGAAGTTAATCACAAGCTTAGGGGTATCCAGTGAACCCTCCCGAGCAGCGGAAAAAGTCTTTGGCTTTTTATCAGCTGGCATCTCTTGGGCAGGCGGGGAAGATCTCTTATTTCCACCTTCATTTGCAGCAAGCACCACCACAGTGATTGGACGAGCCAACGCCTCAGCCTTTATTCGCTTTATCTCCTCTCTCGGGGGAAGCCTAGATTTCTCCCTATGAAAAGGATTAAGTAGCCAACGCCACTCACGATACTCAGAGGGAATGCCTAGTATGATATCCACCTTCCTTATGTCTAGAGAGGTCTTAGGAGTTGAGTCGAATTCTGAATCTACAAAAACAGCGGGAGACAATAAAAAAATTGGAAAGCAGCTTAGCACAAATACAAAGCAGCCGAGAGATTAAGCAGCCTACTTACAAAATATGAAAACCGTTGGAACACGCAGCTCAGAGGAAGAATCAGACTCATATTCTCCACTTATCTCTAAAGTCTCCTTGGCCTAGTCATGATCTCCCTTGCTCGAATGATCAAAGAGCTTATGGCAAGATCGCAGCTGCCCAACTTCCTCGATGTGGCCTATGTCAAAGAAGTACAAAAATTCGTTGACGGTTAAATCTAAGTCAAATAATTGGCTTAGATTGAGGAATCCCACCATCACACGGACCGTATTTGGAAAGCAGTGAGCAGGGGCACACTTCATAGAGTAGAGCACCTCTTGGAAGAAACGTGGCATAGGAAAAGTAAATCCCAATAGAAAATAGTAGAGGTGGAACTTTATGGCTCTCCGAGCCCCACCACATGGCTCACGGCTGCTACCATCCTTGACACGCTTCACAAGCAATCCCGACGGAATAACATGCCTATATGCCTCGAGGAAGTCTTTAAACAAGATATCGGAGCTAATTTTGAAGTGAGCAGCCTTGAAGTAGCCAACCTTGCTCAAAGACTCGCCTTGACGGTATAATGGTGGCACCCCATCATCATTTTTATGACTTGAGGAAGAGATGCTTGAAAAAATTGTACAAAGACGCGAAGAAATTCGTTAGACAGCTCCTTGCAAAAAAAAAAAAAGGGTAACACACGGCACAACAAGCCCCACGGCCCTATAGGGCTCTCAGCCCCTCTCTCTCTTCCCTCAGGTATGGGCCCGAGCCCAACCCAAAAAAAAAAAACAATAGCAATAGCCGGCGCATCTGTCCTCTTATGCATAGGCCCGAGCCTAACAGCAAAAAAAAAAAGAAAGAAAAGTAGAAAGCTCGCCCCTCCATAACCCATCATCAGCTTAGCCCACGCCAAGCCCAAACAACGGCACCCAACCACGCCAACCCTCGACCCGAGCCGAGCCGAGCCGAGCCGCCACCTATCGCATCTCACCACCAACTGCAACAATGCCATGGCTTCTCCAAGCCTTTTTCACACATCCTCGACCCCTGTCGAGCCAAATTTCAAGCCCCGAGGCTCCCAAAAATTAAGAAGACAAGGAAAATTAATTTTTCTTACCTCGAAGCGGCGTGAAGACGAAGCAAGCAACGAAAGACGATCAATTGCACGGCAAGAGTAGAAGACTGCTAGGGGAGGGGAACAAATATCCTCTAAGTTCTTTCTCTTTTGTAGGGTAGAATAAATTGCTCTTCAAAGTTGATTTAATAATCCACTTAAGGTGGACTTAAATAGGCTTTAGGAGAAATTTATTTCCCTTTCCTAGAATGATCTAATTTCCTATTAAAGAGACAATCTACATCAAAATAGGAAACAATCATATGTTTCCCAAAGCAAGAAGATCTCTACACCTGTTGCCCTTTCTTATGAGCAGCCCAACAGGTGTGGATTCTAGGATAATAAAAAGACAAAACTACCATCAAGGCACACCGAAGCTTTTATGCGCAAGTAGCGGACAATCATCCCTCAATCAAGGTCAAAAGTGCCCAAAATAGGTATTTATTTAAAACATATTTCATCAACCCTCATCAAATCTTCCCCACAAGGTAACTCCCAAATTATTTCTTTCAAATTATATTAATTAGCTAATTAATTGATTTATTACTCCATTAATTTATTAATTAGCTAATTGATGGTGATTAACACCAAAAATACCAAAGGTGGCCAGTTCCCACCTCTCCAAAGAGGGCCGGCCACACCCCTATAAATACCACCTCATTTTCTCCAAAACCCAATTCCAACTCTCTTGCAAAATTCTCCAAATTCTCTAAACACTTTTCCATCAAAATTCTAACTTTGACATCGCAGGTTTTTCGGCCAAAGCTCCGCCCATTCATTGTGAGCGCGTGAGGCTCTTGGCCTTGACATAAGGTTTTAATTGTTTTGCAGGTGCATTTTCGTTCAAGAACAAGAAGGAAGAAATTTGCTTTTACATATAGCATTCATACTTTTTTCTTGGCACGGCCTGATAATTTCCTAGAAACCAACTGAAAAAGAAAAGCCTATCCAGGCTTATCCCATCATGAACAATAGCCTACCTAGGCTTCTTATCTCATCATAATTCCATCACCCATCCATGCATCCTAATCCCCACTCTAATTAATTTCAAATTCATTTTTGACTACTTGTCAATCTGTCACCACTACCACACGCTTTTCATCACCATATTTTAAATGGATAATAATCAGTTCAAAATCTAATCTCATCCATAGCTTCCAAGTGACGTCTGCAAATAAACAATGTTCCAGTATCACCTTACTATCAGTACGTAGCATACCACTTGAATCTGTCAGCCAAACTGATCCAATCCACACTCCACACGCCAGACATTCCAAATCAATTTGAACTGTACTGTTTGCTTGGAGATATAATTCTATCCTTTATTTTATCAAACCCATACTTTCCTAAGGAGTCAAAATCTCCTACTGATGCATTCCACGTGGCAAGAATCAAAAGGCATATACCATTTGTATTCATGTGATAATCATCCCATCCTACTTCATCACCTAATGTCGCGCCTTAACGCACATCCATATCCCCATATTCCATCATCATTCAAATCAATTGGGGAATTAGACAACATTAAGTTGAAATAATTCAATATATTACTGAAAGATAAATATTATGATTAAAACACAACATTATCCCTCCATAATAATTAAAACTATCTTAACCATTTTGTGTTCTAACGATCTAGAACTCTGCTCACTCAACGGTCTTGATTACTTGGGCCGATGGTGTAATTTTAGGTCCAAATGAGGTCTTAGGTTCGAACCTCGTGGATGGTGAATCCAATACCAAATTTAAAAGTAAAAAGAATTAATAAAGCCACGAATTTAAAATTCCTGTTGTGGTCTATTTTATCTAACAATGTTAAAGGGGGCTAGGGGCAAGAGTGGAGAGATTGAGAGATATGTGTTTGTAGAATTGTAGGGCAATGTGTGTTGTTATCCCTCCTACATTGTGCCTTTATTTATAGTAGTAAAAGAAGAGAAGATATTCCTTCTCGCCCAATGAATATAAGATACAATAGGAAATGATAAGTAGAATTAAATCTAATCTAGGATTTACACAATCACATTTAAACTAGAAATGTTTACAACACTCCCCCTTGAGTGTGTAAATACTCAAGGTATATTCAGCATCATGCAAAAGTTGAAGAAGTCAACTCATCGACACTGAACTTGCATAACTAGTAAGCCTCACTAAAAAATCCTAAGTCTATGAAAAAACCCGAGTATGGACAAAATCCAAAGTCTAAGGAAAAATGCGTGAGAAATGCAAAGTCAAAAGAAACGTCTACGAGACGTCATCAGGGATATGACCAGCCCAAGGTAGGTGCCTCGTTAAAAATTAGTTAGGTAGCAAAAACCCAGTGGGAAAAATGCTCCTAATCGTAGGGAAAAAGAGTACATTAAGATCACGCAAGTATCTTCATGATACTCCCCCTGAGTTTGATACAATTCCAAAGAGAAATGGCAAAGTTACAACTCAGAAAGTTTACGCATACCAATTCCATGAACAAGCTTCTGAAACGTCATCTTCGATAATGATTTGGTGAAGAGGTCAGCCAGATTATCTTATGAACGGATTTTCGTGACTTCAATCTTCTGATGATCTTGTTGTTGATGTGAAAATAAGAACTTCTGCGCAATGTGCTTGGTGTTGTCTCCTTTGATGTAACCCTTTTTGAGCTGTTTGATGCATGTTGCGTTGTCTTCAAAGATCATCATCGAGACATCAACGGCGGGATAAAGATCGCAGGAGCTTCGAATATGGCCCACTATTGCTTTCAACCAAAAACATTCCAGAGTTGCTTCATGTAAAGCGAGAATTTTCAGCATGGTTAGATGAAGTGGCAACTAATTTCTATTTAGTTGACCTCCACGAAATTGCAGTACCTCCAATGGTTACGACATAACCCATTTGAGAACACGCCTTGTGCGGATCAGATAAGTATCCTGCGTCCGCATAACCAACAAGGCGAGAATTGACTCAAGAAGCAGAGGGTGCGGCATCACTCGAGGATCCATAGGGATAGAACAAGCCCAAATCTGCAATACCCTTAAGGTAACGGAAGATGTCTTTCATGCCAGTCCAATGTCTAAATGTTGGTGTATTACTGTATCTTGCCACAAGATTAATAGCAAAGGAGATGTCGAGTTTAGTGCATTGAGCTAAGTACAATAAAGCGTCTATCGTACTTAGATAAGGAACTTCAGGCTCTAAAATCTCTTCATCATCCTCATTCGGACGGAAGGGATCTCGTTTTGCATCTAACGATCGAACGATCATAGGAGTACTCGAAGGCTTTGCTTTATCCTCATTAAAGCGGTGCAACACCTTCTGGGTGTAGTTCCATTGATGTACTAAGATTCCATCTGAACAATGCTCTATCTCGAGACCGAGATAGTATCAAGTCTTTCCTAGATCTTTCATCTCAAATTCCGACTTCAGGTGCGCAGCAGTTCTCGCGAGCTCTTCAGGAGTTCCAATAAGGTTCATGTCATCGACATATACTGCAACAATCACAAAACAGGAATGTGACTTCTTAATGAACACACAAGGGCATAGTTTGTTGTTCACATATCCCTAACTAGTTAAATACTTACTCAGACGGTTATACCATATTCTTTCGGATTGTTTCAAACCGTAAAGTGAATGCCTCAGCCGAATTGAGAGCGTGTTCCGGGGTTTGGAAATATTTGAACCTGTCAATGTAAGTCCTTCGGGAACTTTCATGGAGATTTCCGTATCAAGATCCCTATAGAGATACGCGGTTACTACGTCCATCAGCTGCATATCCAGTTTTTCGAAAACTAACAAACTGATAAGATAGCGAAAAATAATCACATCCATAACGGGTGAATAAGTTTCGTCACAGTCAATCTAGAGTGTTTGTGAGAAGCCTTGTGCAACAAGACGAGCTTTGTAATGCACAATTTCATTATTCTCATTATGCTTTCGAACGAAAACCCACTTATAGCCAACGGGCTTCACATGTGGTGGAGTAGGAGCTACGGGTCCAAACACCTTATGTTTCGCAAGCGAATCGAGTTCGACTTGGATTGCTTGTTTCTAGTTTGACAAATCAGTTCTACGTCAACATTCGTCAATGGAATGTTGTTCAATGTCATCGCTCAACATGATCTCAGTAGTTACTGCATATACTAATGCATCGTCGATAATCATCACATTTCTACGCCACACATCATCTAAGCTAGCATAATAGATCGAAATCTCATGATTCTCGGGAAGAGGATTCGTCTTTTCAAGGATGCTTCCAAAATCTAGAATTTTGTCATGAGTTGGATAGAATGAGTAAGCGATAGTCTGATTCAAGGTAGGCTCTTCGGGACCTTGTGCCATAGGTTACCTCTTCCGGGGGTGTGAATCCTTTGAACCAAGGGGTCTGCCACGCTTTTGTGTATGGGCAGATGATTGGCTAGCCACTAATGTATGTGGATCACCAAGATTGGCGTGTCGGGCTTCCAGGAGGGAAGTCCGTCGTACATTTGGTACATTCATCCTGTGCTAGATCGGTGAAAGCATCTGGCATGCTCTGAGCCATGCTCTGGAGATCTAATATGCGTTGCACTTCAGTTTCAGACTAAGTGGTGCAGGGATCTAAATGAGACAAAGTGGGAGTCGTCCACGATAATTCGAATCGTTTTTCAGGAACGTTGACGTTCTTATCTCCCCCTAACGATGGGAAGACTGTCTCATTAAAGTGACAATCCACGAAATGAGCGGTAAACAGATCGCCTATCAAAGGTTCTAAGTAACTAATAATCGAAGGAGAATCATATCTGACATAAATTCCCATCCTTCTCTGAGGCCCCATTTTTGTACGTAAGGGCGGAGAGATCGGCACAAATACCGCACAACCAAAAACACGCAGATGCGATATGTCGGGTTTGTATCTGGTAACCAACTGAAGGGCACGAAATGGTTGTGTCGCAACAGGCCTCAGGCGGACCAACTTTGCTGCGTGCAATATTGCATAGCCCCAAGCAGTGATCGGGAGCTTGGTACGTATGACCAACGATCGAGTAATCATTTGTAAGTGCTTAATGAAAACCTCTGCCAGGCCATTCTGGGTGTGAACAAGGGGTACAGGATGTTCAACTTCAACCCCAACCGACATGCAATAGTCATCAAAAGTTTTAGATGTGAATTCTCCAGCATTATCTAATCAAATAGATTTGATTGGATAATCAGGGTGGTTAGCCCTGAGCTTGATAACCTAAGCCAACAGTTTGGAGAATGCAGCATTCCTTGTGGACAACAATCACACGTGTGAACAACGTGTGGAAGGGTCAACCAAAACCATAAAGTATCTAAATGGTCCGCAGTGAGGGTGAATCGGTCCACAAACGTCCCCCTGAATCTATTGTAGAAAAATGGGAGGATTCAAACTACTCTGGCATGCAATTCCTTGGATCGAACCTAAACTTCGGGTCAGTGGATGCCCGTGTGAAGATTTGAGGATACGGCGCATCGCTATTCGTCCAGGTTGTCCCAAACGATCATGCCAAAGTGTAATTTTGTGCATAGTCCCAGTAGTAGGGCCGGCTACATAGTGGCATTCTATGGGGCGTATGGTCGTAGTATACAGACAACTCGGGATACACTCCATCTTTTCTAGAATACGCTTCTGGCTATATTCGTAGGAAGTTATGCATAGAAATTCAACTCCGTTTTCTACATAGGTTTCAGCGTGGTAATTGTTATCTCTAATGTCCTTGAAACTCAACAACGTTTTGCCGGAACGTGGAGAATAGAGTGCCTCATCAATGGTCAAGATTGTACTATTGGACAACATTATACGTGCCTTACCGTATCTTTTTATCAAGTTGGATGGGCCTGAGAGGGTTGTCAGAAGTGCATTCTTAGGTATGAAGTTAGTGAAATAGATGTGTTCACGCAAAACTGTGTGTGTGGTTGCACTATCTGCCAGACAACTAACATTCTCACTAGTCATACCTAGAATGAAAAATTAATTTGAATCGGTCACATGCATAAAAGTTCTAAAAACAAATATCAATTCAAAATAATTTCATTTATTAAGGATGGTAATTAACTAAAACTTAATATCCAAAAAACAAATCACCAACAAATAATCCAAACATAAAGGAAAATTGTTCAAAAATCAACCAAAAACAAAATAGGGGTTCAGCCACTAGGTGAAATTCGGCGGCCCCAATGTCTTTATTTCAACTAAAAAATAAGTCTATGTCTAAGATTCTAATCTTCTGTAAGGTTGGTATCCTCTTGAAAGTCAGAAACCTCCATCTTTGTAGTCTCTGGTTAGTCTAGTTGCATGAAGTTTGATTCAAACTTCTTACGATGAGAATGATATTCTACAACCTTTCTGGAAGCTTGGCAAACATGGGACCAATGGTCCTTTGAACCATAGTGGTAGCACATGTCTGCTTCCATAGTTTCAGGTGCTTTGCCCTTATTCTTGAAGTTCGAAGACTTGGGAGTGATGTTTGGGCTCTTCAGGGCTTTGTTTCCTCCCTTGGATGGACCTCGACTCTGTTGACCTTGGTGAGATAGCTTTTGACCGCCCCTACCATGCCTCTTTTGGCATTTTGGGCATTGGTTTGTGCTATAATGTGTTTCAGGCACAGCAGTTGCCCAAGTAGGTCGAGCTTGATGATTCTTCATCAACAGCTGATTCTACTTTTCAGCAAGAAGTAAAACAGAGATAAAATTCGAGAACTTAGTGAACTTCTGAGCTCTATATTATTGCTGCAGGACAATATTAGAAGCAGAGAAGGTCGAATAGGTCTTCTCCAGGAGATCCTTTTTGGTCAAAGTTTCGTTACAGAACTTGAGAAGTGATCGGATTCGACAAACTTCAGAATTATATTTATTCACAGACTTAAAGTCTTGGAAGCGCAAATGCTGCCAGTCATGTCTTGCTTCAGGCAAGAATATGTCCTTTTGGTGATCAAAACGATCAACCAAAGCGACCCAGAGTGCACGTGGATCCTCCTCAGCATGATATTCAATTTGCAAGGCGTCATGGATATGTCTTCGAATGAAGATCATAGCAATGACTTTTTCAGCTTTGCCAAAGGGTTGTCCGTCTCTTCTTCAATAGCGGGACCCAAATTCTTTGCAGTGAGGTGGAGCTTCACATCTTGGACCCACTTGAGGTAGTTCCTTCCAGAGACCTCCAAAGCGGTGAAGTCGAGTTTGTTCAAATTCGACATGTTCCTATCACAAAATAGATGGGCAAGATGTGGATAATGTAATGGAGAAAAAAATCAATCCATTCACATAGGAACATACAGGTTCTAATAGACATGTATTGGTTTGATTTTGCATGAAAAAACTTCGGGTTTTCATGGGTGATGTTTTAAAGTGAAAACTTCAGGTTTTCAATACAAGGCATATTTATAAGAAACTTCAGGTTTCAAAAATAATTATGAACTTCAGGTTCATATATTCCAGGAGGCAAACACAAATATATACATAGAAAATTGCAACAAGAATATGCAAAAATATAAAACCCAAATTATTAAAAAAATTTAAATAATCGAAGCTTGGGGCCCAAAAATATAGGCCAAAACCCTCGGGTGGGTTGAGCAATTTTTGATCCATGTGTCCTAGGCCCAAATGTATAGGTTGGGATGTCTCGGGTGAGCTGCAGGCTCACGGGGAGAGGAGAACAAAACGCGCTCGCATCAGGCGAGCCCAAAAAAAGGAAAAAAGGATTACACGCGGGCCGCTTCAGGCAAGCCAAAATTTCCTTTTTTTTTTTGTTTGTTTGTTCACGGGTTGGAGAAAAAAACAATTAGGTCGGAAATTGGTATGGGCTGCAGCATGCAAGCCAAAAGGGGTTTTTGGTTTGAATTGGTCTGAGACCAATCAAAGCCCAAAGGGCTATGTTGTTGAACCAAAAAAGCCCAGCGAGTGCTAGGTGTGCATTGTTGGGGATGAATGCCGGATTTAGTTAACGGCGCCGCGTCAGACGGCGTTCCACAATCAAGGCAAGACATGGTTCATCAGAGAACCGAGTGTTTGTCGACAGAGATGAGATCTCAACGTCGGAGGATAGAGAATTGAAGAAATTCAATCGAATTCAAACAAAAAACCCATGAAATTCTTCTAGAATTTCTAGAAATCGTTGGTGAAAACGATGGGTGTTGTCCAATTTACACGACTGCTGGTCGTGTTTTGTCGAAAGGGTCGACGGGGAGGACCTGGGCTTCAGGACGTGGGTCGGGACAAGGTGCTTCAAACGCACCGTTTTGGTTCAAGCTTGCAATCAAAATTCGATTTTTGGGCCGGGCTTGCCAAGCCGTCACAGGCTGCTGGCCTGGTGCTAGTGGCTTATACGGTATGGCCCATTGCCATGGTGGTGGTCACGAGTTTGAAAGAACCCTAGGTTTTCCTTTTTTTTTAATTTTTTTTTCAATTCAATTCAATTATATGCATATAATTCAATTTGATGCATATACAAGTATATTTGATTCACTTCATGGCAAATATCAAATTCACATAATATAATAATTATGAATATAATGCATACACAATTTATGTAGAATTTAAAATTCGAAAAACGTAAAGTTGGGTCATGCATTATGGTGAATGTTCGTGCTATCAGGGCTGCAAAAATATTGAGATAAAAACTGTTGTTTTGAAAGAACCTGATTGCGTGATGATATGGATGAACTGGTTTGATGCAGAAAAATTCTTCAACTTCAGATTCCTAAGCGCAGTGGTAAAAGCGTGCTGATAACGTGTTTCGTCTATTTTATCTAACAAGGTTAAAGGGGGCCAGCGGCAAGAGTGAAGAGATTGAGAGATATGTGTTTGTAGAATTGTAGGGGAATGTGTGTTGTTATCCCTCCTACATTGTGCCTTTATTTATAGTAGTAAAAGGAGAGAAGATATTCCTTCTTCCCCAAGGAATACAAGATACAATAGGAAATGATAACAAGAATCAAATCTAATAGGATTTACACAATCACACTTAAACTAGGAATGTTTACAACAATTCCTAGACAATAGGAAATTAGTTGTTAGATAGCTTAAGTGGATATATATATATATATGGGGGCGGATCCATGGCACCATGTTTTTTACACAATTTTTGACACAAGTATCTAGCCATTAGATTAGTCAACTTTCAATGGTTGAGATGATAGGTTGACAATATGGCAATTAATTTTATTTCTATTTTTTGAAAAATACATATTAAATATAAATAAATCTTTATAATTGTAATTCTCTTTCTCTCTCATATATCTTAATAAACTTTCCATCTTAATAGACTATTTTCTTTTTCATCTTAATAGTCTAATAACCATCTTAATAGACTATTTGCTTAATTTGCGATGACACATATAACCATCTTAATAGCCTATTTTCTTTTCCATCTTAATAGTCTAATAACCATCTTTGAATGTAATATATCATCTAATCCTATTTTTGGGGAAAGTATTTTAATCAAATCTCCATCTCTCATTTATTTCTAATAATCGGTGAAGAACAAGAACAAAAACCCTAATTACGTTTCTCCTTCTTCCAATGCAAACCTAATAAGCTTTTCTTTTCCATCATCACTCAATTTGTTTCTAATCTATTCTCGTTCAAAATGGCAGAGTGCGTGGCAGATTTTGCATCAAACTCTCCCTCCATGTCTCCAGTATGTACTCAATTTAATATCCCTTAGTATTTATTTTAATAAAAGTTTATAGTTGTTTTTTCTAATCAACGTTTATGTCCGTAGTTCATTAGGCATATATTTATCATGTTTTTTTTAACTTGGATCATTAAGCATGATTAATATACGTTAATAGGCACAAGACACAGTTCAAGTCGAGAATGATGAAACATGTATTCCAAATGAGAATTCAAAAGGCTTGAAAACTCCATATGTAGGGATGCTTTTTGATACAATGGAAGAGGCTAGAAACTATTATCAAGATTATGGCCGACAAGAGGGATTTTGGATTCGAACTCGATCTTCATCCAAGACAAGAAGCCGTTCAGACGATATAACAAGTAGACAATTTGTTTCTGCACATCAAGGGAAACATGTCTCAAGAAATATAGTACATGAGACTTTAGAAGAGAATGAAGATAGGGAAACATGTAAGATTGAGAATATGAAGAAACATATAAGAATTGTTCTACAGTGAAATAGAAAATTTAGTCTATTAAGATGGTTATTAGACTACTAAGATGGAAAAGAAAATAATCTATTAAGATGAAAGTTTATTAAGATAGATGAGAGAGAAAGAGAATTACAATTATAAAGATTTATTTATATTTAATATGTATTTTTCAGATAATAGAAATAAAATTAATTGCCATATTGTCAACCTATCATCTCAACCATTGAAAGTTGACTAATCTAATGGCTAGATACTTGTGTCAAAAATTGTGTAAAAAACATGGTGCCATGGATCCGCCCCATATATATATATATATATATATATATATATATATATATATATATATATATATATATATATTAAACAAATGAAATAAATGCTGAATTGGCAATTGATGCATCTTAATCAAATTTTGTAGAACACATGTTTAGTCTAAACAAGTTGAAAAAAAATGGAGGAGATTCTAAATTCTTTGTTTTCAATATATTTGACACATAACATTAAAAATAATAAATTTGTTTGATGTAAATTGATCACAAGTGTGTGAGGAGAGATTTTTTCTTTCAAAAAGAGAATTAGCTGGCGATTTCGTCACGATAGTTTTTTCTTTCAAAATTCGAAAAAACTCATAGAGACAACAAGAGAGATGTTGATTAGATGGTCGGAATTTGGTTTTGTGGACCCCACGTCTATTTGGTATAAAGTATCAATCAATTTTTCATTACATGTCCCTAACATAACCCCATGCCCATGAAACCTCCAAAATAAAGTAGGAATTATAAGGCTTAGTGTGGGCCTCATCAAGTTGCCTATTGGCAACTTGGCACGTCGTATTCACTCATTCTCAACATTACGTCGGGCAAGGTAGCTAGGCCAATTGATTTCACTTGGATTTGATGGATGTTAGTTTAATAGCAAAGTCGAGCTCGTTTGTTTCTTTGAAATTTTCTCACGCCCGACCCTAGTTTCGGAGAGATTTTTTGATGTGCCAGGAGTACGGTCTGATGCATCAAGTATCATAATACAAATGGTTAAATATTTGAAAAAAATTTACAACCGCTTATATTATGACACTTAGTGAATCAGATTTGTTCCCTGCACACAAATTTTTTTATAGCTTTGGGGTGTAGAAATTTTAAAGCTCTTATCCTGTATATAAAACAAGTAAATGTTGTTGCTACCGTTTAGAGCAACTCCACCCATGGAGCCCTCCCTCTGGCAATCCACTATTCAATCCACCCTATTGAACAGTAACTGCCTTTAATGAATAGTAACTGCCATTAATGAACAGTAAATTGCCATTTGCATCTCCACCCTTGGAGCCCTCCCCCTGGCAATAGGCAATAAAATATTAGTTTTTTTTGTTTGTTTAAATAATACAAAATAAAATTATTTGTAATTTCGGATAAGAATTTTTAAATCGTTCTCGTTGCGCCACGTGTCATTTTATCCAAAAAAAACAATTATTTAGCGATGGATTTCGATAAGATTTGTATCCAATGTCATCGTGCCACATGTCGTTATCTTTTCAGAATCTTTGACGATAGATTTCGATCAAATTTTAACTCGTTCGAAATTGCGCCACGTGTCATTATCCGAAAAGATAATAATTGGAGATCGATTTCGATAAGATTTTTATCCAATACGATCGTGCCACGTGTCGTTATCTTTTCAGAATCTTTGAGGATAGATTTCGATCAAATTTTTAACGAATGACGGCATGCCACGTGGCCCTATCTACAGTCCAATCCTTTCTGAATCGTCCATATAATCCACCATTCATCCTCACAAATCTCACACCAATTTTCTCAACATCTCTATCTCATTATTCATAGTTTCTGCTTCTTCTTCACCATCCATCCTTTTACAATGTCTTCTTCTTCATCAAGGATGATGTGGGAACTCGATCAGCAAGAGGAAGAATTGTTTAACCAATCTGAAGGAATGTTCAACCTTCAGATAGCCCAAAATGAGATGGAAGAGGATGAGGAGCGTACAAGGAGAGATGATGAAGCAAGAATGGCCAGAGCCTCACATTCCCGTCGAGTCAACCAGACTTTTGCTCAGATATGCAGGCCCAGTCGTTCGAGAAACCTTGATAGAAGCAGGCAACGATGGGGTGAAGAGCTGTTGGACGATTACTTTGTCCATAACAGTGCATTTCCTGATACGTACTTCAGACGTCGTTTTAGAATGGAACGATATTTGTTCAACAGAATCATGACTGATGTTTGCAACCATGATTCTTACTTTGTGCAAAAGAAGGATTGTTGTGGTGCTATGGGTCTCCTGCCTGAGCAAAAAATCACTGTTGCGTTGCGGATGCTTGCGTATGGAGCATCTGCAGACCAAGTGGATGAGATAACGAGGATGGGGAAATCAACCATTCTTGAGGCCCTGATGAGGTTTTGCGGAGCAGTCGAATCTTTGCACACCGCAGAGTACCTTCGAAAACCTACTGACATGGACTTGCAAAGGCTTCTGAAGAAGGGCGAGATGCGAGGTTTTCCTGGGATGATAGGAAGCATCAATTGTATGCACTGGACGTGGAAAAACTGTCCAAGTGCATGGTAAGGCGCATATGGGGACAGAAAAGGAGCAAAATCTATCATTTTGGAGGAGATGGCATCTTTTGATACATGGATATGGCACGCCTTTTCTGGGGTTCCGGGGGCTCAAAATGATCTCAACGTCCTTGCCCAATCCCTAGTGTTCAACGACGTCCTGCAAGGAAAGGCACCAAAAGTCACGTACGTCGTCAACGAACGTAGGTACGACGGGGCATACTACCTAGCTGACGGCATTTACCCACGGTGGGAAACATTTGTCAAAACAGTGCCACGTCCGCGAAGTGCAAAGGAAAAACACTTTGCAAGTTGTCAAGAGGGGTGCAGGAAGGATGTGGAGCGTTGTTTTGGTATCCTCCAAGCTCGTTGGGCGATCGTCAGGGGTGCTGCCAGAATGTTCGATGTAGAGTCACTTCGATCCATCATGATGACTTGCGTCATTCTTCACAACATGATTGTGGAAGATGAGTTCGATTATGATGCGGTTGATGAATATGAGCCAGAGCCAGACACGATGAACAATTCAAGAACACGGATATATTGTGCGCATGATGCCACCGAAGAACCCGTGCAACACAAGCCATTAGAAAGGGATGGACGTTACAATGAAAGGGTCATTCAACGATATACTGCACTTCAAAGGTCATCTATGCACAATGCTCGGCAAATTGACTTGATAGAGCACCAGTGGGCATTGAAACAAGCTGAAGATACTTAAGTTTATTTAGTATGTTTGTTTGTATTTGGTGTGTTTATTTAATTTTATTTGGTGTTTTTATATAGTGAGTTTATTTGGTGTGTTTATTTAATTTTATTTGGTGTGTTTATTTATTTTTATTTGGTATGTTTATGTAATTTTATTTGGTGTGTTTATGTAATTTCATTTGGTGTGTTTTTTAATTCCATTTGGTGTGTTTATGTAATTCCATTTGGTGAGTTTTTTAGTTTTATTTGGTGTGTCTTATAATTTCATTATACGTGAACAATTTGATGAATAAAGATGGGATTATTAGTATAAATATATTACGAAATTAAATAAATGTACTCTCACTTTAAATAAAGTACTAACTTCAATAAATTGGAAACAACATAAATAATAAATTACAACCCAAAGTGATTGGAAAATTATGGGCTCCGATTACAAAAAGTACCCTATTCATCATCACTTAACCAATTTGTGGTGTTAGGATGATCTTGTCTTGTTGTGCTAGGACCATCTCATCTTGATCTCGCTTCTCTTGCACGCCTCCTTTGCACCACATCCGCTTTCTCCGACTGCCAAAAATATTTAGAATCTGGAGACATCCCTTCTAAAGGCTTGTTCATAATGTCACTATCTCGTTGTGCCATTCTTTCTTCTCTAACCAACTCCCTTTCTTGCCTAAGTAGCTCTCTTTCCCTCTGTTCAGCTTGAAATGCTTGTTGAATAGCTGCAGCTTTTGCCTCATCTCTAGCCTTATCAGCCTCATATTTCGCCATTTCCCCGTGCCAACGTCAATTCACCTTGACGAGCAAGTTCTTGCATGTACTTTCCATAATCATTCTTGGAAGCACTCCCTTTCCTCTTTGAAGCCTTCTTACCTTGAGGCCTAATTGGATAACGGGTCGACCCCGACGCTTGTTCAGGAATCGGCGTTTCAGGAACTTCTTCTCCATCTTCTTCATCAACATGGGAGCCATGATTGGGTGTAGAGTGTAGAGGGGTGCTGTGTATAGGGGTGCTGTGTAGAGGGGTGTTGTTCATGTATACTTCTGGACCAACATGCACAACTTTGAATTTAGGACAATCAATAACAATATTCCAACATTCCCACCGATTGAATGATTTTTGTTTTGCTTTGATTTTGGCAGCATACCATGCTTGTGCTTGAAGTTGCTACAAATCAATAATAATAATGAAATTATTAGGTAACAAATAAATAATACAAACAAATAATAATAATGAAATTATTAGGTAACAAATAAATAATACAAACAAATAATAATAATGAAATTAGGTGACAAATAAATAATCAAACAAATAATAATAATGAAATTAGGTAACAAATAAATAATACAAACAAATAATAATAATGAAATTAGGTGACAAATAAATAATAATAATGAAATTAGGTAACAAATAAATAATACAAACAAATAATTATAATATATTCTTACCTCATCCGCATAATTTTCCCCACTTCGAAGATTACTACTAGATTGTGTCAAGGAGTCTCTCCACGTACTAAAGGAATGGCTAAGTAATTTCCAACGACTGGACACCGATTCTTTGGTTCTTGTCCCACCCATTTGCTCAAGAAATTTGGTATGTATTAAACTCCACATTTCTCGCAACTGCATCTCATTACCCGTAAGGGAATTATGAGTAACTTCAACCCAGCTAGTACACAACGCAACATCTTCAAGAAGCGACCAATTCGTACCTGCATCAGTAGTCATTTTCTGGAAAAAAATTGGATTGAAACTTTGAGAGAAAGATAGGAATTTGATTGAAAGTAGTTGAGAAAATATGAAATTGTGGTGTAAGGTAGATGGAGAAGAAGTGGTATTTATAGAAAAGTAAAAAGAATTTTTTACAAATTATTTCAGAATTTTTTGCAGATTTTTTACAATTTTTTCGAATTTTTTACATTTTTATTTTTATTTTTATTCAAATAATTAATCTCTGCCGTTGGATTTTAAAAAATTTGAATTCCAACACTCCAGATTGTGCCACGTGTCACAACGGTAACTTTTCTTAATTATTAAACTATTTTTTCTTTTTTTTTTAATTTGAAATCAGTTGCATCGGACGGCTCCTATTTAAACCCCTTCAAATCGAACGGACCGTGGGAAGCCACATGGCTTCCCAACGGTCACCTGCCGATTCTCTGCGCGCAGGCCCTGGCGCGTGAAATCCGATCGGGCGACGCGCCCCCACTCGCGAGTGAGGGGCATGCGCCTGACACAAAAAAATTTAAATAATGCCTGGCCCTCGGGCTGCAGGCTGGTGGATTCCCCACGGGCCTTGTGCTCGGGCTCCCACCCTCACTCGGGCTCTCCATGGCTGGAGCACTGTCCACCGGGCCTCGGGCCCTTTCCTCTCCCCTGTCCCCCGAGCAATCCACATGGGTGGAGTTGCTCTTAGAGCTATGAAAAGTGATTATCACTCATCTTTTTCTCTTTATGCACACTATTAATTTCTGGCCCTTGACGAATCAAGGGACATGAATAAAACCAAATTATGCAATAATCATTTTCATAAAGCTGTAAGTTATTCTTGACATGCAAGTTGGATTGAAAATTTCGATTTCGACCAATTCTGTTTTTGTCGGTTTACCAACAAAAATATGAAAAAAATTAACGCATCTTAAAATTAGGCCGCGTTTGCCGTGGTTACATGTTACTAATTTGTGATCTATCAGTGGGTATAAACAGGGACGAAGCCAGAGATTTGTATGAATGGGGGCATCTTCAAACAACAAAGTTACAATTAAAAAGCTAAAAAATTTACTAAACAAACACTTATATATTAATCTTATAAAGTATTTCATACAAAACACTTAGAATCATTGTTAGCGAAGTCAGTCATATTGATACTAAGAGAAATGCTAAGGAGACTCTCTCAAAGTGGGACTATCTGCACCTCATGTTTAAGGCACAATGTTTAATAATGTTGGTACGGGGATTATGCTAAAAATATGAGGTGACAGAAAGTCTATGGAGAGGTCCACTTTTGGAAGAGTCTCCTTAGCATTTCCCTTGATACCAATTAACATAAAAGGTTTAATTTTTTTTTTTTTTTATTAGGGTTGGTCATTGAGATGCAAAATTGTACAATTTTTTTGAGTGGGGGCATCCGCCCCCTCTAGGCCTATAGTGGATTCGTCCCTGGGTATAAAGCCAATGTAATTCTGATATCTCTAGACCCTAGTGGGGTTTCCATTTTCCCAAATCCTTTACCCTCTAGATTTTTAATTTTTCTTCAACGGGCAACCAATTGGAAGTTTTTCTTGGTCTAATAAGACCTTGTTGTGCCTTGAAATTCAAGAAATGCAGAAAGACTAATCCATTTCTTTTATTGAATGACCAATTAAACATCAATTACAACCTACCATGGACCGCAATTAAAGTTAAGCTTATCTGCAAAATCGAGTTCATGGGATGTGACCAATTTGCTCAATTACTACACCAATGTGTTTTTGAGCTGGCCATGAGCCAGCATAGACGTTTCTGTGGCATGCCGAGTTGTTAGAACCTAGTATTACTGCTGTGCTGTATTTAGGCTTGATTCTTGCATACTTGATCAACGTACAAAATTTCGCAGTCACCATGATTCTTGCATACTTCTTATACACGAACAACTCTGTATCGACCTAGTTATTAGTTACAAAGTCAATGAAAGAATGATTCACAATGTGCTTGTAACAAATACACATTTACCATTTGTGTAATTCCTCAAGTTTTATTCTTACTAAGAACATTGGACATTGTCCTTCGGTTTTAGAGAAAGAAAACCAGTTCCTTCTTCCTATTTAATTCCCTGACCAATAGTAAGTATTTTATGTGATAAATTAGTGTTTTACCTGTTTGGTCTCATTTCTGTTGCCGCTTTTCATTTTAGTCACAGTATAGATGCGTAATGGATATTTGTTAATTTCCGTATACGTTATTATTTTTACTTTATAATGAATATCTACCCTTTTAATTACATTTTATTTTCAGTATTATCTGATGAGTAGATTTTATATTATATATTTGACCCTAATCTTAGTTTATTTTGGTTATTATTTTGGAAGAATTTTGATATTTGAATTGTATTTTCAATATAGGACTTTCGACTTCCTCTGGAGCAAAACGTGATCAAATGGATAAACTTTGGAGTAATTCCAGTTGGAGGATGTTCATTAGTCCCTTAGCTTGATCGTGTCAAAACATCAGATCCTTCCACTAAGCGGTTATTTTCTGGCGATATAATAAAGGAGCAGTGCGCGGTGCTAGAAAAGTGAAGTTTTCGACTTAATTGCGAGTTTTGGAGTCTAAGATGACTTAAATTGGATTCGGCCCCTTCTGGACATGTGTTCAGAACGTTTCAATCTTTAAAACAAGTTGTCATGGCCCGGATTTGGAGGATATTTGAGGCTAAAGTGTGGCTGGACAGTTCCCTTGCAGATTCTTCTAACTTAATTAGGACTTTATTTTCTAGTATATTTTATTATTATTTGATTTCCTAATTGGATCAAAGACTTTTATTAGGGATTATCGCAAGTTTTCGGAGAGGATATAAGGTTTGGACGGTCTTAGTCCTTTGCTTCTTCTTTCATGCGACTTCGAAGATAGGAAATTGTCTAGGGCTCTTGAAGATTTTCAAAACTTTACTTTAAGGTGTTTTCAATCATTTTCTTCATAATAATATTTTATTTGATTTTGATTTTGAATATGCGTAACTAATCCATTTTGCTAGAGCAAAGCCTTTAGCCTTAGCATGAATATGTAATTTTTATTTAATTGCTTATGATTGATCGTATGTATGCTTTTAATTATTTATCACCATTTTAAACTATCTAATTGTCTTGATAACTGGCCACCATTAGGATGTTTAGACAAGTAATTGAATGCAATTTGGTCGGAATATCATCGGAGGATTGAGTATTGCTTCTTTTGGTTAATAATTGTAATTTCACCTAAGGCGAATATCACGCTCTTAGGGGTTGCATGGTTTTCGGAGAGTTTTCACATAACTTAATCAGTCTTGCATGTTTATATTTGATTTGAATATCAAAGATGGATTGCATGTTAGATATATGTTCTTGCTTGAATATCACGAGGAGAATATGTATTAGGAAAACCTAACCTTCAAAGTTGCATGTGTAGATCATAAGTAATTTGTAAAAATACGTAGAATTATTATGGTGATGGCGAAACACTAGTGTTCTTATAAATTGGTATTTAAAAACTCTTTTCTATTATTTTAATAATTTTGGTTTTTAGTTAAAATTCATTTTTAATGTTACCCAAATTCCGAATCATCTTTCTAAATTTCCAATTTTAAGTAATTAATTAGGAATTGGTATTGCATAAATTATTTAAATAATTCTTGTGGAGAACGACATTGCATGAGCATATATACTAGAACAACCTTGTACTCTTGCAAGCATTTTATGAGATTTTTACCTTCTTTATGTTGGCACTAGAAATCCTATCAGTATCTAAGAAATGATGGCGTTATTCACACACTATTTTTTAATTCACACACTATTTTTTACTTCTCACACATCCCTTGTTAGTTTTTGTCATTTGATCTTCTTCAATCATCTAATCCAATGATTAAAATTAAAAAAGTATGTAAAAAGTAAAAAAAAATGTGTAGATAACACACTCCATTTGAGAAACCATTAATGGACGGGCATGTAATTCCAAATTTACAAGTTTTTACTCCTAAAATGAGACAGAGCTTCTTATTTTTTAATTTTTTAAGTTTCTAATTGACTTGGGGTGGGGTACGTACGGAATATAGTGCTTGATCTCAGCTGAATCGTCAATTGGTCGTACTCATAGAAAAAGGATTCCTCCTGATCCATTATGTGAGAAATAATATTTAATAAACAACCACGTGCAAATAGTATTTTTTGAATCACAGTGTGTTACGAGCGACTTGTACATTTTAAATGTATTTATATGAGTGAATTACTTCAATATTTTTTTATTTCGTTATTTTCTTTTTTATCACCAACGCACCTCTTACGATGTTTTGAATACAGCATTCATGATTTTTCTTATTTTTTATTATATTTTTCTTTCCCATCTGGACATCATCAACTTTGTCATTTGTTTATTCTTTTCTCTCTTCCCTTTCATTTTTTATTCTTTTTTCTTTTTTCACTTATATTTATATTATATTTTATGATGATTAAATTACCAAATTACCCTTGCAGGTTTGATATATTATTTTGGACTGGTTTTGGATTTTTTTGGCTGAGGGGCATTTTGGTCCTATTATTTTTGTTGAAGCCGTGACCACAAATTGGGGATTTGGCTTTCTAAATATATATATATATATATATATGTATATCTTTATGTAAGGGTTGGATTGTCTGATGAATATGACTTTTTCTCTTTAATCTATGTAAGGGTTGGATTATCTTACACTATTAATAATAATATCGTTTTCAGATGGTGTTGGACACAATTTATTTCTTAACAACTTGACATGAACACCACTATTAAGCTAATAGATAAATTTGAGACACAAATATGGATTTCTTTTCTAATATGTTCATCACTTAGACACTCTACATAATTAACATTTAAATAGGTGGCCAAATTATATCCTAAAGATATTGATTGTATTAAATACATGTAATTATTGTAGTCAAATTCATATTTTTATCACATACGATCCCTGAAATTGACAAACGCATCAAAATGATACCTGAAATTGACAAACGCATCAAAATGATACCTGAAATTGAAAATTGATCAATGTCGCCTATGAATATGAAGATTGTTGTTTGGTGGCTCGGCTCAAAGAAGAAGGAGAAGATGAGGATTGTTAGTTTGTTGTTTTTATTATTTTTACCTTTTTAAATTTTTGAAACACTTTCATAATCCATGTGTCATCATATTATTAAAATGTAGAGTATTATGTGTGTCACATCAGCACATAATAGATTTTTTTTAACAGAATTCAGACAAAAGACGACATTGATTTGCAACACCCATATTGTCACATCCCGACCTGGGGTCAACCACATCCCGGGCCCGCACCACCACCGTAGCACGATATTGTCCGCTTTGGGCCCCGACTACGCCCTCACGGTTTTGTTTCTAGGAGATTGTGAGATCCCACATCGCCCAGGGGAGTGATCCTTATATGTATATTCCCATCCCTACCTAGCACGATGCCTTTTGGGAGCTCACTGGCTTCCGGTTCCATGGGAACTCTGAAGTTAAGCGAGTAGCGCGCGAAAGCACTCCCATGATGGGTGACCCACTGGGAAATTCTCGTGTGAGTTCCCAGAAACAAAATCGTGAGGGCGTAGTCGGGGCCCAAAGCGGACAATATCGTGCTACGGTGGTGGAGCGGGTCCGGGATATGGTGGACCCCAGGTCGGGATGTGACAATTTGGTATCAGAGCCTAACCCTGGTCGTGGTGTGCCGACGAGGACGTCGGGCCCCTAAGGGGGGGTGGATTGTGAGATCCCAAATCGCCCAGGGGAGTGATCCTTATATGTATATTCTCATCCCTACCTAGCACGAGGCCTTTTGAGAGCTAACTGGCTTCGGGTTCCATGGAAACTCCGAAGTTAAGCGAGTAGCGTGCGAGAGCACTCCCATGATGGGTGACCCACTGGGAAGTTCTCGTGTGAGTTCCCAGAAACAAAATCGTGAGGACGTAGTCGGGGCCCAAAGCGAACAATAGCATGCTACGGTGGTGGAGTGGGTCCAGGATGTGGTGGACCCTGGGTCGTGATGTGACACATATTCAATGACGATATTATTTAATTTTCAACATCATATATCATTTTTATGCGGTGGGTCAATTCAGAAACTAGTTATGATAAAAACTCAATATAATATAATAACTTAAATTTAACAAATCACTACCCGGGAAACCAATCTTTTTAAACATGTTACTAAGGAGTCTATCCATTGTCAAGCTATAAGATAATTATATTAAATTTAACTAAATTACGGCAAGTGGAATTCAAACTTAATGCAGAGTAAAACGCACTAACACAACTAACTTAGTTAAACTCAAATCTTATATTTTAAATCAATTCTTTTACAAGTAATTTATATAAATGTATCTTTAATTATATAAATAATTAATAAAAATAAATAGAGTAAGTGGCTGGCGGGAATAATAATTTTTTTTCTTTGTTGTTTGGTCCTTGGCTTGAAGGGCAGGGTAACACAAGTCATTGACTTCCGTTTGTGTCCTTCGAGATCCACTCCTTCCCTCCCCCTCAAGCGAATAAAAAGCTGTAATTCAGACTCATTCTCCTCACAAATCTCTCTTACTTCGCCTCTCACAAATTTTCATACATACAACGAAGCAAATTCAAAACCTCTCAACATATTCCATCCAGCTAGCTGCACAAACTGATCATTTTGTCTTTGGTTTTCTCTTCAAATGTGTTGCTTAGAAAAATGATGAATATGTCCTTCCCTCGACTTCTTCCTCTTTCTCTTTTCTTTGTAGCTTGCTTTGTAACTTTTGCCTTTGGAGCTACTCGATTGCCAAATGATGAAGGTACGAGTATAAATCTTTCTTAGTTTCCTTTGTTTCATTCTATAAATGATAGTTTTAAGTTCGTTTAATAATTTTTTTTAGTTTTCAATTTTTTTTGAGTTTTCAAATTTGGTTTGGGTTGATTTTGGTTTTCAGTTTACATTTTTCCGAGAAGTGAAAACAGTTACCAATGAACTAAAAATTAAAAAATCAAAATCAAAATGGTTATCAAATGGACCTTAGGTAAACAGATATTTGTGTGAACTTTGTAGAAATTTTCAATCATATGATGCTGAGGTGCACTCTGTAGTTCTTGTCTATGTATCAATTTTTTTTTTTTTACTATTTTGTTCAGCACGATGTTAATTTGTTGCATTTTATTTTGCTTATATGCAGTGCAAACTTTGAAAGACATAGCAAAGACACTGGGGAAGACGGGCTGGGATTTCAGTGGAGACGCAGATCCATGCAGCGGCCGACCTCCATGGGCTGATATAAGCTCACCCAAAGAAATTCTGTATACTATCAGCTGTGATTGCTCCTATGAAAACTCCACCGTCTGCCATATTACCAACATGTAAACCTCTCTCTCTCTCTCTCTCTCTCTCACTCAAAAACAAACATGCCCGACTCAGAACTCAGTGAGATTTTTAAGTGTGCTTCCGGAACATGGTATATCATGTGTCACTATATAAATGATGAGTTATTTGTGTTAAAAATTAGCACAATTTGAAAAATAAAACCTCATTCCACTTATATAATGACACGTGGTGGACGTTCCAAACACAATGAAAAATTTCTCCACATCTCACAAGCTAATACCAAATAATCTTATCGGGTTTTTTTATTTAAATTGATGTGCATTTATTGGTGCCACCCCTGTGAGATCCCACATCGCCTAAGAGAGTGATTCTTATATATGTATTCCCATCCCTACCTAGCACGAGGCTTTTTGGGAGCTCACTGGCTTCGGGTTCCATGGGAACTCCGAAGTTAAGCGAGTAGCGCGCGAGAGCAATCCCATGATGGGTGACCCACTGGGAAGTTCTCGTGTGAGTTCCCAAAAACAAAACCGTGAGGGCGTAGTCGGGGCCCAAAGCGGACAATATCGTGCTACGGTGGTGGAGCGGGCCCGGGATGTGGTGGACCCCGCGTCGGGATGTGACAACCCCCAATAAAAGTTTTTCTAGAATATTATTAGATCGCTCGGGATATTTGTGTCACTATATAAATGATGAGTTATTTGTGTTAAAAATTAGCACAATTTGAAAAATAAAGCATCATTCCACTTATATAATGACACGTTGTGTACGTTCTGAACACAATGAAAAATTTCTCCACATCTCACAAGCTAATACCAAATAATCTTATCGGGTTTTTGTGATTTAAATTGATGTGCATTTATTGGTGCCACCCCCAATTAAAGTTTTTCTGGAATATTATTAGATCGCTCGGGATATTTTCTTCTATTAGAATTAAGTAATTAAAACGCTACTTGTTTTTTAATTAACGAGGAAACAAACTCGAATTTGGTACATCTTTTAAAGGGACGTTTTGAATTAGATGCCTAGTTTTTAAATGTCATAGACTAAACATCTATTCCTTTTGCAAATTTGATTAAACATTTTCCCTACTATTTTGGTCCTTTAATTTTATTTCATTAGAAGTCTATTCACATTAGCATTCCATTTTTTCCTCCTATTTTTATCCATCTCTTATTATGATGATTAAGATTTTTTTTTTTATTATTAAAATATTTATTTTAGTAAATTAAATAGAATGTAACAAAACTCGTTGTTAGGTACGTTTTATTATATCGGTACGTTTGATTATAATGGTACATTTAGTTACTTGGTACATTTGAATTTTTGTTCCATTTGGCTTATTAGTACATATGAATTTTTGGTACATTTAGTTTTTGGTACGTTTGTTTTCAAAACATAAGTTTTATTACTTTTTGTCCTAATAATGAGGAATTACTTTAATTAATTATTTTTTTTATAGAAAGAGTAGTTAAATTACTTTAATTAATTTTTTTTATAGAAAGAGTCATTAATCAACGGATAATAACCTTTTTATTAATTCAAAATTATATGATTTATCGTTATTATTTAGCATTATCTACAATAATAAGGATTTTTCTCTGATCAACTAAAAGTTGTTCCAGAGACTTATCTACCAAAATAATATGAATCAAACATATTTTAAACATTCCAAAAAGATGAATATTCATTTTCATATAGTTTATAATTGGGTACGTTTTAATTCGAGGTTGGTACGTTTTCGTTTGACGTTGGTACGTTTTCATTTAATGTTGGTACGTTTCCATTTGGCGTTGGTGTACATTTAGATTTGAAAAGTTTAAATTTTTAGACTTAAATATAGTTGAAATTATTTAAAATATATAGCAGATATTTAAATGTAAATTAATTTCAATTAATTTGACGTAGTTCAAGTCTGAGTATCTTAATCAAATATTTCAAAAGCTTAATCAAAAACTCAAAAAGCATAAATGTTTAGTCTACAAAAGTCTAAAATGAAGTATCTAATTCAAATTTTCTCTCTTTTAAATCTAAGAGACGTACCATTAAACTATCAACTAGTAAATACATTTTTAAATGTACAATAACTTTTTTTATTTTTAATACTATGATATATTTTACACTAAAGGAATGGGGGGAGTTCGGCTAAGTCACACAATTGGCAATCTAATTTGGTATCGAATTCGTCATTCATGAGATCTCACTTACACATGAATTACAAGTGAAGAGTAATACCATCGTAGTACTGAGTGGCAAATGTACCATAACTTTTAAATACATTTTTTATATAACTATACGTAAAATTTTGAAAAAATTAATGAAGTTTTTTTTTAATGAAAATATTAATGATTTTTTTTAATGAAGGAAGAGCCTAATTAAATATAATAACAGAAAGCAAGTGGTCCTTTATCACAGTGGTGGAAAGATGTTGAGCCCTTGCATGACGGCGTGGGTTCAAACTTCATCGGTGGCTAATCTAACAAAATCTATCGTTTCACAAAAATAAAAAAAAAAGAACAGAAATAAAAAGTTTTTTTTTTTAGTGATAATGAGGAATTACTTAAATTAATATTTTTAATAAAGCCACAAATTTAAAATTGCTAGATTATAGGAAATTAGTTGTTAGATAGCTTAAGTAGATATATATATATATATACACACACACACATACAAAGACTTTCAGTTTATAGTCTTGTATGTTCGAATGAAGGGAGTCCAGATCCCCTTAAGTCATTTACTTAGTTCTTGATTGATTTTAATGATAACATACTCATTAAACTAACCAGATCCAAGTATAAATGGGACTCTTAAAATAGGAAAACTGATGGAAATAACTTGAATACATACTGGAGAATGCATTAAGTAATAGATCTACAACTTTAGAAAGCAAACAAAGAGTTTCGGGCAAGATTTCACCTTGTCTGGCAAGGTTGAACTTCTTGTAGTCGCTTCTCTTTGAATTTACAGAGGTTTATACGCTAAAAAGGGATGGTAAATAAGTTTACACAAGGGAATCGATACTACGCCATTAAGGGTGATAGCAGAGCTTTTAAACAAGGACAAAAGATAGCTTTTCTAAGGACTATAGCTAAAAGGATTGAATCTGAGTTGATTTCAGCTTTTCGATGCAAATTTGGCTTGAAAGCAGAGTTTGTATGTTTATTTGATTGATTGGTTAAGTGTCCTTGTCTCTGGGGCATCTTCTTCCTTTTATAGGCAAATTAGCCCGACTGTTGTAGTTTTGCTCTTACCCGAAAGCAATTGGAGGGTAGTGGCTCATCATCTTTTTACTTGTATTACCACTGAAAAGTACTTTTTGGCTGATTGTGAGTTATTCTCCATCACTTGACATTTAAATCATAGGCACATGGTCTATGCATTAATGGGGAGGCGCCAATTTGTCTCTGGGCTTGATGTTGGGTTTCGAGCAAGTCTGCTTTTAATTGGCATCTCTGGGCTTCCTCACACTTGCAGCCCAATGTTCAAATATTAATCAAACAGTCTCATTTATGTGGCAGCTTTTCCTTTTAGTCACAGTATAGATGCGTAATGAATATCTGTTAATTTGCAACTAATCTTTGAAACCTTGTTTTCCGATGAAACACAGAATTCTAAAAGCCCAAGATTTGAAAGGAACGCTCCCACTAGAGCTAGTAAATCTCACCTATCTTCAAGAAATGTAAGCACACTTTTTACCCTCCAAGTTTACATTATTTAAAAGAAAATAACTTTGTGTCGTGTAAATCGTTTATACTAATTTCACATATTGCTTACCTTTATGTCTGTTGCCAATGAGACAACAACTGGTTTCTTTCTTTCTCCTTCAGCGACCTCACCCGCAACTACCTGAGCGGTACCATCCCTCCAGAATGGAGCTCTCTTCCACTTCTGAACATGTACTGTCTTCTCTCAAACTGCATGCATTTCTGTGTTTGATGTTCATGTCATGTTCTTATTGCTTCATTTGGTCACTCCAATGTTCTTCAGCTATTTCTTTCTTAAACTATAAATCTACTACATTGGGTTTTGTTCATGATGATGGGCTTCCGTGGTCATGAGGCGTTTGAATCATAAATATTGAATCGAACACATGGGGTTCATTGCCTTCTTATTGACGAACATGTTAACGTGATTGAACCTCTTGCTTGATAAAAGAGATCTTAAGACTATAGTTTTTGATGCAGATCCCTTCTTGGAAATCGTTTGACGGGTTCTATCCCCAAAGAGCTCGGAAACATCACCACCCTGAAGAGTTTGTGAGTGTTGATTGCGCATTTGTTTCTTGCTTACCCCATTTGATTCCATGGAGATCGTTGATGATGTTTTTTTTAATCAATGGAATTGAATTTGTTTGTATAGGGACATCAGTTTCAATAATTTCTCTGGACCTCTCCCTCAGGAGCTTGGATATTGGGCCAACATAGAAAGATTGTAAGAGTCCTATTCCAATTTTACCGTGTTAAAAAGTATTTGGTTTATTTGGAATATTCTTTCTTATAGACAAATTCTGGATGTTTTCATTAGTAAATCATCTACTTCTTTATCATTGATATAATTGTTATATCTATTTCATACTTAGGCTGCTTACCTCAAACAACTTTACTGGGGAGTTGCCAGAAACATTTGCAATGCTTACCAAAATAAAGGACTTGTAAGCTTCTGTGGTTCTTTCTTCTTAAAGGTTTCCTGAGCACTTGTACATTTTTTTACTGCTTTCTGATACTAATTCGTAATATTTTCCCTTTTCCAATCATTATGCAGTCGGGTTAGTGACAGTCACTTTTTCGGGCAGATACCTGATTTTATTGAGAACTGGACAAGTCTTGAAAGACTGTGAGTGTTTTTCTTTTGTGTGTCATCTTTCTGCTATTTGATTCTGAATATTTTCACTAATTCATATGTTATGACTCGTTGAAACAGATTGATTCAGGCTAGCGGTTTGACAGGGCCAATTCCTTCTGGCATTTCTCTTTTGACAAACTTAACTGACTTGTTAGTATATCCCGTCTCTATTTTTAAATACAAAACGACTAGCAAAATGCGTAGTTTATGTTCATGGCTCAATTTTAACATGCAGGAGAATCACTGACTTGAGTGGACCTGAATCACCCATTCCTCCGCTCGATATGATGAAAAACATGAAGACACTGTGAGTTAATGGTTCCATGACACACAATTTCTGTCTGTACCAGAAGTCTTCTGTAAACTCAAAGCTTTGATGTCTGTTGCAGGATATTGAGGAGTTGCAACCTTACTGGACAGCTACCTCCATATCTTGCGCAAATGAACAACTTGAAAGCTTTGTAAGTACAAATGTCTTAGTTCCTATTTTTTTCGTCTTCAAAAAAATGAAATTTCTTCTAGATGTGATTCTACTAATTCAAGTATTATTGAAGTGACTTAGACGATGTTGGGCGGACTTTATGTTTCTGTATATATTAAGAGAACATCTCTTTCAGATGTCATTTCCCTCTCTGCAGAGAGCACATCTAAACTGCATTTGCTATTTGTTTGTGCAGAGACCTCAGCTTTAACAAGCTGACCGGAGAAATTCCAAGCAGCTTCGGTAGTCTACCAAATGTGGCTTATATGTAAGCAATTGGAATGACCAATCTAGTCTTTCTTACATGAAATTCAAGCAGACATTCTTCAATGGTTTTGTTACACCCCAGCCGGACAAGCTGGAAGTATTTCAAACCACGATTACTATAATTATGAGTCACGGGTTATACTGCAATGAAAATGAAAAAGACTCTTCTCCTCAGAAATGAAATGTTTAGTTTATTCATTAGAGTCATTAATACTCATGCAATTAACTGACATAAGGTGATCGATCACCCTTAGATGTGTCTTTCAGATGGAAGTAATGATCTAATGCACCCAGAGTTGGCAAACTCAAATTTTCAAACCTTTACCAAGAAATTCCTAAGAACAAACACTATATTCTTTACTGAGTTTTTCTGTTTTCATTATTTTTAGATTCTTAACTGGAAACTTGCTGACTGGACCTGTACCTGCTTGGCCGAAAGACAACGTGTAAGCTTCTCTTCCAAATGCCACTCTTTAGTTACTAAGGAAATTTATGCTGTTTTTTTTTTTTTTTTTTTTTTTTTTTTAAACTAAGATAGATATAAAACTATTATATCAAAAACTTCATTCGAACCATGTTAATGCCTACCTCCTTCTCCTCACCCTTGTTTCCTTTTGTACTAACAAACTGTTAGTGTTTGTTTTCTGGATTGAGTTTTCTTTAATGGAATATAAATGTGCAGAGAGATAGAAGCTATATTGGATTCTCTCTCTCCCAAGCAAAGAACTCGAAGAGTATGTATTACCATTAGAGGAGTGAGTAGCACACTCACTCTCTCACATCATTACAAAATCAATCACAACCATTCAATTTTAAGTCATCATGTAAGATGCTTACACTTGTCATGAGCTATGACTCATTATAATCTAAGCTAGGTGCCATATGGAATATGATCCAAAGGCTCACATTCAATCCTACAACTTGCATATAATAAACCAACACAGCAAATACATTTATACACTAATAATCCATTCTAAATGTTTTGCTGATTTCACTCCAAGTGCAGCCCTCAAGTACTCAAACCGATCCTTAGGCAGAGCCTTGGTAAAAATGTCTGCCAATAGCATCCCTTATGAAGTGATACTTCATGTTGATATGCCTTGTTTTCTGGTGGAACAATGGATTCTTGGACATGGCTATGACAGATGTATTATCACATAACAAAGGTGTAGCCTCCACTTGTTCCTCTCCAAAGTCAGATAACACAAACCTTAGCCACATTGCTTGTGTTGTAACTTCTGCAGCACTTATATATTCAGCTTCTGCAGTAGATAGAGTCACACTGCATTGCTTGACAAAGGCCCAAGACAATATCCCTGAGCCAAAGCTGAATGCATAGCCCGAGGTACTCTTCATATCATCCAAGCTTCATGCCCAGTCACTGTCATAGTAGCCTATCAACACAGCTTCTTTGCCCTTCACATACTCAATTCCAAAATCCAATGTCACTTGTACATATCTCAAGACTCTTTTAGTTGTCCCCATGTGCTTCCTAGTAGGCTTATGCATAAATCTTGCCAACAAACAGGATGCATACATCAAATCTGGTCCAGTAGCTGTTAAGTATAACAAAGTACCAACCATCTTTCTATACAAGCCTTCATTTGCTTCCTCACTTCCATCATCCTTAGATAGCTTCTCATTAATTGAAAGTGGAGTCTTCACAGCTTTGCTGTCTTTTAACCCGAACTTCTCAAGTAATGTCTTGGCATATTTCTTTTGATGAATAAATATGCTCTTCTCAGTTTGAATTATGCCCAAACCAAGGAAATGATGTAGCAATCCCAAGTCTGACATTTCATACTGTTTCATCATATCCATCTTAAATTCTTGATCATTTCATCAAACTCCCTGTGTAGATAATGTCATCTACAAACAGAGACACAATAAGCACACCTGCATCACTGAATTTTGTATACAAAGTAGCTTCACTTTGGCTTTTCTTGAATCCATATTTGTTGAAGTATGCATCTATCTCATCATACCAAGCTCTGGGAGCTTGTTTCAGACCATATTGTCTTCTTGCCCTTGGACTTCAAATCCCTGTGGCTGATCAACATATACTTCCTCATGCAGTGTACCATTTAGAAATGCCAATTTGACATCTAACTAGAACACTTTCCATTCCTTTTGAGCTGCCAAAGCAATTAAGGTTCTAATGGTATCAAGTCTTGCCACTGGTACAAAGGTCTCATTGAAATCAACCCCAGGCTTCTAAGAGTAGCCATTTGCCACTAATCTTGCCTTGTTTTTTTGCATGAGCCATCCCGATTAAGCTTTGTCTTATAGACCCATTTGACACCAATTACTGGTTTATCAAATGGCCTATTAACTAACTCTCATGTGTTATTCTTTTCTATCATTTCAATCTCTGTGGACATAGCTTTTCTCCAAGCTTCATCCCCTGATGCTTCTTCAAAACACTCAGGTTCTATTACACAGAAGTTGCATCTCTCATATATTTCATTCAAGCTTCTAAATCTGATAGGAGTATGATCATACTCTTGTGGACCAATATGTCTCACTTGCTCTCCTTGACTTGGAGAAGAAATAACAGCTTGATCATGTTGATCCTGCAATGATCCTGTGCACCCCACATCTTCATCATTTCCTTCAATCTCAACATTGCTCCCTTCATCTTCATGTACTTCATTATCAATTGCAATAGGCATATTTTTCTCCGCACAAGATTTCCAATCCCAACTAGCATTCTCATCGAAAATCACATCTCTAGAGATAAGTATTTTCTTGGTTTCTGGATTATACAATCTGTAACCCTTTTCACCTGTTCCATAACCAAGAAAAATGCATTTGACACTTGTTGCATCCAGTTTTTGTCTCATCTGTGATGGAACTTGTGCATAGCATAGAGATCTAAATACTCTTAAGTGTTTCACTCCAGGCTTCCTTCCACTATAGGCTTCAAATGGTGTCTTCTTATTCAGGGCTTTGGTAGGGCATCTATTGAGAATATAGACTGCAGTGTTAACTGCTTCTGCCCAAAACTCAAATGGAATGCCCTTCTCCAACATCATGCACTTAGCCATTTCTACAATGGTCCTATTTCTTCTCTCAGCAACACCATTTTGTTGAGGAGAATAGGCCACTATGAGCTGTCTTTCCATGCCAAGATCTTCACAAAACTGAGAAAATTCAAGTGAATTGTTCTCTCCTCCTCTGTCACTTCTTAATTTCTTCAGTTTGTACCCACTTTGTAATTCAACAGTTGCTTTGAACCTCTTGAATACACCAAATGCCTCAGACTTACTCCTCATAAAGTAAGCCCATCCCATTCTGGTGCAATCGTCTATGAAAATGATGAAGTACTTATTTCCAGCTTTGGTAGATGTTTGCATAGGTCCACAGATATCAGTATGAACCAACTCCAATGGTAGAGCAGCTCTCTAGTTAGTTTCCTTGGGAAAAGCATCTCTGCAATGCTTGCCAAGTGCACAACCTTCACACATTGTGGTGTTTGCTTTCAACACAGGTAATCCAGTCACCATTTCATGTTCTTGTAGCTACATTAAAGCACTCATGTTCAAATGCCCTAGTCTTCTGTGTCATGTCTCAGCAGCTTGTCCAACACTGGCTCTCAAGACTATTTGAATTCATGGTTGTAACTTTAAAGGAAAGCTTCCATTTCCCTTCATAAGAATCTTAACAACTAAGTTGGAATATGTGAAATCATCATAAATTCTAAGTTCAATACCCCCAAATACAAGGTAGTACCCATGCTCCATCATCTGTCTCACACTCAACAGATTTTCTTTTAAACCAGGCACTAACATTATCTCATTTATGTACCTTTTGCCTTGTTTAATTTCAACTAGCAAATCACCTTTTCCAACCACATTGACTAATTGCCCTGTGCCCATCTCAACTTTGGCAATGACACTCCTATCAATATTCACCATGAGGTATTCTCTCCCTGCCATATGATTGCTACACCCACTGTCAACATACCAAATGTCTTCACCTTTTTTCACAGCAGCTAACATACAAACATAGAACATTGTTGGTGTGTTCTCCACTTGACCAACATAATTCACTTGCTGAATAGCTTTCTTAGACCTGCAATCTTTGGCAAAATGTCCTGGCTTATCACAATTATGACATCTTGGCTTCCCCTTAAACCAACATTCTCCAAAATGCAATTTGTCACAATATTTGCAAGGGTTCTTGGCTCTATCAGAGGCAACAAGTTTCCCTTGCTGATGCACAGGTTTGTTATCCCACTTCTTACTCTTGGTCTTCCAATTCTTTGTTGGTTTAAAATTTTGATTGGCATTATAAGTGTTCTTCTTAGGGGCTATACATAAACTAGCAAATGCCTTCTCGCTGCTATGTTCAGAATGCCTCTCAATTCGTTGTTCATTCCCTTTTAGAGTAGCAACTACATCCTGCACATCAACAGTTTCCAAGTCCCTAGTATTTTCAATCACAACAACAATACTATCATAGGATCTAGGTAGACTAATCAATAACTTCTGCACAATTCTTTGATTTCCAATATCTTCACCATAACTCTTCATTGTGTAATAAGATCAAATAATCGCACAAGGTACACAGAGAATGTCTCATGCTCACCCATTCGAGTATATTCAAAATCACGCCTTAAACTTTGAAGTTTCACAAATCGTACCTGCTTATCACCAATAAATTCTTGCTTCAGTACATCCTAAGCTTCTTTTGCCGTCTCCAGTATGGCAACCCTAGGAAAAATTTCATCCGACACAGCTCCTTGAATGATGTCGAGAGCCTTAGCATCCTTGACTGTGTTCTCCTTCAGAAGCTTAAGCTCAGCTTTAGTGAGCTATTCTACTCTCTTCGCTGGCGGACAGTACCCCTTCTCAACCATATCCCACAGATCGTGAGATCTAAATATGGTCTTCATCTTTATTTGCCAAAAATCAAAGTTTTCACCATTGAAAACCGGTGTTCAAAGATCAGCACCACTCAATCCAGCCATATTAGACTTGTTATCGAGTAACCCAGAAATTTTCAATGTTTTCTTCAGTCGCAGCAAGATCCGATTCTCCGCCTGATTTCTTTGCTACCACCCACGTCACAGATTCACGCCCAGGTCGAGATCCAACCTGGCTCTGATACCATGTTAGTGTTTGATTTCTGGATTGAGTTTTCTTTAATGGAATAGAAATGTGCAGAGAGGAAGAAGTTAGAGAGCCATGAAAGCTTGAAGCTATATTGGATTCTCTCTCTCCCAAGCAAAGAACTCGGAGAGCATGTATTACCGTTAGAGGAGTGAGCAGCACACTCACTCTCTCACATCATTACAAAATCAATCACAACCATTCAATTTTAAGTCATCATGTAAGATGCTTACACTTGTCATGAGCTATGACTCATTACAATATAAGCTAGGTGCCATATGGAATATGATCCAAAGGCTCACATTCAATCCTACAACTTGCATATAATAAACCAACACAGCAAATACATTTATACACTAATACAAACTACATCTGGAAAAGAATTTGTTAATGCTTCTTGGTTTATGAAACCTCAATGAATATGAGGACTGGAGAAGATGATTAATACTGAAAAAAGAAAGGATGAAGAAAATCACACAGAGAATGTATGTCCTCCTGCTCTGCAGAATGCAGCAGAGGAAAATCCTTCTTCATTCAAATATTCTCTCACTCTCACTATCACACACAAGTCGTGCAAAGAGAATGTTACCGTTAGCAAAGCACAGCTGGATCCTTAGACATCACAAAGTGATTTCAGCCACACATCTAACCATTTTCTAGGATCGTCACACATGGCATTATTTGCTTTACATCTTTGAACCTCACACTTGGCAATATTACAACTCAAGTGAATACACAATTAAGCTCATAACTTATTTCACTAATTCTAATCAGCTAGAGACTTGCAATTCAACAGAATTTGCATCATAGCTCTTTTTGTGCAGTGATCTTTCATATAACAACCTCGCCATAGAAGATGCAAGTTGTCAACCACGAGGCGGCACGTAAGAAAGTCTTCATTAGCTTGAGGTTAATTTGTTTGTTTTTATGTGGAGAAAAGCTTAACTTTTCATTGTGTTAATTTCTGCAGTAACTTATTTGCAAGCTCGTCAAAAGGCAACAGTTCGTAAGTTCAAATTAATCGTCTCAAAGCATGCACCTATAAATTTACTTCAGTATCCAACGGTGTATTCTGTACTATTTTTTTTTCCAACTTCTTCTCATTTATGATTGCTGACATTTTCTGTACCCTGAATTACTCTTTCAGGAGAACTATTTCATGTTTCAAAACATCAGAGTGTCCAAAATGTAAGCCAAGTTTCTACACAAATAATTACTTTTATTTTTTCGGTTCATTTCTTTTTTAGTTTTCCTCCTCAATGCCTACTAATCTCCATTTTCTTTTTTCATAGATTTGTACTACTCTCTCCGTATAAATTGTGGTGGGAAACAATTTACTGTCCCTGGAGTGAAAGATAAACTATATGATGGTGACACATTTTCAGCTGGACCTGCATCATTTTACCAGAGCAGAACAAATTGGGCATTAAGCAGCACCGGTTACTTCATCGATGATGACCGCCCTTATGACGCCTTTATATGGACTAATGAAACTAGACTCTCTATGGCCAATCCTCAACTGTACATGGATGCACGCCTTTCTCCCATCTCTCTAACTTATTTTGGGTTTTGTCTGGGAAATGGAAACTACACTGTAAACCTCCATTTTGCAGAGATAGTGTTTAGAAATGGCAAAACATATAAAAGCTTGGGAAGGCGCATATTCGATATTTACATTCAGGTAAGTATCGCATCCACTTCCATGTATACCAGTGAATTATTCTAATTTTCAACAAGCATTGTTCATATTTTGGTCGATTTGAATGTCAACTTTCACATATATGATCATGAAATGTTAAGCAACTAAATTAGTATATATACACATATATATTGCAGGGAAAACTAGTGAAGAAGGACTTCAATATCATGGATGATGCTGGTGTGTTTGGTGATGTAGTCATAAAGAACTTTACTGCTCCTGTAACTAATAATACATTGGAGATTCGTTTCTATTGGGCCGGGAAAGGGACGACGGCCATCCCTTCTAGAGGAGTCTATGGTCCACTTATTTCAGCTATTTCAGTAGACCCAAGTAAGTTTTCATTGATCTGAACTTCGTCTAATTACTAATTTACTATATGTCAACCATATGCATTGATATATCTACTAAATCAAGAGATACGACTTTAGTTCTGCAAGGTTCTTCTTCTTCAATATTTCCTTTCCCTTGTATTTGCACAAAAATGCTTCTGTGTTTTTCTCCTGTTTTACGTAGTTTGAGCCAAGACTTGAAGAAATACTCTCTTAAATTTTCTTATCACATAATATGTTGTTTTTTTTTTCTAGGTGACGTGTATGCTCTTTTAAATACAACAAAATTCAACTTCAAGGATTTTTAACTATTTACATGAAAACTATCCAATTCACTTAAGGAAACATACAATATTTACAACCATCCAAAGAAAGTTTGTTCGAGGGATTACTTCATATACTATCTACTTATTTAAGGATGCCCCAAAGACTGGGTTCAATCTTCTGTTTTGTGTGCATTAGATAGCTGGTTGAATAATCCACTCTCATATCAATTACATTTACATTTACTCTAATTTAAGCTATATTCTTTCTTCCGACAGACTTTGATCCCCCGCCAAAACCTGTAAGTGACACATCAACTGGTGGAAGTGGCGTGCCTGTAGGTGCCGTGGTTGGAATTGTGGTTGGAGGAGTCTTCATTATACTACTGATATTTGGTATTTTTTGGAAGAGAGGCCTCCTACGACAACAAAAGACATTGGAGGATGGTATTAATTTGCAGTTTATTATGTTATACTGGTTTTTCCTTTTTGTTTCTCCATTACTTTTTCTCATCGAGTTTTTTTCGTAACTAAGTACGATATTTATGCTATTTTGCATGGTTCTCATGCATATTGACGTGCACCACAAAGACAATAATTATATAGATATTGAGCTTTCTGGCACTTTGATGTTGTTGTAATATATTTATCGTCCAAACACCATGATGCAAAGTGTCTGCCTATAGATCCAGTTACTTGTTAAATTCTAGAATCAGGCACAAAATATTAAGAACTAAGAATGCTATCGTTCTGAAAGTTTTCTTAAGACACAATTTCTTATGAGTTTTAGTTGTTATACAGATTTGAAGGGTGGGGACCTGCAAACTGGTAAATTTACCTTCAATCAACTCAAAGATGCCACAAGCAACTTTAACAAAGCCAATAAGATTGGTGAAGGTGGTTTTGGTTCTGTTTATAAGGTATTCTTCGGAGCAAATAATTTATTTATTGATTACATTTTTTTGTCTAATTTGATATTGTCCGTTCTAATGAAAGTTAATTTGCTCCATGGTGATGCGATTTGACTTTCTTTCTCAAATGTAGGGCGTTCTAGCAGATGGCACCGTAATAGCTGTTAAGCAGCTTTCTTCCAAATCAAAGCAAGGGAATCGTGAATTTGTTAATGAGATTGGCATGATTTCTGCTCTGCACCACCCTCATCTTGTCAAGCTCCACGGATGTTGTATTGAAGGAAATCAACTATTGCTTGTCTATGAGTACCTGGAAAATAACAGCGTTGCTCATGCTTTGTTCAGTAAATATCAGTCTCATTTGCCAAAAGCTCATTTCATTCATACAGTGGGCATAAAAGATCTTATGCACTAAAATATGTCCCTTACAACTAATTTTGTTTAATTTGGCAAATTGAAGGGGCAAACGAAAGTCATTTGAAGTTGGATTGGCCAACAAGGCACAAGATTTGTATTGGTACAGCAAGAGGTTTGGCTTATCTTCATGAGGAATCAACATTGAAGGTCGTTCATAGAGACATCAAGGCTACTAATGTTCTGCTTGATAAAAATCTTAACCCGAAAATATCTGACTTTGGATTGGCCAAGCTTGATGAAGAGGATAATACACACATTAGCACCCGTATTGCTGGAACTTAGTGAGTCCCTAAACTTTTTTTTATCTTCTTATTCTCTTGTTTGATCTTCTTCCACCCTTAAAAAAGAAGATAGAGCAACAGAAATTCTCTAACTTACATAATTTTCAACCTCACCAAATCTTTGTTGTTCAAGAAATTTCAAGGGCATGTTTGTTCTTTCAATATAGTTGTATTACTGTGTATCTCTCTCACTACTGGATTAATCTTAAGTATTCAATTAGCAATATTTTTACTAGTTATTTTAGCTAGACCTGGGTTAATGATATGATTTCATGATATTGCAGTGGATATATGGCGCCCGAATATGCAATGCGGGGTTATCTGACTGATAAAGCAGATGTCTATAGTTTTGGTATTCTTGTATTGGAAATTGTTAGTGGGAGAAACAACACAACTTACCGGAAAAAGGAAGAAAGCTTTTATCTTCTTGATTGGGTAACATGAATCTACTACTTCCTAATTTAACTTCAAATTTTCTCAATATAACTTAGGGTTTATATCACAAATGGTCCCTGAAATTGACCCCATCAATCATGATGGTCCCTGAAATTGAAAATCGATCAATGTAGTCCCTGAATTTTAACTCGCGAATCAATGTGGTCCTTCTGTTAGTGTTCCGTCCAAATTAACACTAAAAAAAGGTTAGAGAACCAATTTTTCATGGTAAAATGACCAAAAAAAGGTTAGAGAACCACTTTTTTTTGTTTTTATTTTAGTTTTAGCACCAAATCCATGAAAAAATGGAGAGAAAAGTGAAGATGGAAAAAAGAAAAGAGAGGTAGTAAGTAAAATTATAAGTAACAGGGTTATTTTTTTATCATTTTACCATGAAAAATTGGTTCTCTAACCTTTTTTTAAAGTTAATTTGGACGGAACATTAACAGAAGGACCACATTGATTCGCGAGTTAAAATTCAGGGACTACATTGATCGATTTTCAATTTCAGGGACCATCATGATTGATGGGGTCAATTTCAGGGACCATTTGTGATATAAACCCTATAACTTATATGTGTGAAAGTACGTTTGAATCGATGAAGTTTAATCCAAAGACAGAGGTCATATTGCTTTTGTTACTTCCATTTTTTGTAGGCACGACTTCTAAAAGAGCAAGGGAATTTGATGGACCTAGTTGATCCAAGGTTGGGATCAGACTTTAACAAAGAGGAGATGATTGTTGCAATCAATGTGGCTCTTCTTTGTTGCAATGTTACTTCGACAGCTAGGCCTACCATGTCTTCGGTTGTGAGCATGCTTGAAGGAAATGCTGTTGTTCAGGAGTTGGTCCAAGATCCAAATGCCGAGAGTATTGAGATCGATGCAATGAGGAAACATTTTCAATCTAGTTTTGGAAGGGGCACAGGCGAGAAACATATAGAAACGGGGTCAATTGAAGGGCCATGGACTGGATCGTCTACGTCTGCTCACGATCTGTATCCCATCAATCCTGATTCAGATTACTTGGAGAACAGAAGCGAGAGAACTTGAGCTGTACGGTTATCAGTTTGACTCAACCTTAGCACACTCAAACATATCAGCTAATAAATCATTTGTATTTCCTCTATAACTATTTTCTTTGTTTGATAATATAGTAGTAAGCAGACTTGAAGAAGTTTCTACAGCATGGTAATTGTAACTTGTGAAATCACCTCTTTTCAGTATTTTGTAGTATGATAGAATGATTTTCTTTTCAAATAATAAATTTATACTTCAATAACTAGATTGGATCAATTGTTTGGATCAACTTCCTTTAGAATAAAAACTGATCATAATCTTGGCTGCTAAGTTTGCAACACAGGGCAGAATTTTTGTCACAGGAAAATGGAATACGTTACTTGGCAGCTAAATTTTGGTATTTGAATGTTTTCGTGCTTATACTGCTGAGTATAAAATAATGGCTCCTGCTGTTACTAAAATTAAAGTAATGCACTTAGTACTAGTTTGTTACTGCTTAAATTATAAAAAAAAAAAAACAGGTATCATAAAAAACTTCCAGCTTCAGATTTTTATATATCACAAATCGTCACTAATGTTTTAAAAAGTCAGCTAAGTTCAGGGAAGTTCCAGTTAGAAATTCAAATAAAAACAAGTTGTCAATGGTTGCTGCTAGCTGTTAGTTCTTTCCAGGTTGTTCACCTACAACTACAAACATCATAGCTGCCATGTGCTAGCCGAAAGGTGTGTATTTGTTGAAAGTTGAAATGTGAGAGAGTTTGTCCCACATCGGTGAGGGACAAGTTTGCATATGTGCTTATATGGTCTTAGGCTACTCCCCTTGGTTTTATGGTGGAACCCCAATTTCATCATGGTATCAGAGCAGGTTGTCCTCTCTGGGAAAGCCCAAGGGCCACACGTGCTCACATGTCACCCGCTTGTTGGTCACACGTGCTCACGCGTCACCCACTTGTTGTCCACGTGTAGGCTCGAAAATCGGCCACATGTGAGGGGCGTGTTGAAAGTTGAAATGTGAGAGACAGTTTGTCCCACATCGGTGAGGGACAGGTTTGCATATGTGCTTATATGGTCTTGGGCTGCTCCCCATATTGCCAATTAGTTTTATGGTGGAACCCCATTTGCATATGTGCTTATATGGTATTGGGCTATTCTCCATATTGCCAATTAATTTTATGGTGGAACCCCAATTTCATCAGTATTGCAAGTTGGAAAGCAGTTTTCTCGATATCTTCGTCACACATCCGAATCTGGTGGTAACCAGATCGTAAATCAATCTTAGTAAAGAACTGAGCCCCATACAACTCATCCAGCAAGTCATCTATCAAGGGGATAGGATATTTATTTTTTATAGTAATAAAGTTTAACTCTCTGTAATCCGTACAAAGCCTCCAAGCTCCTTCCTTCTTTAAGACAAGCAACACTGGGCAAGAAAAATGGTTGTGACTTGGACAGATAAAACCTGCTTGTAGCAACTCAGCCACTGCTTTTTCTATTTCAGACTTTTGGAGAGGCCCATAATGGTAGGGTCGGATGTTGGGTGGTTTGGAACCTGGCAGGAGGGGAATCCGATGGTCATGCACTCGTATTGGTGGCAGAGAAGTAGGAACTTTGAATAGAGGCGTATAATCATGCAATAATTGTTGCAAGGTGCGGAGCTAAGAGGGAGTTAACTCAGAAGCCTCCATTGTAGAGCCCTCCAAGGAGTAGAGCACCAACCCCAAAGTAGAATTCGAAAACTCTTTTTCCACATTGGGCAGAGAAATGGCTTGTAAAGCAGGTAGTGGTGGAGTAGTACTATAGGAAAGTGTATAATGGTGGTCATTCACTGTGAAGTCCATAGTTAAAAGCTAGAAGTCCCAAAGTATATCCACACCTAACACAGCATCACAGCCACCAAAAGGAAGAGTAAAAAGTGTATGAGCACAGGAATAACCCCTCAAGGATATAGAAGCTGCCTTATAACACCCCTGACTCTTTACCTTCCCACCATTAGCACCAGCACTTCAAAAGGTTTGGTGCCCCACAATTTCCAACCAACTTGTTTCACCAACCTGGAATCCACAAAACTATGAGAACTACCCGAATCTAATAAAATGGTCACTGGTTGGCTGCCAATGAATCCCCCCACTTTCATGGTTTGAGGTGTGTGTTTGGATAGAGTCCCAAAATAAGCACATTCACTAAGTTCCATGTGTTGTATCTCAGCCAACACATCATCAGGTGGTTTAAAGATTTCCTCATCAGTACCTAAGAAATCGATCATCAACAATTGATTCTGGCCACACCGGTGACCCCGAACCCACTTCTCATCACAGAACCAACAGTCACCGCGCTCCCTCTTTTTTTTTAATTTCATCAGGTGAGAGTTTCTTGAGTGGTAAGTTGGGAAGCCTGGGATGTGCAGCAGGATGGGCAGTAGGAGGCGGAAATGGGGGTTTATGCGGAGGGAAATATTTTGGAGAACCATATTTAAGTTCAGAAAACTTAGTATCCAATTGAATAGCTATAGAAATAGCATCATGGACAGTGGCAGAGCGTAGTAATTTCACATCAAATCTCAATTCCTTCTTCAAACCACCTAGGAAACAACTCTTAAGTAGAATCGGACCAACATCAGAGGTTCGATTGGCAAGCCGACGAAACTCAGCAATATAGTCTTTGAGAGTACCTGTTTGACGAAGTTTGAAGAGAGATTCAGTGCAATCTTCAAATTCTGAAGGTCCGAATTCCCGGCAAAATGCAGTGGTGAAATCATCCCAGCGTGGGGTAGTAACCAAACAATCCATCCACCAAAACCATTGTAACGCCTCTCCCTCCAAATGGAAAGAGACTGTCACCACTTTTTGATGCTCCGCAGTGCTATAGTAGGCGAAAAATTGCTCGGCCTTGTAAATCCAGGCAATCGGATCATCGCCATTGGTGAATCGGGGAAATTCGATGCGATGGGGAAAGGTTTGCCGATTGTGGTGTGCACCGTTATAGATCTCGTGTCGTGGAGTGCGGATGAGCTACCCGTCGTGAGGATCTGGAAGATTTTCCATGAGCGGAGCGGGACGACGATCGGGATCAGAAGTTGAACCGCCATTCCATCCGCCAAAAGATTGTTCACGACGAAACTGCTCAAAGCAGATCGTGAGCTTAGCGTCCAGAGTATCAGAGAAGGAAGACTACAAGGAAACAAAAGAAGCTTCGAGAGCAGCCATGCGCTCTTCCATGACTATAAAACGAGAGGTGGTAGTGTGTCTGGGCATGCACGGAAGGGAAACCAGAATCGACAATGGGTGATACCAATGTTAAGACCTGATTCAACCTTGACCTGTAGCAGCAAGGTATAACAATGGAGGATGGGAGTGATGAAGAAGAAGGGAGCTGCGCTCTTATTTTTTTTGGAATAATATTTTTCTATTCAAAATAATGCTTGCCAGACCTCTACAACCCAAAAGCTATATAAAGTCATACAAACTAAGCCAGCTGGCTCCTTCAGTACACAATAATAAAAGCATAACTAAATTTCTAATCCCATGCTTAATACTAACTCACTTGTTAAAATGTGATTAAGAAAATCACATTGTTTACAGTTCATAACAAAGATGCAAGATTGTGGGCTTTCCAGTAGAGAAGGAGAGAGAGGAGGACAGTCAAAAGGGAACGGACGATCGAGAGTGAATCATGGACCGAGGGACCTTACTCGGTTCTGTTCCCGGAGATGCTCTCTCTATCGGAGGCATAGCCTCCCATCCCCGAAACCCTCACTGAATGACAGCATACCTAAACCCACCCCAATCTATCTCAAACGCACAGGACAAAATTGCCCTTCCAACCCAGCCCCAATACCAGCCCAAACCTCACGGCTTTGTTGTAAATAGCGTGAAATCGAGTGGCTCCCTGATAAACAATATGGACAAAGTTACCCTCTGAACTTTTGAGAATTACCCTCCCAACCAGTCCCATTCGGTTGGTATTGTTGTAAATAAAGTGAAATCGAGTGGCAAAGAATTGAACTGCTACAGTGCCGCTCCCCCTTCAATTTTAGAATAGATAATAATTGAATTTTTGATCCACCATTGGGTATAAAGCTAACGTAATTCTGATATCTCTAGACCCTAGTGGGGTTTCCATTTTCCCAAATCCTTTACCCTCTAGATTTTTAATTTTTCTTCAACCAGCTACCAATTCGAAGTTTGTCTTGGTCTAATAAGACCTTGTTGTGCCTTGAAATTCAAGAAATGCAGAAAGACTAATCCATTTCTTTTATTGAATGACCAATGAAAAATCAATTACAACCTACCATGTTCCGCAATTCAAGTTAAGCTTATCTGCAAAATCGAGTTCGTGGGATGTGACCCATTTGCTCAATTACTACAGCAATGTGTTTTTGAGCTGGCCATGAGCCAGCAATGCTGAGTTGTTAGGACTTGGTATTACTGCTGTGCTGTATTTAGGCTTGATTCTTGCATACTTGATCAACGTACAATTTTTCACCGTCGCCATGATTCTTGCATACTTCTTTACACGACCAACTATGTATCGACCTAGCTATTAGTTACAAAGTCAATGAAAGAATTATTCACAGTGTGCTTGTAACAAATACACATTTACCGTTTGTGTGATTCCTTAAGTTTTATTCTTTCTAAAGAACATTGGACATTTTCCTTCGGTTTTAAAGTAAGAAAACTAGTTCCTTCTTCCTATTTAATTCCCTGACCAAAAGTAAGTATTTTCTGTGATAAGTTAGTGTTTTACCTATTTAAGTAAGTATTTTCTGTGATAAGTTAGTTAGTGTTTTACCTATTTAAGCAAGTATTTTCTATGATAAATTAGTGTTTTACCTGTTTGGTCCAATGTTTTAAAGAACTCGCCTCGGGGCGCGCCTAGGGCGCCCTTGAGGTTGGGCGGTGAGGCAAACGCCTCTGTTTTGCTGGAGTAGGCGAAATGCTTCACCGGAGATGCCGAGGCGGCGGAGGCGCGCCTCAAGGCGCAGTGTCCAGCGCCTTTCTGCCCTTTTTTTATGTTTTTAATTGGGTAAGGGTTTTTAGACTTAGATACAAATTCCCACATACCTTCGAAGGCTTCGATCCCTCTGTTTCTTCACCTTCTTCTCCCGCGCGCCAGAGGCCCAAAAACACAGCCATTCTACCGTTGTCACACACCCCAGACGATCGTCCTCTCCCAGTCGCCACGCCGTGATCGCCACTGCACCGTCAGCTGCCCAGAAATCTATTATGTTCTGGGTTTTTTTAAGGTTAGAGTTCAATTGGGGATTTAAGGGTAGGGCTGGGTTTTTTTATTTGGGCTGGGTTTTTTAGTTTGGGCTGGGTTTTTTTTGTTTGGGCTCTGTTTCTTTGTTTTTTTTCTTTAATAGCATGCAGTTAGGAAAGATTTTGCTTAATGTGTTGTACTTTTTTTTTTTCTTACTTTGTTTCTTTAATAGCATGCAGTTAGGAAAGATTGTATTTTTGTTTGTATTTTGATTTATATGAAGAGGATTTGGATGAATGATTGTTTTCTTTGTTTGTATTACCTTTTGAATGATGAATTTGGGCGATATTACCTTTTGAATGATGAATTTAGATGATACTATCTTTTGAATGACTATGGATTTGAATGAAAAATTGAGAATGGATGTTTATTTTACATAGTATTATTTTTTATACAATTATATGTATAATATATAAAACATATATATATATATATATATATATAAATTAATTCCGTAAGGCTTCGCCTCACGCCTCACGCCTAAGCCGGGCTTCGCCTCGGACGCCTCGCCCACACCTTACGCTTTTAATACATTGGTTTGGTCTCATTTATGTGGCAGCTTTTCCTTTTAGTCATATGATAGATGCATAATGGATATTTGTTAATTTGCAACTAATCTTTGAAATCTTGTTTTCCGATGAAACACAAAATTCTAAAATCCCAAGATCTGCAAAGAACACTCCCACTAGAGCTGGTAAATCTCACCTATCTTCAAGAAATGTAAGAACATTTTTACCCCTCCAAGTTTACATTATTTAAAGTAAAAAGAAAATAACTTTGTGCCGTGTAAATGGTTTATTCTAATTTCATATATAGCTTACCTTTATGTTTGTTGTCAATGAGACAGTAACTGGTTTCTTTCTTTCTCCTTCAGCGACCTCACCCACAACTACCTGAACAGTACCATCCCTCCAGAATGGAGCTCTCTTCCACTTGTGAACATGTACTGTCTTCTCTCACACTGCATACATTTTTGTGTTTGATGCTCATGTCATGTTCTTATTAGTTTATTTGGTCACTTCAATGTTCTTCAACCATTTCTTTCTTAAACTATGAATCTACTACATTGGGTTTTGTTATTAGAATGAGCTTCCGTGGTCATGAGGTGTTTGAATCATAAATATTGAATCGAACACATGGGGTTCATTGCCTTCGTATTGATAAACATGTTAATGTTATTGGGCCTCTTGCTTGAAAAAAAGTGATCTTAAGACTCTAGTTTTTGATGCAGAACCCTTTTTGAAAATCGTTTGACGGGTTCCATCCCCAAAGAGCTCGGAGACATCACCACCCTGAAGAGTTTGTGAGCGTTGATTGCGCATTTGTTTCTTGCTTATCCCATTTGATTCTATGGAGATCCTTAATGATGTTTTTTTAATCAATGGAATTGAATTTGTTTGTATAGGGACATCAGTTTCAATAATTTCTCTGGACCTCTCCCTCAGGAGCTTGGATCTTTGGCCAACATAGAAAGAATGTAAGAGTCCTATTCAAATTTTACCGTGTTAAAAAGTATCTGGTTTATTTGGAATTTTCTTTCTTGTAGACAAATTCTGGATGTTTTCACCAATAAATCATCTACTTCTTTATCATTGATATATTGTTTCCTCAAACTACTTTACTGGGGAGTTGCCAGAAACATTTGCAATGCTTACCAAAATAAAGGAATTGTAAGCTTCTGTGGTTATTTCTTCTTAAAGGTTTCCTGAGCGCTTATACATTTTTTTTACTGCTTTCTCATACTAACTGGTAGTATTTTCCCTTTTCCAATCATTATGCAGTCGGGTTAGTGACTGTCACTTTTCCGGGCAGATACCTGATTTTATTGAGAAATGGACAAGTCTTAAAAAACTGTGAGTGTTTTTCTTTTTTGTATCTTTCTGCTATTTGATTCTGAATATTATCACTAATTAATATGTTATGACTCGTTGAAACAGATTGACTCAGGCTAGCGGTTTGACAGGGCCAATTCCTTCTGGCATTTCTTGACTTGTTAGTATATTTCGTCTCTATTTATAAATACAAAACAATTAGCAAAATGCGAAGTTTATGTGTTCACCCTTAGATGTGAATTAAGTGACATAAGGTGATCACCCTTAGATGTGTCTTTCAGATGGAAGTACTGATCTAATGCACTCAGAGTTGGCAAACTCAAATTTTCAAACCTTTACGAAGAAGTTCCTAAGAACAAATACTATATTCTTTACTGAGTTTTAATCTTTACTGAGTTTTAATCTTTACTGATTTTTATGTATTCATTATTTTTAGATTCTTAACTGGAAACTTGCTGACTTGACCCGTACCTACCTGGCCGAAAGACGTCGTGTAAGCTTCTTTTCCAAATGCTACTTTATAGTTGCATAGTAAGGAAATTTATGTGCTGTTTTTTACTAAAATAGATATAAAACTATGGTAAAAAAACTTCATTCCAGTCATGTTAATGCCTACCTCTTTCTGCTTACCCTTATTTTGGTTCATTGATGTTGAACGCCCTTATGACACCTTTATAGGGACTAATGGAACTAGACTCTCTATGGCCAATCCTCAACTATACATGAACGCACGCCTTTCTCCCATCTCTCTAACTTATTTTGGGTTTTGTCTGGGAAATGGAAACTGCACTGTAAACCTCCATTTTGCAGAGATAATGTTTAGAAATGGCAGAACACATAAAAGTTTGGGAAGGCGCATATTCGATATTTACATTCAGGTAACTAATCGCATCCACTGCCATGTATACCAGTGAATTATTCTAATTTTCAACAAGCATTGTTTATATTTTGGTTGATTTGAATGTTGACTTTCACATTTATGATCATGAAATGTTAAGCAACTAAATTAGTATATATACATATATATATATATATTGCAGGGGAAACTAGTGAAGAAGGATTTCAATATCATGGATGAAGCTGGTGTGTTTGGTGATGTAGTCATAAAGAACTTTACTGCTCCTGTAACTAATAATACATTGGAGATTCGTTTATATTGGGCCGGGAAAGGGACGACAGGCGTTTTTGTTAGAGGAACCTATGGTCCACTTATTTCAGCTATTTCAGTAGACCCAAGTAAGTTTTCACTGATTTGAGCTCCGTCTAATTACTATGCATTGACCATACGCATTGATATTACTTTAGTCTAAAGAAAGGTTGATATTGGCAGTGTAGAAATGAATAGTGTTTTGCACTCAATTTCATTCTATTTACAACTCTGCCACTATTTTGTTTGTTGACCAAAATGAGTGGGCTTCGGTGGTGACTATTGAATGGGTTAAAGCCCTGAACGTCAAATGCCTATTTTACCATATCTACATTCTAAATCCGACGGACCGGATTGGAAATTGCATGGGTATTTGGTCATTCTCAGTTTGGGAGAGTGGTGGTGTGCCTGGGTTCCATGGGATTGAGGGAGTAGGTGAGGGATGCGCCAATGTTGCAGAGGGTGAGGGAGGAAATTGAGAGAGGTTATCACTGACCCGATTGAGTGAGGGATTTTGTGAAGATTCCACTGACTTGATTGACTGAGGATGGTCTGACATTCGGTAAGGCAAAAATAGAAAGAGAGAGGCTGGTTGCAGAGGCAGAGAGAAAGAGGGAGGGGTGGGGGCACTGAACAGGAGCAAGTAAGGCTCTTCTGAACAGGAGCAAGCAAGGTGTTTTGATGCCTATTTTGGCGGTAAAAGGAAGGGTCACATGTAGAGAGAGAGGTTTCTTTCGCGCACATTACCGTTTCGATCCGTTTCGATCGCTTCAACAGCAAGCCGCCACCACTACTTTTCAGTCGTCGTCTCCGGCGATCCATTCAAATCTCCGATCGAAACAGGTATTTAATTCCGATTCCATTGATTTCAGATCGTTCAAATTTTCATCATAATTCGCAATCAATCTCCCAAATTTGTTGGATTTGGGGCTTTGTATCTGAATTAGTGCTGAAATTGTGTGATGGGCTGAATGCAGAGAGAAACTTAGGGAAAGATGAGCGACGTATTCGAAGGGTACGAGCGCCACTACAGTGAGCTCTCCGTCAACCTCACCAACAAGTGTACGGTAGCTGGTGCTCTCAATAGAGGCCAATTTTTTTTCTTACTTTTCCTTATTTATTTATTTTTGTGAATTTAATACATACATGAGTTGCGCTATATTTTGGATGATTTATGTTGTATTCAGTTGTGCTGGTGTCCTCTTCAACGCTTACTTTTGTCTTGAAATCTTTCGTTCTAGCTCTCCATACAAAACCCCCAAATCGTTGGTTCTCTCTAACTTTCTCTTTCCATTTTTTTTAGTTGAATCTCGCGCCGATGGATCCCTTCGATTTGAAAAGGTATATGATTGCTACTTCATTTTGCAGCTTTATTATTTTCATTTGATTTTTATAGTTTTTTGTATTTTACTTGCATTTAATTTGTTGAGATCTATTGAATTCGGCTGCTTGAGTAATTAGGGATTTGGTTCCTTGAGTGTCCTTAGGAGTAGCAGATTGAATCGATGAGATCGACGGCTTTGCCGTCTGGGATTTGGCAGTAGCTAGAACGCCACTGTTACCTTTTGGGTATGTTTTCTGTCCTACTTTTTCCCAATTTGAATATGTATTCATAGTTGTCGAATTAAAACGTATCTGTAGTTTTTGGGAAGAGATGATGAATGATGGTATCTATTCCTTCCATGTTAGAAGCATTTCAGGGTTTTATTTCATCTTATCTGCATGATTACTTGCCACCACCTCCGCTGTTTCCTGTATTTTCTCGATTTTTTTTGCCTGAACCAGATCTATCTGATTGGTCTAATTCTTAACTTCGTGTGGTTTAGTCTTAGATTTTGAATATTGAGAAATTTGGATCTTCATGTGATTTACCATGCAGGATATTGAGTCTGTATGACATCAATGAGGAGGACATTGATGGTGTCACTGATCGTTCTCAGCTTTCAACAGTAACACAACCATCTCCACTCCAGATGCAGCTACCCATATTAGAGTTGCCAAAAGTTTGTTCTTCTCCATTCTGTTTATTTGTGATATTCATGTTATTTCAAATCCAGCATATGGACATTAGATGCTAATAATTGTGTTGCGTTTATCTAGAACCTTCAAGGTGTTTAGTGCTCCTGCGTCCACCTTTCTGGAGTTGTTATTGTATCTTTATGATATTAAAGCGAGCCTGTTTATGCGTGTTCAACTAGGTCTAGGTTTCTTCTTTATATAATGTGGTTGTCACCTTCGTTAGAATTTCTGAACTTTTTGAGATGTGAGATATCTCAATAAAAATAGGGTTTATATCACAAATGGTCCCTGAAATTGACCCCATCAATCATGATGGTCCCTGAAATTGAAAATCGATCAATGTAGTCCCTGAATTTTAACTCGCGAATCAATGTGGTCCCTCTGTTAGTGTTTCGTCCAATTTAACTTTAAAAAAAGGTTAGAGAACCAATTTTTCATGGTAAAATGATCAAAAATAACCCTGTTACTTATAATTTTACTTACTACCTCTCTTTTCTTTTTTCCATCTTCACTTTTCTCTCCATTTTTTCATGGATTTGGTGCTAAAACTAAAAATAAAACAAAAAAAAGTGGTTCTCTAACCTTTTTTTGGTCATTTTACCATGAAAAATTGGTTCTCTAACCTTTTTTTAGTGTTAATTTGGACGGAACACTAACAGAAGGACCACATTGATTCGCGAGTTAAAATTCAGGGACTACATTGATCGATTTTCAATTTCAGGGACCATCATGATTGATGGGGTCAATTTCAGGGACCATTTGTGATATAAACCCATAAAAATAATGCTCATCATATAACGTGTAATTTAGTAGAACAATATTGATACCGTTGCTTGAGTTGCAAGCATTCTGTTTTCCTTTTCTAGAATTGTGACTCTAGGAGCTTTTTATGATTCACCGTTTCTGTTTTGCTTCTGTGATGATATTTGGGTTGGGATTCCTATTTCAGTGTCGTTTTCTCCCATCTCTATAGGATCTCTTTGCCACAATTAATCACCCCCAAAAAATTATTTGCATTTGATTGTTTCCATCACTGGTCAGCGGACACAGGTTCCGTAGATCAGTTAGCATGTTTTGTTCCAATGTACTGTCAGGAGCACCTGTTCCTGAGAAGTTGAAGAGTCTACCGTTCAACTTTTAAAGTTTTGGATTTCAAAAGATTAATCGACTCCATAAGCTATTAATAAATTGATTCCATAGAGACACCGGAGTGTCCTAATAAAGCCACTCAATCTGCAAATGTCAAATAAAGCAACTTATTATAAGTCTTATATATCACTCACCCAACGCATATTACTTTGTCTGCAATGGTACTGAAATATTGGTAAACATCCCAACAGTGAGCATACATATTCAAATATCTGCAACTTCAAGTCTGTGTGTGTGTTGTTTACCCCAGACTTTGGACATCATTTTGGTTGTTTTCTTAATGGTTTGATGCGTTTTGTGTTGTGTTTTTCGGTCAATTGACTCGGTTCATATGATTAATTCTCATGGTTTCCATGCCATATTGGTTGAATTTATTTTAACTATATTTATTTTTGGTGCAGCCATATCCTCATCTAAACAACAAGTGGAAGGTTTACAGGACATTAACCAATTAGTTGGGCTATTAATTCCTTTACTTTGTGGTGTCCCTGGTGTGAGTGAAAAAAAATGTTTAGGTACTTTATAGTTAGGAAGATTTAACGATGCTTTTTCTATGTACTTTACTTTATTATGTTTTGATAAACGGATATTCAACAACAGGTTACTGAAATTATCACTTATATATACAGCCTCCACCACAAAGTAATTTCCTAAGAAATGTGTAGTACTTTGTATTCTGGGTTAGTGTTCTCTAATTTAGATTACAACATTAGGGCTTTGAGCTTGGTAAGGTTTCTTTTCTTGATGCACCTCATTTATTTATTTATTGTTTTTCTTTTTGGAGTTTTTGATTTACAGATAAATTCTACATTTAAATTCTCTTTTTGTGATCCTGCAGATTTTGTCTCTGGAATCAGATGGTTGATATCGCTATCTGATTTCGTTCTTCTTCACTTTCAAGAAGCATCGGTGTTTATTGAAGGTATATAATCCATTTAGACATTTAGTTTTCAATGTATCAAGTATTTTGCGTTGTTAGTTTTCTGTTACTTTTGTTGCTGCCTGCCTTTTTTTTCTATTGTTTTCGTTTTTATCCGCTTCTCTTTCACTTTTGTGCAACCCATTTTCCTCAGTTTATAATCTTTTGTTGGATAATTTGATCGCCTAATGTATTCTCAAGCGATATCTTTGGTTTAAACTGTTCTAACCAGTTTAATCTTTAAACTGTTCAATGTTAACCCCAACATTTTATTTTCATTCTGTACGCATTGGAACCAAACTTAATTGGTGCTAAAAACATATAGAGCCTTTAACTATACCATGAATGCAATGTTAGCCAATAAATAATTATAAAAGTAACTTTGTCATGGGCTATAATCATATCCAGCATCGTTCCAACCTTTAAAATCAAATTTAGCATCAGTATGTTTTACCTCTGTTTCAATCTCAACCACTAGCAGCTACAATTTTGTATTAATCATCGTTAAGGATTGTTCTTAACATATGATCATCAGATCCCAATATGTCGACCGTCGTTTTCCCTAACTTATTGTATATGAAACGATTATATTTGCACTCAATTTTATTCATTGGAATTTGGAAACAGTATTTGTGTCTCTCTGTCCAATCCTTGGTGCAAAATGTTTACAATTTGAATCTGTTTCAGCTACCTACAGCCAAATTGGAATCAATCTGAAAGAACTGCATCTATTTGCGGTCTTCAAGGTACAACATTGATCACTCTCAACTTTTAATTTCTTTTTCAACATTTTTTCCTTTTGCATTTCAAAAAAAAACCTTTATTCAATATATACTGATATGGTCACTTATAGCATAAAAAAACTTCATCTTTTTTTGTCAATATTGAAGTTTTTCTTATTTTTCTTCATGAACCAAGTCAGCCCATAACTCTGTAACCATCCACGTATAGAACTTATCCATTTTTATCATTGTGGTATCAATACAAATTTTCTCTTATTTTTTGAGGTGGGATTCGTCTTACAACACAGGAACCCGAATTTAATTGATCCCATTGTTCTGTACACAAAAATTCCATCGACCCAAAAACCTGACTTGGAAAACAAACGTATTTACTTGTTTTTTTTTTTTTTTTTTTCTGCTTCTCCTTAGTTTTTACTTATTTTTTCATTTTTTTGTCGCATCATTCTCTCTTTCATGATTAGGTTTAGCACACAGTTTTTAAACCTCTTAAACCCTGTTCGTTTTAAGTGTTTTGCTTCATTATTTAACATTCATTTGGATTTGTGATTGATATCAAGTTGGTCAGGTTTTCATTATTTGCAAAGCATCTTTAGAGTAGTGCCTTTAAACTGTGTCAATTTTTCAATGAAAAATCTTGAGAACCTTATTTAGTATTTGGCGATTAGATGAAACATCAACATAATTTCCCTCGCTTTGACCGATTCTCTGTGATTAAAGTCTGGAAAAATACAGTGTAAAAGATGCAACTTTTTTATGGGATTGACAATTTTCGGCTTAGTTTTGGCTAAAAAAGAATTAGAGTGTTACTTAGTAAGTTGAGTTAACAAATTTGCAGGAAGCAACAGATCACATAGGACAAGTTTTCAAACGAGTTAAGAAGATCCGGCTGAAAAGAGCATACAAGATAGAGAACTGGCATGCTGCTTTGTCTTTGTGTTGGATTTTGATGTTCAGATTATGCTGCTCAGTTGACTTTATAGTGTTCTAAATCTGTTTTATAAATGTGCTAAAAGATTGGACATGTTATTGAATATTAGCCATGTAGTTTGAATTGGATATGTGATTGAATATTAGGTATTTAGTTTGAATTGATTTGGATATGTGGTTTATTGAATTGGAATTTGGATATGTGGTAATTTGAATTGGATATGTTGAATTAGAGATGTGCTACTTTGAATTGGATAGGTTGAATTGGAGTGTGCTATATTGATATATGATGAACTGATGGTTACAAAACACACGCACACACTCACCAGTCATCACTTACTCTGGGGCTGCATAACCACAGGTTCCCATGACTCGCGTCGAAACATGAGTTTTATCACCCTCAGGACGATCCATCGCAAGTTCGAAATCCGGAAGCTTGGCATTGTAATCCTAAAATAACTCATTCATTTAACACATATGAAAATTATGCATTTTCATAATTAAAGTTTTAAATTGTCATCATTCTGTTCAAATGCACTGTTTCCTTTTTGTTTCCCTTCTCTCATCTTGCAAGCACTCATGGTGTCCATTTCCTTTTAATTTCGGTTAATGCAAGTTTTGAAATTTGTGATGATCATTTTCATATTTCTATAAATTTTGAGAGAAAAAAACATGTGAAAAAGCACATTGGTCTCTAGATGTAAATCACATTAGTCTAATTATGGCTAGGATAAAAAACCATGTTATAAACTGTGGCTTGGTTACACAGCAATTTCAATTTGGGATTTGAATTTATTTACAAAATTACGATCCTTTTTAAAATTTAGAAAAGAGCATGTTAAAAGACCGATTTTCTTTACAGGAACTTGAGTAAAAAGTAGGCCATGAGTGAAAACCAACCAGCAAAGATTATGGTGTTTCACAAATTTAAATATAAACCAGCTTTGAGAGTCATGCTCACCCATTGCCGGTTTTCCTTGCGAGCATATTTCCTACCCAAAGTTTCCCAAACTATGTTCTCAAACCACTGCATCGGCATATCTTTCCAACTTCTAATGGTCTTTGGTGCTAGAACATCTTCTAACTTCATTCTAAAAAAAATGATTCATAAGTAAAGACACCTAAAAGCAGCTAAGTAAACAGTTTAATCAAGAAGCAATTCAGAAGTAGAACCAAATAAGCCACAGTCCAACTTTCGCACACCCTCCGGCGTAATTTAATATCAGAAACCGTCTCCTGAATTCAAGTTTGCCTAGAGCTTCTAATTGTGTGTGCCCATCGTGTCTTTCTTGGTCTACAACCAAGGACTGATTAGTGAGAGCTTCAAAAACAGATAGTTATCACAAACAAACAATTGATCATGATGATGTTTTTTTATAATTTGGGTTTATAGTGCTTCTAAATGCTATTTTAATTGAGTTTTCTGTGTTTGGTCGATTTGTTGTTGCGGATGAGTGATACGTTTTTTTTCTTTCAGTTAGGAAACGGTGCCATTCAGAGTTTGTAATTTTTTGTTGGGGTTTTTTCAAGCTGCTGTGTTAAAGGTATATGATGTGTTTTTTTCTTTTCGCTTTATTCTTGCTGATTTGGGATGGTTTTTACATTTGTACTTTTGTTGTGAGTTTGTTGTCCCATTTTTGTGATGGACTTGGAACGAAATGGGATTGGAGGGTGATAAAAATTTCTAGCTAGCTAGGGAAAGGTCAGTGTTCAGTTTTTGCAGGTGGGATATTAGGGTGAGGGAAAAATGGGAAAGAGAGCATGGAAGACAAATTTAGGATTAGAGATGGGAAAACTAATCAAAAGATTATGACAGAGGAACGGGTTGGGTTAATTTGGATTTTTTTTTTTTTTTACTGTGACTGCCAAGTCAGCTTGAAAGAGAGCAATAACCACATTATTCGAAGATAGGTTCTCTATATAAATAGGTTCATGCATGTAGCTGATCTCCTTCTTCGTGCATATGGAAAGGGCCTGCTCATACTCTTTGTCAGTGAGGGATTTTGTCGAACATGTCCCGTGCATTTCGGTAATTGAAATGTTGGCCAAACTGGATATTGTACTGACATTAATTTGCAAAAATAGTGTCTTACTATTATGCGATATGCTCTCTCTGTTTGTAAAGCAAAATAAACTGGTTGGAGTATCATCTAATGGGCTCCTGCAATCTTTTAATGTGCCCTTGCAATCTTTTTAATTACTCTGTTATTTCCTTTAGTTATGGGTATCTGACTTTCTGTTTTATTTCTATATATGTTGTTCCAATGGAATCAAGTGCCAAAATTAGAATAAACATCCTTTAGTGAAGTTGGACACTTTTCCATATAATGTTTGGTTCAGGGATCCTTATACAAACATAATATTCTTATGTATTTCAATCATGGTTTAATATTTGTAAACTGCAGCTTGGTTCTGTTTCTTCAGTTTCGTATGGAAACAGACCACCTGTTTTTTTTTTTTGCCTTTCAACAGTTGTGGTTCCAAAATTAGCTACTTGAACAAGTCCTTAACACCTTCTATTTTAAATTACCTGTTGAACTAGCTGCCTACACTGCAGGACACATATTATATGTGTGAACTATATGTTTCTTCTGTTCCTTAAGGAAACAAATTTTTTTGGAAACCATCTCTTTCTAATCAAACACATACAATTTCTTCCCACTCATTGTGCATTGTGTTTATATGCCAACTCACTTAAATGTGTATAAAATCAAAACTGCTTATCTTACCAGCCTCATTCACTCATGTATTCCTCTATTTGTTTGTAATTGTCTTAAATTTATTCAACTTAAATGTGTTTTATCCATCCAATTACGTTTGAAACAGCTGGTTCCCGCAGCAACGCGCGGGAGTAATTTCTAGTCTATATCTATATTTATTATATATAAAGAGAATGGAAAAAGGTGAATAGTGATTTGGTGTCACCAAACATCTTAAGAGGCGTGTAATGCCGATTATAAAAAAGTTTTTCGTACGCGGATAACAATGTGATTAAATTAATTGTCAAATGATTGTTTTTTATTTTTAAATAAACGATATTACCTACACTAAGGGTGAAGGGGATGGGCTTAGGCTAACAATAATATGATTCAATCAATTGTTTATTAAATATTATTTTCTCTATTCTTAATGTAAATTCTATAGAGACTGATTTTATTATGTGAATTCAGTTACTTTAATTGGTTTATGAGGGGTTTCTTCTAGCATGATCTAAAATGATTCATTTACTTCAAATATTTGACTTTCCTTTTGTGAATTTACGCATATAAATATATTTAAAACTTGTAAGCTGCGAGTAGCACGCCGTGATTTAAAAAATGTCTTCTGCACGCACGTGAGCGCGTGCATAAAGGCTAGTACATATAAAGAGAATGGAAAGGTGAATAGTGATTTGGTGTCACCATGCTTTAACAAAAATATTTGGACAAAAACGCCCCCAAAACAAAAAAACTTCAAAGGCATTCCAAAATAATACATCAAATAAGGTAGGGGCATTTTCATCATTTTAATAGTATTTCTTTAATAATTTACTTTTTGGTGCTTTTTTTTAATTAGTGCCTCACAATAAGCTAGCAATAATGTTATTCAATTTCTTTATTTTAAACACGTTCAAAACATCTTAATAGGCGTGTAATGCTAGTTATAAAAAAAGGTTTTTCGCACGCAGATAACAATGTGATTAAATAAGTTATCAAATGATTTTTTTTTAACAAACGATATTATCTACACAAAGGGGGAGGGGGTGGGCTTAGCCTTACAATAGGCTAACAATAATGTGATTCAATCAGTTATTTATTAAATATTATTTTCTCTATTTTTAATCACGTTTAAAACATCTTAAGATGCGTGTAATGTCGGTTATAAAAAAGGCCTTTCGTACATAGATATTAATGTGATTAAATTAATTGTCAAATGATTTTTTTTTAAATAAACGATATTATCTACACTAAGGGGGGGAGGGGTGGGCTTAGCCTCACAATAGGTTAACAATAATATGATTCAATTAATTGTTTATTAAATATTATTTTCTCTATTCTTAATGTCAATTCTATAGAGACCGATTTTATTACGTGAATGCAGTTGCTTTAATTGGTTTATAAGGGATTTCTTCTAGCATGATCTAAAATTATTCATTTACTTCAAATATTTGACTTTCCTTTTGTTAATTTACTCATATAAATACATTTAAAACATATAAGTCGCGAGTAGCACGTCGTGATTCAAAAAATACCTTCTGCACGCACGTGAGCGCTTGCATGAAGGCTAGTATCTACTAAATTAAGATGTCCGACTTCAGTTCTGCAAGGTTCTTTCCCATGTATTTTCAAAAAGATGCTTCTGTGTTTTTCTCCTGTTTTACATAGTTTGGGCCAAGACCTGAAGAAATACTCTGAAATTTTCTTATCATATAATGTGTTTTTTTTTTTTTTTTCTAGCTCATGACGGGGTATGCGCTCTTAAATACAACAAAATTCTACTTCGAGGATTTTTAACTATTTACATGAAAACTATCCAGTTCACTTAAGGAAACATATAATATTTACTACCATCCAAAGAAAGTTTGTTCGAGGGATTACTTCATATACTATATTACTATCTACTTATTTAAGGATGCTCTAAAGACCGGGTTCAATCTTCTGTTTCTGTGTGCATTAGATAGCTGGTTGAATAATCAACTTTCGTATCAATTACATTTACATTTACTCTAATTTAAGCTATATTCTTTCTTCCGATAGACTTTGATCCCCCGCCAAAACCTGTGACACATCAACTGGTAGAAGTGGCGTGCCTGTGGGTGGAAGTGGCATGCATGTAGGTGCCGTTGTTGGAATTGTGGTTGGAGGAATCTTCATTATACTACTAATATTTGGTATTCTTTGGAAGAGAGGCCTCCTAGGACAACAAAAGACAATGGAGGAAGGTATTAATTTGCAGTTTATTCTGTTATACTGGCTTTTCCTTTTTGTTTCTCCATTACTTTTTCTCATCGAGCTTTTTTCGTAACTAATTAAGTACAATAGTTACGCTATTTTGCATGGTTCTCCTGCATATTGACGCGCACCACAAAGACAGTAATTATTTAGACATTGAGCTTTCCGGCACTTTGATGTTGCTGTAATATATTTATCGTCCAAACTCATGATGCAAAGTGTTTGCCTATAGATCCAGTTACTAGTTAAATTCTAGAATCAGGCACAAAATATCAGGAACTAAGAATGCTATCGTTCTGAAAGTTTTCTTAGACACAATTTCTTATGAGTTTTACTTGTTATACAAATTTGAAGGGTGTGGACCTACAAACTGGTAAATTTACCTTCAAGCAACTCAAAGGTGCCACAAGCAACTTTAACGAAGCCAATAAGATTGGTGAGGCTGGTTTTGGTTCTGTTTATAAGGTATTCTTCGGAGCAAAGAATTTAGTTATTGATTACATTTTTTTCCTAATTTGATACTGTCCGTTCTAATGAAAGTTAATTTGCTCCGTAGTGATGCTAATTTGATTTTCTTTCTCAAATGTAGGGCGTTCTAGCAGATGGCAACGTAAAAGCTGTTAAGCAGCTTTCTACCAAATCAAAGCAAGGGAATCGTGAATTTGTTAATTAGATTGGCATGATTTCTGCTGTGCAACACCCTCATCTTGTCAAGCTCCACGGATGTTGTATTGAAGGAAATCAACTATTGCTTGTTTATGAGTACCTGGAAAATAATAGTGTCGCTCGTGTTTTATTCGGTAAATACTAGTCTTGTTTGCCAAAAGTTCATTTCATCATACAGTGGGCATAAAAGATCTTATGCACTAAAAATATGTCCCTTACAACTAACTTTGTTTATTTGGCAAATTGAAGGGGTAGAAGAAAGTCAATTGAAGTTGGATTGGCCGACAAGGCACAAGATTTGTATTGGTACAGCAAAAGGTTTGGCTTATCTTCATGAGGAATCAAGATTGAAGGTCGTTCATAGAGACATCAAGGCTTCTAATGTTCTGCTTGATAAAAATCTTAACCCGAAAATAGCTGACTTTGGATTGGCCAAGCTTGATGAAGAGGATAATACACACATTAGCACCCGTATTGCTGGAACTTGGTGAGTCCCTAAACTTTTATTTATCTTCTTATTGTCTTGTTTTGATCTTCTTCCACCCTTAAAAAAGAAGATAGATCAATGGAAAGTCTATAACTTGCATAATTTTCAACCTAACCAAATCTTTGTTGTTCAAGAAATTTCAAGGGCAGATTGGTTCTTTGAATATAGTTGTATTACTGTGCATCTCTCTAACTATTGGACTAAATTTAAGTATTCAATTAGCAAGGGAATTGTTATTAGCATTCCAAAAATCACATTCTACACTCCAAACTTTCTATATTAGGAAATGAAAATACACTTGTGAGGAGTGTAGAATGAGATTTTTGGAGTGTCTCATTAGCAATATTTTTACTAATTATTTTAGCTAAATCTGGGTTAATGATATGATTTCATGATATTGCAGTGGATACATGGTGCCCGAATATGCAATGCGAGGTTATCTGACTGATAAAGCAAATGTCTATAGTTTTGGTATTCTCGTATTGGAAATTGTTAGTGGGAGAACCAACACAATTTACTGGAAAAAGAAAGAAAGCTTTTATCTTCTGGATTGGGTAACATGAATCTACTGCTTCCTAATTTAGCTTCAAATTTTCTTAATATACCTTATATTTGTGAAACTACAATTGAATCGGTGAAGTTTAATCCAAAGACAAAATTTATATGGCTTTTGTTACTTCCATTTTTTGTAGGCACGACTTCTAAAAGAGCAAGGGAATTTGATGGACCTAGTTGATCCAAGGTTGGAATCGGACTTTAACAAAGAGGAGATGACTGTTGCAATCAATGTGGCTCTCCTTTGTTGCAATGTTACTTCGACAGCTAGGCCTACCATGTCTTCGGTTGTGAGCATGCTTGAAGGAAAGGCTGTTGTTCAGGAGTTGGTCTCGGATCCAAATGCCGAGAGTATTGAGATCGATGCTATGAGGAAACATTTTCAATCTAGTTTTGGAAGGGGCACAGGCGAGAAACAGATAGAAACGGGGTCAACTGAAGTGCCATGGACTGCTTCGTCTGCATCTGCTCACGATCTGTATCTCGTCAATCCTGATTCAGAATAATGGGAGAACAGAAGCGAGAGAACTTGAGCTGCACGGTTATCAGTTCGACTCAACCTTAGCATACTCAAACATATCAGCTAATAAATCATCTGTATTTCCCCTATAACTATTTTCTTTTTTTCTGTTTGATAATATAGTAGAAAGCAGAATTGAAGAAGTTTCTACAGCATGGTAATTGTAAATTGTGATGAAATCAGCTCTTTTCAGTATTCTAAAGCTCTTATTGTGTAAGTAAAACTAGTTTGTTACTGCTTAAATTATAAAAAAAAAAAGGCGGGTATCATAAAAAGCTTCCAGCTTCAAAATTTTATATATCACAAATCGTCACTAACGTTCTAAAAAGTCAACTAAGTTCAGGCAAGTTCCATCGTATTAATTACAAATACAAAAATTGAAAAGGAGGGGAATAGAGTAAGTTGGTTGAACTGCTATGTGGTTGTTTGTGAAGAGAGTAGATAATGTACACCAAAATCGGAAAGGATGGGAATAGAGTAAGTTGATTAAGAGAAGGAACTTAAATTTAGTAAAATCGGAATGATGTAGGAGAGCTAGGGGGCATTGGCTTGGTGATTCGAAATGAGAGAGGTGACTTTGTGGCAGCAGCGGCAATAAAAATTCGAGGAGTCTGCTTGGCGTTGCTGGCTGAGATCATGGCGGCTCGGGCAGCAGTGGTTTTTGCTTATAACCTGTCGGCAACTCACTTGGAGTTGCAGGGGGATGCAATGGTTGTTATCAATGCCCTTCAAAGGGATTTGGCAACTCCATGTAATGGTGCCTTTGGGCATATTTTGAAAGATACCCGACATATTTTGAAGTATTTTCCGCATTGGAAGGTCATGTTTGGTCGACGGAAGACAAACAAGATTGCACATCGTCTTGCGAGATTGAGACTAATGTTGGATGATCAAATTTTTTGATTTGAAGAACCTCCAAATGTAATTTCTAATTTTCTTTTTTATGATAGCATTACTACTTAATCTAGAGGTACAGGACGTTCTTTTTCCCTTGATCCGGTTTGGAATTCCCGGCAAGATTTTTATCGAGACCCATTGTTAGCACCTTATTCCCTTTGATTGTACGTTTTCTTTATTTTTCAATGAATATCGTACTTAATTTCAAAAAAAAAAAATTTACTAAAATTGGAAATCATTTGTGGAGGATTTTTCTATATCAATATATTGCTAATATATAAGGTAATGCAAGATTCAAAGGATATGCATGAAAAGAAAAATGATACGTGACGTAATTCATTGCCTAAAAGAGAAACAAATTGCCAAGTTTTCTTAAATTTAGTTTGGGAAGTTCTGAAATTTCTTATTCATATACCAACCAACCTTTGCCCACCCCCCCCCCCCCCTTTTTTTTCTTTTTTTTTTTTTTTTTTTGTTAGAACCAGTGTTCTAAAAATCGGCCTAGGCGCTCGGCGGTGAGCTTCCGTGGCGATTTTGGGCAAAGCGTCAATAAAATCGGGGAGGGTTTAGGCAGGGCCGGCCCTGAGAATTTGGGGGCCCTAGGCGAGCCTTCGAAGTGGGGCCCTAAAATTCTCTGATCTCTGGTTCTTTGTATATTGATTTGTATAAATAAAAAATTCTATTTTCACATCAAATATCATTAAAAATTAATATCAAAAGAAGATAAATATACAAACATTATTTAAACATTGCACAATTCACGTTTTTAGACACAAATGTACTAAATGTTTGCAGTCAAGAGTCTAAGATTGAGTGAAGAACATTAAAACTTGATGATCAAGAGAGTAAAGAACAATAAAACTTGATTGACGAGTATAATAAATTCAACGCCAATTGTTTCTCTTGTGTTTTTTTTTTCCTACTAAAATCAACATCACACTAACGAATTGAATATTAAAATAATCCATTGAATAAAAAGTTATTGAAAAGAAAAATATAAATTCAAAGTCTTGATTACCTTAAAGTACAATCTTTATGATCATATGATAGTTGGTTTTGAACATCCAATAGAAATTGAAAGAATGGGAAGTTGGTTTAACATTCGATAGAAATGGAGAGAATGAGAAGTTGAAAGAAAATAGATTGCAAAGAGACTTGAGTTCTATAACTTTATATGCATTTGGACAGTTGGATTGGGAGTTAGACAGATGGATTGGCAGTAAATTTGAAAAACAAGAAAAATCAAGAAAAATCTAGTGAGTGAAAGGCAGCTTCGTGTTTCGAACTCAACACCCCAAACAAAAATGAAGCCAACATTTCCACTGCACTAACAAAAGAATTATGATATTTTTTTACTTTTTTTTTGTATTTATATGTTAATTACAGGATATAAATTTTTTTTTGGGGGCCCTTCCGAAGTGGGGGCCCTAGGCGGGCGCCTACTTGGGCTACCCTCAGGGCCGGCCCTGGGTTTCGGAGGCCGCCTAGGCGGTCTAGGCGGTGCAAGGCGGAACGCTAGCCGGAACCAGAAACTCTGCAAACCCAGAAACACAGAAGCTTTGTAGAAACCCAGAAGCTGTGCACAAACCCAGAAGCTCTCATCTCAGACTTGAAACCCAGAAGCTCTGTCTATCCTACAAACCCAAAAGCTTCGTACTCCCCATTCATCGACCACCAGATCAATAGAGACACCCAAAAATTTATGAAGTCGAAACAGAAAGACCCAGATAAAAAGATTCAAAACCCAATAATCAAAAACTCAGATAACGATAGTTTCGAACCCAATTTTACAATTTTACAGAGAAGAGAACTAATGCACTGCACGTCTGCAACTTATTATGGGTTCTAGACTAAAATTAGCAACGTAGAAATGTAAGATCTCACATCGTCCAGGGGTGTGGATCCTATAAGCCTCTCATCTCTACCTAGCACGAGGCCTTTTGGGAGCTCACTGGCTTCGGATTTCATCGGAACTCCGAAGTTAAGCGAGTTCGCGCGAGAGCATTCCCAGGATGGGTGACCCACTGGAAGTTCTCGCGTGAGTTCCCAGAAACAAAACCGTGAGAGCGTGGTCGGGGCCCAAAGAGGACAATATCGTGCTACGAAGGAGTCGAGCCCGGGATATGGTGGTGGCCCGGGCGGGGATGTGACAAAAAAGGTCAAAGAAGCAGTTTTTTTTTCTATTTTTTTATATTTTGTTTAGTATATAGAAGTCAATATTTGATGATATTTGGGCTTTAAGCTGGTGGGCCATATTAGAGCTCATATTTGATGTACAATTATGTTTTGCATGCAATCCATGTGTCTCTTTTACCCCAATAAACTTAATAGGGTCTCTATACTTTATTTACATTTGTTCAAATTCTCAATATATTACAACTACAAGTAGACCTGGCATTCGTGTCGTGTTTTTCGTGTTCGTGTCGTTTTCGTGTCATACCCGATATCTTAACAGGTCGTGTCGTGTAACACCCGTTAAACTAAACGGGTAAAATGACCCGATCGAAATCGACCCGATAATATTAACAGGTAATATGACCCGACCTGTTACCCGTTAAGGAAAATATATTTTAAACCAATAAATAATCAAATCAAAAACATGATCTATTAGAGAATGCAGGAAGATGAACGGTTTGGATCTTTGATATTATATTCAGAGTTTTACGGTTAGTGAAAATATTGTTTGATGTTTATAAAGTTTCTACAAACTATATGATATCGACTCATATTTCAGTTAACCATAAATATCGAAACGTGATATGAAAGATCTGAACTGTTCATCTTCTTACATCCGCCAGATGATCATGTTTTCAAAAAAGAAAATTTTAAAAATGAAATTCAGTAAAAAGAATAAAGCGTAAATGACAATCGACGATTAAATATAAATTTAAGGTTTATGGATTATAGTGTTGGATTTCGAAGTTGATCATTTCATGAAAGTTGTAAAGCTTGTCACTATGAGTGATTGTATATTCTTCTTACATTTTTTACACTTCTACAATAATTATTATTAATTTTATTAATTTTGCCTTCAAATAAAAAATATTGTTCATGAGGGTTTGAAGGATTTTAAAAATCTAAACGATAATGTAAGTGTAACCATTATCTACTCGTGGAGGAATAATGATGAATACCGAGTGTTTATATATTCTTTCACATTTTTCATACTTGTATGTATGTCTTCTTAGTTCTTACCTATACAAATACTATACTAGTTTATTTTAATTTTGGACAACAACATGTTAAGTAAAATTTATCCTAGTAATGATAATAAGGAACTCTCATAATAAAAATAAATAATGATATAAAAATATATATTTAATATAGAATATATTGTATATATTAATATGGCTATTGTATTTTATAATAAATCTTTTAGTAATTAAACTTTTAAATTATCAAAATAATTTTTTTTCTTAACGGGTAGAAACGGGTTACCCATGTGTTACCCGTGTGTATACCCGTTAAGAACCCGTTATTAACAGGTTCTTAACAGGTCACCCGATAATGACCCAATAAGTTATCGTGTTGATCCGAAACCCGTTATTTTCGTGTCGTGTCAGAAACTGCCGGGTCTAACTACAAGTATATAGTTTTTTTAAGTATAAATAGACAATTATTTATATAATATCTTATAAATTACTTAAATCCACCTAACCCACCTAGGTGTCCACCTAGGCTCCACCTAGCCACCTAGACGTTAGGCCTCAATCCACTGCCTGACTAGCGCCTAATGTCTTTTAGAACCTTGATTAAAACCAACCTTTGCTTTTGATTGAGTGTTAGTGAAGTCAAAGTCGTGTAAGATTATTTATTTAGCTTTCTGTCACTCTGTGCTAAAGCAAATGTAGACATGCACTTAATTTCATGCACGACTTTTTTAAAGTTTTTCCTTTTTATTTCTTTTTTATCTCTATGTAAGTGTCGGATTATCTGATGAATATGACTTTTCTCTTTGATTTATTGTGTTGTCAGTTTAAATGTTCCGGTCTTCGTAGTGTAGCTTAAATTATTAATAATATCATCGATTGTAATACAAAAAAAAAGTAAATTATAATTTATCCTTTCAAGTATGAGGATATAACTTCATACAATATTTTTAAAACATTTTAATTTCATATATTTAATTATATTTTTTTTCAATTTCAAACATATGTTAAAAAATTTGTTAATTTCATACATTTAGTTATATTTTCATTTCAATTTCAAACATTCGTTAAAAAATATGTTAAATTAACCGCTGACGTGGCAAATATAGAGTCCATATTTGTGCTCACATAGATGCCAACTTTGCAGCTTGTGAATAAAAAATAATGAAAAAATGATTAATTAATAATAAAAAATTTTAGATTATAATTAAAAACTAAAAAAAATTGAAAAGAGGATCTGGGCAAGGCTTGCCCCAATAACCCCATCTCTTCCTCGACTCCATCACATCTCTTCTTCGACTCCATCACATCTCTTCTGCGCTTGTTTGCAACCAAGAATTTGATTTTGGTTTGGGAAGCTTCTTCCGTCGCCACTCCTCCTCGATTCAACTTCATCCCCATCTTCCTTTCATCTCCAACAAGTACATCAATGACATCCTTACCGGCTCTGCCGTCCCCGACACCACACCCATCTCTCTTGACGACACGTTGTTTCCTTTTTCTTCTCCCCCCTTGTTAGCTTCTTCCGTCGCAGATGATGCCGCCGCGGCAGCCTCTTGCGCTGCTACAGCTTCCCACTCTGACAACGATCTCTCCTCGTTTAGTTCCGCCGTCAATCACCGTCCTGGCGAGTCTTTCGCGACCTTATCGGCCGCAAACCGCACTGAGCTCCAGCACGAGAACATCGAGGCAGGGGGTTGTCCACATCCACCTCGTTGGACGGAGTCGAGGTGTTGGGGCTAAACAGGGTAGAGCCTCACCTCCAGATCTGCCTCTCACCCTACTGAGTCATGTCGAGATCGAACTCGGGAGTGACGAAACGGACCCAGCTACGAGCGAGTTGTGAGGTCGTGGGTTCTGGTGGTGGTCATTGGAAGTGTATAGGAGTGTGAACCGATGTAGAGGATTGAATTATTGGGGACGTTCGGCTAAAAAAAAAATTAAAAAAAAAATTCTTCACCAAGCTGCCCAGATCCTCTTTTCAAAATTTTAAAGTTTTTAATTATAAAAAATTGATTTTTTATTAAATAATACTTTTTATTCACATGGTGCTAAGTTGGCATCCATGTCAGCATAAATGTGGATCCTACATTTGCCACGTCATCATTTAACGGTTAACTTAATAGATTTTTTAACGAATGTATGAAACTGAAAAGAAATATAACTAAGTATATGAAATTGAAATGTTTTAAAGATGTTGTATGAGATTGCAATTGATCCTATACTTGAGGGGATAAAATGTAATTTACCTAAAAAAAGGGAAAAGGAAAAGGGTTAATTTTTTCATTTTCAGATGATGTTGGACACAAGTGATTTCTTAACAACTTAGACATGAACACCACTGTTAAGCTAATAGATAAATTTGAGGCACAAACATGGATTTCTTTTCTAATAAGTTCATCACTTAGACATTCTACGTAATTAACATTTAAATAGGTAGCCAAATTATATCCTGAAGATATTGATTGTATTAAATCATGAAAGTATTGTAGTCAAACTCATATTTTTATCACAAATAGTCCCTGAAAATTGACCAGCGCATCAAAATGATACCTGAAATCGAAAATTGATCAATGTCGTTTATGAATATGGAGATTGTTGTTTGGAGACTGGGTTCAAAGAAGAAGGAGAAGATGAGGATTTGACACACCCCGACCTGGAAAGTCCAATTTGGACCCCAAATCGAGTTGTGCTGGCCGACACCTGGAGGGTGACGAAGCCATAAAGTGTAGTGTAGTGGAAAAAGAATGTGAATAAATTTAAACCTAAAAGTGTCTAAACAAAAGAGTGCGAGGGTGAGCGGAATTGCACCCATCTCACACGTGATAGGTGCCGACGAGTAATTCAGACTCATTTTACAAGTAATTTATGTAAATGTATCTTTAACTATATAAATAATTAAATAAAAATAAATAGAGTAAGTGTTTGGGAATAATTTTTTGTTTTTCTCCTTTCTTGTTTGGTCTTTGGTTTTAAGGGCAAGTAAGGTAACACAAGTCATTGACTTCCGTTTGTGTCCTTCGAAGTCCACTCGTTCCCTCCCCTCAAGCGAATAAAAAGCTGTAATTCAGACTCATTCTCCTCACAAATCTCTCTTTCTTCACCACTCTCACAAATTTTCATACATACAACCCAGCAAATTCAAAACCTCTCAACATATTCCATCCAGCTAGCTGCACTAACTGATCATTTTGTCTCTGGTTTTCTCTTCAAATGTGAAAGACTTTGCTTAGAAAAATGATGAATATGTTCTTCCCTCGACTTCTTCCTCATTCTCTTTTCTTGGTATCTTGCTTTGTAACTTTTGCCTTTGGAGCTATTCGATTGCCAAATGATGAAGGTACGAGTAATTCACCTCAATATGTCTATGTCAAAATCTTTCTTAGTTTCCTTTGTTTCATTCTATAAATGATAGTTTTAAGTTAGTTTGATAATCTTTTAGTTTTCAATTTTTTTGAGTTTCCAAAATTTGGTTTGGGTTGATTCTGGTTTTCAGTTTACATTTTTCGGAGAAGTGAAAACAGTTACCAATGAACTAAAAAATAAAAACTGAAATTGAAAATGGTTATCAAATGGACCTTAGGTAAAAGGATATTTGTGTGAACTTAGTTGAAATTTTCAATCATATGATGCTGAGGTGCACTCTGTAGTTCTTGTCTATGCATCAAATTTTTTTTTTTTACGATTTTGTTGAGCACGATGTTAATTTGTTGCATTTTATTTTGCGTATATGCAGTGCAAACTTTGAAAGACATAGCAAAGACACTGGGGAAGACGAACTGGGATTTCAGTGGAGACGCAGATCCATGCAGCGGCCAACCTCCATGGGCTGATCTAAGCTTACCCAAAGCAGTTCAGAATGCCATAAGCTGTAATTGCTCCTATGAAAGTTCCACTGTCTGCCATATTACCAGCATGTAAACCTCTCTCTCTCTCAAAAACAAACATTCCCGACTTAGAATTTATTGAGATTTTTCAGTATGCCCGGAATATGGAATGATATAGCACCTATGAAGCATGGATACGGATACGGATATGCTGATATGACACGACCCGATACGGCGATACGGAAAATCTCTAAAAATTAAGATACGATACGCTATAGATACGGCAAATAAAAATGTATATAGCAACAAAACTGTACATTTTAAAACATAATTCATCATTCAAATTCAAGTACATTTGAGTTGTTAGAGAAGAAAAGTTCGAAATCTCATCCTGTTTATACAGTAGAAGAAGTGTGAGAGTCGTGTTCATGGTTTTAATCAGAGGGACGCTCTTTGTATTCTTCACATTTCAATTATAGATGTCTCCTATTAATTTTCTCCTCCTCATTACCTTTTTTTGAATGTGTAAATGTATCCTAAAAGCCGGATATGTGTATCTTAAAGGTAGGATACGCGTATCTATCACGTCAAATTCGTGTCCATCAATTAGGATACGTGTCAGACGAGTATCCGAGAGTATCGAGCAAGTATCGTATCCGATCAAGTATCGGATACGGGATACGGGACCAAACAAAAGTATCCATGCATCATAGTATAGCACGTGCCATTATATAAATGGTGAGTTACTTGTGTTAAAAAATTAACACAATTTGAAAAATAAAACTTCCTTCCACTTATACAAAGACACATGATGTACTTCTGAACATAATGAAATTTTTTGTCTACATCTCATAAGCTAATACCAAAGAGTAATGTTAGGGAGACTAAACTTTATAAACTAAAGTTGCAAACTAAATGATGTGTCACCAATAAAAATAAGCACGTTTATCACGTTTAAGTAATAAATCAATCATCAACTTCTATGTCCTTTGATTTTCAAAACTTTGTCTCCAAATTTAATCTCCTTAGCATTACACAATACCAAATAATCTTATCGGGTTTTTGTGATTTAAATTGATGTGCATTTATTGGTGCCGCCCCCCACAGCAAAAGTTTTACCGGATTATTATTAGATCGTTGGGGATATTTTCTTTGATTAGAATTACGTAATTAAAATGCTACTTGTTTTTCAATTGACGAGTAGGCAAATTCGGATTTGGTACATCTTTTAAATTTAATAAGAGAAGTACCACCATTAGACTATCAACTAGTTAGTAGAATGCTAATGGTGCTAACTTTTTTTGTTGAGACGTTTTGATATAGACGCCTCATTTTTCAATTTCATTGATTAAACTTTTGTTCCTTTTTTAAGAATTTGATTAAACATTTTTTATACAATTTTATTAGAAGCATGTTTGATTTTATTGGTACATTTAATGATATAGTACATTTTGTTTCCTGTTACATTTAGAATCGAAACGTACCAAAAGTCGGTATGTTTGTTTTTAAATGTACCATAACTTTTAAAAAGATTCTTTATATAACAATACGTAAAATTTTAATAAAAATAATGAAGCTTTTTATGAAAGTAAATTATTTATTTTTTTTAATGAAAGAAAAGACTAATTAAATATAATAACAGAAATACAAAGTTATTTTTTTAGTGATAATGATGAATTACTTAAACTAATATTTTTAATAAAGCCGCCACTCAGTACTACGGTCTGGTGGTATTCATCTTCACTTGGAATTGAGAGGTCTTAGGTTTGAATCTCGTTCATGGCGAATTCGATGCCAAATTAAAAAAAAAATTAATAAAGCCACGAATTTAAAATTCCTAGATTGTAGGAAATTAGTTGTTAGATAGCTTAAGTGGATATATATATATATATATATATATATATATATATATATATATATATATATGTATATATACATATATATATTAAATAAATGAAATAAATGCTGAGTTGATAATTGATCAAAGCATCTTAATCAAATTTTGTAAAAAAACATTTCTTTAGAAAGAAGTTGAAAAAAATGGAGGAAATTCTAAATTCAAATAACTTGACTAAGCAAAAGCAACGTACAGATTAGGCGCCTTTTGTTGTGAAAGGTTGAGAAGGACAGGATCAAAGTTTTTCAGTCTTTGTTATTGTTGGTCCTAAAAACTACAAAGCCTATGTGGCGCGCAGGCCGAGTAATCTATGAGCTAACTACGTCCTTCAGTTGAATGCGGGGCGTGCCAACTCGACGGCCGAGCTCGGCCGGTGAGTAAAATGTGGATGTGGTGTTGTGTTGCGCGGCTGACTTCTTGATCTTGCGACTGCGGCCAAGGAAGGAACACGCCTCGGCCTTTGGGTCCTAGAGCCTGAAGACAAGGCTGCTAGTTCTGCGAAGTTCAATATCAAATTTCGGCTTTCAATGTGCCGAATGTAATAAACTGTAACACCTCACTTCGTCGAGAAGGCTGGTGAGATGACCTCTGTCGAAAAGAATTCGAAAATCCTTCTCGGCCGAGACTTGGATAGATAACCAGTCGGCCCCGATGCAGTGCTGTTTATCCAAACTGAAGGTGCTCCGCGGTCGGCTGATTCTACGGCAACAGTGCTGTTTATCCAAACTGAAGATGTTTACCGGTTGCCTTCACAGTGCTGTTTATCCAAACTGAAGATGTGTTGGCGAAAAAGAAAATAAAAAATCTCAAGGTTGAGAAGGTTTGCGCAGGGCAAATTTGTGTGTTGAGTTGAAGGTCCCTTTTTAGTTGTATGTCGCTTGGTATTTATAGACCTGCATACCCAAGTCGTGGAAACCAATCCTAACTTCACTGTGGCTCTGAAACCTCACTTGTCGCTGACCATGCACTTATCTCGTGCAAAATCACTATAATAAAGCTTTATCTAAAGCTTTTATCTCACATATGCCTTATCACATCAATCAAAGCTCTACATCTTATCCGGGCAAAATATTCAATCCTATGTATACACATCATCCACGTGAGGAAGGGCTAGCTTTTCCAAACAAGATATCATAAAACCCACTTTGACTTTTCAAACCTCATCCACCATGTTTCTTTAATCTGATAGCAGCAATCCCAAGTTCACTCGGACTGTGTTTATCTGGGATATAAATCGCATCCTACTTATCCTGTTAAAAATATCAAGAAGATAAATATTATGATAAAATCCATAATATTATCTTTTAGCAAAAATATCTTAATTTTTTCATCCGACGGTTGAGAACCATGCTTACTTAACGGTCTCGATTACTTTGGCCGAATGTTTAAAATCGGGTCCAAACAATTATATATACGAATCTTATTAAAGAAAAAAAAAACAAGAAAGGTCTACATCCACGTACCATCCGGTCGACATTGTAAAATATCTGCATGAAGACAATGAATCTGAATGAGCAGAAATTTTTTTTAAAATACTCGGTATTCAAGTGAGTAATTTAAGTGTTATAAATGAGTGAAGAAATATAAAAAAATATCATTTTTCTTACTTATATTATGATCTATGGTGTACTACTTGAAAAAATCTCTTCTTAATGAGCGCTTTCTCCTACAGAGATTTTTTGTTTTGTTTGTCAAATAATAGATTTTCTTAGATAAGATGTTACATTAGCCAACGACAGAGTTTGAACCTACGTCGTCATGCAAGGGCTTGACACTTTTCCAACACTGTGTAAGAACCACTTGCCTCCTACAGAGAAAATGAACCATGTAGACTAAGTGAGACAAATAACTTACATTGAACGAGTTAAATATCATAAAATTTTACATTTAATCATATATAAATACGTGTAATTTTTTGTTAGCAAATTTTTGTTAGCATGATATATAATATTATATCAAAAATTTTAAAAATAATAAATTTGTTCGATGTAAACTGATCACAAGTGTGCGAGGAGAGATATTTTTCTTTTAAAAAGAAGATTAATGGGTGGTATCATCACGTCAATTTACTTTTTCAAAAGTCGAGAAAACTCGTAGATACGGCGAGGAGGGATGTTGAGTAGATGGTTGGAATTCGGTTTTGTGGACCCACGTCTATTTGATATATGTATCAATCAATTTTTCTTTTCTTTTTTCTGTTGTGTCCCCTAACCTACCTAACCCATGCCCATGAAAACTCCAAAATAAAGTAGGAATTATAAGGCTTAGTGCGGGCCTCATCGAGTTGCCTATTGGTAACTTGGCACGTCGTATTCACTCTTTCAACCTTACGTCGGGCAAGGTAGCTAGGCCAATTGATTTCAATTGGATTTGAGGGATGTTAGTTTAATAGCAAAGTCGAGCTCGTTTGTTTCTTTTGATTTTCTCACGCCCAGACCCTAGTTTCGGAGAGATTTTTAAGTGTATCAGGAGTACGGTTTGATACACCAAGTATCATAATATAAGTGGTTAAGTACTTAAAAAAAATTCAATCGCTTGTATTATGACACTTAGTGAACCTGTTTTTTTCTCTGCACACAAAATTTCTCCTAGCTTTGGGGCTTAAAAATTTTAAAGCTCTTGTTGTGTATGTAAAACAAGTAAATGTTGCTACCGTTTAGAACTATGAAAAGTGATTATCATTCGTCTTTTTCTCTTCATGCATACTATTGATTTCTGGTCTTTGATGAATCAAGGGACATGAATAAAACCAAATTATGCAGTAGTCATTTTCATAAAGCTATAAGCTATTCTTGACATGCAAGTTGGATTGAAATTTCGATTTCGACCAATTCTGTTTTTGTCGGTTTTCGAACAAAATTATGAAGAAAATTGGAACGCATCTTAAAATTAGGCCGCATTTGCCGTCGATACACAGATACTAATTTGTGATCCATCATTGGGTATAAAGCCAACGTAATTCTGATTTCTCTAGACCCTAGTGGGGTTTCCATTTTCCCAAATCGTTTACCCTCTAGATTTTTAATTTTTCTTCAACCGGTAACCAATTGGAAGTTTTTAATAAGACCTTGTTGTGCCTTGAAATTCAAGAAATGCAGAAAGACTAATCCATTTCTTTATGGAATGACCAATGAAACATCAATTACAACCTACCATGGACCGCAATTCAAGTTAAGCTTATCTGCAAAATCGAGTTCGTGGGATGTGACCAGTTTGCTCAATTACGACAGCAATGTGTATTTGAGCTGGCCATGAGCCAGCATAGATGTTCTGTTTAGAACTTGGTATTACTGCTGTACTGTATTTAGGCTTGATTCTTGCATACCTGATCAACGTACAAAATTTCGCAGTAACCATGATTCTTGCATACTTCTTGTACACGAACAACTTTGTATCAGCCTAGTTATTAGTTACAAAGTTGATGAAAGAATGATTCACAGTGTGCTTGTAACAAATACACATTTACCGTTTGTGTAATTCCTCAAGTTCTATTCTTTCTAAAGAACATTGGACATTTTCCTTCGGTTTTATAGTAAGAAAACCAGTTCCTTCTTCCTATTTAATTCCCTGACCAAAAGTAAGTATTTTCTGTGATAATTTAGTGTGTTAACTGTTTGGTCTCATTTATGTGGCAGCTTTTTCTTTTAGTCACAATATAGATGCATAATGGATATCTGTTAATTTGCAACTGATCTTTGAAAACCTGTTTTCCGATGAAACACAGAATTCTAAGATCCCAAGATTTGCAAGGAACACTCCCAGTAGAGCTGGTAAATCTCACCTATCTTCAAGAAATGTAAGCATATTTTTACCCCTCCAAATTTACATTATTAAAAGCAAAAATAAAATAACTATGTGTCGTGTAAATGGTTTATTCTAATTTCATATATAGCTTACCTTTATTTCTGTTTTCAATGAGACAATAACTGGTTTCTTTCTCTCTCCTTCAGTGACCTCGCCCGCAACTACCTGAGCGGTACCATCCCTCCAGAATGGAGCTCTCTTTCACTTCTGAACATGTACTATCTTCTCTCAAACTGCATGCATTTTTGTGTTTGATGCTCATGTCATGTTCTTGTTACTTTATTTGGTCACTCTAATGTTCTTCAGCCAATTCTTTCCTAAACTATGAATCTACTACATTGGGTTTTGTTCATGATAATGAGCTTCCGTGGTCATGAGGTGTTTGAATCATAAATATTGAATCGAACACATGGGGTTCATTGCCTTCGTATTGACGAACATGTTAATGTTATTGAGCCTCTTGCTTGATAAAAGTGATCTTAAGACTATAGTTTTTGATACAGAACCCTTTTTGGAAATCGTTTGACGGGTTCTATCCCCAAAGAGCTCGGAGACATCACCACCCTAAAGAGTTTGTGAGTGTTGATTGCGCATTTGTTTCTTGCTTATCCCATTTGATTCTATGGAGATCCTTAATGATGTTTTTTTAATCAATGGAATTGAATTTGTTTGTATAGGGACATCAGTTTCAATAATTTCTCAGGACGTCTCCCTCAGGAGCTTGGATCTTGCGCCAACATAGAAAGAATGTAAGAGTCCTATTCAAATTTTACCGTGTTAAAAAGTATTTGGTTTATTTAGAATTTTCTTTCTTGTAGACAAATTCTGGATGTTTTCACCAGTAAATCGTCTACTTCTTTATCAATGATATATTGTTATATCTGTTTCATACTTAGGCTGCTTTCCTCAAACAACTTTACTGGGGAGTTGCCAGAAACATTTGCAATGCTTACCAAAATAAAGGACTTGTAAGATTCTGTGGTTTTTCCTTCTTAAAGGTTTCCTGAGCACTTACACATTTTTTTCACTGCTTTCTGATACTAATTCGAAGTATTTTCCCTTTTCCTATCATTATGCAGTCGGGTTTGTGACAGTCACTTTTCCGGGCAGATACCTGATTTTATTGAGAACTGGACAAATCTTAAAAAACAGTGAGTATTTTTCTTTTGTGTGTCATCTTTCTGCTATTTGATTCTGAATATTATCTCTAATTCATATGTTATGACTCGTTGAAACAGAGTGATTCAAGCTAGCGGTTTGACAGGGCCAATTCCCTCTGGCATTTCTCTTTTGACAAACTTAACTGACTTGTTAGTATATCCCGTCTCTATTTTTAAATACAAAACGATTAGCGAAATGCGTAGTTTATGTTCATGGCGCAATTTTAACTTGCAGGAGAATCACTGACTTGAGTGGACCTGAATCACCCATTCCTCCGCTGAATAAGACGAAAAACATGAGGACACTGTGAGTTAATGGTTCCATGACACACAATTTTTGTCTGTACCAGAAGTCTTCTATAAACTCAAAGCTTTGGTGTCTGTTGCAGGATGTTGAGGAGTTGCAACCTGATTGGAAAGATACCTCCATATCTTGAGCAAATGAACAAATTGGTAACTTTGTAAGTACTAATGTCTTAGTCCCTAATTTTTCCGTCTTCAAATAAAAAATTTCTTCTAGATGTGATTCTACTAATTCAATGATTATTGAAGTGACTTAGACAATGTTGGGCGGACTTTATGTTTCTGTATTTATTAAGAGAGCACATCTAAACTGCATTTGCTATTTGTTTGTGCAGAGACCTCAGCTTTAACAAGCTGACCGGAGAAATTCCAAGCAGCTTCGGTAGTCTACCAGATGTGACTTATATGTAAGCAAATGACCAATCTAATCTTTCTTACATGAAATTCAAGCAGACATTCTTCAATGGTTTTGTTACACCCCAGCCTGACAAGCTGGAAGTATTTCCAATCTCGATTCTATAATTAAGAGTCACGGGTTATACTGCAATAAAATTTAGTTTATTCATTAGAATCATTACTACTCATGCAATTAACTGACATAAGGTGATCACCCTTAGATGCGTCTTTCAGATGGAAGTACTGATCTAATGCACTCAGAGTTGGCAAACTCAATTTTCAAACCTTTACAAAGAAATTCCTAAGAACAAACACTATATTCTTTACTGAGTTTTTCTGTATTCATTATTTTTAGATTCTTAACTGGAAACTTGCTGACTGGACCTGTACCTGCTTGGCCGCCGAGTCTCAACGTGTAAGCTTCTCTTCCAAATGCTACTCTTTAGTTACTAAGGAAATTTATTCTTTTTTCACTAAGATAGATATAAAACTATTATATCAAAAACTTCATTCGAACCATGTGAATGCCTACCTCTTTCTCCTCACCCTTGTTTCCTTTTGTACTGACATACTACATCTGGAAAAGAATTGTTAGCGCTTCTTTTATTCTGGTTTATGAAACCTCAATGAATATGAGGACTGGGGGGAAGATGATTAATAATGAAAATTAAAGGATGAAGAAAATCACGAAGAGAATGTATGTCCTCGCTGCTCTGCAGACTGCAGCAGAGGAAAATCCTTCTTCATTCAATATTCTCTCACTCTCTCTATCACACACAAGTCATGCAAAGAGAATATTACCGTTAGCAAAGAACAGCTGGATCCTTAGACATCACAAAGTGATCTCAGCCACACATCTAGCTATTTTCCAGGATCATCACACATGGCATTATTTGCCTTGCATCTTTGAACCCACACTTGGCAATATTACAACTCAAGTGAATACATAATTAAGCTCATAACTCATTTTTCACTAATTCTAATCAGCTAGAGACTTACAATTCAACAGAACTTGCGTCATAGCTCTTTTTGTTCAGTGATCTTTCATATAACAACCTCACCTTAGAGGATGCAAGTTGTCAGCCACAAGTCGGCCTGTAAGAATGTCTTCATTAGCTTGAAGTTAATCAGTATGTGTTATGTGGAGAAAAGCTTAACTTTTCATTTGTGTTAATTTCTGCAGTGATTTGTTTGCAAGCTCGTCAAAAGGCAATAGTTCGTAAGTTCAAATTAATCGTCTCAAAGCATGCACCTATAAATTTACTTTGGCATCCAACGGTGTATTTTGTACTCTTTGTTTTTTTTATTTTTCCAGCTTCTCATTTATGATTGCTGACATTTTCTGTACCCTGAATTACTCTATCAGGAGAACTGTTTCATGTTTAAAAACTTCAGAGTGTCCAAAATGTAAGCCGAGTTTCTACACAAATAATTACCTTTATTTTTTCAGTTCATTCTTTTTAAGTTTTACTCCTCGATGCCAACTAATTTCCATTTTCTTTTTTCATAGATTTGTACTACTCTCTCCATATAAATTGTGGTGGGAAACAATTTACTGTCCCTGGAGAGAAAGATACAGTATATGATGATGACACATTTCAAGCTGGACCTTCATCATTTTACCAGAGCAGCACAAATTGGGCATTAAGCAGCACCGGTTGGTTCATTGATGTTGAACGCCCTTATGACACCTTTATAGGGACTAATGGAACTAGACTCTCTATGGCCAATCCTCAACTATACATGAACGCACGCCTTTCTCCCATCTCTCTAACTTATTTTGGGTTTTGTCTGGGAAATGGAAACTACACTGTAAAGCTCCATTTTGCAGAGATAATGTTTAGAAATGGCAAAACTTATAAAAGCTTGGGAAGGCGCATATTCGATATTTACATTCAGGTAAGTATCGCATCCACTTCCATGTATACCAGTGAATTATTCTAATTTTCAACAAGCATTGTTTATATTTTGATCGATTTGAATGTTAACTTTCGCATTTATGATCATGAAATGTTAAGAAACTAAATTAGTATGTGTGTACATATATATTGCAGGGAAAACTAGTGAAGAAGGACTTCAATATCATGGATGAAGCTGGTGTGTTTGGTGATGTAGTCATAAAGAACTTTACTGCTCCTGTGACTAATAATACATTGGAGATTCGTTTCTATTGGGCCGGGAAAGGGACGACGGCCATCCCTGTTAAAGGAGTCTATGGTCCACTTATTTCAGCTATTTCAGTAGACCCAAGTAAGTTTCCACTGATCTTAGCTTCGTCTAATTACTATGCATCGACCATATGCATTGATATATCTACTAAATTAAGAGATCCGCCTTCAGTTCTGCAAGGTTCTTCTTCTTCAATATTTCCTTTCCCTTGTAATTTCAGTGTTTCTCCTGTTTTACATAGTTTGAGCCAAGACTTGAAGAAATACTCTCTTAAATTTTCTTATCACATAATATGCTGTTTTTTTTTTTTTCTAGGTGATGGGTATGCGCTTTTAAATACAACAAAATTCAACTTCGAGCATTTTTAACTATTTACATGAAAACTATCCAGTTCACTTAAGGAAACATATAATTTACAACCATCCAACGAAAGTTTGTTCGAGGGATTACTTCATATACTATCAACTTATTTAAGGATGCCCTAAAGACCGGGTTCAATCTTCTGTTTCGTTGTGCATTACATAGCTGGTTGAGTAATCCAACCTCATATCAATTACATTTACATTTACACTAATTTAAGCTATATTCTTTCTTTCGACAGACTTTGATCCCCCGCCAAAACCTGGTGGAAGTGGCGTGCCTGTAGGTGCCGTGGTTGGAATTGTGGTTGGAGCAGTCTTCATGATACTACTGATATTTGGTATTCTTTGGAAGAGAGGCCTCTTAGGACAACAAAAGACATTGGAGGATGGTATTAATTTGCAGTTTATTCTGTTATACTGGTTTTTCCTTTTTGTTTCTCCATTACTTTTTCTCATCGAGCTTTTTTCGTAACTAAGTACAACATTTATGCTATTTTGCATGGTTCTCTCAAGCATATTGACATGCACCACAAAGACGGTAATTATTTAGATATTGAGCTTTCCGGCACTTTGATGTTGTTGTAATACATGTATCGTCCAAACTCATGATGCAAAGTGTATGCCTGTAGATCCAGTTACTAGTTAAATTCTAGAATCAGTCACAAAATATTAAGAACTAAGAATGCTATCATTCTAAAAGTTTTCTTAGACACAATTTCTTATGAGTTTTACATGTTATACAGATTTGAAGGGTGTGGACCTGCAAACTGGAAAATTTACCTTCAAGCAACTCAAAGATGCCACGAACAACTTTAACAAAGCCAATAAGATTGGTGAAGGTGGTTTTGGTTCTGTTTATAAGGTATTCTTCGGAGCAAGGAATTTAGTTATTGATTACATTTTTTTTTTCTAATTTGATACTGTCCGTTCTAATGAAAGTTAATTTGCTCCGTAGTGATGCTAATTTGATTATCTTTCTCAAATGTAGGGCATTCTAGTAGATGGCACCGTAATAGCTGTTAAGCAGCTTTCTTCCAAATCAAAGCAAGGGAATCGTGAATTTGTTAATGAGATTGGCATGATTTCTGCTCTGCAACACCCTCATCTTGTCAAGCTCCATGGATGTTGTATTGAAGGAAATCAACTATTGCTTGTTTATGAGTACCTGGAAAATAATAGCGTCGCTTGTGTTTTATTCGGTAAATACTAGTCTTGTTTGCCAAAAATTCATTTCATCATACAGTGGGCATAAAAGATCTTATGCACTAAAAATATGTCCCTTACTACTAACTTTGTTTAATTTGGCAAATTGAAGGGGTAGAAGAAAGACAATTGAAATTGGATTGGCCAACAAGGCACAAGATTTGTATTGGTACAGCAAAAGGTTTGGCTTATCTTCATGAGGAATCAAGATTGAAGGTCGTTCATAGAGACATCAAGGCTTCTAATGTTCTGCTTGATAAAAATCTTAACCCAAAAATATCTGACTTTGGATTGGCCAAGCTTGATGAAGAGGATAATACACACATTAGCACCCGTATTGCTGGAACTTAGTGAGTCTCTAAACTTTTATTTATCTTCTTATTGTCTTGTTTTGAAATTCTTCCACCCTAAACAAAGAAGATAGAGCAACAGAAAATCTCTAACTTACATAATTTTCAACCTCATCAAATCTTTGTTGTTCAAGAAATTTCAAGGGCAGATTTGTTCTTTCAATATAGTTGTATTACTATGTCTCTTTAACTATTGGATTAATCTTTAGTATTCAATGAGCAATATTTTTACCAATTATCTTAGCTAAATTTGGGTTAATGATATGATTTCATGATATTGCAGTGGATATATGGCGCCCGAATATGCAATGCGGGGTTATCTGACTGATAAAGCGGATGTCTATAGTTTTGGTATTCTCGTATTGGAAATTGTTAGCGGGAGAAACAACACAACTTACCGGAAAAAGGAAGAAAGCTTTTATGTTCTTGATTGGGTAACATGAATTTACCACTTCCTAATTTAACTTCAAATTTTCTCAATATACATTATATGTGTGAAAGTACGTTTGAATCGGTGAAGTTTAATCCAAAGACAGTTTATATTGCTTCTGTTACTTCACTTCTTGTAGGCTCGACTTCTTAAACAGCAAGGGAATTTGATGGACCTAGTTGATCCAAGGTTGGGATCAGACTTTAACAAAGAGGAGATGATTGTTGCAATTAATGTGGCTCTTCTTTGTTGCAATGTTACTTCGACAGCTAGGCCTACCATGTCTTCGGTTGTGAGCATGCTCGAAGGAAAGGCTGTTGTTCAGGAGTTGGTCTCGGATCCAAAAGCCGAGAGTATTGAGATCGATGCAATGAGGAAACATTTTCAATCTAGTTTTGGAAGGGGCACGAGCGAGAAACGGATAGAAATAGATCAGTCAATTGAAGGGCCATGGAGTGCTTCGTCTGCGTCTGCGTCTGCTCATCAATCTGTATCCCATCAATCCTGATTCAGATTAATGGGAGAACAGAAGCGAGAGAACTTGAGCTGCACGGTTATCTATTTGACTCAACCTTAGCACACTCAAACATATCAGCTAATAAATAATTTGCATCTGTAGCTATTTTCTTTTTTCTGTATGATAACATAGTAGAAAGCAAAACTGAACAAGTTTCTACAGACTATAAATTTTGAAATCAGCTCTTTTCAGTATTTTGTAGTATGATAAAATGATTTTCTTTTCGAATAATAAATTTATACTTCAATACCTAGATTGGATCAATTGTTTCGATCAACTTCCTTCAAAATAAAAACTGATCATAATCTTGGCTGCTAAGTTTGCAACACAGGGCAGTTTAGTCGAAGGAAAATGGAATACGTTACTTGGCAGCTAAATTTTGGTATTTGAATGTTTTCGTGCTTATACTGCTAAGTATAAAATAATGGCTCATGCTGTTACTGAAATTAAAGTAACGCACTTAGTACTAGTTTGTTACTGCTTAAATTATAAAATAAAATAAAAAGCGGGCATCATAAAAAGCTTCCAGCTTCGGAATTTTATAATCACAAATCGTCACTAACGTTTTAAAAAGTCAGCTTAAGTTCAAGCAAGTTTCATCGTATTACAAAGACAAAAGTTGTAAAGGAAGGGAATAGAGTGAGCTGGTTGAACACTATAATATTTTGGCTATGTGGTTGTTTGTGAAGAGAGTAGGTAATGTACACCAAAATTGAAAAGGAGGGGAATACAGCAAGTTGGTTGAGAGAAGGAACTTAATTTGGTAAAATCCGAAATCATTTACAGAGGATTTTCTACAAAAAATATATAGCTAATATATACGGTTAAGCAAGATTCAAAGAATGTGCATGAAAAGAAAAATGATACGTGACGTAAATCATTCCCAAAAAATAAACAAATTGCCAAAGTTTTCTTAAATTTAGTTTTGGAAGTTCTGGAATTTACTTCAATTGGATTGATTTTGATTGTTGTAGAATATAGGTATATACAATTACAAGAATCCCTACTACATAGCTAATTGGTACAAAGTAATTAAGTAATCAGCCCGTGATGCTTTCCCTTATTAAAAAGGCCCAACTTGCCTAATAGAGATTTAAAACGTTCCCTTCCTAAAGCTTTAGTGAAAACTAGAAATATGGCACGCACGCTACTACGGAATTAGAAACCATGTTTCAAAGCTATAAGAAATTGTTACAGAAGTTAATGTTATTTACATCGAAAGATGCTTGAGCTTTTTGAAAGATGAGTATTTTCTTCCTTGACCAACCTAATAATGGAAGGGAAGGAATTTCAATTTCTCCCCTTCTTTTTCCCCTCCTTGCAGACCATACACGCCATTCAGAAAGCAATCCACATATTTAATTCCTCTTGTAGCCATATCTTGTAACCCAACCCAAATTATATACAGTTTATTTGATAATGCAGTCATCTTCCAAGAATAAGGTCCAAATACGCAATCGGTTCCACCCTGCATGTCTATATTTCTATTGAACAAAACAATCTGCAATACACTTACTCCCATTCTAAATCCGTGCAACTTACTGGGGTAAAAGGACAATTCCCTTGCAAGAGCAAAAACACCATGTTTGCCACTACTTAACTTAAATACTTACCCAACAACAATAACGAAAAAAAATTAGCACAGAAGGCAAAGATCCGTAAAACACAAAGTACATACCACATGCAATGAATGACACCCTCAGAAGCCGATGCTTCTTCTAGCCCACATATAGCACCAAGAAGTGCGGCATCCCTTTGAAACATAGCTTCCTGTAATGGTCAAGAAGAACAATAACGCATAAAATAATGAAAGAATGGAATCAGATGGTGGAAGCCAATACCGAACCCAATATAATTAAAATTACACATTAAAAATAGCTCCCTGTACTTGTTCACTTGCTGCCACCCCTTCCTCCTACATTATACACATTAAAATTACATGGGATGCTGTAATTTTATTGTTTTCAGTTTAATTACTTTTCTTATCATATCCTTGTTGGAATATAATAAATGTTTCATAGCGCTTTGTGACTTGATCACATATGATCTTATGCTCCACGACCTTACCAAATTGTGAAAAGAAGCTTTCGAACTCATGTGATATTCAAATTGAAAATTCTTAGTGAGAAGATAACGATTAATCAGTTGTGCAACGAAAAACATAACATTAGAACACATCCGATGGAGAAAACAATTACAACCACCTTTCATTAACTATGGATGGAATACCAGCAGCAAATTTTTTCTTTGTTTTGAAATCATTTACAAAACAAATCATGGAATGAATCCTCACAAAAGATGAATTACATATAAATTTAAACATAAAAAAGAAGAAAGAAAAGGTGAGAAAAGTACCTCAACCGAAACATATAGGCAATAGTTATACTAAAACAACAATTAATTGAAACCATTGAAGGGGATAAAAAGCAAAAGTGGATAAAAAATTAGAATTCAACAAAGATTATGTTCCCAATCTAAATACGTATGAACTCCAGCACAAAATAAAATCCAGGTCTGTTCAGCACTAAAGTTCAGTTCATGTGGATTTTGGAAAAGGAAATGTTCAAAATTTAACCATCCAGATTAGGGGAAACAATTAAACATTAGGAAGAGAAAATTTTATGTAATTCATAAAACATATACAAAAAATTGAAAAGAGTTCGCAAACGAGATTTAGAGTTAAATCCATACCTTGATACTTGATGGCGAGGTCGCAAGGGATAGGTCAATGGCAAAAGCCGACGTATAGCGAGTAAGAGAAACTTAACAATGTCCACTGCATGCTACACTGTTTCGGCATATTCTTACTGGGATTTGGACAGAAAACTACAACCATTTTTACAAATTTCCATAAGCCAACAATGGAAATTGAAAATACTATGCAACTTAGAAGGAGGCAGACAACAGAAACCAAAGAACGGAACACGTGAGAACTGAAACGTTAAAAACAGCACATACCCATTTCAATGACCACAAATCATGCAAAGACTAAAAATTCAGTATATTAGCATTCCCTGCAAAAGCCCAAAATAAGAAAATTAGAAAAATAGAATTTGATAACATTATACTTTAAGAAACCCTAAATTTCCAGTCAAAGGAAAATTAATTCCTCGGCAAAAAAAAAAAAAAAATATATATATATATATATATCAGGAGATAAAAACTCAAATCCCAGAAAATAAATCATAAAGTTTGATTAGAATTTAGGAGAAGGAAGATTGGATACGCAAAGAGAGGGTGGCCTTGTATTTCTGCTACTCTGAAATGCAATCCTGCTTGTCCCAGGGCCCTTCACAAACTTCTCCGAGTACCACCCGCACACAGAAACAATATCTATTTACCCTATTCAGAAATCGAAAAAAATGGATTTTAGAGAGAGGAGAGAGAATTAGGATTTAAGAGTAATCATGGAAACTAATTGTGCTGAGAGGAAGCAATTGTGGTTGGCGTCTCTGAGATTTGAACGGGGAGAAATGGAGGAGCTGTGAGAGAGAGTTGGACCAAAGGTTGAGAGATATCTGAAGAAATGAGAGATCGAGCTCTAATAGCAACGGATTTATCAAAAATCCGTTCAACAAACGAATAAATAAATAAATAAAAACCGTTATTTTAGTTAATTACAATTGTTTAACGTTCCGTTTGTTGCCGAGAAACCGCGGAGGATTAGAAAACAAAAATTTCTGGAGATGTGAAATTTTAGTTCCTATTATTCATTGTGTAATTATATTTCTAGGTATTGGAAATGGAAAACTAAATTAAAAATGGAATTAAATTAAGAAGCCGGCCGGTATTACCTTGAAAGCGTGGATTTAAAGGTTTGGGGATGAACAGAGAGTAGGGATTTTCCCACCAACCAAACAGAAAACTGGAAAAGAGAGTTGAACTGAACACGAAAGCCAACTCGATCGATCTCGTCCGCTTCCGCTATGTATAGTCCTCAAGCTCGTGACCGATAGCAGCCCGATTAACTTCCTGAGGGTTTTTTTCTCAGAGCCCGATTACCTTACCCGTTCCCTTCAACCCATGCAGAAAATCCTCCCATCTCTCTGCGAATCCCTGAAATCCCTCGTAGCCATCGAAATCCTCCCATCTCTCTGCAACGGCTGTCCCGCAATGCCTGCGCCCATTCGGTCCCGAACCGTAGTGCCCTCAGAAATGTAAGTAATGGCAGAAGCACAGCCCACATTGGCAGAAATGTAAATAACGCAAAAACGAGGGCCCATTTTAGAATAGACTAAATATCTCAAAATCTGTTCAGAGACAAAATTACCCTTCTAACTTTTAATAACTACCTTCCAACACATGCCCAAATCTAATGGCTTTGTTGTAAATAAAGTGAAATCAAGTGAATTTTTTACTGTAGCTTCCTCAACTTCAAAGTAGATAATGTCGGTAAACTGTGACATGGATGGAACATAATAACCTGTGACAACTTTTCCTTCCATGATTTTATTTTGGACATAGTGACAATCAATCTCAATGTGTTGTGTACGTTCATGGAGTGCTGAATTTGCGATAATGTGAAAAGCAACTTGCTTATCACAAAACAAAGTTGCAGCCCCCTTGTTGCAAAGCTGTAGATCACGAAATAGATTTTGTAGCCCAACCAACTAGCAACAAACTGCTGCCATGGATTCATACTCTGCTTCGGCAGAGGACAAAGAGACTGTCCTTTGACGTTTGCTTTTCCATGAAATAAGAGTCTCCCAGGAAAATATAATAATCAATGGTGGACCGCCGAGTGGTTGGGCACCCTGCGCTATCCAAGTTAAGTATGCTTTCAACTTCAAATCATTTTCTAAAGAAAACATAATACCTTGTTCGGGTGTCCGTTTTAAGTATCTCAAAATGCGCAATGCAGCCTCATAGTGTGACTTCTGAGGTGCTTGCATGAATCTACTCAACAAGTGGAACAAGTACATGATATCTGGCAGGATAATAGTGGGATAAATTAGATGACCAATCAATCTCCTATATTTAACATGATCATTGAGCATTTCACCCTTATCAAAAAGCAATTTGAGATTTTTCTCAATAGAGAAAGTGCTAGGTTTTGATCCTAAAAGACCCATATCATCGAGAATATCCAACAAATATTTCCTTTGCGAGATAAAAATCCCCTTTTTTGAACGCGCCACTTCTATGCCTAAAAAGTATTTTAAATTACCAAGATCTTTGATGTAGAACTTGGTATTTTAAAAGTATTTTAACCTAGCTGATTGGAGATCCCATGGTCTAGGTTCCATAGGCCAACTGGTTGAGTTTGATTCACAAGTTGAACACACAACTTGCCCATTCTTATGATAAAATGTGTGTTGTCTGTTGAGTTTGAGGGGTTATGTTTTATACATTTAATGACATTAATATCGTGTTATCAAGAGGAATATGGCAGACTATTCTTAATTAATGTCACCTATATAAAGTTCCTACGAAATATGGCTAAATTCTCTAAAGCTCCTACGAAATCCGGGATCTGTTCGGGGCCAAAATGAACACAACCGTATGAATTGACGTGTGGCAGACATGATATGTGTGTAGCATATTGTCTCGGTTTGCTACTGCGGTGAACAGTTCAAGATCTTCCACATCCACTGCGTCACCAAGTAAACCCGATATGTTTTCACTAGGGTAAGTTCAAGTCCAAAAGACACTTCACCCGATGCATATCATGTCTATTCTCTCTCAGTTTTAGGCAGCCTAGTTATACATTTGCATTTTACATTTGCATTCAAATGTGGGGTGATTGTTGAAGTTTGAATGAAATTTCAACTCAAATGTGGGGTATTGTTGGAAATTATGAAGTTTGAGTGCAAATTTCATTTGTCCCACATTGGTCATTCCCAAAACACTTCAACACTTTATAAGGCTTTGTCCTTATTAGAAAGTAATTGGAGTATTGGACTTGGAGAATGAATTTGGGCTCACCTTTGGGGTTGGGCTTTGATGTGTGCTAATTAAATGGTAATTAATATATATAATTAATATATATTTAATTTTTCGGATTTAATTAATTATTATTTTTTATTAATTAATTAAATTCGAATTTAATTATTTAAATATTTAAATTATTTATTCCAACAGACTTGCAAGTACACAGAAACCAAAAACACCTCTCTGAAGAGGTGTCTTCCAACAGATGCATCCTTTCTTCTTACCTGTTACGAACAGGCATCCATCAATTATAAATACATGCATCTGCATATCATTTTAGACACTGAAAATCATCAAACCTTGAATACCAAGCATACTGAGAGTACCACAAACAAATTCGCCAGAAGTCTAGTTTTTCCGGTGCTGGAATTCTAAACTTAGATTGTTGAATCCTGGTGAGGCAGACGTCCGTAGAACTACAAGCACTGAGTAGGGGCGAATTTCTATTTCAAGGACATTGCGGTACGCAAGCCTCGATCTTCAAGTTGTCTGTGTTTAATTTTTATTCTAGTTCTTACTGTGTTAAATTTCTGTTTGCATTTAGTATTTATTAGCATATATATAATATATCACAGATTGTTGACATTTAACCAACAGCAAGTTGCGTGTCAGAGAGCTAATCATCAGGCTGCGTGTCACAGAGATGATATTTAGGCTACGTGATAGTAGCAAGGTGCTCATCAGGTGACTGCATGTTAGATAGCTAATCATCAGGTTGCGTGATAGCAGCAGAGTGCTCATCAGGTGACTGCGTGTCAGATAGCTGATAATCAGGAGCAATATCAAGAGGTGTCTCGGCATTTTGTGAGGCACTGGTGCGGTTATGCAGTTTATGGCATAGTGAAGAAGGCTCAATGCAAGAACTGAACATGGGTGTATGATGGTTGTTTGTATGGCGATTTAATTCATTTTGGCCATGACAGGGAAACACATTTGTGGAAAACAACATCTCGAGTCGTAAAAATATGTTTAGAGTGAAGATCATATAATTTGTATTATTTTTGTCCAAAAGGGTGCCTAATGAAAATCCAGCAGGATGCCATCAAGTAAGGCCACGACAGGTAATAGTGGTTTAAATGTTGCTTGGGCCAATGAAAAACCTGACTCGTGGTCTGTTGCACCACTGTCCAGTACCCTCTCATCAGAATCCTACCTGCAGTAGTGATTGCGTTGGCTTTGCTTTCCATGCTTAATTTCTGGCTCATCACCGATAAAATTTGATGGAATGCTCTTGAATAAGGTTGGGCGTCATTTAAGCACACCCTATGGATTGAATATTGTTGGCTAATGAACCCCATCCGCACGCTTGACTTACTACCTTTGGCTTTTCTTTTCTTTCTTTTTTTGCCATCGCCATCACTGGTTTCTTCGGATTTGCCATGAAAATGATGACCCATGAGTGAAAGGTGTGATGGTCGTGGCCACAGTACGAACAGAGGAGAGGTTTGCGTTTCCGTTGATCGTCCCTTGCCATTATTGCATGAAGATTGCATCGCCATGGCTGGGGGTTCAATCAAGGCTTGCACAGTGGCTATGCCTCATTATTTCTCTTCTTGATATAAGAGGAAATAGTTCTTGCAGATGGATTGAAGGGTTGCGTTAGAATAATATGACCAATAATCGCTCTTTCGACTCATCAAGGCTCATAAGAATCTACAACACCTTTGTAGTTTCGCTTGTTCACTGTCGGATTTGGCAGCACCACAAGAACATGCTTCCACCGTCTGACATACCTCTATCTCATCCTATAAACTCCTCAGTTTGGTGAAGTAAACATTGATTGGTTGTTGGTTTCAAGTGGTGCGTGAATTTTCACGTTGAATGAGATGTTTTGATGCGAAAACCTCTCTTTTGAAATCTTCCTAAACATCTCCAGCGGTTCTCCAATACACAACCCTTGACGTTATGTCGAATGCGAGGACGTTGACAATCCACGTAAGTACCATGTCGTTACACCTTTGCCAAAGAGCAAGTTCACCAGTCTTCTTTGCATTTGGCTTTTCAATAGTACCATCTATGAGCACTAACTTGTTTTTCGAACTGAGCGTAATCGTCATGGAGCGACACCAAATGCCATAGTTATCACCGGTAGAGGCTTAGAAACAAGCATCATTTCGGTATGATTGGAATGATGGCGAAAAATGGGCCAAAGGGATCCTTGGAATCACTCTTAGCATTTGAACCTGTCTTCCATGTTTGAAAAGAAAACATCCAACTCTTTGAGTAAGAATGAGGAGAAAAAAAATGTAAAGAATCAAGAGCCTAGGTAGAGGTGGAAAATTTTACCATAAAATTTTGTACCAATTGGTAATGGTATGGTAATTGTACCGTTTTGGGCTAAAAGCTTCATTGAGTAGGATTTATAAAAAATAAAAAAATAAAAAAAAAGATTTGAGCTTGTACTAAGTTGATTTTAATAAAAAAAAAAATTGTGTTATAATTTAATAAAAAGGACAAAAAAAAACTTATATTTTAATGAAAAATACATAATTTTAATATTTAAAAAAAAACTGACGCGCAGACCCGTGCGCCCTAACACAAACTATTTATGAAACTTATTACACTATTTATGAAACTTAACGGTACTACACTGTTTATAAAACTTAACGGTATGACACTGTTTATGAAACTTTCTACACTGTTTATGAAACTTAACGGTAGATGCTCGTCCCAGATTTTCAAATTCTTTCACCAGAATGCAATAAAAAGATTATAAAAAAAAAAAAAAAAAAAAACATAATAGCGATCAACGTCCATGCCGTTAAAGTCATGCATGACTAATAGCTCAATACCATTACTAGAAAAATGGGTGATGAGTCCAACGATGTTGTCAATAATGTTGCCCCACCCTACCCCTAACCATCCCAACCCACACCTGACCTACTCCCTCCCAACCATACTGCCCCAGATGTGGTTCTGAATCGAATGGAACCCATTTCAATTTGAAATTTTAATTTTAGAGGAATAAAATATAATTGGATTATGTCAAAGGGTTATGCAACTGAATGATTGGTTGGATGCTCTTTGCACGCGCCTTTAGTTAGGTTTTTTTTGTTTTTTTGTTTTTATTTTAATTTTTTTTGTCATTATCATTAAATAAAATTGTAGGATGGTTTTTGGTTAAAACTCAAAGTTTCGAAGCGCTTTGCATTAATTTTCCTTTAAAAAAATGACATTGCCATTACTATAACATGTCAACCGAAAATTTTTGCGTATCGAATTTTATATACCCAAATTTTAGCATGGTAATAGTAATGAATTTTGTCATATCAAAAGTTTGATATGGTAATTAGTATGAGAGTTTTAGTACGATAACCGTACCGAACCCACATCTATGCCAAGGAGGGGCTCTGATACCATCTTAAATGTAGTTTTGGAAGTTTTGAAATTTACTTCAATTGCATTAATTTTGATTGTACTAGAATACAGGTGTATATAATTACAAGAATCCCTACTGCATAGCTAATTGGTAGTTTGGTACAAACTAATTATCATCCCATGATGCTCTCCCCTATTGACGTTGATTGAAGGCCAACGAGGGAAAGTATCATAAGGAGATCATTTGAATTTCTCAATAAGTTTCCATCCTCTCTCTCACGTATATACAGACAAGACATATAAATATAGTAGCTATAAACACCCCTCTCTCTCTCTCTCTCTCTCTCTCTCTCTCTCTCTCTCTAGAAAAGGACTCATGGGTTTCTGGGTTCATAGTAGTTTTTGTGCTAGGAGTGTAGCTGTTCTCCTCCTTCTCCTTGTTTGTGATTACCAAGCATTAGTATTAGCAAATGGTGCAAGAAGTGATGAATCAACATCATCGTCATCGTCGTGTGATTTCTTCAAAGGGAGATGGGTTTTGGACCAGTCCTACCCCCTCTACAATCCTTCCTCATGCCCCTTCATTGAGCACGAGTTTACCTGCCAAAAGAATGGCCGTCCCGATCAGATATACACCAAATACAGATGGCAACCACATGACTGTGATTTAGCAAGGTGCACACCTCTCTCTCTCTCTCTCTGTGATTTCTCTTGTTCTACTTATTATAATGCTTTCTGTTGCTGCAATATTATTGCTTATTGTTTTCCTAATTGTTGGCTTGGTTCATCCTATATATCTTTTTCCTATATAAGTGCATTCATGAGATACGGACCAGTTTTACTCTTTGCCAGTGTGGCCATATAATTTCTGGTGGACCAAAACTAGGGGAAACCTTTTCACTAATTGGTACATAGCAATAATCCTTATGGAACAAGAGTAGAGATATTAAGTTCAAATTTTATGTGACTAAAAATAAAAATACATGAAATTTATAAATTCTTCTGTTTATTTTGAAGACATGAATTACAATGTTTACATTTGAAATCTCACATTTCAAATTAATTAAAAGAAAATGACTTGTTTTGGTAATTTTTTCGAAATATGAAAAGTAAATTTAGATCTAGTTGTGTGTGTCTCTTCTTTACATTTGAAACACATGAACTTAATTTAAATACTTCCTGGGGGGAACATCCCGTGAACCGAGTATATCAATGTTTTGTTTAAAACAAAAATTGTGGCAGAGGGACCGTGGCCCCTGTGAACATAAAGCGACTCTCCCCCAATGATTTTCCTGAGAAATATAATGTTTGGCTGCATGGAAATGTCGGTGGTCGCAGCCTTTCGTTGGTGACACTTACACCTTTTGGTTTGTGTGAGCTGTGATTGTCTTGGCAATGCGATGGCACGGATGGTGATGGAATTATTGGATTATTTCTTTCTACTTTTCTAGTCCACCGAACTCACCCACTCATATGATATGGCCTCCACTCATGTGACAATTAATCAAATTATTTATTAAAGACGTGTTAGAGCTCACGGGATTCGGTGGTGCCATATTGTTGTCATGTGAGAGTTATTCGTGTTTGATATAAAATAATCATATGATTAGGTTCAGAGAAATAACTAGGATGATTTTACTAGAGCTTATTGGACCTAAATGTAAGAGAGAAGGGGGAGGGAGATCTGATAGAAAATGGGTGGAAAGCGGGAGTTCACTAAACTCTTGGTGAAGAACTACTCTTTGCTTTAGCATGGGAATTGATTTCAAACTCATGATTAGGAGAAACGAAATTTAAAATCTCTCATTTATAAGTGAAGATAATTACAACTAGAGTTTATACTAGAGTTTCTATTAAAAAGATAAAAGTAGTGATTTATTAAGAACGTTGATAATAACTACAAAACAATTTGGAATAATTAAAACATTACTGTACCCTCAAAAAAAATTATTAGGGCATTTCCATGTAAACAGAAATCCTAACTCTTAATTCCGTGTTAATACATTTGGAATAAATAAATTTAAACATTTCATCACCTAGCCTGGTCGAAAGAAAACAATGCAAAATCTATATGCATTGAACTGTATGCCTATTTGGATTATGGAGTTGTAAGTTATCGCGGAGGTCCCTCTCGATTCATGATGAACAGTGATTATGTTTAGGGGTGTTGTTATCTACACACCTTATTTTACTTTTCACACACCCTTGATATTTCTGTCCGTTGATTTTTTTTTTCAATTCATCCGATTCGACGGTCGAAAATTAAAAAGGTGTGCGAGAAGTAAAATGAGGTGTGTGAATATCACACCCCTTATCAATATGGTGGTGGTGCGACTTGTGCACGCTGGTATTAAAAGAAAGTAAATTGGGATGGGGTGTGATATTCACACACCCCATTTTACTTCTCACACACCTTTTTAATTTTCGGCCGCCAGATCGGATAAATTAAAGAAGATCAACAGACAAAAATTATTAAAGGATGTGTGAGAAGTAAAATAGGGTGTGTGGATAGCACACCCCTATTGATAATTGTTGAATGCATAAGCATATTGTGTACTTAAAATGTCAATCGACACTAAACATAGTTTTATACTGTAGTAATATAACATGTTAACTATTTGATAGGATGAAAACATTATTGATCTAGCATTTACATGTTTTACCTGAATAATAGATAGTTTATCCTATGGGAACCTAGCTTAAAGTTTTGGGACTACTTTGTTTTTAGATTTGACGCGCTTGACTTTTTCGAAAGATTTAGAGGAAAGAGCATCATGTTCGTTGGAGATTCATTGAGCCGAAATCAATGGCAGTCCTTGACATGCATGCTTCACTCAGCTATACCAACTGCTAAGTATAATGTGATAAGAGTAAACGATGTATCTATCTTCGAATTCACGGTACGTCAAGTCTACATTTTGTTTTGGCTATTGTTTTTTATTTGTATGAGAATAATCTATCAAATAGTCTGATACGCTGTTGTCAGGATTTACATGAATAGACTAAAACCATTCAATAGTACATTTTTATTTGTATATGTAGTCAAAACTGACAATTTAATAACATAATACGCTTAAATTTTTAGCAGAAGATGATAATAGCTGTTTAATTAATAACCAACTTGATTTAAGTGATGTCAAATCACACATAAATTTGGTAAGGTGAGTGCAAAGCTTCAATCCTAACAGTTTAGGGGGTGTAGTCAACTTGGATTTTAGAAGATTTTAATAGACTTTTTTAAGTGATAAATTTTAAAGGATTTTAATAGATTCTACAATCTTATATAGATTTGACAGATTTATATGGATTTCACTTATAGATTTCTATGTATTTGTATGAATTTTTTCATGGATTTCTTAGAACTTTTATCATGCCAATCAACGCAGAGCCTACATATGAATTCATCTCCAATTTCTTCTCAACTACAAAACACTCCACACACGTACCAAAACTCAAATCCCCCATGTCCCCACACGCTCAAGAACCGTCGCCAAAGTCGTTTCATTAGGCTCAATTCCATCACCCATTCCCACCGCATCTCCAGCACACCCCATCTTGTAATACACAGAAATCATGGAATTCCACGAAACCAAATCCCAATCAATAATTTCATCAAACACTTTCCGTGCAAAAACCCACTCACCACACCTTGCATACATAGTAATCAAAGAGTGATTCACTTGTCCATCCTTATTCAATGCCATCCACGATTTGTATTGGATTCGAACAACAACAAACACTCATAAGCTTTAATCGCAACCTTACCAGCAAAGACATTGGATTGTTCATCCAATACAGGCAAAGCACGAAAATCAAACCCATTTTGGCAGTGGGTGGGATTGTTCATCTAATATGGCAGTGGGTGGGTCACGGGGGGATGAGGGGTGGTGAAAGCAAGTTAGAGAAATGCGGATTTGGAAACCTATTATGTATAGATGGTGAGCTGCTCACCGGGTTCTCAGGCAGGGCCAAAAATGGGGAAGAATATTCCTCTTCTACATATAGAATTCTTCGTTCTTGAAAGGAAATCCTAGGGATGAATGTTGGATTGTTTATGACATTTGTTATTTATACTTTCAAATCCATCAAAATCCTTCACCCATTAAAATCCTAGCAAATCCTTGATATTTTCACTACACCAAGACTTTTGAGGACTTTTTAAAATCTTAATCGACTACCCATGGATTTAGATGTATTTTTTAAAATTCTAATTTGACTATACCATGATTTTAAAATCTCATTAACTACTCCTGAATTTTAAAGTTTATTAAAAATTTAAAATACTATCAAATCCTAATTTGACTACAATCCCCCAGACTTTTCATCAGTTTCATTTCCACCAACTAGTACACGTGAAATTAATTAATTTGATCTCGTGTGAAATTAATTTGACCTTTCAATTCCCTTGGACAACTACTTGACATGAACTTTTGTCATGGTCCTACCAAACACGAAGCACGTGATTCAGTCCCAATTTTCTTTTGGGTAAATGGCATGGTAAAATTTGTAATCAATACCTGCAGGATTATGAAGTTAAAGTGATGCTAGACCGCAATGTATATCTAGTAGATATTGTAAGAGAAAAGATTGGGAGGGTCTTGAAGCTTGATTCAATTGTGGGAGGCAAGTTATGGAAGGATATTGATATGCTCATCTTCAACACTTGGCATTGGTGGAATCGTAGAGGACCCTCGCAACCGTAAAACCTAAACCCTAACTATTATTTACTATAATATTTAATCATCTTTTGATTAAGTTTTAACTGCATTTAAAAGGTAAATACCAAATTAACTACTATAATTTTGCAGATGGGATTATGTTGAAGTAGGAGGTCAGATGAGCAAAGACATTGACCGCATGCTTGCTTTTCAGAAGGCACTAGTGACTTGGGCTGGATGGGTGGATTTAAACATTGATCCAGCGAAGTCTAGGGTTTTCTTCCAAGGAATTTCTCCCTCTCATTACAAGTGAGTTCCTTGCCTAATATTACTAATCTAAGCTAATCATCATTGCAGCACTCCAAAAAAGTTATCATATACTCGCAACACTCTTTCTACTGCAATTTCATTATATTTTCATTAACGAGGGGTGTACCTAGAATGATCAGTTTGAAGTGTCAAATAACAGCTTTATGAATTGAATTCAATTTTTGGGTGATATATAATGCAATAGTTTTAACTTTTTTAATTAGTTGATATCACTGTTATAATTTTTGAATAATTTGTTTTGAAAATGTTCCCAAGACATCAATCAAATTAATAGTCTCTTATTTTCTTTTCTTAATTTTGATTTTAGTGGCAGTGAATGGCATGAACCAAGGGCAAGAAGTTGTGTAGGGCAGAAGGAGCCTTTGCTTGAGTCGATCTATCCAGGAGCTTTGCCACCAGCTCTGGGTGTGCTGAAGAATGTGTTAAGCACGATAAAAAAGCCCGTGACATTGCTAGATATAACAAACCTCTCGCTCCTGCGCAAGGATGGACATCCTTCACTTTATGGGTTGGCAGGCAGCACAGGAATGGATTGTAGTCATTGGTGTCTTTGTGGAGTCCCAGATACTTGGAATGAGATTCTCTACAATTTTATTCTTTAAAACATTCATTATTGAAAACCATCGAAAGGATGGAGATTGGACAAGTTCTTAGAAAGAAATAATATGATTTTAAATGATATTCAAATTTTTACAACTCTTTGTTTTTAGTGTGGATCAAATTAAGAGTTTCTGCGGTAGTTTTCAAGTCAGAATTGCGATATTGGAAAATCATGCCTGAGCTTAAATTATTGTGAACTAGTTTTGTCTGCACCGAGAAAGTACACTTGTTTTTCATGTATATATTTGCTGCCGACAATCATTGCAACTATTTACTTCATTTTTTTTTATTTGGTACCAGATCATTTCCCTTTACATTGTTGGAAGCTTGTTTTCTACAAAAAGACATGGTTTTCTTTAGAAGGATCTGCCAGTATTTAAAAATTTGTTGGAAAATAATTCACGTCAAGAAAACGTCCAGACTAACAACAGCTATATCAAAAGAAATGGACAAGAAAGAAAAATGGGTATTTGTATCCAAGTAAACCCACACGAAAAGAAAGAAAAAAAAAACACCCCACCCAACAAACTCAAATCGATGACATCCATACAGAGAGCACAGTAGCTAGCGTTTGTTTGCATCTTTCACTCCATCTGATATTGAATTCCTAATCCATTTGCCACCACACACAATGTATATATATATATACACACACATAACACATACATCTTTATTTCTCTCTCTTGTTAGTGTTTAAGTGATATTAACTGAAATATGTTTTTCTGTTTTATGTAAATGATAATCAGAATCCTTTGGATTACATTCCAAATGGATGGTATAGATTAAGTAGAAGTAAGTGGTGTTGAGTGACACTTGTAACTATCTTATAGGATAGATAACATGAATGGCTGAGATTGTCCTATGTTTTGTTTTGAATAGTCTCAGCAGGTTCCTTTTGCTATGTAAGAAAGAGAAAGCATATTCCAATGAGAAGTGTGTGAAGTTTTCTGAAAAGTCATCTTTCTTCTTCTTCTTCCTTAGAAGCGTATCTCAGATCCATTGAAACACACACAAATCACAAATTCTAACATGGCCTCAGAGCCAGGTTGCATCATCTGCAACTGGGCGTGAATCTGTGAAGAGGACGGCGACGAACTCGAACTAACAGTCGAGTTCTGTTACTGGAAATTTCAGAAAAGAAATCTCAGTGACTTTGATTCAAGTCTCATATGGCTGGGTCAAGTGGTGCTGATCTTCGAGTACCAGTATTCAATGGAGACAACTTTGATTTCTGGCAGATCCGGATGAAGACCATATTCAGATCTCATGAACTCTGGGAAATTGTTGAAGAGGGTTTTGTTACTTCAGCAAAGGAGGATGAAGAACTCACTGAAGCTGAGAGCAAGCGGGTGAGGGAAAACATAATCAAGGATGCAAAGGCACTTGGAATCATCCAAGGAGCAGTCTCTGATCAGATCTTTCCGAGAATCGCCATCCAAGAGACTGCACACGCTGCTTGGAATGTCCTGAAACAAGAGTTTGTGGGAGATAAGCAGGTAAGAGCTGTGAAACTTCAAGGCTTACGCCGTGATTTTGAGTATACTAGAATGGGTGAAACTGAAGCATTCTCTGCGTATCTAGTTAGACTATTTGATCTGATTAGTCAAATGAGGAGCTATGGTGAGACTATTAGTAATCAGAGAATTGTTCAAAAATTGCTGATAAGTTTACCTAGGTCCTATGATAGTATTGCTTCTGTGATTGAAAATACTAAAGATCTAGATACTGTGGATGTTCAAGATGTTGTTGCTATTCTAAAGGGGTATGAACAAAGAATCGATAGACATGATGAGACTCACACTGAGAAGGCATTTGTTAGTCTTAATCTTGGCTCAAAACAAAATAAGTACAATGGGAATCAAGGGTTCAAACCACAGAAGAACTGGAAATCAAAGTGGAAGAAAGGGGATAATAGATCTGTAAATCAAGCTGGTAAAACTGCAAGTACCTCAGAAGGAGCCAAGAATCCTTGTGTGCACTGTGACAAACTGCATTTTGGTGAATGTTGGTTTAAGGATAAGCCTAGATGTCATAATTGCCACAAGCTGGGGCATATTGCAAAAGATTGCCGTGGCAAGAAGGAGAAAACTAATCAGCATGTGAATTTTGTTAATCAAGTCAATGACACCCCCACCATGTTCTATGTCTGTGATAATGCTTCTGTGAAGAAATGTGAAGACATTTGGTATGTAGACAGTGGGAGTAGCAACCATATGACTGGAAGGGAAGAGTTATTGATTGACATTGATAGAGCTATAACAGCTAAGGTTGAAATGGGGACTGGTCAGCTTGTTGAAGTCACTGGCAAAGGAAGTTTGGTAGTTGAAACGAAACAAGGAAGGAGGTACATCAGAGAAGTAATGTTGGTTCCAGGTTTACAAGAAAATTTGCTCAGTGTAGGGCAAATGATGGAACACGGTTACTACCTTCTGTTTGGTGGTACAACTGCAGAAATATTTGATGATAGTTCCATGTCAAACTTGGTAGCTAGAGTACCAATGAGAGGAAACAGGAGTTTTCCCTTGAAACTTAGACCTGATATGCAGGTTGCACTAAAGGTTACTGTGTGTCAATCTTCCATAATCTGGCACAGGAGGTTAGGACATCTAAATTCAGGCAGTTTGAAGCAACTCAAAGAACATGATATGGTGTTGGGACTACCTGATCTGAAAATGGCAGATGATATATGTGAAGGATGTGCTCTTGGGAAGCATTGCAGAGATGCATTTCCAAAGGAAGCATCATGGAGAGCTACTTTACCTCTGGAACTCATTCACTCTGACATCTGTGGACCTATGCAAACTTCTACAAAGGCTGGAAATAGATATTTTCTTACCTTCATAGATGACTGCACTAGGATGTGTTGGGTCTATTTCCTAAGAAACAAATCAGAAGTGTTTGGTATATTTAAGAGGTTTAAGTCCACGGTTGAATTGCAAAGTGGCTATAAATTGAAGAAGTTGAGGAGTGACAGGGGAGGAGAATATACATCTGTTGAATTCAGGGAGTTCTGTGAAGAAATTGGCATGGAAAGACAGTTAACAGTGGCATACACACCTCAGCAGAATGGTGTAGCTGAGAGAAGAAATAGGACCATAGTTGAAATGGCAAGGTGCATGATGACAGAGAAAGGAATTCCATTTGATTTCTGGGCAGAAGCTGTCAATACTGCAGTATACATCTTGAATAGATGTCCTACTAAGCCTCTGGATAAGAAAACCCCCTTTGAGGCATATAGTGGGAGGAAGCCAGGAATCAAACACTTAAAGATCTTTGGTTCTATATGTTATGCTTACATTCCTCATCAACTTAGACAGAAGCTAGATGAAACCAGCACTAAATGCATCTTCTTGGGATATGGCACATGTGAGAAAGGTTATAGACTCTATGACCTTACTTCTAAGAAGATAATTGTGTCAAGAGATGTGATAGTTGATGAAAATGCCTGTTGGGATTGGAAAACTCAATATGAGAAGACCATAAGTGTACCAATGTCTGAAGAGGGAATGTGTGACCAAAGGGAAGAAGGGAGCTCAAGTGACAGATGCAATACAAGTAATGAGATTGAATCTGAAATCTGTGAGTCAGTTGAAAATGGCTCAAGGTTGATGCCAATGCAGAATAACACAGGTCCCCAAGAGTATGATCATACTCCCTTGAAGTTCAAAAGTCTGACAGAAGTATATGCAAGATGCAATCTGTGCATAATTGAACCTGAAAACTTTGAGGAAGCAGCCAAAGATGTATCATGGCAGAAGGCAATGGAGGCAGAAATTGAAATGATAGAGAAGAACTGCACTTGGGAGCTTGTGGACAGACCATTTGATAAACCAATTGTTGGTGTCAAATGGATCTATAAAACAAAATTGAACTTGGATGGGTCTATACAGAAGAATAAAGCAAGGTTGGTGGCTAAGGGCTACTCCCAAAAGCCTGGAGTTGATTTTAATGAGACATTTGCTCCTGTGGCAAGGCTTGACACTGTTAGAACTCTGATTGGACTTGCAGCACAGAAAGGATGGAAGCTATTTCAACTTGATGCGAAATCTGCATTTCTGAATGGGGTTCTCAATGAAGAAGTATATGTAGACCAGCCACTTGGTTTTGTAATTAAAGGCAAGGAAGACAAAGTTTACAAGCTCAAGAAGGCCTTGTACGGTTTGAAACAGGCACCAAGAGCCTGGTACAAGGAAATTGATTCATATTTCTGCAACTCTGGTTTTCACAGAAGTCCAAGTGAAGCAACCCTCTACATCAAGACAACTGAGGCAGGAATTCTAATTGTGTCTCTGTATGTGGATGACATTATATACACTGGAAGCTCAAGTGTATTAATGGATGAGTTTAAGGCAGAAATGATGGGAAAATATGAAATGTCAGACTTGGGGCTTTTGCACCATTTCTTGGGACTTGGAGTTATTCAAACTAACAGTTGCATTTTTCTGCATCAAAAGAAATATGCAAGTACTTTATTGGAAAAGTTCGGATTGAAAGAGTGCAAGTCAGTTGCAACTCCATTGGCAGCAAGTGAAAAACTTAGCAAAGAAGATGGAAGTGAAATGGCTGATGAAAGTCTCTATAGGCAGATAGTTGGTAGCTTGTTATATCTAACAGCTACAAGACCTGATATTATGTTTGCCTCAAGCTTACTAGCTCGGTTCATGCACAATCCAACCAAGAAACATATGGGAACTGCAAAGAGGGTGCTGAGGTATATCCAAGGCACACTAGACTATGGGATTGTATATGAGAAAGGCAAAGAGGCTGTGCTTATTGGGTACTGTGACAGTGATTGGGCAGGAAGTGAGGATGACATGAAAAGTACCTCCGGATATGCTTTTAGTTTTGGATCTGGAGCATTCTCTTGGGCCTCAATTAAACAAAGCAGTGTAGCATTGTCTACTGCAGAGGCAGAGTATGTAAGTGCTGCAGAAGCTACTGCTCAAGCCATCTGGTTACGGTTTGTTCTTTCAGATTTTGGAGAGGAACAAGTGGAGCCTACCCAGATTCTGTGTGACAACACCTCTGCCATTGCAATTTCAAAGAACCCAGTAGCACATCACAAGACAAGGCACATAAACAGAAGGTTTCATTTCATCAGAGATGCACTGCAGAATGGTGAAGTTGATCTGATCTACTGTAAGACAGAGGAACAACTTGCTGATATATTCACAAAAGCATTGGCAAGAGATCGGTTTGAGTATTTGAGGAAAGCATTGGGAGTAATTTCAGCTAAACACTTAGAAGGGAGTGTTAGTGTTTAAGTGATATTAACTGAAATATGTTTTTCTGTTTTATGTAAATGATAATCAGAATCCTTTGGATTACATTCCAAATGGATGGTATAGATTAAGTAGAAGTAAGTGGTGTTGAGTGACACTTGTAACTATCTTATAGGATAGATAACATGAATGGCTGAGATTGTCCTATGTTTTGTTTTGAATAGTCTCAGCAGGTTCCTTTTGCTATGTAAGAAAGAGAAAGCATATTCCAATGAGAAGTGTGTGAAGTTTTCTGAAAAGTCATCTTTCTTCTTCTTCTTCCTTAGAAGCGTATCTCAGATCCATTGAAACACACACAAATCACAAATTCTAACATCTCTGTCAACTATGGGAAATATGTTGCAGGGCTTTGGCTTTTTTTCTTATGCCGCTCTACTCATTTTTCTATGCCTCCATTTGGAAGGCCAATATTATTCATATGCAAAAGGATGTGATTTTTTTCAAGGGAGTTGGGTTTATGATGATAGCTATCGACTCTATGACACATCGGGCTGCCCTTTCGTTGAGGAAGAGTTTGATTGCCAGAAAAATGGACGGCCAGACGATCAGTATCTCAAATATAGATGGAAGCCTGACGCATGTGCACTCCCAAGATAACGATTTCCATGTTTTATATATGTAGAGCTCTACTGATACAGTTGAAGATTGTCGTGATATGAATTTCGTTAATCCTACATATATGTACATACGAGCTTTGTAAGTTGTTAGATTGTTTAGAGAGTAACGTTCTCTTGCCAGCATGGGCGGAGCCACATACAAGCTTGAAGTGGTTGTGCCCCAACCCTCACAACCAGAATAGGCTAGCTCTGCGCTTAGTAGTAATCAGGCATTCAATTAAAATTTTCTTTAATCAAAAGTTCAGGTTAACAGCCTTATTAGACACCATTAGCCCCATAACTTGTGTTGATAAAAGGAACCAATGTGTTGATGAATCAGTTGACAATATGGAAAGTAACTCAACCTCTTAATTATAAGTCCTTGTAAGGTTTCTCTTTTCATTGATGCGGGACTCTTTTACCTTCACATCCTAAGATGCCCTCTCACGCGTGGCAAATTTTTAAGCCAAATACGTGGACAATGCGAATTCGGTGACATGGAACACTTGTGGTCATTAGACTTTTCAAGTGGACTAACTTGCTCTGATACAATAAAAAAATTGAAGTTCCACCATAAAACTAATTTGCAATATTAAAGAGTAACTAGACCTCTTATATATAAACCCTTCCAAATTTTCTCCATTAACTGTGTATACTCAGCGCATGATAGAATACTGCTTGATAAGATAACATTTGCTTACATGTATATGTATTCAGCAAGTGGCAGTGGAGACAAGTGGATTCATAAGTAAAGCTTGTATTTATGTGCGTGTACATATCTATATTAGTTTTCTGTACCACCAGAAACACCCACATATACACTATGCGACACAAATACAAAATTTACAAATGTAAGGCACCGACACTTGCACCTTTTAATTCCCTTTTAAATAAGCGTATGTAATTACTTGATAGAATTCGGATATATCACATATTTCTCATTTTTCAACATATATACATGGTATAGATTCAATGGGGATGACATGCTGAGGAGGTTAAAGGGGAAAACGATATTATTCGTAGGTGACTCTCTAAGCCTCAATCAATGGCAATCGCTAACATGTATGTTGTATGCTGCTGTTGTTGGAGATATATCAACAATCTGTAATATTTAAATATGCTAACAAATAATAAATGCGAACAGATATTTAACACAGTAAGAACTAGAATAAAAATTAAACACAGACAACTTTAAAGATCGAGGCTTGCGTACCGCAATGTCCTTGAAACAGAAATTCGCCCCTACTCTGTGCTTGTAGTTCTACGGACGTCTGCCTCACCAGGATTCAACGATCTAAGTTTAGAATTCCAGCACCGGAAAAACTAGACTTCTGGCGAATTTGTTTGTGGTACTCTCAGTATGCTTGGTATTCAAGGTTTGATGATTTTCAGTGTTCTAAATGATATGCAAATGCATATATTTATAATAGATGAATGCCTGTTCGTAACAGGTATGACGAAATGATGTATCTGTTGGAAGACACCTCTTCAGAGAGGTGTTTTTGGTTTCTGTGTGCTTGCTCTTCTTCAGACTTCATCTGAAAAGATGAGTCTGTTTGAATAAAATAATTTAAATATTTAAATAATTAATTTCGAATTTAATTAAAAAATAATAATTAATTAATTCCAAAAAATAATTAATTTAAAGTATTTAATTATTAGAGCCCAAGGCCCATCTTTTGATAATTAAATATATATATTAATTATATATATTAATTATCATTTAATTAGCACACATCAAAGCCCAACCCCAAAGGTGAGCCCAAATTCATTCTCCAAGTCCAATACTCCAATTACTTTCTAATAAGGACAAAGCCTTATAAAGTGTTGAAGTATTTTGGGAATGACCAATGTGGGACAAATGAAATTTGCACTCAAACTTCATAATTTCCAACAGCTGTGCCCCAAACACATTATACTATAACAAGGAAAGAAGCCATCTCCACGTTTTCGTTGCCTGTGAGTTTTTCAGATATATATCTATCTAGTTACAAAAGACTTTCTACCAACGATACATATTGTTGTAAACTGAAATAGAAAGGAACGAAGTTACCCGAAAAATGTAGAAGCCTTGAGTGGTGAATGATTCTTGGGATGAGTCGCTGACTAAGTTGCTCTCTTTAAGACGTTTCGCGACTCTGCCCAAAGTGTGCAAGCAGTTCACAAACATCACGTCGTCCCCAGGATAAAACAGCCCAGAACCTTCTTCTTCTGATAAGATTCTTCCTTGCACACCTGAAGAACCTTCGAACTTAAACCTTTTCGATATGTTGCTTTTTAAATCAATATATATAAAACTTCTTTTTTTTCTTCTACTATTTCTACCCCACGCCTAACTCATATATCTATATATATACATATATATATATATAGATGTTGGGGGGTGTAAAACCGTAAGTAATCAAGGGAGTTTATGGGGATGCAAAACCGTAGAGAATCAAAAGAGTTTATGAGGGTGCAAAACGGTCTACAATCAAAGGAATTAATATGAGGATGCAAAACTGATCAAAGGAATTAATATGAGGATGCAAACCGTAGGAAATTAAAAGAAAGATTCAAAAAACGGATGAGACCAAACCATACAAATCACAACAGACAAAGTTATGTATATAGACTTGATCTTGGAATCCCATCTTTAATAACAGTTTACGTTTTATATTTAATATTGGTAATAAAACATAATTTAAATTTAAATAAAAACATAATTGCTCTAACAATCCCCCACTTGTTTTTATTTAAAATATATATCAAGCAACATATCATAAGGTTATGCATAAGTAAAGGTGTTTCTTAACTTGAACCTGTACATAGTGTTAGTGATCCAGATTATACTAGAGTAACTTATAGTTTTGAACTCTATCTTTGACAACACCACACACATAACTTTATTAAGGTGAAGTTCCAAAAGCCAGCACATTACGGCCATGTGCTTGTATCCCAGTATAGTGAACGTTCTAGAAACTTGCCCAAGATTTCATAGGAAGCGGCCTCACTTCCACATTCACATAGGTAAGACTATCAAGGATATTCCTGTAGCTAGATATCCCACTCAACATAGAGTATAGATCTTACTAAGAGAAAACATCTCAACCTAAAAACGCTTCAGGATGTCATGCTTCTTAGGGATGGACATGGAATAATATTCCAAATTAAAATTAGCAAGACTTTACTCATATCACTTGTGACTTGTTATTACCCTTTGAACCTATTTCTTGGGATCTCCAGTCTATAGGTTGGGTTGCTATCACAAATGAATCAATTTACTACGGGCTTTAGTCCCATCCCTTTCGAGGTTTTCAAAACCTTTTCTCGTGCTAGTCCTTTCGTCAAAGGATCAGCCAATTTTTCTTCAGACCGTATATGACTGGAATCAGTTTCTCCCATAGAGGGGTATCTGACAGTAGGTTCATAAATTTTAGAGGAATTAGAACCCCCACTATTTCGGAGATTAAAAAAACAAATTATTCTCATAAAAATCAGCATCAAGTGACTCAATTATGACATTTTAATAGCATCAACATTCAATTGAAACATTCCATCAGTAGCATATCCCTTTCCCACAAAAAACCCATTTTTAGTAAGAGTATACATATCTGCTCCAATGGTTATAGTAAATCCAGCCTTGTTGAGAAGAAAGCCCAAGACCAAATTCTTCCTTATTGCTGGAGCGTGCATCACATCTTTCAGTATCATGGTTTTTCCAGAGGTGAACTTCAACTCCACCTCTCTAGTACCAGCAACATCAGTTGAGTGCGAATCACCCAACAACACCTTTCTTCCCTCAGCCACAAAATAGGTCTTGAAAAGGGAACAATCATAGCAAACATGGCAAGAAGCGCCAGTGTCCACCCACCATCCTTCGGATCCATCAACTAGGTTGATCTCTGATATCATTGCAATCAATTTCTCTTCAACAAGATTTGCTTGAGAAGCAGAGTTTTCCTTATAATGCATGGTAGATTGATTTCGTCTTAAAATTGTTGTAAACTGAAATAGAAAGGAACGAAGTTACCCAAAAAATGTAGAAGCCTTGAGTGGTGAATGATTTTTGGGATGAGTCGCAGACTAAGTTGCTCTCTTTAAGACGTTTCGCGGCTCTGCCCAAAGTGTGCAAGCAGTTCACAAACACCACGTCGTCCCCAGGATAAAACAGCTCATAACCTTCTTCTTCTGATAAGATTTTTTCTTGCACACCGGAAGAACCTTCGAACTTAAACATTTTCGATATGTTGCTTTTTAAATCAATATATATAAAACTTCTTTTTTTTCTTCTACCATTTCTACCCCACGCCTAACTCATATATCTATATGTATACATACATATATATATATATATATATATATATATATAAAGAAATAGATGTTGGGGGGGGTGTAAAACCGTAAGTAATCAAGGGAGTTTATAGGGATGCAAAACCGTAGAGAATCAAAAGAGTTTATAAGGGTGCAAAACGGTCTACAATCAAAGGAATTAATATGAGGATGCAAAACTGATCAAAGGAATTAATATGAGGATGCAAAACCGTAGGAAATTAAAAGAAAGATTCAAAAACGGATGAGACCAAACCGTACAAATCACAACAGACAAAGTTATGTATATAGACTTGCTCTTGGAATCCCATCTTTAATAACAGTTAACGTTTTATATTTAATATTGGTAATAAAACATAATTTAAATTTAAATAAAAACATAATTGCTCTAACACATAAGATATTAGGTTCCTAGACGAAGTGTATATATGTAGCCTTTTGATCACTAACTAGTATACGTGGACAAGTACTATTGAACATTAATCTTAAAAGAGAATTATTTTGTGCATTCAAAATAGTTATCATGCACTTTTCTTTAAAGAAAAAAATTGTAAGAATGTGAAAGTAAAAGACTCCTACATCGGTAAAAGGAGAAACTTTGTAAGGGATTTAAGAAGTTCAGCTACTTCTCATATTGCCAATTGGTTTTATGGTAGAACCTCAACTTTCTTCACGGTATCAGAGCAGGTTGGTCTAAGTACGAAACCCAACGCGTGCAGGTGCTCCACATTACCTAATACGTATTGTCCACATGTTTAGCTTGAAAGGGTTTATAAAAGGTTCGGCTACTCCCCATATTGTCAATTGGTTTTATGGTGAAACTTCAACTTTCTTCATCGTATCAGTGTAGGTCAGCCCACATGTGAAGCTCAATGGCCACACATGCTCTTCGTCACCCAATTCGTGTTGTCCATTTGTTTGGCTTCAAAAATCGTTACACGTGAGTGGGTGTGAGGATGTGAAGGAAAAAAAGTCTGGCATCATTTTAAATGAGAAACCTTGCAAGGGGCTTATAAGAGGGCTACTTCTCATATTGCCAAATAGTTTTCGGTGAAACCCCAACTTTTTTCATGGTATCAGAGTAAGTTGGCCTACGTGTAAAGCCCAATGGCTACACATGCTCCCCTGTCACCAATTCTTGTTGTCCACGTATTTAGCTTGAAAATTCGCACATGTGAGTGGGCGTGTGAGAATGTGAATGTAAAAGAGTCCTACATTGGTGAAAGGAAAAGTTTTTCAAGGGCTTATAAGAAATTTGACTACTTTTCCCATATTGACAATTGATTTTATGGTGAAACCTTAATTTTTTTTTTTTTTAAAAAAAACAATTAATAAGATTACCAAATGATTATTTTGGAATGAAAAAAATTAACCCCCTGGATTTTGCAGGATTTTGATGTTTCGGTTACGTTATCTCGCAATGCATTTTTGGTGGACCTAGTGAATACAGTAGCAGGCAGGGTTCTAAAGCTGGACTCTATTGAGAACGGGGACGCATGGAGGGGATACGATATGCTTATCTTTAATACTAGGCACTGGTGGCTGCATAAAGGAAGCAAACAACCGTGAGATATATGCTACATATAGAAGTTAACCTCAAAGTACAATAATTAAGCATTGCACCAAAATTATACAATTTAAACATAATTTGTCAGATCTCTATAATTAAGTACCACATACTACTTTAACAAGTTACTACTTTGAACAAGTTATAATATATTTTGGAAGTTAAAAACCTCAATTTGCATGTACTAATTATACATTTTGGTACTACGAGTGTCAGATGGGACTACATTGAAGCAGGAGGTGAGATACTCAAGGATATGGATCGTTTAGTTGCCTTTAGGGAGGGATTAACTACTTGGTCCAAGTGGGTGGACTATAATGTAGATTTTTTATTTTTTTTTTTGAGAGACCTATAATGTAGATTTTAGCAACACCAAAGTTTTCTTTCCAGGGATTTCTCCGACCCACTACAAGTATGCCTTCGATTTCTCTTTTAAATCTTCTAGTAAGAAAATAATTAAAATATCGCATCCAGTCATGTTTGACCTAATAATTTTATCTACTAAATTGTCAATTTGGGGTTTAATTTTCTGATATGATTCTTCTCACCAAGGAGGAAAATATATAATGTACAAGAGGATTTACAAGGAAAGAAATATTAATTACAATCTGATTACAAGGACCTAGAAAAAGTAACTAAATAATCACAAGAAGTCAACTCTCCAACACTCCCCCTCAAGTTGGTGCATAAATGTCGTTCATGCCCAACTTGACAAGAGAGTTGTAGAACGCTTGGCTTGCAACAGCTTTAGTTAAGATATCCGCCAATTGATCTTCTGACTTTACGAACGGGAATTGAATAATATTGCCATCCAACTTCTCCTTAATGAAGTGTCTGTCAACTTCCACATGTTTTGTGCGATCATGTTGAATTGGGTTGTGTGAGATATCTATGGCTACTTTATTATCACAAAATAAATTCGAGGCCGAATTCGACGGATACCCGAGTTCACCGAGCAGCCTCTGAAGCCATAATAGTTCGCATACTCCTTTTGCCATACCCCTGTACTCAGCCTCGGCACTTGACAAAGCAACCACTTTCTGTTTCTTACTCTGCCAAGTGACTAAGTTTCCTCCCACAAATGTAAAGTAACCAGATGTGGACCGACGATCAGTAACGTTGCCTGCCCAATCTGCATCGGTGTAACCCTCTATTCGGCAATGATCATTTTTAGAAAACATAATGCCTCGACCTGGTGAGGACTTCAAGTATCGTAGGATGCGTTCGACTGCACCCATATGTGTCTCACTCGGAGAATGCATAAATTGACTAACAACACTTACCGCGTATGCAATATCAGGCCTGGTGTGAGATAAATAAATTAATCTCCCAACTAACCTTTGATAACGATCTCTGTTAGTGGGAACTTGATCAGGGTGCACGGCAAGATGGTGATTTTGGACTATGGGAGTGTCGGCCGGTTTACAGTCGAGCATTCCAGTTTCAGCTAATAAGTCTAGAACATATTTTCTTTTAGACAGAAATATACCCTGTTTAGATCGAGCTACTTCTATCCCCAAGAAATATTTCAAACCACCGAGATCTTTCATCTCGAACTCGGTTGCTAGGTAATCTTTAAGCCTTGAGATTTCCTCTTTGTCATCACCTGTAACAATCATATCGTCCACATAGATGATAAGTGCCGTCAATTTCCCCATTCGGCGTTTCAAGAAGAGTGTATGATCGGAATTGCTCTGCCTGAACCCATATTTCCTCATAGCCGTCCGAAACCTACCAAACCATGCTCGAGGTGATTGTTTTAACCCATACAACGCTTTATTCAGCTTGCAGACTACTCCAGGTTGTAAAGCCGAGGCATAACCAGGTGGAATGTCCATATACACTTCTTCGTCGAGATTACCATGTAAGAAAGCATTCTTCACATCAAATTGCTGTAATGGCCAATCTAAGTTGGCCACCAATGAAAGCAATACTCTTACCGTATTAATCTTTGCTACCGGGGCAAATGTCTCTGTGTAATCAACGCCATACGTTTGAGTGTATCCCTTGGCCACTAACCATGCTTTGTATCGTTTGACGGACCCATCAGCTTTGTACTTGATGGTGTACACCCATCGACACCCAACTCTCTTCTTTCCTCGGGGAAGTGGGACTAAATCCCACGTTTGATTTTTCTGGAGTGCAGCCATTTCTTCCTCCATTGCTTTGGTCGATCGATCGTCAGATAGTGCCTCTTTTAATGAACTTGGTGTGCTATCATTGGATATTTGTTGTACAAAGGCTTTGCCGGGTTCTGATAACTTCTGTGATGACACATAATTGGCAATGGGGTATTTAGAGCCTTTCGTTGTGTCTGGTGAATATCGATTAGGTGGCTTTCCTCGATTGTGCCTGAAAGGTAATTGATAATTCGGAACAACGGTATCATTAACAGGGATAGTCGAGCTTACCTCAGGAATATTCTCAAGAGTATGGTCTGGTGGTACTATATTTGGAGACGAGGGGGGAGTAGGCTCGACAAAGGCAGGTTCGGCAAAGACAGCTGGCCGAGTCTCGACGAGGGTAGCTTGCCGAATTTCGGCAGAGGTAACGGGCCAATTCTCGGCGAGGGTAGCTGGCCGAATCTCGGCAGAGGTAGATGGCCGAGTCTCGACGAGGGTAGATGGCCGAAGCTCTGCAGAGGTAGCTGGCCGAATCTCGGCAGAGGCACTTGGAATTTCCTCGACGGTAGGTGGCCGAATCTCGGCTGGCCGAGTCTCGGCAATGGTGCAATCCTTCTCGTCATACCGTGTCTCCCCCTGAGGAGGAGGATTGGAAGAAGCCGAAGGGTAATACATCTCAGACTCGGAAAAAGTGACATCCATAGTAACATACAGCCGGTGGGAAGGAGGGTGGTAGCAATGGTACCCTTTCTGATGGAGGTCGTACCCCATAAAAATACACCGAAGAGCACACGGGTCAAGTTTCGTCCGTTGATTTTTATGAAGATGAACAAAGGCAACACATCCAAAAATTCGAGGTGGGAGGACTAAAACCGACGGGAGATGCACGAATGTAGCAAGGACTTGTAAGGGAGTACGAAAATCTAGGACTTTGGACAGCAGACGGTTGATAAGATAAGTGGTGGTCTGGAGAGCAATATCCCAAGAAGAGCGGGGAACAGACGCCCCAATCAAGAGTGACCGAGCCATTTCTAAGAGATGACGATTTTTGCGCTCGGCCACCCCGTTCTGTTGAGGAGTCTGAGGACATGTAGTTTCGTGAAGAATTCCAGAATTCGTTAAGTAATGGGAAAAATCACGACTAACATATTCACCACCATTATCAGAACGCAAAATCCGTATGTCAGTAGAAAATTGTGTCTGAACCATGGTGTGGAAGGTCTTAAAAACTGAAAACACATCACTTTTATGCTTAAGAAGGTATAACCATGTCATCCGGGTACAATCATCTATGAACGTGACAAACCATCGAAGACCAGATGAAGTAGTAATCGGAGATGGTCCCCAAACATCCGAATGAACAAGACCAAAAGGAACAATACTTTTATTAGAATTCAATGGATAAGACACACGGTGACTCTTGGCGAGTATGCAAGTGTCACATTTAAAGTCTGAAACTGAACAACCAACAAATAAATCCGGAAACATATGTTGCAAATAACTGAAAGATGGATGACCCAAACGGTGATGCCATAACCATATCTGACGCCTCTTGTGATCAACAGCTCCTTGGGCGAGATTGACTCGGCCTGTACTGACATCATCCACAAAATAGAGATCCCCCCTCTTAGTACCACGACCAATTATCTCATTCGTGAGAATATCCTGTATAAGACAAAACTTTGGATACATTAGCACACAACAGTTCAATTGTTCAGTAGCTTGGCCGGGAGACATCAATTTATGCTTTAGTGAAGGTACAAGTAATGTATGAGGCAAAGAGAGTGTGGACGTGAGGCGCACGGTGCCAGCGCCGGTTACCGGTGAGGTGACTCCATTAGCATTAGTAATATTGCGTCGAAGGGGAACAGTATCACAAGCTAAATCAGTGGGATCATAAGTCATATGGTCTGTGGCACCGGAGTCAATGATCCATCCGGATGGAGTAGCATCATTATTCATATTAAAAACATAACCACAGTTACCTAAGGACTCCAGAGACATGTCGGAAGAACTCGGAACCAGAGAAGGATCATCTTGAGATATCAAAGATAATTGGGACATGGAGGTGGCGAGATTGGCTTGCCCAAGCTTGGCTTGCTCGTCTCGTTCTTGTTGTTTCTGAAGCTTCAATGGTTCCCACCAGTCAGGATAGCCATGCAATTGGAAGCAATTATCCCGGCCATGCTTCTCACTACCGCAGTAAGTACAACCACCGGCCGGGACAGGTGGTTTAGGTCGAGGAGGACGGGGACCCGTGGTGGGCCGTGAGACTGTCCTAGCAGCAAAGAGCGAGCCCTGTGCCGAGCTCGGCGCAGTAGCCTGGGGTTGCAGTCCTGGGCTCGGTGTAGGTAATTTATCAGGGGCCCGGGGACGAGATGAAGCTACGGCTCGTGTGGCAGGCCGAGTTGTCATGGCAGGTCGAGCCACCATGGCCGCCCCACTCGGCAGCTGTCCTCTGGTGCTCATCACCGCTTGTCGTATTCCCTCTCGGCGAACATAGGCAAAAGTTTGCTCGACGGAAAGAAGGGGCTCAGTTCGTAGACTATCACTACGAATTTTATCAAACATCTCATCCAATCCTACAAGCAAAGTGTACACACGATCCGTTTGACAATTTTATTAAAAATTTCAATATCAGTACCGCACTTCATTGGATTAGGTCGACGATAATCAATCTCCTGCCACAAAGATTGAAGATCACTATAGTATGTCTCCACCGGTCGTCCATCTTGCCTCATGCGAGAGGCCTTGGAGGTAAGATCATAAACTTGAGATATATCGGAGCCATCATAATACGTGCGAGCAACTACATCCCATACTTCCTTTGCCGTTGGTAGTCGAAGAAGTACCCAATCAAATTGGGTTCCATAGAGTTGATGAGCCAACCCTTTACAATAGCGTTCTCCATACGCCATTTGGTGAAGGCCGGATCGTCGATAGGTGGTTGGGGGTTACTTCCAAACAAGTAGCCCAACTTGTCTTTTCCAGCCACGAACATCTCAACTATCTGAGACCAAACTCCATAGTTGGCACCATTGAGTTTGATGCCAATTGAAGCAGTAGACGAATCATGATGGACAATCTGTGTAACAACTTGCGGAATAGGTGGGATAGGATTCATGGTAGGGTCGGTTAGGGTAGTAGTGTTTAGTATAGGAGTAGAATCGGTTAGGATGGGGTTGTGTTCACAGTGGAGTGGTGGTAGGTTTTCATGGGAGGGCCGAGTTTGCTTGAGGGAACGGGCAAAGCAGAAACCCTAGGATCTCTGCTCTGATACCATGTCAATTTGGGGTTTAATTTTTTGATATGATTCTTCTCACCAAGGAGGAAAATATATAATGTACAAGAGGATTTACAAGGAAAGAAATATTAATTACAATCTGATTACAAGGACCTAGAAAAGGTAACTAAATAATCACAAGAAGTCAACTCTCCAACATAAATGACGTGCCACAGTAAAATAGATGAATTTAATTTATACGAAGTCTCTCAAATATTCGGTCAATTTATTTTAGTTTTTTTTTAAGAAACGATATTATATACTCTAGGGGTGGAGGAGTGAACTAGGCCTCACACTAGGCTAGTCATAATAATGTGGTTCAAATTCTCTTTCGGCGATAATTGAACCTAAGACATCTCACTTACAAGTGAAGAAGAATATCACTAGACCGTAGTAGAATATCACTAGACTGTAGTACTAAGTAGCCATTTATTTTAGTTTTTTCATTTTATTTTTATTATATCTTGGTTTAATTTCACCCTGAAAAGGGTATAAATTAAATTAATTAGTTAGTAATACTAATGGTGGAACAGTGGAAAAAGTGGAATGAGTCAGACTCAGCAACTTGCAATGGACAAACTAAACCAGTAAGAGTAAGTCCACCATTGTGGACTGCTCGGGGGACGGGCGAGAGGAAAGGGCCTGAGGGCCGATGGGTTGCTCTCCAGCGTTGGGGAGCCCGAGTGAGCGTGGAAGCCCGAGGGTCAGGCCGGTGGGCGATTGCCAGCCCTGCAGCCCGAGGGGTGTGACGTCAAGCTGACGCCGAGCCTGGGTGCAGTCCGAGGGTGAGTCCGAGTCTGACGACAGCGTAGGCGATGAGGAGGAGGACGATGGCGAGGGAGATGACGAGGACGAAGGCAGTGACGACGACGACGACGATGGTGAGGGAGACGACGACGATGAAGACGAAGGCGGTGACGACGACGACGATGGCGAGGGAGATGACGACGACGACGAGCCTGACGACGAAGATGAAGGCGGTGACATCAATCCATTTTTTCGATGGCGAGGACATGGTTGCTGCTGTTCGAGAGAGAGAGAGAGAGAGAGAGAGAGAGAGAGAGAGAGAGAGAGAGAGAGGGACCGGTCAATTAAAGAAAAATATTAATATTTTATGGATTGGGTGAGAAAAAAATATTAATATTTAATTACCAATTGCCAAGGGGGAGGCTCCAAGGTTGGAGATGCAAATGTCAATGACTGTTCATTAAAGGCAGTTACTATTCACTAGGTGGATTGAATAGTGGATTGCCTGGGGGGAGGGCTCCAAAGGTGGAGTTGCTCTAAGAGGTTCAATACATCCGGGAGGTTCACCACCGGCAGCAACTGTGGTAAACCAAGTGTTAACTGCCATGCCATGACATCTCCATTAATCTTGCTTGACGTAACGTTGCTATCGCAGTTGAGAAAAGATGGACACCCCTTTACATATGGCATCGATGGAAAGAAAGGAAATGATTGTAGTCACTGGTGCCTTGCTGGTGTGCCTGATACCTGGAACGAACTATTCTACGCAACTCTTGTGGCTACTGATCACTAGAGGAGGAAATATTCTACGCAACTCTTGTGGATACTAAGCACGGAAGGCGGAGATACGCACATTAAACTAAATTGTTTTAATTTGTTTTGATGATGACCATTATTGTTAATATATAGCTGTGGAGCCAAAAATAATCACAAGGCGACACGTGGACTTTCGGATTAAGGAGACAAAAATGCCCTTGAGGTGCATCAGAATTCCTACGCGCGAGCAGCCGGTAATTATCGTCGGTCAAGTCAAAAGCGCCCATAAAAGGTAAACAAATCCAAATTATTTCATCCATCCTCATTTAAGGCAATTATCTCATAAATCTACCAATTATCCCACATAAATGAAGATAATTGGCAAATTAATGGGATTATTCTTCCTTGATTTGTCAATTAAATGAGCCTTGAAGACCAAGAAAATACCTCAAAGGGCCGGCCCTCTCTCTCCAAAGAGAGGCCAGCCACTCCCCTTTTATTTCCCCTATTTTTCTTCCCTTTTCCTCCTTTTTAAGCCAATTATTCAATTACTCCTTATTACCCCTTTTCATAAATACAAATACATACCCCTTTTGGTTTAATTAGCCAATAAATAGGCTAACTAAACCTAGATCTCCCGCAAAAACCCTAGATAGGCCGGCCACCCCTCCTCTCCTATAAATACTACCCCATTTTCTCACAAAACCTAATTCCAATCCTTTGGGAAAAACACTCTAAACACTTTTTCTCTCTAATTCTAACTTTGACATCGGAGGTTCTTCGGCCAAAGCCCCCCCCCCCCATTCATCATGGGCCCGTGAGGCTTTTGGCCTTAACCTAAGGTGTTGATTGTTTTGTAGGTGCAAAATCGTCCAAGACCGAAGAGGAGAAAATTTGCATCCACAATAGCCATTTAAAATCTTATGATAATCGCGTTTGAATGCAGATTCTTCCGCATGAGACTCGTTCAATTTTGGTTATGAGATTTCTTTTCCAAGAGGGTTATGGGATCTTGCGTCTGGTTTGCCCTGGGGACTTGTATCTTACAAATAAAAAAAACTATTTATAACACAACTTACACCATATTGGAGATCAAAAAGTACCAAAGAGTGAACCCTTGCATTATCTTGGATCTATCTTGCAAAACAACGGAGAATTGGATGAAAATCTCAACCATAGAATACAAGATGGATTGATGGATGAAGTAGAAGAGTGCATCAAATGTGTTCTGCAATCGACTTATGCCACTAAAGCTCAAGAAATTTTTTATAGACGGCAACAAAGCCAGCAATGCTTTATGCACAGAATATTGGATGGTCAAGCATCAACACATGCAAAAAATGAGTGTAGGGGAGATGAGAATGCTTCTTGGATGTGTTGGTACACGAGAAAAGACATGATCAGGAAATAGGATATCCGAGGTAAAGAATGAGTGGCTGCAATTGAAGATAAAATGATAATAAATATGTTAAAGTGGTTTGGACATGTAAATTGAAGACATACAGATACTCCGGTTAGAAGATTCGATCATGAGACAAAGGCTCAATGCTAAAAGGGTAAGAAAGACCTATAAAGATTTGGAAAGAGACTCTAAGAAAAAATATGAAGTACTTGGAGCTAAGAGAAAACTTAACACAAAATCGAGCGAAGTAACATTTTAGGATTCATATAGCCGACCTCACTTAGTGGGATAATGCTTTAATGTTGTTGTTTTTGTGTTGATAATTACTTATTCATTATTTTATTTGAGTGCATGTGGTTCATTATGGACTAGGCCAAATAAGTAATGGACCTATGTGATTCGCCACTATACATACATAATTTAATTATGGAGTTGAAACGTAAATAATGTGATGTTGCATGTGTTCAATTCATTTTATATTTTTGGATTGTTATTTAAATGAGGAAACTTTAACGAAAAGCTCCCGGTGCTGTTCATTTTAAAGAAAAGTTCACGGTACTGTTCACTTTAACGAAAAACCACATTTTTACACTAAAAAGTCAATCCTAGTACTATTCATTGTACTATTTATTTTGTCCTTATCATTAAAATTCAAAGTTTTTAAACCATTTTCATTAGTTTTTCTTTTAAATAAGACTCGCATGCCTTCTCCCCTCTAAATTCTTAATTAAATGGGCTATACATAAAAATTATTTTGTAGCGAATCATTTATTAAGAATGATTCTAATTCTGTACTTTCTAGATATTAATAAGTGTTCTTACCAGCCAATTTTTGTTTTGACAAAATGAAAAAGCTAGATTTTGTTTGATGCTTTTTATGAATATGTTATTAAAACCCTATAAAGTTTAGAGGAAAATCTTCCAAAACCCTATATATACGGCATCCATTTCCTTTCTTCCCTTCAGTTTTGAAAAGTGGCAAATTCAGAAAATATTATTAGAGAAGTTGGTAACAATAGCACGTCCAGTGTGTAAATTTTTTTTAATCGAAATAGCATGCAAATCGCTGCTTTATCGAGTCTTGGTAGACCTGGAGTCATTTGCAAAATCATATTGCACACCTGTTAAGCTCTCATTTGCGTGGGTAACTAACATGTTCCAAGGTTGTTCCTATATAATGTTTAACAAAGGAACACACTTATCTTGAACACACTAACAAATTGATTGATCTCATTGCATCTCATCAATATGTTTGTCCAAGAATAATGATGTTATGTTCATTCTATGAGATTACCATTTCATTTACTTTGCATTTTTGGATAGTTTTTTACTTTGTTCTTCTTCTTTTTTTCCCTACAATTGTAATAACAACCAACAAAGAAGCCAAAGGTAAATAATATTAGGACTAGACAGTAAAGTGGATTAGGACTAGACAGTAAAGGGGCAACACCTCTCTAACACATTTTATCAGGTAGTTGGAGGGCATATACGAAGGGCAACTCCAACTTTCAAAGATGCACCACCCAAGTCATCTATAGAGACTCACCGGATGTCGAAGGTCAGCTGACCCCTCTTGGCTTGGGTCCCACATGCGGGGGCGTGTTGAATCCCACATCGACCATACAAAAAGAAAAGTAATAGTTTAAATATCATACGGCCCACTTCCAACAACACCGATATTGACCCCCCTTGGCTTGGGTCCCACATGAGGGGGCGTGTTGAATCCCACATCGACCATACAAAAAGAAAAGTAATAGTTTAAATATCATACGGCCCACTTCTAACAACACCGATATTGTCCCCAACTTGGTAATTACCACCTACACAATCCGTCAGGTGTGAGATTTTATCACAGAAGGCCTCGGTGTTAGTTAGAGTGGGGTTATGATATTTAAACTATTATTTTTTCTTTTTGTATGGCCGGTGTGGGATTCAACACGCCCCCTCACGTGGGACCCAATTAGTGGGTCACACGTGGGTGATCCACACATCGACAACCACGTGGAGCCAAAGGGACTCACCCTACACGCGAGGCCAAGGGACCCACCATCATCGCGCGGGGCCAAGGGGACCCACCCATCTCGTGGCAGTACGGTACGGGCCCGCTCCCTGGCTCTGATACCATGTAGAATTTTACGGGATGATTTTCATTGTATTGCATAACTGAAAATATATACAAGATACAACCCTAGTTCTTTAAGGAAACAATAAAACAGTAAAGGACATCCACATATATCCTTCCTAATAAAGGATTCCTAATTTTTACAATATATTTACATACCCTTTTTATTTACAACTCACGGCAACAGTTTTGAAATACATTAATAAATTTCTAGAATGGCTTCTGGTTTAGTTTCATGATATCATTTGTTTCTCTTCTATCTCAGCTGGCTACGTAATGTGCATGGTAATGGTGATGGAGACGATAATAAATAACTAAAGCAATACAATGAATGCGGTTATTTTGAAGGAAGTTGGATAATTGATAATTCATATTCACTTTACGATTCATCAAAATGTCCATTATTCATTAGTTGAGAATTCGATTGCCTGAAGAATGGTAGACCTCATAAAGAATACCTCACACGTAGAGTGACACCCAGTGACTGTGACCTTCCAAGGTAAAGAACTTGATTTTTTGTACAACAATTTGTTCTCCTTCCAAGGTAAACAACTTGTTTTCTTATTTGTCGATATGTATAATTGCCAGCAAGATAAAATCGTGGTGTGCCACCAGGAAGGTTCTTTCCAGAAGGAAATGTGAAGTATCCAATTGCTAATTACATATCAAGTGGGCACTGTTCACCAGAACGTAGGGCACTGGTAAATCATATGGAATCAGTTAAAATTTTAACTCAGGTCGAAGAAGCTCTGCAAGACCCTAAGTGGATATAAGCTATAGATGAAGAGATGTCTGTTTGCAGAAAACTAAAACCTGGGAGATAGTGCAGTTACCAAAAGGGAAGAAACCAGTTGGTTCTCTTTGGGTTTTTACAATCAAGTACAATGATGTGGATCTCTGGATAAGTACAAAGCAAGGTTAGTGACTAAGGGGTACACTTAAACGTATAGTGTAAATTACAAAGAAACTTGTTCTCCAGTAGCAAAGATGAATACGGTACATATTTTGATTTCCTTAGCTGCAAATATGGATTGGCCTCTTGAAGAATGAGGCGATCAAGAAAGTCGGCCCCCTGAATTACAATTTGAATGAAGAATGCAATCCTTCATGGTAATTTAGAAGAGAAAGTGTATATGGTCTTTCCACTAGGATATGGTGCGAATGGTAATACTAGAATGTGCAGGCGTATGTCTCTTACGGACTCAAGCAAATGTCTCGTGCTTGGTTTGATAAGTTTACCCAAGCAATGAAGAATATAGATATCACCAGAATCAGAGTCATTTAGATCATACTTTGTTTCTGAAGTGTAAGCTTAGCAAATTGACCGCTTAATTATTTATATGGATGATATGATTCTTACAAGAGATGATTCAGAAGAAATCTAAAAATTACAGGCAAATCTCGCATCTGAATTTGAGATGAAAGATTTGGGAGAGTTGAAGTACTTCCTTGGGGTTAAGGTCGCCCATTCAACTAAATGTACTTTCTTATCTCAGTGGATATATGTGTTGGATTTGTTGAAAGAAACTGGTATGTTAGGGTGTGAACTGTTGATTTCCTATGATAGAAAAGCATCACTTGAGTATTTACTCTAATGAAGTTCTTCTTGATAATGGTAGATATCAAAGACTTGTGGGGGGATTAATTTATATAGCTCATACTCGTTCTGATATTGCATATGTTGTAAGTGTTATGGGTCAATTTATGTCCTCACCCAGTGTAGACAACATGGCTGCTGTAATGCGAACTTTGGCATATCTGAAGTCCGCAACTGGTAAGGGAATACTGTATAAAAGACATGGGCACTTAAAATTTGAGGGATTTACAAATGCAAATTGGGCTGGTAATGCTACTAATAGGAGTTCTATTTTACGTTTGTTTGGGGGAACTTGGTTACGTGGCATAGTAAAAAATAGAAAGCAATGTCAAAGTCTTTTGCTGAGGCCGACTATAAGGGTATGGCAGAAGGAAATATGTGAACTCCTTTGTATACGTAAACTTTTAAGATGTCTTGGCTTCAAACCAAAGGAAACTATGAAATTATGTTGTGCCAATAAGTCTGCAAGGGAAATAGTGAATAATCTGGTACAACATGATAAAACAGAGCATGTGGAGGTTGATAGACACTTTGGTAAAGAGAATCTTGAAAGGAAGATTGTGTCTATACTGTTTGTGAATTTATGAGAGCAATTGGCTGATGTTCTTACTCATAGAGTATCAAGTAAAGCTTTACAATGACTCACTTATCAAGTTGGGTATGTATGATATCAATGCACCAACTTGATGCGGAGTGTTGACTTTATTGTAGATATTTTATGAGTCATATATTTGGTAGGATTAGAATAATTGGTTGTAATCTTTAGGATTCAGTTTTCTTATCTTTTGTAATTACTTTCTTTGTAAAATAAGTCATGTGTGCGCCTATATATTGTAAATTCTAATAATAAATAAACTAACGCAATATTCAACGTATTTCATTATTTGATAAACCCCTTATTTATAGGCTTATGATAATGGGGTTATCCCATACGTTACAAATGGTTGTATAATAATAGCACTTAAGAAATTAGTGGTCCATCCACCAGCACTAAGAAGCTACGAGTCCATCCACCCACATTTACAACAAATTCTGTAATTTATAGATATTAATTCCTTACCAGCCTGATTTTGTTTTGACGAAAAAGGAAAAGCTAGATTCTGTTTGATGCTTTTTAAGAACATGTTATTAAAACCTTGTAAAGTTGAGGAAAATCCTCCAAAACCCTATATATATATGGTGTCCATTTCCCTTCTTCCCTCCAGTTTTCAATCACATTAATTTCTAGAATGGCTTCGTGGTTTAGTTTCATGATATCCTCTGTTTCTCTTCTATCTCAGATGGTTATACTGCAACCTTGTAAAGTGCATGGTAATGGTGATGCAGGCGAAGATAAACAACTAAAGCAGTCAAATGGATGTGATTATTTTCAAGGAAGTTGGATAATTGATAATTCATATCCACTTTACGATTCATCAAAGTGTCCATTATTCATCGATCGAGAATTCGACTGCCTGAAGAATGGTAGACCTGATAAAGAATACCTCAAATATAGATGGAAACCGGCCAGTGACTGTGACCTTCCAAGGTAAACAACTTGTTTTCTTATCTGCCAAATTTTTCTCCTTCGAGACTAGCTATTTGATAGTCTTCTTCATACATATAAGGCATTTTAGCCAAAGTGGTCCTCAAGATTGTCACGACTTCTCATTTTGGTCTCTGAAATTTAAAATCGATAGAAGTGGTCCCTGAGATTGCCCACCGTCAATCATTTTGGTCATTCTGTGAAAAATCTTTGTTGAATTGAAAAAAACGCCAGTTCAAGGGGGTTGACTTGACAAAAAATTCCATTAATTTAATAGTGATTTCTCATATAATGACCAAAATAATTGATGGTGAACAATCTCATAGACCACTTCTACCGATTTTAAAGCTCAGTAATCAAAATGGGAAGTCATAACCATTTTGGATAAACAACCTACATAAAACTATTTGCACTGCATTACCACTGATTACACCTCTCAGAGGTAACCCTTTATTATATATCTAAGCTTCTAGCTGAGGGTTTTTTGAATGAGTTTATTTGAGGAACGTTTTTGTAAGGCTCATGGATATTGTATTTGAAATCATTCTTGCGAAAAATCGCTCAAATTCGAAACTATTTAACCACTCATTTAAATGATTATCATTTTAGTCTCTTTCTTATAACATTGTGTAAGTCTATTTTCTTCGTTAGAATTAGATGTCTTAGATGTCTGAATGAAACAAAATTCAGAGCAAACCCAAAGTGTCCTCAAATAAAATTATATAATTTTCAAATAAATATATCTCATTTATGCAATATATGGTGCAGATTCAATGGTGAGGACATGCTGAGGAGGGTAAAGGGGAAGAATATCTTATTCGTCGGGGACTCTCTAAGCTTCAACCAATGGCAGTCACTTACATGCATGTTGCACACTGCAGTGCCCCAATCAAATTATACTCTAGATGAGTCCACATTTTCTTTGTCTGTGAGTTTTCTTCAAGCATACATGTCTACGATCTATACTCTCAAAGAACTATGGGCGTTCATGAAGGCCATATCTTATACATTTCAATTACTTGGGTCTTTGAAGTATTAGATTACTAAATTTAATTAATGAATTATCTGTGACTGAGCAACAATTATTTAAAATTTACCGTTTCGATTAAAAAAAATTGAATTAAAATTGATCTTAATGTGTCACTGACCGGACTTTTATTTGTATCTTTGAATGGGGTGCTTTTAGGCTTATAAGATGTGAAGTATCAATTACTAAGAACTGGAGTTTGCAGGAATATGGAGTTTCTGTTACACTATCTCGAAATACATTTCTAGTGGATCTAGTCACGACAGAGATAGGCAAGGTTCTCAAGCTTGATTCCATTGAAAATGGCAAAGCATGGAAAGGATACGACATGCTTATCTTCAACACTTGGCATTGGTGGCTCCATACAGGAAGCAAGCAACCGTAAGATACTAAATTACTAATATCAGAAATTAATATAGTTTTTAATATATTCATACTGTAAATTAGGATTGAACATTGAATACGATTATAATTTATCAATGTTGATTCAATGCCTCATAACACGTACGTATAGGTATACATATACATATACATATACATATATATATATATACACGAAAGATCTAAAAGATAGACAGTTTGGATCGTGAAAAATATTAAGAAGTATGCCTCACACAAAAAAACAAAAAAAAACAAAAAAAACTTATATAAAAATTGTGTAAAAAATGATGTCACAAACCTATCTCCTATGTTAAATATATAATCATGGTTTAGAAAAATTATTCACATTTGTGGAAGTATAACCTTACTTTGCATGCACTCCTTAGTGTAAAAATATCGATGTACTAAAAAAAATAATTAATCTCTTGTTGTATTGGAGTTTCAGATGGGACTACATTGAATCAGGAGGTAAAATACTCAAGGATATGGACCGTTTGATTGCTTTTAGGGAGGGATTAACTACTTGGTCCAAGTGGGTGGACTCGAATATTGATGCTAAGAAGACCAAAGTTTTCTTTCAAGGCATTTCTCCAACCCATTACGAGTATGTTCTTATCATCTTTTTAAATCTCACTGTCAGGTAATTTTTTTTTAGAAATATCAAATATCACGTCCAATAGTGTTGGTGCCACATAATTTATCTAGCACATTTATTTACTAAATAATGTGACAGTGTACATGTTAATTTTTTAATAAACCTCAATGTCTTAGTTTATGTGCTGCGAACAGGTCCTAGTACATTAACTATAATAATACAATTGGTTGAAAATTTTAAAAAAATTATATTATAAGCTTTGATGTATCATGCCATATTTCTAATACAATGAAAAAAAATGTAAAAGTAACTAATTATTTTTTGGATACTGACGGGGCAGTGGAAAAGAATGGGAAGACCCAAAGTCAACTTGCAATGGACAAACTCAACCTGTTAGTGGATCAATCTATCCAGGAGGTCCACCACCAGCAACAACTGTGGTCAAGGATGTCTTGACTACAATGTCAACGCCAATAACTTTGTTGGACATAACGTTACTATCGCAATTACGAAAGGACGGGCACCCGTCTGTATACGGCCTCGATGGAAAACATGGAAATGATTGCAGTCACTGGTGCCTTGCTGGTGTCCCTGATTCATGGAATGAACTATTGTATGCTATTCTTGTGACTACCGACTAGAGAGTGTTATGGTGATGATGTCGAGTCATGGAAATTGTTCTCACTAGCTAGAGGAGAAGATATAATAATAAACTTAACTGTTAATTCAATTAGAACATGTAATAAAGTTCATATAATAATATAGTTAGAGGAGAAGATATAATAATAAACCCAAACTGTTAATTCAAAGTTTTCAACTGTTGGAGCGCAGTTTGGGTTGGTTGAATTTTGGGTCCAAATATTACACCAAACCGTATGTTATAGGTTGCCACAATTTAAAATCACAATTTAACCACAGTGTCTTGGAACCAATGTAATCAATTCATCAATGTTGTGGTTTGGTTTGGTTTGTTTCGGTTTGTGATTTAACATGTACATAGACTCAATGAGAATTTTAGAGCTCTATCCAAATAAGCATTAGGATTAAATTGATAATCCTAATAAGTTTATAAACCTATCAATTTATAAAATAAAATAAAAAATCATCATCAAACTATCAACATCGAAACTTAAATTTACAATCTAAGAAATCAAAATATTTAATCTCATAACTCAACTCAAAATCTCAAGCTTTCAATCACATAACTTTAGATGTTCATAGAATACTACAATACTAAAATAAATAATATCATATGCATAGTTTTATAATATTATATGTATTAAATCAAAACCGCATACTAAATCCGAATTTGTTTATGTATGTTTTATTAGGGTGCTGCTAAACTCATCCAATTGTTCTATTTTCTCACTTACATTTTAATGAAAATATTAATGACATATTTATCCTTATAGGAAAAGAAAAAACTTTTATACCCCTATTTTTTTAGAAGCAAGTGGTAGATGTGCGAGAGCTGTCTTCTTGTCTCGTGTTCAAATACTCTTTTAATAATATTCTTTCTAAGGCTAAGGTTGTAAGATCCCACATCGTCCAGGGTGTGGATCCTGTAAGCCTTATATGTATATTCTCATCTCTACCTAACACGAGGCCTTTTGGGAGCTCACTGGCTTCGGATTTCGTAGGAACTCCGAAGTTAAGCGAGTTCGCGCGAGAGCAATCCCATGATGGGTGACCCACTAGGAAGTTCTCATGTGAGTTCCTAGAAAAAAAAAACCGTGAGGGCATGGTCGGGGCCCAAAGCGGACAATATCGTGCTACGACGGAGTCGAGCCCGGAATGTGGTGGGGACCCGGGTCGGGATGTGACAAAGGTCGTCTTTAGTGTAGATTATATAGTTCGTTCAAAAAAAAATATTCCTTGTAATAAGTAATTATTTAAAAAAAAAATCACCTTTTTAATTTCATTTAATGTGGATTCAAAGTATAGTAATTCTTCTGACATAAGTTTTTTACTTGAATAAAACTCATTCACTAGATTCCACATCAGCAAGTTATTAATTATGTTTGACTTCACACATTTAAAAAATTTTGGATGCCTAAGATACCTCTATTTGATTTTTTTTTTTTTTTGATAAACCCTATTTGAATGTTTGATGTACATAATTAATGCCATGCAGATGAATGGTATGGGAGTTGTTTTGGAGTTGGATTGAACACACCCAAAACCTAGGGTTCTATACGATTTTAGCAAAATTGAAGCTTTTCCATGCCAAATTGGTCCTGGTCACAGGTATGAAAGTTGTTCCTCTCGTTGAGATCTTCATTTCTGCAAATTTTGGTAATTTTTATAGATAGTTGGATTTTCCGGCGAGCCTGGGCTACAGACCGCACGCGTTACCGCGTGGCCAGTGGGCCGCCAATGCTATTTTTAGGCTATGTTAAATTCCGTGAGTTCAGTTTTGATAATTGATTGACGTAGGTTGAGCATTTGAACTTAGTTTCATTATGATACGTGGTTAGGTGAAAATATGAATCGACGATCCGACCATTGGATCGTCACCAAACTTTGGTACGTTGTAATACGTAATATTTAAAGATCATAGAAACTTACGGATCGGGAATCCGATGTAAGGATCTTCCCGACTTGGATTTAGAAGTTCATAAAATAAAAGGTTAACCGCCACTTGGTTTTTGGCAATTGGCGGAGATCCGACCGTTGGATCGTAATGAAATTTTAGTATGTTAGTCTAGAAGTATAATGTGGATCTCTGGAAGTTACGAATAGGAAATCTGAGATGCAGATCTTCCGAATTGAGTTATGTAGGATTGTGACCCTACCGTTGAACTTTGATCGACGGATGACTTTTGGTCAATGGGTCTTAAACCATTCTAAAATGCCCTGGAGGATATGTTATGTGTGAGTTACGTATTCTATTGATAAGAGTTCTTAGTTTTGGTCCGATAATTGTTCCAGGTGCCGATCGTTTGGGACGTCTCGATGCTCGTGTTAGAGAATCGTAGTGCGGCTAAGTGAGTGGGCACTATAGGTGGTTCTAACACAGTTTTGTCGTACAGACCACTATAGGTGGTTCTGACATAGTCTAGTCATACAGACCGTTATAGGTGGTTCCGACTCATGTGCAGGCATATGTGATGAGCTATAAATTCAGCCGTATGGTCACTATAAGTGGGTCCGACTGACACATTATTATCCAGCGTTTTAATTCAGCTGTTTGGCTTGATTATTTATAGGGTATTCTGGATGATCTTGAGACATATATATTTGTGTATATTATAAATTCTGGGAAATTATACAGGTTTTTCGGCGAGGGGTTATACTTTTGATAATGTAGAAAGGTTTTGAAAAGCTTTGTTTTCGCCCACTCACATTTTCTTGTTTTGCGCCCCTCCAGGTTTAAACTGCTAAAGGTTCGTATCGACGAGGATTCGTGGCATATTCCAGTTTCGGTGGCTGCCATTGAGGGTATGATTCTTACCCACACTACTGTACTTTACTTATGCTTTGACATCGCGTGTGAAATGGGCTCAATCCCGCTCGCCGCGCACTTCTTCCTTAGACACTCTAGGTTTAAATTTATTCATAGTTTACACATCATCACACTTTATGGCTTCGTCACCTTCCAAGTGTCAGCCAACATTTAATTCAAATAATGGACATTCCGAGTTGGGGTGTGTCATAATATATGTAAAACTCATGCAAAATAATTTACCTATAAAAAAAAACATTTAATTCAAATAGTGTACCCAATATTAAAATTTTAAAATGTTAGATTGCTTTAAAAAAAATAATAATAATATACCCAATATATGTAAAATACATGAAAAATAATTTACCTACGTAATAACAAACCCATATATACAAAATACATGCAAACTAATTTACCTACATAATAAAATAATATTATTTTGTTTAATACTAATTTACCTATTATTTGTACGTATAATAATAAAATATACCATATATATATATATATATATATATATATATAATATTGATGCATACAAAATAAAATATCTACATAACAAAAGAATGCTATTTGATTCAAAATTAATTTGCTTACAAAATAAAGCAATGTTATTTGATTCGAAGCTAATTTACCTATTATTTGTGTTAGATCCCACACCGACCAACGGAGAGGGGGTGATGTGCTTTATATGTACATGCTCCCCTCCATATAACACGAGGCCTTTTGGGAACTCACTGGCTTCGGGTTCCATCAGAACTCCGAAGTTAAGCGAGTTTGGGCGAGAGCATTCTTAGGATGGGTGACCCACTGAGAAGTTCTCGTGTGAGTTCCCAGAAACAAAACAGTGAGGGCGTGGGTGGGGCCCTAAGTGGACAATATCGTGCTACGGCGGAGCCGGACTGGGATGACACAATGGTATCAGAGCCACTCTGCCGTGTGGTGCGAGTGTGCCGATGAGGACGTTGGGCCCCTAAGGTGGTGGATTGTTAGATCCCACACCGATCAACGGCAGAGGGGGTGATGTGCCTTATATGTACATGCTCCCCTCCATATAACACAAGGCCTTTTGGGAACTCAATGGCTTCAGGTTTCATCGGAACTCCGAAGTTAAGCGAGTTCGGGCTAAAGCATTCCTAGGATGGATAACCCACTGGGAAGTTCTCGTGTGAGTTCCCATAAACAAAATTGTGAGGGCGTGGCCGGGGCCCAAAGCGAACAATATCGTGCTACGGCGGAGCCGGACTGGGATGTGACAATTTGTACATATATCTTATAATAATAAAATGTGTCAAATATATGTAATAATATATGAAAAATAAGTTACCTACAAAATAAGAGAATATTATTTGATTCATTATTAATTTACCTACAAAATATATATTATTTGCTAATCATAAATTTACATATAGGTAAATTAATTACTTTAATAGATATGTTAGTTATGTGCATATATATTTGAACGTATAGTAATACTACTTGCATATAGTTAAATTATATATATATGTAAATTAATTACTTTAATAGATATGTTAGTACTGTGCATATATATATATATATATATATATATATATGTATATATATGTATGTATATTGAACTTATGGTAGTATATATGTGTGTGTGTGTGTGTGTTAGGGGTAATAGTATGTGCTATAATTATTTGTTCATTATAATTAAGATGAGTAATAACTGGGAAATTTTATTTAAACCCATGCAACCTCTTTTTACACCCAACTTAAAATTTTGAATGTTAATTGTCTATTTTACCCTATTGCATAATTACTATTAAGTACAAAATGAAATTAATAATAAAACTCAAATTTATCAATAAACCCAAAAATAATAATAATTAAACCTTACAATCATTCTTTGTCTATCCTACGTTCATTGTATCTAAAACCCTAATAGTTCTCGTAGAGAAAAATAAGTTTTTCTATTGATGGATGGTGATTTTGAAGTTTTGAATCCTCCAACTAAGGAATGACTCAATTTATGAATTATTTGTTCGTTCGATTTCAATTTTTTACAGTTTAGAAGATGAGTATTTTGGTTATAATTTTTTTTCAATCAATCCTGCATAGTTTGTTTATCTTTCTGCAACAGTAAATTGATGCAATCGGTTTCCCATTGTTCATCTGCATCCCAAAAAACCAAAAAATCTTGCAGATATTGCAAGAACCTTGATTCCGTTGGTTCTTCTGTTTTTTTTTTTCTTCTCTGTCGGTGTACTCTGATTACACCCCAAAATCATGGCATCGCTATTGGTGCAAACTAAAAGTCGTAATCGTGGCATCACTATTGATGCAAACTAAAAAGTCCTAATACAAAGTCTACACCCCAAAAAAGTCTTACTTGCACATATTGCAAGGATTGCTTCTTTTGTTTTTATGTTTTTTTTTTCCTTCTCTGTCGGTGTAGTCTAACTAAACCCCAAACACCAATAATGCTTCCGTCTTCTCTTTCATTTTATCCAATAATGCTTCTGTCTTCTCTTTCAATAGCAATAGTAGACACGCCCAGATCCTTTTCGCTTGAACGTGGTGAGGAAGGAAGATGCCCACAGAAAAGCTGAAGGTTTGACTCAATTGCACTAGAAGGTGACGAGAGAAGTTTTAAGAGTAAGTTAAAAATCATGGGTGTAAAAATACATCCAAGAGTCGGCCTGCAATGGGTGTAAAAATACATCCACATATTGAATTGGGTTTATGGGGGTATATTAGGTATTAAATTTGGGTTTAAAGAGATATTAATTATTAAGTTAAAAATCAAATGGGTGCAAAGAGTAAGTTGGGTGTATAAATAGGTTAGATGGGTTTAAATAAAATTTCCCTAACATTTATTGATTTGATTTGAATATTGCGGCATAAGCTGTAAATATTTTGTAATAATAGGTCAATTACTTTTCTACTTGACAGTCTTTTCTAAATTTGGATTTTATTTAGATGTTTTGAATTAGATAGGTTTTTATCTAAAAAAGAGAGTTGTAAAAGTTTATATCTAAAGAATCCGTAATTCTTTTATCCAAAAAAAAAAGTATAGTAATTCTTTTATCTTAGAAAAAAGTATAGTAATTGTTTTATGATTAGATACTATTCTATAAGACAAGGATTTGTTCTTTAATCTAGATCGTTGAGGCATCAAATTTAAATACTTCCATGCAGAGAAGACAGAAACCCAGGGGAAGAAAAAGGAAATTAACAAATGGCAAATGGCAAACGGCAACTCGACTCATAAAGGCCACACAGCCAGAAAGATTTCCAAACATTAAAGGAAAAAAAAATCATTATAAAGAGCGTTTCAGTATTCTATCTGCCAATTAATTTACCAGATTTCAGAGAATCTGAAATGGCACTGTGGTGGTTTCACCTTCTTCCTCTACTTCTTTCTTCTCTTTCACCGCCATCGTCATCGGCTGCCTGTGATTTTTTTCAAGGGAGTTGGGTTGTGGACGAGTTTTACCCACTTTACAATGGTTCAAGCTGTCCCTTCATTGGATTCAATTGCCTCAGCAATGGCAGACCTGACAAAGAGTACCTCAAATATAGATGGAAGCCCACTGCTTGTGACCTTCCAAGGTAACTTTTTTCTCTTATTCTCAACTAAAACAAGCTTTTACGTTCCAGAAAATGATTTCTGTACATTTTTTTCTTCTTCTGCATAATCTTGTTTATTTATGTTCGTTCACTTTTTTTTTTTATAATTTCTTCAATCCACAGGAGTGTGTAGAAGAGAAAAAAAGTGTGTAGAAATCACTTCACTTTTAGTCCGTGTTCCATGTAGTTTTTCCACAAAGTTTTACTTTTGTTCCTTGTATTTCGATTGTAAAGAGTTTGGTGCATGTAGTCTGCAACTTGTTCCATCGGACATAAGTTAATTTCTGTTTATTTCTTGTACAAAATTTGTCGAGTTAATCATCTCATGTGTCGGGTATGTGACAATTTCAAACAAAATTAACCAAATTTGACGAAGGTTTTCGGAATAAAATAATTTACAAATCACAGAGAATAAATTAGGGACAAAAGAAAATATAAAGACGAAAGTGGAACTTTGTGAAAGCTACAAAACCAAAAACGTGTTTAGGCCTTGTCCTTTATTTTGGGTACTTTTTTGTTCTTCCGATTCCAATCAACGTTGATCACTCATTCACATCCTAACAGCTCATGTGAAATTGACACAGATTCAATGGCCAGGATTTCTTGGAGAGAAACAGAGGCAAAAAAATCATGTTTGTGGGTGACTCACTAAGCAACAATATGTGGCAGTCGTTGACATGCATGCTACATGTTGCAGTTCCTAATTCTAAATACACCTTAACCCAAGCAGGGTCCCTCAACACATTTTACCTTGAGGTAACTCTAGACCACTCAATTTCTTTTCACACCCGCAAGGGTTTTATAAAGCGTTTGATAGCGTTTAATTCTGCACCCGAGATTTAATGTTCAGATGACTTTTAAACATTTGTTTGTATGAAAAACTTCAAATAAACTCTTTAGGTAGATCAATGACGGATCCATCTTGAGCCCCCTTCCTGGATCTGCCATTGAGGCAGATATTTTTTTTTTTTTTTTTTTTTTTATATTTCATGAATTATTTACTAATCAAATTAAATTTGTTTTATGTTTTGATAGGAATATGGAGTGTCGATTGTGTTTCTAAAAAATGGGTTCTTGGTGGATTTGGCTTATGAAAAGATTGGCAAAGTCCTGAAATTGGACTCCATCAGTACTGGCGACCAATGGAAAGGAGCAGACATACTGATTTTCAACAGCTTTCATTGGTGGGCTCATACCGGGCGTGCTCAAACGTATGCTAATCTTCAACACACGATATGTTTTTAGACTGTGAATTCAAATAACATATTCATAGAATCGTATCAATGGTTTAATTTTGACAGACTGAAAAGACGATGTACCAGACTATCTCCTAAGAGAAAATTTCCATAGGAATACCAAATATAAGTTTAAATTAATTTAGAATTGAATGATTTATGAATATTATTTTGTTGTTGCAGATGGGACTATTTTCAAGTGGGAGACAAGGTGGTGAAAGAGATGGATCACATGGAAGCCTACAAGATTGCATTAACAACATGGGGTAAATGGGTTGATTCCAGCATTGATATTTCAATTACCAAAGTCTTTTTTCAAGGAGTAGCTGCTGTTCATACTGAGTAAGTTCCATTTTCAGAGCAATTGTTACACCGATATTTGATGTTATCAATTTAATAATTTTGTAACGCGTAAATTAGTAGTACGGTAATACCACTTGGTATTGTGACGATTGCACTGGACGAATTTTCCATAAAAACAGGAAATTGTGCAGATTTACTAACATTGTATATTCCATTTTGTGGGCATGAAATCAATTATGTTTTAGTGGCAAGGAATGGAAGGATCCAAAAGCAGGAAGTTGCCTAAGACAGACCCAACCAATTCTAGGACCAAGTTATCCAGGACCAAGTCATCCGGGAGAAGCTATTGTAAAGAGTGTGTTAAGTGGCATGGAAAAGCCTGTGTATTTATTGGACATCACATTGCTCACGCAGCTCAGAAAAGATGGGCACCCCTCCATTTATGCAGGTGAAGGTCCCAAATATAATGACTGTAGTCACTGGTGTCTTCCTGGTGCTCCTGATACTTGGAATGAACTTTTGTATGCAGCTTTGCTCTAGGAATTTTCTTATTCTTCTTTATTTAAATAAAATTTTCTTATGGATTGTTTGATAATAATAATAATAATTAGTATTGTTATTATTATTAATATTGTACGACTAATCGCATTTCAGCCTTATTAACTTACATCATTCGTTATTCTGCACTATAAGCTCTCTTAAATTAATAATTTGTCAATTTTGTTAAAAAAAAAAAATCAGAAAAGAAAAAGAAGAACAAATGGATTACAAACTTCGAATATTATTCAATTGGCTGAAAATAAAGAAAAAAACATTTTTAAAAAAAAGGTATTTTGATATGGGTCCAAAGTAACAAAAAATTGGACCTATTTCAAAAGTCAAAAGTCACTAAAAATTGGACATATTTCAAAAGATGAACCAATGCCAATGAAACCCTAAACCCTAATCAATATTACGCCTTTCAAACTCAACAGGAAGCGCAGAACCATCCAATGCCAGCAACCTCTTCCCGTTCTCAACCAAAACACCAACCCACGTCGCTGTACAATCAAATTTGCAAATCGGACACGCCTCGTAAGGACACCAAAACAGACTGTAGAGACCATTCCCTTCTCTAACAATCTTAAAGTAGTTTCCAGTCGGATACCTTTCATTTTCGTCTTCTCCAATCACAATTAGTCTCCTTTCGGTCTCTTGGCCCGTCTCATTGCTTCGCTTCCACGCAGTCGACTGCACACAAATTTTGGACACCGCAAACGTGATTTTTATGTCCCTACCCTCCTTCACCACTGTTTCACCCTCTGCGAATGGCGCAAAGGTCACCGGAAAGCCGTCGGGACCTGAGATGTTTTCTTGACCTACGTAAAACGGGCATGTTCCGTTTCTTCGGTCGATCAAAGTGAAACGGCCGCCATTTTCGGTAACGGCAGGCTTGATGTAGTACTCAACACCACGTTGAAGAGGTTGTCCGGTTGTGTCGAGCACCGGAGAACCTGCAGTGTCATTTGATGTTTGGGCTAGGGTCGATATGGCCATCATTAGCAATGTGAAGCTGAGGAAGCTTGAAATAAACTTCATAGACATCATTTCGAACGTTTTAATTCAATCGATCTCACACAATTGCAAAAGCAGAATATTTATGCTTGGTGAGTTTTCCTTATGTGTGGCTATTCCCAATGTATTTATAGAGATGCAGTTGTGACGAGACGTGACATGTCTTCTGTCACCGCAAGGCTTAAAGTCTAGAACGATTTAGACTTTGATACCCTTGATTGGAAATTTGGCTGTAGGGAGAGAGAGGTAAGACTCCTGCATGCACAAGTGACACATATAGATAACTTCGTGCGTATTCTAAGGATAAAGTCAAAATTGTTAGACGACGTTTTGAAGCAGTGAAAATTGAACAAGAAAAATATAGCTAGACATAAACATTTTGGAATTTGACGAATACAAGTACGCACACGTAAATTGGCGGTGGGTTGTTTGAACGTTTGGTTTTAAGCCTTACGTAATATATATAATTGTGTGTTATAAACTGAATGCTAGCATGTATATCTTGAATATATAATTCAAGATGGAAAAATACTTGCATCCACCATACATCATCCTATTCACTACATGTATAAAAATAAAAAATAAAAAATAGACGGTTCATTGAGTATATTATTGATCATACTAAAATCATCGATTTGTTCAATGCATATAGATGACTAAACAATCTTTAATGTAAATAATTATATATTTTATAAATATTTTTAAATGGAGGTGAAGAAAATGAACAATTCTAATTATAAGGTTTATACAGTAAAAATACGCTAATCACAATGAGTAGACAAAGTGGTGCAACCTCATGGCATCAATGCTAAGTATCGTTCATTACAAGTTAATGTTGCGTGCTTGAAAGTTAGCTGCATCGATCTAATACTAATAATAGTCAACTTTGAGGACAAATGCCATCGCTATGATGAAGATCAACCAAAAATCATTTAAGTTTGCCTTTTAACTTGAATTCAAAGTTCGGCGGGTTAGGCAGATTGGATACTTTCTTTCGATTCCTTTCTGTTATCCAACTTCTTGCCCTATATTTGATGCTCCAATTTCTTGCCCAATATATCCCAAAGTTAAAAATTAGGAGTTCACAAAACACTACATGCACAATTAAAAGGGCACGAAAATTCCTTAAACCCTTTACACAAAAGATACATTAATCGGTGTTAAAACGAGATTAAATAAAAAGATTGTGCCAAATGAAATTTGGGTACAAACTTTGTGCCCTAAACCAATTTTCTAAAAGGTTAAACTCAATGAGTGTCTCTAGTTAGGGTTTGGTTCTATGCTTTGATTGTCTAGTAATAAAAGACCAAAGTTTAAATCTCTTTTTTTTTAGATAAATAAATAAAATTTGCGTCACTACTAGAAATTTTGACTTTACCGACAACATGAATTTGTCAGCAAAACTCAAAATTTGTCGGTAAAGACTCTTTCACGACGAAAAAATTTGTCGGCCATTTTGTCACGCAAAGCATGTCGTGCAAGACTCTAGCCGACAAAATTCAACATTTCGTCGGCTATGAAGTGGTTCTTTCCCGACAAAACATATTTCGTCAGCATTCTTAAACCCCAACAAAAAATTCTGTCGGAAAAGGATTTTTAAGCCTACAAAATGCACCATTTTGCCAACAAGATGTGTTCGTCGGAAAAGATATTTTGTCGGCACTACCTTACTCTACCGACAAAATTAGCTTTGTCGGGAGAGATTTTTAATTTATAAAAAAAAATAAATGCTTGAAAACACACAAAAAAAACTTCTAATAATGCTGCTTTGATTAGTAATATCTATATGTACAATGGTTATACAAAGTATTATATTATACAATAATCCTATCCTACTCGTATTCCTCAGTATCGATTTAGCAATAGCTTCACAATAATATCCTGCAAAAATAATACAAATGGTAGTTATTATGTATGACAACATAAGAAAGAGCATCCTTAAAACTGAAACAATCAAATTGTAGCTAGGAATCTTTCTATAAGTAATAACATTATGGAGCTGCACTGATTCACACTACATCATGAAAATGATACATTCAATTGAAGATACTTAAACACAACAATCTGTTAGAAAATGGGGATGGGTTGCAATTAACACCATAATTACACTAAACAATGAAAACTTAACCAATTTATCAACAAGAAAGCATGTAATCACGTAATCAAGCATATAGTCAGACTTGAATCAAGACTTGAATTTCACTTGCATCTTGGATGATAAAGCATGTATTCATTTAACAAAGCATATAGTAAAAGATATTACAAACCTTGCAATCAACATCTCAGACCACCTGCCATTTGAGAGCTACTCTTTAATCCCTTAATAAGATGCAAATCAAAATGAATGAAAAAAGGTACAATAAGTTATGCAATAATAATTAAAAGATAATCAACTCTAGGATTAATTAGTTGCCCTCAAGAATACAAAGAAAATCCTCAAACATAAAAAATTTCTCACAACTAATGATGACAGTTGTAACTTATTGGGGAATCAAAATTGCTTACACAATGCTCCTTGCTCATGTCTAGCATAGACATAATCAAACTATTCGTCCATGTACTTGGAATAAACACAAGGCAGAGAAAGCAAAACATACAATATATTCCTAGCACAATCAAACTTACCAGTACAAAGCTCCTTGTGCAACACAAAACGCACAGTTACAACTCTGCCAAGATTGTACATGTTACCACATCTACATCTGAGTTGTGTAATAACTACATATTTTGGATTATTCAAAAGATTTGCAAACAACATGGAGTTCAGAATGGTTTAGAGAGATCCTGGCAAATAGCTAACATTGTACATGTTACCTGTCAATTTGAAGAAGGCATCATTTGCATAAACTAAAGGCATGTCTGGTAAGTGCAGATCAGTTCTGCAAGGCAACACAATCATATCAAAGCAAACAAAAAGTAAAATCATCAGTAAGACTGTAAGAGATAAAATTAAGGCTGAACTGAGAAGGCCTACCCCTGATAAGCTGGATCTCTTCCAACAAATTAGTATGGCCATTAACTCCGGACAAGATGTTATTAACCGCAATTGCAGCTCTCGTCTTCTCTACATCACTTGCCTCACATGATTCTTCAATGTCGGATCCTACGTGTTACATAGTAAACTAAGACTCAACCACAACAAAAATTTGGTCACAATCAAAACCAGAAACCGCGATCAACATAGCTAGAACACCAAAAAGAATGTAATTAACATTAGCATCACAACCAATCATACAATTGAAAAAGTAATATATTACAACATTACTTGGAACAAAAAAAATTAAGATGTGGCATTACACGAACCTTTACTATTAGCATCATCTAGTGCAGATTCCAAAACCTTCGCCCTGTTCCTCAGTCCCTTCCACAAAACATTCGCCCCTTTGTGTTCGGTCGAGTCCCAAATAACATGTGGGGATTAGGAAGTGGATCAGCAATCAAAATTAACAACCCAAATTGTCGTATACACCAAGCCCTGCAACTTAAAAAGTTAAATTAAATTTTCCAACTTAAAACCCTAAATTAAATCCTACAAATTGAACTGGCAGACATAGAATTAGAGAGGAGAAGGAAGATAATCACTTAAAGAGATCACTAACCTTCGAGTTCTTGGCAGCTTTGATGGTTTTTTTTTATCCACCCTAATAAATATAACACACAATAGGCTCGCAACCTAATACAAATTCAAGCCCACAAATTCCATTTCAATTTTGACAAAACAAATCGAAAAAGAAAATTGAAAACCCTAAGAGAATTACAGAGACAACTGATGGGTTTATGCATCAGAACTTGAATTGAAGATGACAATTAGAAGGGAAAGAAAGAAAAAAAAACCTTTTTGAGGGCTTTGAATTTGACGGCGGTTTCGATCTCCACCGGAAGGAGGCAGTCGGTCGGTCTGTGTATTTGCAGCAACGAGGGAGAGGGAGAGGGAGAGGGAGAGGGAGTGGGACAGAGAGAAACAACGGCTTCGTGTTTGACTAAAGCGCTTAAATCTTTTCTTTTTTTTCTAACTCCGCGCTTCTATTTTGAAACCGCGCTTCTAATTTGAAACCCGTGCTTTTATTCCGCGCCTCATTTTTGGTTAAGTTACTCAGCCGAGGAAATATTTTTTGTTGCCCCGAAATCGTTGTCTAGTATTCTAAGATAGCAGGGAAGGACAGTTTACTCGTCAAAATTAAACTCGTCGGGACATTGCATTTATGCCGACAAAATGATCGTCGGTTAACATTCGAATTTTCTCGGCTAAAATTGATGCTATAAATTGGTTTTGGCTTGAATATTTAGCCGACAAATTAAAATTTTAGTCGGTAGAGGACTCTTGTGCCGATAAAATTTTACTTTGTCGGCTAAGAATTTGTCGGCAAAATAATATTTTCTAGTAGTGCGTCTTCATCCTTTGTACTAAAAACAACTCACAAGACTGATACATTAAGGAGTGGACTTGTCTATTTAAAAGAGGCACATCACCTTAATCTGAAAACTGTCCCTTGAGCTTACTTTAGACTCTTTGAGGTAATTAACTCTGTAATTCTTGTCTACAATATTATGTTCGCTCATAGTTTACAAGAAATCTACTATACTCCAACACTTATATTTGTTGCTCCAATTTCTTGTGTGGGATTGTGATTTTACTTTCTTCGTCTGAATCTCAAATTTTTTGCATCAACATATTCAGAAGAAAAATTATAATGTACGTAAATCTCTTTTATTAATTTTATCTTTATGATAAAAGTACTAATGACAACTTACATATTACACATCAAATAAAAATTGTTACAAGAGTACTTATGTGTAATGGGAAGAGAAGGGTATACAGATCCCTATTATTAAAACAATCAACCCTAAACAAGAGTGCAGATTATTTAAACAAATCGATCCCTTAAGCCCTCTCAAACACAACAGGAAGCAAAGAACCATCCAAGGCCAGCAACCTCTTTCCATTCTCAACCAAGGCACCGATGGGCCCACAGTTTCTGAACCTACAAGTGGGGCACACTTCAGTGGGACACCACCTCAGACTGTAGACACCAGCTCTCTCTGGCTTCACCCTGTTTATCATAAAATAGCTTCTAAGAGGCAGCCCTTCAGATGCAGGTGCTCCGGCGACAATCAACCTCCTTTGGGTGACTCTATAAGTCTCACCCACCTTCCATGCAGTCGAGGACACACATATTGTGGACGCAGAAAATGTGATCATTTGGTCACGGCTCTCCCTCACCACAGTTGCTCCCGCGGCAAATGGAGCAAAGTTCACGGGTAAGCCCGCGGCGCCTGAGACGTTTTCTTGACCTACAAAGAACGGACAGGAATTGTTTCGGTTGATCAGGGTGAAACGGCCTCCGTTGTCGGTTATGGCGGGTTTGATGTAGTAGTCTACGCCGGGTTGAACAGCCCGTCCGGCGGTGTCGAGCACCGGTTGGGCTACGGTTGCTATGGCCATGGCTAGACATATAATGCAGCTGATGAGGTTTCCAACCGACGTGGGGGACATCATGATGTGAGGAAACTAAAGTTATGTGATGGATTTTGTGGATTGTGAATGTGTGTGAATGTTTTGCTAAGGCATGTCACACACAGTATTTATAGAAATGTGGTGAGTGTACGTACGTGTGAGATGATGACGTGGAAAATCAAAGTCAACTACTCTCATCCAATACAATAGTATACTTGCATGCGTGAAGATACAACTAACCCTTATTAAAGTGATAATACCCAAGATTGTTTAAAAACAACAATCAAGTCTTATCTCGTTAGTGGTGTTGACTGTTTTAAAAGGACAACCTCAAAGGGGTGGTTTTTTTTTTTTTTTGTTGAAAACAGCCTCTTTAATTTTATTTTGCAAAGAGGTTGTTTTCACGACTCGAACTCGTGATATTTCGATCACAAATGAATAATCTTTTTTGCGCCAGAGCTAGGTCCTTAAAGACTACGACCCTAACTCTCAACCTTTCGATCACTAGACAATGAAGTTATTATTTAAACGTTAATAAGTGTGTTCATTTTTATTGATGCTATATGGTACAAATAATTAATGGAGCGTTTTGATATAGGCGCCTGATTTTTTTATTTTTTAGACTAAATATATATATCCGTTCACTTTAGAAATTTGATTAAACATTTTCCTATAATTTTGGGTTGATTTTTATTTGCCCATTTTATAGTACTTAAATTACAAAACCTGCCATAAATTTTATCAAAGCAAAACACCCCAAATTCCTAAATTCTTCACGATAACAAAAAAAAAATAGTTTCCTAAATTCTTGCCTAACTTATATCTCAGAGTTTGAATCAAAACAAATACTGCATAATAATTAATACATATCCTTCCTACAGATAAGAAGCATTTGAATTTCATAATATATATTAATCATAATTATTTCCTGCCAGAAATTTTTTCCACCTCCATGACAACTTATGTCCCTCGTGCATGATTTTGTTTTTCTTATGAAAAAAAAAGGTCTTCCACTCCTCTTCTAACCCTCTTAATTTGTAGCTGCAATTGAACTATTGTTTAATCATGAGCGCATAATATAGGTACGCTTTGCCTTGTGCTTTAGTACTTTATTTAATGTACATTTTGGTATGTATATATATTTGGTGCGGCATGTAAAGCGAGTTTGTAACGTAGTAGTTTTTTTACATGATACGTAATGATAATTTAGTCTGTAACACTTATTTTGTACTTAAAGTAATATTATTTTGAACGTACCAGTCATTTGGTACATAAAGTAATATTAATTTTAAACGTACCAGTCATTAATTTGGTACGTAAATAATATTAATTTTGAACCTACCCGTCATTTGGTACATAAAGTGATGTTAATTTTGAATGTACCACTTATTTGGTACGTAAAGTAATATTAATTTGAACGTACCGGTCATTTGATACATAAAATAATATTACTTTGAACGTACCATTCATTTGGTGCGTAAACTAATATTTAATTTTGAACGTACTAGTCATTTGGTAAGTAAAGTAATTACCGTAACAAACGTGTTTATTATTGTAATTAAAAACGTACTAAATATTGTTTGTGCAATGTGAGTTTGGAACGTACCAATCATTTGGTACGTAAACTAATATTTAATTTTGAACGTACCAGTCATTTGGTACGTAAAGTAATTACCGTAACAAACGTGTTTTTTATTGTAATTAAAATATCTCACTCTTAAAGTTCCAATTTTGAAGGTAACTTTAGCTTGTATACATTATTTGCCATTCTTCTTACACGTTTTTTTTTTTTGTGAATAGTAATCTTTCTTGCAGGTTTCATATCTGCCTGCTTTTAAAAATTTGGTCAAATTGGAGCTGGTTCTTCGCCATCGCAATTATTGGGAGTGTCTAACAGAGGCTTTGAAGAATTCACGTATTCTGGAACATATTGTCTTTCAAAATAATGTAAGATATAATTTTACTTGTGCTATATGATATGTATCAAGAAAATATACCAGCCACACTGGAGGATCCTCAATCCATGAAAGAAAGTCACAGTTCCTTTTCTTCACACCCTGATGAGTTGCTTGGTTGCTATCTAATCACTGCCAAGCACAATTAAAAATTTCGAAAACAATCTCTTCCAAAATACAGCTTGTTGCAGAAAAACATTCTCCATGCACATTATTCATATTAACTGCACTCTTTAAATCAAGCTCCGATAACACCGATGTGAAGCCAAGCCAACACAAGATCCTCTCTTGTTGCCAAACGGGAACAAGATAAATTTGTAAAAACAACCACTAATTAAAATGAAAAGTTTCATTCGAATTTCAAACATGGGAGATCACAAATTTCAAACATGAAGATTAATTTCCAAACATTATCAACAAGCAGAAAATATTCCCCTAAAAAAGAGGCCACATAAAAATAAAAATAAAAACTCCTAAAAGGACATATTTGGAAACCGATAATTAGAATTTTAGCTTAAAAAAAATATGTAATTTAAATAAACAACAAATGTTGACGTGAATGTTGATTAAAGCGTCTTAATCAAATCTTAAAAAGAAATAAATATTTGTTTCAAAAGCTGTTAAAAAATTGCAGAGGATTCTAATTATCCCATAATTAGGGATTAACTGCGTTATTGACTCAATTGGTATTGGAAAAAGCAGTTGGGATAGAAGAAACGTTAATGGTTGACATCGAAGTATGAACTAGTTAATAAGAAAGCATCACAGGCTGCTACACCCCACACTCATCAATTTGGAATTTGGTGAGTTATAGACGTCCGTGGCGGTGGGCTACTTTTTTTTTATTCCTCCTTACTCCTTGGGGTTTCTTGTTCAAGTATCTAACCATTAATTTATCAAGAAAATAATTATAATTACCTTTAAATGAACACCACATCATTGAGTGATAAAAGGACGACCCAATAAGGCTACTCGGTTTGTGAGTTTCAAAGGGAATGTTTACCGTACGAAACTCTAGTTTTACTTTGCAAATAGATTGTTTCCATGATTCGAAGCTGTAACCTTTCAGTCACAAAGAATCAACATTTCCGTTGCGCCAAAGCTCACTTTCACCTCAATGAATGAAGTTCCAAGGAGATTAGAATCCCATGGGTGTCAATGTAATTTTATAAACTTAAAAAGTTATGTGCAAACACAATAAATCTCAAGAGATGTTACTGAAATTAATCCTCCCAAAGTAGCCATGTACAAAGTACAACAATGTATCCTGACCACCCTCCTCGTTATTCAGAATCCAGAACGAGACATTCCCACTGCAGGACCATCGTGATCCAAATTCTCTTCCATTTGCTATGAGCGTATTCCACCACGAAAATCGGAAAATGCATTCTTAATTTTGTTTTAGCCAGACTACTCATTGCTAATAACTCTCGAACGTGTAGTTTGGCTATGGAACAGACTATTGATATCTCATCAATAATGTGTTTATATCATTGCCGCCAATAAAACGCATCAATGTTTTTTACAGCATCGATACACATCTGTCATGCACACAGATGTCACAGAATTTCTGCTGAAACGTTTTGTAACATAATTTCATCTTCGTGTTCAATTACATATAGCAAATGAAACCTATGGAAGCTTCCGGCCAGATTCAAGCAATATTGAAAACGACATCTACATGCAAAAAATATAAACATGAAAAAAGCCGGGTTCTAGCCAATGATTTTAAGCATTAAACTCTGCCCAGGAAATGAAATAGATGAAGTGCTGCAGAATCCACCTTCAAATCTACTTCTGTTTTTGTATTCTTTTGTCCTTAATCGGCAGCTCCACTGGCATCTGGGCTTCATGAGGATGATCTGGCCCCTTGTACACCTTTAGGTGGTTGAAAAGCGCTCTCCCGAGCTGCACGAGAGAGTTTGTTTAAGAGAAAATATTCAAAACGGACAATGCAGAGCAGTAGCAGAGTGAAAAACAATAGTCAACCCAAGCACAACAGTCATGCAGAGAGAAGAGAACCACTTGCACATACTTTTATTATGAATGAGTTTCGTAGTTTCAATCAAATATATGCAAAATGAAAGATATAGCTTTCTTTTGTGTATGTGTAGGCATATAGGAAGATAACTTTTGAGTACAAGAACTCACCCTCCCTTTCGGAAGCATGCCACGAACAGCATGTTCAATAATCCTCTCTGGGATTCTCTGCTGTAACTGGTCAAACGTTTCCACTGTCATACCACCTGGTCGTCCAGAATGCCTCCTGTAGAGTTTTTGGTTCCTTTTCTTGCCAGATACGGCAACCTTTTCAGCATTTACCTATAAATTTCAACACAATCATCCACCAAAGCATAGAAGTATTTGGAAGCGAAAATAAGAGAAACATGAAAAGAAGTAATAGTTAAGCAAATTCCAGAACCTTGAGAACCAGAGAGATCAGCAATACAAGACTTGAAAACAAAAATGAAAAAACGGTCTGCTAGAGACCCACAGCTTGAGAGAAGCATTTTTGGGCCTGCCCCACAGTAAAGCATATGCCCATCTGAGAATACAAAAATGATGTAAAGCTAATTTTTTGAAACCAAAATGTTTTAAGACTGTTTCAGACTACATTGAGAGTAGATAATACTTATTACGATTCGTGCATTTCTTCTTTGCTCAATCCCTGGTTACCTTCTTTATCATTTTGATTTTTATGTGTGATTGTGAGAATTTTTTTTTTAAGTTTGTCAGGACAATGTATTATTAAAAAACACCAAGGGGATGCTAGACTAAGTACACAAAAATAGAAACGTAAAGATAACACAAAACCACTAATGGTGGAAAAGGATGAAGGAATATTTGGAGAACAGTCAAAAGCCTACACAGTAGAGACTAAACGGTACTTGAGAAGACCTTCCTTTCCTCTAGCACAGGAAGGGTATGATGAAAGAGATAGGGAAGTGCACTGGAAGTGAACTGGAAGTCGACACGAAATACAACCTAAAATAACCAGAATTTTAATAACACTACAGACAAATAAAAACATCACCCATTTTAACCCAAAGAATAACGACAAGCAGAGCAGAAAACAAGGAACAATAACAGAAAAAGTGATTCTCACTACAAATATCTTTCTTAGCCTTCTAAGAAAACCTGCACCATTAGCAGTTATAAAATAAAAATACTAAATCTCGTAAGTGCTTGAGTTCTTTATCAGTTTTATCATCACATTGTATGGTTGAAACCATACAAGTAGAGTCACTCGACAATCATATAAATAGACTGGGAAACATTGGTAGTACCCCATTTTCTGGATTCTGGACCCATTTAGCTCCAAAACAATATCAATATCAGTAACCACAGCCCTTTCTTAGAAATCACATGAAATAGTCTCACTTGGAGCACTAGAGGCTTCAGGTTGTGTGAATTCTAATCTTCCAGACACCCATGGAGCACCTCCAAAAAAAATTTACCAAGCCCAAGTCTCGACAAAATGATGAAGGAACCAAACAATTCCAAATATAAAGGGATAAACTAGCAGATTAAAAATTGAGACAAAGACTAATCAACTTCAAGGTACGTAGGCACAAAGAAGAGAGCATAAAGATGCATGCAGATACGCTGTTAAAGAAGATCTAATGAAATTCTCAGCACAACGAGAATTATATCATTTCAATGATCTCAAGTCAGGACTAGACATTGATCTAGAAATATCTAATTCCACACTAACCAAAACCTTAAGCACCACTCCCCAGCCAGAACCATATAAGTCAAGGAAGATTGTAATTTAGTCCGCATCTAGAACAATGAAAATGAAGAGAAGCATGTGCATAACTAATTAACTATACACTCCACATACCACAATGACAAATGCTCCCATGTCCACACTAGGGGTGTAGGTCGCCAAATTCTTCCCGCGGATGTAAATGGCAATTGTGGATGCCATTCGTCCAAGAATCTTGTCCGTGGCATCAACAATAAACCATGGCTTGTCAGTATTCACATGGTCTGCAGCTTTTGGATACCAGGTATTATTCCAAATGTCCTGGAAAAAAGAGTGGAAAACCTGAGTAAGGACCTAAGTGCATATCGACATTGCCCTCAAAGAAAAGTAAATATTGACATCAATAACTTCTAGGATTGCGTATTTACACAATCTTTAATCAAAATGTATGTGTATATTATTAGTATACAGACCCAAAGCATATACTCAAACTCAATAACCATGTTTGAAGAAATCAATAGAAGTTTCCTACACACAAAATACACCAAGTTTTCTTTAAAACTATCCATTGGTCACAATTTTTCACATTGAAGACTACATAAGTTACTGTTTACGCTAAACAAGCTTAGTAAACCGGTGTTTCGTAGAAATAAGCATAAAGAACAAGTCTTGAGCACACCCACCATTAAAATTCAAATCCTTTTTCTTCTTTGCTTTCTGGGTCCACATTTCTAACTCAAAATTTTCAGAAGCAAAATTGAAAAAGTACTTTTTTTTGCTACATTTTATCAAAAACCGAACACAACCCAATACACATACGTAATATATATGTAGAGATAGAGAGAGAGAGCGAGTGTGAGGACATACAGGGCCGTCGACTTCGTAGTCCTCGAACATCCATCGCTGATCCAAAGGGACCCGAACGAAGTCCTTAGTTTTACTGCTGAAGACCTCGAAGCTCCGACTTGGGGAACCTCCATTGTTGAAGCTGAGGTCGGTGGTGGAGGGAATCCAGAGCTTCTGTGGTGGCGCCACCGAGAACCCAACAAATGGGGTTTTAATGGTGGGTTTTGCGGAGGAGGAGAATGGGGGCTTTGGGGAAGAAGAGCAAGTGGAGGAGGATGAAAGCATGAAGGAAGAAGAAGATGAAGCTGCGAGCGAGAGTACGGACATTTTGATGTCTCAGCGCCTCACTCACTCCGCTGTGTTTCTGGGTTGGGTTTTGGGGAGTGTTTGTTGATAAAAGAGGATAAGATGGTCGACTTGCAGACGATAGGTCTAAACGCACCGTATCGGTTTGAATTTTAATTATTTTTCCAAGACATTTAAGAACATTTGTTTTTTCATTTAAAATCCTTCAAAGCGAGCAGTAGTTGAAGGTACACAACAAAAATACAAGTTTTGAATTGGTGAAGAATTGTGATGTTCTCTTGTACAAGCGATATTATATACTAAATTTATTTACATATTCAAACTTTCAGTACAACTGGAATAATACATTGCTCTAGTCAATATAGCTTAATCCCAAGTCTAATGCGATTTCAAGTATTGAAATTTATTAATTTTCTAATTAACAAGAGGGGGTGATTCAAATTTAACATTGAAAAATGTTTACACTAAGTTTGAGTTGATTAATGTCTTATGTTGTACTTCATTACTAGCTATTAGCATAGTGATGTTTTTCATGTAAATGATAAAAGATGTTTTCGGTTTATATTTCTTTTTTCACTTCTTGTTGATGAAACAAGAGATTTTCTGTCACATCCCGACCCGGGGTCCACCACATCCCGGGCCCGCTCCACCACCGTAGCACGATATTGTCCGCTTTGGGCCCCGACTACGCCCTCACGGTTTTGTTTCTGGGAACTCACACGAGAACTTCCCAGTGGGTCAACCATCATGGGAGTGCTCTCGCGCGCTACTCGCTTAACTTCGGAGTTCCCATGGAACCCGAAGCCAGTGAGCTCCCAAAAGGCCTCGCTAGGTAGGGATGGGAATATACATATAAGGATCACTCCCCTGGGCGATATGGGATCTCACAATCCACCCCCCTTAGGGGCCCGACGTCCTTGTCGGCACACCACAACCAGGGTTAGGCTCTGATACCAAATTGTCACATCCCGACCCGGGGTCCACCACATCCCGGGCCCGCTCCACCACCGTAGCACGATATTGTCCGCTTTGGGCCCCGACTACGCCCTCACGGTTTTGTTTTTAGGAACTCACACGAGAACTTCCCAGTGGGTCACCCACCATGGGAGTGCTCTCGCGCGCTACTCGCTTAACTTCGGAGTTCCCATAGAACCCGAAGCCAGTGAACTCCCAAAAGGTCTCTCTAGGTAGGGATGAGAATATACATATAAGGATCACTCCCCTGGGCGATGTGGGATCTCACAATCCACCGTAGTCGGGGCCCAAAGCGGACAATATCGTGCTACGGTGGTGGAGCGGGCTCGGGATGTGGTGGACCCCGGGTCGGGATGTGACAATTTGGTATCAAAGCTTAACCCTGGCCGTGGTGTGCCGACGAGGACGTCGGGCCCCTAAGGGGGTGGATTGTGAGATCCCACATCGCCCAGGGGAGTGATCCTTATATGTATATTCCCATCCCTACCTAGCGCGAGGCCTTTTGGGAGCTCACTGGCTTCAGGTTCCATGGGAACTCCGAAGTTAAGAGAGTAGCGCGCGAGTGCACTCCCATGATGGGTGACCCACTGGGAAGTTCTCGTGTGAGTTCTCAGAAACAAAACCATGAGGGCGTAGTCGGGGCCCAAAGCGGACAATATCGTGCTACGGTGGTGAAGCGGGCCCGGGATGTGGTGGACCCCGGGTCGGGATGTGACAATTTGGTATCAGAGCCTAACCCTGGCCGTGGTGTGCCGACGAGGACGTCGGGCCCCTAAGGGGGGTGGATTGTGAGATCCCACATCGCCCAGGGGAGTGATCCTTATATGTATATTCCCATCCCTACCTAGCGCGAGGCCTTTTGGGAGCTCACTGGCTTTGGGTTCCATGGGAACTCCGAAGTTAAGCGAGTAGCGCGCGAGTGCACTCCCATGATGAGTGGCCCACTGGGAAGTTCTCGTGTGAGTTCTCAGAAACAAAACCGTGAGGGCGTAGTCGGGGCCCAAAGCGGACAATATCGTGCTACGACGGTGAAGCGGGCCCGGGATGTGGTGGACCCCGGGTCGGGATGTGACATTTTCTTTTCGAGTTTGTCATTAAGTTCCATAACTCAAATGATTTTGGAACCCAATTAAAACCTCGACTAAACTTCGAGCCATTAAATCGAAGATATTTTGAAATCGACTCTTTATTAAACGAATTCGATATCTAATAAACAGAGAATATTTTATAAAAAAATAAACATGGAGGACCCAATTTACTTGATAATGACACGTCATATGGATTTTATGCTATACTTTACCTTCACACACACACAAACCCACATTCAAAATACACAAAAAAATGGCATTGTCAGCAACTCACCTCCTCCTGCACATCAAACCCCCTCCAATTCCTTCCTTATTCCAATCCCAATCCCAATCCCACCGCGTCTCCTCCTCCTCCCTCCCCATCCTCCCCACAAAATTCCTAATCCCAACCCACCCTCGCCACTGCAATCCCCCCAAACAAACAATGAACAGGCCTCCCGCAGCCAGTGTGCAGAGTGCTGTGTCCCAGGCAATGACCCTGATCCAGTCGTCGCCTCCGACCTGGCAGTCCTCCGTCCTTAGCAACCTCCTGATCTTCCTGCTGGGTTCTCCAATTCTGGTCTCCGGACTCTCTGCCTCCGGCATTGGAGCTGCTTTCTTGCTCGGTACTCTCACTTGGCGCGCTTTTGGGTCTTCTGGGTTTCTCCTGGTGGCCACATACTTCGTCATTGTGAGTGAAAAGTCTCTTGCTTTTAAGTGTCTGAGTGTTTTTTGGATATTAACTTTATCTGGGTTTTTATTTTTGTCCGTTTTCTGGTATAAATTGATTATTCTATTAGTTCCATAGAGCTTTTTGATAACTGGTATCGAACTCGTCATCCAGGAGAGTTTTTAAAACAAGAATATCACTAGACCGTAATATAAATGACGATAATTGGAATTTGGTTTTATTTTCGTTATCAATTGCACTTTAAAGTTCTGTTCTTTTATAGTTTTTGTTAAATTTCAGTTTTTTTTTTTTATTCTTTTTGAAATTTGAGTGAGGGATGCAAAAATTAAGGCGCTGAACCTTCATAGTGACAGTTGATAGCTTGACTCAGTTCAAAGGGGATTTTCGTGAAATCTGTAACTTTCCAGATTTAACAATTCCATGCTGTTATGCTCATTTAATGAATCTAATTTCATGAATGATTTCGATTTCTGATCTTTCTTGATGGGGTTTTGTCAAAATCTTATCAGGGCACGGCAGTGACAAAGGTGAGGATGAAACAAAAGGAGGCTGAAGGGGTAGCCGAGAAGAGGAAAGGAAGGAGAGGCCCTGGCAGTGTCATTGGATCCAGTGCTGCTGGTTGTGTCTGTGCTTTCCTGTCAATACTTGGAGTAGGAGGAAGCGGATATTCTCGGCTTTGGCAACTAGGGTTTGTTGCCAGCTTCTGCACTAAGTTAAGTGATACTGTCTCGAGTGAGATGGGAAAGGCATATGGAAAAACAACGTAAGTTTCTGTATTTGTTTGAATTGAGATCTTCGTGTCCATGTTGTTATAACTTATAACTGATCTTATGGGTCTAATATTGGTGTTCAATACCCAACAGCATCACATTTGGTTAATAAGTTTCATTTTTATTGGCATTACATAAATTAGGAACCCCAGAAGTTTCTAGATATACGGCATGTGATAGTCTATTGCTTGAAATTGTCATAGTTCATCTCTCTCTTCATCTTTTCTTATTAGATTTTATACATCGTTCAGCTTTACATGCTCTGGTGATTTCTTACATAGCATTAGGTTTAAACCCTGTACACCGTTTGATTGACACATAAGGTTGCCTCAAATTCTGATGGGTGCCAAAAAGGAAGATAAATGGTTGTGCCCGGAACATTCCAGCAGTTTGGCCCAACCTAATGTCATGTGGCGCAACATTTTAAACATTAAAAATAAGAAAAGTATGAATTACTGATAACCCTTTAACCTTTTCAATTTATGGTCTGTTGAAAGTTGAAACCTTCAGTCGTCAACTGAATCTTGTGTTGGCTTGTAGGATTCCTTTTAGGTGACTGAGCTATTTGGGAACAGGCCTGCAAAACTTGGACACATAATGAGAAGATGGTTCTAGTAGTTTTTCTCATTGATTGTGATCCTGTCCACAAGTAGAAGAATGGACAACCATTACTGAAACTATATTTTGTTAGATTTAGTTAGGCAATAGAATTGAGTAAACCCATAGTGTTCAAATAAATAGGTAAGGGCTGATACTATGAAAGTGCCTTAATCATGGTATGCTTGTAGAGGTTAACCTTTCATTGACGGTGTAATACTCTCGTAAAGTGGAACAAACATAAAATGCATAATGATTTAGCCTTCAGGTAGAGTGAAACTAACATAAAATGCATAATGCTTTAGCCTTCAGGTGCAAAATCATTTTAGTCTATTCTGCAGTTTCTAGTGCAGGATGATTGCAGCATAGTGAAATTTGAAGCTTTAATTTTATCTTTTGAGTAGTTCTGGCGACATAAAGAAGCTAGGAATTAAAAGTTTCAAATTGAGAATTAGGTTCTCGTGATGTTAGGTCGAGTCACTTGCATCAACAACTAAACTGATGTGTTTTTTTTTTCATGAAGAATCTTAGAGCTTACAATTGAAATCTCTTTTCTAATCCAATTAGTTTTTTCTCAAGGATACACCTTGTAAATCTCTAGCCGCATTATTTGCTACCAGAAACCCCAAACCCCCTAATATATACTGAAAGCTGCTGCCCCATAAATTTATGCAACTCTCCCTTCCTAGGTCAGTTTTCTCATTTGGAAAAGAATCCAACTAGTGTTGTCCTAATTTTTCTGCTAACTGGATAAACGTGTCTTTTTCCTTTTGGATTAAAGATAAGCAATGATTTGTTTGGGGTCATCACAAATTTAGTATTTTCTGGTACCCCGGATCAATTTAAAATTTCAATAACATAAATTTTGCTTCTTGACCAGGTACTTAGTTACAACATTGAAGGTAGTTCCGAGGGGAACAGAGGGGGCTATGAGTGTTGAGGGAACCTTTGCTGGACTTTTGGCCGCTATCCTTCTTGCGTTTGTTGGTTGTGCCATGGGTGAGGTGCTGTTTACTATATATACCCTTCAATGTTTGTGTGTATTATCTTTTTGTCTGTCCCTTAAACTTCTATGTTTATAACATTCCTTGTACTTTTGGTCAAACAGGTAAGTGCATCTGAAGCACTGATATGCGTAATAGCTTCACAAATAGCTAATCTTGGTGAGAGCATTATAGGTGCCGCTCTTCAAGACAAGGAAGGATTTAGATGGGTAGGCAATCGTCCCAATCTTTGATTCTTTATATATCCTTTTTTAGTAACTTTTTTTTGCGTATTATGTTCATTCTCTAATAAAGAATCAGTTTGGTATGATCGGTCATGGCCATTGATGGTTTGCTCTTAGCGTATTAAGGAGAACCAATGGCCGGTTGAGCTCGATTCATTGGTTTCCTGAGCATTTTGGTGAAATAATGTTGGATATGGGAAAGTGTGGGGTTTTTTGTCCTGTTGAGGACCTGGTGATAGAATAGATGGGCAATCTGGGGAGCACCGGGAAGTTCCTCGAATAATAACAATATCATGATACATTTTGAAATGCACAAGTTTCTTAGTGCTTTAGTGGCACTAATTCCCCTTCAAAAGCATGGAGGGCCCTAGATGTTACAGCTTCATAGTATATAATTTTCCTTGTAGTTTGTTCTTGGCTTCAATTTTTTTTTTTTGGAAACTTGTTCTTGGCTTCAATTGTGTGCAATATATTTCCCTCTGGTCTTACACCATGTCCATACTCTATTTTACAGCTCAACAACGATGCTGTGAACGTCATTAACATATCGATGGGCAGCATTTTGGCAGTCTTGATGCAGCAGGTTTTGCTCCAGAACTGGAGAATGTAAATTGTCAAATCCATGAAGGCTGAAGATGCTTCTCTGATGTGCCGACCTGCTATGCTAGCAAAATCAAACATGACCCATATTTTTCACACTGGCGACCGAAAACAGACCATTGCGCTCAACGTGGGAGACGGATCACAAGCATGTTGCCTTGGAAAATATTTGGAAAATGCCTTGGTTCTATGTTGCCCGTTACCTAAAGAAAAATGAAAGCTAGTTGAAAATGTTTTGGCGAACTATTTGTTGTCGAAATGGTAAGGAATGTATGTATTATGGAAATTTATCTTTGAAGTAGTGAGAAATAGGATTATTGTGCATCAAGAACATCCTTAATTGGGTTGGAATCTCACCATTTCAATATGCTAGAATCTGCTGCTATCGGAATGTATGAGAGGCTCTTGGAACTCATCCTCAAGGAAGCCATGAAAAGTGTCCACCTTCCTCGAGAAGAAGAAAACTAGATGCAACGTTTACTGGTCGTTCAAACAGGCACTAACACAGAATAGCTAATGTTGCATTTATCCTATTGCGTTGATTCGAATGGAAATTCAACAACAACAAAGCCTTTTCCCACTAAGTGGGGTCGGCTGTATGAATCCTAGAACGCCATTGCGCTCGGTCAACTGTGTCATATCCTCCGTTAGATCCAAGTACTCTACGTCTTTTCTTAGAGTCTCTTCCAAAGTCTTCCTAGATCTTCCTCTACCCCTTCGAATGGAAATTCATTGGACAAAAATCACGTACACAGTTAAGGAGTAACAGACTAAAGGGAGGACAGAAAACCGCCTTAAACCATTCAAATCGACCAAAACCAAACCAATCCGAGCAGTTCAATTCGAATTTTACCCTAAAACAGTATAATCGCGAACCGAACTGAACCAAACCTAAATAGTTGGTTTGGTGGCCTCTACACGAAGGCCACCTAAACCGCGTCCAACCCGTGAAACAGACAATACAGGAAGCCTAATGTGGAACAGACAATACAGGAAGCCTAATCAAGGGATATTGTCCTCCATGGCAATCCTACTTCTGGCTGGTACTAGCAGGCCAACCATTGAAGTATTGATCCTGCCATGTGAAATGTTTTGTCCCACAATTCAAACGTGTAACATATGCTCTTCTACTATCTTTGTGCAAACAGGTTGTATATAATTCAAATAATAGAAGCAATTTGATTTGAAACATTCCTAACATCAAACGACACGAGGCATATTAACCCTTAATGCAAAACAAAATACAAATCAAGATTTGACAGTACATAGCATAATAAAGTAGTGGTAGGCACGGGGCTGGGGATTAATAATATCATCAACAGGGAAGAAGCACAGAAATTTCTGGTCGATCATATCTGATATCAGTCAAACAGCACCGCAGGGTGACGGTATCCAAACATATCAGGATACCGCCACCTTAGCATCCGAGTTGCATAAGAAACTGAAATCATAATGCATCACAGTTTTAACAATATGAAATGAAAGAACAAGCTAGGAGGTCCAAACCTTGTGAGACTGCATGTGAAAGAGAGAAGCTACTGACATGACAAGAGAGGCAAAGAGTCATGGGCAGGTCATCAGTTGTTTAGATTGTTTCAGAAAAGATGTCACATCAGCGGCTGAGTTTTTCCTATAGCACAAATGTACCTAAGGATCTAGTAAGTAGCCAAAGGTTCAATGTTTCTAAACATTGATGACGAACTAGTCTTGCCTAATCTCTCTATTTCTTAAAGAAGAAAACGTGTTTATGGACATTTTGAATTTCATGAGCAGGGTAACAACTCCGGACTTTTTCTATCCGACAAAGGAGAACCTTTTAAATCTAAATGGGTAAAAATCAAATTGAATCTATATGCAACAACTGAATACAACTTGTTTATTTTTTATTTTGCGGATTGATGTTTACAAACATTACAGGAGATGATGGGAAGTGGTAAATAAGACATTATGTTGGGAATGGTACACAAAAGTACAAGTGGGGAAAGAACGGTACACAAAAATACTATATTATAAGCACAACAAACAAACCCAGCATATGGTAATTTTTGTAGCAGGAACTAGAATTGCCTACGACGTTTTGAGATAGTACCATTATGCTGGAAACGAAGAGGGTTTTGCATTTGTGAGTGGCAAATGTCTGGAACAGACATTGTAGAAGAATCGGACAGATTCTGAAAACTTTTGGGCCAGTATAGTCCTGATGCTGTAGGCGGGGATGGAACCTGTGGCACCATCCATGAGGTCTCTGGCACCTCACCTATGCACTCATAGTCTTCCAATTCCTCCTCAGATGATCTTAAAACTGGCGAGTCATACCCTCCAAGTTTACTGAAGTCAGCCTGGTATCACAAGAAAAAAGCAACATTACGCACTGCTATAAGTTAGAACGATAATGCTTAGAGAAATATGCCAAGGAGTAGGTCATCACTCATCACTCATCAGTCACAACCAAATTATTGAATTCTGTCAACTGCTTGACGGCCTAACATTAGCGAGTGCTTCAATAATCACAAGGGCCTTGCAACACAACAGCAGTAAAAGCGGTTTACGATGACCTATAGTACAAGCTTATAGGACATCTCCTTTTTGCAATTATAAAGTGCAATCTTATGAATCTCAAAATACTTGTCCTTTGAAGAGTTTTAAGACCCAATTTGCAGTACTTCACATTCGAATTTTCATGAAACCGAAAAATTGGCACCACAATTTCGAAAGGTTTCTCCAAAATCAATTGTTATTTGTTAAATGTAATCAAAATAAAGAATGTAATTTGCAACAATGCAATAGAAATGATTGTTAAATAAATGAATAATTATAAGATTAGTATTGAACACAATGAGGCAGGCACACACCTTTGAAGATCCATTATCAATGTAGCCAAAGCTCTGATCAAGATCAGAGAATCCAAGAAAGTCATCCATATAACATTGTGGAACACTCCCAGCTGCAGAACCCCCGGTAAACGATATCCCTCCACCGGGCGGCGCGGCCGCCTTGCACTCCACCGGCGAAAGGTTATGAGTTTCACATCTAGACACACAGGCAGACCCAGGACACGACTTCACAGTAGAAGAAGACGCCCCAACACAAACCCCATCACCGTCGCCGGAATCCGGCTCAGCTGGCTCCGGCCCAACCTTGATTCCGGTCAGCAAGAACCTCCGGTGAGCCGACACGAAGCTATTAGCCGTGTGAACAGATACATCACATTTTCTACACAGCAAAGCTCGATCTTCTAAGCAGAAAAAGTACCCAACAGCCTCCTGCAAATCATAAACTCAAAAATTCAAGCAAAAACCCAATCCAAATTTCGTGTTTATACGATCAAATTTCTCAACTTTTTCGATGTGGGATTCGAATCTTTGAAATATACCTGGCAGATATCGCACTTGGGCATGTGGGAGGAGCACAGAGGAACCCGCTGGTGCTTGCTCGCGAGCTTGTTCGCTTTGTGAACCTTCTCGTCGCACGCCCAGCACAGCGCCGCCTCGTCGGCGCAGCAGAGGACGTTCGCCTCCGCCGCCTCGCAAACGTTGCACTGTATCTTCATCTCTCTCTAAACCCTTCAAAAATCTCTTCCCTTGTGAGTTTTGTTGGTGTTTCTCTCTCTACAGTTGAAGAAGGGAGGAGTGAGCGAAAAACGAGTGATCTTCTCGGAGGACAGCAAGCAATTCGAAGGTGTACACGTGGAGAGATTTAACAAGTGTCGTGGCGTAGGAGGCCGCCGTTGCTTTGCAATTGTTAATTGCAAGACTGTTTACAAATATCTTCGGGAGCTCAACTGACTTCTGACAAACGAAAACTGACACAATGTAATCACCACAGGAACCCGCAAAAACCAAATGGCCTGGTTTCCAATAGGATCCTCTCCGGATGTTGGGCGAGGGTTTTAGAAATTCGTAAATTGTGTCTGTTCATCGTGTATCGTACGATTAGTTTTGTTAGTTACTGTTTGTATTTAATTTTAAATAAAAATATTTAAAATAATTTCTAACCGTACGATGTACGATAAACAACACAATTCATAAATTTTCAAAATCTCACAAAAAAAAATCTGACGAAAATCGGAATTCGCCTAGTTTTATAGTGGGCACGCCCGGAGCAACTAGACTAGTAGGCATTATATGGAGGGTACCAAAATTAATGAGAGGGCTCGTCCAAGGACTGGCATTGTTTGGTATGGGATGGTACACCTTCCTTCTTGAGGCTTTCAACTTAAGCAAGTCCATCTTTAAAAAAATACGCTGGCATTCAGCTTATTTAATTCATTTAATGAATAGTGATGGACTTTATAAACAGTAAATTGGTCAAATACTTCTTTATCCCTAAAAAATGCATTGGCAGAAAGTCTCAAAATACACTGACACAAACGATATTCACCCTTACAAAATGTTATGGCACCCAGTCCATTTAAAATATTATTAATTTTTTTATAAATAATAAATTTTATTTAAATTTAGTTTTAATTTCGGATAGGATTTTTAACCAATCTCGTCACGCCACGTATCACTATCTGTTTATAATAATTTAGCCAGGGACCAAATCTTCTGCACCCAAATTTGGTGTGGCCTCTCTGTGGCCCCAATAAATGTATGACACATATTAAATTCATAACAACAAAATTTAGAAAAGTAAAGATAATGAATATGTGTCAATCACTTATTGGGGCCACAGAGAGGCCACACCAAATTTGGGTGCAGAAGATTTGATCTCATTTAGCCAAGATTTCTACAAGATTTTCAACCAATCTTGTCACGCTACGTGTCACTATCCGAACGTACTATTTTGTGGATAGATTTCCAATTAAATTTTTAACCAATCCCAATGCGCCACATGTTACTATCTATTTACAATAATTTAACCAAGATTTCGATAAGATTTTCAACCAAACACATAATGCCACATGGCAGTGTCCAGAATCTCATCCTCTCCGGATTTCTAGTTTCCAATAGGAATCGTGTATCATACGATCGGTTTTGTCAGATACTGTTTGTGTTTAATTTTAAATAAAAATATTTAAAATGATTTCTAACTGTACGATGTACGATGAACAGATATAATTCACGAATTCCCAAAAATCCTAGATTCCGCGAGAATCAGAATTCGCCTAGTTTTATAGTGGGCACGCCCGGAGCAACTAGAATAGTATAATTTGGTAGGAGATGTAGGAACTAATTAAGGGTAGGAGATGTAGGAACTAATTAAGGGTAGGGGTCCCTTAATTGAAGGACTGTTGAGGCTATAATGCCTTATTTAATCTGCCTTAAATATCATCAATTATCAACTTTTGTGGTTGGAAATGCTTTAATCTTATATGTTACTTGTATAATCACACAGTAGTGCAAATTTGTTTGTAAAACAAAAATGTTACTCTGTCACATTACAGTAGGGCAAATTTGTTATTGGCATAACAAAAACACTACTCTTATCATATTTTTTTATTCGTATTTGTACCACGTCTCTAATAGATATGAGACATACATGTGTTGGTGGGTTTTACTTCTATCACAAAAGTGGCACAAATGTGGTAATGAAAAATGTGGTAAGTGTAGCATTACTTTTTATACAATCATATAAGATAATCCACAAACAAACTAGCAATTTAAATAAATTCCACATGTTCATTTTTACCTCTCACACATCCCTCTCAAGTTCCGACCATCAGATCGAACGAATTTAAGAAGTTTAATGGATAAAAATTAACAAAAATGTGCAATAAATAAATAAATAAATGAATAGCCCTAGAGATATGAACAGGATAACTAGTAGGTGATGAGGGTTGTTGTCTATGGAGGCTCTTTTGGGCGCTACGCCTTTCTCCTTTGCATGTTAAGGTCGTCTTGTTGCTTTCATCCAAGAATTTTAGGGCAGTTGTTGACTTCCTTGTATAAGGGTTGTTTAAGTCAAGGTGCATTCAAAATGGTTGGTTTGAACTTCTCGTTGGGGAATGTTCACTTACTTGAAATAAAAGCAAATGAATTAAATTCATATTTAATATATTTGAAGTCTGGTTCGTGATGTTCTTACGTTTGATCATAGGAATTAAAAATTAAAAACTAAAACCGAAATAGTCCCTACCAATTACGTCTGAAATTTGTGAAAATTGTCGATATTTGAAAAGTAAGTGATTATTGATTGATGGAGCGGAATCAAATCGCGGTCCTTTACCTTGGTTACTTCTATGATGCAGTAGAACCGTAAAACCTAGAACATGAACATGATCCATCGTGTTGGCAGGAATTTAAATTTTAGGGTTAATCTCAATTTACTACTCTGAAATTTATTGGTTTTCAATATTTGGTACATAAAGTTTTTTTCGTTCCAGTTCGGTACCTAAAGTCATAATTATGGGACACTTTTATACATCCGTTAAGTTTTCCGTCAGAACCTCTGTTAACTGATGACGTGACACCCACTAGACACTACGTGTCATTTTGGGCCCACATAAATATTAACAAATTAAAATAAAATAAAAAATAATAATTTTTTTATCCCTTCTTCTAACCCTAGCTATCCGGCCCCAAAACATTTTTTTTTTTTCTGGCCCTCCCTCCCTTGTCTCCTCTGTGCCCACCCAATCTTCTATACCTGACCCACCTCCCCTCCCTTCCCTCTCCTCCACCATTTTCACCTCCACATTTTGCAAAAACCCTAATCCCCAAAATCGCACACCCAGGTTCAAATTGGTCTTTATCCAAGAAGGACAATATCCCAATTCAGTACTTAGGACCGTCGGAGGACAAAACAATTACGTGATTCTCATAAATTAAATCCTCCAGATTCCCCACGTCACCGATGCGCCTCGGAGATCGTCGACTTTAGATCTGTCCTCCTCAACTTTCTCCTCTTGTGGCTTGAACCACCCTTGGTTTGTGACAAACTCCTCCTCCATGAGGAGATATTCCTTGATTCTCTCAAGCTTTAGCAGCCGAATCCTGCGCTTTGTCATCGGGGTCACCATTGGGGAGCCGTGCCGTAGCTTCGAGACCCTTCTGCTTATTCTGTTTTCGGGCGACTTGAGAGGGAAGAGAGGTGAGACAAAAGAGCGAGTGAAAGATTAACGTGGGGGTGAGGTGAGGTAGGAGAGGTGGGTGTGCGGGGAGGGTGGGTGCAGAGGAGAGAAATGAGAGAAGGGAAGGAGGGGGTCGTGAGGGTGAGGAGCAGCCCAGAAAAATAAAATAAAATAAAATTGTTTTGGGGCTTGATAGTTAGGATTAGAATCAGGGATAAAAAAAAAAATTAATTTTTTAATATTTAGGGCCATAATGACACGTGGAGCCCAATCACTGCTCGCCTGGGTGCCACATTATCAGTTAACTGAGGTTCTGACGGAAAACTTAACGAATGTATGAAAGTGTCCCATAATTATGACTTTAGGTACCAAACTGGGACGAAAAAAATTTCATGTACCAAATATTGAAAACCAAGAAACTTTAGTAAACTGAAATTAACTCTAAATTTTAATTGGTGTCCAATTTTTCAAATTTTTTATTCTTTCGGTCGTACAAACATGAACTGCCAGAAGCGTATTCGGATATAAATGCCATCTTTGCTCGGTCATTTTTGAATCTGATTCCTTGGAATCAATTTCATGCCTTTCGAAGTCGTTACAAAATGGCAATTGGGAGGCATTTCCTATCCTTACGAATGTGTTGGATTTGGGTGCTACTTTCTAAAATTGTCGCTGGTCTTGGGTTCCAAGATCGGCCAATATGGCGGCGGACTATCTCGCGTCGGTTTGTAATCCGGAGATGTGTAATGTTGTTTGGGTTGTTCGACCCCCATCTTCGCTGGTTTTTGTTCTGAACAATGATGGCTTACCTTGTCCTCATTAAGCTTTCATTTTGACAGTGTAGAGGGCGACGCCTTCACTAAGTTGTGGCGTCCTACTTGTTATTCCCCTCTTCATTGTTTTTCAGTTGCTGCCTTTCTGTTTGCCTCTGTGTAGGCCTTCGGTGTTGCTTGTTTGACCTCTTGGCCCTGGATTGTATTCAGTTTCCAAAAAAAAAAAAAAAAAAAAAAAAAAAAACCTAAGAAAGGGATTCGGTAGGTTCTGCCGACAGATATCAGGAACTTCGGTGCTGGGCTAAGAGAGAGTTGAGAGTTTGGGCTCGAGTCGGCCCATCACTTGATATTTATGGTAACCCGACCCGAATCTCGTATCTCGACATTATTTTTTAGAATTTAAATTCAAAGGGTGTCTCGTTCTCTCACACAAATAAAGCTCAGCGAAGCACATTGTCCCCGCCATTTCCCGCCAAATCCGTTCCCAAACCGCTAGGGTTTCTCTTCAGTTCTCTCTCGGCGTCCTCTTCGAATAGCTGCTGTAACTTCATATTTCCGATTGGAAGAGGCAAACGAACGAAGAATTTCAACTTTTGCGGTAAATCTCTGCAAAAGTATTACCACTTCGTATTTCGGATTTCAGCGCCAATTTTCTCCTCCTTTCATCTGTGATTTTCGATTTCGTTTTGCGTTTTGGCGTTTCAGGAGGTGTTTGGTACGAATTGGAGCACACTCCGAGAGACAGCCGAATTGAGCGAGCGGAAGATCACAATCGGACGGTCTGTAATTTGATAGCTGAAGGATTTTCTTTGAAACCAATGGAATAAAAGCTTTGGAGCTGAATTTTGGTCAAAGTTCGGGTATACAAGTTTATAACATCTCTTTTTACTGTTTGGTTGCGGAGAAAATGTTAAAAATCAAAGGAATTTACGTTTATTAAGCATGGATTATTGATTGGTGAGGAAATTAATTGATTTTTTTCGTTTCTTGTTTTTTATTTTCGGAAATTTTATTGTCAATCAACATGAAGCTATTTCCTTCGTCTGTATTTCTTTGGACAGATTTGATGTCAACATATTTCTCGCATTTTTTATGTTCCAGTGGTTTCCTTTATTTTGATTTCAAAAATTGGTCAAAAATGTTGAAAACTGGAAAAGAAAAACCTATTTTTCCATAGAATTTTGTGTTAATATTTGCAAATGAACGCATGCCAATGATATTGCTCTTATAATTTGTAGCAAGTCTGCAATTTTTGATTGCGGCCTAAAGTCCGTAAAGGATTTCTTCAGATTATTAATAAAAATCTTACAAGGTACTCGTTACGTTTTGTGATAAGTTGGGAAGTCTTAAGCTTCATTTATTGTACATTTGACATGATTTCAGTACATTCCTATCTCACCTTTGAACTGGAAAATGTTTATCACCTTTGAACTGGAAAAAGTTTATGTTTCCTTTGTTCGTTTTGCCACAAGCCTCCCTGGTTTCTCAATTGAAACCCATAACAGAAAGCATTTAACCCATGTTTTATATCCCCTAGGTGCATTAGAGTTTGTCTTTGAAGGTTGAAATGAGATGCAATGCGTGTTGGCGAGAAGTGGAAGGGCGAGCCGTTTCCACCACCTGTGGCCACCTTTTGTGTATCCTACGGAGAGGAAAATTTTGCATTGACATTCGTAGAACTTAAACTTTCTTGTGGAAATAGGGTTGATTGGTATATATGAATATAAATTTCCTTAACAGTTTGGAAAGGCACAGAGGATGCGGGCAAGATCCTTGGCAGTGATGGAGCGTGTCCCGTTTGTGATCAAGTGCTCTCTAAGAGGTAAGTGCCTCTAATGATCTTAGAATGTTACCATTTTCTGGGAATCTGTATTCTTCAAGCCTTGCAATTAAGTGTGCAGGTGCACTGTGCATACATGAACATAAATGAGATGGTGTCATCTTTTATTACTAATAAGTAATATGAGAGTGTAACTATAGATATGCGCTGTATGGGATAACTGCCGAATACCAAATTTAGTCTGTTTCCGGCATCAATGGTTGCTGCAGAATTCTTTTTCGTGCAGCAACCAGTTTGTGCAATCCTTGAGAGAACCAAAACGTAAAGCCATAACATGACAGTTCCTGCCACCAATAAAACTCTGTGTTTTGAATAGAAGCACTGTGGCAAACTTATTTCCTACTTACATATAGCATCTCATTTTGCTTTCCTCTTGGCAGTCATATGAAAGCTTTTGATATCAATCCAAATGATGAATGGATAAATGTAAGCAAGTACTCACTGACTAGACCTAGCTTGTCTTCATATCTTATATTACTTTTCCTTCTGCGTTTGTAGCTTCTGTATCCTTCTGATAATGATCGGAAGATATTCTGTTTCAGATGGCCATGATTGGAATGTCTCCACAGATATGTATCCTTTTCTATTTTCTCTGCAATCTAATAATCTGATACGGTGATTGGTGCATTTCTTATGAGGGAGTGATGAAACTAGATTAGGTTTTTATTGCATTGTATTCAATGATTTATAAAGGGACAATGGGCAGGACATCTTTCCCTTGACAGTATTCCTAGTAATGAAGAGTGCACACAAAAGTGTCATGTTCTACATTGGCCAAAGGGAATTGGAAATGCAGTGCAAGATGAACAGAATACAAGCTCAGTATCGGCAGAAATTTGAAGCAATGCAAGAAAAGTTTGGTGAGAAAATGGAACAGCTGCATGCTGCATACCAGAAAATGGCGAAGAGGTGCCAAACGATGGTGCAAGAAATTGAGAGCTTGTCCAAGGATAAGCAGGAGCTGCAGGAGAAGTTTTCAGAGAAATCCAGGTCTCGTTTTCATACCTACTGATACTAATTCCTGAGGCATATAGTCCCGTTATTGGGTCCCTCGTATAATGATTTTCTCTATTATATACCAGACAGAAGAGAAAATTAGATGAAATGTATGATCAATTGAGGAGTGAGTACGATTCAGTTAAACGATCTGCCATCCAACCGTCGACCAATTTCTTTTCAAGAAATGAACCTGATATTTTCTCAAACCAAGCTAACACTATGATGGATAACAGAGAAGCTGTTAGAAGAGGTAACTCTTTTCCTTCTAAAGTTGCAGAAATAAATTTGTAAAGCAGTAAAGAAAAAGCATATGCTAACTTTTCTTTTTGATAAACCTCCCAAGTTCTGGACGTTTGATGCTATAACGTGACTGATCTGAACATAATAGCTTTATTTTTCAATCTTTGTCTCAAATATTTCCAAATCCAGTTGACTTATTTCTTGCAGATTGGTCCGTTCTTACTCCTGAAACTCCAGGGCCGAAGGAGGATATATGGCCAGCGAGACAGAATAGTTCAAACTCCGGCGGTCCTTTTGACATCTCGCTTGGCTCACCAGCAAAACAAGCTGCTATTCCAGTTGATGCTGGGAACAGAAGGGCTGGTGCTCACCCTATGTTTGGAACCGGAGCTAGCAACCCCTCTATGACTTTACGGAACATGATACTCTCCCCAATAAAGAGGCCTCAGCTCTCCCGCCGTCCCCAGATGTTCACGTAAGTTGCAATTTTAGTTGAGCCAAGTTTACTTAGCTATCCATTCCTGAAATCATATGACCTGGTTTTTCAGGTTCTAGGCTCGAAGTTGAGTGCTCGCTGTTTGCTGAAAGACATGCCGAATATCTTTACTATGACTGTAATATTCTTTTTCGAAAAGAAAAAGAGAATTCTCAGACCCTATTACCAAACAATCATATGTTGTAACAGAAAAATGCATCAGTTGTGGCATCATTTGGTGTAAATATTTTCGTTTTGGGGTGAAACAGCTTCCGGTGACATGGTTATGGGCATGGACGTTGCACCCCGGAAGCTGATTTGCCTCCAACTCTTCCCCCTTCCCTCCTTCACTTGATATAATTTCCATAGCCGATATCAATACTACGGAATGTTTCTGGCAGGACACGTTTGTTACATATTCGACTACAATGGCACGGTTATTTACTTGGACTGGAGAAAGTTACTCGCGTGCTAGTAAACGCGGGGACGTCAGGGTTCCGTATGATTCCAATATCGTTTCAAGTAAAATGTGTCATGATTTCTACTGGAAATCAAAGAATCAAAACTCTACAACCCGAACGCATGTTTACAGAAGTTCCGCAATATTCACAGCTCGTATTTGCAAAAATTTATTTCTATCCAAACATCCGTCCTTACGTTTCTTCACTAATGATGTGTAAGTGGTGAGGCAAAAAAACCTTCAAAACTGGGGCCTTGGAAGATATCTCTATGACATCGCCATCTTTTATAGAATAGCAAACATGAGAACCGTCAATGTATACGACCCCATCTTTAGACAACCACGTAGCTTCCATGGAATGACGAGATTTGATTGATCCGTGCATCAAGCTTGAGGTGTTTCCTGGTGAAATGGGCTCTCTTACCATGTACTGGAGATCCTGAGATAAGATGGGCATCGGAAATCCGCCTGCTGAGAGCATTGCAGCGGTTGATCCGGCAGCTGTTGAAACTCTGAGACCACTTGATCGAGAATGCACCAGCTGGGAACATGGCTGGTCATCCATTTTAATTCTGCTTGTAGGCGGGGAGGGAAAGTTAGATACATGTTAACTAGAGAGAAAGTTAGATACATGTTAACTAAAGAAGTAAGTTGAGCATACAGCTGTGTGACCATGGAGAGAGCTTACTTGAATGAGAATCGCGAAAGTGCTGCCGGACATGGATGTGCAATTAAAATATCATTAAGAGCATAAGTTGGAAGCACTTGTGAGTTTACACATATGGATATCCTTGTCAATTTGGAAGGATTAGCTCGACCCTCGAGGATGTTGTCCAGTACCTAAGAAAAGGAGCAAATCTTTGCAGAAGTTATGATACTTCAAAAGGAATTGCTACTTTGTGCTGGAAATCACCAATTTTTCTACAAATCCTTCACTCTGTATCTCCAAAACGTGTAATGATATCACATTTAGGTTGTGCGGAACAACTTCACAAGAAGTGTTGAAAATACAAAAGTTACTTAACTAACTCCTAAGTGAGTGGGCCTGCCTACAACCAATCGACCACACTTAATGAAACGTACTGCTATGCAGCCAACCCTAGATGCCTTTAACACCGTAGCAGGGCCTTGGCCGGCAAACAGATCTTTAAAGCAAGAGGTTACTTCGATAGAATATTCCTTACAACTAATAGGTTGATCATGGCATAAAACTTGCACTAAAGATGGATGTCAACGTCTTTCGAAATTAATATTAGATGTTTTCTCTCCTTCCAGTACTGACTGATCTTAAAGACACCCTAGAATAGAGGAGCAAAACTAGTAACTAGTCTCCGATCATCTTTAGGTTAAAATTCAAGATCAGTCTTACCTGTTCAAAGTTGTTAACTGTTGCACCGCAAAGATAGCCTGTGCTTCTATTAGCATCAAACTCATTCCTGAGCTTCTCTACCTAACCAAGGCAAAACCAGGAAGAACGAAACAAAGGATGAACTGATTACAAGCCATGATTAAGTGAAACTCAGTGAACTAATACACCGATATAAAGACTGAACCTCTATGGCTTAGCCAAATTAAGAGACTAACCTCTTCAGGTTGTGTGGGGTCAGAATTCACTCCTAGAACTGGAACTGAGTCATCAATGAAATGGCTGCCTTGTAATAGAGTGCCATCACCCCCAACCGTAACAACAAGGTCCACATCACGGATAGGCTCGAATAGATTAGTACGTACTATAGGTTTCCACTCAACAGGCTTCTGGCGCAAAATACTCTGACACAAGTTTATTGCATCCTTGTGCACTTTTCGCCTGTTCTCCAAGTAATGTAGTACCTGCAATTTCTCCAAAGGAAACTGAATTACGAGGGTGCTTTGGAAAAAGCATAATATGATGAACTAAGAAAATATGAATTACTTGTATGCCTTTGCAAAACTTGTCAAAAGATGGAACCAAACCATCCTTCTGAAACAGCAAGACAATCAATGTCCGGAGCACTATGAGAAGAGCAAGCCCGTGACTCTCTGCTCTTCACTCGAGGCTCCGTTTAAGGTGAAAATACAAAGCTTAAAGAATATTCCCACAACTAAAGACATAGCTAGAATTGTGTCCTTGATTAATACACATGTACAATCACAAAGCCAAACGTTATTGGTGAAATGATTTAATACCTTAAATTTCATCAACTTATTTGTCTTTTTGGGAATGGCATGTTCTCATTTACCAGGTTTTACCAGTGAAATCACAGTTCACATAAATCTATCGCAAATTCCACTTATTCCAAGAGTTTCTCAAACATCAGTTCAGCTTGTAAAAGCCTCAATCATACAAAGTACGGGCGAGAAACTAGTACCATCATAAAAAAAAATAATCCCGGCCAAAGAAATACCGGAGTTTTTTTGCAAGCCCAGGCACACAAATCAACCATCGTCGGCATCATCAATCACGATACATTCATACATGATTCTATACATATATACAAAACAACATAAAGTTTTAAAAGACAAATCATGGTTTACACTACAATGTCCTGAAAATTGGTAAAGGGGCGACCCAAGACAACAAGCCTCCCTACTTTGCGAGGGTCGGGGAATGTCCTGAAAATTGGTACAAAGTACAAATCTTTTTCACCTTTCTCACTCTAATCACAGAATTCTTAAGTTCATTGATTTCGTTTAATAAAGAAAAAAAATCAATTTTTTTCCCGAGCTTCTTTTCATTTCAAACCAAATTTATTAACTTTGGCATTTTAACAAACAGGTTGAATGCTTAAGCTGAAAATTGCAAGCGACCCATCAAAACTAGCAAGGCAAGCAGTTCGAATATGAGGGTCCATGAGAAGGATCATGTTGTAGCGGACACTGAATCAGAAAGAAGCAAAAGGGTCGTGGTGGTACCTGAGGGTTGGTGATGCGAGACAGACCGTCTGATTGGCCGACTGGGTAAACGTCGAACGGTTTTAACAGCAGCAACAGTCTCCTCCTCGCCATCTCTCTCTCTCTCTCTCTCTCTCTGAAGGGTGTGACGGTGGACCGGCCAAAGCTCCGTTTAGACTTGCATGTGGCGGAACTGTAACAGGCCTCATTGAACAATTTAGGGCCTTTTTTTCCACTTTTTCTTGGTAACAGTCAGGGACATAGGGTCTACTGAGCAATTTTTAGGGTCTATTTAGTATTTAGTATTTTTTTTATTTTATTTTTTGTGTAAGAAATTATTTTGTTTTATGCTATGGTTTTAATGGAAAATTGTAATTTTTCGTTTGGAATGTGATATCCACATACTTCTTTTTACTTCTCACGCATATTTTTAGTTTTCAGATGTTAGATCGAGTGAATTGAAGTAGGGATGTCAATTCTAATCGTTAAACCCGATAACCGTGGATAACCGCCCGAATGGATTGGATTTTGGTATGAATTCGGATATATTTTGGGTATGGGGAAAAACCGTAAATATTATTCGATTATGATTTTGGATATGGTTATAGGGGTCACCAATCCATATCCGTACCTGAACCCGAACCGAATGATATATAATATTAAAGTGTTATATAATATATGTGTGTGTGTGTGTGTGTATATATATATGTGTATATTCATTATTCACCAAATCTTACTTTGAGAATACAAAAATTGCATTGTGTGAGTTGCATTTTGTGGCAAGGTTCAAAAGTGTTGATATGAATCAAAACCTATGAGAATTCAATGGTACTTATGGGAGATATCAAAGATTAACCAATATTATCAATGTTTAGCTTTAATTTTTATGCTCCACAAGATTCATTAATTAAATCATTTTATACATCAAATATTTAATGACGAAATTAATATTTACTAAATTATCATGAGTCAATTGGATGAATATATTTTTTTGTATTGATAAAGATGGATATAACCGTTAACCGATGGGGAATCCGTTATCCGGTGGGTATGGTTATGGATAATACCCGATGGTTAATTTACGGTTATGTATATTGTTAATTTTCGTGGTTATGGGGATGAATATAGCATTTCCGTCCACAAACCGATCCATTGCCATCCCTAAATTGAAGAAAATCAAATGACAGAAATTAACAGAAGGTGTGTAAGAAACAAAAAAAAGATGTGTGGATAACACACCCTTTCGTTTTCATTTTGTGTATCATTACATATACATTTCTTCCGCTTCCTTCTCATTATCATTCCTCAACTTTTTTTTTTCTCTTCTTTTTCATATGTTTTTCTTTTCTATCTCTACCAAAATTGAAAACGAAAAATTTGAATGGATGAAACACAATATAAACGTTCAACTAGCAAAAAAACTAACTCGGATGGTCCGGTTTGAAACTTTAAGCTATAAACTAACAAAAACTGTACTTTTGAGACAAACCACAACCTACACTTGTTGCATCTTTATTCGAGCAATATTCTAATTAATCTAGTATAAATTACTTCTCTAATCCAGTTATGGGCCTCTTTATAAACGACTTGAATGGGCGCTAATCGTCCACACTACTTACTTTTTGACACATGAAATTTGCTTATTACTTGTTATCACTTGTTATTCCATTTCACATATGGCCTTTCCCCGGCGAAGCCGCCGCCGGTAACGATGGTTGGGGCGAGCGTTTGGTGAAACTAAAGAAATACTTTTAGAATTATATATAACGGTAAAACAGTAATTTTATTGATGCAAGAAATCGCGAGTTCCACACTAATGAAGTTGTGAACAGAGCTAGTATTTACAAGCTATTGTTTTTTTATGTAAATACTTTTCCTCACATTTCTTTACTGTTGTCTGCAAATTGTGAGACAAGAAAACCTTCAAAATTGGAGCCTTTGAAGATATCTCGATGGCATCCCCATTCTGTATAGAAAAGAAAACATGAGAACCGTCAATGTATACGACACCTTCTTTACAAAACCATGTAACTTCCATGGACTGATGTGATTTGATTAATCCATGCATCAAGCTTGAGGTGTTTCCGGGTGAAATGGGCTCTCGTACCATAAACTGGAGATCCTGAGATAAGATTGGCATCGGAAATCCGCCTGCTGAGAGCATTGCGGCTGTTGATCCGGCGGCTGTTGAAACCCTGAGGCCACTTGACCGAGAGTTCACTAAGGGGGAACATAACTCGTCATCCCTTTTAATTCTGAAGGCAACGATTCAGGAATTTAAACAGTTAATAAAAACTAATGCGTGTAAGCTAAACGAACAAGTTAAATATATGGCTGATCAGCAGACCACAGAGGAACTTTTACTTGAATGAGAACTGCGAAAGTGCTGCAGGACATGGATGTGCAATCAAGATATCGTTAAGGGCATAAGTTGGAAGTACTTGCGAGTTTACATATACGGATATCCTTGTCAATTTGGAAGGGATAGTTCGACCCTGGAGGATGTTGTCGAGTACCTGCGGAGAAAAGAAAGCAAATTTTCAAAAGATATGAATTGTGTACTTTCCTTATGCCTGCTTCTAAAGACACCCTAACTAGAATAGAGGAACCAAAATTTGACTGGTCTGGATTCTGTTTTGTATTGTGTCAAAATTCATGATTTTGTTTTACCTCTTCGAAGTTGTCAATAGTTGTGGCGCATAGATATCCTGTGCTTCTAGAAGCATCAATCTCATTGCTGAGCTTCTCTATCTGACCAAACAAAATATTGTAAATACGCTGCTCCCAAAATTACCTAGTCTCAGCCCAAAAATCAGGGAATATGAGGAGAAATTGAACTCGTTACAAGCAAGGATAAAGCACAAGCTGTACAACCAAGGAAGCTAGTATGCCGATATAAAGACTTATACTCGAGGGCTTAGCCAAAGACTGAAACTAACCTCTTTGGGCTGTGTGGGGTCAGAATTCACTCCTAGAACTGGAACTGAGTCATCAATGAAATGGCTAGCTTGTAATAGAGTACCATCGCCGCCAACTGTGACAACAAGGTCCACATCATGGACGGGCTGTGATAGATCGTTAAGCACTACGGAATTCCACTCAACGGGCTTGCGGAGCAAAATATTCTGACAACAACTTATTGCATCATTGTGCACCTTTCTTCTGCTGTCTAAGTGATGTAGCATCTGCAATTCATTCAAAAGAAACTGAATTAACAAGGGTGTTTAAAACTAACTTAACAGGAGATGGAGAGTGCTAGAATTTGTCAAAGGTAGAGGAAAAATGCAATCGAAGAAAGAGGGTTTAAGGAACTGATCTAACAGTATTATCCTTGGCAAAGTTGCACAACGAAAACATGTCACACCGAGAAATGATCAGAATTTGATTTTGTTATATATACAACTACACAGCGTAAACTTTTGTCACCTTGTTTTTCTTTCCCGGGTATGCCATTCCCTTTTACACTGAGTTAAACAAGTGAAATCGAAGTTCACACCGTTTAATTTTCAAACTTGTTTCGTACTCCACTTATTCCAACAGTTTTCTCAAACTTGAATCCAAGTAAGAAAATTCTTGAGTTTTGTGTAAGCCTAAACACCCGAAACCGGAAACTTTATCATTCTTGGCACCTTAAATCATGGCCTACTCATAGATGAAGCCTTAATACAAACTACAAAGTAAATATATCACAAATACTACAAAAATCTTACAAAATTGGTACAATGTGCAAATCCCTCCTCTCTTCTCACTTGTAATTTTTTTGCTTTAATTGAAATTTTTTTACTTTTTGTAGTATAAACAAGAACTAAGATTTTTCTTATTATCCCAATTTTACAAAGATGAATTGAAGGTAAAAAAAATAAAGCAGACAAACGAAAGTTATCGACTTTGGCATTTTACCAAACACTTAGAGTGCTAAGCTCAATAAAACAGTTCAAATATGCAGATGGATCATTACCTTAGACTGAGGATTGGTGATGCGAGATGGACCTTCTGATTGGGAAACTGGGTCACCTTCGATCGGCTTTAGCACCAGCAACAATCGCTTCCTCCCCATTGCTCTCTCGATAGGGTGTGACGGTCGACTAAATACTCTAGAGCTGTAGGTTGTTTAATTATTTCTGAATTGATGAATATATTGGGAGGCATAAGGTTTAAATAGACTTTACTTGGATGGAAAAACGAAAAGTTCAATTTTTATTACAAGCTTTTACGGTTTTGGAAATCTAAACAACTTTGGATGATTAAAATTTACGTACATGTGACAGCCCGTCTCGATTTATGTACATTTATTATCCTCGAAAATGTGAAAGTACGATTTTACCCTTGAGCGTTGGGTTGAATTCTCATTCTGGGCTAGGTTTAGAGGCCCAAAAGTATGATTTTGGACCAATTGCATTATTTCCTAGTTAGTGGGAACCTATTAGATTATAGTTGGGGTTAGGGTTTTGTAGTAAACTTAGGATTAGGCCAATTAGAACCTAAGTTTAGACTTTGGTTTATGTTGATTGGCTGGCTGTGTGAGGACCACACACAGACAAACTGAAACAGAACCCTTCTCTCTCTCTCTTCCCTCTCGGACACTCTTTCTCTCTCTCGCTTTCTTTCTCTGCAATTGTATAGACGAGGTCCGTTGACCTCCATTCCTTCGCAGATCGATCAAGTTAAGACCACCATTGTGATCCTTGAAGGTCTACGAACACAACCATAACATTGGTTGGTCGTGGCACCGTCGAAAACCCTGAGAACCCGAAGGCTCTATCTAGGGAATAGTGGCGCCAAATCGATCGTGGAGGTATTAAGTTATTTCAAGGTCCAAAAAGGTATCTAAACTTCTTCCTAAGTGTTTTGGGTGAGTTTTGGTTAAGGTTGCACGTAAGAAAACCCAGGAAAACGACTTCCCAAGTTGAGCACTGTTCACCAACTTTTAAACGTGTGTTTATCTTTGAATTCTAGGACCATATGAAGCTTTAGGAGGTCCTCACGAAGCTCGGAGTGCTTCGTTGGAAGAAATTGGACGTCGGGAAGCCCATATACGAAGAGTTGCAGAGGTGGCCGGACTTTCGAGCTTGCTCCGGCAAGATCTCGTGGATTTTAGGACTCAAAACAGGTATAACGTGGTTCCTTAGGTCCTAAGCTTCATTTTGGTACAAATTTCATGAAAAATGGTGCAAAAATGAGCAAGATATGAAGTTTAGAACATTTTCCAGAAACTGGCGACTCGCCGGAGAAGAAATGAGTATATTCCGTTAAAGTTGACGGAATATGCTAACGGCGTTAGGTAACGTCGTTAGTTTCTGTTAGGGTTTAACGGAATATTCCTAACGGCGGTTAGGGTGTCCGTCAGGGTTGGTCCGTGCGTAGGGCCGTGCCCTTGCCAGCGTGTGAGGGAGCGTGGGGCCTCGAAAAATAATTCTAAAAATATGGGGATGTTCCTGAGGTTGTGTAGATCACTTTGGTATATTCAAACACCCCAATTTAGCAATGTATGAGAAGTTGTTTCCTAGTTTCGTTTATGTGCTTTAAAATAATGTTTTTCTAGTCTCATATAGGCGAGACCTATCCGGAGGACGAGCGTAGCCAGGCTAAGCACGGGGGTTACGATCCGTCTACTTACCAGTGAGTGGGCTTTTGGTTTTCCGTATATACCTATATGCTAAGTATTTTTCCTAGAAATGAATTTTAAATGACTTTATCAATGAATTGCCATGCCAATATATTTATACTTTTGGATATACATTTATGAATTGTATATACATGATTGTTGACGCTGCGGGCGCCCAGGTAAGTTCCAGGTAAGTTTATGTGTTGATGATGAGAAGTTGGGTTATAATGATTATGATGAGATGCATTGAGAGCTCATTAACCTGCACCCCGGTGTTAGTGCTCCCGCCCATGGTTAGGGGCATAGTCTTTCACGTCATGTTCGCCTCCCGCACCACACGCTCATCTTGGATCCAAGTTAGGTGCACAGTCCTGTCGTATAGACCACTTTCAGTGGGTTCGACTCGTAGGTGACCCGCGATTATTCGCACAGTCTTCACGTGATTATAGCACTAGAGCGTATTGTTTTACACCCAGTCCTGTCGTATAGACCACTATAAGTGGGTTCGACTCGTGTGCAGACATGATTTATGAGCTAGAGTTCAGTTGATGTGATATTGCAGTTATTATTGCATTTGGTTTACTTACCTGGTGATTTGATTTATGTGGCATGACATGTTCATGATTTGTTTACGGATTTTGATGGAGATGAGATCAGTTGAGATTTAGTATATGTATATACTATTTTTGGGAAAATATACAGGTTTTACGGCGAGGGCATATAACTGTTGTTAATGAAATGATTTTCGAAAAGCTTTGTTTTTGGCCCACTCACGTTTTCTGTTTTGCGCCCTTCAGGTTTTAGGTAAGGTTTGTTGGTGGCTTACGAGGATACAACAGGATACAACGGAGGTTCTGACAGACCATCACATATATAGGACCACCTTTGGGTGTTATTTAAATTAGTACTTCTTATGCTTGACTGCACTTAGGCTATTTATGCTCTGATTGTGTATTCACACTTATTTCCATTCTTGCACCTTAGCTTTTCTAGCACTCCTTGAAGATTGGTTTTTATTCATTTGTAATTCTTTCTTTATTACTGCTTCCGCACTGTGCGCATGGCTACGTCACACTCACGTGACTGCCAACATGCCTCGATCTCGGTCGGGGTGTGTCAGTTTGGTATCAGAGCCTAGGTTTCGCATTCCTACATATTTGTGAGTAATCTAATCATTGTGATGTCTTTTGTCATAATTATGCCGCCTCGTAGAGATCCACGTCCTTCAGTTGAGCCTAGTTTCCCTGATATTGCTCAGTTAGGGGAAGCTATAGCTAATGCCATTCAGGCTTCACTTCGCCCTCCCCAGAGGACTCTTTTAGAGACGGTGTATAATCTGAAGTTGCCTACTTATATGGGTAATGAGGGACATGAAGGGGCCGAGCGTTGGCTCGAGCATGTAGAGAAGACTTTTCGGGTTATGCAGAGTCAAGGCAACCTCCCTGCTGAAAGGTGGGTTGAGACAACTACTTGGTTTTTGGGTAGAGAGCCTGCATCCTGGTAGGATCAGGAAACTTATGGGTGGTTGCCTGAGGAAAAAGCAAACTGGGAGAATTTCAGACAGTCGTTCTATAAGAGATTCATTCCTCCAGCGTATCTTGATCAGAAGAAACAGGAGTTCACTAACCTAAAACAGGGGAAGCTGACCGCTAACGAGTATTACAGGAAGTTCACTGATTTGTCCCGCTATGATCAGGAAATTGCTGCTAATCCAGTTGAAATGCTTCACCGCTTTAAATTGGGTACTAAGAAGAAGTGACGCTCTATGGCAACTATCACACCCTGTGCTACTTATCAGGAGTTCTATGAGATTTTGTTGAGGATTGAAGATTCTGAAAACATGCCTAGTGAGAGTGAAGAAGAGGAAGAAAAAGGTAGTAATTTGAAGAAGTGCGATAAAGGCAAAGGGCAGTCATCTCAGGGACCTCTACAGACTCAGAGTTTTAAGAAAAGTGGAACTAGTTCTAGTTCTTCCAGTGGGGGTTAGTGCCACTGGTCAGAGGAGAGGTGGTAGGTTCACTGGAGGATCTCGCTTTCAGAGGCCAAGAGAGTCGGGTGGTACATGCGCTCTTTTATGCCGTAGGTGCAATAATCGACATTTTGGAGAGTGTCCTAACTTTAATTATTTTTCTCTAAAATTTGAAACATTTTATGTTATTATCTTTTCTCTTCGCAATTGACTTGTATCTTGTCTTACATCACATATGATGAAATCATTCGAATGCATTCGATTATGATTTTAAAGGAGTATATAAAATTTCAAGTGTATTCGATTAGAAATTTATTTGAAATGATTTTAAAAAGTAAAAGATTCGAGAGAATTTGAGACATTAGGTGTGCATTCAATTGGGATTTTGAGGGATTGTAATTCTTTTAATGAATCTAGGGGTATTCAATAAGGATTTTAAGTGATTCTCTGAAATTCAATGTGTATTCAATCAGAATTTTAAGATAGTTTATTAAAATCCTTAGAAATCTGAGTGTATTTAATTAAGATTTTAAAGAAGTTTATAACATTCCAGATATATTCAATTAGAATTTGATTTTAAAGAATTTGAAAAAGTTGAGGAATTAGAGGGAATTTGAGAGATTTAGTAGTGTATTTTAAGCATCCACAAATCTCATTTATCCTCATGAGATTTCGAGGGATTTGAATCAAAATTTTACATGAAATCTCTACAAATCAATTAAACTCCGTAAAATCTATGGATTTATAAATCTATTGAAATTTCTCAAAATCCCAAATCTCACATTTCCCTTGAGAGACATCACTAAAACCTCTAGAAATTATAAATCGATTAAAATCACTCAAACTTCATATAAACCTCTAGTAAATTAAATTAAATTAAATTAAATTAGAACGTCGTTTTGTCAAAAGTACGAAAAATTCAACAAGTCCAGTTCTTACTTACCAAATTAAATAAACAAATAGTTCTAACTCCAAATGTGCGAGAATTACTTATATAATACGATATACTATTAGGCTCTCTAGGTTTTCCAACCCTAAGAGAGTGCCGTTCGTGTAGCTTTGCAAGGCAAAGGTTTGGCCGGTCTGGTTTTCAGAGACGGCAACAAGGGGTTAAGCCTTACAGATTCATGGTGTGGAAGTCACTAATGTTGATTACAAAGAGGTTCTTTCATTGGGGTGAAGACTTTTGCAAGATGATTGACCAAGTACTACATAGGATGGAGGATATGGTTTCCAATTTCTCAGGAAATTTTGCGATCACTGAGGAAGAGCAACAAGTAATTGTGATTGACAAGCAAGAGGCCCAAGTGTTGAAGTCGACTAATGTGTTATTGGTGGGGAAGGTTCTTACCCAGAAAACCTACAATAAGGACAACTTCAAGCGACAGATGCACAGTCTGTGGAAGCTGAGAGCAAATGTGACTATAATCGATCTTGAGGAAGATAGATTTGCGTTTGGGTTTGATACAAATCATGAAAGAAATGCAATCCTCCCTGGCTTTATAATAAACAATTATTATTGGTGCTGGAGGAGATGGATGACACAACGCAGCCTCTGGGGATCCCGTTGCTATTCCAAGAATTTTGGATCCAGTTGAAAGGTTTACCAATGTGCTATATGACACGGGAAATAGGAAAGTTCATCAGAAATCTGGTGGGAGAATAGGTGGTGGCAGATCAAAGTAGAAAGGTGGATCAGTTTGGTAGTATCTTGGGAGTTCGGGTTCGGTTGGATGTTAGTAAACCTCTTTAGTGCTGCATTTCAATCAAGCTTGAGGGGAAAATAGTAGACCTTGATATTCAGTATGAAAAGCTTCCATTGACATGTTTCTTGTGCGGAATGATGAACCACGTTAAAGACCAATGTGACCTATATCAAGAGAGTGGTTGTGACGATAAACAAAAGCCATATGGACGCTGGTTCCAGGAGGATATCCTCTCGCCGGAGTATATGAGACCACTAGGGAAAAGGTTTGGGTTGGGCCCATAACCTGGGTGGGTGATGAAAGTTACAGGGGATGAGAAGGACGAAGCAGCGGAGATGGTCTCTGATGAAGATGACAGCCGGAAAGGGGATGACCGGAGACATGAGAAGATGACTGAGGTTGAATCGAGCAAGGAGCTGGGACATGGGGACATGGGGTTGCAGACGATCGGGTCTCAGCACAAATCACGACATTCATTGCTTGATTTAAATGAGATGGTGGTTGAAACTGATTTTGGGGAGGATTTTATGGCATTAATGCCATATAATGAACATTTGGATTTAAATTTTCAACCACCCATAAATGTGGAAGTTGACAATCTCTTGATGCAAACAAGGGGGAAAAATCTTAACGACAATTATGTTGGAGCCTAATTTGAGGGAGGTCTTGCCCATGAAATAAATGAGGGCTGTAATATAGAGAAAATGCTCAACATGCCACCTGGTTTTGGGCTTCATGTGGGACAGCCTATGGGAATATATCAATTTGGGCTAATGGGTAGAGAGTTTATTGTTGGAATTAACAGCAGGGATGAGGTTGTTGAAGGGTCCAAATTGATGAACATGAGGCAGCGGGCATAGGAAGGTCTGAAACTCTCTATAGGGTCAGACCCATTTAATTTAGCTCCATCTATTTATGGGAACCCGGTTGAACAGCGAGGAATAGTCAAACGAAGTGTAGGAAATAAATGGAAGAGTCGAAAGAAATATTACCTAAAGCAACGAAAACTTCCTGAGTTTGGGAAGAGAAATGCACACGAGAAGGATTTGGAGGGACGTGTTCGGGACAGTGGCAATAAACAGAGGGTTGTCTCATTTGGTTCAATGAACTCTGTAACGGTGGATGCTAACGAGGCTCAGCCCCGCCGAGAACCATGAGTTGTATAAGTTGGAATTGCCGGGGGCTTGGGAACCTCCGTGCAATTCGTGCTTTAAAGAAACTCGTTCTCCATAAAGATCCCATTGTGATTTTTCTATGTGAAACAAAAAGCTCTCTAGAGCATATGAATAATTTAAAATCACAATTAAGTTTCGATTAAATTTTTAGTGTTCCAAGTAGAGGTCGTTCAGGAGGCCTCAGTGTGATGTGGAAAAAGGAAGCACAACTCTCTTTGGGAACTTATTCACAGAATCATGTTGATTTTGAAGTAAGGAGCACATGTGATAATTTGCACTGGAGAATCACATTCTTCTATGGTTTTCCAGCGAAAGCGGATCGGCATAAATCATGGTAATTACTTGAGTCTCTTAATGCCAATTCATCATTACCTTGGTGTTGTATTGGAGATTTTAATGAAATCCTGAAAGCGGACAAGCAGGAAGGTGGTGACTTAAAAAGTGAAAGATAGATGATAGGTTTTCGGGAGGTGTTGGCAAGATGTCAGTTTAATGACCTTGGTTATCTAGGTAATAAATTTACTTGGGCAACTACAAGGGGTGGTGGCATCAAAGTTCGACTTGATCGAGTTCTGGCAAATCAGGAATGGATAGACTTATTTCCACCATTCCGGGTGGAACATCTAAAACTAACAACTTCAGATCATATCTTTATTTTGTTTGAGTGGGTAGTTCGTAAGAGAGGGAAGTACAAGAAAGCATTCCGCTTTGAAGAAGGTTGGAAGGCCAAAGAGAGGTGTTGAGAAGCGGTACATAAGGGTTGGAATTCAGAAATTGTGGGATATCCTATGTTTCAAGTGACGGAGAAAATTAAAGCTACCAGAGTGGAATTATGGAAGTGGGCAAAGAACAACGAATGCTCAATTCTGGGAGAGATCGCAAAGACGGGGGACAAATTAAATAGCTTATTTGGACAACCTTTCACATAAATGTCAATAGCACAAAGGTACAAACTCTATAATGAATTACATTCTTTGCTTGCACAGGAGGAAGCATTTTGGAGGCAACGTTCTCGTGAAAATTGGTTGAGACTCGATGATCAAAACACAAAATATTTTCACCAAAAGGCTAACCGAAAAAAGCGTGCAAACTTGTTGACTGGATTATTTAATGACCAAGGATTGTGGCGTGAGGATAAAGTTGGTTTGGAGGAGATGGTAGTGAGCTATTTTGAAAAATTGTTTGACTCAGAGGGTCCAACAAATGGAGAGGAAATTCTACAATATGTACAACCAAGGGTTACTGAGAGTATGAATGAAGATCTCATGAAACCATTTGAGGATGAAAAGATAAAATTTACTCTTTTTTAGATGCATCTGACTAAGGCTCCAGGACCGGATGGAATGTCTCTGGGTTTTTACCAAAAACATTGGGATATTGTTGGCAACGATGTATGCAACGGCGTATGGGCACTCCTCTCATCGGGAAGAATGTTGAAAAAGATCAATTACACTCATGTTACTCTTATTCCGAAGAATAAAGATCTGATAGTGATGACACAGTTACGTTCGATTAGCTTATGCAATGTCATTTACAAAATTTGCTCCAAAGTTTTAACTAATAGACTCAAAAGGGTGCTTCCGAAGATTATTTCTACTAATCAGAGTGTTTTTGTGCCGGGGAGATTGATTTCGGATAATAGCTTGGTAGCTTCGAAAATTGCTTATTAAATGTATAAGAAGTCTTCTGGATGAGATGGAGTGATGGCATTGAAACTGGATATAAGTAAGGCGTACGACCATATCGAATGGAGTTTCCTTGAACTAATGATGTAAAATTGGGCTTTGCGGACATGTGGATTAATTTGATGATGGCGTGTGTGTTTACCGTTTCATACTTGTTTAAGGTAAATGGCGAACTGGCGGGATATGTTCACCCGAAGCGGGGGATTCGACAAGGTGTCCCCCTTTCTCCGTTTCTCTTTGTGTTATGTGCGGAAGGTCTTTCGGCTCTTTTCGATGCTTGGGAGAAGCATGGATAGATTAGAGGGGTCAAAATGTGTAAGGGCGCTCCGGCTGTGGATCATCTTTTGTTTGCAAATGACAATTTCATTTTCGCCAGGGGCACGATTCAAGAATGCCTACAGGTGAAACATTTGTTGAAAACATATGAAGATGTATCAGGACAAGCTATTAATTATGCGAAGAGTTGTGTAGCTTTGAGTGGAAACTTGACTGAGTATGATGGACAGTTGTTGGTGGATTGCTTGGGTATGCCACGGGTAATATTCCATGATTGCTATCTTGGCCTACCGGTTATTGTGGGAAAATCGAAGAAGGATACGTTCACATACATTAAAGATCAATTGTGGAAAAAATTGAACGGTTGGAAATGAAGCCTTCTGAGTAGTGCCGGGAAGAGATATTGATAAAAATCGTAGCCTAAGCTGTACCCTTATACACCATGCAAACCTTTTTGCTACAAAAAACTTTCTGCAATGAGTTGAATCAAATGGTGGCACAATTTTGGTGGGGAAATGAACAAGGGAAGCGAATGATACATTGGATTTAGTGGAAAAAGTTATGTAAACCAAATGGAGATGGTGGTCTTGGCTTTAAGGATATCTACGCCTTTAATCTAGCTTTGTTGGCAAAGCAAGGGTGGCGGTTGATACACGAACAATCCTCTCTGGCATCCCAAATTTTTAAAGCCAAATATTATCCACAAACTGATTTTCTTTGGCACTGGTGAAGACAAGTTCATCTTATGGTTGAAGAATGTAGCGGAAGCCCGCAAAGTAATTAGGGCTGGAGCTCGGTGGAGAGTGGGGGATGGTGCTTCTATTAAAATTTGGGGTGATAGTTGGTTGCCAAGGGAAACTTTCTTCAAAGTTCTTAGCCCTATACCTATGGGAATGGATCAGTCCACTACAGTGGAGAAGTTGATCTTAGTGGAGGGAGGGATTGCATGGAACATGAAAGTGGTAAATAGTAATTTTTTTGGTGGAGGAAGCTTGATTGATTCAGACCATACCACTTAGTATCTCTCAGACATCAGATGTTTTAATCTGGTTCGCAGAGTCGAATAAGAAGTTTACAACAAAAAGTGCCTATTTGTTTAGCTCGGATTGGTGGAGAAGTCAATGGACAAAAGAGTAGCAGTTCTTTGATCACACATGAGGTGAAACTTTTGTGGAAGGCTTTGTGGAGAGCTCGGGTACCTAAGAAAATAAAGATTTGTGTGTGGTGATGTTGTATGAATGCGTTACCAACATGGGACAATCTGAAAATAAAGAAAATCACTACGGATACTGCTTGTATGTTCTGTAACGGCAAAGAAGAAACCTTGGTGCATTTGATGAGGAATTGTCCTAGAATGGCTTCGATTTGGTTAATAAGCTCGTTAGGTCTACGGAGTAGAACATACACTAGGGGACACTTGGTGGATTGGTTCACAAGACTGGCTAGTGATTTATCAAGAGAAAGCTTTGATTTGTTACCTGTGATTATTTGGAGCATTTGGAAGGAACATAACTCGTTTTTATGGCAAGGAAAGGCGCTTGAACCGTTGGAGTTGGTTTCCAGAGCACAAAGTTGGTTACAGGAATTCCAGCGATGACATGGGAAAAATCAAACATGCAGCAGCAACGAACCAAAGAAATGGAAGAAATCGGAATTGGGTTGGGTAAAATGTAACTTTGATACGGCCTAGGATGAACACCACGAGGTAGGTGGTGTTGGGGTGGTGATTCGAAATGAGAAGGGAGAGTTAATAGCAGCAAAGGTGACACAACACACTGCCATTTGCTCCCTGCAACTGGCTGAGATGATGGCAGCAAGGGACGCGACTATGTTTGTCAAGGAGTGGTAATTCCCAGCTTTGGTCCTTGAAGGTGATGCATTGCTTGTGATGGCAAGACTAAAAAAATGAAGGAAGTGATAACACCTCACATTTGGGAAACATTCTAAATGACACGCGTTCAATTGTTCATTCATTGCCAAGGTGGAAGATAGAATTTAGTGGAAGGGAGACGAACAAGGTAGCACACAGGCTAGCGCGTTTGAGCTTGAGTTATGGTAACACAGTGACTTGGTTTGAGAAACCCCCTGATGTAATTCTTGATCTTCTCTATGAGGATAGTAGTTCCTAATTAATTATGTTGGTGCGGAACACTTTTTTTTTTCCTTCGATCAGGTTGAAAACCCTGGTAAGATTTTTATCAAGGCCTTCTGTTAGCACCATATCCTCATTGATGTAAGTATCAATTTCTTATTAATGAATATCGTACTTTTTCAAGAAAAAGAGAAAAAACATATTCTATTAATATGTTAATGATCTTCTCGTAAATTGTTATCTAATACCATGTTGGGAAATGATTCAAACACATACCTAATAGTTTATCAAAAAAAAAAAAACACATACCTAAGACCTAACCCTGTCTAACCTAAAAACAAAACGGACCAAAATTTGGGTCAGGTCAAATCAGTAGGGTCCGTACTAATTTATATCTAATCCGTTGATCCACAACTCAATACGGGTAAAGTGAGTGGGTATACTTATCGGATCCAACCCATTTTCTCTCACACCCACATCGGGTTCAGACTCGCGCCCTCTCTCTCTTCAGGGTCACCCACGATCTAACCCCGATTCGTCGGACCACCGATCGGATTCCCTGAGATTTTTTAAGATATAAGGTCGTTTCAACAATTGCGGTAAGACCCATTTCGATTTTTTGTGTAATTTTATTCTTTTTTCCTCTCACTCTGTTAGGCTCAGATTTTAATTGGAATTTTGTAATGTTTATTGGAGTTTATTTGGTCGATTTTGGTCTGACCCAGATCTTAAATGCATATGATTGTTCTGTTGTTTAGGGATTTGAAGATGAAAGGTTGAATCTTTATAAATTGAATTTTGTATTTTTGTTGTTATTTATTTGAAAATTTTGATTTTTGAATTAGTTAGTTTTTAGGTGGTGTTGAAATTCAAGTTATTTGATTGTGGATAATCTCATGCTTTTGTACGATCAAGAGGAGCAGGATTTGACTCTGGATTTATCGCTTTAAATTGTGATATGGGTCAATGCAATGGTACCTTAACAAATGGCTCCAAATGTTGACTTCTAGTCCTAATTGATATATTTTTATTGGGTTGAAAAATTTCACCTTTGAAGTTCCCCTGGTGACTTGTCATGACATGTTCTTTGATTGTTTTTCGGGTTGTCTCAGTGGCTTCGTGCACATTTTTCTTGAGTTCGAGATTCATATTTGCATTCGGACAGTTTTGTGTTGATCTGGTTTGATGTCACAAGTTCTATAGTTTGCTGTTTTCTCTGTCTGCGTTAAGACTTAGTGACCTGTAGCCCTCTTGATATGTGTAACGGGTTTAGTGAGAGCTTGAACATTGAATCTTTCAGCTATTAACTTATAATCGCAGACCCGCTAAATTCATTTTGAGTCTTTATATTTGAGTTGATCTTCAAGTTGTGAGGTTTCATGGGTTTGGTTGACATAACATACTTTAGCTGCATTATTTGCTGGTTTCAAGGTTGTATTTTTGGTCATTGTGTGGGTTGTGTTCAAGATTTGCTTTCAGGTTTGCCTTGGGAAATCTCTATGGGCCAAAATCGATTCAGTTTGTCTTGTGCACTGAAGAAGAAAAAATTTCGTTTGTGTTACAGTATCCAGTTACTGAAATGAATGTTCACATACCTCTTGAATCTTGTTATGTGTATCTTGTGACTGATAAATTTCTCTGTGACTATAACTAGTGATAACATGGTGATTTCTTCTTGTATTGATTCCGTGCATTTATGCTGGTTTGTCTGTGCATTATAGTTTATTTATAGTTCAGTGTTCGCTGGATGATTTAAGTATTGCAAGGTTTTGATCTGAGAGTATTTGAATTCTTGTAAAGGATGTGTCCCAAGGAATTTACTTGCACCAAACATTTTAAAAGTGTGGTTGTTATTCTGTGTGTTTCTCAATTCAGTTGTGTTGTAAAATATCAATTACTATGAGTTCTTTCATGTATGTCTGTAATTATGCATGTACATGCACACACACGACACACACGTATTTGCATTCACCTTTTATTGGTGTTGTGCACCGTAAATTATAGGACTTATTTATTGCTAGTGTTTGGAGTAATTTTAATTCTTTTGTGACTGTCAACTATTTTTTATTGATGTTTGAGGTTCCGCAAATTCATCTTGTAGTTCTATCTGATTTAGTTATTTATCTCATATGTTGTGCACAGTTTGATCAAATTTCATGCCTATGTGATGGAAATACCAGTCGAGTCTGCTAAGAAACCAAAGAGGTTGACATCTATTGTCTGGAATCATTTTGAAAGGGTTAGAAAGGCTGAAATATGTTATGCTGTTTGTGTACATTGTAACAAGAAGCTCAGTGGATCAAGTAATAGTGGGACCACCCATCTGAGAAACCATTTAATGCGATGTCTGAAACGATCGAACTTTGATGTATCACAACTACTTTCAGCGAAGAGAAGGAAAAAAGATAATATCCTTGCCATAGCAAGTATTAATGGTGATGAAGCACAGAGAAAAGATGATTATATTCAGCCAGCACTTATAAAGTTCGATCAGGATCCGAAAAAGGATGAACTAGTTACCATTGCAAGCGGAAAGTTTGATCATGACCGTAGTCGTTATGATCTTGCTCGTATGATTATATTGCATGGTTACCCATTCACCATGGTTGATGATGTTGGATTCAAAGTTTTTGTGAAGAACCTTCAACCATCATTTGAGGTTGTGCCAAATAATGATGTTGAACAGTTCTGTATGGAAATTTATAGGAAGGAAAAACATCAAGTGTATGAGATGATTAATAGTTTGCACGGCAGAATTAACCTTTCTGTTGAAATGTGGTCTTCTCCAGAAAACGTTGAGTACCTGTGTTTGACGGCACACTATATTGACGAGGACTGGAAATTACAAAAGAAAATTCTGAATTTTGTCACACTTGATTCTACTCATACGGAGGACTTGCTTTCAGAAGTAGTTATCAAGTGCCTGATGGACTGGGACATTGACAGTAAGTTATTTGCCTTGACATTTGATGATTGTTCCGTCGATGATGACATTGTTGTAAGAATCAAAGACCGGATCTCCCAAAACAGGCCTCTCTTGGTCCATGGTCAGTTATTTGATATTCGCTCTGCAGCACATCTTCTAAATTCAATTGTGCAGGATGTTTTGGAAGCGATGAGAGAGGTGATAAGAAATATTCGAGGAAGTTTCAAGCACGTAAGAAGTTCACAATTGACACAAGGGAAGTTCAATGAAATTGTTCAGCAAGTAGGAATTAATAGTCAGAGGAGATTAATTCTTGATTTCCCAGCTCGATGGAACTCAACGTATCATATGCTTGAAACAGCCTTAGAATACAGGGGTGCATTTTCTCTCCTGCAAGAGCATGACCCTTCTTATACATCAGCTTTAACTGACACAGAATGGGAACGGATGAGGTCTGTTACAGTTTATTTGAAACTTCTTGTTGAAATCGTTAATGTCTTTTCCAGCAACAAATGTCCAACTGCAAGTATATATTTTCATGAGATTTGTGATGTTCACATCCAATTAATTGAATGGTGCAAGAGCCCAGACGAATTTCTTAGTTCTATGGCACTAAAGATGAAAGCTAAGTTTGATAAGTACTGGAGCAAGTGCAGTTTGGCTTTGGCAGTAGCAGCAATCTTGGATCCCCGATTCAAAATGAAGTTGGTGGAGTATTACTACTCTCAAATATATGGTAGTACTGCTCTGGATAGGATTAAGGAAGTTTCCGATGGCCTCAAGGAACTTTTTGATGCATATTCAATCTGCTCAACAATGGTTGATCAAGGTTCAGCTTTGCCTGGCAGCAGCTTACCGAGTACCAGCACTGATAGTAGGGATCGATTGAAGGGATTTGACAAATTTCTCTACGAGACCTCTCAGAGCCAAAACATGATATCAGACTTGGACAAGTATCTAGAGGAACCAGTCTTTCCGCGCAATTGTGATTTTAACATATTAAATTGGTGGAAGGTCCACACGCCTAGGTACCCTATTTTGTCCATGATGGCACGTGACGTTCTGGGAACTCCTATGTCAACTGTTGCACCAGAATCAGCATTCAACATTGGTGGTAGAGTGCTTGATGAATCTCGAAGCTCACTGAATCCTGACATTCGAGAGGCTTTGGTATGCTCACAAGATTGGTTGCGGGTGGAATTAAAAGGTATGTAATTACACTTTGAGTTTTGCGTTTCTCTTCCGTAGCAGTGATCTTATCGCAATAAATACTGATTTCTCTTTTCTATTCTATCAGATGCTAATACATTGTCAAGCCATTCTGCTAGACCAATCCTTTCTGCCAGGCCAATTCTTGTTGAATAGAGTTCAATTTCCAATGGTATGTTTCTGCTACATTTCCTGCATTTCTCCATATCTATTTCGTGCTAACTGTATGTGTCAAAGTACCGACTTATGGTGTAATCTTATAATGCAAGGTTGATGGATCGGCTATTGGCCTATCCAGTGCTGTCTAAATGATGTCGACGCAGTTAAAGCTGGTCTGGGCAGTGAACCTCATCTCTTTCTCCATGTCAATACATCACGTGAGACTCGTTAATCGCTTGTAGTTCTTTGTCAAGCTTAAATGTAAATTTTAGGACATCTACTAGATTTCCAGATCAGTACGTAAGCAAGAGCGACCTCTTTCGCTTGTATCCTTAATTTTCGAGCATGCGACTCTTTCTTTGTAAGATGTGGTTCTTCATGTTTTAACAAAATGTGGGATGTTCAATCAAATAATCTATATATCTATGCACAAAACCTTCATTCCAAGCCCTCAATCAGTATATTATTACACGTTTATCTAATTGCAATCTTTCTTTCTTTGTTACAAGATTCAATTTGCTTATCTATCGATGGCTAATACCTTCAAGTCTTGCTGTTATAAACCATGTATGCTGAACATAGCATAATTTTTGACAAAGTGATATTCTAAGTTATAACTTACGGGAGAGGGATTGAAATGGTGCAAAGGACCGCGTACGCTACTCTAACCAACTGACCTAACTTCTATCTAAAAATTTGTGGTTGGACACTTTTGGGGGCATCTAGACAGGTAGCATTGCACTTCTAGAAAGTCAACGAGAGACTTTGTCTAAAGATTGACTTGGTTTTCTTGACCAAAAATATAATAGATCAGAATAAAACTATCAGACAAGCAATCCCCAAATCCCCAAATCCTCCATTGAAATCTGAGAACCAGAGCAAAATTATCAGACAAAGCAAGCTATGTCAAACTATTACTTCCCTGAAGCAATCCTACGGGAAATTCTTCTGAGGTTGCCCATCAAATCTTTAGGCAAATGCAGTGCAGTGTGCCAGTCATGGAGGTCTCTAATCCAAACCTCCGCCTTCATTCACGCCCATCTCAGCCGCGCGGTCCAATACGGCAACCAAAACAACACTGATCACCTCCTTCTACGAAACGCTTTGGCCGAGAAAGAGGACGCTACTCATCAGGTTGGTGAGCTTTTCTCCTTGCACTGGGACAACCCTGCATTTGGTGAGTACACCAAGATTCTAAATCCCTTCATTTACAATAACACAAATTATTTCCCCCAAAAGAGAACAGTTTTAGTACAAAATAATTTCTATGTGGTTGGAACTTGTAATGGTCTCATATGCCTTGCTGCTAACTTTGCCACAATTATTTGGAACCCTTGTGTTAGAAAGTTTATGTTTTTGCCTCGGCCTAGGATTGCCTTCTCCGCTACAGATTATACTAATCTGATAGCGACCTATGCATTTGGCTATGATTCGCGTATAGATGACTATAAGGTTTTGAGAATTGTGAGCAACAAAAATGTCAAAACGCCGTGCAAGGTTGAGGTTTGGTCATTAGCCGGGGGATACTGGAAGAGTCTTAGCGCTGATGTTATTCCCGCAGACTTTATGCCTGCAGGTATTACAGGTAGATATACACAAGCTTTCGTTAATGGTTCTCCGCATTGGCTTCAATCGAGTAAGAACGAGGGTAACTACATTGTGTCGTTTGATATGGCCAGGGAATCATTTGGAAAGATAATGGTGCCGGATGAGTTGAGAAGAAAGGCTTTGTCTGTGTCGAGATACAAAGACTCTCTTGCTTTGTTTAACAAAGAGTATGAAGTTTCGGATGGATTAAATACTATTACTCGTGTTCACATGTGGATCATGAAAAAGTACGGTGTTGCTGAATCGTGGACTAAATTACTGAGTGCGTGCCTGGAAGGAAGTCTAACGGGGCCGTTTGGAGTTAGAAAGAGTGGTGAAGTAATGTTCAGAATGCTGGGCGGAGTGCTTGTTTTGGTGGACCCTGAAACCGAACAAGTTAAAGATTTCGAAACTGATGGATACAGGTACTTCTTCATGGATTCTTTTGTAGAGAGTCTCGTCTTACTTGACCAACCGAATGCTATTTCTTACTAATTACAAGGACCAACAGATCAGAAGCTAAGGACAGGAGGATTCTCATGAATTCGAGGAGTGTCGGTCGAAAAAGAAGATGAGTTTAACCTTGTGGGCTGTTATTCCTAGAGGCGAACCTCCGATTCTAAAATTTGGTCAACGTGATTGGATTGGGATACTTATGGAATATCTTTACTGAGAATAATTGCTTTGCACGTTTAAGAACTTATTTTATTCTAGTAGAGTGCCCAATTTGGTACTATGGGTTGACATTTCCCTTGACAAGAACCATCAATATTCAATTTCAACCATCTGTCATTTGGAAAAACCCAAGTCAACTTTTCAATAATTCTGCAGGGCTTAGAATGACTAACCTTATTAGCATCAGTCCACTCCCAAGCATACTTCAAAATAGCCTTCACAAGATTGAATGGAGGTTGATAGGAAGGATTGAATACAATACAATTTCTCCACTTCCAAATATGCCAACACGCAAACTAGAATAGATTACACCATTCTAAACCTCGGTGACTGAGAGAATGACAGTGTATGTTAGCAGTAATCCATGTTAAAACCAAGGAAAAACACAAGAGAGTTTCTGCAATGCAACGCTAGAAAGCTTTCACAAACCAGGGAGAATTCTTATTAAATGAAAACAACTATCACGGCTATTATATAGCCTTACATTTGAACTGAAGGGAAATAACAGTTGCCCACGATTTTACAGATCCTATAATCGTGGTAAAGACTACGTCAAAACAGAAAATGCATACTTGTCCCTCAAGAATAGGAATTATTGAATAACAACACTAAAAACTAGGGATCCTAGCAGTAACGGCTATAAACCCTAACAACTTCAACATCCTCCCTTAAACTAAATACCTCAGATATTCAGTTTACTTCTGAAAGTTTGCAGACACCCAGTAAGCCTCGCAGCTTCAAAAATGCATCAACCTTTAATGGTTTTGTGAGAATATCTGCAATTTGTTCTTGAGTTGAACACTGCACCAGCTCCAGAACTCTACCTTTGACTAAGTCTCGAAGGAAATGAAACCTTACATCAATATGCTTGCTACGACCATGCATCACAGGATTCCTTGAAAGTTTGATTGTCGAAACATTATCACAATACACCAAGGTTGGACCATATTGCTCCTGATTAAGACTCTTCAAAATCCTTCTTAACCATACTGCTTGACAAGCACTTGATGTTGCAGCTATGAACTCCGCTTCAGTGGTGGATAAAGGGACAACTGGCTGTTTCTTTGAGGACCAAGAAACAACACCTGAACTTATCATAAATACATAACCTGAGGTGCTCTTTCTATTCATCTTGATCACCAGCATAATCGTTATCCGTATAACTAATAAGCTCATCAGTTCCTCCTTTTTTGTAGAATATCCCCAGATCAACAGTCCTTTTTACATACCTTAAAGCCCTTTTCACTGCCTGCTAGTGAGACTCTGTTGGATGCTCCATGTAATGACTTATCAAACCAACAATGAACATCAAGTCAGGTCGTGTAGCTGTTAGATACATGAGACTTCCCACCATCTGCTTGTAGGCAGTGCTATCCACTTCGACATCTTCTTCATCCTTCGTGAGTTTAAAACCACGAACCACATGATTTAGTACTGGGTTGCACTGATCCATGTTGAATCTCTCTAAGATCTCTTGAGCATACTTTTGTTGACTGATAAAGATCCCATCTGAACTTTGTATTACTTCAATACTAAGAAAGTATCTCATTTTTCCAAGATCAGTCATGTCGAATTCAACCATCATCGACTTCTTGAATTGTTCAAACATTGTGTCATCGTTACGAGTAAAAATGAGATCATCAACATAGAGACATACTATCAAGATCTTACCTCCTTCTGCTGTCTTTATGAACAAAGTATGCTCATAAGGGCACTTGTTGAATCCTTCCTTGATGAAATATGACTATATATGACTATACCAGGCTCGGGGGGCCTGTTTAAGTCCATATAAAGCCTTTTTGAGTCGATAGACCTTTGACTCTTGACCCTTCTACTCGTATCCAGGTGGTTGATCAACAAACACCTCTTCATTGATCTCCCCATGCAGAAATGCAGATTTGACATCAAGCTGGTAGATCATCCAATTCCTTTGAGCAACAAGAGAGATGACAATTCGAATGGTATCTAGACAAGCTATTGGTGAAAATACTTCTGCATAATCAATTCCATATTGTTGACAGTAGCCCTTAGCAACTAATCGAGCTTTGTACTTGTCTACTTCGCCGTTCTCATTAAGCTTTGTCTTAAACACCCACTTTACTCCAATGGTTTTCCCTCATAGTGGTAGCTCCATCAATTCCCATGTATTGTTTTTCTCTATGGCTTGTATTTCTTGATCCATAGCATGTCTCCATTTTTCAGACTTCACAGCATCTTCAAAGGTCGTGGGGTCTTGTTTAATACACAACGCCAAATGAGCCATGCTAGCATTCTCCTCGTCAAATAGGCCCTGACCCGTTTCATAATCTCTCATCCAGACTGGTGGTCTCCGAGTTTGTCCCATATGAGGTGAGATCTCATCATTTTGACTGTCTCGTTCAACCAATGAGTCACTTGGATCCGACTCAGATTTAGTTTCTCCCACGACTTCATCTTCATCAGACTCGGGGTCACTCTCTTCCCTTGATGTGTTATTCTCTTAATCAGTGTTCCACTCGAGATCTACCACTATGGCTTCCTTATGACTGTCTCCCCAATTCCACTGTTGATCCTCTTCAAACACAACATCTCGACTAATAATTATTTTCTGTGAGACAGGTTCAAACAGTCGATATGCTTTAGATTCCTCACTTACCCCAAGCAATATGCACTTGCAACTTTTAGCATCGAGCTTCACCCTTTTGTTGTCAGGTACGTGAACATGTGCAATGCAACCAAAAATCCTGAAATGATCCACATATGGTTTGTGTCCATTCCAAGCCTCCTCAGGTGTTTTGTTCTTCACAGCAAGTGTATGACATCGATTCAACACATGCACCGTATAATTCATTGCTTCAGGCCAGAAAGTTTTAGGAATTTGTTTTGCTGACAGCATACTTCGTACCGTGTTCATAATGGTGCGATTCTTCCTTTCTGCAACCTCATTCTGTTGGGGGGTATAAGCTGCAGTTAGTTGCCTATGAATTCCATTCTCAACACAGAAATTTGCAAACTCATGCGAGGTGAACTCTCCTTCTCGATCTGTCCTCAAACTTCTTATGAATGGCCCAGTCTCTTTTTCAACTAGTGCCTTGTAGGACTTGAATACGCCAAATGCTTCTGATTTCTCTACCAAAAAATAAACCCATGTTTTCTGCTGAAATCATCAATAAAAGTGATAAGATACCTTTTATTGCTGTTTGAAGTTGGGTTAATTGGTCCACATATGTTTGCATGCACCAACTGAAGGATCTTGAAGGCTCTCCATAAGCTTTCTTTGGGAAATGGATCTCGATGTTGTCTTCCTACCAAACAGTCTTCACACACCCTTTGAGAAGCTGTGAACTGAGGCAATCCTTTCACCAATTTTTTTCTTCTGTTGAAGTACTTTAAGCCCGTTCCAACTGAGATACCCAAAGCGACAATGCCAAAGATTTGCTTGATCTGTGGTGAGAGAAGAAAAGCACATTTGTTCCTTTGGTGGATAGCGAGCCACCACTGCAAACATTCTATTGTGACTCATCGTGGTCTCCATAATTATCCCTTTCACAGAATGAAAGATCTTGCATCTTCCATGTTGAATGAGCACTGTAAGCCTTTTTTCTTACAACTGACCGATACTTAACAGGTTGTTTTTTAAATCTGGCACGTAGAAAACACCTGTGATCACATGTATGATGTCATTCACCTCCATTCGCACACTTCCCTTACCTTGCACAGTCAAACTCGAATCATTTCCCAGTTTAACTGATTCTCTGAAACTGTTATCAAGCTCACAAAACATGTCCTTCTTGCCACATATATGGTTGCTGCACCCAGAATCCAAAAACCACACGTGCTCCATTGTTGCCTTATTGATGTCCACAAGTGCCATTAGCAGCATCTCTTCCTTTGTCTCCACATAGTTTGCCTTCTCTTCCTTAGATTTCTTAGGACACTCCCATTGGAAATGCCCTAGTTCATGGCAGTTATAGCATTCTAGGGTTGACTTGTCAAACCCTAGCCTACCCCGTCCTCTTCCTCTTCCTCGAGAAGCTCATCGACCTCGTCCTTCTTGCTGGACTCCATGAGTAACTTGGAGAGCTTGTTCATCCACCACATGTCGACTTATCCTTTGCTCATGGACCAAAAGGCTGCTTTGAAGTTCATCAATAGGTAATGTGTCCAGATCGTTGGATTCTTCAATGGAGCAGACAACATAGTCATATTTTAAGGTCATGGACCTCAAAATTTTCTCTATAATAACCACATCATCCATCTTCTCCCCATGAGTTCTCATCTTGTCTGCTATGGCAAGTGTTCTCCCAAAATAATCATTGACTATTTCTCCATTCTTCATGTGCAGCACCTCGAATTCCTTACGAAGAGCCTGCAGTTGAGCACTTATAATCATTGACTGTTTCTCCATTCTCCATTCTTCCCTGATACTTTTGCTTCAAAGAGTCCCATATATCTTTCGCAGTATCCTTCTTCAAAATGGTCTCCAATATTGATCGATCTATGGCTTGGAACAAATAGTTCTTAGCCTTCAAGTCCTTCAGTTTCAGTTCATCCATAGTTTTCTTCTGTACCTCACTGGATTCAAACCCTCCTGTTGCAGAAGTGATCCCAATCTCCACCAAGTTCCAATACTCTTTGGAACGAAGAATTTTTTCCACTAGCATACTCCAATGGTCGTAGTGTCCATCAAACCTTGGAATGGCTGGTTGCACGAAACTGTTCTCGGACGTCATGTCTTTCTTTCTTCACTCTAGCATCTGGGTTGCAAGCTTTGATCAGGCCCCGTAGCGGGGCTCTGATACCAGATGTTAAAACCAAGGAAAAACACAAGAGAATTTCTGCAATGCAACACTAGAAAACTTTCACAAACCAGGGAGAATTCTTATTAAATGAAAACAACTATCATGGCTATTATATAGCCTTACATTTGAATTGAAAGGAAATAACAGCTGCCCACGATTTTACAGATCCTATAATCGTGGTAAAGACTACATCAAAACAAAAAATGCATACTTGTCCCTCAAGAATAAGGATTATTGAATAACAACCCTAAAAACTAGGGATCCTAGCAGTGACGGGTAGAAACCCTAACAACTTCAACAATCCATCCCTCTAAGTCTAGATTGAAAGTAGAACGAATATTACTAGGGACCTTCAATGAATTCCAAACAGCTCCAGCTTTAGAGCACTTCTTCAAATGATGAATTAAATTTTCAACAAGACCACTACGTATAGGACAACTAGTATACAATGTCATATTCCTCTTAAATATTTTTTTTTGTTGGTTAGAATATTATCTCGAGTGCAACAACCAAGCAAAAGATCTTTATTTTGTAGGTAGATTATTTTGCAGGAATTGTTACTTATATCAGGCATTTTTTTATTATATATAATTAAATATGTGTCTGTAAAATAATATACCTATAAAATATAATTTTCTTGACTTAATTAAGCATGTATTATTACATATATTATACATGTTTTTATTGTTATTACATCTAGGCAATAAACTTATAAACATTACTGTTTTTTTTCTTTTTGAAAATTCGTTAATTCATCTTTACAAGCTGCACGAAATTAATTGTGTACATCAAACATTCAAATAGAGGTGTTAGGCATTTAAATTTTTTTAAATGTGTAAAGATAAACATAATTAATGAATTTGCTGATGTGAAATCTAGTCAATGATGAGTTTTACTCATGTAAAAAACTAATGCCAAATTTTATTTGGAGAAAATTTAATTTGAAAAGCCAGAGTCATATTTTTATTTTTATTTAGTTTATTTATGATTATTGGATTGTCAAAAATCAAACATACACGAACATAGTAAAACAAGAATGTGAGAGGAGAAAAAAAAAGTGCCTATTTATTATTTCTCATTAAATACTGTAATAAATATAGTTTTAACTTTTAACTAGGACAACGGTTGAGAGAGAAATTTTTCGGTGTGCCAGGAACAAGCCCCGATACACAATTGGTTGGAAATTTTTGTTTTCAAATGTCCAACCAATTGCATTAATACACTTATGCACTAGGTTGTGTTCCGCACACAGAAAAATTTATTGGTTAATGTTTCTGTTCAAAAAAAAAAAGGGAAAGGTTTTATTTACTTGGGTATTTTGTATTATATATGTTATTTTATTTAAGTTTTTCTTTGTTTTCAAGGAATTTATTTTGTTGACTTATTTGATTAGATTAGTATCCTAGAAGCCTTCCTGTATTGCTATATACTGTAAACCAGGGTCGGTCTAGAGTTTTTTGAGGCCCAGGGGCGATGCCACAAAATGTGCCCTCATTTTATATAAGAAAATTATTTGTTTTCACACGTAAGATATCGATAAAATTATACTTAGAAAAACACTTCAAACTTAATAATTTAGAAACACGAAAAAACTAATTTATTTTGTATCGTGAGAAGGAAACAAAAAAAAAAAACTCCGGGTTTACAAGTAGATAGATATGAGTTTTGTTTTCTATCTGAACTTTTAAAGTGTTTTTGTATGAATCGTGATGTGTTTTTTCTTATTTACTAACCTTGTCAATATGGGACTAAAAAAATAATGATGTTTTGAGTCTTTAGTTGATATGTATAAGTAATAAATGGGTACTAAATTAAACTTTTTTATGACACGTCATATGATTTGTAAATTTGGTCTAAAAATTTGGTCAACACATTGCTCTTTGTTGAAGATTAGACTTAAATTGGAACAAATGTTTTTAAAATAACAACCCACATAGCTACTAGCTACTAATTAAAAATAAATTAACAACCAAACAAAAATTCGTAAAAATTGTAAAGTAAATAAGCACATATGGTGTTTTGAACCTAAGACCTCCTCATTAATTTTAAACAACAAAACCACCAGTTCTAGTTAAATTTTTTTGTCATTGAACCAAATTTTATAAATTTATACTTTTATGAAAACATATGTAAATATACCGCCTTAATAATTTTGGTGCCCCCAATTATTTTGGGCCCCGGACAGTCGCCCTGCCCGCACTAGGCATGGGGCGGCCCTGTTGTAAACCATACCATCACCCACCCGTAACTCAGCTACAAAATACCCAAACCCTAAATTAGACATACACGAAAATAAGTCTATTTTTATTTCTAGTCACAAAGTCTATTTTTATTTCTAGTCATCGAATAGTAAAAAATCAGACATACACGAAAATAATAAAACAAGGGTTGGAGGAGAAAAAAAAATGTGTCCATTTATTATTTCTGATTAATGAAAAAAAATTAAAATTTGGGGAGAAAATACATTTTGGCAAGATTGAGAGTGAATGAGAATGAGAAAGAGGAGTGAGTCTGAGAGAGTTAGAGGAGATAGTGAGAGAGAGATGAGAGAGTGAGTAAGAGTGAGAGATAGAGATGAGTGAGTGAGTAGGAGTGGGAGATAGAGAAGAGAGAGAGAGAAGAAAGATTAAGTGAGAAAAGTGAGTGTGAGAGGGTTGGATTTGGGGAGAGGGAAAGAGATGAGAGGTAAGAGAATAGAGAAGGACATTGGGAAAATTGTGGAAGAGATATATTGGTTTTAAAAACCGTATCACTATGCGCGACGAAGGATACGAGTTTGCACAACGAAATATTGGTCGCGCAAAGTCTTAGAAAAATTTAAAAAATAAAATTTCTCGCGTCCCATTTTTGGCGCCCACTCAAATTTTAAAGTTTTGCACGACGAAGTGTTGGTCGCGCAAAGTTTTGGGCAACGAATGGTTTGACACACCCCGACCCAGAATGTTCACCTAGACTCCGAATTGAGCTATGCTGACCGACACCAGAAGGGTGACTAAGCCAATATAAAATATAAAACTAAATAAAAAAAAAAGTAAATAAGGTTTAGGTGACGAAATATTGATATTCGTCATGCAAAGTTTTAAAAAAAAAATAAAAACTTATGAAAATAACTATATTAAAATTTATAATATAAAATTAAATTTAAAAAAAAAGAAGAAAATAAGTTGGTTTAGGCTACGAAATATTCGGATTTCGTCAATCAAACGTTTTTAAAAAATAATTTTTTATTTTTGTAAAGACTTTGCGCAACGAAGTTTAAAATTTCGTCGTGCAAAGTAACTTTGAGCAATGATGTTTGTTTCGTCGTGCAAAATTTCATTGCGCAAGACTTTGCGCGACGAAGTTCAAAATTTCGTTGCGCAAAGTGACTATGCGCGACGATGTGTGTTTCGTCGCGCAAGGGTTTTTTTTACTTGTGGTGACTGTGACTTAATGTTTTTGTCCAAAAACAAAACAAAAAAAAAGTTTTATTTATTTAGGTATTTATTATTATGTTATTTTATTAAAAGTTAGCTTCTTTGTTTTCAAGGAATTATGTTGACTTATTTGATTAGGTTTGATGTGAGATTAGTTTCCTAGTTTAGTTTATTGCTATAGTAAACCATACTATCACCCACCCATAACTCAGCCACAAAGTACAGAAACCCTAAATTAGTTTGCACAATAGTTTATGCACTTGAACAGCATCAGTAAAGAAAAGATGAAGAATGATTGTACCTCTCCTTCAACAAAAGCACTAATATTTCTCATTCAAATTGTTTTTCTAGTTGTCTTTCTCCCAACCAGCCATTGCAGCAGGCCAGCAGTTTTCTTCCCAGTGGATGCCAATCTGATCGAACAAACATGCAACCAAACACCATATCCCGATCTTTGCATCTCCACTCTTCAATCAGACTCTCGAAGCACCGAAGCAGATGTCAAAGGCTTAGGCATCAAAATGGTTGATGCAGTTAAGCCTAAGGCAATCGAAGCTATGAATAAAGCCTTGGAACTTATAGAAGGAGCATGCGGAAATACCTACCACCAAGTTTTCGGTACTGATATTCCACAAACCAGTGAAGCTTTCTCTAAAGGTGACTCTAAGATAGCAGAGATAGCCATGATCAATGTCGTAGAAAAAGCAGATTCATGTGAAAGTGGTTTTCTCGACGGCAGTCGATCATTTCAAAGATTAAAGCAAAGTTGTCCATGACGTTGCTTATGTGGCCTTAGCAATCGCCACAGTATTGAACTTTTGATGTTTTCTAATATAATAAAAACTGAAGAAGAGGATTAAAGTCGTGTTGGAAAATTCCCGAATCCTATTTTTTTTTTTTTTTTAACAGGCAATAGCGTTAGTGAGTTAAATTGTTAAATACTAGAAGAATGAGGATTGGTAGAGATCGATCCTTAATTAATCAAGAACCATCTCTGTAATTGTTACATATACTATATTATACGAATATTTTTTTTTTAATTGTAATTAGTGTAGAATTCCTAAAGAAATAGAGAATTATGTCACCCTACACTAATTATAATTAAAAAATAATTCCAATAATATATACAATAATTGCAGAAATGATTACTGATTAATTAAGTCTATTCTAACATCTCTATAAATTGTGACTCTAGTGAAAAGGTAAATACCAGGTTAACTGTTGTAATTTTACAGATAAGATAACGCTGAAGTAGGAGGCGAGATCAGCACCGCAGTCAAGAATTTGGGCTGGATAGGTGGATCAAAGTCCAGGGTTTTCTTCCAAGGAATTTCTCCATCTCATTATAGTTTGTTCTTTGTCTAATATAACTTATCTACACCAGTGACTATTGGCTAATTAATCAAAATGATTCGTTATTAGCATTCTAAGAAAGTTATCTTATATTCGCATTACTATTCATGGTGCAATTTTTTCTTTATGTTTTCATGAAATACAAGTGTGTGTAGAATGATATTTGTAAAGTGGATTACTGTAAATAGGATAAACAAAGGGCAAGTGTGTTAAGCATAATAAAAAAGCCAGTGACGAGCAGTATTGGGGTGTGCAAAAGGTGCAACGAATTTCTGAGCCCTAAAATTTGTATCCTCTTATACGATCCAATGAAAAAGCAAGGTCAAAAATATGATTTTTTTTAACAATTTTTAGAATGAAAGTTGAACTACCTTTGGGGTCTCCCAAAAAAAAAAAAAAAACTTTCATTTTTTGAAACAATTTTTAAAGAACTCAAAAAAAATAAAAATAAAAATTGCAAAAGAAATGTTTTATAATTCTAGGAATTTTTAAAGAACAAAAAAAAAAAATTGTTTCTAAATGTCTCAAAAAACCAAAAAAATGGATCATTAAAAACATTTTGTTTACAAAAGAAATAATAAAAGAACAATTAAAAAAATAATAAACCTAATTATATAATGGGAAATTTTATTTGAACCCATATCCTCACTCTACACCCAACTTAAATTTAAAATGTGAATTGTCAGTTTTACCCTATTGTATAATTACCATCAAATACAAGATGAAATCAGAAATAAGAAATCAGAAATCAGAAATCAAACTAAAATTTATCAATAAACCCACTTCTAGTTCCAATGACAACTGAGGGCCTAAGTTAATTATTATTACTAGTGTATGTGTATGTATAAAATGATATTGAGTCCTACAATTCATGCAGATTTGATTTACTGTGGCTAAAACCCAAGTGATGCCTAAGAATATGGATTTACAGATTACAATTCCACCACCCAATACACCTAATCTTAAAACTGACGTAAAAACTTGAGATTAAAGCATTTGAAAAACGCTACTGCATTTGTTTATGAAGCGGCTATGGGATAAAAACAATGAGAATGCAATTCAGATAAAGCACACAAGGATTGAAACCAACTCGATTTTTATTGTAAGAGAAATAAGCATATTTTTTTTAACATTTCAATCTCAAATAAGCACAAAAACACCGTAACATATGAGTTAATTACTTCATCTAATCTTGTCTGCTCACATAACTTCCCGATTCCAGATTGCTTGTTTGACCAATTCATCAAACACGACTCCATATATGTATGGACATTACACTCTCAATCAATGAGTTGTGGAAAACAAGTTGTAGAACATTGGTTTTGGATTTTTATTTTTAAAATGGGTGTAAAGATAAATTTGCATATTATATTAGGTTTGTGAGGGTAGTTTAGGTAGTAAAATTGGGTTTAAAGAGATATTGATAATTTAATTAAAAACTATATGGATGTAAAGAACAAGTTGGATGTAGAAAGAGATTATATGGGTTCAAATAAAATTTCTCTTATATAATTTGGATTGAGAGATATAGAAGTATATGAATTGAGTGAAATTAATAAAGATTCAATAATCTATAATCGGATGATTGGCTGGAAATCTAAAAAGAAAGGTTTGGCAACTCCTTTTTCGAAATAAAGCAATTGTTCTTGCATTGATCAATTTAGCAATGATACCGCATTCAACTGATCACCATGTCTGTATTGTAAATAGGTAGTTATGAATAATACAGCCAAAGTAATAGGAAATAGACCTAAGACATTACATATGAGCACAATTTTGTTAAAAAAAAAGAATTTTGACTGAAAAGAAAAATTATAATCGTAATTTTATCTATATATATATATATATTTACAGTTGATTTATACATAATATATTAATTTTTCTATATCAATAAAAAAAAATTGTGTATTACTTTCGTTCACTTTTCTCTAACAATAAAAAAAACTTGTGTATTACTTTCTTCGACAAGCACTGAGTGTATTTCGTATCTCTCTTTCCATCATGCTTCTTTTTCATGGATGGCCCCTAAAGCATAATTTCATGACAATAGAAAATTCAATTAATAAGAGTGAGATGCTGATTTAGATTAAGTTTGAACATTGATCGTTAAATAATGTATAAATATAATATAGTCCAAACAATTATTTTCTTTAAAAATGAGGAGCGCTCCTTTATTAAATGCAAAGCCCTCAAAATGTCAAATACAGCCTTTTCAGTGGTATTGCTAGATATAACAAACCTCTCCCTCTTGCATAAAGATGGACATCTGACATGAGCATATTTATGCGACTTTGTTATCTTATTTCTTTGCATTTACTTAGTTAATTTTCATTTATTTTGGTAATTTAAGTTATTTTCGTATTATTATAGGTCCAGTTGGTAAAGATGACAATATAAATAGCCAAATGGAGCAATTTGGAGCAGTTTTGGACTTGGATTGGATAGCATGCGTGGATAGCATATGGGCTAGACGTTTTTGGTGTTTAAACGGTGCTAGATATGTGCTAAAATCTGGAGAAATCAAAGTTGAGGGTTGGAAGGCAAGGAATTACACAAGAAAGAGGAATCCTAGTTGGAGAGAAACATTATCTTATCCAACATTATCTTATCTTATCTCCAGCTGCAAGGAGGAATCCTAATCACATTCTAACACTTTCTACCCAATTATTAGAGTCTTAAAATAATTCAAAATGACTAATTCTTTTCCTCCTTGGATTCAGCCATTTCCCCCTATATATATGAATTTCCTGCATCGATTTAGGTTGTGCCGCGCCTACCATTCATCCGTTGAAGTTGCTGGAATTTTCAGAGTTTTTTCTATCTTTGTTTTAAGTTTCAATGTTTATTCTAGATTGCTTTTTAGTTATGATGAACATATGTAACTAAGTTTTCTTTTAGCTAGAGGTTAATTCGAAGCCATGATCATATGTTTTATATAAATTGATTACATCCAGTTATTGTTTCGTAAAACGTGAATGCGATTTACTTATCTGCTTTATAGAGAACTTATTCTTGTACGTTTATTAAGGATGCATACTTAGTTTGCATGCAGGGATATGATGCTAGAATATAAGGGAATATCACATAATCGATATGAACTTATATTTGTAAGTAGTAAAAGTCACTAGTCATGATTGAGTTAAGTAACTTCTTGGCAGGAGTATCATGTTTTTCATAATTACAAATGCTTTGTCAATGCTTATGATTGCCACAGATGTGACAACCCATCCCTACATTTACAATTTTATTAATTTAAAAAAAAACATGACTTGACGAAAATGCCCTAGAGGCAAGGTTTTGACTTTCGTTGACCGTCGGTTAGAGAGACGTAGAACTTATTCTTTTAGCGTATCCTCGTAGTACTCGTCACTACAAGCACATAGACAAAAGCCGTTTGCGAGTCCGGATTATAACGGTATAGTTACGGACATTTGAAGTCATTTTATTTAAATTAATTAAACACCCACCTTGTGGGAATGAGGCCAATCAGGTAAGAGTTTTGTGGGCCAATTAGAAAGAGTATGAGACCTAATCAGAAAATAAGAGGAAAATATGACCAATTAGGAGGAAGGAGAGTTAACCAATCAGGAAGAGAGAAGAAGAAAAAAAAGAAAAGAAACCTTCACAGTCTTCCCGTCGGGCAGTGCACCCGCACACCCAAACCGATCAAACTCTGGCGATTTTCGCCATTTTTTCTGTTGAAACTCCACCATCCACCACCTGAAACTTTTTCCACAATCTTCCATCTTCCATCTTCGCCCAAGATTGAAGAGTTTTAGGTCCAAAATCGCGAAGAACATCACCGGAGCACCAGAGGTGTTCGATGGTGATTCCTCTGTTCCGGTGAGTTTCACCACCCACCACCACCCTTAATCAACTCCCCTTGGACCTAGGAACAAGATCCAACTGGTTGTAGGGGCATTGGAACACCGTGGAAGTCGAATCGAAGAACACCCACCTTAGGGTTTCCGACGGGTTTGAGTCAATCTGGAGCCTTTCCCGGCCAAATTGGACTTGGCCACAGGTATAAAACTTAGTCTAATCGTTGAGATCTTCATTTCTGTGAAATTTGGTAATTTTTAGAAATAGTTGAATTTTCCGGCGAGTGGGGGCGGGCGACTGCCGCGTGCGGCAGCGTGTGGGCTGAAGCACCCCTGACCAACCTAAGCTAAATTTGATACCCCGATTTCATATTTGACACCCATTTAGTGAAATTTTGATGTTTTAGCATAGTTCCGTAAGTGACCGCCTAGTTGGCCGTCACTTGATTATTGTATGAATTGACGATCCGACCATTGGATCGTCACCAAACTTTAATACTTTATAGTACGTAGTATTTGAGGACCATAGGAACTTACGGATCGGGAATCTAACGTACGCATCTTCCCGAATTGAATTTGTAAGTTCATAAAATAAAACGTCGGCCGCCATTTAATTTTGGCAATTAGCAGAGATCCGACCGTTGGGTCGTTCCGAAACTTTAGGATGTTCTTCTAGAAGCTTATTGAAACTCTTGGAAAGTTACGAATCAAAAATCCGAGATGCGGATCTTCCGGATTGAGTTACGTAAGGTTATGGACCCTACCGTCGACCTTTGACCGACGGTTGACTTTTGGTCAATGGGTTTCAAATCATTTTAGAACATCCTTAGGGTTGTGTTTTATGCAAGTTATGTGTTTCTGAGATGTGATTTGATAATTGTTCTAGGCGATGATCGTTCGTGACTCCTCGATATTCGTGCTAGGGAGTTGTAGCGCGGACTCTAGGTGAGTGGGTCATTTCTTTTTATAAGTATACGCATACTTGCTAGTTTCCAGTTATACTTTGAAAAGAATTTACTACGTATGCCTTGCTTAGACTAAAATTACATGAAATAGCGAAATGACGGAATTTAGGAGATTATTTCCTTATAGGCTTCACAGGTATGCGTGAGATACCATGATTATATTTTATAGCTATGATTAATTAATGTTACAAGAACTGTTGTGCTGTTCTGAAATGCTAAAATAATCTTACGAGATGAGCAGGTAAGTTACTTTGTTTACTAGAATTATTGAATTGTTATGGCATTATTATATTTATGTTATCTGCTCATCATTGCTGCACCCCGGTGTTAGTACTCGCCCCAGGGCCAGGGCCAGTCCTTCACATATATGTTCACATCTGCACCATTCGCTCGCCTTGGTTCCAAGTTAGGTGCCAGTCCTGTCGTACAGTTTGCATTAGGCAATTCCGACTCATATGTGACCGCGCTTCGGCGCCAGCTTTCACGTGATCGTAGTACTAGAGCGCATTGATTACACCCAGTCATGTTCGTTTCAAAAATTATCTGTACGAACTCGTGTGTCAGCATAAGTTGATGAGCATTCGTTATGATGTGTTTACTATTTTGAGATTATGTGATTGTGGTCACCTTGCATTTACCTTGATAACTGTACTTTATTGATTTTCTTGAGACTTTGCAGGTTACGGTAAGTATTTTCTTATTACACGTAGTACGTATATTTTTGGAAACTATACTTGGTTTTACTGCGAGGGGTTATAATATTTTTGAAAAGGTTTTTACAAAACGTTATTTTCTGACCCACTCAACTTTGTTTTTCGCCCCTCCAGGTTTAGTAGCTGTGCTTACATGAAAATGAGGATTCTGGCAAATCTCAGGAGATGGTTATCTTCAGTGGTATAACCCTCATCCTAGTTACTATATTGTCTTATGCTCTGACATCACGTGTGAAATGGGTTCAATCCTGCTCACCCACGCACTCTTTTGATTAGGCACTTTTAGGTTTAAATTTATTCACATCCTCTTTCCACTACACTACACTTTATGACTTCGTCACCTCCAGGTGTTGGCGAGCACATCCCGATTCGGAGTCCAAGTGGACATTTCGGGTCAGGGTGTTTCAACAGAACTTAATGATCTTTGAGATGTATCTCTATCATGCTTTTCATAGTTAGGGAACTTGAGAAGAATAATTTGGTTGCGTCGCTGAGTCCAATTCAATGAACTTAGGAAAATCTGAGAGTTAATTAGTGATGTTCACAGTTAATTTGGGGCATTGTCATTCATGGTTTATAGGAAGAATAACTGGAAATCGATTTGTATGCATATGATTCATGTGTGGAGAAAAATCCTTTAGCTATCCTTTCATCCGTATTTCATTCACAACTTAATTTACTTGCTACCTTTTACTTTTGTTTAAATTAAATTCGTCCAAAATCCCCCCAATCACTGACTTGTTGTTAGTTTAACTTAGTTTTCAGTTTTATAAATTTAATTTGTGTTGATTAGCATCCATTCTAATCCCCGGAATAGAATAATCCCTACTTACTCGTACTACAATTACATAATTGATAGGGTTTAATTTGTGTGTTGGTTTCTACCACATCAACATCCTCTAATTTATGGGTTGGGAGGTCGCACATAAATGGATTGTAGTCATTGGTGTCTTTGTGGAATCCCAAACACTTGAAATGAGATTCCCTACAATTTCATTCTTTGAAATATTATTTCTATACCAAAACCCAAACTCGGATCCACTGTTCACAGACAATTTAGTGGCGAAAATGCCCTTCATTTGTTCATTACTGAAAACCATCAATTGCACTAGTTCTTAGAAAGAAATAATGATATTCAAATTTTTAAAACATCTAGTTTAAGTGGATCAAATTAAGAGGTTTTGATGTAATTTTTCAAAGTTAGAACAATTGGTGGATTCCCCTCATTTACAACCTTGTGTGTTTCGAGATCAAAAACCCCATAACATAATTTATATTAGAAATTTTCGCTTGTAATTAACAAAAAAAAAAAAAAAAAATTGCGATGTCAAAAATCATTTTGAGCTTGTAAATATCTTGGACTCGAACGGGTCCTTTATGAAGATCAAGCTCTAGCTTTGGTGAATAAATTTTGTTTTGGCTGACAAGCGAAGCTAAAGGGAATGGAGGATTCTAAAAGATCAATAGCTACGTATACAAGCCTCCACTTTAATTGACATTAACAAAGAACAATGAAATTGGAGGCAATTAGCAAGAACTTGATTTGCTTTACCACTTGAATAATCGCCAAGGAGGTACAATCAGAAATTGTTTAGTCGTTCAGATATATGGAACAAATCGACTGTGTGAGTACCAAAGAATATATTTATGATGAACCATTTATTTATTAACTACAATTGGATGACTAAACGATATACAATTTGATTCAAATGAAGATACGTTATTTGCAAAAGGTAGAATATGTACAAATATGATTTTCTTCTATTACCTAAATGCCACTGTCAAGGAAATCTAGCAATAACTTAAAGGGGTGCGCTATCCACACACCTATTTTTACTTCTCTCACACCCCTTATTAATTTCTGTCATTTGATCTTCTTCAATTCATCTAATCCGACGGTCGAAAATTAAAAGGGTGTGAGAGAAGTAAAAATTTGTGTGTGGATATCACACCCCTAACTTAAAAAGAGTAACAGTCTTGGATTTTTCTGGAAATCTAATAGAACCTCAAAGCTTATTTATTGAATAATATCAAAACAAGGTTAACTGTTGATTAAAGTTACTTTAATTTTACACCTACCTCAAACCCTAGCCCCCACACAATCCCTAGAATCTATAAAGTAAAACAAGGTGATATCTTAAAGACCACATCTGTTAAGGAGATTCTGAACCAAAAAAATAAGATTCCAAAGCTGCCTATTGATTTGACTATCGATTTTGTGCCTTTCATAATGCACCCACGATGATCATGTGGTGATTCTCCTACAATAATGCCCTAGGCGTCCCCATGCCTGTCCCCAAATGCTACGCCCATACCCTCTCGTGAATTTGTAATTATCATAGCAAAATATTGGTTTGATTGCCTTTTAAGATTTCACGCACTCGTTTGTCATTTTCTTCTTGGATAAGCAACCATTATTGTGCTTTTTTTTGTCTATCGGATTCGGATGGACAAGGTGAAAATAATTTTTTTTTTATTTTTAGAAAACATCGACGGATGAGAAGAATTTTATTAATGATGAAAAAAATTACATCTAGATATGAGGAAATAGACCTAACCTCTCATAATAAAGGAAAGGGTTTTTTTATCACCAACAGTCTATGAGATTGACCAAACTCATCATTTTGGTCTCTCACTTTCAAAATCAATCAATGTCGTCCCTATTCTGTTAGTTTGCATGTGGGATCCATAAAGCCAATAAAATGGTGACACGTGTATTACACAAAAGAAGATTTTGATCACAAATGGTCCCTGACATTGATCAAACTCCTCATTCTGGTCCCTGAGTTTCAAAAATCAATAAATTTTGTCTCTGACTTTCACTATCCTTCGATTAAAATTTTATCATCCTTCCATTAAAATTTTATCAATATTTTTTGTTAGTGTGCTGATGCGGTCCCACTAGTCCAATCATATGGCGCCAATTAAATTAACTATAAGAAACTACTTTTTTTAGAGTAAACCAACTGGCTGCCATTTTGCGCTGACATGTATCTTGCATCCCACAATCCAGATTGGAAAATAAGATTCAATCTAAATTCGATAAAATCGAATCCAAATTCAATTCAAATTTGATAGAATTATAACCAACTAGAGAGAATGAGAAGTGAGTTCACAGAGGACAAGATGATGATGTCTTTTTTTTTTTCCTTTTAGTTTTTATTTTAAATTTCTTATAGTACTTTTAGTTTTAAATCTTAAAAAATATTTTTTTATTGTTAATCCATGTGGCGCCATATGATTGGATCAGTGGGACCATATTATCACACTAACAAAAAATAATGACCGGAATTTTAACGGTATGACTAAATTGATGTGTAGTACTGAAACTCAAGGACCAAATTTATTGATTTTTGAAACTCAGGGACCAGAATGAGGAGTTTGATCAATGTCATATATTCCATATTCCTTGCTCATTATCAAACAATCACTTATTCACAAACCTCCTGTGGGGCTAATAGTTTTCATTTCCCATCTCATGGAAAACCTTTTTTCGCTCTGCTTAGCCCTATCCCTCTCGAATCAAGGATAATAAATAAAATTGAAACAAGATAAAATCGTATATCGAAACGACTTCGCGAAAATTTTCTCGTACTTGCTCAGTGTGCTCCCCTTGCGTCGAGTGAGAACTTTCAAATTCAAAGAAACCTTGGAATTAAAAATGGGTAATCCTGAGCCAAATCCTGTTTTATGGATGAAATGAAAATTGGATTCATGTAACAAGAGAAAGGTTTACATTCCTTAGCCGGAAAGATATGTGGCCAGGAATACTTTATATTGCTTTACAACCCATAATCAGAATTTTTTTTTGTTTGTTTATGTAAAAAAATTTCAGTTGCTACAATGATATGACTTATATATCATGGTATCAAGATGCCGCTGTGTCGGAATATCTTATCCATCTCTGTGACAGCCCGTCCCTGATTTTAAGAGTTTATAAATTTTTAATAAAGGATTTTACAAAATACCCTTTGAGGCACGTGCTTTGTTCGAGGTTAATCGTTGTGTCGTGCCACCTAAGATTTGTTTTCTTGGCATAACCTCGTAGCACTCGTCGCTACGGACGCGTGGGCGCAGACGGTTCGTGATTTGGAGCTATATCGAGGAAGTTATTAACGTTGGAAGTATGGGAATTTCAGAGTTTATTATAAAATTTGGTGTGCCATTTGGATGGCCCAGATTAAAAGGAGTTTGAAATAGATGGCACAGATGAAAAGGAAAGAAAATAAAAAGAAGAAGGGAGGTTACGTGTGTGTGTGCGTGACTGGTGGAAGAAATAAAAGAAGGGAGCGGATTGGGCAAAGCTGCCCAACCAGATAATAGGGAAGAGTTCCGGGAGAGCTTCGGGAGAGAAGGCTGGGCGAATGGGGAGAAGAGAGAGAAGAGACCGGCCAATCGGAACAGGGAAATGAGGAAATGAGAGAGGGCGAAAAGCGGAGGAAGAAGAACAGAAACAGGTCTTCAACTCGTGACCCGCGCGACCCGGTGGATTTTCCACACATTCCCGTCGAAATTCCATCATTTTTCAGGTGAGTTACTTCAAACCATCACTTGGAAAACCCTCTATGATCTTCCCTCTTCCTATTACACCCCAAAAATCAAGGAATTTGGCCTTGAAATTAGATGAACCGTGCGGTGTGTGTGCGGTGGGTTAGTGTACAAATTCTTCAAATCTTGAAATGTTTTCTTTCAATTACTAACACCCATAGCATCCCCTTAGGACCTGGAACAAAGCCCAAGTAGTGGTAGAGGCGTTGGAACAAGTTTGGAGGTCGAATTGAAGCTCACCCATTTCTAGGGTTCATACGGATTTTGGAGAAATTGAGAAGTTTCCAAGCCAAATTGGCCTTGGCCGAAGGTATGAAAGTTGTTCCTCTCTTTGAGATCTTCAATTCTACAATTTTTGAGAATTTTTAAAAATAGTTGAATTTTCAGGCGAGTCGGAGCGGCCTGTGCGGCGACGCGTGGCCAGTGGGCTGCCAATGTCATTCTTAGGCTGTGTTTAACGTTCTAGGTTCAGTTTTGATTATTGATTGACGTAAATTGAGTAATTGAACCTAAGTTCTTTACGATACGTGAATAGGTGGAAGTATGAACTGACGATCCGACCGTTGGATAGTCACCAAACTTTGGTACGTGATAGTACGTAATATTTGAAGAATGTAGGAACTTACTGATCGAAAATCCACGTACGGATCTTCCCGAATTGAGTTAGTAAGTTCATAAAATAAAATGTTAACTGCTACTTAGTTTTGGCAATTGGCGGAGATCCGACCGTTGGATCGTAACGAAATTTTAGTATGTTGCTCTAGGAGCATAATGTGCATCTCTGGAAGTTACGGATCAGAGATTTGAGTTATGGATCTTCCGGATCAAGTATGTGGGGCTGTGGACCCTATCGTCGATAGTTGATCGACGGTTGACTTTTGATTAAGGGTCTTAAATGTTTCTAGAATATCATTGAGGATATGTTTTACGTGAATTACGAATTCTATGGTTAAGAGTTCTAAGTTGTAGTTTGATAATTGTTTTAGGCGCCGAACGTTTTGGGACGCCTCGATGTTTACGTTAGGGAGCCGTAGCGCGGACTCCAGGTGAGTGGGCTTTTGTTTTCCGTATATACCTATATACTACGTGTTTTTCACAGAAAGTGCATTTTAAATGCTTTTATAAATGAAATGTCATGCCAATACCTATATACGTCTGGTTATGCATAATGAAATGGTTATGCATCATGGAATGGTTATGCATCATGGAATGGTTATGCATCATGAATTTGTATGCTCATGATTGTTGGTGTTGTGGACGCCCATGTAAGTATCAGGTAAGATTATGTGTGGTTAAATACAAGTTAAGTTAAGAAGAGTATGATGTGATACGTTGAGAACTCATTAGCTTGCACCCCGGTGTTAGTGCTCCCGCCCAGAGTTAGGGGCCAGTCTTTCACGTGATGTTCACCTCTCGCACCACACGCTCATCTTGGATCCAAGTTAGGTGCACAGTCCTGTCGTATAGACCACTTTCAGTGGGTTCGACTCATAGGTGACCCGCGATTATTCGCACAGTCTTCACATGATTGTAGCACTAGAGCGTATTGTATACACCCAGTCCTGTCGTATAGACCACTATAAGTGGGTTTGACTCGTGTGCATGAATGATTTATGAGCTAGAGTTTAGCTGACGAGCTGTTACAGTTATCATGCATTTGGATTACTTACCTGATGATTGGATTGACATGGCATGGCATATTCATGAATTATTGGCATATTAGCATGATGATGATTTCAGATGAGTTTTAGTATATGTATATACTATTTTCTGGGAAAGTATACAGGTTTTACGGCGAGGGGATATAAAGCTTGTTTTTTAAATGATTTTCGAAAGACTTTGTTTTTGCCCACTCACGCTTCTGTTTTGCGCCCCTCCAGGTATTAAGTAGCTTTGTTGGTGGCTCACGAGGATACATCGGACGTTCTGACAGACCATCACTCATGTAGGACCACCTTCGGGTGTTGTTAAATTAAGTACTTCTTATGCATTGACTGCACCTAGACTTTATGCTCTGAATGTGTAATCACACTTCTGTTCTAGCACTCTTGAAGTTGGTTTTTATTCATTCGTAATTCTTGCTATTTTAATGCTTCCGCACTGTGCACATGGCTACGTCACCCTCATGTGACGGCCAGCATGCCTCGATCTCGGTCGGGGTGTGTCAATCTTTCTAGGAAAATGGATATCTCCAGAAAATATTTTTAAGTCCCGTTGAGTTCTTAATAATCATAATATTTTTTTTTAAAGATGTTTCAAAAACCTCCACCTTTTCTGATGATGTTTTAAAAAAATAAACTTCGTTAATAATGAGGAGTTTGATCAATGTCAGGGACCATTTGTGACAAAAACCTTCTTTTGTGTAAAAAACGTGTCACCATTTTATTGGCTTTGTGGGTCCCACATGCAAACTAACAGAAATATTTGATGGAATATAAACGGAATGACCAAATTGATGTGCGGTGGTGAATGTTAGGGATGACATTGAATGATTTTGAAAGTGAGGGACCAAAATGATGAGTTTGGTCAATCTCAAGGACCATTGGTGATAAAAACCCGAAAAGAAAAAAAGATTTTAAAAAAATATAAAAAAGAAGGGAGACATAAACCTTACCCTTCTAGAAATGAAAACAATAAAGATACAAGGAAAAGAGGGGAAAGAGACATGAAACCTAACCCTTTTAAAACCAAACATAAAGGTCTTAACCTGCAAAATAGATTGAGCTAAATCACAAGGCTAAGAAAAAAAAGTGAGACAAACCTGTATGCCGAGATGCACATTAATTTGAGAATAGGAAGCCAAGAAAATCAGCGTAGTCTAAAAATAAAGTAGCAAGAACCACCAAAAGAGGGGAATCATGTCATACCAAGGTTGGAGAAGACAAGCCCATGTTAGCAAAATTGTTTGCAACAACATTTTCTTTGCGATATATGTGAGAGGCGTAGAAAGTCATCTTCCGAATGCGGCCCAAAGAAATAGACTATTGCGTACGAAGAAGCCAAGGAGGATCAAAATTAGTCAATTGGAGAGCAGAAATAACACTAAAAGAGTCACTTTCCAACCAAAGATAATACCAACCCGCTGATATGCAAAATCTACACCAATAATAATTGTTGATAAGAAAACTAGATCTCTTTTGTTAGTTAGAAGAAAACTACCATTATACTAATATTGTTCATTCATATTTCATGATAAGGTTAGCAATAGGAGTATGATTGATTTAGAGTCCGTCTAGTAGTGAGAAGGGGTGTAGAGTAACAAGACTATAGATTCAGAATTTGAAAACCTCGAATGTAACCTTTATAGTGTTACCATAACATTGTTTTATATTGCCTGAGTGGCCAACTAAAAGTATAACGAATGTTATCCAGGGCCGTCTATGAGATTTCAAGGGGCTCTGTGCGAAATTCATGAAAGGGGCCCTTCTTATAAGACATCTTTAAAAAAATTGAACAACGTATTGATGCTAAAAAGCAATATCCAAATAAACTTTAAAACTAACTAACCATCTGTTTCTAAATATTATTAAAGGTAAAGAAAGCACAAAATAATCATAGTACTAATAACTAACAATAAGTTCAATCTAAAAAAACCAAATAAACAAAACTTAAAAAAGTCTAGAACTGAAGCTTCACTTAAAGATGGCTCTTCGTGCATTCTTTGCTGCAAAATCATTAATTAAATCTTCATAATCAATTTTGTCCAAAAAATCACTTTCAATCGATATCAAAGCAAGTCCATTTAGCATTTCCTGCAACATGGTTGACCGCAAGTATGATTTTAATAACTTTAACTTTGAGAAATACCCAAATCTTCAAATTTCGAGTCAATATACTTAAATTAGTAAATATCTTACTTTGATCAAAGTCTACATCATAATTTGAAAGTTTCTCTTTAATTTCATTAATTTATAAATTAGGGTTTAATAATTTGTGAGAAATATAACAATAGGACGAAGAGAGAAGGGAATTACACTGGGAGTTTGGGACATTGGCACAACATCTGCGTCTAGAATCCGGCTTCCGATGCTCTGCTAGTCTGGTGTGAAAAGAAGAAAGCGGAACGCACAGTGATGGGATTTTGACGTCTGTCTCTGTCTATGAAGTCTGAACTGTTTGAGGGGTTCTCCTATTTAATTGATTAACTTTACTATTTGTTAATTATTATTTTATATATATTTGTACAGGTTGTAGCCGTAGGTAGTAGGCTGATGGGTGATGGCTTTTAGCAGGGCCGTCTCTGAGATTTCAATGGCCCTGTGCGAAATTCATGAAAGGGCCCTTCTTATAAGACATCTTAAAAAAAATTGAACAACGTATTGATGCTAAAAAGCAATATCCAAATAAACTTTAAAACTAACTAACCATCTATTTCTAAATATTATTAAAGGTAAAGAAAGCACAAAATAATCATAGTACTAATAACTAACAATAAGTTCAATCTAAAAAAACCAAATAAACAAAACTTAAAAAAGTCTAGAACTGAAGCTTCACTTAAAGATGGTTCTTCGTGCATTTTTTGCTGCAAAATCATTAATTAAATCGTCATAATCAATTTTGTCCAAAAAATCACTTTCAATCGATATCAAAGCAAGTCCATTTAACCTTTCCTGCAACATGGTTGACCGCAAGTATGATTTTAAACTTTAACTTTGAGAAATACCCAAATCTTCAAATTTCGAGTCAATATACTTAAATTAGTAAATTTCTTACTTTGATCAAAGTCTACATCATAATTTGAAAGTTTCTCTTTAATTTCATTAATTTATAAATTAGGGTTTAATAATTCGTGAGAAATATAACAATAGGACGAAGAGAGAAGGGAATTACACTGGGAGTTTGGGACATTAGCATAGCATCTGCGTCTAGAATCCGGCTTCCGATGCTCTGCTAGTCTGGTGTGAAAAGAAGAAAAGCGGAACACACAGTGATGGGATTTTGGCGTCTGTCTCTTTCTATGAAGTCTGAACTGTTTGAGGGGTTCTCCTATGTAATTGATTAACTTTACTATTTGTTAATTATTATTTTATATATATTTGTACAGGTTGTAGCCGTAGGTAGTAGGCTGATGGGTGATGGCTTTTAGCAGGGCCGTCTCTGAGATTTCAGGGGCCCTGTGCGAAATTCATGAAAGGAGCCCTTCTTATAAGACATCTTAAAAAAATATTGAACAACGTATTGATGCTAAAAAGCAATATCCAAATAAACTTTAAAACTAACTAACCATCTGTTTCTAAATATTATTAAAGGTAAAGAAAGCACAAAATAATCATAGTACTAATAACTAACAATAAGTTCAATGTAAAAAAACCAAATAAACAAAACTTAAAAAAGTCTAGAACTGAAGCTTCACTTAAAGATGGTTCTTCGTGCATTCTTTGCTACAAAATCATTAATTAAATCTTCATAATCAATTTTGTCCAAAAAATCACTTTCAATCGATATCAAAGCAAGTCCATTTAACCTTTCCTGCAACATGGTTGACCGCAAGTATGATTTTAATAACTTTAACTTTGAGAAATACCCAAATCTTCAAATTTCGAGTCAATATACTTAAATTAGTAAATATCTTACTTTGATCAAAGTCTACACCATAATTTGAAAGTTTCTCTTTAATTTCATTAATTTATAAATTTGGGTTTAATAATTTGTGAGAAATATAACAATAGGACGAAGAGAGAAGGGAATTACACTGGGAGTTTTGGATATTGGCACAGCATCTGCGTCTAGAATCCGGCTTCCGATGCTCTGCTAGTCTGGTGTGAAAAGAAGAAAAGCGGAACGCACAGTGATGGGATTTTAGCTTCTGTCTCTGTCTATGAAGTCTGAACTGTTTGAGGGGTTCTCCTATTTAATTGATTAACTTTACTATTTGTTAATTATTATTTTATATATTTGTACAGGTTGTAGCCGTAGGTAGTAGGCTGATGGGTGATGGCTTTTAGCATGGCCGTCTCTGAGATTTCAGGGGCCCTGTGCGAAATTCATGAAAGGGGCCCTTCTTATAAGACATCTTAAAAAAAAAATTGAACAATGTATTGATGCTAAAAAGCAATGTCCAAATAAACTTTAAAACTAACTAACCATCTGTTTCTAAATATTATTAAAGGTAAAGAAAGCACAAAATAATCATAGTACTAATATCTGACAATAAGTTCAATCTAAAAAAACCAAATAAACAAAACTTAAAAAAGTCTAGAACTGAAGCTTCACTTAAAGATGGCTCTTCGTGCATTCTTTGCTCCAAAATCATTAATTAAATCTTCATAATCAATTTTGTCCAAAAAAGCACTTTCAATCGATATCAAAGCAAGTCCATTTAACCTTTCCTGCAACATGGTTGACCGCAAGTATGATTTTAATAACTTTAACTTTGAGAAATACCCAAATCTTCAAATTTCGAGTCAATATACTTAAATTAGTAAATATCTTACTTTGATCAAAGTCTACATCATAATTTGAAAGTTTCTCTTTAATTTCATTAATTTATAAATTAGGGTTTAATAATTTGTGAGAAATATAACAATAGGACGAAAAGAGAAGGGAATTACACTGGGAGTTTGGGACATTGGCACAGCATCTGCGTCTAGAATCCGGCTTCCGATGCTCTGCTAGTCTGGTGTGAAAAGAAGAAAAGCGGAACGCACAGTGATGGGATTTTGGCGTCTGTCTCTATCTATGAAGTCTGAACTGTTTGAAGGGTTCTCCTATTTAATTGATTAACTTTACTATTTGTTAATTATTATTTTATATATATTTGTACAGGTTGTAGCCGTAGGTAGTAGGCTGATGGGTGATGGCTTTTAGGTAGTAGATTAGTAGTCTGACTTTGATGGGATTTTAGGTAGAAATATGATGGCCCATCAGATTTTTATATGTATATATTTTAATTTGATTAGTATTTTTATATAATATTATTATATTTAATATAAAAAAATTTGGGGGCCCTCAAAATTTTGGGGCCCTGTGCCATAGAACCGGTTGCACGTGCCCAAAGCCGGCTCTGGCTTTTAGGTAGTAGATTAGTAGTCTGACTTTGATGGGATTTTAGGTAGAAATCTGATGGCCCATCAGATTTTTATATGTATATATTTTAATTTGATTAGTATTTTTATATAATATTATTATATTTAATAATAAAAAAATTTGAGGGCCCTCAAAATTTTGGGACCCTGTGCCATAGAACCGGTTGCACGTGCCCAAAGACGGCTCTGATGCTATCCATATTGCATTTCATCGAAATTTAGTTTTAGGACACCTAAATTAAGCATTCATATTACATTTCATCGAAATTTACGTTTAGGATACTAAAAATAACCATATAGTTATATGACGCAACCATAGTCTGATGAGCCAATTAATTAATTAAGTGGCCCGTATGATTAATAAACTATTTGATGTCGTAAAGGGGAAAATTAGAAACTGTACGTAACATTTGCATGCTGCTCTCTGGTTGTTACTTTGTTGTGTTTTCCTCAGTTTATTAATTTTCTGGAGGTTTTGGTTTTATCTATTCTTTTTGGGGTTTTTGACCATGTACAGTTGCTCTAAACCCTTTGTTTTATTTTTATTTTTTTATGATATTTTGAATCTTTGATATCTAAGACTGGCTTTCCCAAGGAAAATGAAATAATTTACTCTTTTCTTAAATTAAAATATTAGGAACCTGGCATAATTTGAAACCACAATGAGCTGATTCCTTAGTACATTTTGGCCCACTAATCACTAGACATCCAACACGTTAATTTATGTGGTTAAAATTAGTATTAGGGAATTTGAACATATCTCTATACAGTTGCAAAATTTTCTACCAGAAAACAAAAGCATTGCAGCAGAATATTTACATAACAGATTTATCGTATGGTATCATGGCCAAGTTCATTGCGGTTCATATATTTTCCAAGCTGTCAGGCAGAACCGATTTGTGAGGATCTGAAGAAATGCATCAAATCGGAAAGTTGGGAGACCATTCTAGAACTACTCTCGAGATTTTCTATGATGCTCTGGAGTATAAGATATTCTAAATTTTTTAAACGTTAGATATCTATTAAAAAATACAAACATCAAGATCTAACGATTAAAGAACTCGTAGTATCTCATATTTTGAAGCATCATAAAATTTTTGTTCTCTCTATTGCCATTTGATTTTGAAATAAAACCGTGAAGACTTGACATTTGTTAATTTGTCAGCCAATTTTAACCTCGTCCATGAAATCATGCCACATTTCGGATCATGTTAGGATGGAAGGGGACCTCAGTGGCTGTCTTCCATCCTAGCTAGCTGATAATTTTCTTATTGTTTCTTAAGTAATGAAATGATTAGCTCCTTCCTTTACTTAGTCCTTGTTTTGCAGTGCGCTACATGCGCCTAGAGAGACCAACCTTGTTGCTCGCAGATTAGCTAGAGAGGCTTTAGGCGTTGATGAAGAGATATATATATATATATATATATATATATATGAGAATCTTTTTAGGTATATATCAATAGGATAAGATAGCATTTTTCTCTGTGGAAAACCAGAAAAAAGACAGTTTGCATGATCGCGTTATAATATGGCCACAATAAGTATATAAGGTAAATGTCTTCATCAATTGCATGCTTTCTCTGATACGACAAAAGGAATCTAAAAAAGCTCATAGACCACATTGCACCAACTCTGTCTTCCTTTGCTTTCTAGCTCCAAAATTAAAATTTGCTTTTTCACTTGATCAGACGAGATTTCAGGTTTGATTCATTTATAGATGCTATGATATTATATATATGCATATCAATTTTATATTTAGTTGTGACTAGTTCTGCCCCATTATAATTACGTTACATTATCGTAAATGTATTATCGTGTTATCATGATATATTTGTAAACAGTCTATCCTTCATACAAAGTACAAACAAGGGGTCGGAAATATTAGTCCCAAAAGACCCAAAAGAATTGATTGAGTGACTGTATTCTCCAACAATTAATTAGTTGTTAATGGATGGTTTTGGTGGTTTTATTAGAGTTGACCTTCCATTAGAGCAAAAGAATCTAGTAATTTCCAAAACAAACTAAATAAGTAGTGGACCTCCAAAATTTCACAATATTATAAGATCAACACTATAGTAATTAATCAATTAAGATCACACTAATAAAAGTTGATTTACGCTCAGCTTTTTATAATGAATAATTGGAATCTGATTTTCCGAAAGTTTCTGAAGTTGAGGCCAAAGGCTCATCAAAGTGCATTTGGCACATGCTTTTTGTAAAAGTGTCCTAAAAAACTGCTTTTGTAAAAGTGTCCTAAAAAACCTGCTTTTTGTAAAAGCATGTAGGAAAAGGTAAATTTGCATAATAATATAAAGCATCCAGGAAAGATAAAATAGAAAGCAAAGTAGGTCCAATGAGAAATGTGTAAGCTCACATGAAAGCCAAGTTAACAAACTTTGAGATATGAAGGCATAAACCCAAAGATTATGCTGCTGTCATCACCATGTACATATATATATATATATATATATATTGCTGAAGAATCAAGCACAGCAGACAATATTCAAAAGAATAAATATGTTTTCTTATGTTGTTCAGGAGAAGAGAGAGAGAGAGAGAGAGAGAGAGAGAGAGAGAACAGACTTATCATTTCTTAATTTTACTTTTACTTCTCACCACCAGGTCATGTGTTCAAAATTTTGTTTGTCGATCCACCTCATAGACCTTAATGTAGTCCAACCGACTAAGGCGTTTTGTTGATATAATAATTGTATAAAAGTGGCAAATTATGATTGAATATTGATAACATGTCACGTACATGTCTAACATATATTAACTACACTTAGTGCTCCTTGAAGCCAACTTTGTAGCTGATTTGTTGGCTAATTTTGGAAGAACTCTTTCCTTTGATTATGTCTACTTTACTATTGTTCTGCATTGTACTTGTAATGTCACTACTACGTTTTATTATTTACGTGACGAACAAAAGTTGGTAGCGCAAAGTGCATTTCCGTCGCACAAACTTCAGCGCGACAGAAACTTCATCGCGCAGAATCTGTCGCGCAAAGATTGTGAAGAAAGACTTTGTGCGACGAAAATCATCATTGGTCGCAAAAACAAGGCGCGACGGTTTACCCTTCGTCGCACAAAATGTTTAGGAACGAATGTTTTTGTCGCACAAAATACCAGGATACATACGTGGGACGACTATTGTTCGTCTCTCTAAACTTTGCGCGACGAAACTCTGTTTGTCGCTTGAGTTTTGCGGGACGAAGGATTTCGTCGTCCAAAAATAAAAAAAGAAAAATTTAAATTTAATTTTACGTTTTTTTTTTTATTTTGTAATAAAAATAAATTGCTTTATTTATTGGTAATAAAATTAAATTGCAATTAAGAAATGTAATGAAGAGAAAAATAATATATTTAAAAAGTAATATAAATGTATGTACTATGAACAAGAAAAATGTTTTAAAAGTAAGGAAGTAAAAACCTAAGAAAATAATGTGGCATAATCTACGTGGTCGTCTTGCAAAGGTGGCTGGAAGGTCTCAAGGTTGTCGACATAGGTAGAGGTCGAAAGGGCAGAGGTGTGGCCATGCTCGGGTTGGAGGGGCTCGGAGGTCGATAGGGGACGTAAATCTGGGAGACGAATGCTGGACTGACTGAGGGCCTGTACAAGCTATGACATCTGGCTCCTATACGAGGCGTGTTCAGTCCTAAGGTCAGCCACCTCTGCTGTCAAAGCTGTCACCTGACTATTTGACTGTGATGATGAAGAGGCTCTAGGTTCCCTTCGTCGGGCATTCCTCATCGCCCTACAATATGTCCCTGGCCTTCGCCCGAGAGTCTGATCAAAGGTTTCCGTAAGGATCTGAAACCCCGCATCCTCTGGGATCCACAAACTCAAGCGGAGTATCGGGAGGAAGTTGGGTGGCAGACTCCTAAAGAGCCAACTGCCTCTTCTCCATCATCGTCGCATGTGTAATATAACATAAAATATTAATTAAAACATTCATATAATAGCCATGAAACTTGAATGTGTAAGATAATAATTAAAATTAAAGAATACTTACATGAAGGGACTCGGCCAACTCATACCCGGGTCGAACATAAACATTGCTAAAGACATCGATCTCCGGGAATTTTGAACCCCCTAAATAGAACAAGAGAAGAAAAATGTTAGTATGAAAAAAAAAATTAGTATTAATGACATATTAAAAATTGAATATAAAAAACTTTTATTATTACCCGCCGCCGTGCCTCGATCCTATATGCGAAGGGCCTCGAATCGGAATGGTTGAGAAGAGTCTTCTTGTCCCTATTGCTCTTGTTAGCTTTCGCCTTCTTCTGTTATACAAAAAATAAACGTATTAGTTCAAACTGAAATGAAATATAAAAAAAAAATCAATAAACATTAGTAAGAAACGTATAATAATTTTAAATTTAATATAAAAAAATACCACATAGCCGGGCTCTTGAAAATGACCGCAGAGCCACGCCCAATTATCCTCCCGACCCTCAAACTCCTTCGGGTAACCCTCCTCAAGAGCGACCTGCGGATCATCAAATGTCTGAAAATATTGGTGCAAGTCGCTCTTCCACTGCTTGTACCGTTTAGCGAAGAGCCTGTTGACGTACGCCAACGACTCGTCGTTGATGTCCTCTAAATTGTAGTTCGTCTGCAATGTAACCAATTAATTACATACATTAAGTAATATAAATATATACAATTTGAAGGAAAAACAATTAAAAGGTAGGATACTTACCGACAACTGTGAGCGCACCTACTTCCTCACCTCGTCTGACATCACCTTCCAAGACTTCCATTTCATAGGGCAATAGGTCCGAATGACGTGACCAATGTCGTGGGCCAATGTGCTATACTGCTCCGCCGTTGGTGCAGCCCGATGCCGCTCGTCGTATCCGATACTGATACGACCGTTGTTCATCCGAGTGATCTTCGCCGTCTTAACTGGCGACAAGGTCCCCGAGTGTTTTTCTTGGCTACAAAAAAATATAAAATTAACGTTAACCCAAAACTAATAACAAATCCTACTAAAATTTTGGCATAACCTCCCTATAATTAAAACATTTCCCAAAAATATGAAATTAACATAAACAATATATGTATCCAACAGAATGATCACAACTGTTTAATAAAAGGTTCAGAACGATGACAACAATAAACAATATATATAATAATTGTTTAATCCTTAAATGACATAACTTAACAAACTGAACCGAAAATAACAAAACTAAGTTAACCAAATTGTTATCATATTTCATATTTGGTATTCCTTATAAGGTTTGTACTTTTGCCAACATTGTATGCACTATTACAAAATGTACATACAATCCAACTCTGCGATTTGCATAAGTAAACAACAATTACTTTCAGTTCAAGGAAGCATATGCATTTGAAAAGCACAATGATACGTCTGCTTTACACATTTTCTTTCTACTTACCTAAATAACTAAAGATCGAACTTAGAGCAGCTGGAGGTCAAATTTTTGAACAAACTTCAACTAGTAAAACTCGGAATTAAGTAGAAAAATTGAACAAAAATTTTACCAAAACCCAAAGCAGTGCTATTTGTATTAAAAAGAAACTCTATATTTGAACAAAATATTTATTTGTTTGTATATGACAAACAAATAAATATTTTCACTATGAACAAACATTAGTAGAAAATTGGAACGGCAGGTTCTACATTACGCCCACATTTTGGTCCAAAGCAGCTAGAGTTCAAGGAAATATTTACCTTGATGTGACCCCAACACATCAGTAGTGGATGTCGATGGTGTGTCGGTCGTGCGGGGGCGGCGGTGACCACGCCTGGCGATAACAGGTAGCGCCATTGATGAGGCTGATGACGTCGGCGCCTGGGAGACCCCGGGACCAACCGGCAAGTGGTCCATTTGTGCAAGAGCAGTGGCAGCTGACGGATGAGTCGGGGGAGGCGAACGAGGTGCAGTCGTCACTACCTTATGACTTCTAATAAGGTTTGACATTTGCACAATTAGAAAAAAAAAATTCAGTCAGTATCCATGAATCCCATCACATGCCAAATTATGTGGCCTATCACTCACATCAACCCCACGCATAACTAAATCAAGCATTTGAACCATACATATAAAACAGACAATTAAACCATAAAAGCATCTACACCTATATGCATTTCATTAAAGGTTGCATTTGCCAAGTTAAGCCAATTTTCATTTATAACAATCCTTAGAACCATATAAGTTTCTTACTTGAAAATCTGGAAATCGTTTCCACAGTTTGGGCACTGCAAGTACACAAAGAAAGACAATCATTCGAGGCAGAATAGTGCAGAGTAAGAATCAAAACGTCACATTTGAAGAAGAAAAAATACCCAGGATGTTACTCAAAAAGTACTTGATTAAGAGTCGTTAACGTTTTGAGTGGTTATTTTTATGAACAAGTATCATTCAAGTACTCAAAAAATTTCAATTGTTATACATGTAACATGCATTTCTCTGATACTTCCCCCACAGAGAAGAATGAACTGATTACGATGTTGTATTTTGCATTCGAATCCTTCAAAACCATGTATCCATATCTACTTATACAGCGCCCGCAATACAGTTATTTGAAATCAAGACATCTAATTACTGCAAATATTAATCAACTCCTAAAGAACTAAATCATAAAGCCTTTCGGGTAAACCATCCATTCTTCATATATCACCCAAATTAAAAGATCTGCAGATTGATAAATGAACTCCAAACACAATCCAAAACATTATGTAAGAGTAAGACCTACATATCTAGTCAATGTTTGCAAATTGTAAACCCTAATCCCCAAAATGTAAACCCTAAAATCTAAAAAAATGGAAACCCTAATTCTCTAACGTAATGGTCTATAAACTGGAACCCCTAATTCCCCAAACGAAAATCAAAATAAATTAATAAAATTTGAAATATTTACCTTCTTAGCAGCGATGGGGCAAGAAGACGAGAGGGTGAGAGGCCGAGAGGTAGGGTGAGGGTGTGTCGGAGGAGGAAGAGAGACTGCGAATGGGCGAGAGGGGGAGAGGGTGATAGAGAGGGAGGGTGTATCGGAGGGAGTTTACCAAAGACGAAGAGGTGAGGGGAAAAGTGTCTGCAACTTTAGTTTAATCCCGACTTTCTTAAATTCAAATTTTAACGAAATTATTTTCATGCGCGCCTAATTTTCAGCTCATTGCGTGACGAATAGTAATTAATTGTCGCGCAAATGCCATTAGCATGACGAACAATCACTATTCGCTGCGTAATGAGCTAAAATTTTAATTTACCAGGGTCAATTTTTTAAAATTTATATTTATTCAAATAAAACCAAATTATTTATGACATAATATAATTAAATTACAAAAAAAATTCATTTACTATGTTTTACATGGCAAGTCGTAAACAAATTGCATCATTCATCATCTGAACTATAATAACTTTCGCTATCGTCGATATCATCACTTTTGGTCTCCCAATCCTCCTCCTCCATAACTACGTCACCGTCGTCGTTCGGGCGCACTGCAACATCGTATCGCGGAAGATCATCGAGGTCAATTGTAATTGACTAAATCAGTATTTCGATTGAAGAAACTACTTGTATCTAAAACGGTTCTTGGATAAGATTTGTATCTCGAAGTGTTTTCGCATCATTTTCCATTGAAGATTCTAAACGTTGGTCAGCGACGTTGTTGACATCATAGTTAGTTGGGTCTTGTTCTGGTATAGCATACACGTTCCCCTGATCCATCTTCTGAACAACTTTCCAACCTATCCCGGCTTTAGGGTCATCTAGATACACAGTTTGCTTTGCCATGTTTGCCAAAATGTAAAGTTCGTCATCATACCAAGTTCTGTTAATGTTCACAAATAGTAAGCTATGGTCGATTTTAACACTTCCCTGCCTATTTGGGTTTGTATCAAACCATCGACAATTAAACATGATCATTTGGTATCGGTCTTTGTAAAGAAATTGCACGACAGTTGTTAGTTTGCCATATAAATCAATGTCCGTACTTTTGCCTCCACCTGGGACATGGACACCATTGTTTTGCGTACACAACTTGTCATCTCGTGCAGTCTCCAAAAACTTGACACCGTTAACATGGCAACTCGAGAACAATTCAGCGCAAATCGGGCAGAACGCCAAGTTATATAACTTTTCACTGTAAGTGGGGGAATTCAATGCTTTCAATTTATTCACCTAATATTATACAAAAACATCCACACGTTAGTTTGAGAAAATTAAATACTACAATATGTATGTCAAATACAAAACACTTATAACTTACATATTCGAGAAACCACTGTGAAAACAATTCTCGGTGTTTCTTGGCATGCAAATGTGATGGATGTTCGCGCTTCATCATCTCTTCATGATCATCTAAGTATGCTATTATCTCATCACAATTGTTCAATATGAACCAATGCGCTACCTCTATGTCATTTCTGGAAAACGATTCTCCTCGTACATGATCTCTAAAGGGTCGTGCACTTTGGGCAAAAATAGAAAGTTTCTCCTTTCTCACACCCCCGTCATTATTGCGCTAAAGACGATTGAAAGGCGTCTCCACATCTTTTAAATACATTCCACAGAAAGTAGGCGATTCATATTGAGCCCAAGCCTCTATAATTGATCATTCGGGCTTCGCCTTTTTGCGTACACTTTTTTTCAGCTCCCCGAGAAGCCTGCCAAAATAAAATTATACAATACAAATTAACAAGCTTGGGCTAATGATGCATAAACAAATGATGAGGATTATATACCTTTTTATTAGATACATCCAGCGATAGTTCACAGGACCAGCAAGCAATGCCTCTTCGAGCAAGTAAACCATCACTCAGATCATACTTGTGAAGAAAGCTGGAGGGAATATTATCTCAAACTTGCATAGGACTTGGACAATGTCATGGCGCAACTGATTAATGTTCGTCTTTCGCAACGTTCTTGTCGTCAGTTGAAAAAAAAAATCTGGACAACAACATGATTGGCTTCACTACATCTTCCGGCAATAGGTGCCGAATACCCACAGGAAGTAGGTGTTGCACAAACACATGGCAATCATGGCTCTTTAGTCCAGCAAATTTACCCCCGTTAACATTCACGCAACGCACGATATTAAAAGCATACCCATCGGGAAACTTTACAGACGATACAAACTTTAAAAACTCTTTTTTGTCATTCGGTTTCATGGAAAAAACACAAGATCCCTTTTGGCTTTATCATTGTCCCTATTCATCCATAAACCCCTCCGTATGCCCATTCTTTCCAAATCAAGACGAGCTTTGATCGTGTCCTTTGTCTTGCCTTTGATATCTAGAATCGTGCCCAGTAATGTGTCAAAGACTTTTTTCTCAACATGCATAACGTCGAGGTTGTGTCTCAATTTTAGTTTCGACCAATATAAGAGCTCAAAAAACATAGGCTTGTGCGTCCAGTTCATATGTGTAGAAGGTCTGGTCCGACTCACTGTTTTCCCGAACGGAGGAAAATCTAAACGGTTAAGTTGTTCCAAAATCTGATCACCAAACCATTCTCTAGGTCTGAGGCGATGCTCTATGTTCCCGTCGAACTCTTTATCATTTTCCCACCACTCGTGGTCCCATGGCAACCATCTTCGATGACCAAGGTAACAAACTTTTCCAGCGTGCCAACCAGATGTTACATCATCCTTGCATACAGGGCATGCCATATAACCCTTAGTGCTCCACCCAGAAACCATTGCATATGCGTGAAAATCATTCACAGTCCACATAATTTTTGCCCGCAAAGTGAACATCTTCCCACTTATCGTATGTGCGCACACCGTTTGTCCATAAATCCTTTAGCTTATCAACCAACGGCCTTAAGTAAACATCGATTGACCTGCCAGGATCCTTAGTTATCAAAAGAGTCATCATCATGTATTCTTTTTTCATGCATTTCCAAGGTGGCAAATTATATGGGAATACGAAAATCGGACAAGTGCTGTAATGTTGGTTTAGAACCTCGAACGGATTAAATCCGTCAGTGGCAAGTCCCAATATAACATTTCAGGGATCAGCAGCAAACTCATGGAACGTTCGATCGAACACTTTCCATGCCTCCCCATCTGCAGGATACCGCATCACATCGTCGTCAACCCGTTTTTCCTTATGCCATCTCATGTTTGTGGCAGTATGGGTCGACATATACAATCGCTGCAACCTAGGTTTCAGGGGCAGATAACGCATGACTTTTTGTGGGATCTTAGTCGTTCTATTCTGAGATGTCATTTTGAACCTCGACTCACTGCATACAGGGCATTTATCCAATGCTTTATTCTATTTGTAGAATAAAATACAATTGTTTTTGCAAGCGTGAATTTTTTCATAACCCAATCCAAGACCATTCAACACCTTTTGCACATGTCTATGGTCTTTCGGCAAACAATTGTCCTTTGGAAGAATTAAAATCCCCAAAAAGTAATCGAACTACTGGTTCGACATACGATACTTTGTTTTTTCGTCCATTAGTTCCACAATGGCCGTGAGAACGGAAAAGCTCTCGCACCCTGGGTATAACTCTTGGTTGGCATTTTTAATAGTTTTTCATATTGTTCGAACTATGCACTATCAATTGGTGTAGGCACGTCATCTTCCCCTTCCTAATTGGTGTTTGTCGATGCAAATGGAAAAGCATCATTTATAATATCCATGACTTGTTCATTAGGATCCACAATAGGTTCAACATTGTCCACTCTTGTGGCGTTTGAAGACGAAGCATTGTCTAATTGTTCCCCATGATGGTTCCAAGTATTATATGTCTCAATCATTCCATACCTTACTAAATGAAATCGAACATTTTCAATTGTCTCCCTTAAGGTGTTGTTACACCTCCTACAAGGACACCGGATTCTAGTTGCACCTGGGTTGTGTGTACGTGCAAAGTCAATAAAATCCTCGATTTCATCCAAGTATTCGTCCGCGCATCTATTCGGGTTATGTATCCACATCCTGTCCATAATTCCTAGAACCACAATAACAATACAACAATCATAACAACTTCATACAAAATGATGATGTCACCTTATGCCTCCGGTAAGTGCCTTATCCCATTCGAGAATGCGTAGTCATGTCACGTAATTTACGGCTACATCAGATTAGATTTCAACGTGGATGAATTTCGGCAGCATCTCGATACAGTTCTTCAGGTGTACGACCCGAAGAACGTACATAGATGACACCGAAATCTCCACAACTGAAACTTAATCCTTCAACCATAAACTACGTGTCTTAACTGTGCATTCCCAAACTGTCCAAATAATGGGACAATTCAAGAATTAATTGGACTGCAGTCATGTTTTCACATCCATGCGCGAAATCCAACTAATCCTCAAACGGGAAACTAAGTTTTACTAAAAATAAAAAAAGTACGAAGTTAATTGACAACACATATTTGTACATCACGTACAAATTTAACAACATAATGTAAATATAATTTCACAACACAATATAAACATAACAAACTAAGTTCAACATAATTTAATTAATTTTATATGTTTAAAAAATAAAACGAAGAAAATACATTCTCAATCTTTCTCCATCAATCGCTAATCACACACAATATCCCTATACACAACGAAATTAATGGCCTCAGTATGAATTTACATTAATACTTTTACCTTAACGACAAAAAACGCTTACCAAACACACCGAGATAGCTCGATCAACCTAGAGAAGAAGATGGAGGGAGTATTAGAATGTATCATCGCGTAATGCATATTTTTTAATTTTTTTATGTTTTTCTTTTTTATTTGTATGTATTGTAAATTTTTATTTTATTATAAATAAAAAACTCAAACCTAATTAAACATTAAATTAATTAACAAAACTAATTTACTATCCCAAATAGAAATTATAATTAATGCAAATATTAATACTCATCCACGTAACATTTTATTCATTAAATTAAATATAAAGTCCACAAAATCTTTAAAAATAAAAAATAAAAAAAGAACCCTCATCAACTTCAATCCTCCGTCTCCCACAACACATCAAACCTCCATTGCCGAAAACTCTGCTTGAAAAACCCATCCACTTAAATATGTTGCTTCTCTTCGGTTTCATCAACATCCCAATGAACCTACATTAATGCCAATAACAATAAATTAGTAATTTAAAAATTATTATGTTTTAACAAAAATAATTTTTCATTATTTATCACAAACTTGCCGATAACTCTCCCAGCATGGACTTCTTCAACTCCTTATGGACCTTTTTCCAAGACTCAAACTCAGCAGAACAATCCCTCCGCACCAAATTCCCAATGTCATACTTAAATTCGGCATATGCCTCAGCCATATTTTTGCCTTCAAAGTACGACACTTGCTTCCGTCGATACCTTTCTGATTGCACTACAAGTTTTTTTTTTTGTCGAAACCTTCCCCTGAATCGGCGATTCTTTTTGAAACAAATTTTTTTTGAAAATTTTAGGGTTCTGAAACTGCGTTTATATAGCACTAGGACACATTTGCACGACGAATGGATTTGCCACGCAAATATCGTTTTCGTTGCGCAAAATGCGTCATCAATGCGCAGTTAATTGGAAGGTTTGAACACAAACTAACCATGCTTTGCGCGACAAACACAAATATTCGTCGCGCAAAGATTTCTTACGCGACGAAGTTAGCCTCGGGCAATATATTGCACGACGAATAAAATATTAATTATTTTTAGAATAAATATTTAAGGTATTATATTTAATTTCTTAAATATTTATTCTAAAAATAATTAATACTTTAAATATTTATTCTATAAATAATTAATACCTGAAATATTATTCTACAAATAACTAATGCCTTAAATATTTATTCTATATATAATTAATGCCTTAATCCGTACAATTATTTTCAGCATAAGTACGATATTCATTGAAGATTGTAAACACATATAAACCGAGGATAGGGTGCTTACATTAGGTTTCAATAAAAAAAACCCAACAGGAATTAAAACCTAATTAAGTCCAAATATATAATTGAAACATAATTAAGTCTGAATATATAACTTATTAAAAAAAACCTTAAATTTAAATATTGTCATATAAGACATAAATTTAAAAGGGTTAATCTCAGTTTACTTCCCTAAAGTTTCGTGGTTTTCAACATTTGATACATGAAGTTTTTTTCATCCCAGAGTCATACCTCAAGTCTTAATTTTGGGACAGTTTCATACATCCGTTAAATTTTCCGTTAGAATTTCTGTTAACTGATGACGTGGCGCCCACAAGGATAATAACTAAGCGCCACGTGTCAATATGGGCCCACTTCAATATTAAAAAATTAAAAAAATGCAAAAAAAAAAGAAAAAAAGAGAGCCCCACCCGTCTTCTACCTCCCTCAACCCCCTGCAACCCGCACCCAATCCCCTCTGCAACCTGTACCCAACCCCTTCCCTTCCATCTTCTACACCGTCGTTTCAGTCGCCGACAACCCCCGCAACAAGAAGTAGAATACCAAAACCCCCGTCGTGAAGCCCCCCACCTTCCTTCACTACCCTCTATCTCCTCTCTATTTTCACATACTCTCAAGCAACAACAATGGCTGCTTCTTCTTCTCTCTCTTTTAGAACTTTCTTCAGCTCTGTCGTCACCGATTCCAAAGACGTCGTAAGTGCTTCCACTTCCGTTCTTGCTTTTTTGTTTTAATATTTGTTTGGATGCCGAGAAAATGCACAAACGATTGTTGAGTTAGAGACGAATGTATGTGAATGTGAGGGCTACATCCAAGGCTGACTTTTTTCTTTCCGTGTTCGCATTGCCCCATTCCTTAAGTAGATTCAATTTGTGTAAATTCAATTTATGGTCCAGAGAGAGAGGGTGGTGAAGAAAGGTGGGAAGGCTTCACGACGGGGGTTTTGGTCTTCTGCTTCTTGTTGCGGGGGTCGTCGGCGACCGAAACGATGGCGTAAAAGACGGAAATGAGGGGGTTGGGTATGGGTTGCAGAGGGTAGGGGGAGGTAGAAGACGGGTGGGGATTTTTTTTTTATTTATTTTTTTTTTTTGTGTTTTTTAATTTTTTTTAAATTTTTTAATATTGAAGTGGGCCCATATTGACACGTGGGGCTCAGTTATTGTCCACGTGGGTGCCACATCATCAGTTAAAAGAAGTTCTAGCAAAAAACTTAACGGATGTACGAAACTGTCCCAAAATTAAGACTTGAGGTATGACTCTGAGATGAAAAAAACTTCATGTGCTAAATGTTTAAAAGATGTTCTAACGGAAAACTTAACGGATGTATGAAACTGTCCCAAAATTAAGACTTGAGGTATGACTATGGGATGAAAAAAACTTCATGTGCGAAATGTTGAAAACCACGAAACTTCAGGGTAGTAAACTAAGATTAACCCAATTTAAAACTACTATTTGGATGATCCTGGTCCATTCCGCAAGACTTCATAACGCTATCGATTGTAACCTCTCTCCAACGCATTATCCATCAACTTCATCAACTGTTCGTTCGTATCATCATCAAGAGTATACTTACACTATTACACATATAGGCAATTAATTAATTCCAACATATAACTAAAAATTTCACAAACTTAATTATTAATCCATCAACAATATACTTACTAATACTTCATCCATCACAGACTTCTTCACATTCCCGGGCACATCTTCCCAAGAACGCCACTCAACAGTGGGACAATTATTCCCCATGGCTACAGTAATCGCATGCGCAAACTCAAAATGATCTATCAAATCATGCGGGTTGGTGTCGCGTACACCTTCATCCTTGTTCTTATCCGCCATCCTAGCACGAACAAAATTTTGAAGAATAAGGATGATAGAATTGTGAAGAATCAGGACAGCAGAAACGCATATTTATAGGTAGGTTAAGACCTTTGGGCGACGAATCCTTTGTCGCGCAAACACCTGTATTAAATGCAGTATTAATTCCTCAGATTCACCTGCAGTAAATGGTCAAAACTGACAAGATCTTGCGCGACGAATTATTGGTCCCGCAAATGCCCCTTTTCGTCGCGCAAGTTTTTCGCGCCAAACAAAATTACCCTGCGTTTTCTTACCGACTTTACGCGACGCCAACAATTATTCGTCGCGCTAAGCGTTCTTGCACGACGAAACTCATCGTCGCGCAATTTTTTTTTCCCTCCTATCTTTTCTATTTTGTGCGACGAAGAATGTTTCGTCGCTCTTGCGCGATGAAACATTCTTCGTCCCGCAAGCTGGTTTTTCTACTAGTGTGTTATGCTACAAGATGATTTTGTGTACTAGTTGCCCTAAAAGCTTTAATCTTCAACGATATTAACCTTCAAAAAAAACCATGTCAAATATACAATGACTACAACTTAAGGAAGAAAATTCGAGTACTGGCTCTCGAACTTTGATTCAATTAAAGTTTTGTGAAAATTTTTTGACACAGGCTTTTGAAGTTTTTACTATTATAGCTTTTTTTTTTATGTGAAAAGTTATAAATCCCCCTCACAAACGTCTAAATCGGGGTGAGCATCACTTCGAGCCGCGCGGATTGGGCCTTTACCGGTGGCCGATCCGAGGTGATCGGGTTCTGGTTTCTTCGAACCGTTGTCGGCCAACAGACAAGAAAGACCGAGCCGCTCAATTTGTGAATATATGGGTGGGTTGGGCGTGTTTAGCGGTTGTACGATCTATCATGGTGGTTTCATGGTTTGTGGGTAACTACCTCGGACATGGACGACGACAACACAAAGAGGGATATAGAATTCTAATACGAGATTGCATGCGATTTTAGGACAAAGAAGCCAAGTTATTGTATTTTCCATCTAAAATACTTGGACATTTAACACTAAACCCACAAAGTTTGAATCTTGAACCACCACTACCCGTAGTTATAAAATTTTAAATCAAAATTAACATTTTTTATTCGACTTACACCCTTAAATCCAATCTAGTACGGAATCAAGTTTATATTGCCAAAATTCACAATTTCCCGGGTATGCTAGAAATAAGTTTTTTTTTTCCTTATCAATTCGAAGATTATGTCAATGAGATGCATTCTGTATTGCAAAATCATTGAAAATTTTCACTTTTTCTTGCTATAGATTTTGTTCATGCATTGTCATAATCCAATTCCACAAAATAAAACAACATCGCCTTTTTTTTCTTTATTTCTTCTCTTTATCCAGAAAGAAAAAAAAAGATTCAAAAATAAACAAAAGGGGAACAAATTCCCTCCAAATGATTGGTAGCCCCTTCTCTCTCTCTCTCTCTCTCTCTCTCTCTCTCTCTCTCTCTCTCTCCCGCCATAAAAGCCTTTCTGACGACGCTACCACTGTCTCCCAATTACTCTCTCTCCTCTCTCTCGCTCGCATTTCTTCCCAGATATTTCCTCCTACCACATTGCCCCTCTCTCACTTCTCCATAACACATTCCATCTCTCTCTCTCTCTCTCTCTCTCTCTCTCTCTCTCTCGCAATCGGACGACGGAGGAGCTCTCAGTGCTCGTTGGAAGCTCGAGTCGATTTTCGAACGAATCGGTTAGCTCTTTCTTTCTGAATGCAAACTGTCTTTCGTTTTGCTTGATTGAGTGTTGGCAACTGCATTGAATCTCGGACTGTTCATCAAACCCCATTGCTGTTGTAGTTGTACTGATTCTTGCGAGTTAAGTCTGGATTAAGCGTTTCAAGAAATCATAATATATTTATTTCAGTTTATTGCGAAACTTTTTAGGCAATGCAATAATTTTAGGAGCAATTTCATTTTGTTTGTCAATAAACGTGGGTTATTTTTACTTACTATCCTCGAGTTTAGCAAAACTCACTTTTACTACACATTTTTTCATATCTAAACTTTTATTTATCTAATACTTCTAAATTTCGTTAGACTTTCTGTCAAGTGATTGAATAGGTTCTTACTAACTTCATTAGCTTTAGCCTTTAGCTATTCTAATCACTCATTAGTTTTATGTTTTTGGATTGCTTGGTCAGGTTGAAAACGTATTGAACTTGATTTGTCCACTGGAATACACATAGGATGAAATTGTAATTCACAAAAAGATTAGGGTATAGGAAGCTTCAGGTTTCCAGCTACTGGTAGTTTGTCAAGTTTCTTATGTTACAAGAATTCTAACCTTCAGATGTAATCTGAAATGTTTCCTGTTCAAATTTCGATGAGTTAGTTCCCCATTTCTTTCTGCTGTTTGAAATGCAGTATCATTTTTTTTTATTCGTCACACTGTAATCAATTTAAGTTAGGGGTGAAGATTTCGAATTTAAGTACATAAGAGACGTACTTCTCTAAGCAACTTGACAATAAAAAGTTTTGTTTGTTTTTAACCCCACGGCACATTAGAATTTCAATTTTTTAACCGCCCTTGATGTGATTCCACTAAAATTACGCCATGATGTGTGCCCTTTTTACTGTCCAAACCCAAAAGAACTTGCTAGCTTTAGACTGGATGAAATTGGATGGTTAATTTGGTCCAAAATTCAGGATATCGCATCAAACTGGGGGCCACACAACTCTGTGTTCCAAAGCTTTATGTTTGCATGTGTGACAAATTTAAGTTTAGCTCTGCATATTCTCTTATGTTTCAAGAGCTTTGCGCCATAGAAAGTAAAAGAACCCCTCCCCTTATCTGATCTGAGCACATCAAAGCAAAGCAAAGCAATATTACCAATTCCACTTGGAGAATGCATGACTTATATCAAACGGTACACACCGTCACAGTGGCGTCCACATGTACTTGATTTATGTGTAAGTTTTTGTCTACATGTTCTTATTTTGTTATCACAGGACGCCAACTGTATGTCATATAAGTTGTTGTCTTCCATTTGGCTTGCTGTAGCAGAGAAGAAAACAACACACTGAGCGTTGCATGCACATCATATGACTTACTTACAATTTCATTGGCCGCTTCCTTCCATTTAGTCACATGTTTGTGGTTGTTTGTCACCCCCTTTTCCTTTTTCTTTTGCTTTTCGATAAAAAAAAAGCCAGAGAGGAGAGGACCAGAAAATCTTTATCATCACTCACAAGATACTTAAAAAGTTCTGTGGCGTAATTTGTTCCATGACAAAAGGTTTTTTTTCTCCTTTTCCAACAAGTCAATGAAGGTTAGAGTTTTCTTTCTCAGATTTCCAGTGCCTGTGTTTTTGTGTTCATGTTTAATTACCTTATTTTATATGCCACTTTGATTGCTGGATAAATAAGAAATTTGTTTCTTTTGCAACCATTGTTGGAATGTTCAAGTTTTTCTGGTTGTTTAAGGTCCAATAGTCCCTTCCGAACGATAGAGAGGTCCTCACTTTTACCTTGATTAATTACAGATTGTAAACGATCGATTATTGATTAGGAAGTGATTATAGAAACTAATTAAGTGTTTCTTCTTATACGAGTGGCGTCTTGATATAGTTGTTGCCTCTAGACTTGGCCTGATTATGGTGTTTCCGGTCCAGCTTTCGGACATTAGGTCCCTGCTAGTAGGGACTCCAAAGCTAGAGGAAAAGAAGAATTGCTACCTTGTAATTGTTGGTGCTTAATTAGTCCTAATTAAAATGCTTAACAGATCATTATACTTGAATACGAAAGTGTTTGATGCTTCTTCTTGGTTTAGTAAATAAAACTTGTGGTCGTAAGCATTGTCGCTGCTTTATATTTCATCGTGTTTAGTCAATGTTCGACTTGTCTGTGGATGAAATGATGGCCCTGCTAAGAATTTCGACCTGAATGTGGAATGAGGATCCTTTCCGAATCTATTTTGTGAGGATTCAGACGATCCTTTAATCGTATCATTTTATCGTGAATCGTGCAGTCAGTTTTCATCAGATACTACGTGTTCAATCTAAATAAAAAAATTTAAATGATTTTTTACCGCACAATGTACGATGAATGAACATGATTAAAGGATCCCTAGGATTTTCACAAAGAGAATCCGGATAGGATCCTCATTCCTAAATGTGCGCTTAATAAGTGTTTTATTCTTTGGTCCTCAATGATTCTGTCCCTGAACTTTATGCGCAGCCATGTCCTTTTTGGCTTTATAATCTAAGAACCAAATGAACGAATAACATGTTTGCATGTTCTAGCTTCTTTACTTTACTAATTTATTAAAAGAAAATGATTTTCGCACTCTGTTTTTCTTTTCACGGTACATTCTTGTTTATTTCCCGTCTTATCAAAAAATAAAATTAAAAACAGTTTTAAACTGGATGTATAAAATATAAAAAAAAGTGTGAAGAAGGACTCAAAATTGCTCCCTGTGTAAGCAGAATAATTTGAACTTAATGCGTGTAGAGCAAGCTGTGTTACCGACATGTCAAACAACCTAGTCAGTTTGAGCGTGTTGTGGGTCACATTGTAGTGATGGAAATTCCATCAATTAGCAGTTGACACTTCAGTCAAAATTCTTGTTTTCGTCAATGTTTGTCTGCTGTTTGTCCTTATCAGAGACAAAAAACTATTGCTTCTAATGAATCTAATCACATAAGTTGATTAAATTATGTTTATCAGATCTGTAATTAATAAAAAAAAATGTGATTATGTGGTGCTTGCTTTGATCTTTCCTGATAAGAAGAAAATAGATAGAAACTCCCATTTTCACAAGTGGTACGGTAAATATAGCAAATCTCTTAAGATTTTCGATTAAGTATATAGTACTATTTTCCCTATAAAATCTTTGAAAATCGTCGATTAAGTATATAGTACTATTTTCCCTATAAAATCTTTGAAAATCGAAGTCAATTTATAGATATATAGGATCAAAATCGCTAGAAAATATTGAAGGAATCCTTATATTAGAAAGAATTTTGTTTTCCTTTCTTATTAAGTCACGTTTGCACGCACGATCGCTCCAAACATTCTTTGAAGTCGAAACGTATGTCATTCAGTATTCTAAGATGTGAGTCATGTTGCTATCGTAACAATTTAGTGATGTGGTTTGCCCATATCACCGGCTAGAAATCAACCACGAGTCCACGCACGATTGCCCTTACACAATTTTGAAGCCCAAAAGTGTGTCGTCCACTATTCTATGACGCGGGTCTATGTCCCTATAGCAACTTTGTAGTGATGTATTTTGCAAATATTACAATTAGAAACCAACTATGCGTTTTATGAAGGTCAAATATGTGTCGTCCAAGATTCTAGGACAAGATTCATTTAGCTATAGCGGCATTTTAGTGATGTACTTAATTTGCATAAATCATCACTTAGCGGCATTGTAGTGATGTATTTTGCAAATATTACAATTAGAAACCAACTATGCGTTTTATGAAGGTCAAATATGTGTCGTCCAAGATTCTAGGACAAGATTCATTTAGCTATAGCGGCATTTTAGTGATGTACTTAATTTGCATAAATCATCGGCCAGAAATCAGCTACACTTCAACATGCGACCATGTATTCTAGGGTGTTGGTCATGTCGCTACCACATGTAGCAACAATTTGGTTGATGTGCTTTGTCACTCTTGTCAATGTTTGTTGTTATCTTGCTAATAAAGTAGGTTAACAATGATTGATGTATGATTACTTAGTTAACTGAGACGAGACGAGCTAAAAAAACTAAGCAGGTTAGTTGTTACATTGCTATGCATAGAATGCTAACTACCTTCTTTACTCAACATTTGACTTGTGGATTCCATTTACACATTCAACTGGTAAATGTTTTGAAATTTAAAATTCTTAGGTAATAAGTAGATAGAATCCCAAAATTCTTGAAATTTTTTAGGACAAAACAATTAATTAATAAAAAATAGGAGAATTGTTGTAGGCATAATTTACTGAATAATTATGGAGACCATATAGAGAGGGGGTGCGACATAGAGAGAAGAAGATAGATGTGTAATTGTGGGGGTGTATTATTCCAGCCTCATTGTGCCTTTACTTATAATAGTAGGGAAGGTTAATTCCTTACCGATTACAACATTTAATAGGTAATCTACCCCTAATATGAATATTAAGATATATTCCTATATCTATTAGGATTTACACAATCACATTCCTATTCCAATAGGACTGCAACAAGAATTAAATTTTTATATTTTAAAAACATGAGAACGTATCGTGTTTCCATTTGATCCGAAGTACCAAATTTTGTTTGAGATTAAATTGGATGGACCTTATATTGTATATTCTTAAGATGCGTGTTGTGTGGTTGTGCTAATTTAATTTGTTAAGTTTAAAATAAAACGAAAGAAAAAACAATCAAGTGTTTTTTTAATTTGTTGAACAAAATCACATGTTAACGCGGAAAATGATCTAACAAAAAGAAAATAAAAAAATAACAATGCTTATCTTACTAAGTGGTATAGGTTGTATGAATCTTATAACAGCACCGTGTTCTATTTGTGCTAAGTCTTCCGCTTCTAGTACTTCATGTCTTTAATTTCTTAAAGTTTATTTCCTGTCTTTCTAAGTTTTCCTCCACCCCTTTTATGGCTTTGGCTCATAATCGTATTTTCTAACCAGAGTGTCTTCGGTTTACATGTCTAAACCACAAAAAGAAATGACGTAACAAAAAAGACATGCAATGAAGTGAGTTCCAGTTGTTTTTGGTTGGTCTTTAGCAACAAATTGTTATCAAACTTTTGTTCTGGATGAGATAAATATCGAGTGAGAAGATAAGGGAATTGTTTCTTTCCAGTGTACGCATTGGTTGACTTGACATAGTACTCTCAATCTCCGAAGGTCTTCGAGAAGCAAAAGGACAATCTGACTCATAAATGTTTTTATTTAAAAAAAAATGTAGAATTATGTAAGCGGCAGAAATTACCTTCATATTTCAGTCCAAAAGAAATAAAAACTTTTAGATTTTCAATTAATTAGTTGCTAATATAGCAGATTTGCATAAACAACTAAGCAAAGTATTTCTGTTTCTTCCCATTTGGGTATAAATTTTTCTGTTTACAACATAATGATTGATATCTCCTGCATGGCTGTAAGGATTTCTGCACCTTATAAAGCTTACATGAGGATCTTGCTGCTCCTTCGTTTTTTCTCTCACTACGTTATCAGATTTTGGAGATTATCTCTCTCTCCCCCTCTCTCTCCCTCTCTCTCTCTCTCTAAACCAGTGACTGTGTTTTAGTTGACATCCATCTCCAAAGGCATATTTGATTCAAACTCAAGGGGAGAGGTGGGTTTCTAGATAGAATTCAAGAACTGTTTTTTTTTTAATATTTATTATTTATAAGTCTTCTTGTTTTGCTTGTGCTGGTTCTGAACTCTCTGGACAGGATTAAATATGCTAATAGAAACAGTATATGATATTGCTTTCTCAGTTACAGAAAACTGAAGGTTTCAGTATGTTCGTATTTTGGTGTCTGTTGTTTGTTTCATCTGTATGATGTTCATAATTTTTGGCTGAGAAAACGAGAGAACTCCGCCAATAGCCGAGAGCCGTGGGTTTTATTCTCTCTGTCATCTCCTGTTACTGCCATTTTTCACTCTTTTGCCTTTATGCTTTTAACCTTTTTCATGTCGATTTTATGAATGTGAGTTTTTAAATTGCTACTTTAAAAGACCACGAGATAGCGGTAGACCCCATTTTTCGTACGGTGGATCATGTTCTTGGCATAATTTTTATTTAATATTCCAGTAAGCCTGCTGTCACTTTTGTTTGTGTGACAAGATTATCATGTACTGTTGTAGAGATGTCCTTATTATATTCAGACCGAGTGTGTTATGATTTTTTCCTCTTGGCATCCAAAATGTCGAAGATTTTGGTTAGGCCTGTGGCGATGTTTTGATGACTTTGTTTGCTTTAAACGGAATGTAGGACACAGTTGTCCGAGGATAACTTGTGTTCATAAAGTTAGAAGGGAGGGTTCACTAATAGAGAGAGCGTATGCCTGGGAATAAGTACAACAGTAAGTCAGACCACATCCCACCAAATCGAGTTGAACGGCTCTTGAGAGAAAGGGAGCTAAGGAAAAATAACAGGGCCTTGAACTTGAATGATCCATTTGAGCCTGAGCTGCAGTTAAGAGAAGATGAAAACTCAAAAGCTGCCTGTGTTGAACAATTCTTGGAAGGGGCTGCTGCAGCTGCAAGGGCGCTTAGTGAGGGATGCGAAAAGCAGGAGCGGAGGCCTAGCAGGCAACGACTGTTGGTTGTGGCTAACAGGTTACCGGTCTCTGCAGTTAGGAGAGGCGAAGATTCATGGTCTCTGGAAATGAGTGCAGGGGGTCTGGTCACTGCACTTTTGGGTATGTGGTGTTTTAACTCTTCTTTAAATAATAAATACTGATGACCGGTTTAACATGTTTGTTCCTTTATCGAAGTTTCTGTTCCCGTGTTTATCATTTTCATAAAGGGGACAAGGTTTTCATCAGTGATGAAATCCCTTTCATTTTAATTATGATTTGGTAATTTACCTGCAAAGTTGAACCTAATTTGTACTGGATGGTTTTTTATTTTTTCCGCAGGTATAAAGGAGTTTGAGGCAAGGTGGATTGGTTGGGCCGGGGTAAATGTGCCGGATGAAATTGGACAGAAGGCACTGACTAGAGCTCTCGCTGAGAAGGTCCAAATTTCTGTACCTGGATTACTTTTAAAACTGAAATTTTCTGTCATTCATAGACATAGGTTCTGCTCATTTTCACTCTTGCTTATGTATACAAAACTTTCCGGTGTAAATGTCAAGATGGTTGTTTTGTTCCTTGCAGAGATGTATCCCAGTTTTTCTTGACGAGGAGATTGTTCATCAATATTACAATGGCTATTGCAATAATATTTTGTGGCCCCTTTTCCATTACCTTGGACTTCCACAAGAAGACCGACTTGCCACCACCCGGAGTTTCCAGTCACAGTTTGCTGCATATAAGCAGGCAAATCAAATGTTTGCTAACGTGGTTAATGAGCACTATGAAGAGGGTGACGTAGTTTGGGTCCATGATTACCATCTTATGTTTCTTCCAAAATGCTTGAAGGACTACAATAGTAAAATGAAAGTTGGTTGGTTTCTCCACACCCCTTTTCCTTCTTCTGAAATCCATAGGACATTGCCATCACGATCAGAACTACTCCGTTCGGTTCTTGCAGCTGATTTAGTTGGGTAATTATTCCTTACATTCTGCACCAGTAATTAATTTTCTTTGCAGTTTACTTTCCTGAAGATAATTGAGAAATGCTGTTACTAGACATTTGGCATATCTTTTGAATCTATCAAGCTTGGTTGTCATTGCATCTATCATTGAGAAAGTATCTCATGTTGCGAAAGCTAATGACATCTTGTTCTATTCCTCAAACGCTTAAAACTATCTGGCTTTCATCCGCGATGCATAATATTTAGGTCTATCCGTGATACTCTGTTTCTTTTGTGCTAAGCTATCTTCATCTGCATTAGTTTTCTGGCATGAGGCATGATATGGCTTATTGTATTTCACATGGTTTAGAAATTTCAGAAATAAAAGACCCCATTTATGTAGAAATAACGTTTTCTGAACATTGCCTCCGTTCCTCTTTTGAATTATGCTACAATCATCCATAATAACCATAAAACAGTAGAATATCTAATCGGTAAAGCGTAATTCAATTTCAATTGGCAAAACGAGGAGGCAATAATGGGGTATCCAATTACTAGGAATGGAATAGTGCTGACAGCTTTAGTTAACTATAAATTCATCGAATTTCTATTTGGTACTTTGAGATGTTGTGTGAAGTGATTTCATGCACAAAAACCTAATATGCATAGAGACTAGAAAGTTTTGTGACTTCTGTCTTGTTTTTCAGTTTTCACACGTATGACTATGCACGGCACTTTGTTAGTGCTTGCACTCGCATTCTTGGCCTTGAGGGCACACCTGAAGGAGTTGAGGATCAAGGGAGGCTGACTCGAGTGGCTGCGGTCTGTATCTGTTCAATTATCACCTGTTCTTTTCTTGTTTTTTGGTATTCTATCTTTTAAGGTTTCTAGTATCTTTTTATACAACGTTTAGCGTTTAACAAATTGAGTGATATACGCACATTGGAATCTAATTCTAGCTGTACTTGCTACGTTTTAATTTCAGTTTCCTATTGGAATAGATTCAGACCGCTTCATACGTGCACTTGATGTTCCTCAAGTCCAAGAACACATTAAGGAATTGAAAGAACGGTTCGCTGGGCGAAAGGTAAATGTTCTTTTGTTGTTTCAATGATCCTAGACACATGCACAAATCCGCCTTTCATCTCTGTCAGTGAAATCTGCCAAACACATGGGTAGTTTTAAAAAGTAGCACGATCAGTCTTGCAACTCAAACACAGAAGTTTTTTTCTGTTACCTTCTTTATTTTGCCATCATTACTCCAAGGAACTTCACAAGTGAGTTCGTTTTCGAAAAGGATGCCAGGAATAGAAGCCTTGGAAGCTTTTTCTTTTTTTCTTTTGTTTTAAGGGTCTTCAGTGGGGAAAAACAAATAAAATTTCCAAATTTCTTCTTTTGATGATCGATTCAACCTCTGATAAAAAAGATATACCTTGGTTATATTTGTCTCTTCAACAAGTTTAGTAATGAGCATAATGGCCCTATTGTTCCGATGGATAGAAGAACCTACGATTAGCTTTTCGAGAAATTTCCAAACGAACAGTTTCAACAAAATCTTTCAATTTCTTATTATACTATGTATGCCGCTTTTTTCTCTAGTTATGGCTCTCTTTTTTTAACTCTGCAGGTAATGCTAGGTGTTGATCGCCTTGATATGATTAAAGGGATTCCTCAAAAGATACTGGCGTTTGAAAAGTTTCTTGAGGAAAACCCAACTTGGCGTGACAAAGTGGTTTTGCTGCAAATTGCGGTGCCAACAAGAACGGATGTTCCAGAGTGTATGCCCCCCTCTTTAAGATGCTTTGTCAAGAGTTTTCTGTACTCTTAGTTGCATTTAGAATAAGCTAGGATCTATATATTCGTTTCATTTCTTTGTTTTATCTTGGTTGTGATGTATAAACTACTTATCTTGCATTTTCGCAGATCAAAAACTTACAAGCCAGGTTCATGAAATTGTTGGCCGAATAAATGGAAGATTTGGAACTTTGACTGCTGTCCCAATACATCACCTGGTATGCCCTTGATTTTCTAAGTAACTATTCCACAACATGTTATTGAAAGGGCCTCGGTGGGAATTTAATGTTGATGTGCTGCGTGTGTATGACGTTATTGGTCTGTCTTTATTAACATTCTGTATGATAATAGCATATTAGGAGACATAATTTAAATTTGAAAATGCTGGATTCATGCCACAAGGGTCATTAGTTGGTTAAAGTTCATCTGCAGTGGAATTATATATCTCCTGCTTAGCACTAGAGATGGGCAAATACCCATTGGTTATGGGTAACCGCGGTTACCTGCCCGTTTAAATTAAATGGTTACGGTTATGAGTAACCGTTTAGATAAATAAACGGTTATGGGTATAACCGTTTACCCGCGAAATTTAAATGAGCGGTTATGGGTATTAACCGCGGTTATAAACGGGTAACCGTTTACCCATTTATTTTATATATGTAAAATTAACACAAACCATGCTCCCTATCGTTCAAAACTTAGATCAATGCTATTGACTATAGTGCATGATTTCTGTAGCTAATATAATATAGTTTTCCTTAACCACTTTAAATTTCATGGTCCATTATATATATTATGTTAATACTTTACATTCCGAGTTAAATAACCAAAGAATATTGTCTTTTAACAGTTTTCGTAACCCAATAATACTTAGCCAATTTTATATTACCTTCATTGTTAACAGTTAAAAATATCGTCCGTAAACTATTATTTCAATTATTGGAATGGTATAAGGACTTAGAAAATTTTAATGCGGAAATGTACAATGAATGTACCTATAACGGTGTTTAATTGTTAGAGAAAGAAAATTATGACAAATTTTTCTTTTTTAATTTTCAAGTTGTTAAAAAAACACGTAGACGGGTGAAAAATGAGTAAATGGTAAAAAAGAAAGGATAAACGGGTTTAAAAATGATAAATGCGTAAACGGGTATTAAACGGTTACGGTTAAATGGGTACGCGGTTATGGGTATGGTTAACCGTTTATAAACGGTTATGGGTATGGGTATGACCATTTAGGCAATTACCCAACGGGTAAACGGTTATGCGGGTATGAGAATAAACGGTTATGGATAAATAACCGCTGTTACCCGCCCGCCATAACCGTTGTCCATCCCTACTTAGCACTATGCGATAAGGTGTAGTAGCTTTGTAGCACCGTATTAAGGGGTGCCCCCTCACAAAGGGGGTCGCAGTGACCAGGCCCGGGCGATTGTTTACCAAAAACACAGGTCTCTGCATAGTTGTAAGACCATGTATGGGGGATGACGCTATCTTATTTTTTTTAAGTTTTAGATATTGGGTGGGCTAAATAAGATAAATAAATTAAAGTATTCATTGAGATTCTCAAATTTTGAAGATACTTTTTCGAATGAGCCGAGCCACTAAGATGAAACTAAAAGAGTTCCGAATTATTAATAGCAGTTGTTTTTCTTATATATATATCAAGTTTGCTCGGGATTTGAACGAATACTTCCTAACCAATTCTTTTTTTTGTCTACAGGATCGTTCTCTTGACTTTCATGCATTGTGTGCACTATATGCTATAACTGGTACTATTCTACATACTCTGGCTCTGGTTCCCTGTTTCTTTTGACCCATTTTTTGCAAGCAAATAAGTTTTCGACATAACTTTACAGCTAGTATCTCAGAAAATGTATATATAATTTTTCATCTAGTAATATCCTCTTCTGTCCGTTTGTTTTCGTTTTCAATTTGTCCAGATATAGCACTTGTCACATCTCTGAGGGACGGAATGAATCTTGTCAGTTATGAGTTTGTGGCATGCCAGGATGCAAAGAGAGGGGTCCTTATTCTGAGTGAGGTAATAACTAGAAACTTGCATGCTTTGTTATGCTTTATCTTCACTCAAAATCTCATATCTACCAATTTGGTGAACTTATCTTTTGTTTTTATAGCTGTCATGTTACATGGCTTGGATCCGATACGTGAAAAGTTTATTTGATTTCAAAAAGCAAACAGAATCATCTTTAAAAACAACCTAATGTTTGGTCTTTAGAGCTGTAAACTCGTGTAATCTTATTACCTCGTCCTTTTTCTTGCTTTGACACTTCCTGGTCCTTCTGTAGTTTGCTGGTGCCGCACAGTCTTTAGGTGCTGGAGCAATCCTAGTGAACCCGTGGAACATCACAGAAGTTGCCAATTCAATTGCTCAAGCATTGAATATGGCCTCTGAAGAAAGAGAGAAGCGACACAAGCATAATTTTTTACACGTGACATCCCACACTGCACAGGAATGGGCCGAAACTTTTGTAAGGTATGCATGCTTGAGTGTCATGTGTTTAATTCTTTAAACACAAAACTATTTCTTTGCTGCGTCTAACGGTGGTAAACCAACGTAATTTAACATGGTTCTTAGTGATTCCTGGCATACATTTTGTTTTCCTCCACATCTAAACAGTTTAAGCTTTCGAGGACAATGTAAAACCTGTAAAAATTTAGCAATAATATGTTTTCTGACTTGAAATTGGAAACATATGCCTACGCAGTTTCCGATACCTTGACCCTTACAAAAATCCTGAAGGACAGGCTTGTATTTTAAAAGGTAGTGTAGATGGATTATGCACTGAGACTTGACATTCATATCACTATTTTTCAGTGAACTAAACGATACTGTTGTAGAGGCACAATTACGAACCAGACAAGTGCCACCACCACTTCAAAACAAGGACGCAATTCAAAGTTATTTGCAAGCAAATAATCGATTGATCATACTGGTATGTCATGGGAACGTCCCAGTTAAGAAGTAATGTTCATGTACCTCTATCAAACCTTTCGTTATCATAGGTATCTACATGGTATTCAAATTTTAGCGGATTTTCATGGTATTCTTGGTCAAGTATAGGAAGTGTGATGCAATGCTCAGGTTTCTAGTCTTATTGGTAATCAGATCTACTTGTACACACCAAATCTCACTCCCCAAATTGTAGGTTTTGGTTATGCATGCCCTTCTTTGCTGAGTAAACTGGCAGCATATAAAGGTTGCTTCCATTGAAGTGTTTGACATTTTAAGTAGCCAATAATACATCAAGTCTCTCACCAATTTTAATACAGTGAAGTATTCAGCTATCTCATCGATTGTGAGACTATTATCTATTCTTCGGTGACATAAAGAGCTGAATTCTCTTCCTAAACCCAGTTCGCATAGGCATCACAGTTAAAAAGATTTTATGGTTTTAGCATCTGGTTGGCATTTTCTTTCATCCATCTGATCTTTCTGGTGATGGAAACTCAGGGATTCAACGCGACATTGACTGAACCAGTGGACACACCTGAGAGACGAGGTGATCAAATAAAAGAAATGGAACTTAAACTGCACCCCGAATTGAAAGAAACCTTGTCAGCACTCTGCAATGATCCGACAACAACTATTGTCGTCCTCAGTGGGAGTGACAGAAATGTCTTAGATGATGTAATTCATCCATTTCCACATCTAAGTTCTTTACCTCCCTTCTCTTAACCCTTTTTTTAACTAAGGTGTTTTTACAGAACTTTGGGGAGCTGGATATGTGGTTGGCAGCTGAAAACGGGATGTTTTTATGCCATACAAAGGGAGACTGGATGACAACAATGCCTGAACATTTGAATATGGAATGGGTTGACAGTGTGAAGGTGCTCGTGTCTTGAATTCAAGTTATATTCGGTTTAGTTGTATCCTCGTTCCTTCATACTTATAATGCTGATTTTATTTTTTCAGCATGTTTTTGAATATTTCACAGAGAGAACACCGCGATCACATTTTGAACGACGCGAAACTTCCCTTGTGTGGAATTATAAATATGCAGGTACTAGCTTGTTTTTTTCAAACCATCTAACCAGAAAAAGAAATTGGTTTGTTGAACCCGATTTCACCGGGAGATAGTTTTTTGAACAAGTGAACTTTTGGTTGCTCTAATACCTACTTTTTTCTGTTTCTTTTTCACCTTACGAAAACTGCAGATGTTGATTTTGGAAGACTTCAAGCAAGAGATATGCTGCAGCATCTCTGGACTGGCCCGATTTCTAATGCCTCTGTTGATGTTGTTCAAGGTAGCCGATCTGTTGAGGTTCGAGCAGTTGGTGTGACAAAGGTGAATCTATGATGCTTCTTTGCCTGTGCAAACAGTTTAAATTATTTTGGTTATATTTTTCATACAACTGTTTCGTTTCTGAAAATTCTCTCTCGGTTCAGGGTGCAGCAATTGACCGTATATTGGGAGAAATAGTTCACAGTAAATGCATGACATCCCCCATTGATTACGTGCTGTGTATTGGACATTTTCTTGGAAAGGTAACTTTCTTGTTCCACAAGTCATGCGTTTTCTCGTCTCTGAACCCCAATTAGTTGGGTCATATTCTGAAGGCTTTCTTTCTGATATGAGGAAAACTCAGAAAGGGAGATTAATCCTTCATCGCATGCTATATTATCATGTTCAAGACTCGAAACCCTCGTTTTTCGTTGATTTATGATATTTTTCTGGTATGGGAAAGAGTGTTTATATGCTTTAACTTCCAACTGTGGAAAATGGAGAACATTTGATTCAAGTGTGTGTTCATTTTCATTTCAGGATGAAGATGTGTACACCTTTTTCGAGCCAGATCTTCCGTCTGAGCCGATTGGTCTTCCAAGGACCAAGATACCTGATGGGCTAAAGCCAAACGAGAGAAGATCCTCTCTGAAGGCTCCGGCAATCAAAAGCGGGTCAAAATCGTCTCAGAGCAAGGCGCAACGGCTTTTACTAAACTCTGAGAAGAAAAGTGCAAATCATAACACCACGAATCCACGATGGCCATCTCCAGAAAAGATTTCGTGGAACGTACTTGATCTAAAGAAGGAGAACTACTACTCTTGCTCTGTGGGGCGGACTCGCACAAATGCTCGCTATCTACTTCAGTCCTCGGATGATGTTGTCTCGTTTCTGAAGGAACTGGCCGGTGCATCTTCCGATTGAGAGATGTAATGCTCTAGGCTTTCTCGAAAGTGTAGCTTCGTATGCTTCTGAGTACTATTACATCGTAGATATTTCTAATGCTTCAATTGAAGTATTAGATTTAGTGATAGAGTAGGTATTGAAAGCATCTAAACAACAGTGGCAATTGAAGACTTGGGAAGAAGAAGAAATCCCCACACTTGGAAGTATTATCCTTGCTCAAATATGCAGTTCTTTTGCTTCACTTGTCTCCACTTGTTTGCATGTGTCATTTCCACTATCAAAATTGGAGGGTGGTTTTGCAATCCCCTTTTCACCTTAGGCCATCTCGAGCCAAGGGCGATAGGTTATTTTTACTTCGGAAATGTGCAAAGTCCGTCTCTCACAAGGAAGCTATATTCCTAGTCGACAAGAGGCTATATCCTAGTCGACAAGCAGGGTTGGCTACTTGTAGCCCTCGAGTTGAGTGGGTCGCATTCAGCCCTCCGACACAGAAAATTTTTAGTTGTGACAGGAGCACAGATGGTACACCACGTGGTTTTATGTAAGTGGTGGAAAATTTTAATTTTTAAGTTATTAATCTTTTAACACACATCCAACTATTTACATAGAGACACGTGGTGTACCACCTCGTGTGACGGGAACATTGAAAAATCTCTCATCCGACACGGTTTTTGTGGGGCCCACGTGGACTTCATATCTCTCTCTCCCTCTAAATCTAATAAACTATAAGTAGTATAGCTCTATAATTCACAGAGATGAACAAAAATAGTCGAGACTACGCAGTAAAAGATATATTTTGTAGGGACATATATCTTGGAGGGATAAATAGCCCACCGCTCTTTAGACGTGCACTAATATGGCTTTATGTAATCTTTTCTTTCTTTGTAATCATTAAATTAAATAAATCAAAAGAAAATCAATGTACAAATCAAGAGGAATGCAAAAGGTGAAAACAAGAGTGCAGAAACCAAAATTTGTTAAGAACTCGAGAATACAGTTGCCCCTTCGAACCAACTTGTAACGGCAGAGTTCCCAAAGACGTACAATTTTTCTAAGGTGTGACAATTGGATCGTAACAAAATAATAGTCATGGGTAAAAAATTCGTGGATAAATAAGGACATGTCTCGTATTCTACTTAAAAATCTAGGCATAAAAAGTATGAAGCATGATTTGGTTTTCAAGAAGAAAATTTTTAACTACAATTTATAAGACTAGTAAGGGAACTTGAAACGTATTTTTAAAGATAAAATACACAGATCTGAGCAGTGGAAGTTCCACTGTGGAACTCTGAATCTTCAAACTTGAGAAGGAAATCTGCCAAGCAGTTCCTGAGGCAACTTTGAGCCACCACCAGATCGTGAGTCGTGACAATAGCAACAGAGGCAGAGTCGAACAGATCTCGCGGCGAAATTGAACGGATTGGAGACGGAATCGAACGACGCTTGCAGCGACGACCGTGCTGATTTCTTTGGGCTTCTCAAATTTGTTTGGGTTTATAAGAGAGGAGTGAAGGAAAGAGGAAAGAGGAAAGAGAACCACGAGTTGGTGATTCAGTGGTAAATGATTGATTATGAGATTTTTTTAAAACTAAAAATTGGAGGTCACGGATTCGAAACCCGTTGCTGGTGTGGAAGCCAAAGTTGTGGCCAGGAAAGGGTTGAAATGCCTATGTTAGTCTTCCCGGCTGCCAGAAGGAATGGATAACCGAGGCTTGCCACCGGTTGTCTCGAATTTTTTTTTTTTTATAAGGACAAAAAAAAGAGAGAGATAGAGAGAGTGAGGACATGGCCAGAAAAGATGAGAGAGAGAGAGGGGGAGGGCAGAGGGAAGATGCGAGCAACAAAGCAAAGGCCACTTCTCCTAAACCCAAAAGCTCTAAATTTCTCACATTTTTTGTTTGCTGGAAGCAGGCTATGATTTTGAGTTAGTTTTGAGCTGTGTTCTTGAGAATGAATCAACCAAACAAGAATTTTTGGCCTGACACTCAATAATTGTTTCTGAATTTGAAAAACTAGATTTGAGTTGAATACCAAAAGGTCCCTAATATACTACTGCAACTATACACACACACACACACACACATTTATATAAGCTGGTAACAAAAGATTAAACACCACAACCTTCATTGAACAGAATGTAAAAGAAGTTTACAGAAGTATATCTATCGGGAACTGAATCTGTCGAAAGCTTTTGTAAAACGGAACACGAAGGAAAGTAAGATGCACGGATGAAAACACAGAAAGCAAACTTAATAGAATTATACCCAACACCCTCTAGGCATACAAGAAATAATGGCCAGGCTAAAAATGAATAATGAGTGATACTGATTGAACTAAACTGTGGTAATCTAAGCATATATCACCTAATATGGATGGCGGAGGTTTTACCAAGCTCTATAACTGAAATTTGCTTACACCTTCTTGTTTGGTTCAAAGACGTACTTGATCAGCGACTCCTTGATTGGCAGCAACTCGGGGAACTCTTTCTTCAACTTGGATGCATCCATTTCATTGTTGCTTCGAGCTGCAACTATAACCTTGGCTTGCTCTTCGAGTGTGAAGTTAGCCCATGTGAACTTTGGGTCAATGTATTGCTTGTACATCTCCAGGATCTCATTATGGCTTACGACACCAGGGTTTGTGAAGTTCCATATGCCCCTCAAGTTCCGCTTCGCCATCTCAATAGAAATGGGTATTAACTCATCCAAGATGGTCATGCTGTTAGGAATGTTTACCACTTTGTTATAACGAGAGATCTTGGTAATGAAGTTGCGAGGATTGTTCAGGTCAGAAGAGATGGGCATCCGAACTCTGAGAGTGCAGACGTTGTCAAATTCTTTCAAGAGCTCCTCAACCTGATTAAAAATAAATGACAAACGTAAGACTTGAGAAGAGGAAGAATAAAGAAATGAGAATAAAACCAAGAACTCTGAGTGAAATGTACCATGGCCTTGGTTTTTGAGTAGTAAGAACCATGGAAATTGGGTGTGTCTTCTTCCTTGAACCCAATTCCCGAACCTTCTGGATGTTTAGCATCATATTCAAATATACACCCGGTAGCATAGTTCATCATCAGGAGTCCATGCTCTCTGCAAACATCTGCCAAGGTCAAGGTTCCAGCAACATTGACTCGAATTGTTTCTGGTTTATGAGATTCGCACCAATCAACATTAGGTCTACCAGTCAGACCAGCAGCATTGAACACATGGGTTGGCTTGACATTCTGAATATCTGCCAAGAGTGATGAGTGATCCTCTAGACGCCCTTTTCCATATTCATAAGGAATCCCTTGTTTTTCACAGAGCTTCCCAAGTACACCCCCAATCCAGCCAGTCCTACCATAGATCAAGAACTTATAAGGAGGTTTACGAGGAGAGCCACTGGCTTTGGAAGGTGGAACCAACATTCGGGGATTACTTGAGACAAAAGATTCAGATTTGCCCTCTTCAGACTCTTCCGAAAGTCTCTCAATCCCACCAGGCATCATCAGCATTCGAGGATGAGGTAGCAGAGCCCCAGATACATCACCCCACCAATCAGGATTCTGAGTGTACCATTCTATAGTCTTCTTCAACCCATCTTGCCACTGGGTGCGCTCTGACCACCCCAAAACCTTCAGCTTCTCATCATCTAGGAAATACCTCTGATCATTGAAAGGTCTGTTTTCAACAAACTTGATGTTTGTCTCCGGATCAATCGAGAAAAGTCTGCATATATCTTTGGCCACATCAATAACTCTCCTTTCCCTCTTTGTTCCAATATTGTACACATGTCCAATCTCTCCTTTGTGAAGAATGAGCTCAAAAGCCTCAGCAACATCCTCACAAAATAGATAGCTTCTCACGTTAGAACCATCCCCGTGAATGGGCAGAGGCTTCCCTTGCATGGCCAACAGAATGAACTTCGGAATCAATTTTTCAGGAAATTGATTTGGTCCGTAGACATTGTTTCCACGGGTCGTTATAACAGGCAATCCATATGATCTGCCATATGCCATAACAAGCATTTCCGCTCCCGCTTTTGTTGCAGAGTATGGATTTGTTGGGAGAAGTTGAGATGCTTCATGGTTTCCCACAACAGCATCTTCATCAGTCTCACCATAGACCTCATCTGTGCTGACATGGATGAACCTCTTGATTTGTCCAGTGACTTTGCATGCTTCTAGGAGAACATGGGTGCCATAGATGTTGTTCTTTGTGAACTCAAGGCTGTTACCAAAGGAGTTGTCGACATGGGTCTGGGCAGCGAAATGCATTATGGTATCGATCGACTCAGTGATGAGGAGATAGTTGACAAGGTCAGCACTGGCAATGTCCCCCTTAACAAACTTGAAATTGGGTGATGATTTGGAGGGAAGGAGGTTTTTCAGATTTGAACAATAGTCAAGCTTGTCAAGCACAACAATCTTGTAGCCAGGGTAACTGCGGATGAGCCGGTTGGCAACATGAGATGCGATGAAGCCAGCAGCCCCAGTTATGAGGATGTTCTTGGGGGTATATGAACCCATGTTGGGGAAACTTCTAAACATCAAACATTAGAAAACTACAATGAGAACCGAAGCTAAAACAATATAACAATACATACCAAAATACATAAACTACTGAAAATCAACCACGGAGCTAGAACAACATGTAAACCAAACTTTCCATTTATCCCATAACCCTAGGTAAAACGACATTATCACGACACTGTAAACAATAACAGATGATTCAAATGACAGATTCCCTTAGTTTATAACAAAACAGAGCTACCAAAATTACATATAAAGTTTCTAATTTGGTGATTAAAAGCGCAAAGTCGCCAAATCAAGTACATATACAGCAATTTCTTAGAAATGACTCATCAATATCTTAAAAAGTTTCCAACACCTCATTATATACTAAGGATTAACTTTTCTTTTATGTTTTTTCCTTCCCCTACAAGCAAGTAAACATGCCCGAATCGGTATCAAACAGAAGCAAGACCACAACACATCACACAAACATTCACTAAATCCTATCACATCTAACAGAACCAATACATCAAATTTCAGATCGTGCATATTCAGAAACAAATGATAACGTCAAATCATCCAACCCATTTGGACTAAACACGCAAATATCAGAATCTCATCCCCATTCATGACAACCCATTTCTCGTTTCACAGATCCCAGATCAAAATTGAGCAATGCCATGTTAGTAAATCAAAGCTTAATAGCAAACCCAACACTCAAATTCTACATATTTATCACAGATCTAACGATTCAAAAGTACCCAAATCACAAATATCACAACCAAAGCAATGATCCAATACTTTGGCCACATGAAATGTAACAAAAAAAAATTGCAGAAAAGATAGTAATAAGCTTACTTAAAGATTTAGCTTCGATCAAGATCGACCAACCCAGATAGAGAAATTCAGAGACGAAGCCTCAGGAGGCTAGCGAAGTGAGAGAGAGAGAGAGAGAGAGAGATTCAGACAGAGAAATTAGAGAGAGAAAAATGGCCACGGATTGATTTGTGAAAGGAAGGAGGTGCAGAGCCTCTGTGTATATATACGCCCTCTGTAAATCTTCGAAACAGTCAAGGAGAGCCGTACAAGGATTGAATGACCGAAATGCCCTCTGACGGTTGAGCAAATTACAACGGCACACGTTTTGTGGGCCCGCCTCTTTTGTAGGGGTAGGCTGGGCGCAAATTTTGGTTTGCAAGTCAGAATTATGATCTTATGACGTCAAGATCATTGGATATTTTGGTCTTACCAGGTGAACTTCTTGACGACATCCAATTAAATTTCGACATGTATTTTACGCTAAGGTTTTATTAACTATCAATCAACTAACGTAAGTAGAATGTTACTGACAGTTGTTTACGCGTTAATCGGCTGTTTAAAACTACCATAATCTTTCATGATAAGATTTTTTTTTTTTTTTTTGTTCGTTTGACTCTTGTTTTATTTTCAAGATGAGGGTATTTGAAATTTTTTGACATGCTTCGCTGGTGCTTTTTTCGTCCACATTTTGAAATAATCTAGAATTCAAATCTCAAAGCCGGTAAAAGACTAACCACAATTGCTCATGCGTTAAAACCGTTGTCGAAAACTGACGTTTTTTTTTTCAATCATAAACGTACTGACATGATTTTATTGTTATTTTCCCTCTTTCCGTCCAATTTTGAGGGAAAAGATATTTGAAATTTTTGGATATGCTAGCACAAAAAGTTTAATGCCTAATTAAAGGCGAACAAATAAGGTTAAGGTTCCTTGTGACCATATTAAGGTTGCATTTGGATAGGTTATATAATTTTTTTTTTAATATTTGATATTATGTAGATCTTACAATAGGATAGTTATAATAATTTGATTAGAATTCGCAATTAGTGATAATTGATTTTAAAATCTCTCACTTATAAGTAAAGATTTGGCGAAGAGATTATATTATTAGTACTGTTGATTAAATGAATGTGGACTATAACTGATGGTGGCTAATAAAACTGGATTTATATCGAATTTTCTCATGTAATAGCTGTTCACACAAGCGTATATTCTGGCAATCAGACAATATGCGTAAGCACTTACCAGGAATTAATCATACCATATATTATTCAAACATCTCTAATTTTCTGTGTTGAAAAGTACCGACCTAAAAGATCACACATTCTAATATTCTAAACATGTTCACATTCTAATATTCTAAACATGTTCAACACTTATAATAATCAAATCATCAACTTCTATATCATTTAGTTTAAAAAAATTAGTCCACACATTTAGTCTCCCTAGCATTACTCATATTTTATACATATCGTAAGGTTTTTATTTTTTTAGATCGTGTTCTTAACAATTATTATGTTTTACAGAATTCAAGCTAAATATTGTATGTGGATTTTTTTATTTCCTGATATATTCTTTATTAACAGTCTATCAAAAACATGTTACACTCGTTTTTACATGTTTAAAACGAAAAACTATTATATAAAACATTACTAAATAGGCCATAATGGTCTATAATTATTATGGTCTCTGAAGAGGTACCCATTACATCGAAAAAACTTGCATACAACACGTATATGTCACGTGAAAAATCAAGGCGCATACCAAACAGAGATATATGTGTCTTTTGCTTGCAAATCTTTTTTCCGATATGCCTAACTCAAAAGGAATAATGTTAGCTAGCCACTATATATGTGGGGTTTGCCCTAGTAGTGCAAGACACATTGTCATCATGCAGAAGTTAAGGAAAATGCTTGTTAAGTACTAGTAATTATTCATTTTACATCCAAGTTCGAATTTTTCTCTGCATAATTTTAATAAATTTAGGGTAAAATATCGCGTGTATAAAAAATAGTCATTGTCTTGTGAATAATCACCTAATATCAAGCTTTGCTAAACCTCAATTTGTTTGCAGTTGATTCGTGTGTTCAACATTCTTATTACCTTCCATAAAGAGCAAACCCTAACGTTCAAAGTACATGTGAAATAATCAGATCACAAATCGCTCTCATCAAGAAAAAATGCAAATCAACAAAGCATGCATTATTGTCTTAGGTTGCAACGTGCTCAAGTGAAAGGTCGAAAGAGATGTTGAACTGCTTATTAAACTATACTTGCTACATTTAAATATATATGTTAAAGATCAACCAAAAGAAAGTTTTAATTGCAAAACCCCGGCATATCAATGATATCATTCTTTGTCCTTACAATATTATTACTGGTTTTCAGCTAAATTATGGGGAACTCTAGGGTTCTAGCACATGTTTGTCTTTCTCAAAACTACAATCTAACGTAGCTGGATGGAAGATGTGGAGACTAGTGGGGAATTGTTTTTCATTCGTGACCAATATCACCAACAAAATAAGAACAGCTAATGATATTTCTCTATTCGTAATATAGGCAAAAATTTGGAGTAAATAGGAAAACATAATAACAAATAAGGAAAAGTTTGACGGTTTGATGATATTTCTTTATTAATTATAGGCAGAAGTTGTCATTTAGTTCTATAGTCTTATAAGAGGCTTTTAGTGTAATTCTCGTGCAATGCAACTTCAAACCAAATTAATTATAGGCAGAAGTTGTCATTTAGTTCTAAAGTTCTATATAAATAAAAGGGTCAAATTGCAAATTGATAACAAAATTCATAAGAATTCTATCAGTAAATATAATTCCATGTGTGATAATGTCAAACTCATAGAAATTAAAAACAAACAAATAATCTCCACTGATATTAAACCGAACAATTATCAAAATATCCCATTTGCAAGAACTTGCATAAATTTAACTCACAGTACTATAATTATTCCAGTAAGTCTTAATAATTGAGGATTTTGAAATCAAAAGAATCTTCTAGCAGAGCTGAATCTCAAAAGAGAGACAATCTTCAGGCATACAAGTATGCACCAACATCAGAGAGTTTATTTTTGTATCTTGATTGGCATTCGGTAGCCACCAACTACGCAAGCATGGTCTCGTTCAAATGGCTCAAGTGTCACCCTTTGTTTAGGCTTCACCTGTTCTGATTTCATTCTTTCCACTTCAAGTTCATAAACTTTCTCAGCAGGTAGAGTGGAGTCTATGCAATTTGCCTGGAAAAATGCAGGAACAAAATATAAACCCAATCGTTTTACACTGACTAATAAGAAACAAATACTTCAGATTTCGTTCCTGAACTAGTTCCCCAATGCCGATTCGCTCCCTAAACTTTTAATTGGACCAATTTCCTCATTAAACTACTATAAATGCCTAATTTCCCCCAATCGTCATGTTCAACCACATTCCATCTAATTTTCTGTCCATACGTGCATGACAATAATTTATTAGCTTACTAAAATGTGACCATTTTTAATAAAAAGTTATACGACATTTAGTTAAAGTGACCATTTATAAAAGTTTTGGGGTACATGTTCAAGGGTGAAAACTGGCAGAATAGCCTAAAAATATAAGTTGAAACAGTATATTAGCAGTTTTGAGAGCAACAATAAGGGCAACACAAACCTTGATTGACATCAAACAACAACCTCCTACTTTGAGGAAATATTTTGCATTCAAACCTAAAATCCTTGCCTGCAAAGAAAGGATTAAATAGCAAAGCGGACTTTCGGGGAAAATAAAAAAAACAGACTATTTATAATACAATAAAAATAAAGTAATTCATCCTCCCCACCATCTCTGTGAGCTTTAACAGAATAGAGGAATCAAATTAAGCAATATATAAATTTAAGTTGACATTCCAATGTTCTGCCTCTAACCTTGGAAGCACGCATGCACTGTAAGTTATAAAGTGAATTAAGCCAAGATCTTCTAACTTCATGATTTTCACATATGCATTAGATGGAGAAATACAATAAACAATCAAGCGTACCTTGATCCATGACGGCAAATGCTATAAGATCCTAATCGGTTTCAGTCGGCGGTGGAGAAAGTAGTTGTTCTCTCTTGCCTTATATATAGTGCTCATACCCATTTAATGTGCACTTTTGACAGAAAAAGTGATTAGAGCATTTGTCATTAATAATTGCTCAAAAGTGCATGTCTAATGCTTTTTTATTATACCCGTTAAGTAATTTTTCTAGTAATTTGTTGAAATTGTGATGTAATGTTGGTCAATGATGAGTGCATATCTTATTTCACCCTGGATGTTACATTTTCTGATAATATGTTGGATTTAAATGAAAAGAATTATATGACTTTGTGTTGTTATGTTCAGGCTAATGAATTGGACCAAAATCATGTTATAAATCCCTTGTTTTAATTTAATCAGTTGGTCTAATTTAGTTTGAGTGCCTTATGACATTGGTTGAAGTGTATGGTTCACATTTTGCGGTTTACAATATACATGAGGATTGATATTCATTTTATCTTGATCTTTTTGTTAGGCCATCTCCAACCGAAGGGGCTAGAGGGTCAGAGGGCCGAAAATGGCCCTAAAACCGTCTCCAACCGAGAGCTAGGCCAGAGGGCTCTGGGATCTGGGAGGGCCCCACGGAATCGGAGAGGGCTGGAGGGCCGGAGGGCTGGCTGTGTTCGGCCAGCCAGCCAGCCAGCCCGCTGGCTGGGTTTTTTTTTTTTAATGGTTTTCTTTGCTGTCGGATAAAACCGACAGCATTAGGCAGTTGTATTTTTTTTTTAATTAATTAGTATTGCTGTCGAATAAAACCGACAACATTAGGCAATTTGAATTTGAAATTTGCAACGGCTAGCGAGCCACTAGCCGTTGCTTCCCTTTTTTTTTTTTTTTTTTTTAAATTTTTTTTTATGAATTTAAACCTTTTTTTTTCTTTCTATAACTTCAATTTAAACCTTTGTTTTTTCTTTTTTTTCTATAACTTCAATTTAAACCTTAGTTTTTTCTTTTTCTTTTTTTCTATAACTTCAATTTAAACCTTATTTTTTTTCTATAACTTCCTATAACTTCTATTTTACAAAATTTGTTTCAATTTTTTTTAATTCTATTTTTTTCCTATAACTTCCTAGGCCATTATACAACATTAAATTAAATTAAGTAACATGAAACAACATTAAACAATATGAAACAACATTAAATTGTAGCTTTAAATTGTAACTTTAAAATAATAAATTATGTTTGGCCCTATGGCCCTTTGGCCCTCGGTTGGAGACGGTTTTTTGTGACAGGGCTAAAACGAGCCCTCTGGCCCTCGGTTGGAGACGGAGGCAAATATGGCCCTGTACTGTTCATTAAAATATTAATATCTTGGAGAATCTTTGAGGGCTAGAGGGCTCAAACGAGCCCTCTGGCCAGCCCTCGGTTGGAGATGGCCTTAGGTCACTTATTGGAATTTCTTAAAAGATAAACGGCGAGATGAAGAAAGCAAGATGGGGCTGTCTGCAACGAGTTAAACCAAGAGGCAAATATAATAAATTGGTGATTAAGCTGGTCAGTTATGGCAAGAAAATGAAACAGGCATGGGAAGGCAAAGAACAAGGAACGGCTAAGTTATAATTGGCTTAACAATGGGGTTGATAAATGACCATTATTCAAGACGGATATGGGGGTTGGTTGCGCAGCAGCTCAATATAACCATTCCCATTTTTATGTTTTTGGTGGAGTTTTGCTCTTTCATAATTTTAGACTTTTTTCTGATTCTATTTAGTTTATGGAGAACTAATCTCTCTAGCTAAGGCTAGGGGAGAAACCTCTATTACAATTATGTATTTTTATTATTTTGATTCTATTTCGGAGTTTCAATGTCAAATTTTACGTTGTGGATGTCAATGAAATTTCTGATTTATTCTATTTTTGGATTGATGAATGTTGGTTATGATTCATAGGTTTAATCATGTTTTTCATATAGTTTTGTTTCACATTCATGCTTTTAGTGGATTGAATAAATTAGTAGATTGGTATGATTTCGATGGAGTAAATTTTTAATATTTTGTTGCCGTTGGTATAAATTATATTTGGGATTAATTCTAAGCTTGGTTGTTTATTGTATTTCTGCATCTAATATGTATGTTAAAATCATGAAGTTCGAAGATCTTGGCTTAATTCAATTTATAATTTGCATGCACATGCAAGGCTAAAAATATACACACACACACCAAGTAGATCAATGTGAAAATCATGAAGTCTGAAGATTTTGGCTTAATTCAATTTATAACTTACATGCACATGCAAGGCTTGAAATATACAGATCTTAAATTTTATGAAATTGTTGAAAATCAATGCATAAATGAGGCAAAAATAATTCATAACCAACTAAGATTAGCATTAGCAACTCAATGGTAGAATCACCCTTAATTGATTGCTTAATGGTGTCCCTGAGTACACCACATGCTTAATTGATATATATTAAACCAACTCAAAACCGAGAATTAATCGACAGGTTAGTAATTATGTCACATGACTAACTGTCAGTACAATAAAAATGGGCAACGTCTACGAGTGGTTATTGCTGAAAGTGTGACAAAAAATAAAAAAAAATGTGACGAAAAGTAAAAAAGCTGTCACACTCAAAACAAAAAAAAAAGAAATTAATATGTTAAACTTAATTGTTCACCAAAAAAAACTTAATTTGTCCTTATTTGAGTTTCAGTATGAAAAAAAACCAAACACACACCTGATCAACTCAAATTAGCATCAGATACTCAGTATGTATTGGATCTCCCCTTCATTATTTATTGAATAAACGGGAATTCCTGAGTACATCACATGCTAGATACGAAAATAATTCAAGCTCTGAAAATCAGCAGTTTCGTGCCACAATCCACAGGCAAACTTTGAAAAATGTTTCAAATTATTTGAAAGAGCTTTAAAAAAGATTACCTACTACAGCTCAAATATTAGTTGACAAAAACAAATTATTTACGTAAAATTTGATCTTCTAAAGGACGTTTCATATCAATTTTTTGTTTTCATTTTTCTATAAACTAAAACTAAAAAATAATAAAAAAAGTATCTTTCAATTGAAAATTGCTACCAGAAAGTTTTTAGTTTGAAAACAAAGGACAAAAAAAAAAATTGAAAACGAAATGATTTTCAAATAGACCCTAAATAATTTGGAATGTTGGTTTAGCAAATGCCCCTAAATAATTTGAAATGTTGGTTTAGCAAATGCAACATATGGCTAATGAAAAACCCTTGTGCGAACTATGCCGTATCTGCAAGATTGTTACCATGAGAAAGCACTTAGTATGAAAATTAAAACATTAATTCTGTGCTACAAATAAAACAATGAATTGGTGATTCAGTGTATAGAAAAACCTGATCAGGCTGAGCAACATCTGTAAATATGACATCTACCACGCTGACAAGCATCCGATATCTTGCTGGGTGTCTTGCGTCTTCGATAATTGGTATGACATTAGTTCTCTTCTTTGCCATGTTTACCAAGTCCCTACCACTCCTAGGGGAAAATTCGACCGCAAACACCACTCCAGTCTATGAAGATGAACGAACGAGAGATATTGGAACATACAAATGCATGATGTTTATTTTGAAGTGTTAATAGTAAACTGCTTGTTAATTCATGATAAACAATTAGAACGTTTGGTCGGGAAAGGCTTACAGGTCCAACGATGTCGGATACATGAGAAACAGAGGTTCCTGAAGCAGCTCCTAGGTAGAGAACTCGAGCTCCCGGTTTCTTGATATCAAGTAATTATACACAGTTAATCAATTATACGTATAAATTAAATTTATAGAAATAACAAAGATAACTATGATATTTGAGGGTGTGATTCATTATGTTGTAATTAAGTATCATAAAATTTGCTACACATGTGTATAAGATATTGTACAAGATAGAGGAACTCACAATCCCAATGATGTCAATGCCCGCCAAGATTGCAGCTCCCAGCTTTGAACGAAACGGGTTCCAAACCCTATATTCCACCTTGGTTCCATCTTCATTCTGAATAATATTACAAAAAGAAGTAGTAATTACAATCAATTCTCTATACAAAAAAATAATTGTATACTATCTGCAGACAATGTTGTTTTATATAATGCAACATATATAAACTAAAAGGACTTAATTAGGCCATCAAACTTAATTAATTAAAAAAAATTGTATTCATGTTTTCAAATAAATAAAAAGAAGAAACTTGCATGTAAAGGCATACTGCAAAGTGTCACAGATTAAGGGGAGTTTCATACAATATTGAACAGGTGATCAAGAAGAAAGCTGCATGTAAAGGTATACTCAAAGGCCACAGGCGTGCAAAAGGTGGAGTGGCACATGCCCTGAATTTATGAGGCCTCTAAAAATTTTCATCATCCTCTATATTACATGAGTATAAATTTTCTAATAAAAAAGTTTTTGCTTGAAAAGAAAAATCATCATCATATGATTTTATCTATATTACAATTGATTAAGTAGAGTTTATACTTAATATTAATTTTCACTTTTCTTTAGCAATAAAAAACTTGTGTATTACTTCCTTCCACTTATCTGTAGCAATAAAAAACTAACTTGAGTATTACTTTCTTCCACAAACATAGCTTATTTTCATATCTCTCTTTCAGCCGTGCTCCCCTTTTTGGTGGATGAACCCTAATCATAATTTCATGACAATTGGAGATTATTTAATTAGTAAAAGTGAGATGTTGATTTCAATTATGTTTGAATATTGATTGTTGAATTCTGTATGAGTATATTATTCAAAAAATTATTATTTTTTAAATAAGGAGGGCCTTTTTGTTGGATTCGCAGCGGGACGAGCCTGTATATATATATGTAAACTGTTCACAGAGCAGAATAACATAGTACCTATATTGTATTGTCCATATACTGAACAGGTATTGAGCATTGACCACATAGTATTGTTTATAGGTATACATAGTACCATAGAGGGATTACGAGAGCACGTACTATACATCGATCCTAGTTCGTCTACAACGGAGTTGGGATGTGTAAGTAGGGGCACATATACATATAATATTAAGAAGAATATTGAATAAATATGTATATAGTACAAACCTTTTTTTCGGGTACATTGCATAAACTTCTTATGAAATTAGAAGATATGAATCATCAATTCTGTCTATATATTAAAAATAAAAAATAAAACAATCAACTAACCTGAACGGAGATGCGCTTCTCATTATAAACAGATTCACCAGGGACCATGTTTTTAGTGACGAGAGCATCGCCTTTAATAGACGTATGTTTGAAAACCCCTTCATGCACACCATATGGGGTGATAATTCCTTTGTTTCCACCTCCACCAGGTGCTGGCCGTCTTCTGCGGTCACCAGGATGTGGTCTTCTGCGGTCACCAGGATGTGGTCTTCTGAAGTCACCAGGAGGTCTTCTGAAGTCACCAGGGGGTGGTCTTCTGAAGTCACCAGGAGGTCTTCTGAAGTCACCAGGAGGTGGTCTTCTGCGGACACCAGGAGGGGGTACTCTGCGGACACCAGGAGGGGGTACTCTGCGGACACCAGGAGGCGGTCCTCTGCGGACACCAGGAGGTGCAGCAAGGCCTCTGCGGGCAACACGAGCAGCACCACTACGACCTATATTATATTCAATCCAAAATCCAAGAAGCATAGGATAATCATTAATCTAGAGTAGATGGTTTTATTCATACAAAGAGATTCATTCAGTGCTAAGGAAGAAAAGCCGAGTACATGTTAATATGAAATATTACATACCTAGCTACATAGCATTATAGCATTATAGCAACAATTAAGCATGCACAAGCACGCCCGCACACATATATTTAAAAATCTTCAAACAAATTAGGGTTTGTCAGTTTTGAAGGTCTTAAGTACGAATCATTATTGACAAAAACAAAATGGTACAGATTTCATAATATACACAAATAATACTATAACAGTAAAAGACACAGGTGTCGGTGCGATTAAATTCATGCAATAGACAACCCGAAACATGAATTTATATGCAGGTATATGTAGACTGAGGCGATGAAAATATAAGTGATAATATCATAATTACCACTTGGAGTTGTCATTGTTAAGGAAAACTAGGGTTAGTAAGAAAGCAAGGAGAATGCGATCAAATTGAGAGAGGAGGAGGAAGTTGACACAGAGCGCTTTTGGGTTTAGGGTTTCTCGGAAAGGGAGTGTATATGTAGTTTCCTGCTAGTGGGAGTCCTGCTACGGCCCAATTGAATTTCGTGTTACGGACAACTTAGGGTTTAAATTTAAAAACAAAATAAAAAAATGCCCAAAGAGGCCACAGTTCATGGCAACGTCATCTAAAGAGATTGAATGGGTGCCTCTTGCACAAAGAGGCAACAGTACATACAAATTTTCTTCTTCTAGACGTCACCACACCGGCTAGGTGGTGCATTAGCCTTCCCCTAATAAGACCGAGGTGAGGAGTATAACCCTTCGATTAGAACGTCTTTGTAGACATGACGTCATTACTTTTTTTATTAGAAAATCATTTTTGGATTAAACTACTATATACATTATCATCTCTCTAAGATATAAAACTATTTTTATTACTTTCATTTTCTAAAGCAATATTCTTTTTTTAATATGCTTGTTTGAAACTAATAATCCTTGTGGACTGGCAATACGTTACCAGTCTCATTCATCTTCCAAACACAATAAAACCAACAATCGCTATAAATCAAATCAACACACATCACTCTCTTCCAAATCAGATGGAGTATCGCAATTAAAAATCAAAAGCATGCCGTACTATTTTCATTATATACGATGATATGATATTTAAGCCGGTATTTATGTATAGCTTAGCCAGGTTGCGACGTGCTGAAGTGAAAGGCTGAGGTGATCGTGTTGAAGAGAATTGCATCCCTCCACGGCATCTTTACAACTGCATGGATGCATGGATGCATCATGGTGCACCTAAAATTAACTCAAAGAATATATATATATATATATATATATATATATATATGGCTAATACTAGAGAGATTAAATTTTCAAACGAAATTTGCAAACTAAATAATGTTTCATTAATATGAAATAAGCAAGTTAAGCAACATTTAAGTAATAATTCAATTATCAACAACCACATCATTAGTTTACAAAATTTAGTTTGGAAATTCATTCTCCCTAGAGAGACTAAATTTGTAGACCATATTTTGTAAACTAAATAACATGTAAGTTGATAATTGTATTAGTACTTAAGTGTTGATTAACGTGCTTATTTTTTATTAGTGACACATCATTTGGTTTGCAAATTTAATCTACCTAACATTACTCATTATATATATGGATTGGGATTTGAGGATACATATTTTTTACACACTTTGTGACTTCCATTTTATAGGATTCATTTTGTAATGTATATCAACATCCGAATCGTCTATATTTTAGAATATCATCCACAACTCATTCTTAAAAAAATTAGACAAATTTAAAACCGTTCAATTGTCAAATAGAAGAAAATTGGAGAAGGCAGGCATTTTTCTCTGTCCCATTAATTATTCTTTTGTTTTCAGACTAAATTATGGAGTACTCTATCAACCACATGCTTCTCCTTTTCTTTTAATCATTAATTTAATAGCTGCATGGAAGGCACTTTCTTTTTTTCAAAAATGGTTAAGTGAATTATACAATACTGACACACCCCGACCGAGATCGAGGCATGCTGGCCGTCACGTGAAGGTGACGTAGCCATGTGCACAGTGCGGAAGCATTAGAATAAGAAGAAATACGAATAAATAAAAACCGAATAAGTGTGACTACACATTCAGAGCATATAAGTCTATGTGCAGTCAATGCATAAGAAAAACTAAAGTAGTTAACACCCGAAGGTGGTCCTACATTGGTAATGTCTGTCAGAATCTCCGTTATGTCCTCGTGAGCCACCACCAAAGCTACCTAACACCTGGAGGGGCGAAAAACAAAAGCGTGAGTGGGCAAAAACAAGTCTTTTCGAAAATCATTTCAAAAATCACATTTATAACCCCTCACCGTAAAACCTGTATACTTTCCCAGAAAATAGTATATACATATATTAAAACTCATCTGAAATCATCATCATGCTAATATGCCAATAAATCATGTATATGCCATGCCATGCCACTTATTCATCAGGTAAGTAATTCAGATGAAATAAACTCATCATAGATAATAACATGTCCACCGTGTGATCAGCACGACTGGAACTATAGCTCATAGTCAATCTAGCCGAATCCACCTCACGTGGCCTATACGGCAATATACCATGCACACGAGTCGAACCCACTCAAGGTGGTCTATAAGACAAGACTGGGTGTAATATAGTACGCTCTAGTGCTACAATCACGTGAAGACTGTGCGAAAGATCATGGGTCTGAGTCAAACCCACTTCTATGATCGCGGGTCACCTACGAGTCGAACCCACTGTAAGTGGTCTATACAACAGGACTATGCACCTAACTTGGATCCAAGATGAGCGTATGGTGCGGGAGGTGAACATCACGTGAAAGACTGGCCCCTAACTCTGGGCGGGAGCACTAACACCGGGGTGCAGGTTTATGAGCTTTCGATGCATCTCAACAATCTCGTCATAACTCAACTTTTATTTAAACACACAGAATCTTACCTGAACTTACCTGAGCATCCTCAGCACCAACAATCATGCGCATACAATTCATGATGCATAACCACTCTATAATGCATAACTATATCATGATGCATAATCATTTCATAATGCATAACCACTTCCTTATGTAATCACAACTCATGATGCATAATCAAGATATAAAGATATGCAATGGCATGGCATTTTCGTTCATAAAAGCATACTTTCCTTTAAAAAGCATTTCAAAGTATACTTAAACATAAGTATACTTAACATGGCATTTCTTCTCATCAATCATATAAAACAATTTCTGGGAAAACACATGGTATATAGGTATATACGGAAAACAAAAGCCCACTCACCTGGAGTCCGCGCTACAACTCCCTAACGTAACCATCGAGGCGTCCCCAAAACGTTCGACACCTAAAACAAATGTCAAACTACAACTTAGAACTCTTAACCATAGAATTCGTAATTCACGTAAAACATATCCTCAAGGGTATTCTAGAATCATTTAAGACCCTTAATCAAAAGTCAACCGTCGATTAACGATCGATGGTAGGGTCCACAGCCCCACTTACTTGATCCGGAAGATTCATAATCCCGATCTCTGATCCGTAACTTCCCAAGATGCACATTATGCTCCCAGAGCAACATACTAAAATTCCGTTACGATCCAACGGTCGGATCCCCGCCAATTGCCAAAATCAAGTGGCGGTTCACATTTTATTTTATGAACTTACAAACTCAATTCGGGAAGATCCATAAGTCGGATTTCCGATCTGTAAGTTCCTACCTTCTTCAAATATTACGTACTACCACGTACCAAAGTTTGGTGACAATCCAACGGTCGGATCGTCGATTCACATTTTCACCTAACCACGAATCGTAATGAACTTTGGTTCAATTACTCAATTTACGTCCAACAATTATCAAAACTGAACCTAGAGCATTAAACACAGCCTAAGAATAACATTGGCGGCCCACTGGCCACGTGCCGCCGCACGGGCCGCCGCGAGTGGCGGTCGACTGTCCCGACTCGCCGGAAAATTCAACTATTTTTAAAAATTCTAAAAAATTGCAGAATTGAAGATCTCAAAGAGAGGAACAACTTTTATACCTTCGGCCAAGTCCAATTTGGCTTAGAAAGGCTTCAATTTCATCAAACCCGTGAAGAACCCTAGAAATGGGTGTTTCAATTCGACCTCCAAAACCACTTCGATGCTCCAACTAATGCTTGGGCTTTGTTCCAGGTCCTAAGGGAATGCTAATGGTGTTAGTAATTAAAAGAAAACGTTTCAAAATTCACCGGAATTAAGAAAAACCCGCCGGTGCTCCCTTTGCCAAAACTCCATGAAATTGTCCCTAAATCCTTAGAATCTTAGGTGAAAAATGAAGGAGAAGAAGTGTAATAATGATTTCAAGGGATGGTTGTACGAATTTCACCTGAAAATTGAAGGAATTTGGCCGGAATTGGCTCCGGGTCACGGGTGGAGCTCGCGGGTCGCGGATGGGATCCGGCCGATCCCATCCTTTCTCTTCTCCCTCCTTTTCCTCCTTTCCCCTTCTCTGATTCGTCAGTCATCTCTCTCTCCTTCCTGATTCGCCCAACTCTCTCTCCTTTCTCTCCCGAAGCTTCTGTCTTCTTCCTCTGGTTGGGCAGTCTTGCCCAATCCGATTTCTCTTCTTCTTGTCTGTTTTCAGCAGCCACACACGCACACACACAACTTCCTTTCTTCTTTTTAATTTCTTTCCATTCCCATCTGAGCCATCCATTTCAGATTTCCTTTAATCTGGGCCATCCAAATGGCACACCAGATTTTTATAATAAAATTCATAAAATGCTCAAACTTCAAACTTTAATATCTTTTTCGTTATAACTCCAAATCACGAACCGCTTGCGCCCACGCGTCCGTAGCGATGAGTACTACGAGGTTATGCCAAGAAAACAAATCTTACATGGCACCACACAACAATTAACCTCGAACAATACGTGTGCCTCAAATGGCAGTTTTGTAAAATCCTTTATAATAAATTTAAAACTCTTAAAATCAGGGACGAGCTGTCACAAATACTCTAATATCAATGTTAATGGTTGGGATTAAAACCTAAATCTTTAACTCAAAAAATTCAAAAACTAGAAACAGTTTTTCCGCTTAGTGGTTCTAGTTACAATTTTAATTCGAGATTATTAAAGAATTAATTGAGGTTAACTTTTTTTTGGTATTTTTTTTAAAATTATGTAGATATCATAATTTATTTTCATGAACATAACCCAAAAATATTTAAATTCTGATAAAAATTGAAAATTTAATGAATCGATCCTATGAAACATGTATTTATAAAGTTTCTGGTGAATTTTGATTTAAATAATTTTTTAATTATTTTAGCTGTTGGATTTATTTTGGGCCTTAGATTTATTTTTATTTTTTTTTACCGCTAGATTTGAACATATTTGATCTTAGCCGTTGGATTTAATGTATTAAAAAATTTAAAATTAAATAGGTTTGAATTTGGACCGCTAGATCAATCAACGGCCCAATAATTAAAATCCTCATCGAAAAAGAGTCTTTGGGCTTGTTTTGTGTGGCCGACATGCTCGTTCGGAGCGGGCCCTGCTTCCTGTCAGCCCTTGAGCATCTCACGATTAGGGTGCATCGCCTTGTTGTGACCTCCACTTTTCGGGCATGTCCACGCTCATAGGTAGACCAGCTCTTTTAACCCTGGTTGGAATTGTATGGTAAATTTGCCCAAAGTTTAGGTTTTAACCAAAATTTAAGTGGATTTGATCTTCACTAACTTTTTTCTTAACAATTAACAATTCATTGATGATTTAGCTAATTTGGCACATAATTAGAGTTAATATTGTATTAAGTTTAGTAATTTTTCTTTTTTAATTGTTTTTTCTTTATAAGCTTTTTTTTTAAGCTTCATTGTTTGAAAAAAAAAAATCTATATGCTATGCCATGTTGAAGTACTTGTTGGTTTTGTTTGGTGGCAAATAATTAGGCTACACCAAGCTCTTGAAAAAGCACCAAACTATTTTTCCCTAATTGTGACTTTCGTGTTAAGTCCATCACCTCCTATACTTTTTTGAAAATATCTGATCTAAGCAAAACAAAAATAAATAAAGTATTAGAACAAATAATGAGATATTTGTCGATTTTTCTCTCGAACTTATAAGGAGCTGCCAATTTTCCACTCAACTTTAATTTTAGTCATTACTCCTTGAGTTTTTAATTTTTTTATAATTGAGCAATTTCTTCCATGAACTTTAGGGGGGGTGTAGTCAAACTCGGATTTGAAAGGATTTTAAAAGACTTTAAAATCCTAGTGTAGTCAGTTAAAAGATTTTAAAGGATTTTAGAATCCATTCAAATCTAGGTGTAGTCAATTAAAAAAATTTAAAGGATTTTAGAATCCAGGTGTAGTCAATTAAAAGATTTTAAAGGATTTTAAAATCCATCCAAATCTAAGTGTATTCAAATTTTGGAGGATTTCTATAAGTTATGGATTTTGTGGGATTTGAGAGCAAAAAATATATGTAACCAAGGCTAAAAAGAATCCAACCTCACCCCCTAGGATTTCAAATCATTCCACCATTGACACACCCCGACCGAGATCGAGGCATGCTGGCCGTCACGTGAGGGTGACGTAGCCATGTGCACAGTGCGGAAGCAATAATAAGATAGAATTACGAATGAATAAAAACCAAACTTCAAGGAGTGCTGGAATGGAGTTAAGTGTGAATACACATTCAGAGCATAAATAATCTAGGTGTAGTCAAGCATAAGAAGTACTTAATGAATTAACATCTGAAGGTGGTCCTACATAAGTGATGGTCTGTCAGAACCTCTGTTGTATCCTCATGAGCCACCAACAAAGCTATCTAAAACCTGGAGGGCGTAAAAACAAAAGCGTGAGTGGGCAAAAACAAAGCTTTTCGAAAACCATTTCATAAACAACAGTCATAACCCAGAAAATAGTATATACAGATACTAAACTCAACTGAAAACATCATCGTCAAAATACGCTGATAAATCATGACTATGCCATGCCATGTAAACCAAAAACATCAGGTAAGTAATTCAAATGCAATACTAACTGCAATATCTCATCAGCTGAACTCTAGCTCATAAATCATGCATGCACACGAGTCGAACCCACTTATAGTGGTCTATACGACAAGACTGGGTGTAAAATAATACGCTCTAGTGCTACAATCACGTGAAGACTGTGTGAATGATCGCAGGTCATCTACGAGTCGAACCCACTGAAAGTGGTCTATACGATAGGACTGTGCACCTAACTGGATCCAAGATGAGCGTGTGGTGCGAGAGGTGAACATCATGTGAAAGACTATGCCCCTAACCATGGCGGGAGCACTAACACCGGGGTGCAGGTTAATGAGCTCTCAATGCATCTCATCATACTTTTCATAACTCAACTTCTTATTAACAACACATAAACTTACCTGGAACTTACCTGAGCGCCCGCAGCGTCGTCAACCATGCATATACAATTCATAATGCATAAACAATAACATAAATATATTGGCATGGCAATTCATTGATAAAGTCATTTAGAATGCATTTATGGGAAAAATACTTAGTATATAGGTATATACGGAAAACCAAAAGCCCACTCACTGGTAAGTAGACGGATCGTAGCTCCCGTGCCTAGCCTGGTTATGCTCGTCCTCTGGATAGGTCTCGCCTATGTGAGAAACAACTATAATAACGTTATTTTAAAGCACATAAACGAAACTAACAAATAACTTCTCATACATTGCTCAATTGGGGTGTTTGAATATACCAAAGTGATCTACACAACCTCAGGAACATCCCTATATTTTTAGAAAAAAAATTTCGAGGTCCCACGCGCCGTCACGCGCGAGCAAGGGCACGGCCAGACGCGCCCCCACGCGCGGCCAACCCTGACGGAATCCCTAACTGCCGTTAGGAATATTTCCTTAAAACTAACGGAATCTGTTAAAGATACCTGATGCCGTTAGGAATATTCCGTCATCTCCTACCTCATAACTCCGGCGACGGTCGCCGAAAATTGGAAAATTTTCAAATCTTGTTTTCTCACTCGTTTTGCAACCATTTTCTACGAAATTTGTACCAAAATGAAGCTTAGAGTGAGTAGAACACGTTATACCTGATTGAAGCCTCAAAATCCACGGGATCACGCCGGAAAAAGCTTTGATAATCCGGCCAAACTATAAACTTGTCGAACTCGTGATTCCGACGTCCAATTTCCACCAACGAACCACTCCGAGGTTCGTGAGGACCTCCTAAAGCTCCCTGTGAGCTTGAAATTCACAGAAAATCCTTCATTAAAAAGTTGGTGAATAGTGCTCTTCTCGGAAATTCGTTTTCCCGGGTTTTCTTGTGTGAAACCTTAACCAAAACTCACCCAAAACACTTAGGAAGAAGTATAGGTACCTTTTTGGACCTTGAAACGACGTAAAACTTCCACGATCGATTTGGTGCCACTGTTCCCTCGACGGAGCCTTAGGGTTCTAGGGTTTTCGAAGGTTTCCTTGCTTGAAAATTGTACTACTCAACTCGTACGAACACGAGGAGTACAATGGTGTACCTAGCAACCTCGATCTATAAAGTTTCGAAGGAGTTTGAAGTTTGGTCCGTACGGTTGCAAGGAGAGAAAGTGAGTCCGAGGGTGAGAGAGCACGGGAAAGAGAGAGGGAGAGTGTGTGGTCTGTGTGTGTGTGTGTGGTCCACGTTTGTCACCAACTAAAACCATAACCAAACAAACCCTTAAGACTTTAATCCAAAATTTCCATAAACTTAGGAAATAAAATCTTGAATAGGTCTAACTTAAGTACACCACACTACTAATATTCAAGGGTACTTAAGTCAATTCACGTCCTCGAGAATAAAATTTCGGGACGGGTTGTCACAACCACAATCCACCAAAATCTACAAACTATCCATTCAAATCCATATGAATTTTGTAGGAGTTTTTAATCCTCTTAAATCCTATCAAATCTATCACTTTTAAAATCCTTTAAAATCCTTTAAAATCTTAGTTTGACTACACCGTCATTAATTTTAGCCGATTACCCCATGAATTTTTTTTGAAGGTCCCCATAAATTATTATAATTGATCAATTTCTCCTCTTAACTTTAATTTTATAGTTGCAAAATGGTAATTTTATTCCTAATGCGGACAACGTATTGTTTTTTTTTCTTCTTCTCTTCCACCAGTTCACTCTACATTTTTCATTTGAATTACTCATGAATGTTAATCAAAGATAGTAGAAAATCCAATGATCTTACTGTCTTAGGTAAAACTTTGACAATCATATTTATAACTTTGATAATTAAAACCCTAAAATTCTTTTAGATTGAACACCTTTTTAAATAGGGAGTTTTAACGAAACATTCCCGGTACTGTTTACTTTTAACGAAATACCACATTTTTACCTTTACATGACACTATTCATTATACCTTTAAAAATGACTTTCCGTTAAAAGAGAAGTTTTTTTGGACTTTTCATTAGTTTTCCTTTTTAAAGAACCCATAATTCAGTCTCTCAATCCCCCCAACATATATCTTTCGAATCCAGATTCAATCTAAATATTAACCACGATCTGATCCATGTTTATGATATGTCATGGTGGAAGTGTCAAATGGGGGAAGTATATGTAGGATCTTTTGGCACCAGAGACGTCTTTTGGGTTGCATGCCTAATGCGAATTTTCCTTCGGTGCGACCGGGCTCGCGTACAGAACTTCTTCTCACCGTCTGATTTGATCAAGCGCCTGAAATTGATTGATTTGGTGACCGGTTGTGTAGAGTGTTAAATTACCCAAATAATGAAATTGCTAAGTAGACAGTTTTGATGCAAAGTAGGAAGTTTTGGGTAGATCAAATTTTTATATTTTATTTAAGAAAAATGATTGGAAGATTAATTTTTTAAATTAAATTCACATATCAGGTAATGTGTCATTAATAAAAAATAATACATTAATTAAAACTTAAGTAATAATTTAATTATCAATAATCACGTGATTTGATTTAAAATTTAATCTAAGTTGTTGATTTGGGTAGCATTATCCATTAAAAAAAAATTCATGGAACCCAGATGTACCGAAAACGGCATATAATTTGCATATTCTTTTGTTGCTGATACAACTCACAAATATAATAGTACCTTAAACGTAGAGTCATGACCCATGTGATTGGGGTGGCCCACTCATGCAGCTCTTGTTCGAATTAACGGGATTGGATCCTCTCCGAGGTAAAGTTTAGGGATCCTCCTGATCCATTAACACGGATCGTTGAATTTTGATCCAACGATTACAATTATTATAACTTTTAGAGAAACTCCCTATTTGTAGCCAATCCAACGGTCCATGTTGTTCGGTCAGGAGGATCTCGAGACTTTGCCTCAGAGAGGATCCAATTCCCGAATTAACACCTTCCATCCATAGTTCTCAACGTGGGTAAAAGATACCACAAGTATGACATGAGAGAGATTTTTTTCATGTGTTTGAAACATAAGAAGATCACATGTTTTCCTATATTTGGTCGGAAAAAATAAGTATAATACTAATATATCGAACTCATAGAAATTACACTTATGATACCAATATTTGAATTTACAGTAGTGTAATAATAATGTTAGATGTATCAAACTCAAGTTGTCTGATTTCTTTACGTAGGCATCACATTTATTCAAACTAACATGGAATGCATAATGAACACAATAAGCCTACTATATAATGTGACGATTAATGGTTAAATTCAATTTGTGACATGGTGGCGGTGGGGTGCTTTGAGGGAGAAAGAGGAGTTGAGAGAAGAGAGGAAGGGGAAGAGATAGTTGCGGAAAGGAAGAGAAAGACTTGCAACTAAGTCGACCGTTGGATCTGTACCAACGGATGAGATCAACTCGTCAGGAGGATCCCCACGGGATTGATTCAGAGAGGCTTTGAGTCCCTATATTTATATCTTGTAAATTATAAAATGTGACGATTGATGGTTGAAATTTTTTCTTTAAATCATTAAAGAAAGAATTTAATCATCAATGAACGCATCATATAATCTACAAAATATACTAAAAAAATAATCTCCATTACATTTTCCAGCTTTTAATAATCTCTATCTTATACTTCGCAAGTTGGAATGAAGAACCTCTCTGGATCTTTTTTATGAGGATCCAGATGATCCTTTAATTATTTTTATTTATCGTAAATTATACAATCAGTTTTCGTCAATACTATTTGTGTTTAATTTTAAATAAAATAATTTAAAATAATTTCTAACGATAAACTCACAAAAATTTAAAGAATTCCAAAATCCTCACGAGGATCTAGAGAAGATCTTCATTCTACAAGTTGAAGCCTTGAAAGCCTTGGACCGTTCTACATTTGTAAATTGCCTAAATATAAATAATTAATGAGGCAGAAACAATCATAAGGGCCTCTGCCAAACTTCCCAAGTTGAAGTCTTGAAGGCCTTGGATTGCTCCTCTCCCTTTCTCAGAGACCTGGGGTCTGCTAAACTTCCAATCTTTCAGAGAGAGAGAGAGAGAGAGAGAGAGAGAGAGAGGGTTTAACTATAACCCTGTTGTGTTTTTATTTGAAAAGGTAGTTTGGGTTATTTTTCTGGCTGGTTTACCGTGGAGTTGGAGTTGAAAGGACTGATGGTTTTTCCAGCTTCAAATTCCGTGCTCATAATATGCAAAGATGCAGCTGGAGTTGCAGGTATTATTATTCTCTTCAACCCCTTTTCATGTTGTGGGTTTTTCTGTGAGCATTGTCTGCATTGTTATTGTATTTTGGATTTAATTTTTCCTTAATTAAGAACTGGAAATTAACCATTAAAGATTAAACCTTTACTATTGAAGAACTTGTTGGTTTTTGGTATTGCATTTATTGCAAAAGGAAAGGAAAGCCCCTTTTTGGTGGATGTGTGATATTCCAGCAGGTTAATTTTTGTGGGAAACTATTGGCTCTGCTGTGTTGGATTGTGAGGGAAGAGAAGATTGTTGATTCCTAGTCAACTGGGCAAAAGTCTTCATGTTAGTTTAGCAGCCCAGGTTATAGTTTGATTTCAGGATTGTTAGTTCAAAATCGGTATCAACGAGAGTTATGAAATCCGAAAAGATACCGATGTTATTTTATAGTAATTAGAGAGAACTGTAAATATATGAAATTTGTGCATCTCCAAAGAATTCTCTTTTTGCGGGGCTCTATCACTCGAAAAGTCAAATTTCAAAGCTTTAGCAGCAATAAGGAAGTAATTTGATTGTATTGTCATGTGTTTATTTTCATGACTGTTCTCGGGTTTAAACATCTTTCTTTCGCCCTATTTAGTAGAAATTTCAATGCTAGGAATATGGCGTTTACTGAAAGCAATGTCCAGATCGCATTCTATTGTCTTTAAAGGACTTTGGCTTCCAAAAATGCTGTAATTTTACTGAGCTACAACAATGCATTCAACTCTGAGCAAAAACGCACATTCACATGTTAGGTTGACTTGAAGCTTTTGCCGCGTACTCTAAACGAAGCTGTTGACTCATAAATGTGGGATTTGCCCATCCAAGTAGCTACTCGATTTCAGATGCCTTAACTTCCATGTTTTAGTAGTTTCTGAGGCTTACTGTGCTCAATAGCAAATTCAGAATATCAGACATCACTAATTTGCGTTGAACTATAACAGCATGTTTGTGTTACACTACAATTTTTAAATATTAATGCCTGGACATGTGTGCAAATCATGTCTTAGAACTTTAAAAGGAGAAACACCCAGTTACACAGGCAATTTAAATATAAAAATATTAAAAAAAATTCTTTCCCACTATATCAAATTTTGAGTGTTGAATCGTATTGTCACATGCATCTATATATAGTATATTACAAGTGTAGTGTTTGTGAACGCTATTACAAGGCATTTTGGGCCTTTTGGCCATGTAATGCTTCTAAAAGCTGTTAATTGTGTTAAATTGACCATGTGGTCAATGTGATCAACAGCCTGTGGTGCTTTCTGATTCTCGCAATTGAATCCATGTTAATTATGATATATTTATATAGTATATACACATATTGGGGTTCCACTTATTTTTAATTTCTGTTGCAGGGAACATCTTTGCTTTTGGGCTGTTTGTTTCACCAGCGTAAGTTTTGATCAGTTTGGTAATACTTAAATGTCATTGTCAGAAAACATGAGAAAGAGAACGATTTTTATTTCATTTTCTCCCCAGTTTGTGTTTTTAACTGGCGTTATTTTCTTACTTTCAGACACACATTTAGAAGAATAATAAGAAACCAGGCCACTGAAGAGTTCTCAGGGCTCCCATACATATATGCCCTTTTGAACTGCTTGATCTGCACGTGGTATGGATCGCCTGTTGTATCTTCTGATAACATATTGGTTATGACAGTCAATTCAGTTGGTGCGGTGTTTCAATTAGTGTACATAACCCTCTTCATAATATACGCTGAGAAAACAAAAAAGGTTACTTATACTACTCACAGTTGTTACCCTTCGTGAAGTTTCTGAAAGCCTTATTATGTTCTTAGTGTCATTAGTTCCCTCTATCTTTGCAGGTGAGGATGCTGGGATTGCTGGCAGCAGTTTGTGGTCTAATTGCAATCATAGTCTTTGGGAGCTTGCAAATTACTGATGCTGCTACGCGCCGGCTAGTTGTTGGACTGCTTAGTTGTGCTTCTTTAATATCAATGTTTGCGTCTCCTTTGTTTATAATTGTAAGTTAATCCAAGGCATTTGCGGTACTTGCTTTATTTTGGTATAAGTTGGTATCAATTATGTATTTTGTTGTGCGACCTTATTTACTTTGTTATGTTTTGCAGAACTTGGTGATCCAGACACAGAGTGTTGAATTTATGCCATTCTATCTCTCCCTTTCCACCTTCCTAATGAGCACCTCTTTCTTGCTTTATGGAATTTTTAATTTTGATCCCTTCGTTTATGTAAGATTTCCTTGCAGCACATTTTCTCTATTTTTTTCTTAGTTTTTAACAAGGATATTTGGAGCCGTCAATTCAGTTTAATGTTCCTGGTTTCTCAGGTCTAACAGTATCATTCTTGATGCATTTCAGGTCCCAAATGGAGTAGGAACCATTTTGGGGATTGTACAATTAGCGTTGTACTTTTATTATAAGGATTCGTCTAAAGAAGACTCCAGAGAACCGTTGTTAGTTTCATATGAATAAATCAGTTCCGGCAACAAGAAAAGTGCATGTGTTTTGACATTGACGTAAGTGTTATCTTTTATCTATTTTATTTATTGCAACAGGAAACCATATTCTTCTCATTTCTAGCATGTACAAGTCTGATCCTTATGAGTGTCAAATATATCGCAAATAAATACTATATATGCTCCATTTTCCCCACACAAAATAATTTGGTGGCCCGGGTAATGGGTTTCCCTTCCCTGAATAGTTGTGTAAATGTAAAGTTAATGTCATGCCAATCTTATGAATTCATCTTTGACTGTTAATAGGTGAGAACGAATCTTATCAAGTAGGAAAAACGATTGAAGTGAAGAGTGGTGCTTGTTACCAACTTGAAAGCAAAAAGTATGTTCTTCAGTCTTTCAATCTCCTCTGCAGCTCTGGTCATCCCCCTCCCACTCCCTCTCTCCTCGTCTTCTGTTGTTTATGTGTGAAAGTGCATCTATGAGTATCATAGATATTTTGAAGAGTTTGTCACACTACTTTCCCCATTTTTTAATCTGTAGCATTCATGAATTGGTATGACTTCTACGATGGAATTGTTTAAGATCGTGAAATCAACTTCCTTCTCATCATTCCTACATCAACTTGAAACCTGTAAAGCCCTTTTTTATATGGCTTTAGCAGCTTCACTGTTGGTATATCTCAAGGAAAAGAACGGAAGAAGTCAAGGTCCGGATGTGAAACACATCCTGCCTCAATGCAGTGCCGCAGTTTCAATTCCACTTTCCTTTCTCAGCTTCTTTTTGTATATGTGATTTGTGATTGTGCCTGCCTGTTTCAGAATCAATCATGAAATACTTTACTCTTTGCTTGTGTTTCTATTTTGTATTCGTATTCTTTTAGGGAGTTTAGGAAAATTCAATCATCTTCTGAATTATAAACTTTCTTGTAGTAAAGCATAAAATGTTTAACAAGTTAAATTGTTTGACTCGTACACCTCAAGTTTTAGAAGAAACATTCTAGCAAACCATCAGAACATAGCAGAAATACTATCTTCACTAGAAACCTCTGTTCCTAAAAAACACGGGAGGGTTTAAAAGAAACATGGGTAGCAAGCTTAGGTACTTGAGGCATGAGAGTAGGCTGTGAGCAGAAAGTTTTAATTTAGACTGAAAGGAACTATAACATCCACTGATGATTAGCTGATAGCAATAATTCTGCAGAAACAAGTTCTTCGATATCTTTTCTGCCAAGCTTTCTAAGATATTTGTTGGTTAACTTACGGAGTTTCGTTTATAGATTTTCTTGAACGTGGATGGGAAAGGGAGATGAATTTTGAACATGGGAACCTCTATGGATCATCAAGTTAGCACTCGAAAATAGTCATTCTGCATCCTCCCTCGTTTTTTTCTTTATAGACGAGTTCAGAATGACTCTTTCGGAATGCCAATAACAATTCTCTATTCATCGTCGAATGAAGCGAGAAGCGATCATGCATTCTCTTAGGTGCACACTACGTTTCTCTATCATTGAACACAAAACCTTCATAATGCACATCATTGGTAGCTAGATCACATTTCTTCTCTTCATTTTTTCCTTTCTCACAAAGGGTTATTATATATATTGAAGAAAACTGGACCACATGGCTACTGAAATCCCTACCACACTGTGTTGGTAAATCTTTTTAGAACATTAATGTCAGAAAAACTACAGCAAGTCCCTCAATGTTGTTCTGCCAACACCACCGGTCTTTTCCTGCACATCAAACCAAAAACAATATGTTAATTAAGAAAGAAGCAACAATTGATTAAAAACAAGGATTCTCTTTGGTCTCAATGTACAGAATGAGCAATCGGTAAAGGTCCGTGCCCGGATTTACGTAATTTACATGCATTGGTTATTGGATTTGAATGAATAATCCTCTAAATTCTAGGCATATTGAAGGTAGAGCAGAATGATTTTTCATTTTGACGGAGTTCGACATTGCAAGAAACTCCTCTCTTCTAATCCTACCATTTTGGGGCAGATTAGAACAAATCCAGCTCCTACTTTTAAGTTAGTCACAAATTTTTCATAACATACCTCGGAAATAGTGTCTTATCCGTTTCAATCCAATCCTCTATACCAAACAAGGGCATAAGACTGAGTTTTGTGCATATACTGTATTGAGACTTGAGAATATCCCAAGTTGGGGATGAAAGTCTTGCATTAAGTGCTAATCTTCGGCCTCTCCCCTCATTGCCAATTAGTTTTGAGTTATATTATGATGGTCCGAACCTCTAATATGAGACGGGATGCATTTTCCACTATACTTATCCTAAAATGGTTTCTAGAAAAGTAGACGGTAAAAGAAAATTCATGGAGATAGTCTACACTATGGCGAGGAAGATTAGAACTTGAATGCATAAGAGGAGCACCTTGTTGTAGCCAACTTGACTAAACCAAGATTCATAGTGGCGGATGTTTAATGTGTCGTGAAATTGGTTATCAACCAGCAAATGTATGATCTCAGCAAATAATTAAATAAGTCAAAATTCAAAAGAAAAAGTAGCGCATTGATAACTATACCTGGTTTCTACTTTCCTTGTGGGAATCACACAGAGGCCGACCTCTGTCATCATAGAGAATAAGCCCACTGAATCTCGGAAGCTCACATTTCTCCCCCATAAGTATAGGCCTCTGCCACACAGGAGAGTCCGAGTTATGGCTCCGCCACCCCACTTCAACCTCAACCCTTTTGTCCAGCAGCGGCAGCGGCGTCTCTCTCCAGCTTCCGCCCCGCCTCTCCTCCCACTTGCTCCTTCTGCTCCACCGCACCGAGCTCACCAACGCCCTCTTTATCGACCCCCAACCACAACTCGGCTCAGACCATTTTGGTTGTCCTACTACCACCTCTCGCTTGCTGCTCATCACAAGCTGCTGCTCCTGCTTCCTCTGAGCCTTCTTTAGCCAAACCGTCGCTGCCATGCAAAGACCGACAACTGCGAAGCCAGCAGAGACTAAGAGGAGAAATGCTTTTTGGGTAGAGAGCTTCCACTTGTCTTCTAAGTTCCACAAAGCTTCCATGGAATTCCCTTGTTTCCTTATATGGTGTGCAGCAACAAAGTAAGTTAGATTCTTGACGGTTTTGTATGGGGAATATTTGGAAAGGTAAACAAAAAATGATGATTTCTTATACGTAGAAAGGTGCATGCAGTAATTCTGCATTGATAGTGTACGGTCTACACGTGAAGGTCCACCGCCTGGCTGCAGGGCTTAGTTGCTCTCTTTGGTTGAGTTTTTACGACCGTTGAGGGAGTAAAGGCAGTCATGGGGTCTTCATGGTTGTTTTAAACCCTAATTAAACATCTCTTTCTCTCTCTATTCTACTACTACCACTTACATGAGTGCAAGATGACAAACTTGAGACTAGAGGCAAAAGTGATACCCTTTCAAGTTTTCGTTGTGTATGTGTTTGATACGGTTGGATTCGTTGATAATTGTAGTCGAACTTGAGACTAATTGACGTAGCACAAGTGTATAAGGATTATAAACGTAAATTCTTGAAGAATCGTTAATTTGGAATCCACCAGAAAATAGAGAGAAATCCCTAAAGGTTGTTTGTTTAATTGATGATTGAATAAGTACATTGAAACAATCAAAGGCTTTAAGTATACATATTACGATTCATTGAACAACTTAAAGGACTCCCAACATTTAAAATGACATTATTTCGACGTTAATAAGATGACAACTCAAATGTCCGATTTTTATTACGAAAATTAAAATGCTATTTTGGAGGCTGAAACAATCCTATATGGTCAAAATCCATCGTATGTTACAGCAAAGCAATGTATTTGACTTGTGTTGTCGTTCTTTCGTGAAAATGTATCACAGGCCAAAATCGAAGCTTGTACACCAAATCTGCAATTTTTCATTGCATCCTTTTGCCTTTAGACAGTTCATTTCCTTTTAAATTTATTTTGCCATTTGTTTTACATCACTAATCTACTTAGTAAATTTATCTTTAATTATATAAAATTTTAAAAGTCCTCGTCCAAACGCAAATGCAGGACTAATTGCCGTTATAATCGTCCTTGTGTCATAAAGAGATTTGACATTTCTTGGGTTGAATGTGACACGATGATCACATACAATGTTATGTTGAGGACAATCGAGGATAAATAGGAAGCAAGGGATGTGGTTCCATCAACACTTGCACATGCATGCATTTAGATAGAAAAAAAGTATTGGAGTTGCATGTGTGTGTTTTTAACAACTTATATAATACGGAACACTATTATGCTTAATGTATTCGTGCTATAAAAATCTATCCAGTTTTAAATAAACATGTGGTGGTCTAGATTATTTTGTTTTCTCGATCGGTGATTTATTAATTGAAGAGAAGTCAATAGCACACAACTTAGAAATCTTGCAAAATTAGGCAAGATGTTGAGAATAACGGACCTGACATGAGTTTATAAATAAGTTGGTTACGCTCTATATTACCATCTAGTTTTATAATGGAACTTCAATTTCTTCACAAGCAAAAGTTAAAAAAAAAAAAAAAAAAAAAACTAGTATTATAGAGCACGACGCCACTCATGAATTATGAAAGATGGGCTAACACCTCATTTGAAATTATTTTTAAAATGATTGGAAACGTTTTTGGTAAAATTAATTTTGGATTTCAAAAGTACTTAAAGTGCCTTTTGAAAGAAGCACCATATATATACTTATTGGAACAATTTCTAACAGTCCGAAGGTGTTTTTCCAGGATCTACTTGAATTTTTATTAAAGATTGGCTTCAAAAACATTTTAACCAAAAACACTCCAAAAAAAGTTAGAAAAAGTTGAAGAGTTATGCTAGTTCACTTGTACGTAAAAGGCATTTAGATTCAACTGGCCTCAATAACAAGTTTGACATTAAATTATGGCTGACTCGTTATGTCGGATTGATTTTGTTTTTGGACAGCTCCTAACTAAACACGCCATTTGTAAATGACTTGGGCCCAATGGCCCATCACACAAACTCGCACCACACTCGAGTCCTACAATTTAATGATATTTTTTATAATTTATAAATGAGAACTGTGAAATATGAAATAGAGTAGAGTATGTTTCCCGGGAGTACATACATAAATTATCATCATATTCCTTTTATATATATAGAAATCGATTTAATTACGTATATATAAATCGATTTAATTACGTATATATAATTAATTACGTATATATAATATATATAGTGATAATGTATATTATATAGTATCCCAATTCTATTTCTTTACTTTATCTATTTGTATTTAATTTGTGTTGATTTCAATTAAATTAATTTGAAATAGAACTCTTATGTTGACATCATCAAATCCGAAGTTGAACACGTTATTACGACATAGGATATATATTATCGTTTATTAAAAAAAAATTAAAATAAAGAAAAAGAAAAAAGAAATTCTACTTCCAATTCCTCCTTCCTTCTCCTTCACAAGACAGCCCAGCGAGGAAAATCTGCAGTGCTAGGGTTTCTGAACCACTCCAAGCTCGTTCGGAGACGGAATCCATGCCCAGAAGCCACTCCGTACGACTCTCTTAGCCCTCTACCTTCCCAAAGGTTATTAATTTCTACAATTTGCGCTTTTTTCCTACTGTTTCAACTACATTCGTCGAGTATCACTTTACTTTCCGCAGGATATAATTCCTTTTCTGTTTGGGTGGCTCGAAAAACGAAAATATGATTCGAATTTTTTGAATGTAATTATCCCAGTTGGTTTCAGTTCTGCTGGGTTGTAATAATTTTGGGAATTCTGATTTTTTCTTCTTCTTCTAATTTCTTGTGTTTTCTTGGCAACCAAACGTAGGGTTAGGTAGATGGATGTGGATTAAATTGATGGATTATAATTCCGATTTTGTTTTAATATAGTTGAGTGAGTTAGAAGAAAGAAACTTGGTTAGAATTATGCCTTCAAATGTTTAAAATTTGAGGTTTCTAGCTGAGTTTTGATTGTTTGGCTGAACTTTTAAGGTTGATGGTGGCTGTGAAAAATAAGTTCGTCGTTGGTAGATAATTGAGATTAGTTTTGATGTCATTCAGGTTTGATTCTGAACGGGCTTGGTTGATATTTTGAGAAGGGCATATTTTTATAGTTGAGTCTTTGAGTAAAAGAAAATCATGTCTGGAAGAAATCGTGGACCACCTCATGCTGGATTGCCCCCTCCGGTTCATGAATCCCCATATGGAAGAGGACTTGGGCCGATACCCCATCCAGCATTAGTTGAGGAAATGAGAGAATCTCAGCTTGGCATGGGTCCCAGACAACGTCCTCCCCACCCTGCAATAATAGAGGAGCATCTTGCGGCCCAACATCAAGATATACAGGGACTTCTAGGTGATAACCAAAGGCTGGCTGCAACCCATGTTGCGCTTAAGCAGGAATTGGAGGCTGCCCAATTTGAGTTGCAGCGAATGGCTTACCATGTTGATTCACTGCGGGCAGACAAGGATGTTCAAATGAGAGATTTGTATGACAAGTCTGTTCGTTTGGAAGTGGACCTTCGTGGAGTTGAGGCCATGCGGAATGAACTTCTTCAGGTTCGTGCTGATATCAAGGAGCTCACTGCTGCGAGGCAGGAGCTCTCGGCTCAGGCACAAGCGATGACACAAGATCTGGCTAGAATGACTGCTGATTTGCAACAAGCACCGGCTTTGAGAGCAGAAATTGAAGCAATGAAACAGGAATTGCAACGTGCTAGGTAGATTTTGCATGATTTATTATTGTGCTTAATTCAATTTTTATGTTTTGACTATAATCTATAGATTTGGTTTAACCATATGAGTTTTTGTTTGCATTTAGAGCTGCCATTGAGTATGAAAAGAAAGGATATGCAGAGAATTATGAGCATGGTCAGATCATGGAGAAGAATTTGACATCGATGGCTAGGGAGCTGGAGAAACTTCGTGCAGAAATTGCTAATACTGAGAAGAGAGCACGAGCTGCAGCTGCTGTTGGAAATCCAGGTATACATTGGAGCTTTTTTAAATTGGTTGTCAAAGTCACATTGAAGCCATATGCACAGATTGATGATAATTATATGTTATATGTTCTTTACTTGGAGCTTCACATGAAATTGCTGTGGGTTTTGTCTTTTAATTTTCTCTAAAGCTGTAGGTTATAATGCAAATTATGGCAATCCTGAAGCAGGATATGCAGGAAATCCCTATCCTGCCAACTATGGCATGAATCCTGTAAGTTTTTGTTCTCTTTCATAAATTCATAATAGGCGTTGTGTGTGTGCATGCCTGATTAAAGCATTGATGTTTTTGTTTTGTATGTGCCCATGCAATAATGCATATCTGTGTAAACTGCTGGGCTTTTATGCATGCATTATTTTTTTCTAAGTGAGGATATGTTTTAATTAGTTCCTCCCTCATTGTTCAGGTACATAGTGGTGCTGAAAATTTTCCTCAGTATGCTCCTATGCCCGGTTCGTCAGGTGCTTATGACATGCAGCGAGCTCAGGGACACAGATAAGCTAGTTCATCCATGATGCTGAGCCCTGTCCTGACTGGTATCTTGGCTGCAGCGTATTAGATGCTTAGGTCTGTGATTGAAGTGTTATCTGATAGTAGACATTTTGGAAATTTTCTTGTTTATTTGGCCTTTAGTAACTGTACCTAAACACATCACAAATCATATTGCCTTGATGGTGCAGTAAAGTTTTCATAATTTGGTGTTCTTTGATGCACATATTGTACTTTGTTCTCTAAAATGAATTTCATTATGATATCAATGCTCCGTTTCCTTAATATATAAACATTGCCAACTGTTGTATATAGATAGCTGATAATATTTTCTGAATTTTGTTTGTATTTTTTTGTGCTCTTCATATATCAGATGCTTGGTTTGTTAGGTCAGTTTGTTGAATTTTGTCCGGTTTGAAGCAAGAACATTGCTAGTGTTTTACAGTCCCTTGATTGTGAATTCGTGTCATTTACTTGTGAACTCTGTTATGTTAGCAAATATGGTTTATTAATACTCTTCCTATTTGTTGTTTAAGGTTAGTTTCTCTTTGCATCTTGTTTGCCCATATATATTAAGGCTAATTAGGTTTCTGCCCTAGAAGCTTTCTTGCTTGTGCATTTTGGATTACTGCAGTGTTAGGGGAGCAGTCCTGCTAGAAGAACCTTTACTAGAACCACAACAATTTTTTATCAAAGTCCAAGTGCTTTTACAATCCTAAAGGACTGTTAAGTTTTCTGTCGAACATTTTCAGAATCACTTTTGGTTATTTGAAAGCGTTCTTCCAAATGCGTGCCAAACAGGCCCAGAATGTTTATAAGTTGATCTTTGATAATTGGTAGTACAACTTCAATTCATATGAGGACTCAAGTCCTTTATCATTGTAGCTTGTCATTTCTTCTTTCATTATTATTATGTAAGCACTTGGTGAATTTGTTTTGTGCTAACCTACGATCAATGTATTTTTTATTTTTCTATGCCTAGGGTTTCTTGTTCCCCTTTTGTATTAAGCAATATTGTTATTTTCCTGTCTGTGGACTTCGTATATCTTGTAATATTGTCCATTCTATTATATTATCGTTGCCTCATTTTCGCATCATAATGGTCGTGCTAGCTTAGCTAGCTTAAAACTCAGGAAAGTTAACTTTTCATGGAATCCTATAAAGGAATAAAATATCACACAACCACACACATGAGAAGATAAACGCTCTAAAACTACTGTATTATTTTGTATAGCCCACATTAAATCAACAGGGTGTGAATCAACTCTTCATGTTTATTTGGTAAGTTGGTTATGATTTTGATTTTGATGTTCTGGAGATTTCTGGATTGATACCAGTTGTGGAGTTTTGGTTGTATTTGGCGAGACTCAGACTCTAAGTACAAACAATTAGTCAGACATTTTTTTAATGCATGCAAAATTATTTAAAAGAGTAAGCTTTGTGGATTGGTAATTTGGTAGTATTATTTTTAGTCTCAAAACAAGGAATAAGGAAGAATTCATATTGAATCTGTAAAAGGTGTAGCAACATCAATTAATATTAGAACTGCATGTAAAAATTTCTTGGGATATTGGACTGAATACTCAAGGACAGACCATTAACTTATTATATTTCATAGATTTAATAGAAAATTGCAGTTTAAGAGTTCATTCGCCATTGTTTTACTGTTAGTGCTAATAACCAAATTTTTGCAGCAATACATAAACAAACTTGTTAGCCATTGGCTTTATTTTAGTTTTGTTAGACATTGTTTGGTGGCTTATGTCGTACTTTGGGGGTGTCAAGTGAGTATGTTGGTTTCCATTGAGTTATGCTGCTCATGAGTGGAAGCGCTTCTCAAAATCACTTACAATCTCCGGTGCAGGCTGGTTGTGAAGTTTGAATGAGCTTTTACCCCTTGCTTGATTTGTTATGTCCAGGAAACCTTTGCACCCAGGAAACTTGAATCTGTTTGAAGTCAATTTTCACTGCTTATAATTTGAGTTAGATTCCTTGTATCTGTTTTCTTAGTGGAACAATTTAGTTAGTTTGTCGGCACGGCTAGGAAAATCTTAGTAAAGTGTTCCCTCTTTCTCTCTCTTCTATCTCCCCTCGTTCTCTTTGCTCATTGTGCATGGCATATGTGGAACAATTAGTTAGTTTGTCAGCACGGCTAGGAAAATCTTAATAAAGTGTTCCCTCTTTCTCTCTCTTCGCTCTCCCCTCGTTCTCTTCTCTCATTGTGCATGGCATATGTAAAGAGAGGTCTTCATTCTTCCCCTTCACTTTTGACTTATGGATTATAAGTTCTATAGTCATTCATTTATTTATTAAAACTACGGTGAGACAATTTGTGGGACAACGGGAGTCGACTGTTCAAGGCATAGATTTTTTAGTTGTGAACTTGTGAGAAAGTGCTCAATTTTTTGATGAGTTTTTTCAATGAGTTTAGTTCAAGAGATACTCTTAAGGAAACTTTCTTTCCGTATCTCGCTTCTTTTAGAACAACAACAGCATAAATGTAAGGAGAGTGTATTCATAGCATGAGGTATGCTGTTCATTGAGAAGACTTTCAACAATGGAGCTGCAGAATGAGTTTCCAGTCAAGTAAGTGATTTAAATTTCTGACTTTTCCCAGTCTTTGTTTGTTCTTCTATGTTTTTCTAAATATTCCCCTCTTAGTTGTTACTGCAAAATTGGGTTTTCTTTAGAACTGAACTCATTAGTTTTGTGTCCAAACCCCTTGTCAGTGGCATTTTTTAGGAATTTCCTTGTATCTTTGGTTGAGGTAGTTTGGTGCTTGGTATCCTTGATCCTCTCTTTTATGTCTGTTGGGTCTTAGACTTCAAATCAATGGAATAATGTTTTAGACTTCCATGGTTGCACCTTGGCAGCACGTAGGATTTTATTCTCAGGATATTTTGTTTTGCATTGTTACTGTGATGGACAAGCTCTGACTGATTCGTATTTCAGGTCTGCTATGTGTGTAGTTAATGTAAAGTTAATTAGAGCTTGCTTTCCTTCTTGACTGCAGAATTTTATATCATAAATTACTAGAAGAAAGTAAAGCTGGATATAAAATTGGATAGTATTTTGATAGAGCAAAAACCATTTTGGATACATTGGATATCGAGTTTAGAATGAAAAGGCTTTACATTGAAGCATGAGGAACTCTTGTTACGAGCATAAGGGAATATAACCTCTTTTGGTTTAGGTATGCAAGGGTTGTAATGAAGCATCTGAGTTGTGGTGCACTATTGAGCTTAATGTCATCTGATGAAAATTTGAAATTACTGACTGTGAAATTTTTTAAAGTATTCATAGTAGAATTAGTCTAGGAGGAGCTGATGTTTTCAGTTGACAGCATTCTTTCTTTTCTTGGCAACATGACTGGGTTTGGACCATGAAACCCCCCTTGGTAGATTTACCACCAGCTCTCACCACAGAAATTTTATGCGCAACATTTAGTTTGTGTAGTGTGTTCCATTATGGAAATCACAACTTTATGATCTTAAAACTGTACATGATTTTTCTTTTGGCTTTTTCTAGAGCACGGCACTGTTGGGAAGATTACATATGATTCAACTGCTTTATTTGGGTGTTATTTTATACATAGGACTAAAATAAATGCATAACTAACTTTCAGATGTAGAACTTTATATTTAAGTTCTTATGCTTATCTGATATGATGGTTTAAGCCTTACGTCAGGGCTGCTTAGTTTTCTCTCTGCCTGATACACTAGTTCATCGATCTGATTATACTGCCACCTAAATTTTTTTCCTGTATTTTGGGGAGGGTGACAGAGGCAGTGTTTAGCTAGTTTATGTGTAAGTATGTTATACTCATTTTAAGAAGCTGTATAATGGAGCAGGGTTTAGCTGCATTTGGTACCCTATTGCATGACTTTTCTAGAGTGGAATGGAGATATGAATCTGTAACTAATGCTGTTTCCTATTGAATTTGTGTTTAATCAAGTCTGTCTTTATATCCTATTTTCTCTTGAGTTTTGTTCATGATCTCTTGCATCTTTTAGAATTGAGGAAATGATTACATGTATATATGCTTTTCTGGTCTCTGATATTCTTCATGTATTTCTTCATCTCCAGGTTCACAACCTTTTGACCCTGCAAATCTTCTGCCTTCCATGTATGCCCAATGTTCTCTCGAGTTCTGCTCATGATTACTGCAAATCTGCTTGTGAGGTATGTCTAGCCATTCAACTTTGCACCTTTCTTTTTTGGTTTATCATTTTGATGCTACTGCTATTTTTGTTTTGTAATTAAGCACAGAATACATTATAAATGAGGTAATGGTACCATTTTAGAATTTTTTTTGAAAAAGAAGACGGATACATGATGTAATAAGCAAATTGGGAGGATACATTATAAGCTACTGATGAAAATATTGAATGGGCTCATATGTGGTGATGCAAGATTGATACTCTTACTAAAGTGACTTGGAAAGTTAGAGCCATGATTCTAGAAATAGTTGTCACATAGGTTAATCTAATGAATTTCCAAAATAAGCTTATGAGAAGAGTGAAACTTTGCAGAGAGAACAAGGGATTTAGGGTTTTAGAATCTGGATAAGGTTTCCTAAAAGGTGAAAGAGAATCTTTAATTAATATGCAATGGCTAAAGGTGACGATTGACGATTAAACCTCATGGATACCTGTGCTTCAGATTAGACATACACGGATTTGTGGGGAGATTGTAAATGTTGTCGGCAAGAAAGAATCAGCTTGACTCTGGTGGTTCAAATGGCTCTTGAGAATAGCGATATAGTTACTTTTGGTACCGGTTTAATGAGAGAACTCAGGTTAAGGTTTTATGGGTTAGTTAAAGTCTAAATATAACCCAGGGGAATACTTCAATTCTTATGCCGCTTAATTTTAAGTTCCGTGACACAGTTCTCAAAGAAAGCTCAAGGGTTGCTGGAACCATCTTGAATTGAGTAATCCCCATATAAGTTAGAAGTTAGATTAGACAAAGAAAAGAAGAGAGGGAGTGATTGGAGGGGAGAGGTGAAAAAAGAGGAGACTCGGGTAAAAGTAGGGCTCCGCCAACTTGGTTTGATTTTGTCTAAAATAGTGGGCCCACAATCAAACATAAGTTTTCACCATGATCAATTACTCTTCACACACACACGTGCACACATACACAAAAAGAATGTTGAATTACTCTTACAAGTCTCCATTAAAAAAATAAAAAGAGGAGACATTTCAGACAGTATATATGTGTACTAGGATATATTTAACTACCAAAAATTTATAAGCTGATTCATTTTATTTTCCTTATTAAGTACTTGTTGTGTGGTTCAAACCAGTTCCCAATCTTCCTCTCCTTCGTTAAAGAACCATTGACGACTCAACTCCTTACTATCTGGATTGGTCAGCTTCAATTTGTGGTAGAGGCCAAAAACCTTCCTTTTACAGTCGTCAACCTAGTTCCTCTTATGGAAATGCCTTGTGAAAGCTTTACTGTGGACACAGTTGATGATCCATTTGGGGCAGAGCAATTGATTGCTTCGTAATAACCCACTGAAATCCTTCTAGTAGTGTTTCAACCTAGTCTAGAAGTCTTGTGGACGCAGTTGTTGGAGTTTAGTGTATGATTGCTCCATAGGAACACATTGAAAATCAAATAATTGTGTCCGATTTTGCGGGTCAATAAACATGATTCACAAGTGCTAACCATGTTTGGCTCAACATTATTTGCATTTTTACGTTTGTATGCAAATGTTTTTATGAATTTATTGCAAGTATTTGCATATATTCAAAGAGTTCTGTTGTATGCAATTTATTTGATAAGTTGAATTATATTCTCAGGTGGTGGTTTCTGTATTGCGGCACCAGCTAAAGGCAAGAATGGTTTGGTTCCCTGTTATCTTAATGCAACGAACAAACAATCAGGTGGTTCGATCTTATGATCGAATGTTGGCCGACCATAAATGGTATCCTCCTGCGTACTACGTACCACTTTAATCAGAAGCCACTAGGCAAGATGTGGGAGTTGGCATAATTGGAAACAAAAATGATTTTTGCTCAACTGTTTGTAAGATACTAATGTTGTGTTTGGAGGAGGGATTGGAGTAGTACCAAGGGATTTAGGAAGGACTGTAGAAGTGCACTGCAAAGTATTTGATTGATGCATTTGAAATGACTGCTTAAAAGGAGCCATTTGAGGGTAGTCTTTCGGTCTCTAGGTTTGGATTGGAAGGATAACTTTCTATTTTTCAGGGTAAATTGAGGGTAGTCTTTTGCTTGGTATTATAAATCTCCTGGGTTTGTTTTGATATATTTACAAAGTTCCCTTTTCCCTGCATGCATTATTGTAGGTGGAAACTTATGAATACAAATTTCGGAATCGAGCCCAAGATGAAACGGAGTTGGATACATACCGTAGGTAATGAAGACGGGTTTGATACTGAACGTATTGGTGATGTGGTATATGGTGGCGGCGGTGGTCATTATGAGGGTGTTGGTGGCATAATTGGTGGTGGCTTCTGGAAAAGAGGTGGCGACGGTGGAAGTGGAAAAGAAGTGGTGGTGGTTGCTTTATTACACAAGGGAGAATGCATAAGAAACACGATATGTGATCTTGATTTGGCAGCAGTTCAAAAACTAATGAAGATTTTAAGAAAACTGAACGCGTTCATTAAAGCTCACCTCTACTTTTTATGATCTCAAATCAAACCAGACCCCCTTGCTCTGTCAACACATTTTTCTTTAGTTCTTTCGCAAGAAATTAAAAGAAAATCAAGAAACACAAATAAAGAGGCGTCGAAAAAAAGAAAAAACGTGTCCGAAAATCAACCCTCGTAATGAAAACTAAAAATGACATGGTTAAAATTTTCAAGTGCCATCCGTTGTTGGAATGGAAGTGCCTCGTTACTCGAGAATTCTAGATCTCGTCTGCCAGTGCCATGTGTATGTTAGATGACGAAGAGCCGGTAAGCTTCTTTGCGATCTTCATTATCGGTATGCTCATACATGTCAGACTTACTTATCAGTGGACCATTCCTTTCTTGTCTTGCTTCAGACGAACTCCTAGTAATGCTCTTGGTCGAAGAGCTATTTGATTCTCTCACTGTACGACAATTCTGAGTGGTATGATTTGTATTAACTCAGTGTATGAAAATTCCGATTGGTATGTGTGTAACATTGGTGGAAGAAGCAGTATTAGTGTGGCTTCTTCTTATCTATAAGCTTCGGGAGAGGCTTTGGTCACTTAAGGAAGAGTTTCTTCTTAATGCTATGAAGGATCGATGCTTGTGTTCAAGTCAGTATACTGTCTTAGCTTCAGCAAAGCTGGCTTGTCTCTTCATCTCGGCCTTGGTCGCTTAAAGGAGGCGGAGTGTTGTGGTCTTCTATCTTCTATTGAGATTCAATGCCGCAATCCTGATCAGGTGTTTTCTTTCTGATTTTTTGGTCCCAGTCGGTGAGCCCGTCTGCGACATCTAAGCATTCTGCCAAAGTTGGCAGGTGGATTTAACGCCCCTTCTTGAAAGCCATGGTGGCAACCTTTGAAGGAAAAACTTTGTCCTAGATAAGAACATACAGGACCATTTGAGCATATAAGCATACGTATACCACTTTAAAGTAAGCATGCACTAAAAAAAAAAAAATTCTAAAAACCATGACTTTCAAAGCCTGGTGAATGGTGAACCACAAGACTCTTTAACAACATAAAAGAGAAGAAAGGATTTTAAGATTCATTACCCTTGAATCTCATCCTTGTTTACACAATTCGTTTCTGCTTGAGGATGTGAAGAAAGGAACTCCAAAGCACCAAGGCTTGGTGCCTCTAAGTCTCCACACCAAAGATGTAGTGCGAAGAGAAGATGGATTACCTAGGAGAAGTTTGATGCTAGTAAACTCTCCTAGGTATGGCCGGCCTCCTTGTAGAGAGAGAGAGTGAGTGAAATGCTTCTCTTTTCTCCAAAGAAAACCCCATTGAGCTTTTGCCTATATCTTCCTTTTATACTCATTCAAAAGTGAGTGGCAAACTTGAAATTATGCAAAAAAACTCAACATGGTTGGCCTCCCTTAGTTCCCTAGGCTAATCTATTATTTTAGTTGTCATACAACTTAAACATAATGGGCCTTGTGGACCAAAACCCTTTTTGAGCCCCACAACTTGAAACTAACTTAAAGGTTCAATGCGAACCTTTGGTATAATTAATTAACTAATTAATTATCTTGACCACTCTCAATTCAACTATTTAATTGTTTATCCATTTCATTTATATGTTCACATTCATCCTTACTCGGTGTATGATCCATTAGGTTCCAATTAGCAAGGCAGTGTCGATTGTACTCTTAACGATCGATTGTGAATTGAAACCACATTTCAATTCTTCTTTTGATGAAGATTATCGTTTGCTAATCTTTAGGGCTTCAACAAACCATGAGTGATACCTAGCAATTCATGGCTACCTAAGCTAAGTAGAAGTGGTTGGAAAACCTATCCAGTTATAACTTCAATGTAATACAGTCCTTCTCTAATACAATAATCTTGATCACATCATTTAAGTGATAGTTTGTTTCATGTCTACTATCCAATGTGATACTTCTCCATGTGATTAAATTGAATATGATTTGGAACACTCTTCCTAAGTCATATTCATATGCGTTGGCCAAAGACTACTGAATCAACACCATGGAAGGTTAGAGATCTCTTGAATATGATTTGGAACATTCTTCCTAAGTCATATTCATAAGCGTTGACCCCGAAAATATCGTGGACACTCTCAATGGAATGCTATCAAAGACTAACCATTAGAGATTTATGATGCCTCAGTTCAAATAACTACTTTTCATATTGCAACTTATAAGTTTTTACATGACATGTATGTTCGAACTCTCTTTTGATCGTTGTTCAATGTACTTGATTACCCTTTCAAGCACCTATGTTTTTGTCTTAGTGTCCAACACTAAACGGCTTGAGACTAGTCATACTAATGCTTGAGTCAACATAATAGATACTAACCTTAGTGGATTTTCAATGCCCAATTGGCAATCCTATTGCTAGGAACGTTTTAGGAATGAAAATAAGAGAAAGGTCTTGTTAATTTAACTTATTAGATCACTCTCTCTTAGATCGAATACATTCCTTGGATTCCCCTGTTGCTTAAACACATGATATAATAAACAATGATTAACAATAAGCCTTGCTTTTCATTAAACAAATAATAGTTTAGCACAATGCGTATTCCAAAAGCTATTACATCAAATGAGTGGCTTTATGGGCATACTTCTAACAAGCTTGTCATATGGTCTTTAACTTCAGCCAGTTCGCATGGAACTGCTTCAAGTAAGCTCGAAGGCTTGCATCCTTAGTCTGAGCAACCATGCTAAATATGGCTTGGCGTCGCTTTAGGATACCGCAGTACACCAAGTAGGTGTTGGTGAAAATGTCAGCTAGGCTTTCGAAGCAGTCGATCAAACGAGTAGGTAACTTTGAGAACCATCTCATGGTAGGCCCCTCCATGGTGAATAGGAACATTTTGCACATCAGTGCGTTGTTGTTGTTGTACGACACTATCACATTCCGTTAATGCATGATATTGTAATCCAGATCGGAATCACCACGAAAATACTTAAACTGAGGTTGATAGAACTTATCTGATGGGAGCGCCAATTCGATTGTTGAAGAAATTAGACTTCTAGATTTCGCGACCACTTTACTAGTGATGCAGGGTGAAACTCCCCTTAATAAGTCTCTAGCCCTGTCTCGCTTTAGGGGTTGGTGCCTATCTGGTTCTCCTGAGGACTTCGGATTGTTAAAGCTTGGATGACATGGTTCAATCCGAGGCACTCACACAATGTCTAAACGATCAGTTGTTTGATTACGTGAAGCTTGGATCCCACCGGCAGTAGTGTGGTTGTCGACTTGTAAATTGCATGTAGGGTACGTAAATTAGGAATGTTTGTTAGGACGAGTAGAAGTTGAACGATGGGTCTGGGGTTATGGCACTTATGTTGCCATAACCGAAGACAGGAATCTGAGACCAAGGACGGAGCCAATGAAGGCTCACTGGGGGCATATGCCTCCACTCAAGTGATTCGTTTGTTAAGTTGCAGACTACAAATATATAATATACATGCGTTATTTTTGAAGAAAACATATGTACCTAGTATCCAACATACTTTCATACTGCGTATACTTCATATCAAATATTATATGAGCAAAAGTGCTCTTGTTCTGTCATTCAAATCGAAAAGCCTCACTCTTGCGCAATTATGTATTAATATTTTTCTTATCATTTTGCCACTTTCCACTACTACACTGAAATTTTTGTAACATTAGAATTGTGATACATTATCATTTGAAATTATCCCTATTTTCATATTGGTTATAAACCATACTATAATAAGGTTTTCTTAATTGATTTTTGAGTTGCCCCCACTAAAAGAAATTTCTAGCTCCGTCCCTGTCTGAGACTATGGGAAGGTCCCATTGAACGTCCATGAAGCTTGCGTGACTTTCCACCCATGAAGCGATGTAGCTTTGTACAACTTATCAACACATGTGTCTTTAGTAAAGTCTCCCAAACTTGCTCGATAGGGGATGGGGTCTTTCGATTAGAGCCTCGACATTTCCTAGAGTGGTTGCAACATTAGGGATTTGGTTAGTTACCCTTGAGTGGTGGTGGTGTTAGTTTAAAACTGACTAGTGTAGTGGAAACATCGGGTTTAAACTGTCTCCCAATGTCAGGTTAACGGTGGCGTTAACAAAGCTGGCCTTTGCAGTCATGTTTGTTGTAGATTGATATGGTCAAGAGGAATATGAGTTCACTCTCAACCAGAGAGCCAATTGTTGAGACCAAATTCGCGCAATGCGGTGAAAGGTGGAGATGCACAAATCCATTTACTTGCAAGATATAGCACAACCGTGAGTCGCCAAAGACCGGGGAGGTGTGCCGGTCAAAGGCTTTCCAAAGATCAAGTTAGTAAAAAATATAAGACTGAAGTAGTGGGCAAGAGAATAAGTGTGTTATAATTGCGGTACGAGATATGAACTCTAAAATGGAATATTTATAGCAGTCGTGTAAGATCCCACATCGCCCAGGGGTGTGGATCCTGTAAGCCTTATATGTATATTCTTATCCCTACCTAGCACGAGACCTTTTGGGAGCTCACTGGCTTCAGGTTCCATGGGAACTCCGAAGTTAAGCGAGTAGCGCGCGAGAGCACTTCCATGATGGGTGACCCACTGGGAAGTTCTCGTGTGAGTTCCCAGAAACAAAATCGTGATGGCGTAGTCGGGGCCCAAAGAGGACAATATCGTGCTACGGTGGAGTCAAGCCCGGGATGTGGTGGCGGCCCGGGCCAGGATGTGACAATTTGGTATCAGAGCCAATCCCTGGCCGGAAGTGTGCCGACGAGGACGTAGGGCCCCTAATGGGGATGGATTGTAAGATCCCACATCGCCCAGGGGTGTGGATCCTGTAAGCCTTATATGTATATTTTCATCCCTACCTAGCACAAGGCCTTTTGGGAGCTCACTGGCTTCGGGTTCCATGGGAACTCTGAAGTTAAGCGAGTAGCGCGCGAGAGCACTCCCACTGGGAAGTTCTCGTGTGAGTTCCCAGAAACAAAACCGTGAGGGCCTAGTCGGGGCCCAAAGCCGACAATATCGTGCTACGGTGGAGTTGAGCCCGGGATGTAGTGGCGGCCTGGGCCGGGATGTGACAATTTGGATTGTGAGATCCCACATCGTCCAGGGGAGTGATCCTTATATGTATATTCCCATCCCTACCTAGCACGAGGCTTTTTGGGAGCTCACTGGCTTCGGGTTCCGTTGGAACTCCGAAGTTAAGCGAGTAGAGCGCGAGAGCATTCCCATGATGGGTGACCCACTGGGAAGTTCTCGTGTGAGTTCCCAGAAACAAAACGTGAGGGCGTGGTCGGGGCCCAAATCGAACAATATCGTGCTACGGTGGTGGAGCAAGCCCGGGATGTGGTGGACCCCGGGCCGGGATGTGACAATTTGGTATCAGAGCCTAACCCTGGCCTTGGTGTGCCGACGAGGACGTCGGGCCTCTAAGGGGGTGGATTGTGAGATCCCACATCGCCCAGGGGAGTGATCCTTATATGTATATTCCCATCCCTACCTAGCACGAGGCATTTTGGGAGCTCACTGGCTTCGGGTTCCGTTGGAACTCCGAAGTTAAGCGAGTAACGCGTGAGAGCACTCCCATGATGGGTGACCCACTGGGAAGTTCTCGTGTGAGTTCCCAGAAACAAAACCGTGAGGGCATGGTCGGGGCCCAAAGCGGACAATATCGTGCTACAGTGGTGGAGCGGGCCCGGGATGTGGTGGACCCCGGGCCGGGATGTGACAATTTGGTATCAGAGCCTAACCCTGGCCTTGGTGTGCCGACGAGGACGTCGGGCCTCTAAGGGGGTGGATTGTGAGATCCCACATCGCCCAGGGGAGTGATCCTTATATGTATATTCCCATCCCTACCTAGCACGAGGCATTTTGGGAGCTCACTGGCTTCGGGTTCCGTTGGAACTCCGAAGTTAAGCGAGTAACGCGTGAGAGCACTCCCATGATGGGTGACCCACTGGGAAGTTCTCGTGTGAGTTCCCAGAAACAAAACCGTGAGGGCATGGTCGGGGCCCAAAGCGGACAATATCGTGCTACAGTGGTGGAGCGGGCCCGGGATGTGGTGGACCCTGGGTCGGGATGTGACAAGTCGAGGATGAGACTTTTAGAATTGTAGAATCCTTATTAAAACGAGAAAATGTCAGAGAATATCCAGGGATAGATATTGCATCCTCTTAGGAGTATGATTACTTGCAACGCACGTCAATCCTTAGATTATAAGGACTCCAGGATTATAAGAAATATGTTGATTCCTTGCTGAATTAGGCTTCCATATCTTGCGGAACAAGCATGGTAAATCTCAGTGAAGTCGTCGGACTTGACCTACTGATTTCAGAACATGATGATGGTGGCATCGACTCCGTTTATTCAGCTCCACACTAGGGCTGTCGCATCCATGACCAGTCTTCTGAGGTATTCATGTAGTTCGATCCACCTTACTCTGACCTAAAAAATCAGGGTTCCACAACACCTCAAACTAAAACCAAAAGCCTAGCCAAGGTAGTTTAGTTGCATTGGCACGTAAATGGTAAACAGAAAGCCTAAGAAATCAATCTACAAGTAAACATTTCTAGTACACGTACAAGGACAAATCTTTCTTTGTTCTCTTAGAAGGAAGTGTTGTTAGCACTCCTAAAATCTCATTCTACCCTCCTCACAAGTGTATTTTTCTTTCTACTTATAGAAAGTTTAGAGTGCAAAATGAAGTTTTTGGTGTGCCAATAACAATTTCCCTCTTATATAGTGAAACATATATGTTTTACTTGACTAATTAAGAGAACTTGGTAAAAGTATTAGTGTAAAAACACAAATTAAAAATTATTTTGATACATACATATATATGGCAAGTGGCTCTTTATCCCATTTGTGGAAAGGAGTTGAATCTTTGTACGATGGTGTGAGTTTGAACCCCGTCAATGACCAATCTAATATCTAAATATTAGATATTACAATCTACCCTCTTAAATTAAAATTTGTCCTCGAAACTTGTAAGACCTTAATCACTGTGTATATAAGGTAAACAAATATAAAAGAGGTAGAAAATATATCAAAACTATTATTGTAATAGTTGAAAAATATTAGTAAAGTATTTAATTAGAGTGGTTGCGTGGAGACTATCATCCCATGGTCAAGTCAGTGTTCTAAAAATCGGCCTAGGCGGCGCCTAGGCACTGGGCAGTGGCCGACCGAGGGGATTAACGCAAAATCAGGAGAAAAATCGGGACAAGGATTAGGCGGCCGCCGAGACGGCCTGGGCGGCCTTTGGGCGGCCTAGGCGGGCGACTGAGTGGCCTAGGCGGTCCAGGAATGTCAGTTTTGTTCTGTTTTCAAGTATGCAGATCGGCTGCATTTTGGCCTTTCTGGGTTTCTTCTGGTTCTCAGTTTGGCGAAGAGGAAAGACGAAGACGATGACGATCTCTCTCTTCCTTCCACACCACGTGACCACTCTGTACACTCTTCTTATTTAATTCTTTTTTCTTAGTTTCTCTCCAATCAAATTGCTTGCTTTTTGTAAAAAGTCATAGGCTGTCAGTTCTAGGCTTCTGGCATATTGATTTTTCTCCTAAAATATTATGGGTGCGTCAGGTTGAAGATGTCATTACCATTAAATATTGGTGCAGACTACAGAGTTCTCATCTTTATGCGTCCACATCCACATATTTGACATAAATTAATGGTAATGATGGGTGTGCCATTTCCACATCCACATATTTGACACCTTTATTTCTCTTTAAATTCAACATAAATTAATATGATCTCTAAAAAAATTATTATGATGAACCATCCGTATTGACATCAGAATTTTCCCTTTATTATGAACCATCCAACCCAATAATTGGGATTATTACTTTTATTTTTTAAAAATTAGATATAATCATTCAAAATGTTTTAAGTTATATGGCATATATGCTTAATGTATTTTTAAATTTTGGATTTGTTAGATACTTTTTTATTTTTATATATTTTATCATTCTTTTATTGTCTTATTCATGTATTTCATACAAGTATAATTTTTTGGAAGTGTTAATATGCACTTATTTACAAGATATACAAGAAATTTACCTAAATCCGCCTAGGCGCCCGCCTAGACCCCGTCTAGACCCCGCCTAGCCGCCTAGCCGCCTAGGCGCTAGGCGCTAGCCCGCCGCCCGACTAGCGTCTAGCGTTTTTTAGAACCTTGGGTCAAGTGGATTGCAATTCTCCAATTATCGTCCCTTTCGTCTCTAGCACATAAATCGAACACCCTTATAATAAACCTAAGAGGAAAATGAAATTTGTTTCATAACTGAAAATAATTTAAGAGTGAAATCAGTGCAGCAACAATTTTTTTGTAACCTTCAAGTCAAAATATAAAGCATAAATCTAAATATTTGTAAATTTTGAACTCTTACTGAACGAAAGTGAAATATGAAATCCACTTTTGAAGTCAATTATCAAATACTGTATGTCAACATAAACACTAAGTAGAAAATTGATGGTTAACCACAGTAAGTAGCCTAGTGGTAAGGGCACGAACTGCAACTCCCCAATAAACAAAAAAAATGTGGGGGGCCTCTGGTTTGATGCTTCGAGCTGGTGAGTTTGTTTAACTGTGGTCATGGGCAGGGTGAAAATTTCCATAGCCTCTCTGGGCCCAGGGCCCGTCCATGCCCAGTGCGGGCTGCGCGACCGTCCGGGACACAAAAAAATTGGGGGCACAAAAAATGATAGGGTTCATATATGTTTTCATAAGAGTGTACATATATAAAAGTTGATTAAATGACAAAGAAATTTAACTAGAACATGTGGATTTTTTGTTTGAAATTAATAAGGAGGTCTTGCGTTCGAAACACCATGTGTGTTTATTTACATTCCAATTTTAGTAAATTTCTTTTCATAAGAGTATAAATTCATAAAATTTGGCCAAATGATCAATAAGGTTGACCATAAGTGGTAGTTTATGTTGTTTAAAATTAACAAGGAGGTCACGGTTTGAAATACTATGTGTGTATTTTTTACTTTCCAAATTTTATGAATTTCTTTTCATAAAAGTTTAAATTTATGAAATTTGGCTAAAATGATCAAGAAGTTTAATAAGAAGTATAGGAGTTTAAAATTTATGAAATTTGGCCAAATGATCAAGATGTTTAATAAGAAGCAATTGTTTTAGTTGTTTACAATTAACAATAGGTCTTGAGTTCGAAAAGGCTATGTGCATGTTTATTCTTTTCAATTTTTACGAATTTATGTTTGGTTCCATTCTCTCCATACAAAATAAATTAGTTTTTCTGTGTTTTTAAATTATTGAGTTTGAAGTATTTTTCTAAGTATAATTTTATCGAAGTCTTACGTGTGAGAACAAATAATTTTCTTATACGAAGTTAGAGCACATTTTTTAGCATCGCCTCGAGTCTAAAAAATCGTAGGACCGGCCTTGTCTGGGCTCAAAATAGGTGGATAACCGTGGCTTGGCACCAGTTTTCCCCCTTTTTTAAAAAGGAAAATTTGATGGTTATATAATTCGGAAGGAAAATTTTATTTGAACCCATGTAACCTCTTTTTACACCAACTTAAAATTTAAATGTTGATTGTCTATTTTACCCTATTGCATAATTACTATTAAGTACAAAATGAAATTAATAATAAAACTCAAATTTATCAATAAACCCAAACACTATAATTAAACCCTACGATCACTTTTTGTTTATCCTACATTCATTCCGGCTAAAACCATAATAGCTCATAGAGAAAAATAAGTTTTTTTATTGATGGATGGTGATTTTGAAGTTTTGAATCCTCCAACCAAGGTATGACTCAATTTATGAATTTTTTGTTCGTTTGATTTCAATTTTTTAGCGGCCGAAGCAAGCTGCTAAGCATCAACGGAGACCAATTTCCCTTGATTTCTAAAACATTTTTTATTCAATCCATGAACCCAACTAGCATCAGGAATAAGTAAAACATAGGCTGGACTCAAATTATGATACATTCTCCAAACTCCTAAGTAATTTAAACAAAACTCTCCTTAACTTTTGTATTCACTAACTGTAGACATCGAAATTTCATGAAATAAATGTTGACCAAAAATTAAAATTTCAACGCTCATGTATCACATAAATTTTATACATAGCATGTGAATCAACGAAAAATCAAAATAATTCAGAAAAGTCATCAAACAGGACACTTGTCAACGCCTGGCAGAAGTGACTTATTTCATCTGATTATTAAAACCCAAAAATCAAGTTTTGGAATTCTATAAATAGGAAGCCATTTCATTCATTTCAAGACACCAATTCACATTACACAAAAGCGTTGAAGCTCTGAAACTCCAAACGCTCTCAAGCAAATCCCAAGGCTCCTCGAAGTTCTGTCCGTTCTTCATCAAAGTTCAAAGCCCCAAGGCTCCTCGAAGAAGTTCTGTCCGTTCTTCATCAAAGTTCAAAGCCCCAAGGCTCCTCGAAGTTCTGTCCGTTCTTCATTCTTCATCAAAGATCAAGCCCCAAGGCTCCTCGAAGTTCTGTCCGTTCTTCATCAAAGATCAAGCCCCAAGGCTCCTCGAAGTTCTGTACGTTCTTCATCAAAGCACAAAGCCCCAAAGCCTTTGAAGATCCGCTCATCCACCTTCAAGATCAAGCCTCAAAAGCCCTTGAAGAACAGTTCATCGTTCATCGTTCATCGTTCATCCACCTTCAAGATCAAGCCTCAAAAAGCCCTTGAAGAACAGTTCATCGTTCATAATTCCTCGAAGGTCAAGCCCAAAAGCCCAAAAGCCCTTCGAAGATCCATTCATCCTCAACCTTCAAGATCAAGCCCCGACGGCCCTTGAGGAAATCATCCACTGTTCATCCCAAAGATCAAGCCCCGACGGCCCTTTGGATCAACAGCCCATCAACAAATCCACATATCCCCGTTCATCAAGATCAAGCCCTCCAAAGGCCCTTGAAGAATTGTTCATCAAAGATCAAGCCCCCGACGGCCCTTCGGATCAACAATCAAACCACCAAATCAAGTTCTTACGGAGATAGAATCAGAGGCAAATTTTCAAAGAGATTGTAACCCAAAATCATCAAATACAAATATCACTTTGTACACGTTGGTTCTTGTCGCGTTTCGTTTCAGGAAATTTCCGTGTTTACAAATTTGGCACGCCCAGTGGGACAATCTCTACCTCTCATCTCTTTCCTCCGTTCAAAGAAAATCAAAGCATACTCCAAAAGCAATGGCATCAAGAAAGGATCAATCTGTTCCCGCAATCAAAGCAAAGAACAAGAACATCCTCATTGCAGGTGGTGACGTTTCAGGCATCATAACCCGAAGCAAGGCAAAAGCTCTTTCTGCTGCCTCTTCCACCCCTATACCAACTCTGCCAAAGAAACAAGGAAACCCGAGGCATGAGCCTGTGATCACCCTAGCCTCGCTAAGGGCGCCGAGGGAGGAGAGTCCGAAAAAGTACTCTGAGTCCCTGCTTTCCGACGCTGACTCTAACAGCAGCACAGCCATGCAGGTCATGACCACTGGAGCGACTTCGATTGAAGAGCAGCTGGCGCAGATGAATGAAGCGATCGCGAAACTCACCCGAACCGTGGAAGAGAAAGACTTACAGATTGCGGCACTCAAATTGGGAGCACATCATGAGGAAGGAGACGGCTCTGGCATAAAGAAAGAATCTGACGGAGAAGAGGAGCCCCAGGTGGAGAAGGACAAAGAAAAGAGGGAGTCAGACCAATCAGCGGGACTCTTAGGACCTCTCTCTATCCAGCAGTTGCAGGAGATGATCGCCAATACCATCAAGGCACAATACGAAGGGAGCTCTTACACCTCCGCTTTGTACTCAAAGCCTTATTCCAAGGGGATCGATGCCTTGAGGATGCCGAGGGGATACCAGCCGCCAAAGTTCATGCAGTTCGATGGAAAAGGCAACCCGAAACAGCACGTGGCCCATTTCGTGGAAACTTGCAACAATGCAGGTACGGAAGGAGACCACCTTGCCAAGCAGTTTGTACGCTCGCTGAAGGGTAATGCCTTTGAGTGGTACACGGACTTGGAGCCTGAGTCCATCAGTAGCTGGGAGCAATTGGAGAAGGAATTCCTCAACCGCTTCTACAGCACCCGCCGCACCGTGAGCATGCTGGAGCTGACAAGCGCCAAGCAATGGAGGGACGAGCCGGTGGTGGATTACATAAACTGATGGCGCAATCTTAGCCTCGACTGCAAAGACAGGCTTTCGGAGATCTCCTCGATTGAGATGTGCGTCCAGGGCATGCAATGGGGTTTACACTACATCCTCCAAGGCATCAAACCACGGACCTTCGAGGAGTTGGCCACCCGCGCCCACGACATGGAGCTAAGCATAGCCCACCATGGAAAGAAGGAGCCGATCTCCGACTTCAAGAAAGACAAGGCGTTTGTCCCGAAGGTGGACAATTACGGGAAGAAGCCTGCCAAGGAAGCTTTCACTACTAACACTGCGCCCGTCAAAGCCTCATCTACACCCGTCAAAGCCTCATCTGCACCCGTCAAAGCCTCCTCTACACCCGTCAAGATCTCTTGCAAAATTAAAACGAAGGAGATAAAAAGAGACGAGCCTTTCCCCACCCAAGATAGGTATAGAAACACCTTGAGGGAGCTGGAGCAAAAAACATACCCTTTTCCTGACTCGGATATGGCAGCAATGTTAGACGACTTGCTAGAAAAGGAGATGATCGAGCTGCCAGAATGCAAGCGCCCTGAAGAGATGCACCGCGTGAACGACCCGAAGTACTGCAAGTATCACCGAATCGTAGGTCATCCCGTCGGAAAATGCTTCATCCTCAAAGAGCTCATCATGAGGTTGGCACAACAAGGGCGGATCGAACTCGATCTAGAAGACACGGCCGCAACGCATACCACTACGATCGTGTTTGGATCCTTCGATCCCGTTCCCCTCCAAAGGACTCGTGATCGTTCTCGCCAAAGCTCAAGTCACACGACACCTTCTGCGCAACCACCGCCGGGGGCAAGCGACCAAGACGCACCTATCAACGAGGAAGAAGGGTGGACTTTGGTGACCTACAAAAAGACAAGGAAGCCAATACCACAACCCGCAAAGCCAAAGGTGGAACAAGGGAGAAAACACCGCCGCCGCAACAATAGAAAGCCCAAAGGAAGCGCAAAAACCACTAAGCCAACATACAGTGAAGAGCTTATGGAGCAAGAACCACGCATTCCCGTCTCCCTGCATGAGTATTTCCCGAATGAATTCTTCCGACAGCACACTACCGTCGCCTGCCACATGGTCGAAGTAGAGATAGAAGGGCCCTCAAAAGGCAAAGCTATCGCCACTGAGGAAAGAGAGACCCTCACGCCTGAAGAAGGTATGCCAACACACTATAGCATCGAAGAAGCGCTATTATTGCCAAAAGAGATGCAAAGAGCACTGGCAGCAGTCCTAATAACTCCTGACGACCACGAAGCGCAAGAAAGCAAGGACGAAAGCTCGAAGCTTCGGCCGCATGAAAGGGCCACGTGCTGTGCCGCCCAGGACGCAATCAACTTCACAGACGAGGATTTGCTGCTGGGATCAAAGCCTCACAACCGTCCTCTCTTCATCTCAGGGTACGTAAGGGAGCGCAAAGTCAACCGCATGCTCGTAGATGGTGGGTCAGCCATAAACATCATGCCAAAGACAGCAATGATCATAATCGGCATCAAAGTGGATGAACTATCCCCCAGCCGTCTGCTGATCCAGGGTTTTAACCAAGGAGGACAAAAGGCGATGGGCATGATCCGAGTGGAGATGACCATTGGTGAACTTAAGTCAAGCACGATATTCCACGTAATTGATGCAAGAACTTCTTACAGCATGCTCTTAGGAAGGCCTTGGATCCATGGGAATGGAGTAGTGCCATCCACCCTCCACCAATGCTTAAAATTCTACCGAGAAGGAGTGAAGGTAATTCAAGGTGATACCAAGCCATTCACTGAAGCCGAATCACACTTTGCAGATGCCAAGTTCTACATGGACAAAGACATGGTGCCCGAAGCCCTTCCAAAAGAGATTAAATCCACAGGCCAAACAATACCTAAAAAACAAGAATGGCAAGCCGTGCCCAAGAAGCAAGAAGGGGAAGCTATGCCATCTTCAAGCAAAAACGATGATGAGCTTGCTGGACCTGCAATAACCAAAGGGAATGGGACACCTTCAAAAGGACTGAACACACCTGTCTTCCGATACATCCCGATGTCAAGAAGAAAAGATGGTCAATCCCCGTTCGAAACTGGGGCAAGAAAAGCCGATGCACAACGACACAAAGATAATGTGAAGTTGCTCAAGACAAATGCAGTTCTGCCTCTGACACAGTTGGGTGACGCTAAGGTTGCAGGACTACTACAAGGCTTCTTAAAAGCTCTTCCAGATGGAGTAGAACCAAACTCTCTTCCAACTAAGAGGACCGCAGAAGGTTTTGATCCAAACGCCTACAAACTCATGGCGAAGGCTGGGTACAACTTCTCTTCCTCTTCAAATCCGGGAAAGAAAATTTCAAGCACCGTCAACGATACGGAACGTGACCTCACCAAGACTCAAACGAAGTTGAAGGAGCACGGTTACGGAGTTGACAACAACAAGGCTGGACTTGGCTTCACACCAAATGCACCCGTGAAGATCTCAAGCAAGGCGAAAAATGCTAGCACTCAACACATCAGTGTAAGCGTTGAACAAGATCAAGAGGAACCTAAACCTGCCACTCGGAGGTCTGTCTTCAACAGGATGAATCATTCAAGGCCCAGGAATTCGGCACTTAATCGCATTGGTGGTCAAAACCGAACCTCCGTCTTCAAGAGGCTTAGCACGCCCGCATCCCAAAGCTCTGTCTTCGAAAGATTGTCAAAACCAAAGGGACAAAGCAATACGATTGGCTCTCCTCCACGACGGTTAGCTATGGAAAGACTTGAAGACAGCAAGAAGCCTTCTAGAAAGAGGGAGGCAACGCCAGAGGAAGAAATGCTCGACATACTAGCAAAAAAATGCGACGTTCGAAGCTCAATTCCTTCAAGGATGAAGCGCCAAGTAATCTTGGAGGTGGACACAAATGGGCCACTGAAAATAAGAAAGCGCACCGTTATCCATACTAGACAATGTTCATGCCAACAAACTCGAGATGACAACGTTGAAGGCAAGATCCGAGATGTCTTCCACATCACCATCCAAGAAGGCAAAGAAGACGAAATCCCTGAAGAGGATGTCGCTGCTGCGCCACCACAACTTGAAGATGGGGGACAAGCCACGGTTGATGACCTCAAGGAACTCAACTTAGGCACGAGCAAGGATCCGAAGCCTATCTACGTAAGTGCACTACTAACTGCGGACGAGATAGAAGAGTACTACCAACTATTATTAGAGTACAAAGACGTCTTTGCTTGGACCTACAAAGAAATGCCCGGCCTCGACCCTGTCGTCGCTGTGCATCATCTTACAGTCAAGCCTGGAACGCGGCCGATAAAGCAAACTCAAAGACGCTACCGATCCGAGCTCATCCCACAAATTGAGGCCGAGGTGGACAAGCTAATCGAAGCAGGCTTCATTCGAGAGGTGCAATACCCCAAGTGGATCTCCAACATCGTCATTGTCCTCAAGAAATCTGGGCAAATACGTGTTTGCGTAGACTTCCGGGACCTCAACGATGCTTGCCCGAAAGACGACTTCCCCTTGCCAATCATCGAAATCATGGTGGACTCAACCACTGGCCACGAGGCACTGTCATTCATGGATGGCTCTTCTGGATACAATCAAATTCGCATGGCTCTCGAAGACGAGGAACTAACAGCCTTTCGCACTCCAAAAGGTATCTACTGCTATAAGGTGATGCCCTTTGGTCTGAAGAACGCTGGAGCTACATATCAACGCGCGATGCAAAGAATCTTCAATGACATGCTGCATAAAAACGTAGAATGCTACGTAGACGATGTGGTCGTCAAGACAAAGAAAAGAACAAATCACTTGAGGGATTTGCGAACGGTGTTCGAAAGGCTGAGAAAATACAACCTCAAGATGAACCCGTTAAAGTGTGCATTTGGCGTCACCTCTGGAAAGTTCCTCGGCTTCATTGTCAAGCACCGTGGCATTGAAGTGGATCAATCAAAGATCAAGGCCATTCAAAACATGCCTGAGCCAAGAAACCTGCACGAGCTGAAGAGTCTACAGGGACGATTGGCCTTCATCAGACGTTTCATCTCCAACCTGGCAGGGCGTTGTCAACCGTTCAGTCGACTCCTGAAGAAAGATGTTCCATTTGTATGGGACGAAGCATGTCACAACGCTTTTGAAAGCATAAAGAGGTACTTATCAAGTCCACCTGTCCTGGGGGCACCAATGCCCGGGAGACCACTCATATTGTACATTGCCGCTCAAGAAAGTTCAGTTGGGGCACTCTTGGCACAACAGAATGAATCCCAGAAAGAAGGAGCGCTTTACTACCTTAGTCGAACCCTCACCGGCGCTGAGTTGAACTATTCCCCGATAGAAAAGATGTGCCTCGCCTTGGTGTTCGCCATTCAGAAACTCAGACACTACATGCATGCTTACACTATCCACCTGGTTGCTAAAGCTGACCCGGTCAAATACGTCATGTCCAAACCAGTCTTGACAGGGCGACTAGCTAAATGGGCATTGCTTCTCAACCAATACGAGATCATCTACATCTCAGCTAAAGCCGTCAAGGGACAAGCACTAGCAGACTTCCTTGCCGATCATCCAATCCCAGCTGATTGGAAAATCTCAGACGACTTGCCTGACGAGGAGGTGTTCTACATCGACGTCTACCCGACATGGGCGATGTTCTTCGACGGATCCGCACGAGCAGACGGAGCTGGGGCAGGAGTAGTATTCATGTCACCACAAAGGCAAGTACTACCTTACTCCTTCCAACTAAGCGAACTGTGTTCCAACAACGTCGCTGAGTACCAAGCACTGGTCATCGGACTCCAGATGGCAATCAACATGGAAATCACAGCCCTTGAGGTGTACGGCGACTCTAAGCTCATAATCAATCAACTGCTAACTGAATATGAGGTGAGGAAAGATAATCTTGTCCCATACTTTCGGCTGGCAACTCGATTGCTACAAAAGTTCGAAGCCGTGACGCTGGAACATGTGCCAAGAAAAGAAAATCAAATGGCAGACGCTCTCGCCAACCTAGCCTCGAGTATGACGCTAGGAGAAGATGAAGCTACAAATGTGCCAATTTGCCAAAGATGGGTGATCCCGCTGCTTACTGAAACGCCACTGGATGATACAAATGTCGTCTCAGTACTTCCGATCGATGCTGAAGAGTGGAGACAACCTCTGATCGACTACTTGGAACATGGAAAACTTCCCGATGATCCAAGACACCGCTCTGAAATACGTCGACGAGCACATCGCTTCCTCTACTACAATGGAACACTCTACCGACGCTCTTTCGAAGGTGTACTTCTGAGATGCCTAGGTGAAGAAGAAGCCAATCAAGCCATGGAAGAAGCACACTCAGGTGTATGCGGGGCACATCAGTCTGGACCAAAGCTACATTTCCAGCTCAAAAGAATGGGTTACTACTGGCCAAGTATGGTGAAGGATTGCATGGAACACGCCAAGAGGTGCCAAGCCTGCCAGTTCCACGCCAACTTCATACATCAACCGCCCGAGCCGTTGCACCCTACAGTTGCTTCATGGCCGTTCGATGCATGGGGATTGGATGTCGTAGGACCAATTGCACCAAAGTCATCAGCAGGAGAAGCTTACATCTTGGCTGCAACAGATTATTTCTCCAAATGGGCTGAAGCCATGCCCCTGAGGGAAGTCAAAAAGGAAACTGTCGTCCGTTTCATCAAAGAGCATATCATCTATCGATACGGTGTGCCCCGCTACATCATCACTGACAACGGAAAACAATTCTCCAACCGACTCATGGAAGAGCTTTGCGAGAAATATAGGTTCAAGCAGCACAAATCTTCTATGTATCATGCCCCAGCCAACGGTCTTGCAGAAGCATTCAACAAGACATTATGCAACCTCCTGAAGAAGGTGATAGGCCGAACAAAGAGAGACTGGCACGAAAGAATCGGCGAAGCACTTTGGGCGTATAGGACAACATACAGGACCCCTACCCGAGCTACACCTTATTCTCTCGTATATGGCGTGGAAGCTGTTTTGCCACTTGAAAGTCAAATCCCCTCATTAAGGATGGCTATACAAGAAGGCTTGACCAATGAGGAAAATGCAAAGCTACGACTTCAAGAGTTGGAAGCACTTGACGAAAGAAGGCTCGAGGCTCAACAACACTTGGAATGCTACCAAGCACGGCTCTCCAAGGCATTCAACAAGAAGGTCCGCCCAAGGTCTTTTCAAGCTGGAGATCTCATCCTTGCATTGCGTAGGCCTATCATCACAACTCACAAGACAAAAAGCAAGTTCACATCAAAGTGGGACGGACCATACGTAGTACAAGAGGTCTACACCAACGGCGCCTACTTGATCATGGCAGAAGACGGCTTGAAGATTGGCCCTATAAAAGGCAAGTTCTTGAAGCAGTACTACGCTTGAGAAGAAGCCTGCTCCTCGTTCGCACGAGCCTAAAAGGCGACACCAACGCTCCTGGCCCGCAAGAGCATAAACTGCGTACGGCACCAAAAAAAAAAAAAAATAAAAAATAAAAAAAAAAAATAATAAAAAAAAAAAAAAAAAAGAAAAAAAAAAAAGTATGCCATTTGAACTACGTTATGACTTGATCTCTTCTTTGGAAGGGTACGTAGGCAGCTCAAACATTCAAACTTTGAGTTCAGTCACATCAAAATAATAATAATAAGGTTTTATTAAAACATTTGACTATCAAGGAGTCAATTCCATTACAAAGAAAGAAAAAAAAAAAAAAAAAGAAAAAAAAAAGAAAAGGGAAGACATTACTGAAGAGCTGTGTCCCTAAAATTACAGCGACGATCCTCAAGCTGGCTTTCCAGAATCTTCAAGTTCTCCACATCGGCGGGAGACAAGATAGGCAACTCCATAGCCCTGCCTTTCTCTTGCTCTAGGCATAACACCTCTTTTTGGTATTGAGAAAATGTAGCTTCCTGCTCCAAGAGAAAACCCTTGAGTCGTGATGCTTCGACTCCCAATTGCTCTCGCTCTTGCATCAACGCTTCTAAACGCACCTGGATGGAAGCTAAAGAAGTCTCTGCGACTGCTAAAGAAGTCTCTGCGGCTCGATAATTTCCCAAAGCAGCTTGTTGAGAAGACCGGACATGGGCAATCGACAAGTCTATTGCCTCGAGCTTTTGAGCTCTAGCAGCTGGACTCAACTTCTTCAAGGAAGTAGCACGCAATGCTGCATAATCAGTTGAAGCGGTCATAAGTCCGGCAATCTGAATTCTCAAGGGAGAAGAATCAACGTTGAGATTATCGATCACAGAAACGAGCTTCAACAAATCTTCCTCGAGCAACGCAAGGTCTTCCAATGGGCACTTGGAAATCCTCTTCTCGATATGGCTCTTGACATCCATGGCCGCACTAAGTTGTATGTGATGGATAAAATGCTCAGTACCTCTAAGGTTCGGCCCTCTCAAAGAGACCTCAGAACTGGCCGGCAAAAGTGTTGAACATATGATAGGCTCTCGTACACTTTCACCTACACACGGTAAACTTGGGAAGTTTGGCGGATTTGGAACAAGCTCTACACCAGGTGGGTCCCCAATATCATCATCTGTAAGTAAAGTGCCTCCAAGTAGCATGTTCATATAGGAATGAACTCCCGTGTTCTCTAAATCAAAAGAACGAGAAGGCCCAACCTAAAGAAGACAAAAGGAAGATGTTAGAAAACAAAAGCTAAAACAATGAAAGCTGAAGAAATCACAAGAAAGAAGGAAATACATACCTCTTTCTCAAATGACACATGACCATCAAATTGAGGAGGCCTAAATATTCCTTGCTTCTTATGACAAAAATTGGCATCGCTGTCAACCTGAGCACCTTCAAGTGGTCGTTTATTTAAAAATCGTTGATGCTGCTGCAAGACGAGTCCATCTTCATGTGAATCAACTTCATCTCCCGCCTCTTCAAAAGCGTCCAGATGTTGAGAAGACAAGCACGGGCGTTGAGGAACTAAAACCACATGTCTATCTTGCAAAGGAGCTGCACTGGCACAATCAAGAGATACCAACTCCGTAGGAACCACAGAACGACCCTCTTTCGATGCACCATGACGTGAGCGAGAGGAATTGGCACCACTTGTCATCCCCAAGTTCTCATAAAACGCCTCTGACCACCACCTCGCGTAAGCATGAGTCACTGGGTTACTCTCAAACTCGTCCTTGGCCGGTAAGGTAATAGAAGCATTCGTACATGTACGGGTACAAGATTCCCAATGCATATACACGGCTTGCAAGGATTCCGATTGGGTTTTTTCCTTCAACCTGCCTGGCACATTTTGGACAAAACCAAATTGCCTACTAAAGCGGTGAGGACTGTACGGCTGAACGATGCATCGGTCTTCTTGCCGCAGAGAAACATACCCTGAGCGAAGACTTATAAGATAAGACAAGTCCGAGAAGCGAAGACGTGAATCATCCATGATGCCTCGCCGCACAGAGCCAGCTCTTGCCAGACAGTCCATCCTCAAGCCTTCGCAGCTTCTAAACAGCGCTTGCACCTGCGAATCGTCAAAGTTCTTTGCAGAAAGCACGCCGGAATACTTCGTCATCAAAGGCCCCAGCTTGATTGAAGTCAAACGAGAAGACCCCGGCTTGTATAAAGTTGACAAAGAAATATGAGTGCCAAAGTACTCACCCAACCAACCATACACATAGTGGTAGGGAAGTACCGCAGCGCAATCTTCAGTGCTGGCCGAGTTCGCCACAACGCCCAAACCATTGTAGATGTTGGCTAAGACTGGAATAGCAAGGCCGAAAGATTCGCCTGCAGCCATCTGACTAGCAACTTTGAAGACTCCAGGACGGACAAGGTTAACGTCGGCTTTGGGAAAAACAAACTTACAAAGCCAACAAGCCAGGAAAGCGGCCAAATAAGATTCTTCCAAGTGCTCCGACGCTACGCCAAGACCCTCAAATGCCTTCAACTCGGTAGAGGTACGACGCCCAGCACGGTTAATGACACCGGACGGA